>OY282560.1:151074808-152339308 GCA_958295665.1 Tipula vernalis | reverse complement strand
AAATTAGTTTAATTTGTCATTTTTCGAAGTTAATATTTTTCGATATAAGAGAATCTAATCCAATCCTCTATAGTATTTACTCCAATATTAAACTAACAAAACAAAACGGCTCTTATTAGGACACTAATAATAATTATTAACATTGGTTAAGACTTAAAATATGTTATCATTTTAGCTTAAGAATTGAATACTTCTTGTTAGCTTCTTATATTTAGAAAAATTCAAGAATAAAGCGGGACATTATTAAAAAATTAAAAAAAAACATTTTTTAAGACTATACCAGATAACTCCAAAGGCGGTAGCTTCCAATATTAAAAACGAAACGGGATAATGTTTTATGACACCAAAAGCACGAAAATCACCTTAAAAGTGCCGCAAAACATGCTTTAGTCTCTAAATGAGGCAAAGAGGTCAATATTTATTTGTAAGGTATTTGCACATTAGGTACTTGGTTTAATGACCGTAACGTAAGATTTATTGTTAAATTAATTTTATTGCATTATAATTTAATAGCCAAAACGTAAAAATAAAATGGTTTTATATGTAAGGTTATTTAGGTTAATTTGTCACTACTGCAAACTGACTAGATATACAGTTTGCGTTAAAAGGCGAATAGACGAAGTAGTTCTTCATTAAAATATAGTGAGAGGCACAGCATATTATTGATTGAACATTAAACTACAATATAACTACAGCAGCATTGGGTATTTTGATATGTATCGCAGAGTTAAGAGTTTAATATATATCGCGTATAATTCGCTAATACTTAGAAAGTAATGTGTATTCGAGATAAAAAGTTTATTTGAAATCGAAATTGTAAAAATCTTGATAATTGTTGCTCTTCGTAATTATTGTTTTTATTAATATCACGTTTGTATATAAATCGTCCAGGCGGGGCTGCTCGTTTAACCCAAGAAAAAATAGTTTTAGGTTAAAATTCTGGATTTTATTAGATGTGTTGCCGTAGAAATAAAACAAATTATTTTGTCAACCGCCCGAAGAGGAAGTGGGGGGAAAAAGGGATTTAATTGCAAAAAAGGAGCTTTTTACTAATCTGTCGAAAACTACAAAATTCCAAGAAAACGGATTTTTTTAAATAAAAGAGGAGAAAATATCTCAAAAAAAGTAATTTACATACATAGCCTTATGGAATAGCCAAGTTCCATCATAATTGGCAATATTCCAGAACTTCATCTAAAAATCATTTTAGAATCCCATTTCCATCGCGCATGTCAAATTTCATTAAAATCGGTTAAAAAATAACCAACTTCCATCCTACTTGGCCGTATCCAACAACTTTATCCAAAAATCATTTTAGAATCCTATTTCCATCGCGCATGTCGAATTGCATCAAAATCGGTTAAGGAGTAGCCAAGTTCCATCATAATTGGCCATATTCCAGAAATGTATCCAAAAATCATTTTAGAATCCCATTTCCATTGCTCATGTCAAATTTCACTAAAATCGTTTAAGAAATAGCCAAGTTCCATAATAATTGGCCGTACTGCGGAGCTTCATCTGATCCACAATTTCATCTAATTTTCTGTCGTTTTATGGGCGAGTGCTACAAAAAAAGGTCTCGATCGTTAAGAGTTAAAGTGAAGAAAATAGGAGATGTAGAAAATCTTGTTTTATGTCTTGGATATTATCTTTAGCTCGCTAACATCTAAACAAATCAAACGGAAGAAAACCCGTTCGGGTGCAACCCTGAAAAGTATTCTCTTCTTTCATTTGGATGGAAATACATACGTTTTCTTCACATTTTTTTAGTTTTCAAGATATTAGCGAAACGCCACTGCTTTGTACCTAACTGTTAAATTTCCATCCATTTCCGCCCCTCGGGCGGGAGGTAAGACAACTTTTTTAACTCTATACGGTCAACAATTTACTAAGATCCAGAATTTTTATAGAAAAAGATAACTTAAGTTGAAACCAGGTTGAATCCTGGATGCGAGAGTGCAGGTTTTTCATTTAAACCTAGAGCTGCACTTGGAGTATTCAGTGCTAAAAATTTAAGCTATTTCCATACTAATAATCGTTGTTTATTCTCTGGGAACATATCTCTTACTAGTTGCGTCAGCAACACAAAAAAAAATGTTTTTCTTCTTTCTATTACACACGATGATCAAACTAGAGATGTTAACACCTGAAAACCGCAAATTATTATGAACTATAATGCCACGAAAGGTATGTATGTGAAGTTAGCCCAGACTTTCATCCCAGAAAAAAAAATATATTATCAGGCAACACTAAAATTACAACGTTATCCCAGCCCAACATTATTTCATATGATATAATTTACTCTAGCCCAGAAAATATTTTTTATTTTATTTTATAACATATTTTATGAAAGAAAATCGCAAAAATTAAAATCTGACATTATACAGGAAAAAACACAAAGAAAAAGGCCTTTAAGATAGAATACTACCGAGATTTAGTCGGGATGTTTCTTTTCCGAAAACTATCGGTACGCCATTTGGTTTGGCGTTACGTTATCTAATTCCATTGAAAATATCAAGACGATTTGCATGTTGAGATTGGCGCTATATGTATTTAAATTAACATAGTGCCAACATTTCATGCAACTGGATGGGATTTGGCCCTGGGATGATAGGGATGTTTTTTTTCGGAAACTATCGGTACGCCATTTGGTTTGGCCTTACGTTATCTAATTCCATTAAAACTATCAAGACGATTTGCATGTTGAGATTGGCGCTATAACTATTTAAGTTAGTGTAGTACTGAAATTTCATACAAATGGAAGCGATTTGGCCATGGTATGGCCGGGATGTTTCTTTTCCGGAAACTATCGGTACGCCATTTGGTTTGGCCTTACGTTATCTAATTCCATTAAAAATATCAAGACGATTTGCATGTTGAGATTGGCGCTATATGTATTTAAATTAACATAGTGCCAAAATTTCATGCAACTGGATGGGATTTGGCCCTGGGATGATAGGAATGTTTTTTTTTCCGGAAACTATCGGTACGCCATTTGGTTTGGCCTTACGTTATCTAATTCCATTAAAACTATCAAGATGATTTGCATGTTGAGATTGGCGCTATAACTATTTAAGTTAGTGTAGTACTGAAATTTCATACAAATGGAAGCGATTTGGCCCTGGGATGATAGGGATGTTTTTTTTCCGGAAACTATCGGAATGCCATTTGGTTTGGCCTAATGTTATCTAATTCCCTTAAAAATATCAAGACGATTTGCATGTTGAGATTGGCGCTATATGTATTTAAATTAACATAGTGCCAAAATTTCATGCAACTGGATGGGATTTGGCCCTGGGATGATAGGGATGTTTTTTTTCCGGAAACTATCGGTACGTCATTTGGTTTGGCGTTACGTTATCTAATTCCATTAAAAATATCAAGACGATTTGCATGTTGAGATTGGCGCTATAACTATTTAAGTTAGTGTAGTACTGAAATTTCATACAAATGGAAGCGATTTGGCCGTGATATGGCCGGGATGTTTCTTTTGAGGAAACTATCGGAATGCCATTTGGTTTGGCGTTACGTTATCTAATTCCCTTAAAAATATTAAGATGATTTGCATGTTGAGATTGGCGTTATAACTATTTAGGTTAGTGTAGTACTGAAATTTCATACAAATTGAAGCGATTTGGTTCTGGGATGATAGGGATGTTTTTTTTCCGGAAACTATCGGTACGCCATTTGGTTTGGCGTTACGTTATCTAATTCCAATAATAATATTAAGATGATTTGCATGTTGAGATTGGCGTTATAACTATTTAAGTTAGTGTAGTACTGAAATTTCATACAAATGGAAGCGATTTGGCCGTGGTATGGCCGGGATGTTTTTTTTCCGGAAACTATCGGTACGCCATTTGGTTTGGCGTTACGTTATCTAATTCCCTTAAAAATATCAAGACGATTTGCATGTTGAGATTGGCGCTATATGTATTTAAATTAACATAGTGCCAAAATTTCATGCAACTGGATGGGATTTGGCCCTGGGATGATAGGGATGTTTTTTTTTCCGGAAACTATCGGTACGCCATTTGGTTTGGCCTTACGTTATCTAATTCCATTAAAACTATCAAGATGATTTGCATGTTGAGATTGGCGCTATAACTATTTAAGTTAGTGTAGTACTGAAATTTCATACAAATGGAAGCGATTTGGCCATGGTATGGCCGGGATGTTTTTTTTCCGGAAACTATCGGAATGCCATTTGGTTTGGCCTTACGTTATCTAATTCCCTTAAAAATATCAAGACGATTTGCATGTTGAGATTGGCGCTATAACTATTTAAGTTAGTGTAGTACTGAAATTTCATACAAATGGAAGCGATTTGGCCCTGGGATGATAGGGATGTTTTTTTTCCGGAAACTATCGGAATGCCATTTGGTTTGGCCTAATGTTATCTAATTCCCTTAAAAATATCAAGACGATTTGCATGTTGAGATTGGCGCTATATGTATTTAAATTAACATAGTGCCAAAATTTCATGCAACTGGATGGGATTTGGCCCTGGGATGATAGGGATGTTTTTTTTCCGGAAACTATCGGTACGTCATTTGGTTTGGCGTTACGTTATCTAATTCCATTAAAAATATCAAGACGATTTGCATGTTGAGATTGGCGCTATAACTATTTAAGTTAGTGTAGTACTGAAATTTCATACAAATGGAAGCGATTTGGCCGTGATATGGCCGGGATGTTTCTTTTCCGGAAACTATCGGAATGCCATTTGGTTTGGCGTTACGTTATCTAATTCCCTTAAAAATATTAAGATGATTTGCATGTTAAGATTGGCGTTATAACTATTTAGGTTAGTGTAGTACTGAAATTTCATACAAATTGAAGCGATTTGGTTCTGGGATGATAGGGATGTTTTTTTTCCGGAAACTATCGGTACGCCATTTGGTTTGGCGTTACGTTATCTAATTCCAATAATAATATTAAGATGATTTGCATGTTGAGATTGGCGTTATAACTATTTAAGTTAGTGCAGTACTGAAATTTCATACAAATGGAAGCGATTTGGCCGTGGTATGGCCGGGATGTTTTTTTTCCGGAAACTATCGGTACGCCATTTGGTTTGGCGTTACGTTATCTAATTCCCTTAAAAATATCAAGACGATTTGCATGTTGAGATTGGCGCTATATGTATTTAAATTAACATAGTGCCAAAATTTCATGCAACTGGATGGGATTTGGCCCTGGGATGATAGGGATGTTTTTTTTTCCGGAAACTATCGGTACGCCATTTGGTTTGGCCTTACGTTATCTAATTCCATTAAAACTATCAAGATGATTTGCATGTTGAGATTGGCGCTATAACTATTTAAGTTAGTGTAGTACTGAAATTTCATACAAATGGAAGCGATTTGGCCATGGTATGGCCGGGATGTTTTTTTTCCGGAAACTATCGGAATGCCATTTGGTTTGGCCTTACGTTATCTAATTCCCTTAAAAATATCAAGACGATTTGCATGTTGAGATTGGCGCTATATGTATTTAAATTAACATAGTGCCAAAATTTCATGCAACTGGATGGGATTTGGCCCTGGGATGATAGGAATGTTTTTTTTCCGGAAACTATCGGTACGCCATTTAGTTTGGCGTTACATTATCTAATTCCATTAAAAATATCAAGACGATTTGCATGTTGAGATTGGCGCTATAACTATTTAAGTTAGTGTAGTACTGAAATTTCATACAAATGGAAGCGATTGGCCGTGGTATGGCCGGGATGTTTCTTTTCCGGAAACTATCGGAATGCCATTTGGTTTGGCGTTACGTTATTTAATTCCATTAAAAATATTCAGACGATTTGCATGTTGAGATTGGCGCTATAACTATTTAGGTTAGTGTAGTACTGAAATTTCATACAAATGGAAGCGATTTGGTTCTGGGATGATAGGGATGTTTTTTTTCCGGAAACTATCGGTACGCCATTTGGTTTGGCGTTACATTATCTAATTCCAATAATAAAATTAAGATGATTTGCATGTTGAGATTGGCGTTAAAACTATTTAGGTTAGTGTAGTACTGAAATTTCATACAAATGGAAGCGATTTGGCCCTGGGATGATAGGGATGTTTTTTTTCCGGAAACTATCGGTACGCCATTTGGTTTGGCGTTACATTATTTAATTCCAATAATAATATTAAGATGATTTGCATGTTGAGATTGGCGTTATAACTATTTAAGTTGGTGTAGTACTGAAATTTCATACAAATGGAAGCGATTTGGCCGTGGTATGGCCGGGATGTTTCTTTTCCGGAAACTATCGGAATGCCATTTGGTTTGGCCTAATGTTATCTAATTCTCTTAAAAATATCAAGACGATTTGCATGTTGAGATTGGCGCTATATGTATTTAAATTAACATAGTGCCAAAATTTCATGCAACTGGATGGGATTTGGCCCTGGGATGATAGGGATGTTTTTTTTCCGGAAACTATCGGTACGCCATTTGGTTTGGCGTTACATTATCTAATTCCAATAATAATATTAAGACGATTTGCATGTTGAGATTGGCGCTATAACTATTTAAGTTAGTGTAGTACTGAAATTTCATACAAATGGAAGCGATTGGCCGTGGTATGGCCGGGATGTTTCTTTTCCGGAAACTATCGGAATGCCATTTGGTTTGGCCTTACGTTATCTAATTTAAAAATATCAAGACGATTTGCATGTTGAGGGTTAAATTTAAATACATTAAATTGAACAACAGTTTATGCAAGTTTTTCTCTCGTTTCGGTCATTTCAAATTGACCAAAATCATTTAGTTATGTCGAATTTATTAAATTATACCCATTTAAAATTGTTGTTGTGGTTAACTGTATTAAGGAGTTCGTTGGTGATTTTGCAATAACATTTTGCAATAAACTTAATTACTTTACTGGGAGTACACAACAGAAACTCGTGAATAATTTTTGTCCACGAACTATGAAATTATTACGAAATTGATCGACGAAGTTTCACAATTCGTGTTAACGATAGTTTATTCAGTGAGGGCGTCACTGAATGGTTCACTGAAAAATTATTTCTTCACCCAAACAGGGTTTTTATTCAAAATGTGACATCATTATATGAAAATTATTACGTGGTTCATAAAGTCTTTGTGTTCGTTACCATATTTACTTTAACTATTTCTTAAGTATTCAACTATTAAGAATTTTTCATCTTAAGATCAGTCATTAACAATCCTAATTAATTTGTGAAAATAGTTCTCTAAATCAGTATTAATTCAACCCTTAAAGAGTCGGAACCTGGAGAATAACAATGTTATTATTCGGTCGATAGTGTTAAGTTGACGTGGCGATTTCTTTCTAGAATATACATATGTGAAGTGTTCACTCAATCTGAAGTAGCAAATTTGGAATGCTTAGTTTTGTTCTTCTGATTTTTAGTTAAAAGACAAACGGCGTTCTTGTAGACCATCAGCTTAATCATGCGATGAATTGTGAAAGCAAATCCATGGCAAATGGTAAAAGTTTTGGCAGCAAACTTTGGAGTTGGCCATACCACAGTTTGAAAGCTCATTATTAATTGTAACAGGTGATGAAAAATGGATTGACTTCGAAAATGTTGTTCAAAAAACGACATTGGTAAGGAGAAACATCTTTGACTTTTGCCAAAGCTGATTTTCGCCAAAGCAAAGTGTTGTTGTTACTACGGGATTTTAAATTATACTATTTGCTTTGAACTTCTTAAAGCTAGCTAAACTGTGAATTCTGATAAGGATAGTTATCATCTCGACAAATTAAAGGAAAGCTTACGTCAATACAAGACACACAACCGTAAAAAGTTAAAATTATTTTGATTATTAATTAGATTGGAGAAAAGATGGCCATATTTGATCCCTACCAGGGCCCGAATTCCGGATCAATGACAAATGAGAATGAGAAATGACTTTATGTTTTATTTCGCCTACTCTAAATAAAAATGCAACCGACTAGTTGAAATAAAAAAATCAAGTCATTTCTCATTATCATTTACCATCGAACCGGAATTCGGGTACAGTAACCCTAGAGAATATCGTGACATTTTTAATCATAAATTTAATTATAGGGTTTGGATTTCTCAAAAAACATTTATATGATACTTGTGACATATACGAAAATATGGATGATCAGGCCGGAGAAACAGAAGAACATTCGTCTCCTCAATCAAGGTCTTTAGTTTTGATTTACAAAAAAAAAAAAAGAAAATGCAGACACCTTGTAGTGAAATTAGTACATTTTTCTACTAAAGTAAATGATCGGTGATCATTTTTACCATCTAGCAGTGCCGTTCTAAACAATTGTCATGACCAAAGTAAAAACGCTTGCTTTTTACTTCGTATGCTTCTATTTGGTGAATAAAAATCAAATAAGTATTACTCATAACAAGTACTTCGAAAAAAGGCAAACGGAAAACGAAATGAACAATGTCGCTCAAATGTAGAGCATGCATATAGTGTCATGCAGAATAGTTGCTATAATATTTTCAACAAAAAACTGACATTTTAGATAAAAACTCCTGAATTTTGAGCAAAAAACCAACTATATGGATTTTGCAAAAGAAAATTGCCTAAATTTTAAGAATTGAAAAATTCGTTTACCAACTTATCTTTAAAGCAACCTTAGAATCTGCAATTGTCTATTACGCTCGATAAATACACTACACAATTGCAAGTTGTGGAAATGTAAACGTTGTTTTTTAATACTTTCATTTCCGAACTAAATTGAATTTTTAGTACGTAAAAACCCTCAAAGGCGGAAACTTGCCACGAAAAAATAGTGATACATATCTGTGGCAATAATACATTATTACAGTGGCATCAGTTTAAAATTCGCATTTTGCAAGAAAATGTTTTTAAAAACTCTTTGAAGTATATGATTCGTGTTCGATTTAAAAAGAAACAATAATGAATCTAATACAATAAAAATAAGAATCCAATTCTTCGAAGATTCGAATCGAATTCCCAAATAGTCCCCCTCCACCCTGGTTTTTGTAAACGCTTATTACAGTTCTTTGCAGGTTCCGGAATACTACAAAAGATTGATATGATATAAAATAGATTACGGAGATTTGGAAGTTGAGATAATATACGTAAAAGGCATAACTCGACTTAGGTGGTTGTGCCACTATGTATTATTACCACAGATTTTATGCGTTTATATGCTGAAACAAATTTAAAAAGTTTTGGTCCCCTTGAATCATCACAGATAGTGGGAAAATAATAAACATACATACATACAGGGTGACTGACACGAAGTGTTACCAAAACAAAACGCCACAGAATTTTTATTTTTTGATTAATTTTATTGAATCAAAGTAAAAAATGTTCACAAATATTTAAATTTTCGAATTGCTTGCTTGAGATGATCGACACTTTAGTATTTTTTTGTCCCAACCTTGCTCTTCTAAATACCCCAAACCGAGAAATCTAGCGGATTTGCATCCGGTGAATTTGATGGCCATTGGGCAGTGGAAATGAACCGCGGAACGTTGTTTCTCAGCCAATCTTGATTGATGCGCGCTTTATGTCTCGGCGCCGGGTCCTGTTGAAATGTCCAGGCTCTGCGCCCGAAATCTTTTTGTGCCCAAGGCTTCAACGCTCCCTCCAACACAAGATCCCGATAAATTTGAGCATTTATCTTGATGCCACGGTCCAAAAATACGAGCGGTGAATGGCTTTCGGCCGTTACAGCGGCCCAAACCATCACCATAGGCGGCGCTTGGTTTCGAGTGGCATTCCGTTGGTCCAAATTTTCAGTAGCGGTCGTTTTGCTTGTTCACATATTGCTCAATAACGAACGGTGACTTATCGGAGAAAACCAAATTCGGCAAATCGCCACTTTCGTGCAAGCGTAACAACTCCTTTGATCTTTCCACTCCAACTTTTTTTTTAGCATCGGTGAGACCATGCGTTTAATGGAATTTCAAGGCCTTTAGTCCAAGATGATCTTTCAATATGTGCTGCATCCGTTCGAGCGAAATGTCCGCCTCACGAGCCATTTTTCTGTCGCTACGGTGCGGATTCCGAGCCAATTTGGCCTTCACCTTCCGAATGATATACGGCGATGTTGCAGTGCGTTTCGGTCCACCACCATGGCGTTTTGCAATGCTGCCAGTATCGTTATAACGATTTATGGTGCGATACACAAACATTTTATTCACATGCAGATGTTTTAACTGGTTAACAATCTGCGGCTGTGATTTTCCAGCCAAATATAGAGAAATCACACTATTACGCTTGAATTCCATTGCGGATAACTTTTTTTCTGAATATTTCCCATTAAAATGCTTCTGTACGCTTGTAAACAATGGAATGCTAAAAACTATAGCTAAAAACTGTGAATTACAGGAAAAACTGTCGATATGGCAACGATATGTTATAAAAAACGGTACTGAAAACGGTAAAATTTGTAAGAAAACACTGTACTATAAACTTTAAAAATTCTATAAATTCAAACAATTCTACAAATTCCTTAATTTTGGAAGTTCTATAAATATAAATTCTATACATTTATTATAAATTTATGTTATTTTATTAGGTAAATCCTATTACCTAATTCTAATATGTAACTTTAAATTCTATAAATTCAAATAATGCTATACATTCAATAAATTTTATCAATTCTGTCAGTTCTATAAATTACATAATTTTTAAATACTACAAGAAATTTCATAATTTCTGTAAAGTTTATAACTTTTCTAAATTCTTAAAATCCTATAAATTTAACAATTTATATCAATTTTTTATTTCAAATAAACTATAAATTCAACAAATTCTAATAAATTAAAAAAATTTATCGAATTTGAGGAATTTACTAAATTTTTAGACTTTATAGAATTTATATAGATACTATATAAATTCTTTAAATTAACAAATTCTATAAATCTTATAAATTCGGTATATTCAGAATTCAGAAACTTTGTAAATTTGATAAATTTTATAAATCCAATCAGTTCTATAAATTTCTTAAATTCTATAAATTTTACAAATTTCATAAATTTTAATATGTTATGGTGTACAAACTTATGGTGTTTTTTGAATTTTATAAATTCTATCTATAAACAATTCTATAAATTGAAATTCTATAAAATTTATAAATTCTATAAATTTCATAATCAGTTGAATTTTCGGCATTTTTTATAGACAAATATATTAATTGTTCATGATTGCTGCCCAATATTTTCGGTTTGGCAAATCAGAAAAATACAGAGGCCAATCGCTCATAATATTTCTACTGAAAAAAAGTAGAAATATCTTCCCCCTCCCCGTAATTTTGGCTGAAGGCCTAAAGAGTTATACCAATGTACCACTCTGAAAAAATGAGAACCCTCCATGAGTTCTTTATGTTGGTAGTTTGGTTTCGTACTGAAAAGTTAGTCTACTCATCAGGCAGCTACGACCAAACTACAAAAAATTCTACTCTAGCCACATACATTAAGTATCTGACCAGAACGTACTGACATAGCGAATTATTATTCACTACATCAAATATCAAAAACCCATGAAGAAAATATTGGGATTGCCATGAACAATTAATTTATGTGTTTATAAAAATGCCGATAAATCAACTGATTACAGACAGACAAATTAAATTTTTAATTTATAATTAATGTAAATTCTTTAAATTTTGTAGAAATTTTGTAGATTTATAGAAATTATAGCACTTTTAGAATAAGCTAAATTTGAGTTTGTAGCGTTTATAGAACAGACACACTTGAAACGATTTATAGAACTAATATGACCTTTGTTTTAAGCCTCTCTGTTCTATAAATTCTACAAGCTCAAACATTATTTATTGTGAAATGCCATAATTTCTATAAATTTTATGAATTCAAAAATTTCGATAAATCCTACAATATAAACTTTAAAATTCTCTAAATTCAATAATTCGTATAAATTTTATAAATTTCATAAGCTACATAAGTTCTACAAATTTTGTAAATTCTATAAATTCTATGAATAATTCTCAAAATTCTATGAATAAAGTCTAAAAATTCAGTTAATTCTTTAAATTCTACAAATCCCATAATTTCTTTAGTTCTTATAAATTTTGAAAATTCGATAAATTCTATGAATCTTAAAAATCCAATAAATTCTAAAAAATTTATAAATTCTATAAAGTGTACAAAATCTATACATACCATATTATAAATTTTAATATGTTTATAAACTCTATAAATTCTATAAATTTTATCATGAATTGTTTAAATTCTTTCGCTTGTATAGGAATAGGATTATGTGGGTCCTATAAATTGTTTCCAGTATCTCAGATCAACAAATTCTACAAATTCAAATTAAACTTATTTTAAAATTTTCTTTATTTGTATAAATTTTATAAACTCAATAAATCCTATAAATTCTATAAAGCCTAAAAATTCAGTAAGTCCTTTTAATTCTATAAATCTTATTAATTCTGGAAATACGACAAATTCTATAAATTTTATAAATTTTTATAAGTCTTCAAACTTTATAATTTCTATAAATTCTATGCATTTTTGAAATTCCATAAACTTTATTAATTTTGTATTAGTTCTTAAGTTTTTATAAACTGTAAATTCAATAAATTCTAATAAATTAAACAAAACATTATCGAATTAAGAGAATTCAAAGAATTTAGAGAATTTAAGAAACTGACTGAATTTTTAGACGTAATAGAATTTACAAAATGTTATAGGATGTACTCAATTTAAAGAAATTAAAAAATTTATAAAGTTCATAGAATTTTTCGATATTATAAATTCGATAAATGCCATAAATTCTCCAAATCCTACAAATTTTGCAAATTCTATAAAGTCTAAAAATTCAATCAGTTTCTTAAATTCGATAAATTCTGTAAATTCTATAAATCCTTAAATTCTGTAAGTTCGATAAATTTTATAATTCAAATAAATATTATAAATTTTAAAAATTCTGTAAATTTTACAAATTCTTTAAATTTTATGAATTTTATAAATCCTATCAATTCAATAAATTCTACAAATTCTATAAAATTTATAAATTCTATAAATTTTATTAATAATGTAAATTTTATCTGATACATTTAAATTTTGTAATGTTCTATTGTTTGCCGACGATTTGAAGATTTTTATGCGAACTCGGTTTTTCGTTGATGTTGATATACGGCAGTCTGAAATAAATAGTTAATCTGCATGGTGCTCTGCTAATAGATTGTTTGTTGATAAAAGCAAATGCAATGTCATGTCGTTCTATAGAACTTTTAACCCCATAATTTCTAACTATTATTTTGGCGGTAATCAATTTAGCAGAGTAACTTCAATAACGGATTTAGGAGTTATATTTGACACCAAAGTAACTTTCTGTTTACATATTGATAACATAATACGTAAAGCCAATTCTTTGTTAGGCTTCATTATTCGAATTACAAAGGAGTTTCGATATATATGCTCATTTGTCTCTTTGGCTTTATGGCATCACCACCATGCAGTACACATCGATAGATTGGAGTCAGTTCAGAGGCAATTTATATTTATATTATAAGGGTACTCGGGTTTCTCTCTGATCATAGTCAACCTAGGTGGAAACAGATATGTGGCCTGCAGTTTTATGTAGTTAGGTGTCATGATCTTCGTATTGACACTGTAGGAAAACGTCGAAAATATGCCGCGGCTCACTTCTACCTGGTGCATTTTTGTTCCCAAACGAAATCTACGCCAAAGGGAATTTGTATGTCCTATGCCACAGGACCGAAAATGGATGTAATGAACCGACGGCTTCTATGTCTAGAATATTTAATGAATATTATCCTTTTTTCGATTTTTCGAGGTGAAGAGAGATTTTCCGTGATGCAATTCGTAAATGTGATTCTTAACTACCAATTTTGTCTGTATTATACATTTGTAAATTAGTATTTAAGTTAAATTTTGTTTTCTAATCTGATTTTGAGATTTTAAAAATTTTTACGTCTCTATCAATGGTTTTTACTGTAGAATAGTTTCTATATAAATAAATAAATAAATAAATTCTTTAAATTTTGTAGGTTTATAGAAACTATGAATTTATAGAAAAAGTAAAATTTGAGTTTGTAGAAGTTATAGGCCGACATACTATACTTCTCTCTATGAGTTCTAGAGTTCTTTAAAATGTTGCAAGACTGTTTGTTTTATAAATTCTACAAACTCATATTTTACTTATTCTATAAATGCCATAATTTCTATAAGTTTTATAAATATTTTGAATTCTCCAAATTTTATAAATTCAAAAATTTCGATAAATCCTATAACTAACTAACTTTAATATTTCTATAAATTCTTTGAATAAAGGCTAAAAATTCGGTAAGTTCTTTCAATTCTATGAATCTTAAAAATTCTATATATTTAAATCCATTGCAAATGGTAAGAGTTTTGGCAGTAAACTTTGGAGTTGGCCATAACACATAATTTAATTATTTAACATATCTTAATATAATTTGGAAGCTGATTATTAATTGTAACAGGTGATGAAAAATGGAATGACTTTGAAAATGTGGTTCAAAAAGAGACATTGGTAAGGTGAAACATCTTTGACTTTTGCCAAAGCTGATTTTCACCAAAGCAAAGTGTTGTTAAGTTGTTACTATGTTAGATTGTACTTTGCTTTGAACTTCTTAAAGCTGGCTAAACTATAAATTATGATAAGGATCGCGACCAACTCGACAAATTAAAGGAAAACTTACGTCAATGCAAGACTCAAAGAGCATTTAAATTTCTAGAAAAGTTACAAGAATTCAGTTGCGGGATTTTAATGCATTCGCCAGTCGTTTATGGAAACTGTATTATTAAATAACGAAAGCTTTTTTTAACAAAATATTTGTTTCTTTTTATCCTAATATTATTGTTTTTTAACTAGATTATTATTTCGAATAAGCAATTTTTCCAAATTCTGAAAGAAAATTCCAATTCTTTAATAGTTCTGGTTCCGTTTTCAACATTTCAATTCGTTCATACATTTATAACCAAATTAATCATCGAAAAGTCAACATTTCTATAAATTCTGACTACTGTTGGAAACTCTTTAAAACTGATTTTATAATAATTTTAAAAATTCACTAATGTAATCTAAACTGATCTAAATAAAAAAAACAGAACGTATGTAGTTAGAGTTAAGTTTTTTTTTTGCTCAAACGAACTCTAAATTAATCTTATTAATTGTTTGAAATTCCTTAAATTTATAAAAAAATTTAAATATTACTTGCAAAGAGAGGGACGAAGGGAGAGAAATAGAGAGAGAGAGAGAGAGACTGAGAAAACTATATACATGCAAACCAAAGTGAAAACCGCTTCCTTTTTACTTCGTATGCTTATATTTGGTGAATAAAAATCAAATAAGTATTATTCATAACAAGTACTGAGAAAAATGGCAAATGGAAAAAGAAATGAGCAACATCGCTCAAATATGGAGCGTCCAGCTAAAGAAACTATTTATAATGGCACAGTGTAATGCTGAAAAAACGGTACTGAAAACGGCAAAATATGTAAAAAACAAAAAATTAAACAAATTCTACTAATTTTAATGTTTCTAAAAATTTCATAATTTTAATAACCATATTCTGTGGATGCCATAAATCTGACAAATCCTATAAACTTTAAAAATTCTATAAATTCAAACAATTTTACCAATTTCTTAATTTTGGAAGTTCTCTAAACTCTTTATATTTATTATATTCCTCAAATTCTACCAATTTTACTATTCAAAAATTTCATAACTTCTATAAATTTTAAAAATTCTTTAACTTCTATACATTTAAATTTAAAAACTTCTATAAATTCGGTAAATCCTGTTACCTAATTCTAATATCTATAAATTCTATAAATTCAATGTATAGAAACATTCTATAAATTTTATCAATTCTGTCAGTTATATACATAATTAATTTCATTCTTTAAGAAATTCTCGAAATTTTATAAATTTTACTTATGCTACAAATTTCTATAAATTCTATAAATTTCAAAATTTTTAAAATTCTATAAATTTTATAAATTATATCAATTTTTTAGTTTCTAATTCAATAAATTCTAATAAATTAAAAAAATTATCAAATTTAAAGAATTTAGAGAATTTAAGGAATTTACTGAATTTTTAGACTTTATCGAATTTTAAATTCTATAAATTTCAATAGGTCTATAAACTCTATAAATTCTTTAAATTTTATGAATTTTAGAAATTCTATTAATTGAATAAATTAAAATTCTATAAAATTTATAAATTTTATAAATTTTATGAATTATGTAAATTTTTTAATTTTGTAGGTTATCAGAAATTATGGTGGTTTTAGAATAGCTAAAATTTGAGTTTGTAGAATTTATAGAACAGACGGGCATGAAATAATTTAAAGAACTCATAGAGTTCTATAGATTGTTTCAAGTCTTTCTGTTCTATAAATTCTACAAACTCAAACATTACTTTTTGGTTTAGAAATTTAGCAAAGCGCGAAAATATATGTAAGCGGTCGAAAACAAGGTCCCAGCAATCGTAAATTAGACGCCAAAACTGTGAGTGAAATTCGCAAAAACAAATCAATATCTGTCAGAGATTTATTTGGGAAACCAGGTACTAGTGTTGGAATGATCCAGCGGGTAAAAATAAGGAATGACTTGAAGACATATAAAAAATAAAATATTCCGAAACGAAGTGAAAAACCAAAAAATGTAGGCCAAAATCGTTCACGAAAACTGTATTTCGACCGCCTTGGCATATGGACGGTGAAACATATGTTAAAGTGGAAAAAGCAAAATTCGCCAAATTCATCAAAACTTAGACCAATTGAAAGATATTGGGTAATTGCGAAGCGTTACTTGAAAAATAATGGTAAAGTAGCCGAAAATTTAACAGAGTTCAGAAAAAGTTGGTTCAAAGCAACCAAAAAAATTAATAATACTACTGTGCAGAACTTAATGAAACGCATCAAAGGAAAAATTGGCAGTGTATTTAGAAAATAATTTCTCAAATTTTTTAAACATGAAATCTTCTAATTAGGGGTTTACTTTATGATAATACATCATTTTATAACACTGAAAATTGTTTTTTTTTTTGTTTAAAATTGCTTTTATTGCGGCTACATTCTTTTCGATACAGTCCTTATGAGTTCTGTAAAACTTAACAATGTAGTAGGTTCTTTAAGTTAATTCTGTTAACACGATATTATATAAATTCTATAAATGCTATAAATTCTATAAATCCTGATAAATTCTGTAAATTCGATCAATTTTATAAATCCAATAAATTCCAGAAAATTTACAAATTTTATAATTATAAATTTTATGATTAATTTTAATTCTTTAAATTTTGTGGATTCTTTGAGTTCTAAAAATTTTATTAATTCAAAAATTTCTATAAATACTTTCATAATTCTATAAATACATACAATAGGGTTCTGTAAATTTTATAAATTCTGTAACATCCCCTAACTTCTTTAGTGCTTAAAACCTTTCTAAATTCGATAAATTCTCTGAATCTTAAAAATCCAATATATCCTAGAAATTTTATAAATTCTAAATAATTTATGAATTGTTGTTCTAAAATTTTACAAACTCAAATTAGACTTACATTTTAAAAATTCCATAATTTCTATAAATTCATTAAATTCGATAAATTCTATAAATTTTAATATTTCTATAAATTCTTTAATTTCTATAAATTTCATAAACTCAATAAATTCAATGAATTTTATAAATTCTGTAAACACGACAAATTTTATAAATTTGATTAAGTCGTCAAACTCTATAAGTTCTATAAACTATAAGATTTTTTTAAGTTCCGTAAATTTTATAAATTCTACCAATTCTATAAATTTTTTAAATGCTATAAATATTACAAATTCTATAAATTTTATAAATTCTTAAAATTTTGTAGATTTTATGAATTCTATAAATGGTTTTAACTGACATAGTTCTATAAATTCTACAAACACAAATTGGTTTTCCAAATTTTTTCTTCTAAAAATTCGCTAATTTCTATAAACACTATAAATTTTATAAATTCGATAAATTTATATTCTTTCATAATTCTTTAAATTCTGTAAATTCCAGAATTTCTATAAATTTTTTAATTTGTCTAAATACGAAAAAAAATCGATTTCAGCGCTTGTAGTGAACAATGAAATTTTGTTTAAAATTTTGAATTGTAAGCGATTAACAATCACTTAACTCCATTCCACCTCCACATACGATAAAATCCTGTAATAAGCTTACTTTCCATTTTTAAACGTTAATATTGGAATCTAGGCTATATTATCCCGCGCAATTCATCCCGGATCAATTCATCCCGCACAATTTATCCTTGATATCAATTTATCCCGCACAATTAATTCCACACAATTCATCCCGCACAATTCATCTTGCATAATTTATCCCTAAAGGTGCTTTGGAAAAGAAATTTTCCCTTTTCTGGAGCAAGATTAGGTTCATGTTTTCGCAATATCTCCAAAACTTTACAATATATTTTCTCTGATTTATTTGGTAAAACAGCAAACTATTGGAATGTTGATTCCATATTGTAGAGCATGTATAGTGAATAATTGTTTGAATAAGTAGCCACATACTTCAAAAGTTCCATCTGCATACCAGAAATTTCTTCTTGCTAATATATTCAAAAAGTTCTTAGTTGTAAATATTATGAATCGGTGCTCGTGATTTTCTCCATTATTATAGGTTTCATCGGTCAGTGAATCGTGAAGCAAAAATGTGTCACCTTTCATTGTGCTTGTATAACATTCCGGAACCACAACTGATTTTCGATCCTTTGGAAGTGGTAAATGTGGAACATCGGAATGTTTATTACGTATTCTTCGAATAGTACGCTTGATCGATCTCTCCAGTGGCATTTTTGCAGCAGCAGCATCGGAAATAGTCGGTGTTACTTTGAAAAGTACTTGTTGTGTGCTACCAATCTGAGAATTTCTCTCTGAACAATATTTGCCATGTGCTGACGAGCTACAAGCTCTGCAGCTTCGGCAGCATGGTTGTGTTCAAACAGGTCCGGCAGTTTCTTTTCAATAACGTTATCACGAATATGTAAGCGAGCACGGCATTTTGTGAGTAATACTGAGCGCACTTCCAAATTATTTTTTCATTCCGTTTTTGAAAATTTTATTTGTTCCTCCATTTCTTTCTTCTAATTTCTGGTTAAAAATTATGTTTTTTTAAAAATAATTTTTAAAATTTTTTTATTTAAACTCATAAAATTAATAAAGCCATACTTACTTAAATTAAAATTAATAGTTAAAATGGCATAAATATTTTATTAATATTTTTCAATTTTTAATATATTCCAGAAGACACGGAAATTTATAATACTTATACCCGGTTGCACACAAAACGAGTTAACCATTTGACAGCAATCTAATTGATAAGTCTAAACTCCGGTTAAAATTACATTTCGTTTTACAAAAAATTTCCATGGTTAGTTAACAAAAATGTCGATATTGTCGATATAATAAGATTTTACTCAACCCTACTGATAAAAAAAACAAAATATCCAATATTTTTATTTTGACGTAAATAAAAATTGTGTTCTAAAAGTTAAATATTTGAAAATTGAATTTCTATATAAGTATTTTATTGAAAATTGTGATGCAAAAGACGCCAAATATAGTCTCATTACAATCTTGTATATAATGGAATTTTAAATAAAAATTTACAAAATTACAAAAAATTTGACTATGAATTTATATTGAAATGGTTTTCAATGAGTGCCGATCGTCGGTAATTCGAATTGCTTTGTGACATTGATGGGATATCAATTAGATTTGTATCAACTTCTGCAAAATCCTGAAAATCGTCTTTCCATTCCACTGCTAAATTATGCAGAACAGCGGCGGCAACAATTGATGTCAATATAGTCTCAACCTTTAATTTAATAAATAATAGTTAGGTACATTATAATAATCCAATTGTATTAAAAGAAATTAAAATAACCTTGACCCGAAAGCCAAGGCTTAAAGCTGGGAATCGTCTCTTCCAGACTCCATAGAGTCTCTCGACTGGATTTCTGGTTAAAATTTAAAACCTTTGATAATTCTTTTCCGCTGGGGCTTGGGGATTACTCAATGGAATTAGCAAAAAGTTCTTATTTCCGTAACCACCATCCCTCAATAGTACGCTATCACCGAAGTCGTTTCTTCTTAGCCTTACCTTAAGTAAATTTTAAATAATATTTAATAAATAAAACGCATTTTGAAAGATTGTTTACCATCAAAAACGAATTATCCAAAATAGTCTGGTCATGCACTGACCATGGCCATCTTGCCTCAATGTCACAATTCTTTAAAGAACCATCACTCACGCATTGTACGTTAAACGAGAAATATCCTTTCCTGTTGCGATATACTTCTCCAACATCCCCACCTGGAAATTGAATTTTTATGTGCGTGCAATCTGAAGAAGAAACAAAATGTAAACTAATATCAAATGGGTATAACCATTATGTATCAGGTATCTATTGCTCCGATAACACCAGGAAAGCCCGTGATCGAGTAAAAATATAATTTCGTACGGCGCAATACTTCATCGGTTATTGGCATTTTAATAATTTTGTTCATACAACAAAATAGGACAATTTTTTACAAAACTTTTCGAATTATTCCACACACTCTAGACTTATGACTATTAAAAAGATCTCCACATGTATTTTGAAAACAACCAGTACCTAAAAATCTAAATTGTAATAAAAGTAAATATGTTTTATTATATTTATAGGTAAGAAACTCACAATAATACAAACCGGAGTGCGATGCTTATTTGATTAACAGTTGATAAAGCTTTGCATCTATTTGTTATTGGTTCAAGATATGGAACAAGTAGTTCAACCAATTTAGAGACAATTTCTTTTGATAATCTGAATCGGTCTCGGAATTCAATTTCAGTATTGATTAGGATATTGCCGGAGTTTTGGAACGTGACCAGCTAACGTGAGATAAAAATTATCATTATCACTATCGCTATCACTAAATAGTTAGTAATCTTTTCTTAGCATAATTTGAAAAATATTTTTAATAGTTTAAAATTGTTTTTGACATTTAAAAGTATCAATAATATCCGTTGAAACGCTAGTGGCAATATACACAGAAGTTAAATAGTTATCTGCCCAATTTTGCGTAGTTACATTTAACTGAAGATTTAACTGACTGTTAAGGGTTGTGAAACGCTATTGTTACCAACGGTCAGTTAAATCAAGCTAACCTACTGATATGTTTTGTATGCAACCGGGCATTAATGTGTTTATAGATATAACTCATGGCACACTAAAAAAAAGAATTTGAATAACCATAAGGGATAAATTGTGCGGGATGAATCAGCCGGTTACCTAATATTGTATTACAATTTTTGGTTATAAAACGAAAGAAACAGACTAAAAATATGCGGCATTTATCTGGAATTTTAACCATATTTGACATAAAGCATAAACCCTAGTTTACATACAAATTAATGTTTATTAGTATATATTCTAGAGCAATTTTGCATTTATAAGCGGAATGCATAAGTAACGGGAAACCACTTGTTTAAATGACCAAGACAATTTTTTAAATTTTAAAGCAACATCGTAAAGATCGGCTTCAACCATAATGTCCTGAAAGAAAACATTAACAAAATAAAAATTAGAGAACAATTGATGAGGAACGTGTCGGAAAAAAACCGAATTTATAGTTTGATGTAGATACTAGAAAATCAATTAGATCGGCTTAATCCAATTCCTTAAGGCAGGCCACACACGTACAGTTTTAACTGACAGTTTTAACTGTACAGTTAAAACTGTCAGTTTAAACTGTACGTGTGTGGGTATTTCGGTTCAGTTAAACTTAACTGTACAGTTTAACTGAGAACTTTAAAATTTTTATATTTTTAACTGGAACGATTAACTTAACTGAACGTGTGTGGGGGTTTAACTGCACAGTTCTCAGATATATGTCGAAATTTTGAGATGAGAGGACGTTTCATATAATAATTAAAACATTGAATTATACAAAACTAGTTCGACTATTTATATAATTTTTTCATGCAAAGGCTACATACTATAAAATTTTGCGCTAGGATAGGCATAGCAAACGGCCTAAACGATGCAAAGATTTATAGTGTATCAGACAGCCAATCGGCCGTGAAGGCTCTTAGTTCTTATACAGTTGAGTCAAGGCTGGTATGGGATTGTCTGAAGGTTATTAAACATCTGGCAGGCTCAAATAAGGTAACACTTATGTCGGTGCCAGGTCATACTGGAATCGAAGGAAACGAGGCAGCTGATGGCCTCGCCCGTGAGGGTTCTGCCTCTCCATTTATTGGACCAGAACCCTTCGGCGGCTTCACTAAGGGATACTTTAGAGCAGCGGTAAAACGCTGGGAGGATCTTCAAAAGTCCTCCTACTGGCGCAGAGTTCCAGGTTTACGACAGGGAAAGAAATTTATATCACCTTCGTCTGTCAGGGTTAAGGAGTGTGTTGAACTTAGGAAACCTGAGTTGAGGCTGCTTACTGGCTTCCTCACAGGTCATGTCCCCTTAAGATATCACCTTAATAAGATGGGCCTACTAAGTACGACAGATGGATGCCGCTTCGGCGATCTAGAAGCGGAATCAGCGGAACATGTTCTGTGCCAATGCCCAGCCATTTTCCAGCAAAGACTTCAACATTTAGGAGGGAGAACAATGAGCCCGGATAGTATGTATCTTGTACCGGGTAGTAGTATTATCAGATTTATTAAGAGCCTGAATCTAGTGGTTCTTCTTCACTTAATTATTTTAATAAATTTATATGGGAAGTTAAATTTCGTTTTTTAAGCCAATTCTTGCACCACTTTTGAGAATTTTTTTTATTTAATTTTTTTAATATTTAAAAAACCACACCGAGAGGGAGGCAAATCGTTCCGCTCATTCAAATCCATGATAATAACTGAAGGATTAGACTGAACGTGTGTGTGCATCTCAGTACACAGTTAAAACTGACAATTATAACTGCACAGTTAAAACTGTCAGTTAAAACTGAATGTGTGTGGCCTGCCTTACAGAATTATAAATATTACCAAGGATTTTATAGATCATTAACGTGTAGTGTGATGGGCAAGAAAATTATGGCATAGTTGTGAAAACTACACAATTAAGTTCCTACTTTCTGTTTAATCATCTGTTTAATTTATTTAGTAAAAGAATTAAATCTTAATTTTTTTTACTTGACACAATTATTATTTTATTATAAGTTATAATTATAAATTTAAAAGAAAACGTTTTTCAGGTATACAAAATTTTACCTGACTTAGTTCTTAATTATTAAGAAATTCTGAAAAATCTTTCAATTAAAAACGTATTAGTGACCGTTAGTATGTTTTATTTTACATCGGTTCCCTGTATAAACCTCCAAGGATTTTCTATAAGATGATAAGGATTCTATTTTTGACACATTACACAACTTTGTCCTTTTTTGAAGAGCAAGTGATTGTGCAGCCAACTAAATGGTTTATCATTACAAAAACTATGTTGTACAAGCTGTACTCGTACACATCCAAAAAATTGTTAAGATTGAATCACCACACATACTATATGTAACCACATAAATACGCTATACATATTATACTACTATATACATAGTATGTAGATGGAAGGAAAGAAGAATTTAATTTTTTTTTTCTGCTTTTGTTGTTGTTGTTAGTTTTCATTCAAAACTAAAACCAGCTACATTGAAGTTGGTTTTCATTCAGTTTCAAACTATTCAATTGAACGGACGTGGTTTTATTATAATCGTGCGATAATTTATCGATTTTTTTTTTTTATGTATATTTATATTAATTTACGAATTTCGTTTTACAAACAATCCCGTGTGTAAATTATTATAAAGAAATGTTTAAGTTCAAGTGATTCGCAAATTTTTTTATTGGTTTGCTTAATAGAAAAATAAAAAATAAAATTCAAAGTGTATGGTTGTAGTTATTTTGTTGTTTTTATTCTGGTGTAGTAATTTGTGCTCTATTTACGTCAAAGTGAATTCGTTTTTTTTTTTTATTTGTATTATTTTGCATTTGTGAAAACGCATTCTTCTTGTGAAAAATAAGAGAAAGAAAAATTTATCGAAAAGGGAAAAATTATAAAGTGGCGATTAAATTTTGTACGAAAGAGAATATTTGCATTTTCTAATTTTCTTCGTGTTTTGTTTATTTTATTGATTTACAAAAAAAAAAATTGTTGTGTGTTTGGAGATTTAAATTGGATTGCGTGCAGGCAAACAAATTTGTAAAGAATTTCAGTGATTTGCACAAAATTAATAACAAAAAAAAAATTGTTTGGAATTTTCACTGCGGTATATTTATACATTATAAATATTAAAATTAGGTAAGTAATTTGTATATAATATGTACCTCTATGTTACTCTATAAATAGTAGAATTGGTTCAACGTACAGTACGGTTATAAACAGAAAATTTTATGTACATTATGTTAACCGGCAGTGCTATGTGCCATTAGAATTCATCTCACGTAAATAATTTTCTGTTTTCCTTACATATTTATAACCTGCCTAAGTATATGAGAGACGGCGACTGGACGTTGTTGTACAAAATACGTTTATATTTTAAACGAAAAGAAAAAAAAAAAAAAATTGTATAAATATGACGCCAGGTTGTTAATGAAAAAATTTCGCGTCTTTTCTTTTGTTATCGAGTTTTAATCAGCATCCACAATCATCACATATTCGATAGTTTATTAAAATTCTTGTGTTGCCATTTCCCGGTTTTGTTTTTTTTTAGCTAAACGGACAAGAGGTTCTTTAACACTTTTGAAGAATAAAGTGCATTACCATAATTCGCGTGAAAAAATGTTTGCCAGGAAATTCAGAAGTTGTAAACATATACTTAGGACGATGCGATTTCTTTGTGTATATAAAACGTGTTAAATATATTAATCAATTACCGTTATCTTGTTAATTGTAAAATGATCTTAAACAAAAATATTTTTTTTTTTTTTTTTATATATTTTCTTTCATTGCAAGTTCTTAAGTTTAAAAGACACGGTTGTGATTTATTTTGTAAAAAAAAAATAATTTTTTTTTAAATATTATGGTTTAGCGCAGGAATATTTATTGCTTATTTTATATTATGTACGTTGTAATTCTATCCGGTTTCTGTATTATGCTCAAGTTATTCCCTATATTGTAAATGAACATTTTTAAGCTTTGCAATTCATTTGGCCGCACTGCAGGATTTTTTGCGATTGATAATTCAATCCGCTTTGCTAATTTTTATTATATTGTTAAATCATGTACGATATTTAAAGTTAAGACATAGATTTTATTTCTTAATTAATTTTGTTTTTTTTTTAACTTGACACTAATTACTTTCGATCGTTATGATTTGTATATACGAGTATTTATGTAAACAAACATAAACATTAACGTGTGGATGGATAAGCACAATTTTTTTGCACAAAAATAATTTGAGGCAGTAAAGTAATTTGTTGTGCACCATTGCAAAAGAGTTGATTGGAATTGCTACAATTTGTGTTCGAGGAAAGTTATTTTATTGCAGGTTATAATATAAAAGTTTTACACTGTACAGTCAGACGCCAGTTGTTCAATCAATATATGTTCATTAACGAAAATATCCAACCCTTCGTCATCTTGTGATTATCTGAGTATATTCTGAGCAAAATTCAGTAGTATCTGATGATCTTAACAAAACCTGTAGTGAACCAAATTTCAAAAATCGGTTTCGAAATTGTGTAACTAATTAGAATAAACCTCAAAACTAAAAAAATCTCGAAAGACAGAATCTCGTTTTATGCGAGTGTTTGTTTTTCGGGATTTTGGGCTTTCGAGATTTTTATTTCGAGATTTTATTTTCCGTGATTTTGTTACATATTGATCTTGCCTTCCAGATTATGTTTTCCAGAAATTTAATTTTTGGATATCGTTAAGCACTGAACCATTAAGACAAGAAAGTACCTTAGACTGAGCTAAGGTAGTCACGAACGGGACGTGCGAATTAGGGAAAACCTTGAAGAAAAAGAATACGGCACATTGAGACTTTATCAGTCCTCTTAATTAAAATGTCTTAGTGATGAAATGTTGAAAACATGAAAGTTTAGCAAATTCGAGATTATGTTCTAATTTATGCTTACCTTAAACAGTCCCTTGATTTGGGTTCGTTATAATTTCTCGACAAAAGTTTTATCAAAGTCACAATCTCTAAATCGAAATCTCGAATTTGAAAATATCGAAATTTTAAAATCTCTAAAACCATAATGAAATATAGCGGGATCACTACATTTGTCTGAAAAAAAAAAATAATCCTAAAAAATATAAAGTTAAAATCTCGAAAAATAATCCCGAAAAAAATCTAGAAATTACCAGAAAAGAAATCCAGAAAAATATTTTTTAGACATTTGTCACCATTGAAACATTTGTGGTAGAAGCGATACGAGTGAAACAATTTCTTTGATCTCATAAATTTTAAAAACTTTAACTTGGAGCCCCGGTTGGATAATTGTATTTCTGGATTTTGGTTTTCTGGGTTTTCGTTTTTCTGAATTTTTTGGTTTCTGGATTTTTTTTTTTCGGGATTTTTAGTTTTTGTATTTTTTTTTTTTTTATCTACAGATACAGGTCAGATATACCACAAGGTATCCCTTATCATATTCCCAAAAATAAAAATCGCCCAAAAAAAAAGTCTGAAAAAATGCAAAATAACGTGCCCCATTAAAAAGTAAAACCCCATTAAATTGTTGTTAACTACAATATGAAAACAAAAGAAAGCTACCTGATTTCTTGTCATCCTTGCGCAGAAAGAACGAATGCTAAGCTGCTCTGGAGTGTTCTCTATTTTAGTTTGTAATTTCAAAAAATTGTCAAATCGCGTGTTTTGGGCCGCAGCTCTCATCCCCTAATGTTGGATAACGATACCAACCCGACAAAAGCCTAAAAATGCCCATAAAGTTAAATTTTTCTGGATTTTTTCTAGATTTTTTCTAGTTTTCTGTTATGCGATATTATAAAATTCGATATTATAAAACTGAGTATGTTAAGGGTATTACCTCCCAGACAGTTTCGACGCTGTAGCGCAGTCACGCAATAGCGCAAAAGTTAAATTACATGAAAATATATGCGAATTGACAAAGTCGACGGACGGAGTGCATTAGACCAAGTACTAAAATTAAATTATTTTCAATATTGCACGTAAGAACGGATTGAAGTGTCACTTTGTGATGTAAAAAAAATACAAAATGAAAGGCATTCTTGGGAACTAGAGTTATACAAAATAAAGTGATGACAATGCCATTAAACGGTTTTATCTAACTAAATTATTAGTTATTAACTAGATTAGTAGATTTTGAAGAATGACGGAAAATTTAAATTGGTCAAAAAAGGGGTTTACAAAATAGGATTTAGAGCCATCAAAGTTCAGATTTATGGCAATCAAAAAGGTTTAGTTCATGTTAGATAGTTTAAGATTATTTTAATGTCAAAAACGTGCGTCGAGATTGTCAGCAAAATTTTTATTTTTACAGTACTAAATTATTTTTTGTTTTCTGTGCGTAATTCCGTCTCCGTTCCGTCGAGATTGTCTCTACTTTTAGGTTATTGGAAATTTGTGAACGCAAAACTTTATTAAATACAAACATTTAATTAATCGTTCGGCACTCTTATTAGGGTTTATATGGAGTAACTACTCCTAAATGGTCGGATTTATTTTTTTCGACATACATAATTTCAAAATTATTTCTTTGCTTTCCTTAAAATCGTCTGGTTCTTGGCCGAATGCACCATACAATACTATTTTCAATATAAAAAAATTAAAAAAAAAAATTTTAAATGACTGAGAAAATTAAAATTAAATTTTTTCAGTTGTATAAACCTTTTTCGGACGAAAAAAATTAAATTTCCATTTTCTCAGCTAATTAATTTTTTTTTTTTAATTTTTTTTATATTGAAAATAGTATTGTATGGTGCATTCGGGCAGAATCAGAAGATTTGAACGGAAACAAAGTAATAATTTTTTCAGAGGGTAAAGCGCTTTAGGTAAGATAACCCGTAATCTGATAGTATTAAAAATGGCAAATTGTAGCTATTCATCAAAATTTATTATTTGACAAATATAATTTTTTATCGGACATATACATACACTAAGTAATCGCTTACACTTAATCATGAACTTTATCTCATTTTAAAAATAAAATAAAAAACAAATATCGATCACATTTATATATCTTTCTAAATTGATCATTCAAAACAATATGATCACGATTTCCTTTCGCTACTTTACAATATAACCAAATACCACAAAATCTTGATCAATTTTTGTTGTGTTCTTATTCCATCGAAAGCGAAATCCATTTGTTCTATTTCATGTTCGGATTTACCCAAAAATTTATTTATTGTGGAGACATGGTAACAAAACGAATATATATAAAATGATCAACCCAGGGAGTAGATCGTCGATGCAGACAGTAACCATTTTTTTTGTGTTTTTTTTTGTTTTAAATCTTTAAAAATAAAACAAAATGTTCAAGACAATATACTATTTATGTAAGTATGTATGTACAATAAGAAGGTGGATGGATTAAAAATTGAAAAGAATTAATTTAGTTTTTTAGTCGTTTTGTTTTTTTGGAGGAATAGTAATATAAATTATACCTTTAACTAGGGGCCTACACATCACAACATCATATTTACGTATATGATGTGCACTGACAAAAGAGAAATATAGTGATTGATGATTCATAAATTTATGATGATTTTTGTATATCCCAAAATTGGAAGTTCACATAATATAATGTAACATTTTGAGGGTGGATAAATCTTGAAATTAAATTAATATTCATTAGATGAGTAAGCTGGAATGAATCGAATATGTATACGCGCGCTCCCCCAACAAAACATGAATTTACTAATAGCTATGTGCATTACTAAAATTAATTTTTTGTAAATTGAAAAAATGATCCATAACTTTCTTTTGATCTTTCAGCTGTTTTATTAAGATAAATTTAACATCCATGACAATCTATATTCATACATTCTGACGATCGAACACATATGTTTACTTATGTCTTGTCGAATAATGAGGCACTGAACTCAAGCCCAAATATTTGTTTCATTGCACATTGGCAGTCAACATATTTAAACTGCAGTCATTTTGTTCTGCTCATACCATTTGATTTACATAAAACAGAATAGACTTTATAATAGCAATAGAGTTTTCTTATTAGCATATTCGTGTTTTCTTACAAAAAAAAAAAAAAACGAAGAAAACCCCTAGAGTCTTTATACATATAATTTTCAATTGTCGTTGTTTTTGTTGTAATATTACAAAGATCAATACAATAATAATGTAAGACTGGCGGCAATAGTTTTTATGTTTCAAATATATACATATACAATATTTGTGTGTTGTTAGTTTGTTGTAACAGCAACAAAACAAAAGCTTAAAAGACCGCGTGAACTTTATCAACCGCGCACAAACTTAAACATAAAACAAGGGGAGATAAGAATATATCAGCAAGAGTTACTTTGTTGGGAAAATAAATTTTTGCGCTTTATTTATGTGTAAGTATAAATAGCAACATACATACATAGTTGAAGAATTCTATGTAAAATACAAGCAAAATCAATGCCACGACAAATATAAATATTTCCGCGCCTCATTTTTTTCACAACTTCCGCTCCTTACGACTATATGAAAATGACTGCACAATATATAAAAAGCGTTCTTGATGATTGATCGAATCGAAAAAATCAATAAATCAGAACGGAAATAATGTGTAACACTGTGATGAACACAGGTTGGTGAGCGATCTCCACCTTAATTTGTCTAACTTCAAGGTATTGATAAAAACTCATTCAACATAACTTTTACAATGTCTGTGTATATCTAAGTATGTATATGGTACCGGTTGGTGTCAATTTACAAAAAAATTACATAGGAATCGCCAAAACTTAATTTAAAAATTTTACATTTTGCACAAATTAACTTTGCGTGTTAGAATCAAATAAATCATTTCATATTTACCATTCCACCCCAAATCATACTTTTTTTTTTCGGTGAATTCAAAATATTGCAAATTTTTTTTTTCATTTTCTCTAAAAGGAAATCATAAATTTTGTTTTACTGAAAATTACTTTGTATAATACGAATAAGGGTCAATGGAGCCACATAATACTTATTTGGCGCCAAGTGGCCATTAAAATATAATCTAAATTAACGCTTATTTGCAAATACTAAGTTCAATTTTTTCTTTTTTTCTATTTCCAGGTAAGTCACATCATGACCTGATACTTCATTAGTAGGTTAACAAGTATAAATGCACATTGCCTCCTTATAAATAAATGGATCATAAATACATAATGTTGTGCACAAAATAAACACAATAGGTAAAATAGATCTAGATTAGTCATTCAATCCAAATTGCCACACTAATCTAAATTATTCCATTTTTTTTATTTTTTATTTCATTAATCATAACATAATATTTATATATCTATATAGCAACAACATCTAGTTCTAATAATAAAAATACAATAGTCGCGCTGTATAACAATAGTGCCAACAATAGAAAAAAAAAATTGTGTATTTTCTTATAAAATTTCACCAAAAAAAAAACAAAAAAAAATATTTGCGCTACAAGAAAAGTCAACCATTTTCGGTATAATATTCATAGAACTGCTTGCTAACTATATGGCAACATGATCGCGAGATAAAATAAAATTCAATTGTTTTTTTGCTTTTATCGAATATCTCACGACTTCTTAATAAAATGGAAATTTCATATTGTACGCGATTGCACAAACTGAATATTTTTGCTATTAAGTGTAGTGTACCTCTTTTATATTAACATTTACATAAGTGTAAGTGTACATAAATGCAGAGAAGGTGGAAACAAGAAAAATAGTTTTCCAATATGTCGATTATAAAATTGGTCGTACTAAATAAAAACAAGAAAACTTTTAAGTAACGATCGGTATGATTTTGTTTAATCGACTAATTGGCTATTTGGGAGCCGGTGGAGAACTGTTTGGTTTATTTGCTTAACAATCACTTATCAGAATTATATTGACCTAGTAATAAGCAGACTCAGAAATTTTGGCAATTATCGAAAAGAATAATCAAAAGAAACTTTAACAGATGACCACCTCTCGATGAAGACCACCTCGCTAAAGGACCATTTTGTTGTAAACGTTTTTCAATAAAGTTCCTCTTTAACGCAATCACTACTCGAAAAAGCCAGTCCTCCACGGTACGGAACATGGTCGGCTTAGAAAAGTTTCAATATAATTTAGTTTATGGTTATAAAAGCCGTTCAATATTTGATAAGCAATAGTATAAGTTTCTAAATTATTATGTCAGGCTATTATTTAAAGTTTTGTTACACAAACAATTCGGTAAACTCAGCATTCTTCATTCGTGTTTTTCACTTAGCCATATTAGAGGACAAGAAGGGTAAGAGATATGCCAAAAATAAACCCGGTTCCAAAATGGCCAAATATTTTGAATGAGTTTAGAAATTCCACTTTGACGTCATCACATGCAGATCGCTAGTAAAAGTATATGACTACACTGAAAAAAATCCTACATCAATGTAGACAAAAACTGCATTAATAGTAAGAATAATTCGTTAAAACTGAGCCGATACGACCCTTCGTTAATAATAAGAAAATCATAAGTTAATATAGTGAAATACACAAATTTCTCTATTTTAATCTTAACTACTTACGTTGTAGTATTTATGAATTGATTCGTATAAGACACGTAAAATGTTATTATTTTAACGCAGTTAAAAGCATTTTTGGATGAACAACTTCTTATTCATAACGTAAGAAATTAAAGATACCATGAAATTTTTCATAATATTAATGAAATGTTAAATCACATTAACGAATAAATTCATACATATAAGTTTAGAAATTCATTATTTGTATTTACGAAATTATTCGTGTATAGGAAGAATGGATTACTCAGCAGTTACGAATAATTCACAAATATGATGATTATTTTCATAAAAATACTGAAAATAATTCATAATATGTAGGAACGATAATTGATACACAAAACTAAGTAATATTTATGTATAAATAAATATGAATAAATTCATAAAATCTACACCGGGTGCAGAGAAATAAAAAACTTAAAATTTTGTAATTTTGTTATTTATTTATTTATTTTATTAGTCAACATTAGTCTACTACTCCTATTCATTTTTTAAATTTTAGTTTATTACTATATTTACTGTAAATCACACAGTACTTTTAACTGCATATTTTGTTACCTTTTAAAATATTCAATAAATTCGTTTGATCCCACTACTGCAAAAACAGTTTTAATCTATGGCCTCCTTCTTGTGCTGCGGATTCATTTTGATTTACAGGAGCGGCAAAATTTGGAATGGTTGATTTGATACCGTATAAGGTGGATCGAGTTCAGAATCATCAACCATGATCATATTTGAATCGATATAGGTACGACATTTTCTAGACTAACAGAAATTTATTTTTTCACAGAAAAGTATTCTTATTTTAATTTGACCGAATGAAAATTGGCTCTATTTTAATAAGAATACGTGCAAAATGAAAACACTGGCAAAAAATATCATATTTACCTGTTTTTCAGCATACAAAAATCTGTTACATTACAAATTTTACAATGTAAATTATTACATTTGTTCCTTTCAAGCACGCAATTGTTAATAAAGAAGCGAAAGCAATTTATTTACTTTCGTTGTTCCGAATATTATTCAACTTTACTTTATTTTCATAGATGCTACGAATAGATTCGTCAAATAATTAATAGTACGAACAAATTCATATACATTACGTAATGATGAAACTTGATCTTTTCGCATAATTAGAAATGCAATGGAGCTCTTATGTACAATATATGAATTTGTTCGTGTTATTAATTTAATGAAGGAATTTATCAATAATACGTAAAAAAACGTGAAATTTACAATTTAATTGTATTATTTATGAACATTTTATCACTTACATTTGTATCACTTTCTGTTCCGGAGGTGGAAATGACAAATGAAGATTCTTATTCAATAGATGTCATAAAAGTATGATTTCTTCAAACATAAGCAGCCACCCACATATACATTTAAAATTCGAATTATAATATTCATATATTATAGTGCCACATTCGTTAATATAACGAACAATAAGTATTTAACAAATATTTTCGCACTCGTCTTATGCATAAATATTATGAATTGTTCATAAATGTAGTTTTTTAATAAAATCATGCAAGTTGTACTAATACGCAAACAACATGTGGATGTATTATATCTATATCACAATAAACTAAACCATTTTTTAGTTTATGAATCGTACTATTAACGCACAAATGTTTATGAATTTTCTTCGAAATTTGGTTTGTTTCGTAAATATAGTAATTTTTACATTGATAGTACGAATTGCGGTTAACGAACGCCATTCGTAAATAAAATGCACAAAAAAATTTTCAGTGTAGGCGTAGGATTTTTAGGTTCTAGAAAGTCAAACATATGTTCTTAAAACATGTAACTAAAATTTCAAAATATGTCGTAAAATATATGATTAAAATGAAAAATATGTGATCATATTTTGAAAAGAAAACCAAAACTGGACCTTATTTTAAGAGAGTTTCAATTCACTCATTAACAAAAAAGTATTAAGTTTTTGGCTATAAAGTTGGATAAACTAGCTCTCCTGGGCTACAAAGTGCTGGAAAAACTTAATTACGCTCATATTTTTGCTCAAATCAGATTACAATTGAAACTAAATTTTTAATTTAAGTTGCCATCAAGATTATATTCAATTACAATTTAGAATTCATAATCTTTTATACATCGTGATGCTGATACTAAATAATTTTATTGTTTTATTGCAATCATGCTTCGTATTGCAATTTTTTACTAATGCAATTAAAATTTAATTTGGAATGTCAAACTTACGCTTCTCGAATCATTTTAAAATGAAAATTGAACTGTGAATTTTGTATTTTAAATTTCACTCAAAATTATAACTCAATTCTTCCTTTAATTTTTTCAAGTCGACCTTAGCCTACTTGTATTCAAAATATCACAAAATTTCTATGTAATTGCAACCAAAATTTTGGAATTCAAAACTAACTTTTTCTCAGAATTTTGCTCTCACTAAACCTACAATTTTGAGAATATCGATAATTTTTCTCTTGTCAGTCCAATTCGTAATACAAACTCAACTTTTAAACTAAAAATTAAAGTCCAAACTTCAAGTCCAAATTACCAGTCAAATTCAATTTACTCAACATTTTTTTCAATTACGGCTTAAAATTCAAATATTTCGATAATTACTCAGGTTTCTGCTCGAAATTCTGATACAAATTTAACAAACCGTTTGATCTAAACTAGAGTTTTAAATTCGACCTTAACTCAGCATTTCTAATAACATTCAAATAAATTCTCAATAAAATTCTTAAATGCACTTCCAACTGAAGCCTTAAATTTCTAGCGTAATTGTAACCCTAATTTTGCGTAATTAAATTTTTGGAATTCAAGCTCATTTTTTAAATATTTTTTAATTAAATTGTATCCAAATTTTGGCTCAAACTATTGATTTGATTGAAATTGAATTTTTATTCCAAACTTTGTTCAAATCTTGTTTTACCCCATTCTAAATAAAAATGTCCCTCGAATAATTAACTAAATTTTTAAAAATCACTCAAACTGTTATTAAAGGCAGTCAGTTAAACTCTATTTCTAATGTAAGTTCCTACTTAAGATTTTATTCAATTACAGTTTAAAATTGGATTGCTTCTATTATAAAACAAAATTTATTCAGATTTTTGCTCGATTCCTGATTTTTTAGTTGAACTAAACAATTTGTTGAAATCTTGTTTAGAATTTAGGCTCAGTCATATAAAGTGCATTAAATATTTTGCTAAAATTGTTTTCAAAATGTGTTTCCTAAATGCAAAATAAAGAAGACAATTTCCATTTACAATTTCACTCAAATTTATTATATCTAGTTTAGAATTCAAGTGGATTTTCTCTCTTCGTTCTCTTAATCAATTTCTTCTCTGTCGAATGAAGTTGATCAATTTAAACTAGATTTATGTTCAAAATTCCATTTATCATTTTGTTCAACTTCGAAAACTGCTTGGAACTAAATTTCTGACTAAAAATCTTTTCACTCAAGTTTTCATTTCAATTTAATTCAAAGAGCATGATCAAAATTAAAATTAACATTCAAGTATAGTTTGGAAGTTTAACTCAATTTCGGATTAAAATGTCAGATGGAATGGATCCAAGGTTTTATTCGAATCCATTAAAACTATTTTCTTTTCCAGTCTAATTGTTTGATCCAATTCAAATTGATTTCAAAATATGTATTTTGGTTTTCCCTTGACATATCTATTCATTGTCCAGTTAATTTATTCTCATTTTTTGGTTTTCTAATTGCAAATCCACTCAGTAAATCTATTGTGCAATGTAAACTTATATTTCTCTTAAAATTTTGTAAAATCAAAATTCGAGTTGTAACTCAATTCCTATATATAATTTCACCAAAGATTTTATTTGGTTTGCAATGCCAAAACCATTTTTTTATTCAAATTTCACTCAAAATTTCCGATACAAATTTCTAAACTAAAATCTAAGGAAATTTTGTTGGTTGTTTAAGATCAAATCTCATATTGCAACTCAATACTTACCTAATTACAATTAAAACTATGTTGAAATGTAGTTTAGAACATCAAATTTATCCTCAAATTTTTGCTCAAAACCAAGTAGAATGTCTAAATCAATTTTTAACCCAAGTAACATTGTACCACAATTTATACTATTTAAAAACCATCCAAAATGTAGTTTAATCCAGAAACATTTTCTTAATCTCTATTTTAAATTTCACTCAAAGGTGTCGTGGTTCGAATTGTAACTCAATAAAAATTGTTTCTGTTTAATTTCAAACTGAAAATTTATGGTTTTAAAAGCGGAAGTTTTTTTAAATCCACTCAATATTTAGTCAAGCCCTGGTTAGAATTTTTATTCAAAGATTGGTATTCAAACTCTACTTATAGCTAAATTTCTGCTGAAAACTGCTATTAGCTTTTGATTCATATTAAACACAAGATGTTGTTCAAATCTAGTTTGTAATTCTAATTCAATTTTTAAATTTTTAAATCCAATTTAAGTGCCTACTCAAGAATTTGTTCAATTACATTTGGGAATTGAAATTCTCATTCAGATTTTTGCTCAAAATTCTGATTTTATATTCGATTCATCCTGAGTTAACTTCATTTCTATGTCCAATTCAGAATTTAAGCTGATTTTGTTATCCTTAGATTTCCCTCTAATTTTTGCCAAATCCATCGTGTTTTAATTGTAATTCGAAATCGATTTCTAATTTACTATTTTGGTCAAATAATGAAGTTAGTAATTCACACTTAATAATCAAATTTAGATTCAACATTTCCCTCAAACAATTAATAGCTAGGTACTTTTCGGATTAAAAATTGGTTTTCGTTCGAGCCTATTTTGAATAAGAATAGTATTAAAACTGTTACTCAATCAAGTGCATAAATGAGGTAAGGAGTTTTAACGCGTGTTTGTTTCATTTAAATCACAACATGGATTATTTAATTTTTGATAAAGGCACATACGTTAACGAATAAAAAACTACAATCATAAAATCTGATTTTCTAGAAGGACTCCGTCCCTCTCTATATAAATTTGACGTTTACTTTATTCTTAATTTATTGATCTAACTTAGCGGAGTTTAGGCTAAAGAAAACATTTTTAAAATCTAAAAAAAATATTTGTTGGCCTAAACTTAAAATTTGTATTTCATAATATTTTGATGAAGTCACTCTAAATTCAATATGGCGAATGCCCTAAGATGGCGGATTAAATTTCTTGACATGGCTACTATCAAATGAAACAATTTGACGAGCAGAATAATTTATAACAAATTCGATTTCTCAAGTATTTTTCCCATGTAACATGCATAAAGATACGCATATTAAAATTTAAATTTTACAAAACCATTTCGCTAAATTTTACTTGAAAGAAAATGCACATATGCAATTTAAATATAACTTTCTGTCACGTTTCAAATTTATAAGGAATCGTTTAAGCACAAGTAGAAGATATGTAAAAATATACTTTTTAAAAAATCACGCTTACGTATCTGTACTAAAAAGTGTACTAAAAAGTAAACAATAATTTTTTCATCACACGAAAAATAAACGCGTGGGCGCTTTTTCTTAATCAACAATCAACCACTCTCATTTCTATCAATAACTATTCCACAAGCGCCCACGCTTTTATTTATCGAATGATGAACGAATAATTTTTTACTTTTTAGTACACTTGCATATAAGTGTGGTTAAAAGTATTTTTTTTTTAAATTTATTAACGCTTAGAACACTGAAACAATCTGAGTAGGAGCCAGGCGCAAAAACTATCTATGGCATAAAGAATCGACATAACTGGTTGCACTTTGCTAAAAAAACAGTATGCCGCCCAACATTATTCTTTACCTTGTCAACAGTCAACGTAAGATTGATTCTGGTTTTATTTGTTGTTTTTAATTATAACTGTTAAAAAGGGCATTAGAACAAATAATTGAAAATATACAAAAGAAGTGCAAAACAGATTGTGTTAATTTATCGATAAGTCGGGTTTCTCAATATGGGATCCCATTTATCCTCAAAACTGTGACCGGGAAATCCCAAGATTTCCCAGTTATCAATTTTGTTCTTACTATTTTAACTCTATAATGGCATAGGAACAATATATTACAGTAAAACCCGGGGATTGGCCTGCCTCTTATTTTCGATTGTTCCTTAGATCAGAACATAGACAATTCGAATGTTTCATATAGAATTGTATCCATCATTAGCCATTTTTTAACCGATTACCAAGAAATTTAGCATTCACAATGGAAATGGGATTTTCAAATGAGTTTTACATAAAGTTTTGGAATAAAGCCAATAAGGAAAGAATTTGGTTGTTTCCTAACTGGCCATATTCCAGAACATCTTCTAAATTTCATGTTAAACTCTCATTTCCATCGAACAAATCGGGTTTCATCATAATCAGTTAAGAAATAAACAAATTCATTCCTCAGTAGCCATATTCCAGAACTTCGTGATATTTCCTTCAAACGTCCCATCGTTAGACTCGTATCTATCTATAAATATCTCTACAAAATTAATTTTGTTTTAAGGTTTTTTTTATGTTTTAGCTTCATTTACAAAATATTTTGTAGTTGTTGGATGCATTCAGTTTAGAAACTAGCACGCTGTAGAAGTTCGAAGTACAATTTTAAAATGAAGGTCGAAAATTTCAAAATTATTCTGCATCTTTCGAATTAAAAATCTTCAACATTTTTATTATATGTATTTGAATATTTTCTGTGTAAAATTGTGAGTAAAAATGTCCCCTTCACAGTGTTACTTGGTGTGGTTTGAGACTCTAAATAATTTCTATAAATTAAACTGATACATTAACGTCACACTCTCAACAGCCAAATCGCCAGAGACCCCTCGTATATTACTCGAAATGATACCCGGCAACTTTCCTTTTAACAAAGACGGCAAAACTCGTAATGAATAATTTTTAGTACTAATTTTTGAAATTTAAAAAAAAAAACTGGACACACCTAAATTATCACAGTCAATTCCTAAGGTAATTTGTGACAGCAACAGAGTAAATAACTTACTGTGCCTATTTTACTTAATTGGCGTAATTAAAATGAAGCATCAAATATGGGAGGCGGATAGCATAATAAAAAATTGTGAATGTACTGGAATATTTTTCAAATAAACCGTCAAAAATTTTTACTAAAAAATATTTCTCATAGGTTTCGGACACATTAAAAGAGTGTTTTGATATATAAAACAAATTCCTTTGACAAATTACAGCAATATTCATAAATAACATCTTGATTCTATATTTCTGAAAAACCGCTGAAGTTTATCAATTTTTTAATTTTAGAAAGCAATACGGGAAATTTATCAATTATCCGTAAAAACCTAAAATAAGTATTGACCAAATTTTTCAAATTAATTTTGTAATTTTAATAGTTCAAACTGCTGAAAATTGCGTGTTAGCTACTTTAAAATTCGAACTATTGATAACCGATTCTCATATTAGGTGATTCGAAAAGTTCATCCAACGGAAATGGGAAACAAGCTTTTAGATCTTCAGTATTCAGTTGCCCAGCGATTTTCCAATTCACTTATCCCATCTCTGAAGTGATTTTCCGGAAGAACTTCAAAACACTTCTTTACGACAGCTATAACCTCGTCATTCGACAAAAAACGTTTTCCATGCAGAAATGTTTTGAGATTTGGGAATAGACAGAAGTTAGATCTGGTGAATAAGGTGGATGTTCAAGCAATTCGTATTGTAATTGAAAGTCGGACTCGAAATCGTTTTTAATCCGAATTTAACAAATGCTCATAACCTCATCAATTTCAGAATTAGTCAGTCGTCTGTCTTCCAGAACCATATCATGTACTACCATGTTGAAATTCGGGAGCCCTGAATTTTGAAGGAGCAGCATCAGCTAACACATTTACCAAAAAATATAAAAACACTTTAAACAGCTGTCTGAACAAAACTATTTGTTAGATCAATATTGTTATAGAACCATTCAAATCAAAATTTTCGTTAATATTGGTAAATTTTCGTTAGACACTGCCACTAATTAATTACTTCGACAAATACTCGTAGGAAGCAGGTAAAGCTTGTTTGTATTTCCACCTCGTGTTTGTATTTTTCTGTATTCAGAACTACATTATAACCACCAGCTTACAGGCAACATACATTTTTTGTTTTATTTTCTTACATCACAACTTGGAAAACTCATACTCACACTTTAATTGAGAAAAGGTAATTTTCATTGAGCATCCAACTAAGAATATATAACACGCCGTTAGGCCATTTAAATTTTGACCGCCACCATTACCTTCTGGAGGTAGAATACTGTTGTTTAATTTGAACAACCGTTTTTCTACGCATTTGGCAAATGAAAGAACTGATTCACCTTTATTTTACCATTTTTGTTAGATCCAAATTGTAATTCCTTAAGCTTAGCTTTTAAGATGAGGTTTCTGATCTTTTTAATGAGGTATAAATTATGTCACACCAAGAAATGAAGCACTGCGGTTCATCAGAACTACTGTCGAATTCCTGAATTATCATTATGACAAGATTAACATTTAATTTCGAAACATCGAAATAAAGTTATTGAATCTTTGTTCTGTCTGTTAAAATTGTGATTTAATTTTTAACCTATGGCGACAAATTTGCGTTATGAGTTTACACATAATCCGAATACGGTAAGCTCTAAACAATAATTTATACACCACTATGTATCTGATAATCGAACACCTTAAAAAGGCAGGGTTTTTTTCAACATCAGGAGAGATAATTTCTTCTGTAAAATAGTTAATTCCCCGAAGAACTATTAACTAACAGAAGTATTCAATTTATATTACATATAAAGCCAAATAACCTCGAGGTAGATCGAGACATTGTAAGCTTTAAATTTTCAATACCGACACATTTTATATTCAATTTCAGCCCGGATACCTTTAAATCTGAAATATAGACGTGCTTTTTAAAAAACTGCCATTTTACTTTAAAAGCTTTAAAATTTGAAAAACATATTGAATTAAAGATTTATTCTGCTTGATAGTTTCTCTTAACCAGCCTCCTTTTAACCAGTCAGGAACCAGTTTTTTCATAAGTTTCTCATAAATATACAGATCTTTGTAACATTGGGAACTTTTGAGTAAAGTTTTACAAATTTTACAGATAATTTATTAAATCACTAATTTTTAACAAAACCTGTTAATTTCAAGCAACCCATCACGCAGGCCTATTCAAACTTTTGGATAAACGTGTGCAGCAGAAGAGTGAAAATTTAAATTGTATAAGTTATAATCCACAAATTTCTAGTGCATACGTGCAAGCACGATTTAAAAGCTTTTAAACATTTTTCTCGCTATCCTTCCTGTTTTGGATTTGGATTGTCAAATTGGATTGTCAACCTTTCAAAATTATTCTTAATGGAAGGGATTTAACTCTTTCAAATTGACCATTAAATTCTATTCTACTATTTATTATGAGGATCTTGGTCAATATTAAGCAGAATAGGCTGAGCTACAGGAGACAATAATAGAATTATTTTGCTATAATTTGACTTGAAAGTAGAAATGAATTTTCATGGAATATATACCATATAGCAGTTTTATAATGTTTTAAAACGTTCGATGTTACAAGGCTGAAAATCCGAATGGGACGGAAGGCCGACTGTCGAAAGGCCGAATGTCATATGGCCGAATGTGTCGAAAGGCCGAATGTCTAATGGCCGATTAGGTCGAAAGACCGAAAACGTCGAAAGCCGATTTTTCATTTAATTTTCCTACACTTAATTGATTGAAATCAATTTTTGAAACCGTTGAATTTATTTCTTAATGTAAAATGATTTAAATAAATTGAAAATACGTGTATTTCTTTTCCTTTTTTTATTATAATTAATTAATTTTTAATTAGATGACAAAAACAAAACGTAAGAAGATTTTAATATTTAAGGCGATTAACTATTAAACATTTTTATTTGAATTCTGATAAAAATATAAATTTTGGTTTTCATAAAAATATAAATTTTGAAAATTTTCATTCATAAAAAGATGAAAAATTAAAATCAATGCACAAACGGCTTTCCGACATTTGGCCTTTCGACATTCGGCCTTTCGAAATTCGGCTTTTCGATATTCGGCCTTTCGACATTCGGCCTTTCGACATATTCGGCCTTTCGAAATTCGGCTTTTAGATATTCGGCCTTTCGACATTCGGCCTTTCGGCGTTCGGTCTTCGAACATTCGACCTTTCTACCTTTCGACATTCGGCCTTTTGGCCCTATTCGATAGTATAACTTAAAATTTATAGTGGTTAGGATTTATCTGCCATATTGCTAAACTTGCTGAATCTTGTTTGAGGATTCTGTAAGGATATTATTTTTTATAAACAAAATTAAACACGATGCTCCTGTTATTTTAATATTCTTTTCTTTTATTATTTCTTATTGCTGTTACACACTCCGTTTTCCATCACGGATATATTTATTTTATTGTCTTATATCTATCCCTATGCGCCATACCTTTCCATTGTTCCATATGGCTTTTAACCCTACTTCCCATCCCTATCAACACCTCTTGCCTTTGCTTATTGTGTTTTTTTTTTGTTTCCTCTTGCAGCTCGTCCATCCTGACACACATAGCACCCTCGCTAATTTTTTACATTATTTAACAAAACTATTTCATTACTTTACTTATTATCTAGATCTTATTGTTATATCTAGTTCATTAAATTACATCAAAAATATAAAAAATATAATAACTGAACAACGGATATATGTCGTCATCTTAGTCCGAATTCACATATTCTATCTCGTATTCGGAATCCAAGTACTCAACCTCTTCTACATTAGAATCATCTGTTTCACTATCGGTAGAAACCCTTAAATCTCCCTTCTTTCTGGAATATATTTTCATATTCCTCGCATCGTAAATTCCCTCAAATGGCTTAGCCGTAACCTGATACCCCTCAATATCTATGAGTACGTACCTGTCTCGGTCCAAAACCTTATTCACCATTTACGGACCCTTAAACTTCTGTTTTAACTTATTAGTTATCTCTGGCTGGGGATGATCCCTAATCATTACAAAATCGCCCTATTTATATCGAACCTCTTTCTTTACACCCCTATCATAATACTTGTTGTGATCCTGCTGCCTTTCCATAACCCCCTTAGCTTGCGCTCTAATCTTGCTTAAATCCCTAATGGCCTCTTGCCCCTTTTGCTCTATTCCCATAGTACTATAACTGATCCCTTTCTGTATCACACCGAACAATAATTTTACCGGTATCTCATTCACTGACTTATTTAAAGTATTATTCATTAAATGCTCTACATCCGGTATCAACCTATCCCATTCCTTCCCTGGCTCCTTTATCATCTTGGCTATTATTGGTACCACTACTCTGTTGTACCGTTCCACCTGCCCATTTGAATTCGGTGACGCTGTAGCTACCTTCACAAGAACAATGTTATACTCTTGCATAAACCTCTCAAATTTCCGCGAAGTATAAGCTGTTCCCCTGTCACTTATTACCCTATCCGGAATACTATAACACACCTCCTCGCTGTTGGTCGTTTTTGTTGGATACATTCTTATGAACTTGTTGAAAGCGTCTACTACTACCAGTAAATATACGTTTTTTCCTTTCGTCGTATCTGATGGTCCCAAATGGTCTATGTGAATAGTTTGAAATGGTTCCTTACCCTTTTCTACACTTTGCAACAATACTTCCTTTCTAATTGGCTTAGGATTGTAAGCTACACAAACCAAACACTCCTCTATTTGAGTCTTAAGCCTCTCCCTCATTTTCGAAAAGTAAAACTGTCTTCTAATCAGTTCACATACTTTCTCGATCCCCAAATGTCCCATCTTATCATGGTATTTCCAGATAACTGATCCTATCATTCGTTCGGGTACCACCAACTGTAATCTATCCTTATCTCTCCTATAAACAATGCCTTCTCTTAATTCATATCCCTTTAACCTCCCATCACTTATCCTTAACTTTATATTCCTTATATTCTCATCCTCTAGCTGACTTATATACATCTTCTCTTCAAATAAATCTTTCTCATTCATTTCCAAATGGTATACTTTCATTCTACTTATGGCATCCACATGTCTCATACAATCACCCTTACGATGTATTACTTCAAAGTCGTATTCTTCCAAAAATAAACCCCACCTGTCTATTTTGGCATTCAAATCCCGCTTTGCCAATGTTAAACGTAAAGTGTTGCAATCCTTTACTAATGTAAAATGTATACCAAATAAGTACGGTCTGAACCGTTTGATGGAAATACAACCGCCAGAGTTTCCAGCTCGAAACTGTGCAGCATTGGTTGTCTTTCGGCTAAAATACATTATAGGATGAAACTCTCCATCCTCTTTCTGCCTTTGCATTAACACAGCTCCATATCCTGACGCTGATGCGTCCATATGTAACTGAGTCTCATTATCTACACAGTATATACCTTACACCGGCATACTGATCAATAACTCTTTCAACCTAGAAAATGCTTCACAATGTTATGAATGAACTTCCTATAAGAACTCGTCATTCCTATAAATCTTTGAAAAGGCCTTACTATCTGCTGGAACTGCATAAGTTTTTATTGTTTCGACATGCCCTTCGCTTAATGTGATCTGTGATCCCTTCACATTATATCCTAAATACTCGATTTCGGTTTTCAAAAACTTACACTTAGTAATTTGCAACTTGATACTATTCCCTGCTAAAACGCTAAACAGTTCCTTCAGAATCGATAAATGTTCTTTTATACCCTCGGTGGCTATCAATATATTATCTATGAAAACCAATATTTTCTGACCGTCCGTAAGCTCTTTTAATACTACCTGTATGTATTTTACAAAATGCGCGGGCGCATTTGTATACCCAAAGGGCAATTTGTTATACTCAAGCTGACCCTCTTCTGTCACAAAAGACGTATTTTTCTTTGATGACTCCGTCAAATCAACATGATAAAATCCATTTCTTAGGTCTATGCATGTAAAATACTTCTTACCACTTATCCTGACCAAAACGTCTACAATTACCGGCATGGGATAATATATCATCTCTACCACCTTATTAAGTTGTCTGTAATCGACACACATTCCAATTGACCCGTTCTTCTTGTTCACTAACACCACCCTACTGGCATAAAGCGACTCACTTGTCCTTATAACCCCGGTCCTTAACAACTCGTTCGTTATTTTCCTCAACTCAACCCTTTCCCAGTGGCTGAACCTTTTGGGATTAGCTCTTATACATTTGTTTTCTTTTAACTTAATCTCCGCCTCATACTTAACTCCATCAGTCTTTACCTTCCCGTTCCCATAGTACCTTTCATACAAATCTAACACCCTGTCTTTACTAAAGACTGTTTCCTGCGAATCCCCTATGTCAAGTTCTACACTACCTTTCAACAACATTAACGAATCCCCGCCCGCATATACCTGATTCATGTGGTCTAAATTATAAGCAAACCGAATGATTTTCACCGTCGATATGTGATTTATATTTAAAAAACCTCTTCCTAAAATGACGTCAATATCCATTGTTTCATCATCTACCACTAACAATTCGACTTTATAAACCTAAATATTTTACCTAATATTTTTAAAATACTATCGTTTATCCCTGTCACCTTTAACCATTTATCTTGAGCTCCACTATCTCTACTTTGTTTAACAATCTTTTCCTTAACAATACTCACAGCACTCCCTGAATCGACCAGCACTGTTGTTGCCACCAATTTGCCGTTCACCTCCACTCTCGCCTGAATTTGACCCAGCTGATCTACTTCCATCTATTTATCGTCGCTAATCGTTGTGACTTCTTGCACGTCGGCTTGCAATGCAACCTTATATATTCTTGGTTTCCCCTCCGCTGAATTCAATTTAACTCGTCATTGCTCCTTGCTGTGACCAATTTTATTACACTGGCTGCATACTGGTTTCTTTAGCGCCTTTGGACATTTACTTGCTATACGACCCTTCTCATGACAATTGTAACACTGACACCTTAATTCCTTATTGACTTCTTTATTCGTGTCTCGAAACCCTCCTTTCATATGTTTGTATACGTCCGAATTTACCGGTTTAGACTCCCGCTCCTCATTTCGATTCATCCGCAAATACCATTCGATTTGCTGTTTCAACTGCTACAAGCTATCTATGCGTATCGTTTTCAACACATTGCCTAATTTATGCTTATTTATTCCTTGAATTATATAATAGATGACATTTTCTTCACTAATATATTTTTTTGCTACTGCACACATCTCAAAAAAATAATCCACCAATCCTTGCTCTCTATTTCTAACCTTTTTTCTTAATATCTCATGTAACTCAGCCTCGCTTTTCCTTGACTTAAAATTTGTAATCAAAGCTTCTTTAAACGTGTCCCAACTTATGTCCTTCTCGATAGTCTCGTACCATTTCCCGGCATACGCTTTCCCGGCATAATTACACTCTGATCTATCCTGTGTATTTGTATCAACTTTTCCACTTGATGAGCCCATTGCTTTGATGTCAACCCACTCTCATCCGTAGGATCGAATGTTGGCAATATTTCGATTACATCCCGAATCGAAAACTGCGCGCTTCCTAAATCAACCTTTCCGCTACTCTTCTGTGCATGCCCAATAGATTCATCATTATCCTCTCCACTACTATGATCATTTATCTTATCCCGTAGCAGCCTCTCTAATAATTCCTCCTTCACGCACATTTAATTTATCTGCCATCTTTTCTACTTGATAGTAGAAAAAAAGTGATCTTTTTCCACTTATTTATAACAATATCCCACTATTTTATTATTATCCCACATCTGAACTGTAAGGATATTATTTATATCATCTTTTATAAACAAAATGAAACACGATGCTCCTGTTATTTTAATATTCTTTTCTTTTGTTATTTCTTATTGCTGTTACACACTCCGTTCCATCACGGATATATTTATTTTATTGTCTTATATCTATCCCTATGCGCCATACCTTTCCATTTTTCCATATGGCTTTTAACCCCTACTACCGTGTTTTTTTTTTCTCTTACAATTCATATATTTTTTCTGGCGATTGAACTTAGTTTATTTTAAATTTTGGTAAAAGAAAACCACAGACTAGAATCTCTGGTAACTGGCCATTCTCATTTAAAATTATTTTTTGTTGGTTTAAACTTTCTATAACTTGCTCCCAAATTGGAACCTTTCCGTCTTGCTTTTGTAATTGACTCATTATGAATTTTGAACAAATTTGATCCGAATTGATCTAAAAACAGGGACAGTTTTAAACGAGGTTACAAATAAAATTGAACTGAACTTTGATTGAGTATTTTTCTTCCCGACAATTCCCGAAGTGATTTATTTTGGCAATTTCTATAATATCGAATCAAAATTATTCACTTCTCCGCAAATAAGATTGAAACAGTTAAATGCGAATGCCATTAACTTTGTATTTTTGAAGCTTCCAAGAAAAGATGTAACTATGGAAGTATTTTATTAAGAACAGATTTCGAACTGAACATTTCCGTAAACTTTTAACATCGTATAGATTACCTGATTAACACTTAAAGATTTTAATTCTAATATGATTGATGAGTCTGATTACTACGAATTTTTAAATGCTGAAAAAGCTTTCTAATTCGTTACTTTGAGTTGCTCAAATTTGATCTGGATCAAAAGAGCTTTTCAATCTTATTCAACAATTATTCATTATTCGCTTATTAAATGTCTTTTTTCAACAATTGGGAATTTTTTTCTTTTTTTGAAAGCTCCCGAATATTTAAATATAAGTCCGTCACTTGAACTGGACTTGAAATCCATCATCCTTATGAATAACTCAACAAATTCTAATGTTGTGTTAACCTTGTAAATTTGAAGAAGTGTAGAATGTCTACACAAATTAAACCTAGTCCTGCGTATGTGCTCTATAAAATTTATTGGCCTCTTTGATTGTCAAACGTATTTCATTATATTAGGAGGCTGTTTTCTAATCAAAAGGAATATTTGTAAATAAACCACTTGGTTGGTTATCACCGTGATTAGGATACAGTAAATCATTTTAATTGTATTTCGATTAACACGAGAAGTATATTAGTATTTACGAACAGTAATTCAACGAAACCGACTAATAGACATAATTCTATTTATTTAATTAAATGATTTTTAATATGTTTCGAAGATTGTAAGAGAGCAGTGTGAATATCGTGAAGAAGAAAAAATTGTAAGAGAATTCATCTGTATTAGTACGATTCGCTAGTACTTAAAGCACAGCACATTCTGTATAGATAGAATGTATATTATGGTATAATCAGTCCAGTCGCCGCGGCCTGATGAGAAGATTGATTTTTTCATAATCATAAGCTCATCAGTTCGAAACTGGATTGAATTCTCTTACAATCTTCGAAACATATTAAAAATCATACAGTAAATGTAAGGAAAATAAAAATACTTGTACGTCAATTAAATCAGAGCCTTTTGCTACCTTTTAATACATATGTATATTTTTATAAAATTCCCAGTCAAAGGGATATCATCATTTCTAATTTCTCTGGATAACAAAGTCTAGTACTATTTACAACCTGAAACAAAAAACAAAATTGGATGCTCGAGTTGATTGAATTGATCTGCCTTGCTGGTTGTTATTCGATGAGTAGCTGTTTCTTTAATAATACATTATGACACCCGCATAATATGCGTTTGATATTTAAAATGGCGTTGATCGTATCATTTTTTCAAAATACACACTACAAGCATAATAATCAATCATATTGATCGTACTCATATATGTATACATATACGAGTATTATGCTCATACTCGTAGATTTGTATTCATAATCCCTACCGCATACAAACAATAAAAGTAAATTTATTCATAAAACAAAATTAAATATCAAAAGACGACATAATATAATAAAATAAGAAGGATATATGAAACGTTAAGTGGTTTTGAGGTATACAATTTTCAATTTCGTTTCATGTTGAATAACATCGTATACAATAAAGAAAAATCGTGATCATAATATTGAAAATAAAAGAATCCTTTTGTTTCGAGTACACACAAACAAACACACACGAGACGAAACAACACAAAATATATGATCTCTTAAAAATTTATCGTTTTATTTGTTCTAAGAAAATTCTAAGAAATTCATCGGAAGAATGAAGACTCTTGTACACCAATACCGAACAATAATTCTATGAGAGAAGATATCATGATGATACAGTTAAACGATTTCAATAAGGTACTTACCACAGATATTCGTCTTTAGAAAGAGGATCGCACATACAACTTTTCGTTCAACTATATACAAACGTAACGTGGATCGTACCAAAAAAAAAAGAACAAAATACATACCAAACACACACCAGCTGATCTTAAGAAAGAAAATAAGAATAATAATAAAAAACGAATTCAAGAATTTTCAATTTCACTTGATAAACAGGTTTTTTTTTTTTTGATTCTTTTTAACTTTACAATTTTCTACAATTTATACAACATACATATAAATTCTGTTCTTGAAGACTAATAATAAGAAATACATCTTGCGTTTTTTTTTTTTTTCATTTCTTATGTTTTCGTTTAACTTCTTCTTAATTTTATTACTCCGTATAATTTTTGCCCTTTTCTGAAAAAATGTTACATCGGCGGTTTTTTGTGTTTTTTTGTTTGTTTGAGTAAAAGAGTTTGGATTTCATAATATATGGCAACAACAAAAAAAAAATTCTTGATCAATTGATCATCGTCAAGTTGGTATAAAATAAACTATTGCGTTTTGACACAATTAGAATTCCAATCAGGCACAAAAAAAAAAAAAAAACATTTTCGAAAATCTTTAAATAAAAAATCGTGCAAACAAAATTATTTTAAATCGCCCGATTGATCAATATAATATTTTGACGATCATCGCAAAAAAATTGGTAAACGATATCTATATTTGGTAAGTAGAAATGATCGGTGATCACGATGGAATTGAATTCTGGAATTTGGGTTGGGAATTTGCAAGATATGTATGGGCTTAACACTCACGATCGTCATTTATAAATAAGAAAATTATCTTATTTCACATGACCTCACACGACAAACAAATATACATAGAGATTTCCAAAATGATCGTGTATTAATAATATAAAAATTTTCCTCGACGCTTATCAAACCTCGATCAATATCACATAATAAATTACTATACATCAAATTTAGGCCATTGCATATATACGACGATAACGATCGCACTTGATCATTGAAAATATAAAGCAACAACAAATTGATTTGACAGTTTTTTTTTTTTATTATTAATTTCATTAAATATTTTTAATACATAATATTTACATGATCAAAGGGAGATCGCGTTTAACTGTGTTTTTAAATCCAATTAATGATCAATCCCAATTGTACACAAAAATGTGTACACACAACAAAATGTGTTGACCTGATTTTTTTTTGATTTTTTTATTGATCAACTATGGTGGACAACGATGTACATATGTACAAATGATTGAAAGTCATCACATCATATTAGCAACGATGGTTCGCGATCAACATAAATTTCTACATTTTGTAACGAGACCAAGTTAGGGATCAATGAATTGTGTTCAATGGTAATAACTCAAAAATAATAGTACATAATAGTTTGTTTTTTTTTTTTTGACAAGATTTATGGGTTTTAAGGTCAAGAAATGTTAAATTCATATAAATCTTTATTTGCCCCGTTCGGCATGTTCGATAATAATTTGAGAAGAAAATCATTTTTGTTTTTAATTTTTGATTTTGTGTTAAATTGAGTTAAATTATTTTTTTATTGTTGTTGTATGTTTCGGTTTAAGTTAATTAATATGGCATGGTTTAGTTTAATAGCCGAACACATAAGATGATAATGGATAAAGATTTGTATGTTGGCAGAAAACAGTGTGATTAATAATAATAATAACTATAATAATCGTGTGATCGCGCGCTATGATATTATTTTACTTCTCATGATCGCATTAAAAATCACACGGAAAGTAGGCGATCTTTAAATGATCTAAAGAATTTTAATTCATCTTTGTGCTGTAATTCCATCGATCATAACACATCATATATTGTATAACACACAAGCCACAAGACAACTCATGTAAAACCTAAACAAAAGAATAAATTAATAATGTACTGTCTGAAATGTGATTTCAGCCAAAATGATATACATATACAGTATTTGTCATTATATACGATTTTATTATCTCAGTTAGACCTCTTAGAGACCACACCTTGTTATAGGATTATTAATATATAAAATGTAATAAAAAATAATAATAAAACTACAAAAATATAAATAAATTTAAAATGACAATGAATGCGCTCTAATTATTCACAAAACTATAATACAACAACTACCTAAGTATATAGGTAGTTTAGTTTATCTCGCATTTCATAATATATGACGGCGATTTATTCGAAAAAATTGCGAAGAGAAAAAATCGTGATCCAAATCCCAACGGAAAATAAATTACCTTGTGAGTCATATAGAATACATAAAACTGAATGAAATTTTATAATCCTGCAAAAAAGTATAAGGGATCATCATCATTATCAACAGCATCATGATCGTCATTCATTTATATTGTTACAAACGTTTTAAAATCTAAAGAAGAAATACTTGTTTCTTTGTTACTTTGCGCGCAATGATGATGGTTTGATGATAATACGTTTTTTTTGCAAAATAAAATGTATATGATTCGTCTTGGGAAGACTTACATGTTAAACGTTCGTATAGATGATATAGAGGAAAGGGCGGGATGAGCACAAGAGACAAATAATTGATTAGTTTTTTTTTGTGTGTTCTCTTCTTAATTTTGTGTTAATCTTTATTTTTGTGCCTGCCAGGTAACAACTTTTTGATAGATCAGACATACCTAGATACAAATATAAAGTTGATCTTGAAAATTTAGATATTCAAAATGTGACCATAAATACTGTACGACTATGTGTGTGGTGATCAGAGGTTACATGGTCATAAATAAATCGCATAACAGTTCAAAATACACAATTGTTACTCTTACTTAAGAGTATACCGGACAATCGTTTGTTTGTAGTTAAACAATAGCAAATAAATGAACCCGTATGAACTGTATACAGATACAAAAAGATAATTTTGAGAAAATATCATTTCCACTTATAGCGTAATGATGTGTCTAATTTATTAAATTTAATACTATAGCCGATCTGCCCGTCGTCACCTGCTCAAACGGAAATGTACTATGACCAATTAAATGAGTTATAAGGAAGTAAAATAAAAAAAAATTCTATACAGCTAACTTATTCCTTCGGTACCTTTTGGCTTCGTTATATCAAGATTTAACTGTAGTTTAAAACAAAATAAAACATACGGCAACAGCCGGCGTTGTTTTGGTTTCGCTAGTTTGGTTAAAACCAGGGTCTTACTGCACATGTGTTGTACACTTACAGCAACGTCTGAGCAAGTATCATCTTTGCCTATATTTTTTGATTCAGAAACTTATATTGCCGAAACAGATAGTTATACCTAAATTAAATCAACTGATATTCAAATGGACCTTAACGTTGGGAAGAAATTTCAATACATGTGAACCCGGAATCAGTCGATATACAGACTTAACAATTACTCCAGAAAATGCTGCAATATTATTTATCCCTGAAAAGTCAAAGTCCAAACGTTTTAATGCAGAGTTTAAATTTTTTGGTTCTTTTATCGCTCTTTACAAAAATTTTCGCTCTTACTCCCAATAATATATTTTTTCAATTTGCTTTTATGCTCTTACTCTCTTAATATTAAACACAAAAAAAAATTATTTTGTTCTTTCAAAGATATAAATTTTTATTTTTAATATTGCTCCTAAAACAAGGAGCGTAAAAGTATATCATTCCCAACCTATTCTACAGAGCAATTGAAGAAAATGTATTAGGGAGCGATATTTTTTATAACAGACGAACTGCTCTTTGAATATCATTAAATAAAGAAAGTTCAATAAACGATATTTAGATAAATTTCCGGAATATGGCCAACTAGGATGGAAGTTAACTATTCCTTCACCAATTTTAGTGAAATTTGACACCCGCCATGGAAATGAGATTCTAAAATGCTTTTTAGGTGAAGTTCTGGAATATGAAGAATTAGGATAGGACTTGGCTATTTCTTAACAGATTTTCAGAAAGGTTTCCATTTTGTTTCTCGTTTCCATCGCGCATGGCAGATTTCACTAAAATCTGTTAAGGAATAGCCAAATTCCATCCTAGTTGGCCATATTCCAGAAATTAATCTAAAAATCATGTTAGAATCCCATTTCGAACGCACGTGTTGATTTGCATCACAATCGGTTAAGAAATAGCCAAATTCCATCCTAATTGTCAATATTCCAAAACTTCACCTAAAAATCATTTTAGAATCGCATTTCCACCGCGAGTGTCTAATTTCACTAAGATCGGTTAAAGAATAGCTAGGTTCCATCCTAGTTGGCCATATTCCAGCACTTCAGCTAAAAATCATTTTAGACTCCCATTTCCATGGCGCGTGTCAAATTTCACTAAAATTGGTGAAGGCATAGCCAAGTTCCATCCTAATTGACCATATTCCAAAACTTTATCTAAAAATCATCTTAGAATACCATTTTCAACGCACGTATATCTGTTCGCTAACGAAACAATCAGGCTTTTTAAAGAGAGAATGGCAGATCAGTTCAATATCCACATTTTATGGGTGCCAGGACATTTCATAAGTACAGGGAATATAAACGCCGATGAACTGGCTCGACGTGGTTCAACGGACCACTTCTCAGAAAGCAGAAAGGATATTGAAATGCCTCTTGCGGTATGCAAACTGCTGCTTCAGGAAGAAGCTAGCAAGCTGACGAATGACAGATGGTCAAGTATCACCTCTTCCATAATAACTCGGCAGGTCTGGCCAAAAATGGACTTAGCGAGATCCAAACAGCTGATCTCACTTCAGCGAAGTCAGATCAGGGTGGTTGTTGGAGTGATTACGGAGCACTGTCTCATAGGGAGGCATGCGAGTAGACTTGGTGTCTTCTCACATGACTACTGTCGTAGTTGCGAGGACGAAGAGGAGAAAGAGACAGTACTTCATCATTTTTTCACCTGCCCTCGTCTGGCACAAAACAGACTAAAGTTTCTAGAGGCATCCCTCTTTAAGGACCTGATGGACCTCTGTAGGATGGACGTCAGGAGTATCCAGCGCTTTGTTAACAGCTCAAAATGGTTCCAATGAGTTGGAGGAAACAATTATTTGTGGTATGGCTACGGACCATTTTTGTGACTATGCCTGGTCCTAGTGGACCGCCACCCAAACCTAACCTAACCTACTATTGCTCTTGAAAAAAATGAAGAGCGAAGAGCGAAATGAAATTCCTTTTTAAACTCGTTTTATTCCAAATAAAAATGAGTAAAAGGTGAAACGAAATGCTAAGCGCAGGGAAAAGGGATGGATCGATTAGCGTTATTTAAGGTGTTTTGAGCTTTAACATAGTGTGAAAAAACAATTTTTGCAAAAGAGCTAATATTCATAGCAGAAAAACAAAGGATCCGATTGCAACAAGTAGTAAGGACGGCATTTCGCGACAAATAAATTTGACCATCTGTTTTTTTACGAAAAACTAATAATACGACCCACTATAGAATATGCAAAAATTTGTTTGTTAGTACAAATTACACCAACAGCATTAACAAATTGAGCTCGCAAAATGGCATAACTGGAACTGAAGTCAACACCGAATTGGAAATGGTGAACCAAAAAATTACCTGCACGTCTCAAATTTTAAACCAACTACAACTAGTGAGGATATTAAAAACTATCTTAGTCATAGGCTGAATATTTCAGTGGCTGAAATCGAATGTCACGAACTTGTTCCAAAAAATGTTGATAGAAGTTTGCTAAACTTTATTTCGTTTAAAGTTGGGTTGGAGTCTACAATATACAAGGCTTATGAAAGTAGTATTTGGCCACTGCAGTGTGCCATTAAATCGTTTATTAATGTAAGACGTCAAAAGAAATTTCCTGCCACAGCAACATTGCAGTAATGAACTTATTAATAGTGATTTTTCGTCGGTCATTCAACAAGGTCATCGTAATTGTAAAAGTTATGTATTTTATTCTAGTTTTTATGATTTTTTTAAATTGATTTTTAATATTTTATTGTATTTTCGGTTTTCACACTTCAGTCTCTATCGGCATATACACAATACCCTCTGACAAAAATTTGAGAGATGGTGATGGTTCATGCTTAAAGATTGGATTTCTTAATGCTCGCAGTCTTTTTTGCCATATAGATCAAATTCGAATTATTATTAATTTTAATAACATTAATCTTTTTTGCGTGGCGGAATCCTGGCTTACGTGTAAGATCAATGATCAATCTGTTGCCATAAATGGCTATAATATTCTACGATACGACAGAACACACAAAAATGGTGGTGGGGTCTGTATATACTACAGAAAATGTTACAAATTCAAGAGGATTCATTCAGGTACATATGGTAAAACTGAAGTTATAATGGGAGAAATGAAACTTCCTTCCATGACAATTCTAATAGTAGTTTGTTACAATCCCCCACCTGCTATAAAAACTGACCTGGATGATTTCCAGAAAATACTATCTTCTTTCGTATTACGATATAGTCATTTCGTAATAAGTGATGACTTCAATTTTAATATCCTTGACAGGTCGCATATATTCCATGATCTATTAAAATCCAATAACCTTTTCTCAGTTCCTTTTTCGCCAACTCGTGGCCCATCGTGGCTAGATCAGTTTATTGTTTCTAATCCGGAACAGGCCAGAATATTGGAGTTCAATCAATACACTATGCCACATATATCCAATCATGACTTTCTATTCATCTCCTATAAAGTGAAGTCTAAACGGGTCAAAATTCGGAACAAGCTTATTTACGACTATAGTAACATAAATAATGCAACAATTTCTTCTTGCCTTTTGGGCGCTGATTGGGGTCGGATGTAATTGAACGATAACATTAATTCTATGTTTCACTTATTTTATGAGTGCTTATACTCTATTCATGACTACTGTGTCCCGGTAAAACGAGTACTGGATGGCCAATCTGCAGCTCCTTGGTTTAATTTTGAAATTGCTCATAGAATGTTACTTCGGGATCAGGCCTTTTCTAAATTTCAGAAAACTTCCGATATAAAGTACCGCAAAATATATCAGAATGAGCGAAATTGTGTTACTGATTTGATTAGAGCCGCTAAACAAAATTATTATTTTCGTAACCATAAGCTAACCATGGCAAGAATTTGGGGAAATATTAATACGATTGGCATAGGGAAAAGTTGATCTGATGTTTTAATTGACATGGACCCTGCTGTAGTAAATTCTTATTTTTGCAACATCCAGATTGTAGTGCTACAAGTAGTTTCACTTCTAATTTGTTTTCAGTTAGCTGTGTAATGGAATTAGATATTTTGAAAAGTATTTCATGATGCAATGAATCTAATTTTTTTAAAGAAGACAATACCTTTTGTTATCTCACCGTTAACGTACTTAATAAATAATTGTATCATGCGGTCTGAATTTCCTGATATATGGAAAACCAATTTAGTGATTCCGGTTAAAAAAAAACAAAATAATGACTCGCTGGATAATCTTAGACCAATCTGTATGGTATCGGTATTATCTAAAGTTTTCGAGATTCTAATTCGTGATCAAATTAACGACTATATAAAAAAATATAAATATTTAACACAGTTTCAATCGGGTTTCCGTAACAATCATAGTACAATCACCGTTCTTCTTCAAGTTATCGATGATATTGCATATCATCTTGATCAAAGCAACTCTTTTGTTGTACTAGTATTGCCAGAGCCTTCTAGAGTATAGAGCCATAATCTTAATGACGTATTTTTTAGAAGCTTTTTTAGTGCTATAACTTTTCACTGATTTCCATAGGAATCCATAGTAAAAATGGTGTTTTTTAGCTTCAAGTTTTTCAATGAAAAAAGCAAAAATGTCATAAAATGTTTATATAAAAGTTTTCTACATATCTTTAAGAACAATATACAAGAAGGCCATAATGGTATTAAGTAAATGTTAATTGTAGAAATATTAAAATTAAATTATTTCTAAAATATATTTTTTCGAACTTTCATTTTGAAAAATACATCAAAGTTGGCTCTGACAAATTAAAATAATACTTGATAAATTTATCTTTAGTTTTACTAGTGTACGTAAGATGTCTAAAATGGTTACAGAAAAATACGAAAAAAAATTATTTAATCGCAAAATTATCACACGTTCCTATATTTTGTGAATTTGTTTTGCTTTTCCTACAATTTTTGAACTTGAAATTTCCTCAGGTGGTATTTTTTGGTACGATTTTTCCAAATTTTTACTGCCATCACTGCCATCTATGTAATGTATATTGACTTAATGACCAAACGAATCGTAGTAAGCTTTTATTTCAATTTGACCAGAATGCTGTTGTTATGAATTTTTTTTTTATATTTTGGTTTAAATAAATCAATTATTACAAGAAAATGAAACCGATTTACTTAAACGATATTCATATATGTTGAAATTCAAACCTTTATGAAAGTATTTCAGAAATCATAATTAAGAATTTGTAACGTTTTCATTTAAAAATTTGTCTTAGGAAAAAAAGTGATTTCCCATATGTTTTGTGCGTTTTACTATGAAAAGTTTCGTTTTTTCCTCGTTTCTAATTCCCTTATAAAAGCTCAGATTTTTTGATTATGGCTCTATAAAATACAGGGTGCTCTGGTATTGCTCGATTTTTCCAAAGCTTTTGACTGTTTAAATCATAAGTTACTTTTGCAAAAGTTGATGCTTTATTTTAACTTTGATAAAACTGCGCTTAAGCTTATATATAGTTATTTATCGGATAGATATCAAAAAGTCTTAATAAAAGATCAGTTGTCTGATCCACAACGTATTCCTTCTGGTGTCTTTCAGGGAACTATCATTGGGCCGTTATTATTCTCCCTATTTATCAATGATCTACCGCAGGTCTTGAAATATTCGAAATATCATTTGTATTCAGATGATTGTCAAATTTACCTCGGGGGCGTTAAGGATATAATAATATAATATATCTGAAACCTTTAATAAAATTAATAATGATTTATCCAACATATTAGATTGGTCTTTATCTAATGGAGTCTCATTGAATATTTCAAAGACGCAGGCAATCTTCATTTCTAGGCGTGATTTTTTAGTCATCCCAGATATATACATTGATAATAAAATAATCCCATTTCAAAATCGCGTTAATAATTTAGGAACTTTATTAACAATAGATTCACGTGGGATTACCAGATTATCAAGGTTTGTAGTAAAATCAACCCTACATTATATGGATTGAAACTCCATAAGAACATTTGTCCTAAAACCGTCAGGATTTTGCTTGCTAAAACGTTGGTAATCCCCCATGTATTGTATTGTGAATTTCTTTACATTAGTTGCGATTGTAACTCAAGGGAAATTTTTCAAGTAACTTTGAACAACATAGCCAGATACGTCAATGGATTGAGGAAATGTGATCATATCTCTGCTAAGTTTAGAGAATTATTTGGTTGCACAATGACTCAATTTTTTTATTTTAGATCATTATTGCTCCTCTATAAAATTATCAATAATCAAGTTCCTGTTTATTTATACAACAAAATAAAAATTGGTTCAGCTCGAAATAGCAATACAATACTGCCAGTTAACCGTTCTAATGTTTACAACAACTCGCCACTATTTACTATGTTTACAAGTTGGAATCAGGTTCCGGTGGAGATTAGAAGTGTTAAAACTTTTGCTAGATTTAAAGTTTTATTATTTGATTTTGTTAAGAATGAATTGTAATTATTTTTGTATTCTTTTTTTTTTTTTTTTTGTATTCATTATGTAAGTGTGTGGGATAGAAAAGCGATGCTTCATCCTGGATTAATTGATAAATAAAATAAATAAATAAATAAAAAATCAGTAAGACGTACTTAGAAACAGAATGGAATAGTAAAATCCCCTCTGCGAGGAGTATACAAATAGCTGGTGTTCAAAAAATAATGTCGCGCCAGCATCGAGCAATTAAATTTAAGTTTATTTGTAATGGTTGTGCAAATCAAAATCGGAACTGTACGCTTTCCAATGCGCTTTTGAATATCGCCACGACGTCTCACGTTAAAGTTGTGCAGAAAATCCTTGAAATAGGGCAAACTCAATGTAGGTTTGTCTCAATGTATTCTGTTATTGAAAGATTGGACTTGTTTTCTATACAATTATTTTCTAGCAAAAGCACAAACCAAGAGATATTATCCTATGAATCCAGTATTCCAGCAAAGGCCACAAGTGATATTAGTAGATCATTCGTGTGATAAAAGTGCATCCGGTTATGTACATTTTCTTCGTATTAATGACGGTTTTGGCGAAGTCTGTGGATCGATTAAGAATCAAGTGAAACTATAAAAGAACCGATTAGTTGAATTTACATAGTTGGCGGTGATACCGGCTGAACGTGCTGCATTTTATTTTTAAGTTACTCACGTTTTTTGCTACATGTTAATTAATTAAGTAAATTAATAAAATTTAAAAAAAAATTAATATTCCAGCTGACGTACAATGTTAAATATTTGGATCACACCTTTTTTAAAAATTTCAATATCATTAAGTGTTATAACTCTATTAAACCAGGAAGAGCTCTGTTGGTGATACAACTGCCAATCAAATTCGATGTATTAAATACAACCCAGATGAGAAAATCCAGCTAAAATATTAAACTTTAATGATGAACGGTTTGATTTACCTCAGCGATTAAATCGACAAATTAAACCGTTTGATTTTGCGAATCTTCGCTTCGTTCCCCATTTTTTATCTATTCCACACCGCCCTTTTCGCAAAACATAGTGCATCCGTTCATTCCTCAAACTATTTTCGAATTAGGGGATCCTTTGTAATCATCGACTTTTACGAAATTTGTTACTAGACTTGTTTGCCCGCAACATTAATAATGTTGCAGAAGGAAGTAAGACCGTTGAGTTCTCCTCTTGGTTTTAAAACCGTTTTTCAGTTGTTTGTATTCAGTCGAAAAATTATCACGCGAAAAATCAGAGTTGGTCTCACATTGTTAAAGGAGACATGTGACTATGTAGTCAACAATACAGAAAACAAACGTTTTCGGTATGGAAAACGGAGGAGAAAATCCTACTTTTCAGCTTATTTTGAGAAAAAAGAGCGAGAGAGAATTATTCATCGAAAAGTTTAGGTACCGAACTCAACAATGCAACAGAAAGTTAGCTAAGTGTGATTATAAATATCTATTGCTTTTACCGGGAACTCACATCATGCAGTTGAATTGATTCAAATAATGACAAAATCACTTATAATTCTTCATGTAAGGAACTTCTAACGCAACTAACATATAAACTTCAAAAGGATTTTTTTGTTAGTCACTGAATAGAATATTAATCACTTAAATCATTCGACAATTACGCAGCGAGACTTCAGTGTTTTGAAGAATAAAACAATCGATAATAAATTCTCTCCCAAGTATACCTTTAATCGATTACTTACAAATTTCTACATGAAGCATTTCGGTTCACAAAATGGTGTGACAATTGGATGTTATCAATCTTTAATCTGATTTTCACATAGATCAAATGGAAGAGGACGCTGGCAGCACACGTTTGAACTTGAACGAGCTGAAAAGTAAAGGAATCTACTTATCCGACATTGGCAACGACACCGAACCTATAGCTGTGTTGATAGGCGCTACTATAATGGGGAAAAATTAAACAAATTTTTCGGAACGCCAAGATGCTGCTCTCACCGTTATTTCGATGTTTGCTAGAGAAGCAGATATTACGGATTTATGGAGACTTGATGCGCTGGGAATTACAGATCCAGCTGAGAGAGTTACAACGGAAAATTATCTCGCTCAAGCAAAGGCAAATTTTGTATCCACAACTCGGGTCACTCAATAAGGGCGCTACGAAGTGGCGCTTCCCTCGAAGGAGAAGCACCCCCCACTCGCAAATAATCGTTTTATAGTCGAAAAGAGATTGATTAATCTGACCAATAAATTGAAAAATGAACACTTGTTTGAGAAGTACGACGATTTATTGACACTTTGGGAAAAAGACGGCATTATCGAAGAAATGCCCAGTGATCAGTTATCAGAGCATGATTATTATTTGCCACATCGTCATGTTCTAAAAATTAGTAGCACCACACCGGTCCGACCAGTATTCGATGCTTCCGCGAAAACAAAAGACGGAGTTTCACTCAACAAATGCCTTGAAACTGGTCCAAACCTAATAGAAATGATCTCTAATATTTTGTTGAGATTCAGGAATCATGAAATTGGAATAGTTGCTGACATTGCAAAAGCATTTTTACAAATAAACATTGCGCCTTCAGATAGACAATTTTTGAAATTTTTTTGGTGGAGCAAGACAGAACCAAGAAAAATTATTACATTTCAACACCGTCGCGTTGTTTTCGGATTGACCTGCAGCCCATTTCTGCTAGGAGCAACAATCGATTGTCATTTGGAAAAAATGGTTCAAAAATCCACGAACATTGAAGAATCAGAGTTGATAGAGAAAATACGCGACTCATTCTACGTCAATAATTGTGTCACGAGCGTGAAATCGGAAATGTAAGCCCAGTATTTCCAAGACGAAACTACACGGATCATGAAAGAAGCCTGTTTTGACCTCCGAGGGTGGGAGATGACGCACGATAATGGCCAATCTGACAACAGTGCCGTACTCGGAGTGATTTGGAGCAAGGACAAAGATACATGGGGACTTAATATAACAATAACAGAAAAACGACCAGAAAAAATTACGGAACGTTTTGTTCTATCCGCGGCGCATAAAGTTTTCGACCCACTCGGTTGGGCCACGCCCACTTTGCTACCTCCGAAAATATTGCTCCAAAATTTATGGGGAATCAAAGAATTAAATTGGGACGATGAGATCCCAGATGACTACCAAAAACAGTTTCAAGCCTGGTACGATCAGATTCCTGAACTTCGAGATCTAAGTGTCCCACGGTGGATTTTCGGAGACACACGTGACAAAGTAACGTTCCACATGTTTGTCGACGCAAGCAAAACCTCATATGCGGCTGCACTTTTTGTTCGAGTGGAAGGAGAAAATGGTACGTCCGTTCAGCTGGTACAAGCGAAATCACGAGTGAAGCCACGAGAAGATATTTCGATTCCACGCATGGAACTCTTGGCAGCAATGCTTGGAGCACGCTTGATGAAAACCACAATCGGTTCGTTAAAATTAAAGAAGGTAGAGGTAATTTTTTGGACGGATTCGTCAACTGTTTTGTCCTGGATTCGTCGTAATGGTCAATGGGCAGTTTTTGTGTGGAATAGAATAACAGAAATACGAGCGACCACTGATATCAAAACTTGGCGTCACGTACCAGGCAATAAAAATCCGGCCGATCTGCCGTCACGAGGGTGTACAACCAGACAGCTCATAAATTCCAGATGGTGGGAGGAACCAGACTGGCTAAAAGATTCTCCTGATCACTGGCCAGCTGATCGTTTTGAGGTTAACGAGGATGAAGTTAACGCAGAGTTGAAGAAAAACGCAGAGAAAATTACGCCCGAAAGTTTCATTCATGAGGCTACGGTACTCAGTTGTGCTAATGTGATTATCAGAGAATCTGATCCACCGTGGTATTTGCTCAGAATGTCAAGTTATTTAAAAACCGTCCGAATTATTGCTTGGATTTTTCTATTTGCGCGAAATTGCAAAGTAAATCCAGAATGCCGCCAAAAGGGTGAAATCAGCGCGAGACAATTTATTGATGCAGAATCGCGAATTTTGAAAATCAGCCAAGACGAGGCCTTTGAAGGAATAAACGATTCAAGATTAAAGACCCTCGAAGTCTATAAAGAAGAAAGCACCGGATTAATCAGAACGAAATCACTGGTTTCAAATCGCGATGACAGTTTTGGCTTCAAATTTCCGATAGTTTTAAGCCATAATCATGAATTGGCCCAACTGCTTATTACGCATACACACCTGAAAAATAATCACACGGGCATCAATACAATGTTAAAAATTTTGAGAGAAAATTTTTGGAATACTTCAAGTCGGCGTGCTGTAAAAAATATTATACAAAAGTGTGTTACCTGTCGCCGTTTTGCAGGAAAAACATTAAAAGCATTGCCTACGAGTTTGCCCACAAGGAGAGTCAGGGATGCAAAAGTTTTTGAAATCACGGGAGTAAACTACGCAGGGCCTCTCTTTCTACGAGAAGATCAAAAGTGCTACATCTGTTTATTTACCTGCGCAGTATACCGTGCCATTCATCTTGAGCTAGTTACGACATTGTCAGCTGACGGATTTCTCGAAGTTTTGCGCAGATTTATACATCGTAGAGAAAGACCGAGCTACATTTACAGCGATAACGGTACCAATTTTGTCAAAGCTAACCGTTTACTGCAACACGTCAATTGGGAGAAAATTTCGAGTTATTGTGCGACCGAAAAAATTGAGTGGGTTTTTAATCCTCCATCCGCCCCATGGTGGGGTGGGTGGTGGGAGAAAATGGTACGCCTTGTAAAAGATCTTCTGAAAAGAACCCTTGGCATTGCAAGTCTCAGTTACGAGGAATTGAACACCACACTCTGCGAATGCGAATCGGTCATTAATGCTCGTCCCATCACCTATTCACCGGAAGATAAAAACAACATTTGTGTCATAAGCCCAGACATGTTTTTGAAAGAAATTCACGTAGACGGCGTACCAGATATAGACGAAATTGAAAAAACATCGCTATCCCGCAAGTTAGGTTATCGGCAGCGACTACGCGAGGAAATCAAAGATCGTTTTCGCACAGAGTACCTCGGTCAACTTTCCAGAAGAACAAAAGCTAATAAAGATCTCTGTAAAACTTTGAAGGTCGGTGACTTATTCTTCATTTCAATTGATAACCAAAAGGCTTGCAAGTGGCCTTTAGCCGGAATACAAGAACTAATTCCCGGCAACGACGGAGAAATTAGGACAATAAAACTCAAAACCTCCTCAAATGTATTGGTTAGACCAGTTCAGCGATTGATTTCACTGGAAGCGGATTCGGATGAATATCTCCCTAAATCCGTGGAAAAGTCGACGGAAAAGTCAACACCAGAGGAATGTTCTGAAGAACCAATCGACGAAGATCGACAAGACAGGGGCGGATCAAGTTCGGGTGACACCATGGAGCCCCCACAAAACGCATCCGAAATGCAGCAGGACTGCAGACACGACGAGGGCGGGCAGTCAAGATGCCGAAACGCTACATCGAATGACATGTTAAAATAAATCATTATCTATATGGACGTTTGTTAAATTACCGAAATCGTCAATTAAAGCAATTTAAAAAGGTGGGAGAATGTTGAAAAATGTAGATCATATTGTGAGCGCCACGGCGAATTTTATCTGTAGTTTCTTATGATTTTTGGTTTTTCAAGTTTTTGCGACTGAGCATGCGTTGATCTTACGTATGCGCTCCAATTTTATAAATGAACGAAGTCGCTTGGCATCCATCGTCCGAGCAACAACAAATTAACGATTATACTAGTTATTTTTCGAATAAATAGTATTTTTTATATTTTCCATTCTAAGGCACGAGTTGTTTTATTACTCTTCCTAAAACGATTTTGCAACAATATGATTCTAATGAACTCCTTTGACCGTAGAATGTACCGTAACCCGCAAGCTTTGGCAACATCGAAATTATTTCAATGAAAATTTCTTCTGACGGCCATGCGGAAACTTTGATGCTAAAGTTGCTGTCGTAAGCAGTAAAATGTCGGGGTCATGCAAAAATGGTGATTTTGCTCGAACAATATGTTTCATGGCTTGTGAATGTGGTCTTCTGTAACTATGACTTGTTTGGTTTTTTGTATTGCGATTGAATACTCTACTCTATCGGTAAGCCTTTGTACTTTTCGACGATCTAACAAAATACGTGTTTTCCAAAATCACAATTGGGCTAACTAATTTTAAACTATACATTTTACGTATCATTGCTACCAGATAATTAAGAAGATTTTCAGTCTGACACTTCCAATTTAAAGAGTTATCAATTGTGAGTCCAAGTTATTTAAATGTTGGGACACATTCAATTTTAAGACATGCGCTTGAACATGTCTCCTGATAAATGACGTTATGATCGGGAATAGAAGCACCGTTAAGGCTATAAAATATAGCTTTGGTTTTTGTGATCAGCAACATGGAATGCGTATCACACCATCTCCTGAGCAATGCTAAATCAAAATGAATACGGTTATTATTGTCCGTTCATTTTTCATGAATACTAAGTCATCTGCAAAAGCAACCATTGCAGAATTAAATTTAATATAAAATGGTCCTAATACAGACTCCTGAACACAATCATTAATTTTTACACTCTATACCCTGTTCGACAAGTAAGAATTAAACCATTGAATACTAGCTTCACGAAATCCAGCACAAAATAGTTTTTTTAATAACACAATGGTTTACCATATCGTTCAAATCAACAAAAACTAATGATAGAGAATTTCTTACATCGAATTCTTTATACAGAAAATTAGTAACGTCCAGCAATGCATTTTCAGTGTTTCTGCATTTCCTGAAACCAAATTGCATTTTATATAAAACATTTGTATGTCATGGAGCTAATATCTCTATTTTCTTGGCCAAAGACACATTCGCACTTACAGCTGCTGCTTTTGGTCTAGAATGGAAAAAATCCAGAACTAAAACAAGCATTAACTATATAGGGAAAACATTAACAATATAAACAGCAATTTTTTTTGACTATAAAATTGCTAATCTTATCATTGTCCGACGAATTTGTTGATTTAAGTGATGAAATAACTTGGAGAATCTCTAACGGAAAAGTATCATAAAAAGCAAAAGATTTAAGTTGACAAAAGTCCCTTAAGTCACCTTTTACATTATTAAATTTAGTTTTAGCCACATTCACTTAAAACAGTTTTGTATGGATGTTTTGCTTACTTTCTCGAAAATTTATTTTTTAGTTTGATTTTACGGCATAAATCTTAGTTGATCCATGGTTTTGAAATGTTATCTTTGCTTTTAATTTCCACAAGGAAAGTATTGTTATTATTATACAACTTTAGTAAGTCAATGAAACAATTATATGCATCAGAAACATCAATCAATCTTAAAATAAACTGAAAGCCAATTTTCATTGTCTAGTTGATCGTCTAGAATTTAAACCATTAGAAATGGAATTAGGTACGATAATAATAGAAGTCATACAATGATCAGTGATGTGAAGATCATGAGCAACAGCTTCATAATCAAAAAGGTATTTTTAGTAGACGAGTCGTTTGAAATGCGAATACGAGTAGGTTCATTTATCAGTAACTTCAAGCCATAAGATGATATCCACAAATACTGTTGTTTGAAGCATGGAGTTTAAACATACAAAGGATTGAAAACCAATCACTGTTAAATTTGATGTTTACCTGAATAATGTCAGCACTAACAGTTCGAATATAAGAAATCGCATTACATTTAATAACCTCCTTTACGTACACCACCGCTCCACCGGCTCTGTTTGAATAATTACGGTTTCCATGGATTTGAAAACCGAGAATTTGATAATTTTCCAGCTCATATTGGTTAATCCAGACCTCCGATAATAAAACTCAACAAATCATCTCAAGAGTAGCCACATTTGCTAACAAGAAATTGAAATTTTTATGTAAACTACGAATAATTTGATGTGCAATATAATAAATAATTTAGACTTAATTTTCTTTGCTGAAACTAAAGGCCATTTAGTTAGTGATGCATGCAAACCGCTGAAGGTGAGTGTTCTAATGATTTTTTGGATGAGATAGCAACACATTTGGTAGTACCCCTACTGGCCCCGAGATACCACTAGATCTGACATCATTTGTGCAGAATTCCGGTTCACTAATCTCAAATCCGTCGAGCTGAATCCGTTTTTAATTCGCACCTGTCAAAATTTAGACCAACTTATTGACTTTCAATAAGCATATGCGTCTTAAGAAGATTAGTGTCAAAATTGCAATTTCGTAATTCTTTGATTTTTATGTCTAATTGTCGCTAGGTCCATTACTTCAGAACGCAGATTCCTAAATAATTTTGTCCATCCCTCGAAATTTACCTCAACACATGAAGGATGAAAATTCTTCTTGCACTCTCCAAAGCAAACCAACAATTCGTGACCATTGACCGGTTTGGTGTATGTTGCACAACTTTGTACCATTCTAATTTTGTTTGTTAGTTTATTTTTATTATTCGTGGCACGAAAAGCATAGGAACTGTCACAATATTTATTTGAATGGACAATAAATCACTAACAACACAGAACAAACTCGAAACATTTATTTTTGCACCAAATTAAATTAAATGACTGTAAAATTGAATTAATGATTTGAATTAAAACTCAAATTAAAATTATAGGAAAATTGTTTTCTTTAGACACAACATAAAAAACATCTGTTTTTCCAATGCCTACTAGATTTATATGTAATCAAACATTGTCAAGCTCAGTAGGCCTTCACCAACTATTGTTGGAAGGTTTGGGTACTACCAAATTTCCACTTGGGAATAAACTCTGGTGTATTGTGGAGTCGATGTTGTCCAAAAACAAAAAAATAATCTGCTTTCCACTTTTACTTTATTTATTGACATCATATATCGTTAGCGGAAATTCGCTGAATGTGTAAGTTGACTTTTTCCATTTTTCATATCCAATGAGAAAGGAGAAAATTTTGATTCGATTGCCATTTCTAAAATATGATAAGGGGAAACAGTTGTAAAACAAATTAGTGTTGGTATGCACTGTGGGATTTAACCAACATTTATCGGAAGGTTTGGGTACAAAAAATTTCCACTTAGATGAATGTAGTGTAATTTGGAGTCGATGTTGACCAAAAATAAAAATTATGTTTGGCCCTTTTTTTTTCTAGTACGAGTAAAAAAGAATATTTCAAATCAAAAAATTTAACAGACAAAACTAGACTTAGAACACTTTTTTTTGCTTGTAATTCGTATTATTTTCAACCAGACGAGTACGATCCTCCTTTATTGTTGAACATTATTGCAAAGAAGTTTAGCCGATAATCGGCCAAATGAAGAATCGTCTCCCTGTTGACTTGATTCAGAATGCTTTGGGTTATTTTGTCTGATTGTAAATGCTAACGAAGGAGAACAGATCTACATTCTCAACAATTTCAAGTAGTGTTGTTGAAGAGGGTAATGGAGGGAGTGTATAAAATTTGTTATACTCAAACCTTCCGAAACAAGTTGGTTAGGGCTAATCGTGCATGATTTTGAAAATTTATTTGAACAAAATTAAGACTGTATCTGAAACCTGTGATAAATATTTTTTAGTTCTAATTTTTTACATTTATTTGAAAAATATTCATTAATAATATTGAATTGTGTAATAATTTGTTTGTAAAATTTGCTCACATTATACATTTGTTGTCTCACAGATTTTTGGAAAGAAAATGACAACTTCATGAGAAAACGATCGACAATCGACACTAGTCTGTGTTGCCTTTTCGTTTTTCATATTGGTAATTTCAAATGAAACAACAAAAAGACAACAAAGAGTCGTTTCGATTGTTCATCGACTCTTCAATCAAAATAGGGGGGAATATTTTTGAAAATTGGACTGTGTGTAAACCAATATATACACCACAAACACACACATTCACGACCAATATATCGTCGCCTTAGGATTATTCTTGTCTATGTCCATTTTGTCCATAAAGTAAAAAACGGCATTTGAAGTTCAACCAAAGAATTAAAGGCGTTTCTGATTGATTTCTCTATTTATTTTGAGTTTCCATGTAGATAATGTTACTCCAGAGCTTAATCGCAAAGTTTCGCACTTCAAACTCAAGTAGTATTTTAATTATTTATGATTTAAGTTTATCACTTTTGTCTATGTCCAATTTTGGTACGCCTTTTTTTGAACGTCTATATCAACATTAATTTAACTATATCCACGTAATTCGAAAAGAAAAATAATTTAGTATTTTGACCATCAACCAATGTTATATAAATTATAAACTTCATTTATTAAAACATAATAAAATCCACTAAATAAAATAAAAAAGTAAATAAAATAAAATTCATTAGATTGAAATAATATATCGAAATTTAAGAATTAGTTATTCCCCCTTATTTTTTTGCTTGGCTCCTTCTCCCACATTAATCGTGCTCCTAGTTGCCCACTATTTGATCTGAATTAGCTGTGCAAGTCTTGTGTTCTTAGTTTTTCGTTCATTGCAATTTTTAATTACTTTTTAAATTAAATTTTAATTTTAAAATAAACTTACCGCTTTATTTACGAGCGAGATGATTGTAGAATGCAATACTTTTCATGTGATCGTAGGAGTGGGATCAATCAATATTATCAATCAATTTATCCCTACTAACTAAAAAGTCGTTAAATATTCATAAAAAAAATAAAAAAATACAAAATCATGCATTAAAAAATATATTATGTACTCGTCTCTCTTTGGATCACATAACACTAAACTTTCCGATGCGTGAGAATTTTTTCCTAAACCTTTCCTAAATAGCAAAAAACAAATACTTAAGAATCATTTAGGAAATAATTCACGAGCTTTTTTTAAAACGTGAAATTTTTGCTAAATCTAAAATTGTAAATATGTATTAGTAAAGTATGTTATTTACAAAATCCAATCAAATTCAATTTGAAAAGATACCATACAATTTTGAATGTAAAAGATCACTAAGGTTTGGAATCAAAGGTTAATGTTCAATAATTATATTACTAAACCATCTTCAATACATTGTCCAGAAATAAGACTAATTACTAAACGTGGACCGTAGTCCATAGTTGACTTATGTAAATACTGGAGAAATTTTATTGGAGCTAAAATGGTCATGATGGAAATCAGCCCAAGGTTAAATTGAACCGATAACCTTCAATGTTTGAAATTACTAAACCATCTTGAGTCACTTGTCCGGTATTGAAACTAAGAAGAAAATGTCGAACATGGTCCATTCTTAACTTATGCAAATATTACAGACATTCTCTTGGAGCAAACATGGTTAGATATGACGGAAATCACTCCAAGTTTAAATTGAACGGCTAACGTTCAATATTTGAATTTACTAAACCATTTTCAGTACCTTGTCCAATAATAAAACTAAGAGCAAAATACATACATAAGTCAAGAATGGACAATGACCTACATTTTACTAGTACATAGTTTCATTTCCGGACAAACTACCGAAGATGGTTTAGTAAATTTAAATATTGAACGTTAGCCGTTCAATTTAAACTTTGGGTGATTATCGTCAGATCTAACCCTCTTAGCTCTAAGAGAATCTCCCCAATATTTGCATCAGTCAAGAATGAACCTTGGTCTATATTTTGTAATTAGTTTTATTTCCGGACAAACTACGGAAGATGGTTTAGTAAATTTAAATATTGAACGTTCGCTGTTCAATTTAGGCTTGGGGTGATTTTCGTCATATGTAACTCTTTTAGCTCCAAGAGAATGTCTCCACTAATTGCAAAGTCAAGAATAGACCGTGGTTTACATTTTATTCATAGTTATATTTCCAGACGTTGTTTTGCAGTTAATAGTATTTATAATTTAACGCTGTCTCAGATTTATATTCAATTTTTTATTTGTGTGTTTCAATAAACCATTATTGAATACCATTAATTGATTGCTTTACTAATCCATTAAAATGTTTTTAAAATTTAGGAATGTTGAGATGAATTAATGTAGAATGATATAGCACGGATATAGACAAAATCATACCAAAAAGAATCAAACCACAATTTTTACACAGGTTTTCTATGGAGATAGACAAACAAGCCGGACAAAACAAAGTATAACAAACGAAAAAATTATAGGACATAGATAAATTTAAAAAAAAAATCTGCTAAATGGTTGCAGATAGTCAAATTTCGATAGGAAATTTGAATTCTTCGTGATCGTTTTACCCTAACTCCATATATAACTCAATTTGACCAAAAATTGGACATAGACAAGAATAATCCTAAGACGACGATATGTATACACTACAAATCGAACATCATACGGTCAAGAGAATTAAAATCACGGTCCCAGTTGAAAAATGCATCTTCATAATAGCGAATGATGAAAATCAAATGCTTTGAAATAAAACGGAAGACTGACGATTACCATAGGATTTAACTGTGATAATTGGGGTATGTGCGGTTTTTTGCAAATAAATGTCAAAAATTCGGACACGGTCTAAATGACAATTAGTTTTTTTTTTTTAGAAATTTATTTGAAATTAATACCAACAGTATTTGATTCAAATATTATTATCTGAATGAAATTTGATTGGAGTTAAAATATGGCCCTAATTGAAAAGTGCAAATTATATGTTCAAAACGAAGTTTTGTACAATATGTTCATAAATAATACGAGTATGTACAGTAGAGGCTCTACTTTGAAGGTCAATTGTTACGATTACATTAGACTTTCAGTTTTATGCATCAAATAAATCAATTTCTGCATATGCCCACACTTCCACTCCATGCAGGTCAGGCACCCATTATTATTATTATTTTTTTTTTTTTCATTCAACCTTGCCTAATATCCGTTACATTTTTAACAATCACCGTATTATTACATAAAATGACAACCAAATTGACAGTTAAAGTTGATTGTTATCTGATACCGCCCTCGCATCCCAAAAAATGTTGTTATGATTACATAACAACAATAATAATAATAACGACCACAAATCAAATTGTTTGAAATTAATACACCATCATCATTAAAAATTATCATGAGAGGACAGTTAAGACTTTTAATAGTAGTTAAGGTTAATTTATTTTACAGTAACTAATCCAAATTTCTTAATATATCGAAAAGTGTGCTCGGGCGATAAGAAAGTGATAACAATTTATTTCCCGTTGCATTTAATAGTTTTCGATCGATTATGGTTTTTTATGGACGCAATATAGAGTTTCTTTATGGGTTAACGCGACGCGACCATATACACTAAGTATTTATACATATTGCCCATATATTACACACGAAAAATGATTCATTTGTTGCACGTGTTTTTTTATTTTCTAAACACAACAAACTTTGTATTAAAGAACAAAACTTTTTCTTTTTACTACACACTATATATGCAGTTACACATTTTGTTTGTGTTGTGTATATTTAGTTAACGCAATCACATTAGTTTTTGGGTTACTCATTGTTACTCTCGATTAGAGTTTTTTTTTTTTTCTTTTTACCCAATTATTTGTTTAATATAAAAATTGAAAATGGTTTTCACGATTTTACATTTTTTTTTTTTTTTGTTCTTTTTTTGTACAATTATTATTTATTTATTTGTTTGTGTTCTATTAATTTCAATTAAAGAGAAGAAAACAAAAAAATTACAAATTTCTTAAAGATTTCCAATTTAAGAATTAAAATTCCTTATTTAAATTTTTTGTGTATATATTTTTAGTAGGTTGATTGGGTAATTTATTTTATTTTTCATAATTTCACATTTGAAATTAGAGTTTCGTTTTCATTATATACTTACGAATTTTTTTAAGAAGAAAAAATGGCGCATATTCTGGTTGATTAATTGATGAGTTTTATCGGGCATTCAAATCACGGTCCGCGCAGAATATACGATACATTTATGTATCCCAAGGTTGATTCTAAGTAAATATCAGTTCCTTAATAATTTGAGTTTTTGTTGATTTTTCGTTACTTTCAAAACTTAATGATCATTATTCGAAATCAGAGTTTCGTTGGTTTTTGAATGGTTTCCATTTTTTTTTCTCTATACTGTTATCATTTAATAGCAATCTTACGTTTTATTAATAACAAAAATGAAAAGTTAATATAATTACCTTATTATTAACTCGAACTCGGGAGATTATGATCGATATGGATTTTTCGCTTTTAACTTTTGGATTCTTAAAAATGAAATCGAAACAATAAGAAATACGAAATCGGTTCTTGTTATGTGATTCACATATTGAGTACACATATTGAATCAACCTTCTCTTCCGTGAAATTTTTTGCTTTTGGGTGGTTTTTGGGAAAAGAATTTTTTATTTATATTTTGTAAGTATGCATATATATTGTTTAAGAATATATCAAGTGTGATAAAATCATCGTGTAATGGTGAAAGGTTTATATTGTATAACACTATAATTTGTGAGGTATTGACCTACAGCGCGTGATTGACACTATTATATCGTTAATTATGAAATTGTGTCTACCATTATTCAATGTTTGCTGGTTCAATTAACTTTCAAGTAACAATATATTACACTTAATCACAGACTAAGAGAGAATTTACAGTTATAGTTTAAAGTAAACGTAATACTGTTTTTATGTAGATCATTTACAGTGTATTTCCCTCTCACTCTCAGTTTCAGAGAACGGAATTTAGTTGGGTCCCATCCATCGACCGAGGGTAAATGAAAGAATTACCAATGTAAAACGATTACTTGGTATAGAAAGACGTTCATGACGTTGAACATGAAGTTTGGTATATGATTCATATAAGGTTGCAGCATGCTAATATTGTATTGCACAAATTTTGTTCAAAAATTAAAGAAATTTATTATTTTAGGCTACTGACGTACATATATGTACACACGAGTAAATCCATTTCAGAAACATAATTATAAACGATCATTTCCCAAATGCGTTTATAGGTCACACACTACAAAAACTAATTTCGTTTGACAATGAAGTATACTACATATATATGTGGCATAAACATGAAAATAATTACGATACGACAATTCCTCTTTAGAACAATTTGGCGCCGTTCGAAGTAAAATGTTACGCAATGAAAAAATTAATTTAATTTAAATTTGTTATGAAAACTTGGTTAAATATGACACATTTTATTGAAATTACTTTTTAATCCGAAATTATCATTACGAAATTCGGTATGTGTCAGTGCTACATCTACATAATAGTCATATTTTAAATATTTGAGCATGTAGTTGTAATTGGAATTTAAATTTGGCCAAATTAAATATTCAAGAATTCTCATTTTAAATTGGATTTGGTTTTATGGTTTTAAAGGCTTTGTTAAAAAAAATACGATTTTTGTTTCACGACCAAAATAAACGAGTAGACAGATATGCGATTCTTTTTGCGATACAATCATATTCCCGAAAATAAAATCCCCCCCCCCCCAAACAACAAGAAAATACAAAATCAAGTGCCTAAACACAATAGGATGCAACTAAATGGGAGCGAGGTAATGATGCCAACCCGTGTTTTATGTTAGCCTCGATTTGGCAAACAAACCCCCCCCCCCCCCCCAAAACAAAATCATACCCAAAAAATCAAGTTTTGTAATTATAAAAAATTTTTGAAAAGTTATTTTAATTCGTTGTAGACCTTAGAGGATAGGGTTTGCCGCGCCCAAACCGACGATTTTCAATTTAATAAAATTCCAATATAATTAGAATGTTTTTCGACAATTTGTGTTTTATAATAATTGTTCACATACTAAAATAAAGAACTCCCCAAAGCCGCTTAGCATTGAAGGTTCGCGCAAGGATGACAGCAAGTTAATTGGTCGTATTTAATAAAAGCCTAATGCGACCTTTCGGCAATTAAATTTGTGTTTTTCGCGATTTTAATTTTTGGGGATTTTTTTGGGGAAATTTTAAAATTCCCAAAAATAAAAATCCCCAAAAAAATCCCAAAAAATTCAAAATAAAGTGCCCCAGTAAAAAACAAGACTATTGCAATTTTTCTGACGTTTCCCTGTAATCCTTGCACAAAGGGCCCAATGCTATGCCTGCTTTGGGGAGAACTCTATTTTATTATGTGAGTAATTATTAAAAAACACAAATTTGTTAAAAATGTTGCTATTTCTTCTATGAATGTTAGAATTTCAAAAAATCGTCAGCCCCCCATATTCCAAGGTATAAAACGAATTAAAATAATATTTAAAAAATTTGATATTTTGGGATTTTGTGTTTTTTTTGGGATTATTTTATTTTGGATAACGATAAAATCTGAGAAATCGAGGGTCGTTGGATTTTTGTTATTGAGATTTCAAGGTGCTCCTCGATTTTTTCGTGTTACTCCCGGTCGGACGGGTGGCCAACCCAAACTGCACCACACGCCAAATTTTTTGTTACACAAAAGTCACTGAAGCGATTAAGCGATTTTATTGTTTTTAGATCATTTAAAACCATTTTATTTCTGCATTACACTGTCAAATTTCTAAAGCCACTTATAAGTCACACATTTTGAAAGAAAAACTAATCCAGTTTTCTTCAGAAATTGATTTTAAATTTTTATTTGCTTCCCCTGAACAGTTGCTTGTTTTCACTTAAGTGGACACAGATTTTATAAACACATTTATTAAAAAATCATATATGTATAACTACCAAAATTAATGGGACGCTTGTTTTTCTTTAATGTCACTCAACTTTTTATATTTACCTCAATCTTAATTGATTTTCCAAATTAACATCCGTCAGAACCGAAAATACCAACAATTGCGGAATTTGCTTTCTGTCACGGCAAGTTTCACAGTATCCAATATATTCGTACTTTCGTCAAATGTTAGTGAAAAGGCTTTAAAATTCTTTATGTTTAGCTTTAACACAGAAAAAATCATCATTAATTTTACGTCAAATAGATGGCGTTATTTACTTATGCTGGAGATTTTCTATTTTTTTTTTTTATCTGGTCAAATTTCTTCAACAATTCACCGTCCGAGAATGGTTTCATTTTTCTTTCTAAGATATTTGAAATTAAACAGCTGGCTTTCACAATATCGGGTCCTGACAGAAATGTTTTCTTAAATAAATTTTGTTAGACTTTTAATGAAGTCTTCAAAGTATTTATTTTTAGTTTTCTTAACACACCGTCAATTGCATTGATTGTTGATCCATGTTCCGTATTGTAATGTCTTTTAGCATTATATTCATTGCTAACTTAATTGTCAATATGTATGAATGATATGATGGTATGAAATAAATCGATCAATTTACATATAAAGAGGGGATTCACCAAAGTTTAACACCAACGAATACAGAATTTCGTAACACTAAATCACAAGATATATTTTGAATATTTATTTTGACTTAAGTACAAAAATATGTTTGTTATCCTGCAAGATAAATTGTAAATATGTGGTTCCATTGATATGCTGAAGATTGAGATGCAGCAGTTTAGGTGATGGCAACAAAGCAAGATAAAGTACTGGGAGCAAATAATAAAATACGAAGATCGACATAACTCATAATTACCGCAGAATTGATTTAAAGCATGATTTTAAACGGGAATATGGCGATTATGATTTAGTGAACGGCTCGCGTGTTTCTTTTTTGTCGGAGTGTTTATATTTATATTGTGTGGTCGCCTAAGCTAGATCAACTGAAAATATAATTTTCACAATTTGTCGTGACATTCACAATAAAATAAACAACTGTTGATAAATAACCTGTTTTCTACTTAACTTTTAAAATAATTACAGCAAGTAAAATCAGTTGGCTCTTTGAGGGGGTTTTTACATAAAACCTGTTGACAGTAAAATGTTTGGTAATTTTTCAATAGAAAAACAAACGGGATATTCCTTTACAAATGCTTGTAAAAAGGGTATCTGACCTCCGCGTCGTTTTTCTACAGAGAAATTAGCAAATAAATTACCTTCAAATTTGAAGGTTTGGCGTCTTTTGGAGGGGAGAGGGGGGGACCAAAGTTGAGTAGATTAATCTACCAGCTCCGTAACCTTCCAGTAGGGTGTGCATCACGTGAGCTGTTCTGGTTTTGTCATTAGGCAGCTGCGTGATGGGTACAATTGTGTAAGAGGTAACCTGTTCGCAATTCACAAGTGTACTTGCTGCCTCCTCGTGGCAACCAATGGTAACTAAGGCCATTTGGCACATTTTTAGCTATTTGGCACAGGCTAAAGTACGGCGCTAAAGGAGAAAACCTTGACAAAAAACCCTAATCTAAGGTGGAACAGCATATGTCGATGGATGAATGGCTGATAGGTTAATTAGTTTAAAATACGCGGACTCTGGATACCAGGCACCCTCCAGTTTTATTTAGCCTTCCTGTGTTGGGTGACCTACAGGCGATTTTCAATTCCCAGCAACTCGTAAAACGGAATACGGGGCAGGGGTAGGAATATACGGGAGTGGGAGAGCCCTCTCGAAGCCCTTGGGCTCCAATGCTACCATCTTTCTAGCGGAACTACTGCTATAGTAAACATCTAGGAGGGAGAGCAATAAGCCCAGATAGTGTGTATCACGTACCGGCTGGTAGTATTATCAAGTTCATTAAGAACTTGAATATTGACTGGACGGATAATTAAGTAGGAAAAAAAAATTTATATAATAAAACACAATATTTCGGTTTTGTCACTTTCTTTAACGTGATATTTATTTTATTTGTAAATGAAATTACGATCGTTTCGGATGTTACTCCTGTATCAAATTTCTAACAAACAATTACTAAAATTATGCTAAAAAACTGCTTTTATACCCTATTTTTATTTTTTGTGTGCCTACGTGCCTTTTGAATGTTCTTTCCCCCTTATTTTGTTTTTCTTAAAGGGGTGGTATCGCCCTTCTTTTTAGTATATACTTGGTGTGTGCTTTATCATAAAAACAGATAAGAATTTGTTGACCATCTGGTTTTTGTGGGTGTAATGTACAAAATGATATTAATTACGGATTTATAATGAGGTCGTAAATTTTGTTGCGGCCAATTTTCTCGCTTAGTAAAAATGGATTATATCGTTCCTTGTATATTTCCAGTTCTTCTAATCTGTTCATTAGTAACCCTTTTCGTATTCTGTGTAATACCTGTGAGTTTGTGTTGATGTCAGTGTAATTATGTTTTTCTGTAGTCAAGTATTGTGCATATTTCGAGTCGATTTTTGGTTTTCCGATTTCTTTTATATGTTCTGTAAACCTAACTTGAAAACTTCTACCAGTTTGTCCGATGTAGAATTTGGGGCAGTCATTACATGTATTCTTATGGATTCCGGTGTCTATTTTTGTATTTATGTAACGTTGTTTGAGTCGATTCCCTAATTTGTTGTTTGTTTTAAATGCCATTGTGTATCCGTGTTTTTTCGTCTTATTGCGTTTTCAATATCGAGTAGTTGTCGTGTTGTTTGTGTTGAATTGTTGGGCGGAGCAACGTTTAATTTAAGTCCTTTCTCCAGTAATATTTGTTCCTGGTTATTAAAAGACATCAGTCCGTCATGTTATGTACTCTATGGTAGAACTCATGATTTATCTGTATTTGTTCGTTATTTTGAACTGTTATTTATTGTGCTGATCTCCGTTGAACAATGAGTTTACGTAGTTTTTTCTTAATATTCCGTCGTCTATCCCTAAGTACTTTCTCCGTCATGTTTTCAATCTTTTGTAAAATATTTTCGTACTCTAGTCTATGTAGGTACGGTCTTTGCTAATAATAATTGGGAATAGTATACCTTAGAAGTTAGAACACCCACTCTTTTATATACATTTTTAATTCTTGTAAAATAAGAAAGGAAAATTAAATTTTCTTTCTGGTAAAACCGGAAAATAATTTTCCGACACGGAAAATAATTTTCCGAGACACATTTCATATATGGTAAATTGTTAAAAGTTTTTTTTTTACAAAAATGCTAAATTGTATTTGGATATAGGACAGATTTAGATCGGCAAAGATATTTTATTTCAAAGTTTTCTCATAGAATAGGACAATTGGACAAATAAGAATTAAAATATTGATAAACAAAATCTTATACGGTCTAAAGAACAAAATAAGTATTAATTTGAATTAAGAGATCTGAAAGAACATGGCCGATTATATAAGAATTTTGAAATGGGCTATATGACACTCACTGTAGTACTCACGTAATCGATCTCACTATAATACTCAACAAATAGATAAAACCGATTACATAAATATAAAAATTTGTTTAGTAGATGTCAATATAGAAAACGAATTTGACACTTGTGCTGAATTGCTCAGTGATAAAGTTTACAGCTGAATATAATATTTTTACAGAATGCGATTTTAGTCAACTAAGATAAGTTTATGTGTACACTTTTTGATATGTAAAACTTTACACTTTTCTCTATTTACAGATTATCTTTAGAATTTTTTAGAAAATCCGGCTGTTGTTACAACAAAAAACTTGCCCTACAAAAATATTAGTAAATTTTATTTTTAGCCGTTAAAACTAATTATTATATAATATATACTGAATTATGGAAAGGGCCGCATAAAAACGATTCAGGGGCCGGTTGGACACCACTGCTCGCGGATACCACCATATTCCCGAAAATAAAAATGTGCCCCATTAAAAAGGAACTACATAATTTCATGTCATCCTTCCGCAGGAAGGACCAATGCTAAGCGGATTTGGGGAGTTTTTTATTTTATTGTTATACAAGTAAATATTTTTGAAACTTTTCTGACGTTTTCCTATCAAGCTTGCGCAAAGAGCCCAGTGTTAAACGGCTTTTTGGATTTATCTTTTTAATATGGGAACAATTATTAAAAAACACAAATTTTTGAAAAACGTTCTAATTTCTATTAATATTGGAATTTTATTAAATTATCCAAGCGGACTTGTGGGGGCGGCATTACCCTTCCTCTAAGGTATAAAACGAACTAAAATAATAATATTCTAAATACTAACATTCATAGAAATTGGAGCATTTTGAAACATTCGTGTTTTTTAATAATTATTCACATACTAAAAGAAAAAACTCCTCAAAGCCGCTTAGCATTGGTTTTATCTGCGCAAGGATGATCTGAAATTAAGTAGCTTCCTTTTGTTTTCACATTACAGTTAATAAAAATTTAATGTGGCCTTCCTTTTTAATGGGGCACATTGTTTTGTATTTTTGGGGATTTTTATTTTCGGGAATATGGTGGTATCCCAATCTCGATTTAAAAAGCAAAAAAACTGTCAATCCTAAAACAGCATTTTTTTAAAATATATCAATCATTTGGAAGGTAATTTTAATTCGTTTTATACCTTACATGATGGGGTTGTCGCCCCAAACCCTCGCTTTGATGATTTATTAAAATACTAACGTTTTTCGAAATTAGAATGTTTCCCAAAAATTTGTGTTTTTTATTAATTACTCACATACTAAAACTGAGAACTCCTCAAAGTTTAGCATTGGTCGTAGTTCTAAAGTCTAAAGGGGCCTCCTAGTATTTATCTTTGTGTGTTTTTTGAAATATTTTTTTGGGGGATTTTATTTTTGTGAAATCGAGCGGCTCCTGATTTTGTTTACAACATTTCATCAATAAATATTTGTTTAAATTATAAATGTCAAAAAACATTAAAAATAAAATCAGAATCATAAAGACCCCCTGGTGTTAAAAGTGTTAAGTTCAAAATGTAATTTGATTTCACTTCCTGATGTCCAATTAAACGAATGCCAAATTGGAATTGAATACATATGTTCATGGTGTTGTCGTTATAATTTGGTAAATAAAATGTACAGCATTTTTGTGAAATTAACAACTTGTCAATGTTCAAAACAATTTCCTTTTTTTTTAATTTGGTAATCTGTTCCAAATAAAAATCATTTTAGCAAACAAGAAACAAATTTTGAACTCTTCTAACAAGGGAACCTTTTGAACTGTCACCGTAACCGTAACTCCAAAAAATAAAAAATTTTAAGTAAAGATGCCAAACGATAGATGGCTACTTTTTCTATATAATAAAACAAAAAAAATGCATAAAATTGTGTAATTCCCCGAGAAAAATTTATTTGAAAATTGTAGTTAGTTGCAAAAATCACTAACTCCTTCATAAATTTGGTATCAAAAATCAATAAATCCTTACTAAAGTATGGAGAGTTTAAATAAATTGTAATTTCCTAAAAGATACACAACGACGGATCCCCCTAAAATGCCACAATGTCATCATGCTAGTTCAGCCTTAAATTGTGCTATTTTAAATATGAAGGATGCTTTAAAATTTTCTAAATCATTTTACATTTCGAAAAATAAGATAGAACAAGATAAATTTATTTTAACGTACTGCGAAGTCAAACCACCGACTTGAACCAATCGCAAAAAGACTGCTTCTGTTCTCAATAGAGCTATCACCATTCAACAGTTCGTTCGAAAAACAAATGGCGGGGTTGTACGGGTTTGCCAAAAAGCGTTTACAGGCATACCTAAGGAAATACACGTTAAATCAAATTATTTTCGTCGGATTTTTAATACATGCTTTAACATAGGATTTAAGACACCTTCCTCCGACAAATGTGCTCCCAAGAGTACCGGATCAAGCAGCGTACTTTTCCAGGCAATTGTACTTATTCAATTTTGGTATGGTTCAAGGCTCAGCAAATATTCATAAGAACAATGTTTTTTTATATATTTGGCTTGAAAATGAACACATGAAAGGATCGAACGAAATTGCTTCTGCTTTGTACCAGCGGCTAAGTTCAACTTCATTCCAAGGCATTTCGGTCGTTCGGCTTATTTGCGATGGGTGCGGCGCACAAAATAAAAATTCAGCCGTTATGGGAATGCTTTTTTTTTTGGTTGAGACAGGTGGCACCGGCACAAGTTAATGAGGTTCAAATAAAATTTCCGATTCCTCGCCACTCATTTATTCCCCCTGACAGAGTGTTTGCTCAGCTCGAAATAAAAATAAAAGATAAAGAGCGAATAATACGGCCAGAGGAATATTTTGATCTCTTTTCAGAGCATGGGCAGATTATTCGGCTAGGGTCCGCTACATGTCCAGTAAATGACTGGAAAACAGCTACTGCAACATGCGTTAAACCACAAAATTTCAAATTTAACAAAGCGAAAAGATTTGTTCTCAGCAAAATGACGAATGCGGAACTAGTGTGTGGGGAGCAAAACTACAGGTCGGATTTTGGGATAGCCAAATTTGTTCTAAAAAAAGGAAAGCACATAGCGCAAATACAGCCCTAGTCAAATAAATATTGGAGTGCCTGTGAAATCGGCAAAAATTGATGACGTCACAAAACACTTTGGGGCCAATTGGGAAGACATGGATAAACTCTGTAGGGCATCCATTCAATAGGGCTCTGAATTGATGATTCCTCCTTCTTTGTTGGAAATGTCGAGAGAAGCTTTCTAATTTTTTTTCCTTTTCGGTTTGTTACACAAACTCAGTCAGTTTCATTTTATAGTGACAACATTTTTCATTGTACTATAATAAAATATCTCCAACTAATTTCTGTTGATATATTTGTCTCTCCTAAACACGATAAACCCCTCGTGTTACAAAAATATAGTCGTAGTCTACATCTCCAACAAAACCAATTTATAATTTTAAATGTTTTACTCGTATTTTGAAATGATTCATGATGAAGAAACGATAAATCAATCATCAAACAAAATTATGCAAAGATGTTTGAAATTCCAAAAGTTATGATCTTTGTTAGTGAACAAGTTGCAATAACCAATTAAAATTGAAAACAGAACAAATTAAAAATTCATGCTTATGCTTCTTAATAATAATTAGGTACTTTTTGAAAATTTTCTCGTTGCCCGATTTTAAAACCATAAATTTTTTTTTTGTACCGCTGTGAGTCTGTTATTTTTTTGTTGCAGTTAACCAAACACAACAATTAAAGTGTTGGTTTGGCTTGTCTTTAAGATCCCTTTTTTTTTGTCTTTTTGTTGTTTATCGATGTTCACCTTCATCAACCAATGTTGGCATGGCAAACAGATTTTAGTATATTACAAATAAGTTTACCTGCGTGCTGTTTTACTAAGATGGAAATCTAGATCTCCTTGTGGAAAATAAATTTAACAAAGGAGATTTCAAGTCATCGTATTTATAAAAATAAAAACATTTATGACTTTATCTGACTTCGTAAGAATTGGGTCTTTCTCAATCAACCTTTCGCCATAGTTGGTAAAAAAAAAAGGTTTGGCATCACCCTCCTATAAAAAGTCAATTTGTAGCATCGTATAATTGCTTATTTGAATAATAATGCAACTTGTTCTTCAGGGAAAGTATAGCAATTCTTAGCTCCATGTATACTTGAGTTACCTCATTCCGATAAAATTTTTGAAAAGTTACATACCAAATAAATGTTCCCAGAAATGTATTAAAGAAGCAAATAAATTAGATGAAACTGTTAAATTAAATGCAGAAATTTCGATAATATTTCAACAATTGAAAACTGGGCTAATTTTAACTATTAGTCTATTCAGATTTACGTACATTATTTTATATGAATGAATTGATTAGTCTTTTGACCATACCAAGCAAGTTATGATCATATCTGGTCATCAACTTCATCATATGGTCTTAAACTCAGATTCAACGTCTGATGTCATTACTTAAGAAAAGTGACCAAAGGCCTACATTGTTGAAACTTGTTTGAACGACCCACTTGAGTCACTAGTTGCATTCAATATTCTATAAAATACTTTAGCACCAGCAGATAGAAGCGAGTCGACAAAATTGAGGCAGGAAATAGGGTTGTAATGATTTCAGAAGATTTTTCTCTCGAATTTTGCTTAAATTTATCGAAATTTTCGAAAATTTTCTTGATTATGTAAGATTTTTGGAGATGTACAGAAGATTGATCGGGATTCTTACTGGTTATGTTCAAGAAATTTCCTTTGCGAGATTATTCTACAGTTTTCGATATTTTTGCTATTCGCATTGGTTTCGGAGCATTTTGTGATTAAATAATGTTGAGCCGCAAAATTTAAAATTCTACAAACGAAAGTTATGAGATTAATCGTCTTCTCGACTTCTTAAAATTTTTAAGAATTTCTCCAAATTTTTCAATTTATTCAAGAAATTCAATTTTGTTTCTCTTTACTAATTAAATAGTCGACATGTACTCGCCTGGCTGTAGATAATGGATTGTAGGTTGTATGTAGGTAATGGACATACATATTTCGATTGAAAATTGCTTGGAATTCTCACCGTTCATAAAATGTGATCGATATATTCGAGATTCTTAAGGATTATTCGCAAATTTAGCATTGAATTAAACACAATGATACCGAGTTTTGTTACTGTTGAGACACAAACTTCAAGTTTATTAGAGATTTTTCCGGCAGAATTTTTCAGGCATAAAAATACCAGTAAGAAGAAGGGCAGTAAGAAGGGTGAAACAAAGAAAGATGTGGTTCCTCACATTGAATAAGTGAACATTTATTGTAAATAGCACCTTTTACTTCTAAAACTTCGGGACACATTTTTAGGATTTTTCTTCGAACTGCAGGTTAAGAATCACTGCTTTAGAAGACTCCATCTAAACGAGAATTAAGAGGCAGGCACATTTATTAGACTGATCTACAAATCACATAAATCAGGAAATCCCTTTAACTGTAAGCTAAAGAGATTAAGAAGCAAAACCAAACAGCTTGAAGTCAGAGGCTGATTGAAGATCTTTTAAGTTTTGAAATGCGAATTGGATGTCAGGTTTGAATATTTTTTCTCTCTCTCTCTGGCTTTCACATCCCATGGAGGGATTTTGCCGCCCGCACTAAGGTCCTCCATCCGTCTCGATCCATTGCTCTCATCCTCCAGTTACGACATCCTAATACATGTAGATCTTTTCGACGTTATCACGCCAGCGCAGTCGGGTTCTTCCTCTACGGCGAACACCGGCTGGTTGTTGATGGAACACTTTATTGGTCATTCGTTGTTGGGGAGATGGTGTAACGTGGCCGAGCCATCTAACTCGATTGGATTTGATGAAACCGATAATATCGCAGCCTCCAAGAAGTTGCCTTATCTCGTGGTTCATACGAATCCGATATTCGTTGTCCGTGACTTTAATCGGACCAAAAAGTGAGCGAATGACCTTCCTTTCGAAGGTAGATAACAATCTAAAATCGTTGGAGGTCATGGTCCAGCTCTCGCTTCCGAAAGCCAGCACGACTGCTACAGATGTTTAGATCGCAATAATTTCGATTGGGCGTAGAAAACTCGTTGTCCTGCAGCGATTCGGGATTTTTTATCTGCCTGCACATCATTCGACGATGTTATAACTGACCCTGATGGTCGCCAATTCCGAGATTTACCATGGAGATGTTCCTGGGTGTTGATAACAATTTTGTTTTGCTGCTGTTCACCTCCAAACCAAGTCTTCTTGCGCAGCGATCGAGCTGTATGAAACTGTTCTTGATATCGCTAGGTCTTCGGCCAAGAAGCACGATATCATCTGCATATCCAAGAATTTAGCCTGATTTATTAAATATACAGCGCGAATTTTCAATGTTGCTTTTTCTCACTACGTAATCAAGCGCCAAATTGAACAGCACAGGCGCGAGTACATCTCCCTGTCGAACACCAGATGTTATTTCAAAGGAGTCTGACACAGCTCCCTCAATTATGATCCTACATACAGACCCAGAGGTTGTTAATTTACACAGAGAAACTAGTTTCTCTGGAATTCCTAGGCATATGAGCACTTCAGACGCTCATCTGAAGTCTATATACGGTTGATTTATGGTTATGTTGTACTCCCAACATTTTTCCAAGATCATCCTTATGGTAAAACATTGGTCAGTGGTCGATCGGTTGGGACGAAAACCACATTGATAGTCGCCAATAATGTTTTCGGCGAAAGGGATGAGTCTGGCAAGTACAACATTAGCCAACACTTTGTACGCAGTGCTCAATAGGGCGATACCACGATAGTTCCCACGTTTCTTCTTGGTCCCAAATAGAGACGATGAGATCGTATAAATTTGTTGGAAGAGTAGCGCCTCCGAGCTTAATCAATTCTGCGGGGATTCCGTCGAGACCGGGTGCCTCTCCATTTTTTAATCTACTAACAGCTGCATCTACTTCCTCTACTGAGGGATATTCGACAAAGACCTCTTCACCTGGAGGAGCTATTGCTCTAATGGGGGTCACTTCGTCAATCCGATTTAGCAGATTTTGAAAGTAGGTTTGCCATACAGAGAGAACATCAGCCACGTTTGTTCTCAGCCCTCCATTTCCGTCTTTGATGGCTGTACTTCTTGGGTGGAAGTCTTTAGTTAGATTTCTGGCGTTAGCAAAACTGTCCCTTGAGTTTCCTATTTCGGCTTGGAAGCTGATGTTTTCGATGCAATATCTCGTATGATCGCGCTTCTTTTATCGAAGGTATTTAGTCGTAGCTTTCCTAGCGCGGAGATATTCTGCTAGAGTGCTTCTAGTGTTGAGAGCCAACCATTTCTCACGAAGCTTTCGTTTATTTTCGACGACCCTTCGGCATTGATCATCGAACCAATCATTGCGGGACCTCGGAGGCCTTCTTCCGATGGAACTTTGCGCCGCGGTGGTTATGGCTGACTGTAAACCGGGCCACTGCTCCTGGATGTTAGGAGGAGCTTCTTCGTTGTTATTGGGCCGGTCTAAATAATTAGTGACAGCTGATTGGTAACTCTGCAGTGACGCTTGGTCTTTTAAAGCATCAATATTCCACCGAACGGTCTTTTATGCTTGTCTGTTGAACGTAGATGACAGTTTGCACTTATACTTAAATATAACAAGCACATGATCGCTGTCCATGTCTGCACCTCTGCAAGATCTGACGTCGGATATGCTGGTGAAGTGTCTCTTAGACACCATGACGTGATCGATTTGGTTTTCCGTTCTTCCTTCACTCGATCTCCACGTTACTTTGTGGATTCTCTTTTGTGGGAAAAACGTACTTGATACCAGGTCGGTGACGCGTTAGCCGTTGTTGTTACTAGTTACGTGCAGGCTGTTAGGACCGATGTACGATGTATTTTCTGCACTCCTACCGATTTTTGCGTTAAAGTCGCCCACCAAGATTTTAATGTCGTGGTGCGGTATGTTATTGATGACTTCCTCTAGCTCGACAAAGAAGGGATCTTTGATGTCATCAGATTTATCTTCGGTGGGTGCATGTACGTTAACGATCGTGATGTAAAATTTCTTGGTGCAGAGCCTGACCGTGCATATTCGCATGTTGATAGGGCGGAAGTCGATGATATGATGCTTCGCGCGCTGATGGATAAGGAAGCAAACTCCAAATTCTCCTCCATTCTGATGGCCGCTGGTCATGGATCCCACTCCCAGACCATATAAGCTCTTGTAGTGCAAGCACGTCTAATGTGTAATTCTTTGCTTGATTCGAAAGGATCTGGAGATCTCCAGGTCTTAAGAGGCTAAGCACGTTCAATGTTCCCATTTTTAAAGCGTTGTCCGTGTACAATTTCCGAGGTCGATTTTGTGATGAATCCGATATGGTAATCCGAGGCCTTTGATTAGGGTTCATAACTTTAATTGTTTTTATGAGAGCAAGTTGTTGGCCTGCTGCTCAACCCGCTTGTTTCGTGTGTGAGCCACGTACTGGTGAGAATCTTAAGGCATCCAGTCCTACCTTGAACACATTTATATAGCGAGCCGTTTGATACAAGACAGACGCCCGCTTCAGCCCCACCTAACCTGGAGAACAGACGCTGATTTGATATTGGTTTTGAGGCGCCAATGACTCGCCCTGACATGTAGTGTCCATGACTATAAACAGGATTTCCCCTGCTCATCTCCACTACACCGCCTGATTCATTTAGCGTGACCCAGGAAGCACCGCAACGAGGTATGAATCTATCTGTTATCTTTGGTTCCATCCGCACCGTTTCCTACGAGACAGCTGGTTTATTTATACATCCTGTGACGATTACGCCTAACGTTAAACGTGCTTAACGGTGGATTGAGTCGCAGCTTCTTAGCATAGAGTTGTAAGGATCGATGTAATTTTTATTATGGATATTTATTTAAATCGACGACCAAGGTTGGTGCGATGAGTTGCAAATGAAGAATGATCATTATTCAACAAAACACATCAATGTTCAAGAAGCAAGGTGTGTGCAAGAATAAATAGTGTTGTAATTTATTGCGGAATAAATTGTACAGTGTTAACAAATCCGTGGTCTGAAGCAGGGAATAATCGAGCGATTTTCAAGCGATTGATCACTAAGCTCTTTCGAATTGAAACCTTGGAACCACAAATTCCAAAATAAAGTATTTTAGCTTCTTAGTCGCCGTTAGGGGAACGCAGTGTGATGACGAACACATCTAAGTCTGAATGTTTTATATCTCGTTCGTGTAATTTGATAGGGACATTTATTTATGTAGTAAATTGATTTTACTACTGACTACTACAGTCAACCTCTAGCATCATTTGAAACATTTTAATGCTTTTTAGACGCTTTAATAAAATCAACTAAAAAATTCCGGGTCACATAAGAATCAAAAATCAACACGATTTTTTTGACTCTATACTTAATGGTTTAAATAAAAATTTTAAGGCGCCAATTTTACTTTTTTACCGTTTCTTAAGTTCTAACATTTTAAAATAATTTTTATGTTAATTAAGGTAGAGAGACAATATACACGAGTGTATATAAATATTGTAGAATTATCGTTAAAACTAAGTGAAAGTGTCATAGGTTAAAGTGGTGACCCCATATGATATATGCATATACATATCTAACATTTTTTTTTTGGTTTGCTAATGTTGTGCAAGTAAAAATAAAATTATTTTCAGTGAAATTAAATGTCGCTATTTTTTGTTGTTCGTTGAATGTCAAGGTTGATTATGAAAATTATACAAAACACTACAAATCGATAATTTACCGCGATGATATATGTACCTCTCTCTCGCGGTTTGTATCATTTTTTTAAACGTTAAAATTTATAATTACAGAGTAGAAAATATTTATACATTTTTTTTAATACCACTTTTCACAACTGTCTGTGATGGATGGGTTACAGTGAATTACGAGTATGTATAAATGTTTATACGCTTATTAAATGTTTTGGTTTTTATTTTATTTTTATTAGTAAGATAAATTTCTTAACACAACTGTATTATTATTGTTATGATCTCTAATTTAACCGAAGGTGCGAAGAAAAACAAAAAAAAAAACAATCGCGCTCAGATAATAATTATATGTGTTAAATTTCAAACAGCGCGCTACAATGCTGCGATCTTAAATCTGGATCGCATGTTTTTTTTTTTTTGGTTTTTTTTTTTTTGCGCCTTCATACAACATACTATGGCATGGCATGAGTGATTTATGTTCGCAAGTTCTCAACACTTTCGGAGATAAACGTAAAAATAACAACAAAAAAAAATAAAAAATTGTAAACCCACAAAAAAATTTGACCGCCTTTTTTGTAGGTACATTAAAACAAATTTTTTATTGAAAATTTTTTCTCGCGGCATTTGAATTTGATCTTGATAATAATCAATATCATGACACTGATCGTGATTTGCATGTTTTGTATTATTTATAAATGACATGTATAGTACAATGACACTGTGTAAGAAAATATTTGATTTGGGTTAAAAAACAGGTATAATTTTTACATACATACCAAATATAAAATAAGTACCCATGCAAATCGAATTTTCTCCAAAAAAAATTAATCCGCACCGCGCACGCCAATTTGTTAAGTATGCAGAAAAAGAAAAGTAAAACGAACAACCTTGTCGCTTTCAATAGAGGTCGACCTGAATAATAAAAAAATTAATAATAAACACAACTTCTTTAAATTAAATGATGATCGTCTGATTTTTCTTTTTTTTTTCTTACTTCCAATCAATTTGACAATATCATGATCATGAACGATCAATCAACGAGAGCAACATAAAATAATAAAACAAAACAATTTTCTGTATTTGTGGCAAGTTGATGATTGGACGACAACAATACAACAATCGTCAGTATAGACTATTTACGTTAATTTTAATTACAGTAGAAAGTGTAGCCTCTTGAAAACAAGATCGCGAATCAACATACCATCATCATCATCATTATTATGATCACGATGATGTTGATTGCTGAAGAAGTTATTTGGTTGCGAGCTTTATTATTTTAATTGACCTTTTTTCCGACTGATTGATTCAATCATTTGATTTTGACGATAAATTTGCGCGATATATTAGTATATTATACATATGTATGGAACGCACAGTGACCAACAATAATGTTAAATTAACTGTCAATATTTTAATTAAATTGTACTTGTGGTTTATTTTTTTTTTTTGATGTTGTTGCCAAAATGAAAGTGTGAGAAACCCCTATTCGAAATTTGATTGGGCTCAGCTGTCGAGTGGATTAATAATTTTTTTTTTTAAGTACATCTAACGCGTCTGAAACGATTATCAAAATGAGTTTATGGCATGATGATTGAGTTGAATGAAGTGTGGAGGAATTATGTAAAGTGTGCGAATGAAAGTAAAATTTGGAGTAATTTATGATTGAAGAGTATTTAATTGATAAATGCAATTTAAAATTTAATTTAATATATTTTTTTTTTTTTTTAATTTCAGGTAAGCCTCATTCAATTTCAACTTTAACATGTTCGCTGTAAGTATGGTAGGGTTACGCCTTGAATGAATTCCCTAGGCATCGCAATGCTCTCTTTTAAGTTATATGAACGAATAAAGAAGTGTCAGTGAAAAAAGGCGCTGTGAAATATTATTTGAAACAGGGATTTTTAAAGCCCTGCCAGATTAAATTTATCTTCCTTGGCTGAAGTTTGAACGTTAAATAAATCGGTGGAAGAAAGCGAATTGACCAGAGTTGATTCTATAATTGCGTTTTTACGTTCTACAATGTTAGAAGATTTTACTTAATTTAAGATTTAGAACTAATGTTCGATTTTATTGAATTCAAATTTCAAGAGTGGAGAGAAATATAAGTCCGGAGGGCATCATGTTTTTTTTTTTTTTTTTTTAAATATAATCTAAGTTCAATACAGGTCGCAGTGCTCTGGATATTATATATATATATATATATATATATATATATATATATATATATATATATATATATATATATATATATATATAATATCCAGAGCACTGCGACCATTGAGGCCTATTGTGCATCCCTAGAGATTCCTACGTGAACTGTAGATCTATATCCTTGATAAACGCCGCTACCTGATGCATATCCAGTGGGTCGGCGTTAGGCCACTGGATTATATACGCATTGAGGAACTTTAATCTTTTTAGGATGATAGCATCGCATGTGAAGAGTAGGTGTTCCGATGTCTCCTTACCGCAGTCGCAGAATCTGCACTGGTCCGTAAGGGACCTTCCCATTTTATGTAGATGTCCGTTAAAAGGGCCATGGCCTGTTAAAAACTAGGTAAGGGATCTTAGGGATTGGCGGTCCATCCTCGGTGCCTCTCCCAGACGTATAATGTTACAACTGAATAATTTCTTGGCCTGTCTCATCCCACTGAAGGACTCCGAAACTAATTTCCTGTAGTTTTGCTCCCAGTCCCTTATACCATCTGCCTAGTGGGTTTTGGAAAAAGCAATACTAGGACTGGGACCCAGGAAATCTCGGCTTGCTCCCATTTTGGCACATCGGTCTGCTGCTTCGTTTCCTCTAATGGTGGAGTGGCCAGGAGACCACAAAAGGGTGACTTTATTTACTTTACCCAGTTCTAATAAATTACAATAGCAGCTCCAGATCAATTTCGAATTGAACACTGATGCTCCTAAGGCTAGCAGAGCTGCCTGGCTGTCCGAGATTATATAGATCTCGGTATTCTTATATTTCTTTTTGAGACATTGAAGCACACATACCTCAATAGCAAAGGTCTCTGCCTGAAAAACTGTGGGGTGCTATCCAGTGGTATGCATAGCTCCAGGTCGGGCCCGACTATCCCTGCACCGGTACCCCCGTCTGTTTTCGACCCATCCGTATACCATACAGACGCATGGCGGGGAAGGGAGGAGATAATATTCTCTACCAGTGCCCTATCCGGCAAACTAATAGTAAAGTTCCTCCGACAGTCTATTGTCCTTAGCATCAAATCCGATAGTTGGATCAACTCCTCCTTAAAGTTTAATTTATGTAGGATACTTTTGTGTCCTGGCCTTACAGTTTTAATTTTGGCTATTATTTTTAGGCTCAGACCTCTTGAACCGGCTACTTTTTTATTGTGTAGGTGCAGTGGTGAGAGCCCCAGTATTATCTCAAGGGCAGCTGTTGGACAAGTCCTCATTGCTCCAGTTGCACCCACACAGATTAACCTCTGGATTTTATCCAGTATTCTTCGTGCACCAGTCTGCTCCGTCTTTGGCCATCACAAAAACGCCGCGTAAGCGATCATAGGTCTAGTGACGGCCCGGTAGAGCCAAACCAACATTTGTGGGCTCAGTCCCCACGTTTTGCCAAACATTCTATTGCAGGTGAAGTAGGCCTTATTCGCCTTGTTTGTGATATGATTTAAGTGGGGATTCCATGTCAATTTCTGATCAAGTACGACACCCAGATATTTAACCTCCGTTGACAGTTGAAGAGTTACCCCCCCCCCCCAGGGCTATTGGTGGGAGGCCCAGGTAGTTCCTCCGGTTAGTAAAGAGAGTGCAGTTGACCTTGTTGGGATCTACCGTAAGGCCCACCTCCGTGCACCAATCATTTACTACCTCTAGGGCTTGTTCCATCCTTTCCCCTACTGTATTTGCGAACCTGCCCCTAACCATCAAGACTAGGTCATCCGCATAGGTAATGTTCGAGAAGTCTAAATTTCTCAGTCTGGTAAGTAATTGATCCATCACGATCAGCCACAATAAGGGAGAGAGAACACCTCCCTGGGGGCAACCCCTGGTGGCCGCTATGGTGATGGTTTGTCTCCAAAAGAGGCCGTAATCCTCCTATTTTTCAACATGTTTATAATCCACCTTACGGTTGAGCGGTCTATACCCCTTGCTAGTGATTGCTCCTAAATTACCTCGAAACAAGTGTTATCAAAAGCTCCCTGGATATCAATGAAGGAGCATAGTAATAACTCTTTATTCCGAAGCGTATCTTCGATTTCCGATGTCAGCTCGTGTAGGGCCGTTTTAGTTGATTTCCCTGCTTGGTAGGCGTGCTGCCTAGAGTCCAGAGGGTATTTTTTGGAGAGTGTTGGATCTGATACAAAGTCCTAGAATTTTCTCCATGGTTTTCAGTAAAAATGATGTGAGGCTAATAGGTCTATAAGCATTTTGGAACATATTCCAAGCTGTAGCAGGCTCTGAAGAGTGTAGTAAGATAAGATAGCAAAGTCTGCGTCCTTGCTGTAGAAAGGCGGGCTATACGCAGTCCCCTCCCGGTGATTTGAAAGAGCCAACAGATTTGACTGCCCAGCCTATCCGTTCCGGCGTAAAAAACTGCCTCGAGAGCTCGTGAGCCTCCTTTGGGACCAGATACGGATGTACGCTACTTGCGTTGGATTCTTCCTGATCCCTCAGTACTACACAATTTGGGAAGTGACCTCTCACTAGACATTCCAGAGTCTCCTCCCTGGTTGTGGTTGTCTCTCCACTTGGTTTCTTAACATATTCCAAGGGATTCCTGTGCTCCAAGGAGAGTGCCTTCTGAAGTCGACATGCCATAGGTAGTTTGTCTATTTTCTTATAGAAGTCTCTCCAGCTGAGTCTTTTGCTCTGACTAAGAGCTATGTTTTATTGGGTAAGAGAATTCCGATAGGTAGTCCAATCGTTCGTCCTCTTAGCCCTATTAAAAAGTTTACGGACATTCCGTCTCATGTTTTCCAAGTTTTGGTTCCACCAAGGAACATCCCTTGTGCCTTTAATACGCACCAGGGGTGAGCTTGAGTGGTAGGCATTAATTATTGCCTCTGTAACATCATTTGCAACTCTGTCGAGGTCATCGACAGAGTTTATCGTGGTCCTTAATTATAAAAAGACGGTTTAAGTTGTTTGTAACCGTCTTCGATCGATGCAGATTAATCTGCACGACTCTCACTTTCGCTACGGTTGCAAGTTTGGTGTGTATCACCATGATGTGTATATACCATATATACCATATATATATATATATATATATATATATATATATATATATATATATATATATATATATATATATATATATATATATGTATATATTTTTTTTTTTCTTTTTTTTTCGTCCCAGCAACCCCATCACCGGCTTGCGTTCTCAGCCAAAGCTGTCCTTGACGTGCCGGGCAGATTCGGCATACATTTTCCATGCATGCAAATAGTCCTGAATAAAGTTTGTGGCGTCTTGTAATCTTTTTTGAATTTTCTGGATTTTTGGAGCTGCGCTGTAAACTATTGTATCATCTGCGTAAGCTACCAATTGTATTTCGTTAGAATTTAATTTGTCATTACTTATTAGATCTGTAACGTACAGATTAAACAGAATTGGTGCATTAATTGAGCCTTGTAGGCCATTATGTTGATTCTTCCATTCCATTTGTGAGCTAAAATTTTCTGTTGTATAATATTTCCAAAATTATTTGAATGAGATCTGGTTCGAAATGCATTTTATGTAACTTGAATAACAATACATCTAACCAAACCGATTCAAAAGCCTTTTCCATGTCAATGAATACTGCTCCGATACTTATTTTCCTATTAAGGTTGTAACCGATGTCCGAGGTAACTTTGGTGATGGCATGAACCGTGGAGTGCTCTTGCCTGAACCCAAATTGATTATCTGGGATTAGTTGATTACTCGTTACATGTTCCTGAATTTTATTATTTATAATTATTTCATAAAGTTTCCCGATGTTCGGCAGTAGACTAATAGGTCGGTAGTTTTTTGGTGATTCTGCCTTTTTGTTTTTAAATGATTTTTATTATGTTTCCAAGATTGTAAGAGAATTCAATCCAGTTTCGAAATGATGAGCTTATGATTATGAAAAAATCAATCTTCTCATCAGGCCGCGGCGGCTGGACTGATTATACCACAATTTACATTCTATACAGGGTGTCTCACTGCTATGAGTCCAAACGAGTAGGGCGTGTAGCTGGATCAATATCATGAAAAAAGTCCACTACGCATATGCCCGGAAATGAACCCACTTCAATTGCATTTCAAAATTTTTAGCATGGTACACTGCCTTGAATGATGTAGATGCCAATAACTCTCCTAAAAATTAAGATAACTCAATTGTTTTTCTCAATAATTTTAAAGGCACAGAGTGCTTCTTTCTTGTCTGGAAGTAGGAATATCATGCATGATATTTTCCATAAAGAAAACATTGGTGGAATTAAAAAAATTGTGCGAGAAATAACAAAAAAATTCATTAAACTCATTTTTTCTCGAAAAACTCACTTGATAATTTTTGTTTTTTACTTCAAATTTAAATTTAATAGACTATTTAATACAAAATTGCTTCCTCGTTTTTTATCTAATCATGTATAGTTTTTGAGATATTAACATTTCAGTGTAGTACTTGTTAGTTAGTACACGTATAGCTAAAATCGTTGTTAATCTTTTGAAAATAATTTTTTTGCGCGTTTGTAATCAGAAATAATAAAATGCCACGCTACACAGTGGAAGAAATCGCCGACATCCATTTTATTTATAGTTTATGTAACGGAAATGGACGAGCTGCAGAAGGTGAAAATCGTTATCTAGAGGTAGGCCGGTGCCAGATCATAGAATATTTGAAATCACATACGATTACGAGAACGAGGAACATTGGTCCTATATGAATACGAAAATGTTAGCTGAATTCAATATGAAGTCAATACCGATGAACAAGTTTTGAATTCAGTACAAAGAGATCCCACCATTAGCACGAGACGTCTTTCGATACAACTTGGTATTAGCAAAAATAAAGTCTGGAGAGTACTTCGAAGAAACCATCTACACCCATTCCACTACACTCCAGTGCAAGAATTATTACCAGTCGATTTACCAAACAGAACAAATTTCTGCCGTTTATTGTTAAACAATGAGGAACATAATCCTTCATATTTGTCATCCATATTATGGACAGACGAATCGACATTTACGAGGGATGGTATAACAAATTTCCACAATCTTCATGAGTGGCAACCAGAAAATCAACACGTTAAGCGAGAATCATTATTTCAAAGACGTTTTAGTGTTAATGTATGGTGTGGTATAATTGGAAATAATTTTACTGGGCCAATTTTACTACCTGAAAGATTGAACTCACAAAACTATCTTGAATATTCGAATGAAACAGTTCCCACTGTGCTAGATTCAATTCCACTCATGATGAGAAATACTTTCTTGTATCAACAAGATGGAGCTCCTGCATACCATGGAAGACAAGTTCGAAATTGGTTTGATATAAATTCGGCGGCGGACCTATAGCTTGGCCGGCTAGATCTCCAGATTTAACACCATTAGACTTTTATGTATGGAGATACTTGAAATGAGAAGTCTACAAAACAAACATTCAGACTAGGGAGCAGTTGGTTGATCGAATCAATAATCCCGGCAACAAAATAAAAAAAAATTTAGTAAATTTCAACATGGTTGCTGCCATTAAAAGACGACTACAACTATGCTTGTTACGAAATGGAAATCATTTTGAAAATTGTTTGTGAAGTTGAAAACTTGGAAATTCATAAAATAAATTATTAAGTACTACATTGAAATGTTAATATCTCAAAAACTATACATGATTAGATAAAAAACGAGGAAGCAATTTTGTATTAAATAGTCTATTAAATTTAAATTTGAAATAAAAAACAAAAAATAATCAAGTGAGTTTTTCGAGAAAAAATGAGTTTAATGAATTTTTTTGTTATTTCTCGCACATTTTTTTTAATTCCACCAATGTTTTCTTTATGGAAAATATCATGCATGGTATTCCTACTTCCAGACAAGAAAGAAGCATCCTGTGCCTTTAAAATTATAGAAAAACAATTGAGTTATCTTAATTTTTAGGAGATTTATTGGCATCTACATCATTCAAGACAGTGTACCATGCTAAAAATTTTGAATTGCAATTGAAGTGGGTTCATTTCCGGGCATATGCGTAGTGGACTTTTTTTTCATGATATTGATCCAGCTACACGCCCTACTCGTTTGGACTCGTAGCAGTGGGACACCCTGTATATACAGAATGTGCTGTGCGTTAAGTACTAGCGAATCGTACTAATACAGATGAATTCTCTCACAATTGTGTAAATACTAACATAATTCTCGTGTTAACCGAAACACAATTAAAATGGTCTAACCACCGGTAGCTTATTAGAAATTACATGAATTAATTAACATTCAACAAAAAAAAAAAAAAAATAAAAAGTAAAAATTACCTTACACACAGAGCAGTGTGAATATCAAGAGAATTCATCTGTATTAGTACGATTCGCTAGTACTTAACGCACAAGCACATTCTGTATATATAGAATGTAAATTGTGGTATAATCAGTCCAGTCCTATTTGTATTTCTATAGATCCTGCTGGTATGTACGTAGCTGAATCTGGTTTAAATAGTTTAGTTCTATATAGAAATTATGGTTTGTTAGCCAACGGTCAAGCCGGATTCCTTTGTTGTTATTTATTGCATTTCCCCAGTTTGTATGTCTTGCATTTAGATCACCCGCCACCACAAAATAATTTGCTAAATTTTTGAGGTCTAATTCCTCAAATATCAGCCTCCATTCTTTTTCAAATTGATTTCCATTGTCGTTGCTGCACTTACAATATATAGCTATTAAATACAGTTTGGCCCCATTTTTGAGTTGTATTTTCACTATGATGGTTTCTATAGTTTTGCCGTAAATCAGTTTAGTTTTCTTTATTTCTTCAAATTTAGCTGTGTTTTGTATTAGAATAGCGGCCCCTCCTCCTTGTTGCGCACCTGTTCTATCTTGTCTTATAGTGATATAGTTTTTAAATTCGAGTTTATGCTGGTAATTTAATTTTGTTTCTTTTATCATCATATGCGGATTATGTTGTTTTAAAAATTGAAGTAAATTCAATCGTCTTTGAATGGTTACTACTGAATGTACGTTAAGTGCTATTATTTTCAGATTCATGAGGCTTAGTAGTTTTTGCATCTTGTAGCTGTTGTTTCACTTTATTATACTCTTCTATGTTTTCCATTTTTACTGAGTGTTTGTCTTTATTTTACTCGAACAATTTCGAATTTATCGATTTGCATATCTTTAACCAGCTTTAATGTTTCTTTCACGGCATGATTGTGAATATGTATTGGTGGTGGTCTGATTAATTTTTTATTAATTGATGATGACTGAATATCCGTTGATGGCTACTAAAGATTATGTGATTCCGTAAAGTAAGAAAAATCTCTGAAATGGAAATCCAAATAAAGAAATGGCTCTGGATTTCTCTGGAGTACGGAATGAAATTTAAACGATGGTACAGCCTTAATGAACCAGAGCCGATTGTTTGTTGAAAGTACTTTTGACGTGTTACGTTGGTTGAACATTAAATACATCAATAATCAACAAAAAGCAGCAATACCTGCTTTAGGCAACAATTAAATGAAATATGGAGAATTTTAATTAATTTCATTATTCTTCATTAAATAAACACATTTACAAAAAAATGGCCGGAACCCATGTAAAAAAAGACCTCTCACTGCCTTCCATCTAAAATCGTCTAAAATGGCAGTTTTCAATTGTGATATTAGCTAACTAATCTGCTTGTCCTACTTCCAGTAGAAGATGATGAATATTTTGACATGGGTGTCTTGTATCCCATTGACAGCCTTTTTTCAAATTTTGTCAGAACTTCTTGGACTTCTTCACATGTGCACCGATATGGATGGGCTTCCTTCAGAATATTCCGTTTAATTTTATACATTGTTTGAATAAAGGATAAAAGGATTGGGAGAGTCCAGTTTATAGATACGAATCTTTTCCCGCCTGAAGGACTCGTCTAATTTACTCTTCATTCTCATAAAGCTCAGTTCCATAATTCAACTTGGCGTATTACATGGCTTAAGGGGTTAGAGCTAGTCATAACGCTAAACAAAACGTTTTTTTGAGATTTTTTTTTTTTTTTTAAAACAAATTATAACATTTATTGACAGATGTTTGTCCATATAAATAACATATATTTGAAGAAGTTATAATAAAATTTGTATAACAAAATAATAATTAATAAGGAAGATACAGCCAATCTGCAAGGGGTCCAAACAAAAAAGGTATTTTGCGGTGATCACTGCTGCTCATCATTAGATCATAAACTGTTCCTTCCTTTGCCTTAGCAGCTATCCCCATAGCTAACAACCCATATGTACCTTTGTTAAAGGTGCAGGTAGAAATGTAGGCCGCTACGCTGACAGTGGTAAAGCTGGCAGGTAATGTTTTCGGCATGACCTTCCAAACACTTTTGTTGGAACTTTCGTTGCTGTTCTGCACAAATCCTCCAATACATCTTTCTAACAATTCATCCTTCGTAAGATCTTCATAAATAGATTTTATTGCAGCTAATATTTTATCTGGCAAGGCATTGTAATCGTGTTTGAAACAGCGTAAATTCTTATCCGCCTTTGCTCGTTGATACTTGCACCACGACTCAGTACCTGGTGGACTTTTGTGGTAGAACGTGGGCCAAATGGCATTTTTCATTTTCTTAACCGAATCACAATTATCACGAATAGCCTTGCTAAAATATTCAGACAATTTATCGCCGTTTCCTTTGTTGATCTTTTTACATCCACGTAGACGCGTGGACGCGTAGGAGCAGCTTGAAGAATGCCATAGTTATACCCTAGACACACTGCGATTTAATGAAACCGATTTATAATTTAAAAATCTTACTTCAAGATTTTTCGCTGAGAAACATTTTAAGAACAGCATCGACTTCCATCTTTTCTGCAGATCCTGTGTGATTTGCCGAACAAGTTTCTTCATGTGATGTATACCATTCTTCATACTCAACAATGTTTTCTTATCTTTCCACAATTCTTGTGAATTGTGTGCCTGGCAATAAGAACTCTTTACAAGTAAATCAATAACTTTGCCAGTATAATGTCCTATCAGCGGTAGGACATCAAACAGAAATGAAAATTCACGTTTGTGCCACGTTCCATCACCAGACATTGTCAAATCAGTATTCTTACTGTCAATTTCTTCTCGACAAGCCTTCCTCATGAAAAATTCAGCCATGTTTTCACTCGTCTAGATATAGCTGAAAACAGCGGAAAGTCCATCAAACCACAAAAATTGGTTGCACCTTTCAAACCAACGCCTATCGCACGCATTGCTAATATAAATCTTCGACTTATCTCAAAAGAATGTCTGACAAAATAACTCGATGGTATGTATTTAGGAGCACAGTTATCTCACACAACAGAAATTTGAAAACCATGACCACGTTCGCTTGCTAAGCCAATCCGTTTTTGGCACATGATATTCGTCCTAATGCTTTAGTTTTTTTGCTGACGTGCTAGCTCCGCCATCGCCAGCTTCTGCAGTTTTTGGATTAAAAACCCGCTTTCTTTTCTTGGCTCTTGAGTTATAAACGGCATATTCCTTTCTTGTTTCTCTTGAAACTTTTTTATCCATTTTGCGCTCAAGAAACTACGACTATTTCAAAAAGAACGACTTAACAAGAGGAGAGTAGCATAACGTGTACACAGCTCGACGTTTCACGATCAAGTGATATAAAAGCAGATGTTACTCTAAAATACGCATTAAAATACTTTTTTTTATTATCTTAATGAAAGGTTTGCATTAAACCAATAAGTTAATTTTTGACTTTATATTCACTAATAAGTTACTAAAAGACTCGAATTATTAAACAATGGGCTAGGATTTTTAACCTCATTTAATCTCCCCTTAAAAATGCTGGTTTACAAAAAACGCGAATATAACCAAGAGTGTTAATGTTTGAGTTTAGGTTCTAACATAAATTAAGAATTAAACTGGGTGATTTGTGTGACTATCTTGTTTTAGTATATGAAAAACATTTTAAAGTAAAGATATTAGGTGTGGATAGTTGAATTTAGTTTTATTTGTTGTTTTTTTACCAACCTTTTCTATGCTAACAAACAAAAAAAAACATCATAAAATCAATCAATATTCACGTTAATATAACAATCATCGAAAATATTTTAACCTATCAACCTTATCTAAATGTTCATTTAAAAAACCTTAGTCCGTTTAAAATCGTAAAGAATTCTCTTATCACACGTGAAGCATTTATTTACTTTCACTTTCTAAACTGAAATTTATTTCTAATGATTGTGATTAATATCGTTTTCCACAAAAGGTGATAATAGAATTCTTGAACTTTAAAAAAAAAAAATCTAAGTAGATAATTAACAATTGACTCCGAAAATATATTTAAGTTATTACAAACTTTGTTAATTTGTTAATGAACCGACCTTTAACCCTTTCAGAGCAAAACTTATACCACAGGTGAAAAAAAAATATTTTTAAGAATTCTATGCAAAGTTCGGCTTAATATTTACAGAAATCCTCCATTTTCAAGAGTATACCTTAACTTTTATGTTGCAAACGAAATTTCTTGTGCTGACGCAAAAAAGTGACCGGAATTATGGGAAAAAAACTCGTGGATTTTACACGATGATAACGCGCTTTCACACCGAACTACGATTGTGAACGAATAGGCCCAACAACACCATAAATACCATCAATCTACCATCAAATTCGCCTAATTTAGCACCAGGTGACTTTTTCCTGTTTGCCAAGGAATGAAACACAAAACCTTTCTCAGGGTTTTCTTTTATTTTTTGAAAATGTTTGTCATTCAAAAATCTGTAATTAAAAAGTTTTAAATTTTTTTTTTAATTTATTACAAATCTTCTTTTTAAACGGCAAAGAAGAATTAAAACTTTGAGTATGCAGTTAGTGGCTAAGTGAAGTTATCCCAGTTTAAAAAAGTTCATTAGGTAACACTTTACCATCTCAACCCAGTTTTTTCTCATAATATTTCTGTTTGTAATATCTACTATGCACATGGAAGATTGTAGAAATATTTGCTTTCAATGTGTGTTGGGGGTTTAGTATATAAGAATCTGTTATTTATAGTTATGTGCAAAATCGATCCTTTTCGTTCTGTTTTGTTTATTTTCTCATATGTTTTTCAACAAAAAAGATCGATTTAGCCCATCACTATATTTTGGTGTTGTTTTCTTTCCTTGTGTTTTTTGTATCCATCAAACAACTAGTGTTCTTAATAAAACATGATCTATACAAACACAACGAAAATTTTAGTGTATTCGACTAATTGAGTAAATTTGAGTCGCATCAGAAACCGCAATATATCATACATATGTATAAAATATTAAACATATGATTTAAGATTAATTTTCTTACAGGGTATTACAAACTGCATTAAATTATGTCTAGTTAGTTTTTATTAATATTAATAGTTTATAAATTAACTAATTATGTAAATAAGTACTAATTTGGAAATATTATTTTTGAGATTTGGTTTGCAACACACAGTGATGTATTTATTTATGCATGCCAAATTTTGATTAAACGAATGTGAACAACGTGGAATTATGTAAATGCAAATTGTTAAGCTAAATGTATTGAACTTAATTAATTAACTCAATGGATTCTTTGAAGTTTAGGTTGCAATTTTTACATACAAACGTCAATTTTTACTGAAATGGTACACCGATAAATTTTTAAGAAAATAACGTTTCAGGTTCCTTTCATTGATTTATTAATTTACTTACTTTGCATGCTTGATTTTGCAGGGTAATATGTCCATAAACGGGGCCGAAGTTTTATGGGGTATATAAGTATAAATTTCGTAGATTTTGATTTTTGTTTATCTTAATTATGTCAACAAGATTAGTAAATTAAAACTTTAATTATAATATTAATTGTTGATGTCCTGATTTAGATTTAAAGAATCCTGAGTTCTGGCATTGGTTTACAGAGAAACGAGCATCTAATCATGTAGTTAAAGTGGCTATCTTGTACTAACCTGCTTATCATTTATTGTTTATCATTTATTGTACTAATAATTTGCTATATGTATATTAATCGCTTAGGAGTCCCAACTTATAATTATATTCTATTCATCGGTTTTGGTATGTGTGAATGAGTGTATACGATGTGTGATCGTGAATACTGAAGATCCTGTTATAATAATTATTCATTTAAGTAATAAAATTTGATATTACGGTGTTTTATTAATTAAATTTACTTTTCAGAATCGCCTGGAAATTTTTATATTAATTTTTATATTAATTTTATTTGTTGATTCTTCATATACTTATAGTACCTAATTGAATTATTGATAAGTCTAGGTGTTGTGGTGCTGTAACATTATCATTTAAATCATTTTATATAAATTTTATAAAATAATTGAATCTATAATTATGTATTTTCTTTTTCTGATTCGGTAGGAAATAGATGATTGGTTTTAAGTTAAATTTTATGTTTAAATGGTTTTTAATGTTTATGTTAATCCTTGTTGCAGTACGTAATAATTAATTAATTAAATATAAAATGACTATGAATAAGGAAATAAGTGTTGTTATTTTATATTTTTCTTAAATATTTTAGCAGGTAAATGAATGATAAGCGGACAGGGGTGAAATTACAACATTATTAATAATTTTTTAAAGTCCTGTTATAAATTTAGGGAGTCCTGAGTATCCGACCCTGGATTCCAGAGACATGATCATATTATAATGTAGTTAGATTGTGCTGTCTTGTGCTAATCTTTTTATTATGTTGTGTTTTGTTCATTAATGTATATTAATTAATTTAGTTTAAAGAATATTTAAAGGGATCTCTTCCTTAATATGTTAATAAATAATCCAATTTTCAGAATATAACATAGTTCCAGAATTAATCATTATTATAGGGATTAAATTAAATTAATCCTGAGTTTCAGAATTAAATTTTAGCTTGAATCAACGCTCCAGGATCAAGGAGTAGTAAATTAGCTGTAGTTTAGAAATTGTGTTGTCCTGTGCTAACTATTTTACTATATAATTACTAACAATTTACTAACTATCGGCTATACCTAGGTGTCTGTAACCGGGCCGATTCTGTCACTTCTAACTATCCTATCCTATCCTTCGGTTTTGTTATGTGTGAAAGAGTGCACGGTGGGACCCGGCCAGGGGTGGACATGATGCTGTCACATTTATGTGATATCGCGAGTGGTTGTGCTCTCCTTGTTGTAATGGTGCTTAGGTATCTTCAGTAAGGAAAGCATTCACTGTGTTATAAAGTTGGTGTGACAGTTTAATGACCACATCACTAACACGGGATTTCTTGCTTCATAAGCTTGGCCGTGCATTCATATCAATCAATCAATCAATCAATAATATTTCTGTTTGTAATATATAAAGTAGACAATGACGCTAAAAGTAGGCGTTGCGATAGTTATCGAAATTTTTGTTTCCTGCATATTCAGTAAATTCGTGTTATCAGTAGACCTTACGGCTGGTTTTAAAAAACATTTATTTTTCTATTATGGATTCGAAATTATCCTATGGACTAATATGCTAGGGTGGGGATGCTAGGGTATCCCCTTATAATAGTGCAAAAATATATTATAAGAGTTATGCATAATGTTCATCGTTCGAGTGCCAGATACTTCCACTATGAAGACTTTTTCATTATCAAGATTAATCAGTTAAATGTCAGTACTGGTTACAATTTGAGAAATGATCAGTGTATTTGGTTATAAACTTTACATCAACCAATTTTCAAAATTCATTTTTAATTTTGACTCCTAAAATTTTATAATCAACATTCAAAGTTGAAAATTCGTAGGAAACTCAAACCATTCGCATCTGGATTAAAAGCATTTTGATTGGTAGTTTTTGTCTTACTTATTACTAATCAACGCTGGATTGTCAAGCCATACATTGTAATTTGTTCAAAATGTTAGCCGCGGATGCTTGGACACAGATTTTTATCTAACTTATGTGGTTTGGACGTCTTAACCTCTAATATATTTTTCTGCGCGTACTTTTGGGCTGGGCTATTTTAAAAACGTCATCCTCGCTTAGAACTACCGAGCTTTCAGAGGGAGTTTTCTGATAGTCAAGTACACCATCGTTAGACTGTAATCAACAAATTACTTGCCCGCTTTACTTGTTTAAAATTGATGTTTCTAAATTTCTTCTTTTAAATCTTCAATAAAATATTTCGACTTAAAAAGTTTTTGCAGTTTCCCTCTCGATAAGCGTCATTATCTTACAAACTGTTAATCTTTTCAAATTTATATTGTCCAAATCGGCATATTGTTGACACAACGGCATATTGTTGACAATTTGCTGCATTTTATCAATTTCCGATTGATTTAGAACAATTCGTCTGAACCGCATTTTTAACCCTACAACTCATGACTGGGGTCCAAACGCACGCCACGCGAACTTTGAACTACGCTCCTGAGGAGCAATATTATTGACTCTTGATCTGAACCATAATTCAATTCGAATTTCCCTGATTGGTGTCAGGTCGGTTGCAGCTTGAGTTGATCGCTGGCTGTCACGTAGTGTATTATGAAATCGTGTGTGGGCTGTGAATCATGAGTTAACGTTTAACTTTTGCGGCGGTAAGGATAATAGTCAACAGTGAATTTCCGGTATAACAAACCACCAACGGGCCATCGCAATAGTTCGCTATAAGCATATGCGGAGAGCATAAACTCCTATATTTTGCACCAATTTTGTAGCAATTCATTAACTTTTTGTAAAAATTTATAATAAAAGAAACCTTTAAAACACAATTTTTGGTTACTTTTTCAATGATTTTCTCCACTTCTCAGTTTTCGGATTTTCGCCATTTTCAACGGCTCAAATAAATATAATTTGTAAACCGATTAAAAAGTGATAGTATTTTTTTCCATAGTCTGATGCCTCCCTCCAAAACACTGCTTGAAATTTTAAGATCGGTTGAATGGTTGAAAAGTTACAAATTTTTATAAAAATCATAGCTTTTTGGCTGATTTTTCCGGTTTTCAGTTTTCGAATGGGTTTTTCATCAAATAACTGCAAATAAAACCCGATTTCTCTTACATCATTCTCTTCCTTATGAAAAACGAAGAAAACCATGTACTATAAAAATATCAAGTAAAGCGTGGACTCCAGTCATGAGTTATGAAGGTAAAAAAACAAAGTCGTGAGTTGAAGGGTTAGTATTTATCATAAAACCAATAAACTTGAGTGTTTTAAAGGGTATCGGCGAGTAAGGCAAGGTCCTAAAATAGCAAAATAACACAAATTTTAGAAAATACGAAATTTATAATCCGTTTTAAAGAAAATTTAAATCTAGCCAAGATGGATAGTTTTAAAAAATATTTGTGTACGTATCGAAATGAACAGCTCAAGGTTTGAATAGCAAATGAAACAAATACGAAAAAAAATGCCTTTATAGAGCTACTCTCGTAAAAATGTAGATTTTTTCTTTTAACTGATGATAATGATCACTGTTATGTGATTAAAAATAGCTTCGTTCGTTTATCTTCTGCTAACAATGGGAAAAGTACTAATTACAATATAGTGAAATTGATCTAGTTTGATTGTTGATTGATTGATTTGAATGCACGGCCAAGCTTATGAAGCAAGAAATCCCGTGTTATGATGTGGTCATTAAACTGTCACACCAACTTTATAACACAGGTGAATGCTTTCCCCACTGAAGGTACCTAAGCACCATTACAACAAGGAGAGCACAATCACCTACGACACTACATAAATGTAACAGCTTCATGTCCACCCCTGGCCGAGTCCCACCGTGCACCATTTCACACACAACAAAACCAAAGGATAGGATAGGATAATTAGTAGTGATAGAATCGGCCCAGGTATAACCAACAGTTAGTATGATTAGTTAGTAATATTTATAAAAATTATTAGCACAAGACAATACAATTTCGAATCAAAATTCAATTATTCTTCCAATGTTCCTTAAGGCTAAATTGAAACTAGGAAAATTACTAAGTGTTTCTCCATAATCAGAATTTGGAATTAATACAACCTTGGGAAGCCCATAAGGCCTACCATTTTGTTATTTTTGAAGTAAAACAGTCAACATTTCGGTATATTTATGAACTTAATTCGGGAGTTGAAAGGTTAGGTTTTCGCATTATATGCTATTGTTCAGTCATCCGTGCCTACTTCGCGTAAAACGCGAAATATAAGAAATATTGGTATACTATAAAAAATGAACGCCCATGATTTTCATTCTCTTACAAATTCACCCATAATTTTCATGCTTTTACATATGCTATTAAGCAAATATGTTTTTAAAAAGCTTTTACGATGCCTGATAACACACAAAAAATAAAATGTTTCAAAAACCGAACTTTCAGATTATCTTTCATAAATAAAAAAATTGAAAAATATTGACGTTTCGAACAAGTTTTGTCTATGTCATAATTAAAGTTTGATAGCCGTAATACAAACAAAATTAACACAAACCACCGACACCAGCGGAAATGCATAGAAATAAAATATACGAACGGAGGCGACCAAGGAGTTTGAGAAGAATTTAAATCGCAATAAGTTTGGTTACGTATGCGATATTTGCGACCGTTGCTGTTTCGGAAATGATTTACGGCTTGCGAAGAAATCGGTATTGCACCGACAGCTGGTCGTTTGTGCAAATTATAATGTATGGCTCGTGCTAGTATTCTTAACAGAGTTGACCGATGTCATTGCCAACTCAAAACATAAAGAATCATTAGGAGATCTGGCGAACTGTCTGGGGTTTCAATAAAATTAGAGATTTTCAAAATTTTTTTTCGAATATTTTTTTTGATTATTTAGAGGTTTTCGAGATTTGGTTGGTTTGCGTTGATTTACATTTGAGTTGTTTGGCTTTCAGATTATTCGACATTTACCAGTTTTAAAAAGGAAATTATCAATGATATTCCATGATACATTATTCGACATGTTTAGGGCTTTCGAAATTATTTTTGGAGGTTATTCGAAGATTTCGTGGACAGTTTTTGAATTGCAAGATATGCTAGTCGTTATTGAAGAGACACAACCCTCCAAGAAATCACTTCATCATTTTAGATTATTATATTGATATTTTAAATTTTTTTCACATGGAGCAGTGAAAACTGGGCAAATTTTACGTAAAATTTTCTTGAGAAATTTATCTTAGTTCGAAAGGGATACTAAGCATAACCCTTGAGTTGCTGGTTGATGACATTTATCGTAATTTCCAAGGCTATCGAGATAACTGCAGATTATTCTAGGTTTTAGAAATTGTTCGAGATTTTCGTGATAATTAATGAGTTTGTAATTTTCAAAGACTTTTCGAAGATATACCAATCCAAAGAGGAACACCAACGATTATTCTTTCGTTTTGATGATAATATTTTTTCTATATTTATGACCAATTTATGGAGCCCTAATGACAATTAGCAGTAGAAAAGTTTAGGTTCTCGACTTATTACAAATTTGGCACACTAAAAATAGGATGTATTTGGTGTTTCGATGATCGTTAACTGATAATCGCAGGGTGGTTAGAAAAATTTGAGAATTTAGGGAGTAAAGAATAAATAAATTAAATGGATTTTTAAGGGTGAGTTTCTAGATAAATCCGAGTACAAATCATATTGTAAAGCGTTCAAAGAGGGATTGAAAGTACTTCGAACTCCAGAATGGGCATCGTAGAAATAAAAAAACAACAAGCATTAAAGGTAGAATTTAAGGTAAATGTGTATTAACTCATTTGATCCCAGAAATATTAATTTTCGAAATCTTAAATAACCCAGTGAAATTCTTGTCAAGATTTTGAGCTATGATAAGTTTGAGAACACTCGTGCAGTGGAATCCCACATGATAAGCACATTTTAGTTGTTCTAAGTCCATACTGACCCGCTTTGTTAAGCAGGATCGTTTTTTATTGTTTTGGGATGTGGACCAGAGAGTTGAGAGGTGCTTTTTCATATTTATTGCATAGCGACCTTGCTATTTCGCGATGAAATTCTAATTGGTCCAATTTGGACTGAAACGCTCCTCTTGTTTTTTTCGTTACTTCTCTGCGTTTTACCACATCGGTTCTCGCTGACTGTGGCGGTACCACCATATCCCAAAGCAGAATGCTATATCAAAGAAAAATGAAAGGTCCAAATTTTTGTAGTTGTCTTTTAGCACATTTCCCAAGTTCAATATAACCTACTCACCAAGCAGTAATTTAGTGGTGTTTACTGCGTTCTTACCCTGATAAATTTCAAATTGAATGCAATGGCCATTTTTCTGTGCCAATACCCATGATTTAAATCCAAAACGAATTGACGTGCTTCGAAATACTGAATTGATTCGTCAACTGATAATCCGTTTACAACGGTGGTGTATATTTTAAAAATGTTTTATTCATTTTTACGATCAAAGGCAGGGTTGTGGCAGATTATCATATCAAAACGATTTCTCCTCATAATGGTCTTGGAAATAAGGGAATTATTGCAATCATTAAACCCAGACCAGTATGATTTTCTTCGTGGACTTTTGGTATATCCTGAAATAATCAGGATTCCAATGAACACATACATCTCATTTCAATCAAGGTTTAATGTTGTATTTTCAAATTGGGATTAGTATTGATTTGTGAAATCGACTACCATTTGAACAAATCCTTTGTTAAAAAATATTCAGTTTCATTCACGTTTAAAACCAATTTCCACTTCCGTTCTGAGTATTGCTGTTGGCGTTTGGAATTTCCTCATCCTCAGAGTCCTCGTCGGGTTCAGCAAATTCATTTTCTGGTGGAAAACCGTGCATTGACGAGGGTAAATTTCGGCAAGCGTAAGCTTTTTTTCCTGAAAAAATTATATTGTTAAATTTTCGTAAGTGGACTTTTTCGAACAAATGATATTTTCACTAAAATTATATCTAATCCCTAAATGGCTTGTAAAAGCCAATACAATTTCCACATCGTTTTCACACACAGTTAAATTTACACGAATTTTGTTATTTCTCGTATGACCTAATATTTAATTAACACAAATCTTGTATCTATTTTATAATAAAAGACATGTTGCAAGCTTACCAATAATTTGGGTCCATTATGGTTCCGCACACGGATTAACCCGCACTTTGAATAATTTGTTTTGACATTTATGTTGTTTTTGTTTATGTTGACCAATGATGTGTTCAAGGTGTGTTCCATTGCAAATTGTTACAAGAACCCAATTTTGTATTTAAATAACGACCAATAAATAGAAAGGTTGTTTTTGGTACTTTGGCATTAAATGGGTAAGCGAAACAGTTTACTTATCGTTTCTAGATCATTTATCTACAAAGACGTACAAGAGGTTTTTTTTCATGTTTATTAAAAACTTTAATTAGTACGTGTGATATCCATATGCCTAGTTCATCCATCTCAGAATAGAGATATGCCTAGTTCATCCATCTCATCTTACAATAATAAATATCTCAGCACCTCCAATAATTTAGAAGAAATAGAGGCCTTATTAGCTATTAAAATACCAATGAAAGATATTGAAAGTAGGGGTGCACAGCTTGTAATGTGCAGATAGTCCTTGTAAAATGGACCTAATAGCTGTTTAGTTAACCTTCTCTTTATGCAAATTTCCTTTAATTAAGTCCAAATCCTCATTGCTTTGTGTTAGGAGTATTTTTGCCATTCGGTAAATTTTGTTTTTGTATATTTCAAGCTGTTTAGGTCCGTCCAGTAGTTGTTGTCCTTTTATAAAATTGTTAAGATGGTGATGAAATCAGTTTAAGGGTGATTTTCAGGTTTAGCATATTATTAGTAGTTTGATTTATTGTCCTTTTATATTATGCTACTAATTAGATCCTATTTAAAATACCTGCCTGTTTGTGCAATTAATGCAAAAAAAATCAAAGCAAAATAAAAACAAATATTATTAAAATGCCGTTAATGCGATTTACATTGTACATCCTGTTTGCCATCCAATAATTAATGAATTTAATATTTTTTCTGGGGATGTTTAGCAACTCTCTTAAATGTTAATTGATTAAATAAGTTATTTTGAAAATACTTGAGTAACATGGATGTTTAACACTACAGAAGTTGTATAAACACTGTTTTAACTTCGATTTAGACAAAATCCAGAATCAAGGATGGCAATAGTACCGGTTGTATAAAATCCGAAGTAGTGTCTCCATGTAGCATTGCCGTTACCTTTCGCTTGGTTATTCATGCAAATATCAAAATCCCGCGCTGTTTGAAATTTCTCCTCGCTAAGAGTGTTTTCAAACCATTCTCCGCACCATATAATTCCAGCACATTGATCTGGAAACTTCCATTCTATGTAGTGCTGATTGTCTTCACCGGCACACAAAGAAAAAAAAAAAGTTCTGAACCCGAGGTCAGACATCAATTCTTTTGTATTTTGATGCGCTGAATATAAATCCGATGTCCATTCTGCTCCATCACCCACCAGTTTTCCACAAAACCCCAATTTTGGGTCTAAATTGCCCAAAAAAATTACCAAAGCCTATTTTTTTGTACCGTTTACTCCAGATAAGGCAAGCAAAAAAGGTTTCTGTAGTCTAAATTTACTTGTGACACTTCAGTAACCCAAAAAAAGCCCAACCATTGTTAGAAAGTCAAACAATCAAACTGTTACTAAAACTCATACTTGAACAATAGGAAGCAAACTGAAATTCAGAGAGCATAAGTTACAAATGGAAGACAGATAAGACAAATTCGCGGCTTGTGTGACTGAAACAAAGTTACTGCCAATAGGAAAGTGAAACTTAACTAAAAAAGTTTAGCTTGCTGCAGTTTGAGTTTGTTTGCTCAAGATTGAGTTCTACGTCTTTTTCTCAGATTTGTTTCTTCATCTCTTTTGAGCATCCAACAATAGTCCGCTAACATGTAAACATCCCACCTCACATCCGGGTGCAAGCGCTCCCCTTGCTCTTCACTATAGCCGTCTAAATGGTCAGAAAAGTAGAGTTCATAAGACATTCCAATTGCCTGTAATTTTCTATCAACTTTGTAACAATGTCTTTGTAATGCTCACTTCTGGTGTTTCCTAAGAAGTTCTCAGGCAGCTTCCTCATTTTTTTGGATGGTTTTAACCAAATTTTTGTCTTGAAATAGTTTGCGTATTTGAGGTCCGTTAAAAATACCTTTAATTATATTCTCTGTCAGTTTTAGAAATTGTTGTGCTATGTATTGGAAACATTGACATTTTTTATCTAATGTCTTCACATATTGCTTCATCAGACCAAGTTTTATGTATAGTGGAGGTAAGAGAATTTTTTAGAGATCTAATAACGGTTCTTCAATTACATTAGGTTTACGTGGCTGAAGATAATCTCTTTAGGCATTTAAAACAAGGGTATTTTACAAAACCAGGCTGCTGCCTTAGCCGTTTTGTTATAATTTTTACAACATAACCCAACTTGCCAATTGTGTTCCGAGTACTTGATTTTTTGCAAACTATATCCTAGATCTCCATAATTCTCTCCCATAGCGTTTGAGTGGACTATTGGGACAGTGCCATATTTATTTCCATTGTGTAGTAGTACCGCTTTTAGGCTGAGTTTTGAGGAGTCAATGGATAGTCTCCAGTCGTTATAGTGTGCTGCTATATTTGTGCAATACACCAATGAAGTTGTTTTATTTTTGGTAATTTGCTTCCGAAATTCCTTTTCTCTTTCTCGATAAATTGAAGATTTTGTTCCAGGGACTACCCAGTTTCGATTTTTCAGTACACTAACTAAGTCTCCAGATACATTTTTTGGTAATGCATATCTCCTAATCAAATTATTAAGGCCATTCTGATTGAATAGTATTGGAACTTTCTCTTCCTTACTCTCCCCCATTTCATTTTCACTGCTGTAAATTTCTTCCCCGCTGGACGCTTCACTCTCACCTGCGTTATCGTTTGAAACTTCCATTACTTCATTGTTTGAAAAACTTGAGTTGAACAAAGTGGTCTGGAAAGACAGTGAAATTTGGCCACCATGACCCGCCCGGGCAATAGACAAATTATGTTCCTTGGACCTTGAGAACTTCGAATATTACCCCGCCGAAATCGCCGCTGATCCTTTTTTACTCTTTTCCTGACTTTTTGCGTGCTGAGAAAATGCGAAAATTCAATGATTTCGGGAATTAAAAGCGCGCAAAAATTTCCGCGTGTGCATGTCCGGGAGTGACATTAACGGGTATACACTCAAGTCTCTAGGTACGGGGACTCGTCCTACATGTATGTGTGTGAGTAAAATTAGTTTATTATTATAATTCATGAGATAAATATGGTATGGGTACAGCAGTTTTATTGTCCTATAACAGATTGGAGTTAGTACAAAGATCATTATATTATTGAATAATATAATGAAACCTCTTACGAATTACATGTGTTTTGAGGAAAATTCTACCACTGCTGATCTCAATCTCTGGGAGTATTGTGGGTCCAAAATATTGTTGATCTTCCATCGATTCCAGAATTTCAAAAATTCACGATGAACTGACTCGCCCGCTTGCTCGGACCAGAGACCGAATCCGTGGCCTTCCCTTAGAAAACTAAGGCTTTCTTCTATATGGCGAATCGCTACGTGAATCTTCCAAGGTCTCACTTATTCCAGTTGCCAGGACCGCTTTTCTCAATTCATCTATATATTTTGAGAAATTTTCTTCATTTCTCCTGATACTGAAACAAGCTTCTACAATTTTGTTCATTGCTTGGAAAGCAGAAACGTAGGGTATCATGGTCATGATTAATTCACCACCAACTGCTCCACTAATTTATTTATCGAACAATTTTTCTGGTTCCCTAAGAAGCTTCCTACAGGCGTTCCCTTCAAAAACTTCTCCGTGATAGTTTTTGGATATCAACTTGATCCCCTGAGGCCATAATATGGCCTTATCCCTGCCTAGCAAAGGTACGAGCCCGTCCCAGAACAAGTGATTTTCAAACCCCTGTAGAATATGAAGCTCTAGGACAACGCACTTTTCCAAGACAGAAACACTCGATTCTTCGGTAAAAAGCGGTTTATTTATTGTACTATTACTCCTTGAGGCCTGTTTCGTAATACTGCCAAGTGAAAGGAATTTCTGGTAGTCTGATTCTAAATCTCCGTAAGTTTTCAGTCTATAAACATCTTGCTCTAATGAGTATGAAACATCGCTTAAGTCTAATTCACGCTCATTGTTTAATTTCCCAATATCTAGTTCTTTTCGACTCCTGAGATCTTGAAGACGCACGAAACAATATGGGCAAGGAAAGCTCGATGTAGCCGTTTGTTGACCGTTTACTAGCAGAAGAACCTGGGAATCTGACGAGAATTTGAATGGAATAGAATTTATTCTAATCAAATCAAATAAAATTTTCACGTTATCATAAGTTTCACTGATTAGGGGGACGATACCCAACATTATCAACTTATGAATTCCTATTAACTTCCCTTCATTGTTGTTTGAGTCTAATTTTTGTTTTTTAGAACCATCATCTGAATATAGATAATCTTCTGGAAGAATAGTCATACAAATCTTGAAGAAGCCTTGACCCCCGTCAGCCATAACTTTAATAATGTTATTGCCAATTAAATTTCTTCTTACTAAAACACACTCTAATATTTCTTCGGCCTCGGCCCACACTACTGGTGTTTCTTGTTTATTTATATTTTTATCGACTTCGAAACTCAAAATAGTACTTTTATATACATACGTCATCTAATGCCTTGGATTTTTTTGACGCTTCTGCTAAATAATTGCTAGGAGCCGATTTTCGACCGATATTCTTTCTAATGAAACTGCATAATTTTTTCATCTGTCTACCAGAAGTACCTGACTGAAATTGAAAATCAAATAAATTATCATATGAAAATTTGGCGTTTATTCCTTGCTTGTTCAGATCTCTGCTTTTGCGTCCTCCCGTACTCATTTTCACCATGGTCTTATTATCGGTGGCATGCATTTTTTTGGACACCAGTGACGTACAAAACTGTTCTTGTTGTGTTGCAGGAAGAGTCTCAACAAACTTTTCAATATTAACTCTCTTACGAGCGGGCTTACTTTTTGAGCAGTACACATGTCTGATGCCTCTACCAGTACGTTGGAAGCAAATATTACAAATTTTAAAAGTCGAACCAGATTTTTCTACCGGCGCACGCATCACTTTAGTTTCAGTTGCTTCAGGAGAATTTTGAGCATACATGCCATTTTCAGATGTTATTTTTGAACGTGATATTATTGGTACACCTATCCTTCTCTTTTTGTCACCTTTACAACGTGTAGTTTGGCGTATATAACATTCACAAGAAACAACACTTGATTCACCACCGTACCTTCTATTTTTCAGCAAAATAATATCTTCGTAGTTGGGCATGATTTTGAATTTTTTTATTTTTTTTTTTCTTTATTTAATATTACAACTGATTTACAAATCATTTAGTAATTTATCTTTCTTAAATGAAGATTCACATTTGACGGGCAGTAGCCCAATGGTTAATCCCAATTGAATTTACATAGTAATTATTTTTCTCTATCCGAATTAAATACAACTACCCAATTCCAAAGGTTTCTGCCTTTGAAGTCTTCTTACTGCATTGGTGGTATCCAACAAACTTCGTATGTCTGCATTTTGGTGCCGAGATATCCGCTGAATGTGTTTCTTCGCATGATTTTGTATTTCTTCACTTACATATTCCATGTTTAAGTCCCCATGGAGGTTATCATTTCTAATGTACCATGGTGCGTTTACAATGCCACGCAGCACTTTGTTTTGAAAACATTGAATCATTTGTACATTTGTCTTCTTGGTACAACCCCAAAGTTGAATACCGTAGTTCCATACTGGTTTAAGTATTTGCTGGTATAATAGCAATTTGTTATGTATTGTAAGCTCAGAGTTTCTACCTATTAGCCAATACATTTTCCTATATTTAATGTTAAATTCTTCTTTTTTCTTTTTAACATGCTCTTTCCATCTAAGCTTGCAATCTAGAGTCATGCCGAGGTATTTGGCTGTATTTGCATTTGGAACCGGCCTTGAATTAAGTTTCACTGGAATCCAGTTAACTTTCTGGTTTGTGAAGTTCACGTGAACCGACTTTGCTTCGTTTAGGCTAATGCGCCATTTCTTGGTCCACTTACTCACTCTTACTCACTGTGTCGGTTGCTTTTTGAAGTTTGGTCGTTGCTTCTGATATACACTTTCTAGTAGCCAGAATAGCTGTATCGTCTGCAAATGTTGCTATGGTGGCACCTTCTGTATTTGGCATATCTCTGGTGTACAGGATGTACAATATAGGACCCAGTACGCTACCCTATGGTATGCCTGCTGATATTCTCTTTAGTTCAGAGTACTTTTTGTTATATTTTACACGGAAATGTCGGCCTGCGATATAAGATTTAAGAATTTGATAGAATTGCTTAGGTAGATCTCGATGCAATTTAAATTCAAGTCCTTGGTGCCAAACTTTGTCGAAAGCTTGTGCTACATCTAAGAAGATGCTGGAGCATATCTTCTTATTCTCAAGTGAGTCTTCGATTATATCCGTTATTCTGTGAACTTGTTTTATCGTAGAGTGATTTTCTCTAAATCCAAATTGGTGTGGTGGAATCAAATTTCTCTCCTCTATTATTGGCTTGAGTCTCTTGAGCAGTAATTTTTCAAATAATTTTGAAATTACAGGAAGTAGTGAAATCGGTCTGTACGACTTTTTATCGTTCGCTGGTTTGCCTGGTTTGGGGATCATAATTACTTCAGCAACCTTACATTGCCGTGGGACATATTTTAGTCTGAAGACAGCATTGATAATTTGAACCAATTTTCGTAGTCCCTTGTCGGGAATGGCTTTTACGACTTGTCCAGTAATTAAATCATATCTTGGAGCTTTTTTTGCGTTCAAATTACACTTGATCTCATTTTTTAATTCCTGTAATGTTACACATCGAATATTATATTCATCAATTTTGCTAATTGTTATTATGTTTTCATCTGCTGTTTGTCTAGGTAACGGTTGAAAGGTGTCTTCCAAGTGAGCTGCAAATAAAATAGCTTTTTGCTTGTCGCTTTTGGCCCAGGTTCCTTCCCCATTTTTAATAGGTGGCACATGCATTTTAGTTCTTTTTAATCCCTTTGTTGCTTTCCAAAGAGAGTAATCGGTTATGTTCGGTGAGACCATTTAAGTACTTGTTAATAGTTTCATTCTTAATTTCTTTTATAAGTTGTTTTAGTTTATTGCATAGAAAATTGAGGATTTTTTTGTTTTCCGGGGCGCGTGTCCTTTGCCAGGTTTTTCTTCCCTTCCGTTTCTCTCTAACTAACTCCCTGACCTCAATAGGATAATTTTGATTCCTACGGGATTCGGTGTGACTAGCAGGAGAACTTTCCCATGCTGCTTGTTGAATAGTAGTGTTAAATACCTCTAGTTCGTCTTCCAACTGTACCGGTGTTTTAATCGGCACTCGTAGATTTATTTGCATTTCAATTAGTTCTTGGAATAGGTCCCAGTTAGTTCTATTATTTGTTAATTTAGGCAGGTTATCCTTATTAATTATCATTGTGCTGAGTGTCATGATAACAGGTGTATGATCGGAATATATCCCTTCGCTGTTTTCGATGCACATGTAATCCTCGAAGATTCCTTTCGTTACATAAAAATCAATGAGATCTGGTATTTTATTTATATCAGCAGGCCAGTATGTTGGTTTACCTCCAGAGTGGAACTCGCAGTTATTTATTCGTCCGGCTTCGAATAGCTCTTTTCCTTTATGGGTTGTAAGTCTTGATCCCCAATAGGTGTTTGTTGCATTAAAGTCACCACCAATAATAAAATTGGATCCTAGTGATCTAAAGAGTCTATTATAATCTTCTTTATTTAGATTATAGCTTGGAGGGCAGTAGATAGAGGAAATACTGTATTCATTATTATTGTTAGTTTCAACTTTTATGGTTTTAACTTGCATATTTTCCTCTTCTATACTAGGTTCTTCATAGTGTTTGAGACTCTTTTTCACTATTACTGTTGATCCTCCTCTGGGTTTTCCTCCTGGGTGAACAGCATGGTAACATTCATAATCACGTATTTTAATAAATGATGTTTTTGTCAAATGGCTCTCCGATATAATGCAGATATCAATTTTTTCTAAATTTAGAAAAATTTCTAGCTCTGGAACATGTTGCGCTAGTCCGTTCGCGTTCCAGGTGACAATTCTTAATGATCTGCTCATTTTAGTATATGAGGGCTGTTGCCTCGTTCAAGGTTTGATGCATATCTAGACGCTTATATAAAGCTTCTAGACCACGTTCTTGCTTTGCTAGCCTTATATTTATGGCTTCTATGCTTCGACAAATCCTTTCAAGGGGATTATCATTCGTAGCATTAGATGATTGCTGTACAATTTGTGAATAACTTTTACGCTCTGTACCAATACCTGGTGGTTTTGGCTCCGCTTGGGTTTTAGTTGGTTTCTCTTCTCTGGTAACCCTAGGGTTTTGAGGAAACTGATGCGTTTTGTTTCTTAGTCTTTGCAGTTCTTTGGCTACTTCACAGCCTCTATTTGCAGGATGATGCCCTTTACAGTTTATACATTTTGCAGGGGTGTTTCTACTTTCTGTACACTCTTGCGCGTTGTGTTTTCCAGCACATTTTACGCATCTTGGCTCCCGTCTGCAATATTTTTGCGTGTGATTGAAACCTTGGCATTTTTTGCATTGAGGTATTAGCCTCGTGTTTTTCTTAAGCGGTTCTATTTTAACCCTCATATTGAGAATTGCTTTGGTGTTGAAGATGTTTTCAACTTTCTCCTTTTTGTTAAACGTAAGCATGAAGAGTGGAAGCCCCCTTTTTTTGACTTGATTGTTCTCACCTCTCTCTCTCGTTTTAGGATGTTTACTGCATCTTCTATTTGCAGATCTCTTGCCTTTAGGTCCTCAATTATGTCCTCCTTCGTACACGTTGGATGAAGGCCTCTGGCCATAACCTTAATTGCGCGTTCGTTTTTATCTTCGTATGTGAACCATTCTTTACCTTCCGCTTTGAGCTTTGTTGCTAGAGCTCCATATGTATCGGAATCCGGTGTATTGATTTTCCACACGTTATTGTTTAGTGACACTACTCTATATTCCTTAGCTGTCAATGATTTCATTAAAGATTGTATGCTAGCAAATTCTGTTATGCCGATTACATTAATTGGCGGAGGCGCCTTTTCTTTCGGTAAAACCTTTTGTTGCCGATTTTGTTGCTGTTGCTGGTGAGCTCGTTTGGTATTAGTATCACCAGTTACTAATACATTAGCTTGCGAATGATCTCCAACTTCAGGCGAGAATTCTGCTTTTCGTTTTTTGGTTAGTCTTTTCTTCCTTTTCAGTACCCAATCTGTTTCTCTCATGAGATCCTCTTCATCAGTATGGAACTCATTGTTATAACTGGTGTGAGTACTTGTTTCATTATAACAAGTTAGCGGGTTTTCAGAAATCTCCATTGGTTTGGGCTTCTTCAATTCTTCATTTTCTTTTTTCAGCTTTTCAATTTCGCTTCTTAGTTGGGCTAAAAGTACCTCTACTTCACTGAGTTTTCGATAGAGTTCAGCGTTTTCGTCTTTTTGCTGATTTGCAGAGTTAGTATGATTGTTTGGTGATCTTAACAACATTGAACTTCTTTCGAATGGGTTTAGCAATGATTGGCTCACCCCAGAATCCATTGAGCCAGCCTCGTAAGAGGGTGGATTAGCCAACTGGGTAATTGGTTTACCACCAGGAGTATTGTTTCCTTTTTGCGTTGAACTCATTGCTTTAAAACTGGTTATGTATCAACTACCAACCTAACCAGTACAAGTTGGTAGTGGGTCATTGAAGAGAACATCATTTGCTATGTTCTCGGTAGTCGGTTATTCCGCCGTATCTCGGTCGCCAGAGCCTCGTTAGTTAATTAGCAGGAAGTACCACGTGCAGGTGAGGTTGGCATTTGGTCTAGTATATTAAGACCATCTAAATCGGCGCCCCTTACCCCCCATGATTTTGAATGATCGGCTTGAGTTCTCCGCGCTCTCTGGATGTAAGTTTTCATCTAGAATTCTTCGACAATTCACACAGATGCTAGTCGGAAATCGAGGATCGGACAATTGAAAATTCACATTTATACGACTTTGTATCTGCTCCTCGCGACATGGCGTAATTCGAAAATACTCCAATGTTCTACCACTTAAAACAATTTTCCGACCACAAGGTGCACAAATTTTCCTTCGGTTTTCGCTATGATTGCATTTGTGATTGCATTTTGTTACTGCCCATGTTTCACAAAATATAAAATAGCAAATGAAGACTTATAAATGTTAGAAGTAATATTCAAGATGTGAAGTGGATGATATTTCACGCACGACTGACTTGAAAAACGCGAAAATTGTTTTTGTCGTGAAAACTCGATTTGAGCGCTCACACACACACACACACACACACACACACACAAACACACGCCTTCATGAAAGAAACTATCATAAAAATACAGGGTGACTTCATGAATTCTATCTGAAAGCGCATAAATGGTTCATACACACAATCACATCCACACACACACGTTCACTCAGACACATACATGTAGGACGAGTCCCCGTACCTAGAGACTTGAGTGTATACAGCGTCGATTTCGGGGAGGGGGTAGGGGGGGGTTAATTTAGAAGTTCTCAAGGTCCAAGGAACATAATTTGTCTATTGCCCGGGCGGGTCATGGTGGCCAGACTTTACTGCCTTTCCAGACCACTGTGTGAAGTAATTGGACTTAACAGATTTCGTGTTGTATATTTTAAATTTGAGTTACTCTTAATATTCTTCCATCGCTTTAGCATAGTTGCTGTAAAATATATTACATATAATATTTGGAGTCCATATATTTTCCTCAAGGATCTCTCTACCGAAACATTCGTGGTATAAATTTTTAGTCGAATCAGATATAGTCTTCCGACATTTAGCTATTTCAAATTTCAAATTTACCACAAATGTGACAAAACACTAAGCCGTAACCCAGGGACTTAGCGGGATAGTGGGACAACTCCTTTGCCCACAAAATACTCAAAATTTAAACCAAAAATTGGGATTTTGTGGAAAACTGGTGGGTTATAGAGCAAAACGGAGATCAGATTCGTATTCAGCGTATCAAAATACATAAGGATTGACATGTCAGACCTGGGGTTAAAATAAAAAAAAAAATTTTTGTGATGGTGTGGTTAACGAATTCAAACTAAATTTTCAAAATTATTGATCGGGTTTGTAATCGGTTGTTTTTGGAACTATGATATGGTCTGTATTAATTTTAGTTTCTTAGAAAGTAACAGATGAATTTGATATTCTTTGTTATTTCTGTAACTTGAAGCATAACGTTATACTTTTATTTTTAAATGGAGCTGGTTTAGTAAACTTCCCCAGTAGAAAAATCTGCATTATAACATGACAAGACATGATTATAATAAAGCTACCACATAAACAATGATATATGTATTTTAATGATCTAAAGCTAAACTAAGAACGGCAAATCAATAAATAAATATGATCGTTCCCACTAAGTACAAGAATATAAACAAGAAATAATTTCAAAACAAGACAAAAGATTATCTAATAGATAATCCATTCAACATTTTAATAATATATATGATCGCATTAATTCACGATTAATATTGACAAAAGTTTAACTTTCACTGAAAAACAAAATACAAAATACTTTTGGTATCATCTATATGATCATCATTATTTTCATGACGCTGATCACCATTATACATACATATATGATCATTTTTCCAATTTAAGATTCTATATGTCTAAATAAATAGTTAAAAGAAAACTAATTTATTCTTATTAATTTCTTTTTTGTTGTTGTTGTTGTTATTTTGTTTTAAAATAAAAAGATCAATCGATCGATCGATCGATAATATTTTTATTTTTTATTTTTCTTAAGAAAATAAATTCGATCTTTATTTGTTGTTGTTTGTTGAGTATTTATTTATTTTTTAATCAAGATATCAAATGGAAGTTAAAATTTTATGTAAGGTGGAATGAGTTTTCTTTACTGTGGGATCGCGTTTTTTATTTTGCCTTATTAACATATTAAAAAAGAGAGAAAGAAATGAATTTATTGATGACTTAAAGAAAATCAGTAGGTGGATATATGTGAAAATGTAATAAGTTTAGTGTTGGTTTGTTAGTGAACGGGTCGAAAAAAAAAAAAAAATTCACTTAGTATTTCCATCGTACACTTTCCGCAATACAATAAGAGAATAAACCAACAACGATAAAACTATATAATCCGCCTACAATACATTGAAATGTATACACAACTTGGATATATACAAAACAAAGTTTCTTTACATGCTGAATATATTTAAATAGACAGACGGACAGTTAGACAGGCATTCCGACAGCTAAAGATTGCACTTGATTTATTGTCCAATTCTTTGAATTTTCTTTTTTACGATATCAGAACCACCAATCCGCATTGCATTACAAATTAATTTTTATGCATTTTGTGCTTTCAAATAAACAGTAGAACGTAATAATTTAAGTTTAAATAGTTTTTAATTTATTTATGGTCGCTTTACTCTCGACTGTACAGCCATAATTCATGATTTGAATTATTGAATTTAGAGAAATTCAATTTGTGTATGAACTTTTAAAATCTCTCGTTTTACCAATCATATAAATAGAAGACCGTAAGGCAGACCACGAATTTAACAACAACAACAAAACTATTGATCGACACACGGAAGTGGTGTAATAGAAATAAACTATGTGTATAAACGTTAGGACTGGTGGCGTAATAAATATAATCGCACGGCCTTCATCGTCTATCGTGTCATGGTGTGGTGTGGCCACACAGAAATTGCGCTATAAAGTAAAAGTGTTTTAAACTGAATTTTTTTTTTTAAAGGGTTACAAAATATTTACCAATATCTTAAAATTGACCTCCTTTGCGCACGTAGAAAATCAAAAATCCACTTTCATCTAATTTATTGTCTTGATTGAAAGAAAGACGGCGAATTAATTCGTGTATATTATGTTCTTGTGTAGCTGGATTTTTGTTGAAAAATTAGAAGTTTAAAAAAAAAAAATTTAATATTCTGTTGTCTTTAAGACATCCATCATAATCAAAACAAAAAAAAATGGTAAATAATAAAAAACCGTTTTTGTAATTTTTTTTTTTCTAATTTCATAAAATCGCGCAAAAAATGTCTTAAGAAGGTGAAATTTGTTAGGCAAACGCGAGAAAGATGGGAAGAAAAACAAAAATTCTACTTCGGGGCAAATTTAGACAATAGGAGGTTTTATTTTATTCTCGTATATGTATAGTTGATCTAGAGAAGGTGTGTACTTTTGCTACTTGCCAGATTACTGTGTGCGATTTTAATATTTCCTTACCACATAATGTATAGAAATTTGTACTTTTTTTAAAGGTGTCATGTCATTTGTCATATCGAAATGTCAAAAAAAAAAATTGTGGAAATTTAATATACCAGCAAGAAAAAGTATTTTGTTTTTGTGTCTACCCATCCCAGCATAATATAATCGAGACCAAGACCACCCAAGCTTAAAATTGTAGACAAAAAAAATCAAAATTTATTAATTTTTATTAGGTAATTTATATCTTTGTAATTCTATCCCGGTTTCTAAATTTTTGATTATACACCTTCAAAGGGTATCGAACAGAAGTGAATACAGTCAAACCCCATTCATTGTCACTTTAAAATAACATAACATACTATGCACATGAAATATATTTTTTCATAATAGCGGCACTGTAAAATATTATTAATTTTATGGGTCAATCGGTCACTGATATAAATTCAAGTTTTTCATTAAATTAATAAAAAAAAAATTAAAAAATTATTCCAACAACTTCACAGTTTCTTTGCATCGCGCGCTGATCTAATTTGCATGCTGTGAAAATTATAATATGTGAGAAAAATCATGATTCGATTTATATGTAGGCGAACTGAGTGTGTGATAGCTTGATCGTATTTGTGTTTAATATGGAGGTGGTGCACGATGATGGTGATAATATTTTGTAAATAAATAATCTAAATTACGATTTATATGCATTTGTATGTACACAAAGTTGTTTTTTTTTATTGATTGTTTTAATGTCAAGGGTATCTAGCTAGATACATAGATAATTAAATGTAATACTTGAGCGGTGGTCTTTTTTCAAAACGTCACTAAGTGGTGGTCCACGATTTATACGATTTCAGATTAACTGATATACTTTTTTGTAAATTAAATACTTTCTCAATTAAATTAAATTTTTATAAATTACTGACAAAATATTTTTTCTAACTAAATAAAACACGCTCGTCTAATTTCCCTGTCAAAATATTCATATTGGTAGTTGTCAATTTCTTTTGCTCCTATAGCAAAGTTGGAATTTCCACCTGTTACTGTTTGTTTGTCATATCCTAACACTTTGAATACTTAAAAGCATAATTCTAAAATATCTAAATTTAGATTGGTTAGATATTTATTTGAAGTGAAGTAAGAGAACTCTTAGAATGGATCTACGCGACGATTGTTTGCGGTTTTACACGTAATCTAAGTTCAACTGAAAACCACATGAGAAACAAATTCCATGACAAAAGTTTTCTTAAAACAGTGACATCGGCAATATTAAAAATAGGATAAGCCCTAGTCCCGAACAATCGACAATTGTAAGCTTATTGTTAAACATGTCGGTTAGAAATGGTCCTACCATTCTTAGTGTAAATTTATGCTGAAAGAGTTTCGGAAGGCCCCAAGAAATCACAGACAACTTTGATTGATGGTCAGGATGATTTAAAGGTTATATTTATAATCCGCCCTTCATTTGTTGATATAGAAGAACAACTCGTGCTTGAAACCTATGTGTCGGCTCAGATGATATAGGACAAAAATACTTAAATAAGAAAGGAAAACTGTGAATCTTATATCGAAGACGTGGTCATTTATAATAATGTCAAAATCAGCGACTTGCCTGCTTCCTCCAACCACTACACCATTGTAGAAATATACTCGAATTGTTGAATCTTGTTTCTTTTATCTAAGCCAGCGATAGGCTCGTTATCAGATGAACATTAAAACGCCATATTACAGTCAAAAAAATCATGAATACTGAATTTGTTGGGGTTTTCTAAATATTATGGGAGGATGGAATGCTAACTATGCGGCTGATAGCAAATAAGATAATCGTTCTCATCACATAGACACTAAATTTTTCAGTGGGTTATTTAGAGTTCAGCACATTTAGAAATATTCTACATTTTTTCGATAGACTCTATATGTGCTGCTGGATGCACCCATAATGTGTCGATCGTGTTGGTTTCAAAAACTGTATAGTAAACCGGAAGCCTCTGAGCCACTTAATCGCCAATTTGTTTCATTGTTGAATCGGAATTATTTTTATGCCAAATTAACAAAAAAATTCACCGGGTTATAAAAGTATTCTAAATTTCAATTTCGGGATTATATAAATCCTAAAGATTTACCAAAGGGCATTGAATTTGGAGGTCATAATGGAAACAACTTCATCTCAGTTAATAAATAAATTTCGATTATGTTATTCTTATGAAATTTCACTATGTTTCAATTGAGCTAAGAACCAGTTAATGCTTTGAGTTAATATCGAGAGTAACTTCGAAAGCTTGCTTGTTGAAAGTTGAATATTTTGATTTTTCGTAATAAGAATTTCAAAATCGCCCAAGTTTTAACCTCTTTTATATGAAATGATGTTTTGCTGATTAAATCAAGAGGCATGCAGATACCTGGAATTGCAATATCAATGATATTGAGCGAAATTTGCCCTTAGATTTGCCTTTATGTTTAACGGAATTCAAAAACTATTTGTCTTTAAATACTGTAACAGGCGATGTCTGTTACAATACGTCTCCGGTAAGTGGGGCTTACTCCCGTTTTCGCTTTTCCGTTTTTTGAATGTGGTTAAACATTTTTCTGATTCTTTATGTTATTACTAAAGATTTTAATACATCGCAAATTAAAAAGTATCAAGGTTACTAAGTGTACGAGTGTAGAAGAACTAGATGATGATCCTGAATTGCAAAAACTAGTTTTGAATTGGATGATTCATAATCCATGTGGGGACCTAACCTCAGATGCACCCTGTATGATAAACAACAAGATGCCGTATACCGCAAGGACATTTCAATGATCTTTTAATGTTCAACAACACTCAATAGGCGACATACATATGTACAAGCAAGCATGTCTTGCCCAAGGACTCGTATACGACGGTCAGCAGTGGATAGAAGGTTTGCAGGAATTTTCCGTGTCAAAAATGCCAAGAGTAATGAGATCGTTGTTCGTACAGATCCTGATCCTTCTAAATGCTTGCCCGTTCAGCCACGAGCCAACTAAAGTGAGCTGCTGGATCTATCAATTAAACGAAGTAACCTCTGGACACACTTCACTTCATTTTCACTATGGTTGATAATATGCGTATAGATGTCGAACAGATAGAATTCGCAAATTATTTGTTGCAATTGGGAGACGGAAAACTTTCGATGAACCAGTCTGATGAGATAAAATTACCGGAAGATCTCCTGTCTAATGGCAATCTAATTAACGAAGTGTTCGGTAATTGCCTCGCCAATAACAAATATGAAGACATGAAGAATCGAACTATACTAGCGCCACTGAATAAAGATGTAGGTGAGATCAATGCTGAAATTATCGACCAACTGTATGTATGCAATGGAATGCGATTAATTGTAACCGACCTATGCAATAATATCGACTAATAGACTCCAATAAATGCCAACTTGGATGTACAATGCAATGACATCAATTTCCTATTCGACCAGAGTTTGCCGTGACAGTGCACAAAGCGCAAGGCCAAATTTTCGAATTGGTCGCCGTCGACCTTCGAGTATCAGTATTCATTCGTAGTAAAGAGGCGATATAGTTTAAAACTCCTTCTACCACCACATAATCCATTTGGAAGAGATAGCCGAAGTGTGAAAGAACTTTTGTGCAAATTTAAACGTGCGTGAGCATGGAACAAATTTTGTTTAAAGGAAAAAATTTTAAAGGTTTTATGTCTAATGGGAGCAATGATTTAAATTAATTTGCTTCCGTATGTTCTTTTCCTGATAATCAAAAATTATAAAATTAATAAATAAATAATAAACTAATAAAATAAATTAAATAATAATTCAAACGTTTAACAATCACACAACATTAGAATTGAGTCATATACTTAAAGTAATGGCTTACAAGCCTTTTTAACTGAGTTAGTTCCAATTTTTAGAACCACATCCGAAATGCATACTGAAATCAAATTTTAATCGTAGAAACAAAACAAAATAAGCCAGTTTTCAGAACTATAGAATTTCATTTACATTATACAAATTCAAGATTCATCCCAATCAGTTGAGATATGCAGAGTCCTATTCAAATTAGTAATTTTTCAAAACAACATTAGGACCTCATGTTAGAATCTCATTTTCATCAAACACACCGTGTTTTATCTCAATCGGATAAGAAATCCATTCGAACTAATTTCCACTTCCATTCGAACTAATTTTGACATCTCATTTTCATCATACAAACCGAGTCTACAAATAAATTGCATAGTTCCATTCAAACTGGCCAATTTTATTCCTATTCCTATTTGAATCGAATCAGATTCATTCGTTTCTCATTTAAATCAAATATGAATTTTACACGTTCTCATTTAAATCAAATATGAATCGATCACGTTCCAATCGAATTCCCAAATAGCCCCCAGTTTTCCAATAAACATTGTGTATAAATTAATGTCAATGCTCTGATTTTACTTTCTTTTACCTAATTAAAATTAAGTATAGTAATCATGAAAATTTTGGTCCTAGAGATTTTTGAAGATTCATGTGTTTTGAGGTTTCCTGAATCCGAAACATTAGGTTATTGGGTTTAGAAGTGGTGTCTGTCTGTCAGTCTGTTTGTCTGACTGTCTGTCTGTCTGTGTCCTCTCTAAAGCCTAGATAGTTTAACCAATTGAATTGAAACTTCATATTTAAGCTTTTTTGATAAATTGAGAGGTCCCAGTGAATTTAAGTGAAATCGGCCAACCGGAAATAGCCACTTAGGCTAGAAAATTTATTTTGCAAATATCTCAAAATGTATAAGGTTTACAGAAAAACTATACGATACAATACAAAAAATATTCACAAAAAAAGTACAAAAGACTCAATTTGTAACAAATTTGCTCAATAAGTTTTCAAAATTTCCGGCGGAAGTGCAGATTTTACCTTCTTTTGTGTAAGTAAACTAAAGTACAAGTAATAATGAAAATTTTCTACCTTGAGATTTTTGGAGAATGATCTGTTTTGTGGCATCTGAAAAATTAGGTTTCGAAGTGGTGTTTATCTGTTGGTCTGTGAGTCTGTCTTTGCACTCCCTCAAATTTTAGTGAACATCGGCCAACCAGAAGTAACAACTCGTGTGGGTAAGTAAATTTAGTTTGCCAATATCTCAAAAACGTTACATACTTTTTGAGATATTTGCGAAAAAAAATTTCTGGCTCACTGGATTTGCCACATTTGATCGGCCGATTTTCTCTAAAATTACAGAAAAACTATTCCAATAGGAGTGTCCCAAAAAATAAAAAAATAAAAAACTTAAAAAAACTTGGGGTGTGGCCCAACACACGACTTACTTTTACGAACTGGGAATTTTGAGAAACTTACTCGAATTTCTTACAAAATTTTTTTTTCCATTTTTAATTTTTTTATTTTCCTTATTATTTTTTCGGAACGGATTTTCGGAGCGACACAAAATTCAGCTTTTTGTGGCAGGCAATTAAGAGGGCGAGGAAAGCCGCGCCACGAACCTATCATTCCAACGATTTACATTGCTTGGGACCACCGTAGCAAGAAATAACGTTCCGTGTGATCGAGGAATTCTGGTGTCAATTTTTTTTTTTTAAATTCAAGAATCGTCCTCTACGTTGCTCATTATGACAGCACAGTATCAAAGGTAAAAAAAATTTGTAACGAAACCCGTGCCTTGAACCAAAAAATGTATTTTGCAAATATCTCAAAAATATTAAATTAAAGAAAAATGGGAAAAAGTAAAAAAAAAAAAATCTTTTGTTTGTAAGAAATTTGCATAATGAGTTTCTCAAAATTTCCTGTTCGGAAAAGAAAGTCCTGTGTTGGTCACACCTCAATTTTTTAATTTCAATTCAAACTACAAACTCTCCAATTGTACTTCGAACATAATATCTTGTAAATGAACGATGGCCGTACTAACTAATAGTCATCGGCGTAGAGACTACGAGAACCTAGCAAGCAATGAATTTTTATCTGGCAAATTAAAATAATTGTGACTCAATTTTCATCTTTCGTGATGAAAGATGAATGAAAGGTGAATTCTATAGCTTTAGTGCGAAGTTCCGTAATTGGACCCTAATTAATCTATCACCAAAATTCGAATAATTGATATCGCAAACTAGAGCAGACACGAATAAAAAAAAAGGGAAACCCATTACAGGATGTAATTCTATTACTCGCATCTCAACAATGCCGTTTTTCAATATATATATATATATATATATATATATATATATATATATATAGGACATACAAACAAAACCATTTTCATTCATTCATTCATAAGCAAAATAAAATTTTGAAAGTATCTAGTATTCTATGACTTTTATTGTTTTAGTTTTTTTACGTGAATGTGTTATGAAGGGAAACTTTATGCATCTAAAACTTTGGAATCCGACCACCTAGAGATCTTAGCGATATCTTGTTTTTCTTATTTGATCAAGGTCTATTAGTCTGTCTTTGTTTCATGAAAATTGGATGAGTACTTTTCGAATTACTATTTGTTAACAGATATCAACAGCCAGGATATAAAGCATCTCTCTCGCTCTAGCGCTTTGCTTGAGTTGAGATGGCTAAAAACCAGCTGTAGTAAACAACAGCTTGCTGTGTTTTAACTTAGTTATAAGGCGCGAAAAGGTGTATATGAGACGTATTAACACTTACTGTGTTTTCACAAACCAAATTCAAATCCGTATGTCCGATCATCCGAACAATAATTGTGTCTATGTATATGTTAAACACACCACTACTAATAAAAAAATTATCAAGTAGCCTGGATTTTTTTGACGAAAAATAATAAAGTAACGAAAAACTGAGAACAAATAATTTGATTTGTATGTGTTACATTCGGACCAACGGGAATTTGGTTTGTGAGCCAACAGCTATATATCCCCAAAGGAAATTGTCTAACGGCTTATAATCGCTCAATAAAGGAGGGCAATCGGCACAACATGACATGAAGCCATAAAATCATTTTAAGGCTTGATGACAATTTTGAATTGAGTTTTGTGTGTCAAAATCTAAAAAATTTAAACAAAACCCTGTCATTCCTTACCCGAACTAAATCGGCAAATTTGTATTTAAACAGGGCACATGATTTTTATAACCATTACACCAGACGATCTTACTCTTAAGATATTGCTAATGCTGTATAGGTTTGCAGGTATCATAGATAATTAAATTGATTCGTTGTTTTTAACCGGGTTGTTTAATAGGCTATGCTCAGGATTTAGGTATTTAATTTTAGAATTTTTAAAAGTGAAGATTCTTAAATAATTGACAGTTTCATAAAAGTATAAGAAATAATTTAATTTAGTGAATGCAAGAAAATATTTTTTGCAGAATTTGACGGAAAGTAATTTTCTAATTTTGTTTTAGTTTAAAACTTTCAAATTTCGTAAACATAATTTTGTTAACAATCAAAGTAATTATTCATAATTCTTATGGGAATTTCATTTAGGTAAAATTGAATTGAAACAATTTAAATTCGAAATTCATTCCATTAGATGATATGTATAACACTGAACTAACCACCAGATGACGCCAATAATTACATATCCATACCATCTTTCGTTATCAACCATCAAACGACACATATCAAAATGTCATAATATTTCGATCATTTGTTGTCAAACTACAGTGGCTTAAATGACGCTTCTTTTGTAATTTTCAAAACAAGGGCAAAAACTGAGTTTCGTATGTTAATAAAACTTTGCTTTTTAATGGGGAAAAATACTGTTCAAGCTCAGCAATGGCTTTGTCCGACCATTTGTCGGTGGTATGCTGATTTCAAACGCATTCGTACAGACTGAAATGAAAATAGAAAACAGAAAACAAAAAACAAAAAAGTCAAAATCGTAATGGACAATCGCAAAGTGAAGTTGCGTGAGTTAGCTGATTTCCTGAAGCTATTTGGAATAGCGTTTACGCTACATATTCCATCAACATTTTGGGTATGTGAAAGCTTTTTTTTTCCAAATGGGTGCCGCGTCGATGGTTACGGCGTCTAAATTGCACGAATCGCAGACTTCAAAAAAATGTCCCAGGAAAAGATTTGGCTCCAATAAGGCAGTAATTGCCGAAACTAAGGCATATTTTGAGGCCAAAGATAAATCGTTCTACACGATCGGCATAGCAAAGTTAGAGAAGCGTTGGAATGAATGTATCGCACTTGAAGGAGAGTGTGTGATGAATAAAGAAAGATTTTGCTAAAAAATTGTTTTTGTTTTAGTTCCGGGGCTTGTTGATGATCCAGACAATTTAAAAGCCTTATTTCTGGGAGATTTCATTCTATATTATCAATGATATAAAATTCTTAGAATATCCAAATACCTGACTAAATCCATGAACTTTATTAGTAAATTCTTAACCACAAACAACCTAATTCAACGCAATCCTTCAATTGTGACCAACAGTCGACAACAATTATCGGTAAACGTTTGCATAATAATATTATAAAATCGAAATTCTGTATGTATCTAAAATATTCAATCTTGCTTGAAAATCAAATGAATTCCGTAAATTTCCTACATTATTCTTTGTATTCCGGATAATTTGGAATTGGGAATTGATGGTTATATTGGTGCTACAGTATGCTTTGAAAAATGTAATACAAGAATGTGTTATGAAGGTCAATAAATCAATTCCTAGAGCGAAAACAAAGTTTTAAAATGTCTCTTTGGTTGCTTGAAATTTTTAGGTACGTATAGTGTTCTATTGTTTTGTTGCTTAATAGACTTTGAAAACCAAAGTCCACCGCAAATAATAGCTAATTGACATTTTACTGGTTCACTCGAATAAAATATAATATTAGGACAAACTAGCCACTCGTTGTCTATAGGGTTGTAACAATTTTAAATAAGAAGTAAAAAAGAGGCTTCTTTGGAAAGTATACGCGTATATATAAAACAAATCCAACCGAAGTTTTCAAAGTGTTGTTACATTATTACGGCAACCTTCTAATTTAATTGTATAAATTGGTTTCAAACTAATTTAATTTTGAAAATATTTTCTTATATAAATTCAATCAACTCTCCGTTTTCAAATCAAGTTCACTTTAAAAAATTATTTTGGGAAAAATTTTAATTTATAATCAAACTCAATAAAAACTTATTTAAGAAAATTTCATGTGTATCTCAATAACAGCCGGAAAAAAATGTGTGCAGAATTAGCAAAAGTAAATTTGAGATACAGTCGAAACTTGATTATCCGGGATGCTCGGGACCGAACGTTTCCTGGATAATCAAAGATCACGGTTGATCCAATTTTTCAGTTTTATAAAAAAATACACAATATACATATCGTCGTCTTAGGATTATTCTTGTCTATGTCCAATTTTTGGTCAAATTGAGTTATATACGGAGCTAGGGTAAAACGATCACAAAGAATTCAAATTTCCCATCGAAATTTGACTATCTGCAACCGTTTCGCAGATTTTTTTTTTTTAAATATATCTATTTCGTATAATTTTTTCGTTTGTTATACTTTGTTTTGTCTCTATCCGGCTTATTTGGCTATCTCCATAGAAAACAAAAGTGATAAATTTAAATCATAAATAATTAAAATACTACTTGAGTTTGAAGTGCGAAACTTTGCGATTAAGCTCTGGAGTAACATTATTTACATGGAAACTCAAAATAAATAGAGAAATCACTCAGAAAAGCCTTTAATTCTTTAGTTGAATTTCAAATGCCGCTTTCTCTTATACACTAATTCTCTTTTTACACGATGGATATGTTCTATGAAAGTGCCGTGTAAATAAAGACATAGCATACATGGAAAAATGAGGGATTAATTCAATGTCGCTCGAAATGAGTAAATAAACAAATAATTTGAGAGACATAGGCATGTTATATTTCATTACGTATTATACATATTTTTTAAAAATTATAAATTAAATGCTTCAGACTTAAATTGATCACATGTATGTATGTTTTAAAAAAATAAGAAAATTAATAAATTCAGGAACCATTCATATAAAATAAAAATCGACGTTGACCTAAACTTCTTCATCATCATCATCAGTAGTAGATGATACGTGTTGTGGAGAGTAGGATGTAACATCGCTTTCATTGCTTGAAATGTTTTGCATAACTAATGAAGAATTCACTATTTCTCCTACCTCGTTGTCTTTTGTTTTTACGACAAATTCACTTATTAACCTTTGGAATCCAATTTTTGCAAGATCCTTATATATTTCTCGGGATCTCATCATAATTCCATTAAGATCTCGTTGAAATTGAACCGCTCGCTCTATGTTGTTATCCTTCGTAAAAAAGTGATTACCCAGTTTATTCGCAATTTGAATTCGTTCCAAAACATCGCTTGCTGTAAAAGAATTCGATTTCTCTTCATCGCTAGACTCTTTCGACTCAGTGGGCTCCGAAGCAAGTTGTTCCAATATTTCTTCATCACTTTAACTTTGTCAACCATCATGCTGTTGATAAATCCTCAAATTCTGCGCCACCAATCTCAAGCGCCAAATTAATGATATCCGAATGAATTTCACTTATATTTGGGGTTAAAATATTTTGAGTTTTAACGCATGCTGGCCAAAGTGATTTCCAATATGCATTCAGTGTTGATGGCTTCAACTCAGAGACGGCTATAGCAGCAAATTTCACACAATCCAATATGGAAAATTGTTTCCAAGCATCATTTATCGAAAGTGTTTCATCGTCCTCTATAGATTCTAAAATATATTGGAATGTTCGCTTGATGTAATACGCTTTAAAAGTCGAAATAAGTCCTTGATCTAACGGTTGGATCAAAGAAGTTGTATTGGGCGGTAAAAATTCGACTTTAACATTTGGCTGTTCCAAATCTGGATGTCCTGGTGCGTTGTCTCCAATTAATAGCACTTCCGGAATGAAAAGGTCATGAAACCATTCCGTAAATAAGCTTGCTGTCATCCATGCTTCCTATTGGCTTTCCAATGAACTGGTAGCTTATCTACCCTCTCTCGAGGACGTAGAGCTCAGTTAATTATCAGTTGTTTCAATATACGATCACCTGATGCATTGCTACAAAATAGATATGTCACACGATCCTTTGATGCCTTGAATCCGCCAGCTGTTTTTTTCGGTTTTTGATATATAGGTTCTGATCGGCATTCTTTTCCAAAACAGACCAGTTTCATCGGCGTCGAATACCTGGTCTGCACTATAATCACCTTCTTCGATAACTTTCGCGAGATTTTCGAGATATTCGTCAGCAGCTGCTATGTCTCCAGATGCGATTTCCCCTTTAATTTTCACATTATGCATTTCATACCTTTTTAGAAATTTTGTTAACCATCCAGTACTTGCCGAAAATTGGTTATTATTTTCTGTGATTTGTGATGATGAACAAGGCTCCATTTCTTTAATTCTTTTATAAATGCTGCTGGCTTTTCGTTTAATAGTGTTGCCGTCTACTGGCATTCGTATTTGCGTCACATCCTCTATCCAGATTATTAGAGCCTTCTCCATTTTTTCTTTAATGCTATCTCTTGTGTACGATGAAAACTTAGCACTAATTTTGGTACCGGAGGCTACAGATCGTCTAATTACACTTTCATTCCGCTTTATCGTTCTGATCGTAGCTTCGTTTAGACTAAACATCTTACCCACATAAGTAGAACCTTGTCCCTTTGCAAGGAGATCTAAAATTTCAATATTTGTTTGTAAAGAAATAGATTTTCTTATTTCGAAATAGTGTAAAAATTAACCGTGCAAAAAGAAAATTGGGTGAAACCCAATATGCATTTGTATATGCAAAATGGACATAGACAAGAATAATCCTAAGGCGACGATATGTACATATATGCTTAACACAGAAACAACGCTGTTGCCAAAATTTAACGAAAAAAAAAAAAAAAAAAATCCCGGTTAATCAATTGAAAATCTGAATAAACAAGTGACAAAAAAATTGACTGTGTAAAAAAAAATCACGGATAATAGAGGTTTACGGATAATCGGATCCCGGAAACCTCGAGTTTCGACTGTAATTCAAGATAAATTGATATTCGACATTATAAATTGTGAGATAAAAGAAACATTTAAGAAAATAAACACATTTAAAATGGAATTAGAGCAGTTGACTGCAACTTTTCTCAAACATATCGGATGATTTATTCAAAAATTTCACAAAATCATCTATATGAAGTTATTAAGCATAAATACGTCAAAAAATTTCAAAATCTTTTGTGCCCGGAGAAATTACCACCGGCTTCGACTGAAACTGTTACTGTTGGTATCAGGAAAGCGACGCATTTCCAATACGGATACAGGAGCAGTGATAGCAGGTGTATTGCCACCTCGTGGGAAAATCAAAGAATGAGAAAAAGTGGATCGTGAATTTGACCAGTTTAGAAATTCCTCTGGATCTTTTCACAATTTTAAAATTAGGTAATAAGGTTGCCTTCCTTTTAATAAACATTTTATTCCTTACAATAAAATTGTCGGGGATATAGAGAGTGTCATTATTAAAATGGATGATGCAACTCATAATAATTTAGGAGTAGGGTAGATAACAATTTTAACAAATTTTAAGTAAAATAATAATTTAGAAAATACATTTTTGAAAATTACCAAATTGCAAAAGATTCATGATGCTTTCAGAGTAAAAAGTTGTTTGAAACATAACGGTTATTTCAAATTCCGAAGATGACTATTTTCTTGGCATCTTCAATAGTTTCACAACGAGAAATAAATTCACTTGTGAAGTTGAAAACGAAGCTTGTTTAGCCTTTCTAGATATTTTAGTAGCGCATGGGGAGGATGGGAGTCTAAGAATTGATTAGTATCACAAAAAAATCAGGTCGGATCGATTCCTAAACTAATACGGGTTCTTGTTTAGAATGGATTACCGAAAATATTTAATTTTTGTTACAAAATGATGATATTTAAGTTGTCGGTAGAGCTTGTAAAATTTAGAAAAAATTTTGTTTACTAAATTAAAGGACAAAATTCCAAATCAAATTTAGTGTATAAGTTGAGTGAGATGTTCTTATGGTAAGGAATGTGTTGGGCAAACCAAAAATATCTGAAATGAAGAGTTTACCAACATATTCACGGATCGAAAATCAGCTACATATAAATAAAAATTTATCTATAAAATAATTCGATTATCCTAAAAAAGATTTGGTAAATATTATTTGAAAAACTAAAATGTCAAATGTAAATTCAAAGTTTAGACTTATTTTGAATATTTATTTCGAAAAGGATTTAGATTTACTTAGGTCTTCAAAACGAACACATAAGATTTTTAGTTTTGGAAATAGAATTTTACAAAATTTGTTATGGTTGTTTTTGTTAAGCCTTCAAATGTATTTTGATTTTTGTATTTAATGCAAAAAATTGTAAAAATGTAACTACGCTGATCCTTATTGTTTACCTACTACTTATAATTCATTCCTACGTTAAGTTAAAATTAAGATTTAATAGAACCACAAACATGTATACATAGTACAAAAAACTTACTTCTCTCCAATTTAATTTTAATTTGGCGATTAATATTAACATTTGGATTTTCTTTATGGGACATTCCAAATAAGGTACGGTACAGTCCTTTACGACAAAGGATAATAAACATCTTTGGTGGGTGAATTCTTATAAGCATAAGAGATTTGTTTGGAGCTTCTTATTAGCATCTAAAACACATATCTATGAGATATTCCATGCTAATTGTTGGCAACATATTTGAGGGGTGAGAACCATTTAGAACCTTCAAAAAATCGATTTTTTTTTTTGCTTTAAAAGTTACTTTAATATGTTTAGAATATGGCCAAAACCCAAAGCTCTTGTAAATAGAGCCAATTTCCAAGTCTACCTTTCACTCTACTGATTGAACTCATGCACATCATGCAAGCAAGTCTCATCTTTAATTATTTCGAAATTATTTGCCAATAAATTATTTTTATTATTTATTCCATAATTTTTTTATTAAACATCTTTTAAAGCTTCAATACTAAATCGAACATTTGATCCGTCTACCATCATTTTTGTACCAATTTGCTGAAATTCCAATATAAAAGAGTTGCCCTACAAAAAAAAAAAATAGATAGAAAAAGTAAAGAAACCACAACTCAGTTGATTTATAACACATTTAAATTGCCGGCAGTTAAACAATAACCTCCAATTAAAAGTTAAAATATTTACGTATTTATGTTGTTCTTCAAACACATTGACCTTCCGCCTTACCGCCATTCATAAAGCAACGACAATATTTTTATTGTGTTTACCAAAAAAATACTGTCCAAAATTAAAATCCATTTCTAGTTTTCATTTTCAAGTACACCTATGAAAAATGAAAGTTTTTCCGATAACATCATAAAACACAATTGAAAACACACAAAACAATCATCAAAATTATGTTACTTTTTTAAGTGATTGTTTTTATGTTCTGTCGACAAAAGCATTAAATACAAAATAAAAAATTTCTCTTGAAAACGCAAACCGGCGCACTTTTGATTGATTTAAGTGTAATCTGCTTATTGTTTGTGTATAGGTACGTACCCTATCAATAAAGGAAATTGATTGTTAAAAACTATTAAACTGTTATTAGTTTGGCGGCACGTGTATGTGCATGCACATATATTCATTAATTTTGTTTAATTTACAGAAACACTAATTGAAATTAAAAGTAAGTTCATAAAAAAAAGTTTTAATGGATAGACAGATTTTTTTTTTGTTTTTTGTTAGTTGATGATGGGCGATGGACAAAGTGAGAGTTTTCAATTTTTGAATCAACATTTTAAAAAAATTTTCATTTTGATGCAATACAAAAAAAACCAAAAAAAAATTGTATGGAAAGTATTCATCGCATTCAACTTTTGATTTTGCAATAAATTAATCATCCATTTCTAAATATTAAGCTTATTAAATGAAATACAAATTATTTGATTGCGAAAGACAGACGAACAAATTTAATAAAATAATTTGCCCTTAAAGAATTTGAAATAACTAGAAAAAAAAAAAACGGTTGGTTGAATAATCGCGGCATTATAAAAAAAAAAAAAATGTTTAGTATTTTATGCCCCCGATTGAATCAGCCGCAATTGAATTGACCTCTTATCAAATTGATGTTAAATTTCTTTACGATTTTTACGAGCAACTCATTTCTAAAGGAAATTGCGCATGCAAAACAATCTTCTGATCTTAAACACCTTGGTTCGTATTACAACATTAACATATTTATTTATATATGTATGTATGTATGAACGATTACATTATGTGAGATAAACCAAAGAAAAAAACTATCAATACTAAATTGCAATTCATTACTTACTACTATATACATTATGATATTTTTTTTTATCATTAATTAAAACTGTTCATCATTAGATCGCGAATAATAATTATACTTGACATACATTCGCGATCATAAAACACAAATAAAAAATGGGAAGATGAATAAATCACAAAGTGACGAAAAGTGATAAAACCGCACTTAACAATTTTTGATTGACAGTAAGTGCGCTGTAAATAGCGTTTTTTTTATTTTTTTTATTATTGACAAACGATTAAGAACAACAATTATAATCGTCGTCTCATTTCGCGATTCATTGAATAAATCGATCGTTATATTACATGATGAGTATTATGTGGCGATAGATATCTTTCGCGTTCACAATTTTGTTTTCTTTTATTTTATTTTATATTTCTTTATCCTATTATGTGTCGCCCGTACAAGATAAAATATGTACAGCAAAATGAGATTAAAGAAATGAAATTTTTTATCATTTTTTTTTTTTATGGTTCTACTATCGAGATTTAATTATTGATCGCGATATAAATTATAAAAAAGCTTTGCAATAAAATGACAAACTGCTGGTGTTTGTTGTTATATTTTACGGTCATGATCATGATAAATAAATAGAATGTATATGGCTAGTTAATCATAACTCTTGATAATAATCTTTACAGTTTTTGTTGATGTAAGAAAATTAAGAATAGGAGGAGATTGGTAAATTATTATTTCCCAGTAATCATGTAAAAGACAAGTTAAAATATATCAAGGCCTTGAAAAAAGAAATTTAAAAAATGTGACATATACGGTTTGAGTAATTTTACTAGGAACTGTACCCTTGTTCTGACGTCTGTTTTTTAAAAATATAAAACTTCTTAAAAGTTCACAAAAATCGTATTGTCCGTAAATTGATATATTTAATTGATTCCTAAATTTTATTAAATTATTTGATGCTTAAAATATCGAGGATCGAAATATATCATTGTATAGGTATCAACTTGCAAGGCTAAATTTTGATCTGCTTGTTACAGTCCAGTCGACTTATGGCATTTTTATCACAAGTGAGAGTCCACTTCTGACTCTCTATAATTAATGTTTTTTGGGTCGCTGACCACGAAAAATATTGGCATCTCAAGACAAGGTGTTATGGGAATACTATATTGTTATAATAAAACCAAACAAACTTTTTATCTTTCCTGATGATAAATTTATCAAAAGTTTTGCCAAAAAATTGATTTTATTGTTACCAACACAAATGCAAAAAAAAACTAAAAATGGTGTTTCTTCAATTTTTAGGTGTATAAAGTAAAAAAGTAAAAGTGGGTACGCTCGCTTAAGTAATGCGAAAAAGTTTTTCGATCATCATTCGACTGGTCTATTATCGAGATTTACTTAATCTAGCTCATCAATATAAAGTTGATCGAATCATAAAATGGAATCGTTTATCAAGTACTTTACAGGCGACGAACATTACTAAGCTAGTACACATTATAAATTGGCATTTGTAGATGATTCTCATTAGAAAATTAGTTAACTTATTGCACACAAAAGGTTACACTTAAAAAATAATTGCGCACTGAAAAAAAACGGACACTTATAGAGTGAAAAACTGCGTTGATAGTATGAAAAAAATCATCAAAACTCCTTCGATGGTAATAGTAAGAAACAGCGTGCGTCAATATTCTGAAAAATATAAATTCTGATCTGGGGGTCAATTCTCGTTCTATGAAAAAACCTAATGAAAAAAAAGTTTTCATTTTGATTCCATCAAGTCTTTTTCATTTATAACATTTCACACAACGACAATAAGCGATTCTCGATGTCCAAATGAAAAAGAATCGTGAGAAAAACGCTGAATAAGTTATTTCCATAGTAAGCTACACTGTAAACACATATTTTTTTGAGTTTCATGTATATTTCCGCTAGCTGATACAACAATTGGTTTAAATATTAGCTAAATAAATGATAAAGTAGATTTAGTTAATCAGTTTTTGTCATTGGCTGTCAAAATATAAAGTAAATTATAAAATTGACCAAATTATTTTTAAAACTTAACTAAATTAATTATTTGGAGGCTTTTCTTAAATATACGGAATAGTTTTTAATAGATTTACTTATTAGTTAAGTTTAAAGTGAATCATATTATAGTTTCAATGCACATTTAATGGTAAAAATACAAATTTAGTTTTTATAGAATTTTATTTCCATATTTATGATGTTCTCACCGCCAAAATGGTCGGTGAGAAAGTTTTATTCATATGAAAAGATTTTGACGTCATTTTTCTCCTTCTGATGGAACATGAATCGGAAATGTGTATTTCTCACTGAAAACACTTTTCATTGTACTTTTCATAGAACGAGAATTGACCCCCTGTTGTAGTATTAATGAATTTATTCTCACACATTGTGAATGGACACAAATAGAATCTGTTTTGGGTGGATTAATGCGTATTATTAACATCACAAGTTGTTGAGTTAAGGAAGAAACACAAAATATTTAAGAAACAATTTGATAAATCTAATGAACTATTCGTAATATGAACGAAACATTTAATAGTATCAATGAATGGGTTCATGTACAGAAATTAAGAGTTCATTCCTTTGATGTAAAGTTCGAATATATTGATGAAATTATTAGTAATGATTTAATTCATACAATTGACGATCGGTATCGTAAATAATAAACCAGGATACGTAATATTTACATAGTTATTCATACTAAAAATGGCAATTAGCGGGATTTAATGAATGAATTCATAAAATGTATATATATATATATATATATATATATATATATATATATATATATATATATATATATATATATATATATATATATATATATATATATATATATATATATATATATATATATATATATGTAGGAAAATTGACTCCGTTAAAAAAAAAAACAGCAACCAAATTTAACTTGTTGTACTATCGAATGTCCAAAAAAGAATGATTTATTAGATCTCGAAATATACATGTTATAACGATATGCACAAATACAACAATAATTATACAAAAAACCGACTAATCAATATTATATAAAGTAAATAGAATCAAAGGGTGATCCTCAATCATCAATAAATCCCACTCGGCCGTCCTGATTTTCATCTGTCCCAGATGGTACTTCACCACCATTACCATTTTCTAGCTCTCCGGCCCCTTCTTCTTCCGTTGTTTCACAATCATCATCTGTTATTCCACAATAATATGGTTTCATTAACTCGGCACTTGTAGTAGTAGTCTGTGGCCCTTCCGTCTGCGATACTTTCTTTACATCGTAGCGGTCTCGACCTTTTACACTAGTTACTTCGTACGGACGAAAGAACTTGGGATATATTTTTCCCCCCACTAAATTGCGTTTTTTTTTATTACCACCCAATCATCAAGGTTGAATGGGTTTGCCACTCGCCTTCGACGACTAAAAGTTGATCGGTTTTCAGCTTGAACCTCAACTATCTTCTGCTTTGCATTTTCTCGTAAGTCCACTCGCTCATTGTCAAACCAAAGTGCTGCTTCTTGTTCTAAAACCTCCTGAATTCTTACTTCTTCAGGACACCTCAACTTCACACCCGTAAGTAATTGAAATGGGCTCACGCCAATGCTTCTTTGGTAAGAATTGTTGAAATATCTTTGAAACCTATCCTCATATTTGTACCATTCTTCTGGGTTTGATAACGCCAATTTCGTCAACGCGGGTATAATAATTCGGTTGATGCGCTCTACTTGTCCATTTCCTGAAGGCATTCCCACAGTCACAGAGAAGTGCTTGATATCCTCCTTATCGCAGTAATTGTCAAATTCCTTTCGAAATGCAGGGCCCTGATCTGAGATTTTTACTGCTGGATTCCTGAAAATCGTCTTTTGTAACTCCAATTTGGCAATCGTTTCTTTTGTAGTCATGGTCTTCGTCGGATACAGCCACACAAACTTTGTAAAGCCGTCAATTACACAGAGGATAAACTTGTACTGCTTTTTCGTAGCAACAAGCTACCCAGATAGTCCACGTGATAAGTACTCAACGGGACTTCGCCTTTTGGAATTGAATTAAGTAGTCCGTCTTGTTTGCCCGCTTTTCGTTCTGCCAGAATGCAAGGGATGCAATTTTTAATACAACTTTGAATTTTATCACGTAATTTCGTAATGAAAAATTGCCTCTTGATTAATTCCTCAGTTTTCTTAATAGAAAAATGTCCTTGTTTATGGTACACCTTAATGACCTTTGCTTGCATTTTTCTCGGGACAACTATCAACGGACTACCTAGAATAAATTTAAACAAAATTCCATTAGTGGTTATATAATCATTATACGGGCCTGATTTTAAGAGCTCCAATATCGCCTTTAAATGTTCATCGTCTTTCTGTGCCGCCTTTATTCTCGCTGTAACACCTTCCTCAATGAGTAAAACAACCGGACTCCTGCTTAATGCATCTACGTGTTGCATTCGTTGGGATGGACGGTGCTCTAGTTTATAATTAAATTCTTGCAACTGCAGTACCCACCCTGCAATTCTTGACGTTAATTCCTTTCTCTCCATTGTATATTTAAAAGCAGCGCAATCCGTGGCTATACCAAATTCCAATCCCAAGAGATATATACGAAATTTCTTTAACGCTCTAACAATCGCCAGGACCTCAAGTTCATAGTTACTATACCGTTCTTCACAGTCGGATGTTTTCTTGCTATAGAAATAAACAGGATGAAACTGCTGATCACCGTCGAATTTCTGAAGAAGAATTGCTCCTAACCCGATCTTGCACGCGTCCGTTGTGAAGCTGTGTCTCAGCACTTACAGAGTAAATTCGGAGAACCGGTTCTTTCACCAATATTTGTTTTAGCTGGTTAAAGGAATTCTTCTGTTCGGCTTCGAACTTAAACACCGTATCCTTTCTCAGAAGATCTAAGAGAGGTTTTGCATATATAGCATAGTTTTTCACAAATTTGCGAAAATATCCCGTTAGGCCTAAAAACGACTGGAGTTTCTTGAAAGTATTCGGTTCTGGAAACTTTAGTATGGCCTCCTTTTTTACTCTTACATGGCCGGAGCCACCCACTTTCAATTTCGTACCCTAGGTATTCAATGCAGGAATACAAAAATTGACATTTGGACCAATTAATCTGGAGTCCATGCTTTTCGGCCAGCTTTAACACGATTTCCAATCGAGTAATTGCTTCCTTCTCGTTTCCCGCTGGGATTATTAGGTCATCCATATAAATACACACTATCCCCAACGCGCTTAATGGTTTAAATACATTGTTGATGAAGCGTTGGAATGCAGCTGGCGAGTTGCATAGGCCAAACGGTGCCCATAAAAACTACAATGCCTTGTTCAATCTGCATACCATTTTCCCAGCCAAAAAACCCTCCTTCATTCAAGAAAGCTGTTTTTACATCTATACGATTTCTTATCCAATTTTCTTCTACACTCGTTTGGAATATGTACATATAATACGAAAGGGAAAATTTTTACTTTTGGCAATTAATATCGGCTTATTTAGAAAAGGTTTAAGAAGAAATATTTAGGCAATTTAAAGAAAAATTCAATCAAATTTCAATTAAAAAAAAAAAATTAAATACAAACTATTTCAAGTTAACAAGATCCTCAACACATGCAAGTTTCGTGACGATTCCCCCAACAGCGTTCCCAATCAAGATCTTTCCATTTTAAAGCCACACATTAGCATCTATAGCAGTATTACATAATTTACGAAAAGCACGAAATAAACACTGGTTGATGTAAATTTGTATATCGCCTGCAAAACTCAAATCTTTGTCACGTAAATCCTTTTCTCTTTAATGCATCCAAGATATTGTTTTTTGTAACGGCAGAAATTAATTTCACACGAATTAATTCATTGTTATAATGAACTTTTTCCATATCGTCACTCCATATCGTCTACACTCAAATTCACGTTTAGACACGTGCTGAACAAATTAGTTACAACACGTGAGGTCGTAAATTTTGTTGCGGCCAAAAATTAACGACCTCATTGTCAATCCGTAATAAATATCATTTTGCACATACACACCCACACAGACACACACACCAGATGGTCAATCAATTTTTCTCTTTTTTTATCATAAACACACACCAGATAGTACCACAAAAAAAAGGGTGGTACCACCTCTTTAAGAAGAAAAAATAAATTAAGGGGAAAGAAGATTCACAAAGCACGTAGGCACAAAAATAGGGTATAAAAACAGTTTTTAGCATAATTTTAGTTAGTGTTTGTTAGAAATTTGATAAACGAGTAACACCCGAAACGATCGTAATTTCAATTTCAAATAAAATAAATATCACGTTAAAGAAAGTGACAAAACCAAAATATGGTGTTTTATTTCATAAAATCTTTTTGTTAGTGATATTAGTCGACGAATAAACAACAAATATGTTAAGTTTCAATCTTACTGATAGCTTCATACTTTCCGATACTAAGATACTTTCTGCTAAAAGTTTTCTATAAATTTATTTCACGATTGATCAGATAACAAAAAAAAAATGCTCTTTGGTTCTTGATTTGCCTGAAATGCCTTCTTAGACCTATATGTTGGTCCGGGACCCCAGTTAAAAACAGTTCAGTAAAAAAGGAGCTTCGGCCAAAAATTAGATGGTAACTCAGTCAAAAATATTTTAGACTGAAATGCCTTTTCCGTAAGTAGTTTAATCAAAAATCTAAAATGGCTAAAGACTTTTTTGACAGGGATTCTTTTTGGGTTTGTGACTGAATTACCTTTTGAAAAGGAAATTCAGCCAAACAACTAAAATGGGATTCCAGGCAAAATTGTTCTCCGGCAATTATTTGGCAATTATTTTTACACATTTATTTGGATTGAACAACCTTCTTGAAAGGTACTTCAGTCGCAAATTTTTGGACTGGAATAACTTTTGGTAGGTTTGTTTCCATTTCCAGAAAATCTGGAAAAGGAAGATTTAATTTTCAAATATTCTTTAAAATGAAGATTTATTTTTAATATTGGACTAGAAATTTGCATTTTCCAGAAAATTTTAAAACCGATTCGGACGTACCCATAGCCTGGATGGGCCATAACATTCATTTTGATTGCCCTACCTTCTGAAAAGGCATTTCAGTAAACTGTTTTCTGACCGAAACACTTTTTTTTTTGCACTAAAGTTCCTTTTGCAACGGAGTTTCAGTCATAATATTTGTATGAGAACAATTTTGCCTGATATTCCTTTTTAGTGATTTGACTGATTCTCCGTTTCAAATGGCACAAATCCAAAAAAGAATTCCAGTCAAAAAAAGTTTGATTTGAATTCCGTTTTAGGAACTTCTTTCCGGAAAGGCATTTCAGTCCAAAACTATTTTGACTAAGTTACCTTTTAATTTTTGACTGAAACTCCTTCGTGTTTTTGACTAAAATATTTTTAACTGGTATTCCAGGAGCCACGGAGCACAAGACAACTTAATTTCTAAAAACTACATATCCGCTGGATACTTGGTGATTCTGGAAAGCAGAAATAGGTTCCACAGGACTTTTCAAAAATTAAAATCGAAATCGAGATTAATTAGTTATTTCTAAATTTTACTTACGTAAACAGAGTCGAAATTATTTAAATTCAAATTTGGAATAAAAACTATAAATTAAAATTTAAAAATTGTTTAATTAGAGTCTAAGAAACCAATTATAAATTAATAAGTAGGTTAATAATGTTTAATAGTACCCAACCTGAGTCGATATCCCAAAACCGACTACCATCAAAACCACCCTGATATATTCAGCAAATTTGGAAATTTTGGAACTGGTTCACTAATTTTAAATACAAAATTTATAATTTTACTTATAATTCTAGAATTTTTGATTTGGAATAATAAACCTTAACTAAAGTGTACAGAAGCTTAAATTTTTTAGATTTGTACTAAATTTGATAAGATGGCTTTTGAAATTTCAATACCATAGTTAAAAAAATGTATCACTTTGTACAAAATTTATTTTCTAAAGAATTGTGACGCTTGATTTAGACAACACAATTTTATCAAAATCGTATAATCCAAATTTATAAGGTGAAAGGATTTATGCTGATTCATTATGAAGCATTTTGAGGTTCAAATTGATCATTCATTTTAGGTTGGCGCCTACGCCCAGATCATTGTTGATAATGGTAGAGGGTGAAAATTGTTGGTAAATTTTAGATTCTTGGATTTCGAGAATTAAACACTGAAACTCTAATCATGATTCGAAACAGAAACTTTAATGGAACAATTGATGACTTTTAACTTCGGATTTCTGACTTACGTTATTTTGTGAGGAAAATTTTTGTTGGATTTATTTAAAATATCGTGGTCCCATTATTAATCGTAATTCTCGCAATCTGTTTCCTGATTAAAATGAACCCAAAAGTGTCATCAAATGTTACCGATATGGAATATATTGCCGACGACCTGTTAAATTTCCGAGATTTTCCTCTCTTGCCTGCTCAAAACTATTTTTGTTTAAGTATTTTGCAAAATTTACTAAAAATTGTCACGAGGTAGTATGTTTTTGTTTGGGCAAGAGAAAAGTATTTAAGTGGAGACCGGCCAATAGGAAAAAACCATTACAACACGTTAAAATTTTTAAAAAATCTTCTTTCTTCTCAATTGGGTAATTTCAATTGTCCCAGATTTCTATTTTATACATTAAATTTATTTCAATGCCATTCATTTTAAATTTTAACTAAAAATCAATTTTAATCTTGTCTGCAAATTTTGGAAAATTATTGTTATTAACTTTTAATTTAATTTTTCCAATTTACAAAGCACATTCAAGTACATACGTTATTTGTAATCCACCAAAAATCCTCTTACTACATTAGTTATATAATCATTTTGGGGTCAACTGTAATTTAAGAATTTTTTGCGTTTACATGTAGTAATTGAAAGTGAAAATTTTGTTCCTCAGGATCCTTGAAATATGTAGACATATTTACAATATATTTAAACCATTTTATTTAAACATTGTCTGATTTCATAATCATCGTCTCGTTAATACACGTACGGATTACGCAAAATATAACTTAAAGGTGTTTTTTTAGGTACGTTTTACATGTTAAATTTATTTCATTGAATAATAAAATATTCTTCGTGTTCTTTAGTCTGTGATAACAATCATTTGTCGTCAATTGAGTGGTTTATCTGATCTATCTGGTCATGGACGATTATGTACACAGATTAAAAATAATTTGTAAACTAAATAAGTACATCATTATGTAATTATGTGTAGGTGGTAATAAACAATATATTGAGCGAGAGAGAAGCGCACGCGAAGGACAATATGCCAATCATTTTCCCAGCCATTCTGTCAATTAAGCCTGTGATCACAAGAAAACGAAAATAATTTATCTTGTTTACCTCGAAGTCGTGATTTAATATTACCATTAAACTAACAGCTCTTAAATCTAATCATATTTTCTTCTTATTTTATGTCTTCGTGCATATATCGATATCGTACTAATTTATAATATTTTTCTTCCGTAATAAAATTTCCATATGCAATACTAATAGGTAGTTATGTATATGAGCGCGTATTTTGAAAAAGAATTTTTCTATTACAATATTGATCGTTTCACCACCTCAAGCCAAAAATATATGTGCATTTTACAACCAGAAAGCAAAAAAATTTATAAAATTTATTAAATATACGGAAAATTTATGAAAGCGGATTTTGATTTGATGGATTCAAAGTGTCTTTATAGTTTATCTAGAGAGAATAGTCTGAAAATTAATCACACGAAATTGACTTGGCGTTTTATTGATTTGATTTATAATTTCCTTCTTATTTTTTTTTTTCGTTTCAGGTATGTAAAACTAACTAATGAAATAAACGACTACTTCAACAGAGTTATGTACGGAGACAATGAACAATTCATTATTTGTTTGTGGTTGATTATTTTTTGAGGAATGATAAGATCAAGGGTAAGAATGTGATATGAATTTTTAATTGTTTGTTAAAAAGGGGGCCTTTATTTATACTAATAAATAGAGAGTGTTGTTCATGTTCCGGATGTAATGTAGACACGATTGTCATCACAGGTTACTAACTCCTTAATTTCATTCTTATGACAATTCAAGGTCTTCTAAGTGCGTTTCGTAAAATTAAACATTCTTGAAAATGTTAAAATAACTTTTGCACATTTAGCCCTACAGTGAACAAAACATATTTTTGTTATCTAATATGGTGACAAATGTTGTCATCAATCAAATGTAAATCAGTATGAAGAGTTTGAATAACTCAGCGACTAGTATTAGCTATGTTTTTTATGTTTCTATTCCAAAAGAATAGAAACATGAGGAAAAGTACAAATACATTTTATCCATATATAAAAATGAGACGGACAGACATTTTTTGAAAGAAGTATCGGGAAATGACCATTTAAAAAGCCCCCTTAAAAGGATTGTAAAAATTATTTTTGTCGCTGAGTTGGCACAACTCTCTTCTATCATTACGTTAAGTTTGAGCGCGATCTTCATTTAGTTTGTTTACAGTGCTCGACTTTGTGTGTTTTACGATTTTTACAATGAATAAAAATATCGAACAAAGAATTTGTCAAATCGCTGAAAATGTCAAAAACTTTATCAAAAACACGTCCATATGAGTGGTACAGTGCATTCAAAAGCGGTCAAGAGGTGGTGGATTATTTGCCTCGCTCTGGTCGGCCATCAACGGCGTGTTGTCCACTCGGAATTCTTGCCAGAAAGTCAGACGATAAATAAAGAATATTATCTGGGCGTTATGCGGCGTTTGAGAGAGCAAATTCGTCGAAAAAGGCCAGGTTTGTGGAAAGAAAATTGTTTCCATGCTAAAATACTGTTACAATCAAGGTTCGAAGCACTGGATTGTGAATAAAACAAATCACTTCAATTTTGCTTACAATAATTCACAAAATCACTTATTATAATTTTCGCAAAATTTTACTGATCGCACTAAAACACTTTTTAAATAACTTTTTAATTTCTTTTTAATCTTCACACTATCGCTTACCAAATACTAATGATCCAATTCGATCTCGTTCCCTCCTTGTATACTCAAACCAAAACTTCTAGAAAGTTCATGACTTTTCCGGTAAGAATAGTCTAGAAACATTTAGAACAGTTTAGTCATGGAAAATTCCATTTTAGTACAGCAAAACATTGAGCTATTAATTTAACTTATTCTATTACACCCTAGATGTCACCGTAACAACATTTTAATATTTGCCTGTACTCATGAAACAGAAAATTTGTAGTCTCGATAAGAATAACTGTATAAAAATCAAGATTTCATGTACAATTAATAAGTTGTGTAATTCAAAGAAATTAATTAAAAACGATAAAATGTAGCGTAAAAAGTCCTACTGGAAGAAATTAAACTGAATTAATTGCAGTTCAACCCCATAAATAGACAACGTCTGGAAGCAATTTATAGAGATAAATCGAGACTCCCTTCAGTAAAGGGTGGATTCCTTGTTCCATCAGACGTCAGCTTTTTATGGAGATGCCAAGGCTTTGGGCAACTCAACTTATAAGGGCATAGTTTGCTGTTGATCAAAAACAAACTAAAAAGAACATTTTAATTCCTTATTTCACAACACTTCCTTTCGTCGAAACTGAATAATTCGCTCGGTGAGGATACTTTTTCGTAGTCAATTACCATTTTAAGTTTGATAAAAGCTAAATTTTGGACGTGGGTTGGAAAATATTAAAATCGCTGATCGAAGCGTGTGTCATCGATGTCGTATTAATGGAATAATATCATAGTCATTTTCATTTAGAACGTTGATTTCAAACCTGCATCCAGATTCTCAAAAACCAAGAAAGTGAACTTCTAAAAAGCAACGTTTACCATTATGAATTTTCAATTTTTGGATACTATTTTTTTAGCAGTTCAATAGAAAGAATATAAAGGGCTGAAACCTCATGAGGTGGTCAGAACTTCGGTGTTGATTAATTCAACTCCCAAATCAATCCCGAAATGAATTTCTTAAGTCAATCTTCAGCTCAAACTCAATATACAAATCAACCTCAATCTCAACCGTAACATAATTCTAAACGCAATCACCAAATCAACCCCAAATCAACCCTTAATCTAACTTCAAATCAACTCTTAAATAATTCCCCAACTGAACAACTCACTTAACCCCAATGCAAGCTAACTACTGCTCAACTCATACCGTCATACCAACATACCATCACACCATCCTACCGTCATATTATCATACCACCATACCATCATACCATCATACCATCATCATCATCACACCACCATCACTATTACCATCACTATCACACAATTCTTATATACAAACCATCATACCATTATACCATCATATCATCATACCTTCATACTATCATACCATCATCAAAAATCAACTAAATTTTTGAAGTTTTAGAAATTCCTCTGTAGTAAATTTAGACCCGATTATCATCTCTCAAGAATTAGATGAATGTTTGAGATATTAACAGTGATCTTTCTTAAGTCTTCAACAATATTTGTGTAAAGTTTGGTTCAAATAGTTCAATGCATCTGCATTTGTTTAAATATCAGACACATATACTGTACATACATATATGTATATAAATACTCACTTTTAACAGTGAAACCTTATTTCAACTTTTTAATTTTTGTTGAATGTTAATTTACTTATTTCAACGGATACTCAATTTAGCGAAATCCTTCACTTCAACTGACAAACTTTTAAGTCCCATGCAACTGAATTTTTTCAATGAAAAGCTCCCTTAGATAAGCTTACACTTTATTAGAGTGGACACGGGCAGATATTTCTGCGATAATACAGGTTTTACACTTCAAATTGAAACTTTTACACTTCAATTTGTTCCTTTTACACTTCAAATTGAACCTTTTACATTTCAAATTGAACTTTTTACATTTCAAATTTAACCTTTAGCAAATTATATGTATGGCCAATTAGGAAGGAACTTGGCTATTTTTTAGCCGGTTTTAGTGAAATTTGACATCCATGATTGAAATGGGATTTTTACATGATTTTTCTATAAAATTCTGGAATATGGCCAAAAAAATAAATAAATGAAATTTGACATGTGCTTTGGAAATGGAATTCTAAAATGATTTTTAGATGAAGTTATAACTCATTTTAGAACCCCATTTCCATCGCACATGTCAAATTTCATCATAATCGGTTAAGAAATATCCAAGTTCCATCCTACTTGGCCATATTCCAGAACTTTATCTAAAAATCAATTGAGAAATCGAATAAGATTTAGAATCTCAATAAAATTTAAAAAAAAAATAATCACAAATCCTCAGTTTAACGGATACCTCAAGACAACGGACAACTTTTTTGGTCCCCTCGATTTCCTTTGTAGTGAGGTTTCCCTGTATATAGATTGCTCAACTGCTCACTAAACCCAAATCCAACCTCAACTAAACCGCAACTTAAGCCTAATTCAACTCGCAAACGGAACCCAACTTAATGCTCAACTCAACCGCAAACTCTAGGCCAAACTCAATCCTCAAACCAGCACACATAAAAAATTGATCAACAATTCACTATATCCTATCCAGCCCCAACTCAACTGCAACTCAACTTCAACTCAACCTGCAAATTGACCCCTCACTTAACCTTCAAATTAACCCCAAATTCAATGTGCAATTCAATAATTAAACCAGCATACATAAAAAAATTTGTAAATATTTTTATATCCAACCCCAACTCAACTCCAACTCAACTTCAACTCAAGCCGCAAATTTACCTCTAACTTAACCTTCAAATCAACCCCAAATTCAAAGCCCAATTTACTAATCAAACCAGCTTATAAACAAATTCGTAAATATTTTTATATACCCAGGTGGTTTGGTCCTTTTCCTATGGCAGGTACCTCACCCTCTTGACGTACAGTTTCCAAAAGCTATTCAAATCGCCGTCTTAACCACAGAAACAGTTTGGCGAAAAAAATTCCAAATCGGACAAGCCGTTCTCAAGGTACCATGGGTAATACGTCCAGACAAACGAACAGACATTTTTTTTTTTGGCTTTTTCAGACTCAGGGGCTTTTAAAACGTCAAGAAAAATGGTTTTGGACCAACCAAATTTTTCATCATTTTTGACAGGATTTCAATACTTTGGTCTTTTTAGACCGAAGTAATTGCAAACATATAAAACTAAGTTTTGCTTTTTACAAGTTTTTATGTTTACAGATTATCTTAGTTTTTAGAGAATCAGCACCCTGGTAACTTGATTTTGTTTTTTTTTATATTGAAACAGTTTGGTAAAGTAGACGCATAGCTATGGGGGAGTAATTACATTACTCCGCTCCTCGCCTCCACTGTTCTATCTGTGGGATTTTACAATACATTGTTTTGAATCTCCAGTTTTTGTAATGATTCTGTAATTATCACTTTCTCGAAAGGATTACTGTGATCATCTGATTCTGGAAATAAATTTATTGGCTCATCCGAAAATTGCTTTAAGGGTAGCTTATAAACCGTTATTCAACCTCTGCTAAAATCTTAGGTTATTAAATTTTTTTTTTTTAAAGTGTAAAAAGGCTTGTAAAACGTTCTGCTAACCGTATTTATCCAGTATTTATTTAACCTTAGTCAATAACTAATTGTAAATTAACGGTTAATTTTGAACTAAATTTAAACAGATAAATTGGTAAATTTAATTTGAGAGGAACCTTCTGTCGATGATGTTGTTGCAGTTGCCTTTCCTTGGTTCGATGTGGACGGTTGTGTCAATTGTGCAATTGTTTGCTAATGGCGATACAAATTGTCTCATTAGTTTCAGTAAGCGAACTGCATTTGATTTGGTTCCTTTTCAGGAAAGTTGCTTCAGCAAAGCGTTAGCAAACATTTTACATGCAATGGTTTTCGCTGTTTTGGGGTCATCTGCCAATATTTTCATTTTTTTATCTATTAAGAATAAGATTTAAATTAAAGAATTTCATAAAATATTATAAATATCGACATAAAAAGCTTACCAAATTAATCTGATATAATTAGTACTGTGTGGATCATCTTCTAGCTGCTCTAATTCGAAAAGGGTCACAATTGGTAATTTAGAAGATTCGTATTTGTTACCTAGTTCGAAGCTTGAATAAGAATAAAATAACCGTAATCGGTAAAAATTTAACCAAATGGTTTAAAAATGGTATTAAAATTACTTGAAATAATTTATTAAAGTTTAATAAACGGTTAAAATTCGAAGACAGTACAAAATCGTTTTGGTTTGGAAATTCATAAAATAAACAATAATTTTCAAAAATATAACCAAATCATTAGATAAAATATAAAAATTGTACATATGTAGATCAAACCAATAAGATTCTTTCGCCAGTTTATATACAAAATATATTAACAATAATGGCATTAACAACATTTTTGGATTGGTTATTCAGAAAGAAATGAAGAAGCCAATCATTTATAATATATCTACCAAAAAAGTAGAAATATCAATCCCCTCATACCCCAAAAGTTATACAAAGTGTATAACCCCGAACAAAAATGACAACTTTCCTTGAGCTCATTGTTTTTTTTTTCTATAAAAAGCCGAAAGAATCTTATTGATTTAATACACAGAGAAACTTCTCTTTCTCTTAATTATTTGTGTGGGGATAAAACACACAGAAATGAGGGTTTTCCTTAAATTTTTTGATTTTGTGAATATAATTCGCTAAATCAGTACGTTCATACTTAACGCTATCTGTGTTAAGTAGGAATTATATTTTTGTAGTTTGGTCGTAGCTACCTGATGAGTAGACCAACTTCTTCAGTACGAAACCAAACTACTAAAACAATGAGCTCAAGGAAAGTTCTCGTTTTTTGTTCAGGGCTATACACATTGTATAACTCTTGGGGTAAAGTACGGGGGGAATTGATATTTCTACTTTTTTGGTAGATATGATTGGCCTCTTCATTTTTTTTTTTTTTTTTTTGATTAACTAATCGAAAAATGTTGTGAATGCCATTATTGTCTATAAAAAGCCGCACGAATCTTTTTAATTTAAAACTCAGACAAACTTCTCTTTTTCTTAATAAATCAAACCTTGGCTTTGTACAAGTTAATAAACTGTTATAATTTAATGGTTTTAATTTTTTTTTTTTTTAATTTATTAATATATTACGACTAAGTTATTACAACTCATTTAGCAATTTTTCTTTCTTATTTTAATTCTCTGTTAGTTGGGCTATAACACGGTAGTTATTCCCAGTGGGCCCAGATCTTCCGGTTACATCAGCAACTTTCAGTCCTGAGGAACTAAATGAAGCGACTTCGTTCTTCTTCTTCGTTGACAATATGTTGAATATCCGTGTTTTCATGGAGTTGTAAACGCTGGATATATTTTTTGGCATTTTGTGTGATTTCTTCGCTGACGGTTTCCATTTTTAGATCCCTATGTAGATTATCGTTTCTAATATACCAAGGTGCATTGACAATACATCGCAGTACTTTGTTCTGGAACGTTTGTATAATTTTCAACGTTCGTTTTCTTTGTGCATCCCCAGAGCTGGATGCCATAGGTCCACACAGACTTGAGTATTTGCCTGTATAAAAGCAGCTTATTGTAAATGGTAAGCTCACTATTTCTTCCAATGAGCCAATACATTTTTCTGAACTTTATATCCAATTCTTGCCTTTTTTTCTTGACATGCTCTTTCTATTTTAACTTGGCGTCGAGCGTCATACCTAGGTATTTTGCCGTGTTCGCATGTGTTATTTCCTGCCTATTTATGTAAATAGGTAAGTGATCAACTTTTAGATAGGTGAATGTTGTGTGAATGATTTTAGCTTATTCAATTTTAATCTCCATTTTTTTGTCCAGTGGACAATCTCATTTACAGTGTGCTGTAATTTGCTGGTTGCTTCTTCGATTGTACTTCCAACCGCAAAGATTGCTGTATCATCCGCAAAGGTTGCAATATCTGTTTCTCCAGTAATAGGTATGTCTCTCGTATAAAGCAAATACAAGACTGATCCGAGCACGCTCCCTTGTGGTACGCCCGCTTTAATTCTCTTGAGTGATGAGAACTCTCCTTCATATTTCACTCTGAAATATCTCCCTTCATTGTATGATTTTAATATTTCATAGAACTGCTTAGGAAGGTCGCGATGTAATTTATATTCGAGTCCTCGATGCCAGACTCGGTCAAAGGCCTGGGCAACATCAAGGAAAACTCTAGAACATACCTTTTTGTTTTCAAGCGTCTTCTCAATCAAGTTAGTGACTCTGTGTACCTGCTCTATGGTGGAGTGCTTCTCTCTGAAAACAAATTGATGCGATGGTAACAGGTGGCTTTCTTCAATCAGAGGTCTCATCCTTTTGAGGAGTAATTTTTCGAAGAGTTTGGACAATCATGGTAATACAGATATAGGTCTGTATGCCGTTTTCTCATTAGGTGGCTTATTAGGTTTAGGTATCATAATAACTTCTGCTATTTTCCACTGCTGATATTTCATTCTAAAAGCTGCGTTAATTATGTGTAGCAACTTCTTAAGACATTTTCCTGGCAAATTTTTAATAACTTTTCCTGTAATAAGATCGTATCCAGGAGCCTTTTTTGCATTTAGGTTATGTTTGTGTTCATTTTTGAGTTCTTTCATTGTAACTGGTTGTATTTCTAACTCATCTTCTTTTTGCATTAGAAAGGTATTTTCATCTGCTGTTTGCCTATTCGAAGGTTGGAACGTCTCTTCCAGATGTTCAGCAAAAAGATCAGCTTTATCTTTCGGGATTTTGGCTCAAGTACCATCTGCTTTTTTAATTGGCGGCACCTGCTCTTTTGGTCTCTTTAGTCCCTTTGTCCCTTTCCATAAAGAGTAATCGCTTTCTTTGTGGCCAGAAAGATTTATTAAATATTTGTTAAAGCTTATCGCTTTGGTTTCTTCTATTAACTTCTGCAGCTTGTTTTTGAGCTGATTGAAGATAGTTTTGCTCTCCGGTGCTCGATTTCTATGCCAGATTTTGCGAGCTTTCCTCTTTTCTCTGACCAGATTTCTTATTTCCTGTGTATATGTTTCATTCTTGTGAGGTTTATTTTTGGCAGGAGGAGTGCTTTCCCATGCTGCGGTCTGAATATTGTTTATGAGCAGCTCTACTTCTCTTTCAAGTTGTGTTCGGTTTTTGATTGGGACTTGAAGATCAATACTTTCCTCAATTAACAATTCGAATTTTCCCCAATTGGTCTTCCCGCTTGTTAACCTTGGTGGCTTTTCTTTTTCAATTATTGTTTCACTGATCGTAAGTATGATTGGAGAATGATCCGAGGATAAACCTTCATAATTTTCGATGTGGATATAGTTTTCTGAAATACCTTTGGCTATGAAAAAGTCAATCACGTCTGGTATTTTGTTTGTATCCGTTGGCCAATAAGTAGGAATACCACTTGAATGAAATTCGCAGTTTATTTGATGTCCAGCTTCTAATATTTCTCTACCTTTAGGAGATATTAGTCTCGAACCCCAATGCGTATGTTTGGCATTGAAGTCTCCTCCTACGACGAAGTTTGAGCCCATCATTTTGAGCATTGAGAGGTAATCATCCTTTTTAAGTTGATGCCTTGGTGGACAATATATCGCAGCAACCTGCAGCTTCTTGTAATTGTTTAGTTGCACGCTATGTGATACAATTTGCATTGTCTCTATTTCGAGTTTGACATCTTCGAAGTGTTTGATGTTTTCTCTGATGAATATTGTTGCTCCACCCCTAGCTCTTTGTGCTGGATGTATAGAATGGTAACAAGAGTAACCTTTTATTTTTGCATAAGAATTTCTAGTGAAATGGCTCTCTGCTATTAAGCATATAGTATATCAATTTTTTCTGTATTCAAAAAGATTTCTAGCTCTGGAAGATGCTGTAGAAGTCCATTAGCATTCCAGGTTAATATTCTTAGAGTTTTGTTCATTTTTTTTGTGGAGTGAAGGATCAGAAGATAAAGCAACTTTTATGCTAGAAATCTCCTTAATTTTTCCTCGATATCCTACTTGTTGTTCAAGATTAACTTGTCTCTTGTTTAGAAACTCTATATTTTCTTCTATTTTAGAAAGGCGATTGACAATAGCATTCAAGATGTTTTGCATTGTTGTCATCGCTTGTTGAATACCAACATTTTGATCTGTAGGCCCAAGTAGACCTTGTCTTGCTTTCTTGTGAGTATGAGAATCCCTCTGCCACTTTCGCACTATGGAACGTAGTGACAGTTTTTGTCGGGATTTCTTTTTCTTTCGTTGCTCTCTTTGGCTGGTTTTTGTTTGTCCTATTTCGCATGTTTTGCAGTGTTTTGGCTAATTCACACCCTCTATAGCTAGCAGGATGGGTTCCTTGGCAGTTAGCACATTTTGCTGGAGTGTTCTTATCTAACACGCATTCTTTAGTGTCATGCTTTCCCGCATATTTTACGCATCTGATTTCACGATTGCAGTATTTTTGCGTGTGGTTGTATGCCTAACACTTTTTTGCATTGTGGTATGATCCCCGTTACCTTTTTCAATGACTCCATTCGGACAACCATTCCCAAGATGTTCCTAATGTTGAATATGTTCTCAATTTTCTCTGAGTTTGCAAAGGTCAGAGTGAATAGTGGTAACTTTATTTTATTAACTATACTCCCTCCTTTGCCGGTAGACTTCCTTTCAGTTTTATACATATTAACTGCATCTAAGATCGTTAAAATTTTTCTTTTGAGGTCCTCAATTATCTCATCTGGTGTGCATGTTTGATGTTGACCCCTAGCAACTACTCTAATGGGTCTGGTATTTTTGTCTTCATATGTATACCATTGGAAACCTTTATCATTTAATATAGTTGAAAGTTTTCTATAACCGTCTGAATCAGGCATATTTACCCTCCAGACGTTGTTGTTTAGCGACACAAGCTTATATTCATTTTCTGTCACTTCTTTCATTAGCGCTTGAATATCGCTAAATTTATTGACATGTGTGATATTGATTGGTGGTGGTGGTTTTTCTTTCTTGGTCTTGCTGATAATTGGTAATTGGTTTACCTTTGCTCCCGATATGTTCACACTAGTGTTCATTTCTGGGGACGACTCAGCTTTCCTTTTACTGGAAGAATTTACTTCCTGTGTTTTTTGCTTTTTTAGAGCCCGTTTTGACTTTTTCATTATCCAATTGGTCTCTCTTTCTAAACCTTCCTCGTCGGTTTGGTACTCAATTAAGTTAGCACATTCCGTGTCTTTGTTGTTGTTTTCCTGGTTTAGGGCTTCTACTTCAACCGAATCTTCATTACCGGTTTGGTAGTCCATCTTTAGATTATGTTTAAGGTTTTTAACTTCTTCTTCAAGAAGTTGTATATGGTGCTGCATCCATTGAATTGCTTTATTTAATTCTTTATTTTCTTGTCTAGACTCGGCTAGAGCTTTGATTACTTCCTCAGATTGAGGGTTATTATTAGTTACTTGGGACTCAGTCGCGACTGTCGCAGCTGTATTTAGTTGTAGTGTACAACTACTTATATTTGGAACCTTTAGAATTGGTGATCTCAACATTTTCGTGCTCTTAAGAAAGTTGTTCCCTTTATTTTGCAATAGTTGGCCCCAGTTGGTAGGTTATTATTATTATTTCCTATCATTATTATTCCCACGAGTATCACGAGAAGTAACGGTCAACCATGACAGAGCTCTGCATTATCATGGGAAGGCTACGGGTTTAAACCGAACGTCGCCAAATTCGGAGTTCACATACTAACGACTAAGCACCCTCTTAGCCACGCAGCCATCGGCGTATGTAGTGCCATCTTAGCTTGGGTATACTAGTTTTTGGTCCGCCCCGAGTATTTGATTTCCCCGGTACCTGCCATATCTGGCAAGCTTTCCCCTATCCGCCACTTGGGGAGGCGCCTGATAGGGGAACTAGCAAACCCCACACAGGGTTAAAAAAATTAAGTGAACGTTATTTAATATAAAAAAATTTTTGTTACAAAAGTAAATAAAAGGTCAAAAATTCACCAAATCGTTAAAAATACTGGGAAAATTACTTCAAATAACCTATGGTTTAGTAAAAGTTGCTAAATAGTCCGAATCTAACCAATAAGTTACTAAATAGTTCGGAAATAATTCTGTCGACCTGATTTAAGCTCAGGTTACACTTTTAACAGCATTTACTATTAGTTTAAAATTAACTTAAAATAACTTAGTTTAAATTAAGTTATTTTTAAGCAAGTCTTAATCAAGATAAATAAAAAAAAAGTTTAAAAGTTATTTTCTAACTCTTTTCTTTTTTCTTCTTTAACCAAAAAATTAAAAATTGAAAGTTACATTTCTACAGCAATTTAAATTTGTTACTCGAGTATTGGCCAACGTACCCTCTAGAATCTACTGCAGTAAACGAAAAGTTACAGATGGATTCACAATCTTACGGCAAATTCGGGAAGTCTTACAGACCCCACCCATATGTTTACGTTATTAAAAAAAAAATCCGCTCACGCAACATTGCAATTTAACGAAATAGTTCTCAAGAGCGATAATTGAACATCATCCTGATTGTGAACACTGCGATTTCACTATTGTTCTTTATTGTTTCCATAACTTCGTTACCAACAACCATTGGTCATTAGTTGGCACAATCCGATTTTATTCCCTTTTTAGGAATTCGATACTACAACATTTCGAGTTACCTGAGGCTAGACAAAATGCTTGTTGCTTGTTGAAGTTGAATAAAACGTATTGTCGGAGCTTAATGAGGGTTTTTCACCTTACCAACTAAAGTCTAGAATATATTTTTATTATTAGTACTATTCAGAATACACCTCAAAAGCCCTTTAGTTTCTGATCGTTTTACATTTTAGCGTTGCGAACTGCACCTTAATACAAACTGAGTTTCGTTGGCAGTGGTTGAATCAATATTATGACTTACGATGGCAATTTTACAAGGTTTCTTTAACCAGCTGTTTATTTTCTATGTTTACAAATCTGTATTTGATGAGTGCTGAATATCAACCGAATTTACTTATCAGGAAGAAATCTCCTTCAATTCTTTGTCGTACGACTGTAAGTAGTTAGAGTTTTGAATTTCAAGCGGAGCAAATAAGCTCAAAAGTTTTTGAGTGTTTTTACAAGTAAGCGCTTCTAACTCTTAACTATAGAGAATTTCTTCTGAAAAGCACATGTTTTTGACTATTCTAAAACACCGGATGCAGTTTAGATTCTCAAATGGCTGTTATTTTAAACATTCCTTTAGTTAATTGAAATTTATTATTTAAGTTAACGCAAATTTAAAGTTGAATACAAGTTTCCATTTTGTTGCACTATAATTTTAGACTAGAAATATTGAAAAAAAAAAATAAAAATCTGATTCCGAATCTTGAATATCTCCAAACCAACCAATACGATCTTATTGCACAATTTGTATACAAAGCACTTTTCTTAAATCACCGAAACTAAATCACTTCCTGAATTATGATATGATTATCGTAGATAACCGATTACCGTTGAAATCTTGTCGGCTAGATAGTCTTAGGTAATCAAATAAATAATAATTTTTTGTTTTCAAGCAAACCCATATGCCGGAATAAAAAATGAAAGTTTATGTATGACATTGTCTTCTAAAAATTGAAAACAACCGAAAAACTGACCGAGCACATATGACACTATCGTCTAACTCGATCTCTATATTATTCCGTTACTTTACTCATATCTCGTACATACAAAATATATAAACAGATATGTACATTAACTATTTATTAACGATCATTAAAACAAATCAACCATCATTCAAACCGAAAAAACTAAAATACTCAAATTGATTTGAATATCGAATTACATGCTATTATTTTATTTACTTGCTTGATCGATCGATTATTAGTTACTTGATAATTTTTTTTTCTATATAATCTATTTTATGTATGTATGTATGTATGTATGTATGGCTGAGTGTTCAATATTATTGATGAGGAGAGTAAGCGCGCGCCCATCGCCAAAGAGTTTGTTTGGTTTCATTTAATTGAAATATCCGAAAACCGGTCAAAGTGATATTAATTTCGACGAGATCGACAGACTAAAAATTTCTATTTATCTTTCTAATTTTGATGAATTAGATTTTAACTTCTTATACATTATTTATATTGTACATTTTTATATATGATTTCACTTACACTCGGCAATATAAACATATAATAAAGTAAGTACATGAAGAAAACATAAAATGGTAATTAATTTTTCCATAGTACCTACTTGATGTTGTTACTGTTGTTGTTTTAACGGTCATTGCTTAAATGATATGAAAAACGATTTTTTTTTGCTTCTATATCGGTGAAGTTTGTTTTTATTTCGCAAGAAACTTGATTTTTAGTTATGTTTTGTTGTTTTTTGTTTGTAATTAAATTTAATTAATTTATATTTATTAATTACATCTGTATAAACACAATATTACAGACTGGGATGTAGAATCATCGTTATAAGCAGGGAAAATTTTTATTACAATATTTTATAATGTTTTATAGGTTAGTTAGAATTATACTGTAGAAGAAAACAATATTAGGATTTTACTTTAGTAAAAACTTCACACGCTAAGTATGTTTTATAAAGTTTTCACTATTCCTAAATATTTGTCAATGTAATAGTGGGTATAATTTTATATTTCAGCATTATTCACCACTCTCACTATATAAATTTTTGATAGACCATAAATTAACCATAGAACATAATGTCGACAATCGTAAAAATGTAAGTACATATTCCAAATGTGGTAATTTCACCATATGAAAACGATTAACATTTCAAATAGCAAAATTTATAGTCCTGGTATTTGGGAATTCGGAAGCTGTAAGGGGTTGCTTGTTACAGTAAACTTTTATTGAATTGTTTCAGAATTGTTTTATTTTAATTTAAAAAGAAATCGAGTACATATGATCTCAGGTATAATACAAATAACAATAAAATTTATAACAATTAAAATAACAAGAACAACAAAGCGGCCAAAAGAAAATAAAAATAGAAAATACTAAAATACAATAAAATTTATAAAAAATCTTTGTTCAATTTAGATATTGATGAGAAATCAAACAATTCTTCTACGTCGTTTAACATTTTAACTATTTCGTTATTTGGTTCTTGTTCCCCATATTTTGTTCTGTGTTGGTCAGGATCTGTAAGAACCTTTGTTGTCTAAGATTCCTAATAGGAGTGTTTATATTCAGATTTCCTCGAATAAAAGATGAGCCCAGTTTTACCTAGGAATACGTTGGCAATAAATGTTCAGCCAAGCATTTTTCGATTATTTACCAGCGTCGGAACCTTATTATATTTGATTGAATAAGATGGAAGACGGGCAATGTTTAGGTGGTAAGGAAGGTCATGGTCGTAATCCCAATCCGTTCTCTTCAAATGAAAAGTGAAACTTGTTTGTGGATACTTTCAATTTTATAGCTGCATATTTCAGATGGGATCTAACGTATAGCTGAAGTATATTATAAAGAATGTTTTTTGGTCTATTATTTCTTTGGTCAATCGACTGATAAAGCCCAACAATAGAATTGAACTTGCTAACATTAGGCCTAAGTCTTTTATCCCACCTCTTCTGTTGATTTTGTTGCCCTAGTTAAATGCTATTGGTAAATTCACTCTAAATCCGTTGTGGTCATTTTACCCGGCATTAACCTACGTTGAGCATTTCAAACTCTTTTGATAGCGTGCCTCTGTAACATGAGATATCATTTCTTATTTCCCTGATTTAAAAAAGGGCGTAATCCTAAACGTTTTACATTTTGGTACGAAAAATGGCTGAAGAGTTTACAAAGAGGTGCACAAAATTTATCTGCATGTTTTTTTAGTATAAAAGACGTAATTTCGTCCAGACCATAACCGTCCCCTAGATGGCTTAATGCTATAGGGGTGGGGGTAATCACCGCGGAGCTATTGTAATTTGCTGGTTGTCGTTTTTTGAAGTTATGGGTAACTTCCGGCTTGTATTTCGATTGTAAAAATTTTGCAAACATATTGGGTATTTCTTGATAGGAAGACTATATAGATTCCCCTAGGGATCCATTGCCGCAGGGTATATTCAAAAGTATTCTAATGTCTGATATTAAACTATCGAATTTAGCAACTTTAGCAACTTTATCTGCTTCCGAATTGCTTCTCTCATTTTTCGATAAGCCTTGGTTTTAAAATTTTATAAATTAGCTAGAACGTCATTATTTGGTTCGATTTTTTTTAAGGGGTTCATTCGAATTCGGAGGCGCAAAAAAGAGATTTTGTCATAGAATTTTACAACATTTACAAATTTATCCTGCCAGTTGTATGTTATTGCGTTTCTATAGTGGAATAGTTGCCGTTCAGTGACATTTCATGCACATCAAATAGAATTTCCATAGGTTTTTGGTGCATATAATTTAGAATAAAAAGGAATAATGGTCGTGCTACACTGAAGATATTTAATTCATTGGTAAATTGGTCAATATCAAGTCCAGCACTCGCTCATTCTCATTTGTTATATTGTTTGGTACATTGTCTGGTTTAGGTTAGAAGTAAGCATTGACTCAACAAACAAATACTCATCCGATATTATATTTGCAACCGTTGACCTCCACGTCAAAAACCCATTCAAATCACCAAATGCAAAAACAAAATCTGACGGTTCTGCAGCGTTGGAAATTTCCCCAATTAGACCACATCATTTAGCATGCAGCTCGCTTCTTATGTATAGATACTTTGTCTTCTTGCCGTAGCTATTTTAACACATACCCGTTCAATCGTTTGGAAAAAATTCAGAAATATGAATACCTGAATGCAACGAAGTTTCACAAATCGTATCAAAATTGTAAAATTTTGTCGCTTTCGATTCCAATTTGTTGACAAAACGTCAACGTCGGTAGTATATCGAATAAATATTCATATCTCTTGTTAAACATTTCCTACTAAAAGATTTCTTTGTTCAACGACGTTAACCTTTTGGCAAATTGGTGTAAATAATGCTCTGGTATTCCGTAAACAGGCGCTTCTGCTTGTACTCAAACTATTTTATAAATATTTCCTTAATATTGAACAGAATTGAATGATCTATCATCAACGCTAAGGCAGTAGGATATGTAGTCGTATATGCCATCATTCTTGGCTTTAGGAGCCATAATTATAGCATTGAAATCCCCAAGTTTATTAATGTCACTCAGAAAAAAATATGATTAATTTTATCATATGTGGTAACCATCATATTTATAATAAACGAATATGATAAATGCGTAGGAATATGATTAATTTTATCATATAAATAATTGGCACATGATCGGGAATATGATGCAATTTACTAAATTTAAAATGAATGCGCTAAAGCAAATTTAACAATCCCAATCATATTTCAATTTTTATTTTAATAAATTCTTGATAATTTCTATCATATTTGAATTGACATTTACCACACTTATAGTTTAACGATATCAAAGAAATTTTTACTTAAATATAATATAAATATAGTGCTTTTATGATAATATGGTTAATTTAATAAAATTTTGTTAGGGAATTATTATGCGTATCCGCATTTTATCAAATGATATAATAAAATACAATTCATAAATTAGAAATAAAATTTCATTTTATTAAAAATATATGCATACAATATTTAGTTTTTATTTTACATAAAGTTATAAATAATAACAATTAATTCAAATATGGTTCTTGAAATAATTAATAACAAAAATATTTTTATTAGATATAGCACTCACGTGTAAACTGTGAGAATTTTTTACTAAATTTTTCGTTAGCGGCAAAGTATGAAAATTGAAAGCGAAAACATTTAAATCTCCGACGCAAATAAAATAACGTCTTTCATAACAAACAATTTGTTCTATAATTGCGAATTTGGGATCCCCATTATCATTCAATCCAATTTGAATCACTGATTCATTCCTTTGTCAAGTTTTATATATTTTGTCAAAAAACAGGGCCCGTTCCAAATAAATTTAAAATTTGTCAAACTACGAATTTTATTGTAATATTTCCATATTCTACATACACACAATAACGGTATTTTCGAGTTCTTTTAACTCGTCAAGAATTGGTTTCAATATTCTTTGATTCCCAAATTTTGTTTTATCTTCTACGTTAACCAACCCGGCAAGAAATATTGACGACAACTTTGAATTAAGATGTGTTGGTAATACAGGTATCTTTACGTAAAAAGCGCTAATTTTTTATCGCCAGACCTAGATCCCAAAACATTATTTGGCTCCTAATCGTCATAGTATAGAAATAACGGTAGGTATTGCACATTATAATAATGGGGAAGGGAATCAACAATTGCTCTCCAATCCTCACTTTCAATGCATCGTAGATTTATTAGAAAATTTTAAATTTTGAATATATGCCATAATATGATTCAAATATAATGTTTTATTAAATAAAACTGTAAATAGACTGGTTAGCGGAATAAGTTGCATTGTGTAATCAATTTTTTTTATTAACAATTTGTTCAAATTGTCTAAAAATTCTTGATTTTCTAAATGAATTACGTGTGGTTTATTTGCAATGAAAAAAACTAATCATTTAAGTTCCTTCATTAACAAATATTCTGATCTAAGAATTTTGGGATTCAATAGAGTTAAAGCAGAAAGAGCTGGACTATCATTATTAGTTAACGACAAAGATTTTTTTATGAAACTAGAATAAAAGTTGCACGTTATCTGTAAAATTTGAAACGCTTTCTTCCTGGAAATTTTATCAACACAGTAAATTTTTAAAATCAGTCTTAGATACTAATCAGACATTTGATTAATTACATCTACTGGAGTGAGTGAATTGGAAGGCATTGTACAATTGTCATGAGAATAAAAATATTTGCCATTTAACTCAGCTATGGAGATTGTATTGACAGAATTTGCAAACGTTGAAGCAGGAACATCATTTAATTTTGACGTAGCAGTTAAGTTTGTACGGCAATTCTGACTAATGTGTTTTAAAAATGAATTTCGAAGCGGAAATTGCCTCGTGCAATCTATATAAATACAACGAAAATTTTCAATGTGTTTATGCAGTATCGTAATATGCCGTAGACAATCGGCTTTATCTGCGAAAAAGACATTACAAATTTTACAGATAATTGTTGTCATATTTTATAAGATCGAAAATATATATTTAGTAAAATTCAAAATTCAATTATATAGATAAAACAATAATATAAAAACGTGTAACTAAAATTAATTATTACTCTGCATATCGTTAATTAGTGTGAGCACACATGGAATATTTTCATCAAATTCTGTTTTGATTTTGAAAATTCCTTTTTGAATGAAATGCCAAATAGATTTGCATGCAATTTGGTATTTGATATTTAGGCCCATATACAAATAAAAACCGCATTCAACAGCTTCCACGGGATTACAATACATGTACCTCTCTCCCGCAACTAAAACATACGCAATGCTAATTGGATTTCCCACAAAAATAACCTTAAGTGCCTCCGGAATAGCCTCTGCCTCGAATGCTTCAACTGAAGTCTGTAAAAAAATTTAATTTTAAAGAATAATTTTTCAAAATTTTCAGTATTATACAAATGTATACCTTATATAATGAAATGAATGACTGCTGAATCTCAATTTTTGATACTCTCCCGTTGCCGTATGTTCGTTTTCCATTCGCTGGGAAAATATATGGTGGGACCAAAAATGCTATCGCGATTTTTTCTGCTGTTAAAAAAATAAAATTAAGTTTTGAAAACAAGCTTTATTTATTTATTTATTTATTTACTAGTTGCCAACAAATTTGATTAGTACACCAATACCGATCCCACTTACACAATCCACTTTGAGCTATATAGCTCATTTATAGCAGATTGTGCAATATGAGGTATGAGTAGTTTTATAGTGTAATAAGATGTAATAGCCATGTCCTGATAGCTCAGCTAACTCTGGATTTCTGGATTTAAGGCATAATTGCAGACCTTCTACTGGCACTTCAGTGATCTACGGCTGATGGTTACCATTTTTCGCAACTCTCACTGAATGGAGCTGTGGCTGCTGCTATTGTTTCTTGCTGAACCATCCACTGCCAATACTTAACCCATTTTGCCATACAACAAATAACACAAGGTAATATTAATATTTCCATGCCGCCACTATTGCTTGGCTTAGTTTTGGTCCACTCGGGGAATTTTATTTTCTCAAATATGAAAATTTAAATTAAAAAAGAAAAAATTGCAGAAAATAAAATATATAAAACCGACGACGTGAAAGTCTAAGGCAACTTTAAAGCGCCCTAATTGAAATGTACTTTGATGTGACAATAAATACCTTCTTCCGCGGCTGCTATACGTTGGCGTAAACTTTTAACAACGCTGTCTCGATTAATTTTATTCGCCCGTTGAATGATATTTGGGTAAATATTATGCCAACTCCGTATGGCGTCTGGATCAAAGTCAGTGTACTATATTTTTAAATCTATTTTCATCTGTAAAATAAAAATTTGTAAACATTTTAGGCTATTTTTAGTTGCACTCAGTTCTTACCAAATTTTTAATTTCAGAAGTTTTAAGCCGGGAAACAGTTCAATATATTCAATTGTCGGCATAAAGCTTCTTAATAGATTTTGTCGAAATATGTGGGTTTTTCGCCATTTCTCAGCAAATTCATTCGAACTATTTGGAACATTGTGTTTCACATATTCAATATCATCTTCTATCTCGGTGTCAATTGTAGCTGTTAAAAATGAAAAGAAAAATATATTTCGAGTATATATATATGTATGTATATAAATATATATATATATATATATATATATATATATATATATATATATATATATATATATATATATATATAAATATATATATATATATATATATATATATATATATATATATATATATATATATATAAATATATATATATATATATATATATATATATATATACTCGAAATATATTTTTTTTATCTCTTTTTATCTTTTTATATTTAAAGTTTGCCTTTAGCTATTATAGATCCCGTTGATGGGATATAATATGTTTCTGGAACTTCTTGTGGAAACACATCAACAATTTGTTGTGATAGTTGAATAAAGCCCTCCCTGTTTAACCTATAGCAATTGGAATAGAGTTTTGTTTCAACTTGTGATACATTATTTTATTATTTAATAAACATTCGTTTACGATTTAGATGGCTTAGAGTTCAATTTTTGTTTAATGATAGTTGAAGATAGCTCATTTCGTTCATAAGGCGTCAATACTAAAGATGATTTTACTTTCTTTATCAGTTTAAGGCAATGCTTATTTATAGTTTCAATAATATCCTATAATGTTGAAAATATTTAGTTTACACTTCCAGATTAGTGCTATTATTAGAATTAGGTAACTTACCAATTCTCCTGTGCTATTGCTGCTTGATTGTGCTTCAAATATAATTTGTTCTGATTCTTTCTTTATCTTGAATTTCTAACAAATTGCTGCTAAATTCATGATTTTGTAATTCAACATTTTGAAAATCAATTGGCACTATTTAGATATGTAAAATACCACTGGAATTTAAAATTTGCTTTATGTATGTACTAAAAATATCAAAAGGTATTTCACATTCTGTAATTGCATCATATAAAACAATGGGTCCTTCATTAAAGCTAAATTGACTGATAGCTGTAATGAACGGAGATCATAATAATTTTTAATAATCTATGATGATTGTGCATAAGTCATAAGAAAATTGATAAATAATGTAAAAAATGTAAAATAAATAAATAAACAAATATACCTGAACTAACTACATCTTCTTATCGCAACTCACCCACATGATCGATAACAACCATTTTCTTTAAGCACTTAAAAGGCAGCGTCAATACAGTGTGATTGCTAGACATTATGCAGATCTTCAGTTTGATATTAAAAAAAAAGTATTGGATGATGTTATACAATGTTTTTTATGGAATCATACAATTTTAAAACCCAAATCCCTTTGAATTTAAGTAACATGCGATTAATCATAATACTCTCAGTATGAACACAAAATTAAATTTATTTTTTAGTGATGTGTAGTATATGCCAAACAAGCATTCGATATTAAAAACAATACGCACGAGTACACTTCACATACATATAAGTTATTAGAGCCAAATATAACACAGTTTAAATTATTCGATGTTATTGTATTAAATAACAATATCTTATGAAAATAAATGCGTTTTCTCTGTTATTTTTGTGCAAAATCAAAATAAAAATTTATGATTTACCATGCGGTGAAACGCAATTTAACCTAACACTGTGTAGTTTTTATTATGTAACAAAATCAGTAAATCCATATAAGTTCCTAACACCACACATTGTTAAATATATTTTCACACAGACTTACCTATAATTTTTGTGCAATAAATGTTTAATATTTTAATATTTAGCTTTAACTTCTCGTATACAAACATAAATTTTATTTCGACTGGCACGCACGAAATCACAATTTAATCTATTTTTCGTATGTTACTGTTAACAAATTTTTTGTTTCGATTAACATACTATTATATTAGGATAGATCATATTATTTATGCAGTTATTATATTTGTTTTAAAGTCAATATCATAATATGGTTAAGAAGATCACAATATGATTAAAATTATCATAGTTACATATGATTATTCCAATCATATTACTGAAATGATTGGGTTTATAAATTTTATGTTATGTTTAATCATATTTTGATAACAACAATGGTATATAACATAATTTTATTATAAATCTTTAAACTACCATCATATCAAATGTTGGGTTGATATTTGCAATCATATTATGATAAATTTAATCATACGATAAACATATTTGTTTTCTCAGTGGGGATATTGTTGATGTTGGGTGCTGGTGTTTTCTCAGATCTTGTCTCGGTTGTAGATGTAATACTTGCCAAAGTCGATGCAGATGTTGATACTGCCGATGTCGTTGTTTGTGGCAGTGATTTAGCTGCCATAAATGTTGGCGCTGTCAATATTAAAGCAGACAATATTTGAGTATTTGGATGTGTTAAAGATATCGGAGGGGCAGCTGATTGTGTTAGGTAATTGGCATGTTGAGCTGTATGGACTGTACTGCGAAAAATTGTAATTAAAGCAATGAGCTCCCGATATCAGAAGCAACATATCGTAGGATTTTTTCCATGGATTTTATTATTCAATTCTATAAGCCGAAGAAGGATAAAAATACAAACTAGCTGATACAGATAAAACACAAGAACTAAACGATGAATATTAATTACTTATCATAAGAAAGATTGATTTGCATAGCTACCTTTGATTTACAGAGCTTTCTATAAATACCATCCATAGAACCATCACAGATATATTATAGCAGGAAGAATAATGGGTATAAAGAAGGACACGATTAAGAAAAGAATTAAAATTTAACGAATTCTATAATTTAAAAGAATTAAGTTGGGACCTTATAAAAAATGGAAATATTGACGAAAATGGCAATGTATCATGTTGGCTAAAAATGAAATGCAATAAATTCCAAAAATGATCGAATATTATATTTTATAGATATGACCATACTTCCAATTACATAAAAATAGTCATTAATTACTTAAACAAAAAGTTTGAAAGCGAAATGTACAGGTGAAACCATTAAATGTAATGTAAGAGCTTATAATGCATTGCTCCCAATAAGTGATGTGAAAAAAAAATATCTGATCCTACTTAGCTAATCTGCTTATGTAAATCTAATATAGAAAAAAAAAAAAAAAATTGTTGCTGATTTTACTGAACTTGATGATTCATTGGAGTCATGTTCATTGGTGTTTCCGCTAAACGACAGTTTGTAACGTTAACAATAAATCAAAAACCTCCAAATGATAAATGAACATGATTCCGTTAGCAGAACATAAATCCAGTGGTCTGGTGCGGTAGGTATCACTGGCGGGCTAAGCTCAGGGTTAGGCGTGGGGTTTCCGGAGATTAATTTGTGATGATTCGACAACGCCAGAGAGGAATAATAAATAATATTGTAATAAAATAAAATGGTATCCTCCCCCATCCGTACTCTTAGAGCACCGCCTTGAGACGCAGGGTACTATTAAATATAATAATAAAAGGTCCTGAAAACAAGTGAGAACCTTAAAATGAAAAAAAAAAAAACTTGAAAGAAGAGGGCTAGGGAATGTACCACTGACCGTCGAGATGAGGAACCGCCCAATAAACACCACTGGGGTGGAACTAGTTGGCACCTCCTTACCCACGCTCAGAGCACATGGAACTACTCCCGACATCGCCCTCTGAGATGCAGGGTTCCACAGCCACGTCAGATCACAACAGAACCGCGCTAGGTAGGTTACCATCACCGCGGCGGGTGTCGACTTAAGGGCAACCTCGGGGGAACTCAACTGACGACCTCGTCAGAAACGACAAGACGGCACCCCTAAGTAACACTACGGTGAAAAACTTGCGGTTGGTTTCGGATCCTTCCAAATCTCTTTAAGAGTTCCCGTTCCCGATCCCTGTATCGAGCTAAAGCGTCAATTAAATATGCCCTTTGGGGGTTGTGTTTTACTTTGTTTTGGGTTAACCTTACAATGATGAATGAAACTTAAGGAATTTACATAGACCAGCGATTGACCCCAACCACAACAAGTTTAAAAAATTAAAGCACAACACGACAATAACCCAATCTCAGGTGCAAATCAGCATACGCTCTCCCTCCGGTCGATAAGGGATGCACCTAGTACTGCGTGCTTCGTCAGGCCTTCACTTGCACCACGTATTTTGGTATCTCGAGTTTAAGTCGCACCGATATTTGTAACTCGATTTTAACCACACGACGATGAAAATCCAAACCTGCTTGTTTTTTTTCCAAAAGCTATTCGAGCCTTCCGCAACAAAAATAAATTTTCCAACAAATTTAACATTGACGAATCTTATCTTCACCAAACCGACGTGAAAAAATTAAATGGAAATTTTTTCAAACAAAAACCGCTTTGTGTACTAAGGCCAATAAACCTCACTTTAATTCTCCTGAAGAATTCTTCAATACTTTATAAAACCATCCTTGCAGTTGTTCAATAAGACAAATTATTTAGATTCTAAAAAGTAACCTAGAGATTTAACGCGGGCCATATATCCAAATGTAAACACATACTTGATTCGTCGCCTTACTTAACAACTAATTTATTTTTATATTCTACATATTTCAGAAATAATTCGTGTATATGGGCAAAGTCGGCCACAAAAATTTGTATCGACAAAAACCAGTCTGATAAAATTCTTAAATTTGTTTCAAATTCGACATAAATTTATCATCGTCGCTTACTTGAAATCGCATAATACAGTGTGTAACAATGAAACATTTTCCGGTTTCATTATCATCGAACCAGAATCGCATCCTAGTGCAATAAGCCTTGCATAACTTTGTTTTGTGCAATGAAAACAATTAAAATGGTTCACCAGATCAGAATGAAAAGTTTACTGAACATTGGTAACCTAATTCGTTGAGATACAATAATCTTAAAGATTAGTAATAAACATAATAATTAGTACATAACCAAACTTCCCGTTCACATTTAGCTTCACCCATCACCCCTTCAAGTCACTACCGTTGTAACTAATATTCCAGTGCTAACCTAGAACTATTCTAATGTAATTTAGTTTAAAGTAACTTAAGTAACAACTATAATCGCTTCTTAATCACTGTATAACTTCGTTATATTGGGGAAAGTAATGAATTTTCAAAATATGGCGGAACCAAATATGTTACAAATTAAACCATAAATTTTAGTTTAGAGAGATAAAAAATGTATCCGACTCCGCTGTCTTGAAAAAACGTAAGCACTTTTCATACCGAACAAAATTTCATGAAGCACGAGCATTTTTTAACAAGTTGGTAATCACCCATCTCCACATAGTCGTAAAATTAAATTTTGAGTTTAAGTCGTAGGAACGTTTAATGAATTCCAAAGGTGAATTAGGATAATATTGCAATGACTGATAACTATCATTATATGATCATTTTAACAATTAAACAAACTAAAAAAAAAAGAAATTATCACGATCACTTTCGATCACTGCAACATACATATGGATACATATATGTACGTTCAAATAAATTAAATATAAATAATTTTACTACTCGAACGTGCCATATAAATGTTTGTACATATGTATAAGAGAAAAATTTCATCCGACTACTAAAATGCTATTCCTCGATCGTGATCTTTTGGTTTCGAAGCAAAACTATAAAATAAAAAAAATTCCATTTTTAGCGAAAAATGAATTAAACTTCATTATGTTGTCTTCATTTTTGTTGCAATTTAATTAATTTTCTTCAAACGATCTATTGTGTATTTCAATAAGAGAAAAAAAAATAAAGATCGAGAAAGAAATTTTCCACGAAAACAATTAGTGGTATTATTATACAGTAACGATCTGAATTTTGCATATGTACACATATGTATACTGTTTTGATTCATTTAAATGTTTTTTGATCTCTGTTAATGTGCGGGTGAAAAATGATGATCGAAAAGAAAATTGGCACAGTCTCGATTTTATATTTACTTTCACTCATATGAGATTAAACTCGCTCGCGCTCTTACATTATAATGATATGAAATTCATATATGTGTGTACCTAGCTAGAATCAGGCCCTGATGATGGAGAATAGAAATTTTATTTTTATATTTTGTTGAATGGAAATCCGTGATTTAATGCAGAAAACGAACATGGTTAAATTGCCTGTTAAATGTTAAGATCGCGATAAAATGTGTAGTATGTTTGTCAAATGTGTGGGTGAGTCACAAAACATATTTGAAATTCCGTTTATCAAACAAAACAAAAAAAAAAAAAAAATTTATGTAATCAAATCAATCAATTTTAGTTTTTGTATACGTATGTGTGTTTCTAATTTCTCTGATCGATTGTTGGACATAATTAAATGACTTTTGTCCGTTGTTTAAATTCTTAATTTTTATGGTTTTTTGTTTGTTTTTTTTTTTTAACATAAATAAAAAATTAACTCTAATGCAAGAAGTAAAAGGTAATTTATATATTTTTTCGAGATCACATGACCAAGATAAGATGACGAGAATAAAATAATAATAACGACATATGTGATCAATGACCGACGACTTTGCTAGTATAAGCACACAAAGTTCTACTGTGCTTGTGTATATGGTATGTAGTTATATATAGAAGATATGTCGATAACGTACGTACATTCACGTCAATCCAATAAAATTCTCATCAAATTTTTTTGTTATAATTGAATTTAATTGAAATGAAACCCAGAAGAAAATATGTAAACCTGTTGTTGCTGAATTATGTATGGACGTGTAAACGCGTCGATTACATACATAGCTAATATGAATTGCGGTAATCGGAGTAAAATAAATATCATTAGATCATTATCACGAAATTAATTAACCGTAATAAAATTTAATAACTATCATCATCATCATCATCATCATGATCGACTTAATATTACGATGTTTACTGTACAAATTCACAAGAGATTGCCGACGAACGATAACCATTGATCGCATTGATGTAATTAAATTACATATGTAATGAATGATAGCGCGCAGTGATGCGAGATATACATAAATTTTATCTACAATGATTACAATAATCGACTAATTAAACGTTTATGATCGTGTGAAATGTTTAATACGCTCTGTAAATATAAAGAAATGAATAATGTGTAATACACAAATTGGTTTTTCTGGGGCGGAAAAAGTTGTATTTATCACCAACTATGGCCATTTCATACTAATCAACACTTTTATTTTCAAGAAAGTGCATTCAAGTGTGTAGCTAGATATATGTACATATAAAACAGGCTGCGTTACAATATCGTTTATTATGTTCGTTAATCATATAATATGAAGTATTTCGATGAGGTCATTGAATGCCGCGCGGTTATACCTACCTTATGATCAAATTCTAATCACGATTCGATAGAAAATATTTTTGTTGTTGTTTTGTTTTTATTACATTTTTAGTCATTTACTTTGATGTAGAAAAAAAACGTCTTGACGGGAATCACGGGGCGATGTAACGGAAAAGACATAAAAATTATTTATATGCTCGCATAACAAGCATTTCTTAAGAACACATATTTATCCATTAAAGTTTTTTTGTGTAAACAGCAACCACTAATAAATGTTGGTGACAAATTGTTTACGAGTACAGCACGTAATTTGACTTTTTGTTTACAAATAATTTAGCGCTTAAGCTTAAGTAATAATTAAAATTAAACCTAAATCAAATTTTAAACTAAACTCAAACTTTGTTTAGGAATTGGTATGGTCTCAGGGAGTTACTAAGCAAATAATACATTTACATGGAAGTGAATCGAAACTTAAGACTTATTGTTTTCAAATTCTTAAGTTAAACGACATATAAATATGAAATAACGCGTATTTCGGTGTATATTCAGTGTTAATATTTTTATTTCATGATATAATTAGAGTGGTGTTCAATAAGATGGCACACTTGGTGATTTTTTTGCAAATTCTTAATTAACCAAAAAACTACATAGTAAAATTATAAACTTATAATTAAATACAAAAAGCCTTATTTAGTTTATATTTTCAGTCTTATTTGTGTAAGATTAATGCTAGTATGCGTTTTTATTGAATAGCAGAGGCGGAACTTCGGATTTTTCAATACAAAATAAACACCCAAATCAAAACTTTCTTTTGTATTTTTCGTCATCAACTATTTGAGCGAATCATTCACCTAACTTTTAATTACAATAATCCCCAAAAATTGTTTGCCAAAAACTTGTATTCGATGCTTAATTGGAGAAAAAAGCAATTTGAATTTTGCATGCAAGCGAGAATGTTTTCTGAGAATAAATGATGCTACTTGCGATGTGTTATTTCTTCGACCAAAACCTTGTTTTAGGCCTTTATTTAGGGTATAAAAGATCTCTTTTGTGATTGTGATTTTGGTTTAATGTTCAATATCAATATTTAAACTATTACACAATTATTCACTAATATTAGACGATTATTCACAACAATTTTCGAAAGTAACCGAAAAACTTCGAATAAACTTAAAATCGTACAATAATCTAAAAAAATTAAGAAATCATTAAGAATGTGGAATACATGATTTTTAATATGTTCCGAAGATTGTAAAAGAATTCAATCCAGTTTCGAACTGATGAGCTTAGGTTAGGTTAGGTTGGAGTGGCTGCTTACGCACACTTAGACCGGTGACGGTCCATTGTGATACCACAGGATGTATCCCCTTTTACCCCTATTGGAACCATTTCGAGCTACTTATGTAGCGTAAGACGTCCCGCACTTTAATGTTTTCGAGATCCGAGAGGCAGTCCATCCTGAACTTACCTAAGTGTTTGTGCCTTCTGAGAGCCAATGCTGGACACGAGCAAAGGAAGTGGACCAACGTCTCTTCCTCCTCTTCGTCCAAGCAGCTTCTGCAGAAGTCATTAGCCTCCAGACCCAGCCTTCTTGCATGTTCTCCAAAAAGGCAGTGTCCCGTGAGAATTCCTACGACCGTTCTTAATTTACGTCTTCGTAAGGATATTAATGCCCTAGTGCGCCCCAAGTCCAGCTTTGGCCAAACTTGTCTTGCAACTCTACAGGTGAGGGCGTTAGACCACCTTTCCCCCGCTGAGGATAGCGCCTGCTTCCCAAGTGCTTGTCTCAGCGCTGTGATAGGCCTCCCCAGACTTGCCCTTTCCGGTTGCAGCTGGAGAGTCGTACCATGCCTAGCAAGTTCATCTGCCCTGCAGTTCCCCATGACGCCCGAGTGACCTGGGACCCAGACTACCTGGATGTTGAAATGCTCACCCATCTCATTTAGAGATGAGTGACAACTCAACGCCACCCGTGACGCCAAAGACACCGATTCTAACGACCGGATCGCCGCTTGACTGTCCACATAGATTGTGATATCGTCTGAGGATAACACATTATGCTTCAACCACGTCATGACCTCCTCAATCGCTACGACTTCAGCTTGGTACACGCTGCAGTAATCAGGGAGACGAACAGAAATATTTACATTTAATTTGTCACAGAATACTCCAGCTCCTACTTTGCCGTCTAGCTTGGAGCCATCTGTGAAGAATTGCAACGCTTCGGTTTCCAATAACGGTCTATCCCTCCAGGATTCCCTTGAAGGGAAGGAGGTCCGAAATCGCTTCTCGAAGCGTAGAGTAGGTTTAATGTAGTCAAGATTCGCCAGCTCATCCTTCAACGATCTGACTATAGTAGAGTGTCCTATACTAAGACACCTCCACTGAGAGACGGCTGCAAGTCGTACAGCCGTATTTGCCGCCATCTGTTTGCCAAAAATGTCGACCGGAAGAAGGTGCAACATAACCTCTAAGGCACTTGTCGGTGTCGACCTCAATGCCCCGCTAACAAGCATACAGGCCGTTCTTTGCACTCTCTCAATCTTACTTTTGTAAGTTACCTTATCCAGAGCTGACCACTAAACACCCACCCCGTACATGAGTACAGGTCTCACTACGGCGGTGTAGTGCCAGTGTACCAGCTCCGGCTTCAGACCCCATCTATGACCAATGGCGTTCCTACAGGAGTACAAAGCAATAGTAGCTTTGTTTATTCTCTCCAACATGTTGGGCTTCCAACTAAGCTTACTGTCCAAGATAATGCCCAGATATCTAGCTCTATCAGTAAAAGCAAGTCTCGTGCCATTTAAGGTAGGAGGGACAACTACCGGGATTTTGTATTTCTTAGTAAAGAGTACCAGCTCTGTCTTGGACGGGTTAATACCAAGTCCACATTTGCCAGCCCATTTCGTAACGATGGTAAGCGCATTCTGCATTACGTCTACAATCGTGCCCAGGAATTTCCCGGTAACAGCTAAAGCTACGTCATCTGCGTACGCGATAACTCCAATACCCTCTCTCTCCAATTCAAGTAGTAACCCGTTTACCACTATGTTCCAGAGAAGAGGGGACAGAACCCCCCCCCCTGCGGAGTTCCCCAAGTTACTCGCCTCTTGAAGGTGGAGTCCCCCAACTTCGAGCTAACAATCCTGCTTCCCAGCATATAATTGATTAACCCTATCAGAGGAACGTCCACCTCCAAAAATGACAATCCCTCCTTGATTGCCTCCGCTTTCACATTATTAAAGGCGCCTTCTATATCCAGGAAGGCCACCAAACAGAATTCCTTCGAATTAATCGATTTCTCAATCGTACACACCAAGGCATGCAGAGCCGTGTCCACAGGTCTACCCTTTGTGTACGCATGCTGAGACGATGCCCACTTCCTGGCACCTATTTTATCTCTGATGTATACATCCAGCAGCCTTTCCAAGGTTTTCAAAAGAAAGGATGATAGAGTTATTGGTCTTAGGTCCTTAGGATAGACATGTGAGCTTTTCCCCGCTTTCGGTATGAACACCACATTGACCTCCGTCCAGTACCTAGGAATATAGCCCAGCTTCAAACACCCTTTGAATATAGCTTCCAGGTAAGGAAGAATAATTACTGAGTTGTTTTGAAGTTCCGCTGGTATAATTTGATCCGGACCAGCCGATTTAAATGGTTTAAAACCCCTCAGTGCCCATAGGATCCGTTTTCTGGTTACGATATCCTCTGTGGTTACTGACAGTGATTCCTGATGATTACTACGCACCAACAGGTCTTCAAAGCTCCCTGGGAAGTGTGTCTCGAAGAGAAGCTCCAGAGATTCTCCACTAGAAGCTGTCCAAGATCCGTCCGGTTTTATCAAAAAACTAGGACTAGATGTACTTTTGGAAAGAATCTTCCTATGGCGGGAGGTTTCGGATACCTCTTCCATATTATCACAGAAGATTCTCCAAGACCTCCTTTGTGCCTTTCTTAATTCTTTCTTATAAGTTCCGAGTTTCTCCTTATAGGAGTCCCAATCCTGAGCCTCCCTTGTATTTTTGGCTCTATTAAAGGCTATCCTACAAGCCTTTCGATAGGTTCCCAGTTCCCTGGACCACCATACCGGTTTTTGCCTACCCCTAGGCTTAGCCAGTGGGCAGGCAGCGCGAAAGGATCGGTTGCATGCGCTAGTAACGCTACCCACCATGTCCTCCAGCTCCCCAACGGTCGTCGGGGGCTCCATAGCCCAACTGATGAGCTTATGATTATGAAAAAAATCAATCTTCTCATCAGGCCGCGGCGACTGGACTGATTATACCACAATTTACATTCTATATATACAGAATGTGCTGTGCGTTAAGTATTAGCGAATCATAACTAATACAGATGTATTCTCTTACAATTTTTCTTCTTCACAATATTCACACAGCTCTATTTATGTGTACGCTAATTTTTTTTTTTTTTTTTTTTTTTTTTTTTTTTTACTTTATTTAATATTCAACAAAAAAGTAATAAAGTAAAAATGTGGAATAACTTCATACCAGAACATCAATGCCCATTTTCAATTCCGGAAATCTAGATTAAGCCAAAAACCTCATAATCTCGAAATTCGACAATCTTATCTCTTTAGAAGCTTGTAACCTGTAGAAAATAAAAGCTTGTAGTGTTATGCTTAATTCAACTCCAAACCAAATTCGAATGGAATCGAAAATCTCGAATAATATCAAAAAACAATAAAACCTCAAACAATTTCTCAACAAAATGATGCTCAACATCAAGCAAATCTGAAATAAGCTTAAAACCGCGAAAATTCCTTAAAATATCGAAAATAACGATGTTCGAAATTTCGCATATTCCCAAAAATCTCGAATAAACTTAGTATTTTACAATAATCTTCAAAAATCTCAATGTTAAGCGATTCAAAAGCAAGAATGTGTTTTTCCTAAAAACAACTGAAAGTTGATAATTTTGAATAAAATCTACATTAATCCAAAAATATCGGGTTTCGAGAATTTCATCTAACTCAATGCTACCCTTAATTCAATCGAAACAAACTCGAATAATATCTCTCCACTTTTCTCTACGCTTTTCTCCACTTTTTTGGCTTCAAAATTTATTTTGGAGAAAGCAAAAAAAAACTCGGGCCTTTAAATTTATTTCGTGCAACTGTTTGCGAAATATAACGTCTGATAAATTGAGGTTCAACTTTTTTATTACGTTAGAGAAGATTGAAGGATGTTTCCAGCAGGCTGGTATTTTCAGCAATACAGTAAACAAAGCAGGGCTATGGAGTCGGTGTCGGAGTCGAGGAGTCGGACTAGTTTAGCGGAGTCGGAGTTAGAGTCGAAAAAATACTGACAAATTCCGACTACGAATTATACACTTTATTTTTTCTTTTAAATTTTTTAACTGTGGTAGTGAGGACACTTTTTAATCGTTTTGATGTTTCAATTAAAACTGGTTAAAATTGTGACGTTTACGTTTTATATTTTTATTTTGCGTTGTGAAGAGCAAAATACAAGATACCAACAAATTTTTAAAATTTTTGTGGAAAATAAAATGCAAAAATTTTAACTTTTTAACGTTTCATGTGTTTTTTTATTCGTTTGAAACACAGCCTAAAATGATTTTTAGAAAATCTCACAGTCATAGTGACCAGCCGTCATCTTCACCTCAAGAAGAAGAGGGAAAACATTTCTAGATGAGCATGAGAAATCAAAACGACTTCGGATTACAAAATTCAGGATTTCCTTTTTTGATGGCCTGGAGAAAGTGGAAAAAATCAACAGAAGTACGAGTCTTAAAGTTCTTGAGCCCATACTAATTTTACGAACAAATCCGTAATTAATTTAAATTGTCGAAATTTTGTTTTTTCTTTTATTTCTTTAATTATTATTTAAATTATGCTCTTTTGATGAAAGGATTTGAATACGAGCAGTATTACATGTAGAACTTGGAGTTGAAGTCGGAGTCGAATAGTCAATTTTTAATATATCAGAGTCGAATAATTATTTTACCGACTCCGCAGCCCTGGACCAAACATAACTCGAGGACTCACCAGATTTAAAATTTAAGGAATGAAGTGTAGTAAATAAGCAGAAATAATGGAATTCAAATTATTCAGATTTAGAGTAAATAACCGTTCATAAATGTCAGGAGCTGGTGGGCCCGATGAACGTACCGGAAGTGATTCCAAAGTTCGTTACACAACTAATAATATTTAATAAAAACGCAATATGAGCATTAATCTCACACAAATTAGATTGAAATTAACTGTGCTATTTTTTGAAATTATGTTCGGGACATGGCCTCAAGATTTTACGTAGAATATGTCTTACACCTAGTAAGTATAGCACGTAATATGTCTTATATCTAGTATAAGGATAGTTTTGTAGTCAAGTTGAAAGAAGTTATAGGTTGATGAAACAAAACCTTAGAAATTTGTTTTACCACATTTACATGTGGTAAAACAAATTTCTAAGGTTTTGTTTCCTTCTGATCTTAGTCTGTTGTAATACATTCACTTATTATTCACACATTATTCACTCATTATTCACTTATTAGACGCATATTAATCACTCTGTATGCTCTGACGAATGAAGAGTTCTTTCATTATTTGTCCATTATTCACTCAGTAGTGTATCTTTATTGAATGATTATTCACTCACTATATTCGCAGATTTTTCATTGAGTATGTATTCACTAATTATTCATAGATTAATCACTCGTTATTCACTGATCATACAATGATGAATAGATATTGATAAATGCAGTTATTTCACACCCACTTATTCACGCTTTATTCGCCCAATATTTAGCTCATCCCTTATTCACTCATTGTTCACAAATTATTCACCAATGAATGATTAATTCAATAATAAACGCATTATTACTTTGTTCACTGATGAATGATTATTTCACTAATTATTCACACATTAATCACATAGCAGTCTCTCATTTTTCGCCTTTTATTCACTCACAGTGAATAAACAGTGAATAATGTTTGAAGGTAAATGAACAATGAGCTACTTATGAGTGAATAATGCGAATAGATTTTGAGTAAAGTGAATAATTATTCAACAGATTGAGTATTCAGTGAATAATTATTTACGCTCACTATTTATTTATTTTTTATTCTACTGTTACATTGGCCAATACAGTACTGGTTTTAGATCCAAAAGGAAAAACCAACTCAGCTTTCCTCCGCTGCTTGTAAGCCCACATAGAAGTGATGTTGGTGACATCTTGTTGTACGCATTTTCGACAGACGTCGTGAATTTTTTTTCGTTGATAAAAAACTTTATTTTTAACAGTATTTTTGTACAGTTCATCACAGTTATTTTTATATAATATAAATTTTTTTCGGCTAGATGAATTAAATGATACAGTATGGCCTACCAAATCCCTTTGCAGAACCATACTAATTTTAGTGCGTGTGGGGAAATTATTAATTGCATAAAATTTCATCCCTTTCAGCTATCCAAATTAGTTCTCGGTTATTAAAGAAACTTTAATATACACTTGTTGGGGCATTATTTTCGTACAGACCCGCCTTAGACCAAAACTAAAATCGCATTCTACGCCAAAAATCGACTTGTAAGTTTGAAAGAATAATTCGAGTGTTTCTATTGATTGTTTTTATGTCCCTTTGTATTGTAAATCTTCCATGTGTAACGTAATTACTTCTATGCTACTGTTGATTTTGGGATACAGCATTATGTAGACAGAAGTAACAATCTTTTCTTATTCGAAAGCTTACTTATTAGAGGAGCAGTATTTTACATGTTTGTTTGTGTTAGAGCGTAACGACACAAGCATCCAAAAACAACACTAATGCAGTGAGAAGCCGAATTGTTATTTTATATGCAGATACCAACAAACATAAAACCCTTTCCAATTTGGTATTAGTGCATAAATATATAGAAATACTACAATATTGTAGGTACATATTGGTTTTGCTTACTGCACTTCACATTTTGACAAAAATTTGCATTGCAAATTCACAAATACCCTCACATAAAAATTAGTTTATAAACAAATAAGTAAGAAACTATAGTTCTTCAGAACAAGTTCATGCAAGTATTCTCGTGGATTGAGAGATTTAAGAAGTTGAGGCGTACTAACTTCTCGCATCTGTACAACAGCTAAATTACAGTCTTCAATAATTAGTTTTCTGAGTGTGAGGAAAGTGTGGCCCCCGACCGAAAAGGTGCCGTGCTTAATTGGCTCTCATCAAAGGTGGGCGAATTAAATTCTCAAGCATTATCAGCATTAGAGATTTAAAAATATTATAAGTCCAACGATACTTATTCGTATTGTACTTTCCGTACACGCTCGTACGTCCCTTCGAGAGATAAGTATTAGTGGTATTAGTGTTGTCTGTTACTTATATTTACATACAAGCGAATTTAAAATTTTTTGTTAGACGACATCTAACAATTATCGGGATTTTTCTGTAATCTTCAACCGTATACCTCTAGGAAGTTGAGAGGAGGGAACGAAGTTTTGCTAACATCCACATGGTGAAATGAAAATCCACTCACGGCAAAACACAGTGCAATAATATTGTTTAGATAGGGCAGTGGGAAGATGTTCCGATCCGATGAGGAGCTCAGAAGGAGGATCGGTGCGATATTGTAACTGAAACGATATTGAACTATCAGCGAAACCTGATAGCTGAGGCGGTTACCGCCATTGGAAACGAACTAAAATAAACAACAAAATCAAATGAAAGAAAAAAAATTTGTGGAGTCATGTTCAGGTGACCTTTCTTGAGCCAGGTGCAAACATTCCATAACTTAAGACATCACAGTGGAAACCCATGCTTGTCACGTTGAAAACGATAGCGAGCGACAATACTACCTTCCCGAATAATTACGAGATAAAAATGAAGATTCAGAAATATCAAAGATGGTATGTGTTCGAACCCATCAAGCAACAAGATCTGAATTTTTTTGACGTACAAGCAAATGAAACAATTGAAAACATTAAGGAGGCAATCGTTAATCAAAACTCTGGAGAAATCAAAAATCAAGACCTAAAACGTACTTTCAAAACTGGACCAAAAGATGGCAATAGACTACATTGGGTCATAAAAGTATCCCCAAAAACGATAAGCGGGCTTGCCTCAAGGTGCTTTAAGTCTCATCATTTTGGATACATAGCAAAGTTACGACATTTCTATCAAGACACTGTGTGGGTGTGCAGAGATGAAATCAGGACTACATATACATATATGTAAGCAGTAAAATGAGAGAGCTGACAACGAATTGACACCATCGTAGAACACTAGCGAGTGCTCGAAGGGTAATCTTATTCGGAATAATACAGAACATTGTCGACAGAATGGCGTTGCTGTTCTAGCTCTCAATATTCCGATTGATATACTAGAAGAAAGGCTGGTTGCTTATAAAATTAGAAAAAGGCAAGATATTACGATTCAATTTACGTTTTTCTGGCCGGTATGATCCGTTGGGTTTTAACTAATTAAAACACAATCATTTTAATTTGATTTACGGCACAACGTTTCGGAAAATTAGATTTTTCCATTATCAAGTGCATCTGTGGACGATACGTTGTAAAAAGTTTTTATTGAAACAAAGTCTTTGTTTCAATAAAAAACTTTTTACAACGTATCGTCCACAGATGCACTTGATAATGGAAAAATCTAATTTTCCGAAACGTTGTGCCGTAAATCAAATTAAAATGATTGTGTTTTAATTAGTTAAAACCCAACGGATCATACCGGCCAGAAAAACGTAAATTGAATCGTATATGTGTGTCCATGCAGCATACTTGATCCAAATATTAAGCAAGATATTACATATAGGGACATTGAACTTTCCGGAATCGACATAAGACTGGACCTTTTGAGATCCCATAAGGAAAGCATACGGAAATTATCATTTACAAAATCTCAAGATAAATGGAGTAATTCTATGGATGGCAGAACTACTTTGTTTCATTGTTAAATATTAAGGAAAGACTAGCACAAAAACTGGTTCTTAGCTCACACAAAATAGCCACATACAAGGAAAAAAAACAAAAGACCATGTTACTTATCATTGCAAGTTAAATCAAGATGGTAGACAGATGCTCAGTAAGCTTAGTTCCTGGTGAAACATTTTAAGTATTTTACATAACTGACTCAACGTCTAACGACGCAAGAGATTCTAAAAGTTTTAAGCTGTTTTAAACTTTTATTGACGATAACGGGTAAATTTCGATAAGGTTTTAATATTTTCATCACTACTTTATTTGGGTACCTTGTATCTACGGACATACAAACCAAACGAACATTCTGATAGTAGACAAGTATGCGGCAGGGACGGAAAGAAGACAATTCCCTGGCAAAGCATTCCGACCATGGAGAAAAATCAGTACTGAAGCCAAACGGAGGTGTAGGAACTATATCGGCATAGGCGTGGGTGATATTCAAACGTACACCAAACGTCGATATCACGTTACTCAAACTACGCAATGAAATGTTACTTTAACTGCGTAGCTCTCGGCATCTTATTCAAATATTCAGAATTTGATATTTCAATAACCCCTTAGATACCACTTATCTCTTAAAATAATATAGTGTGAAAAACCCGTATTAGGTCGTCGTATTTTGTTAGTTTCAAGAATTATCGAAATTTTTCGAATTTGCCTTAATTATTGCAGAATATTTGATGGTATTGAGATTATTCGAAATTATTCTCAATTTAGCCTAATATTGGGTTTGATTGGAGTTGCAGAATTTCAGAGAGTACGAGGTTTTCGAGAACGGTTCAGATTTCTCGGGGTTCCGACACAGAGAGACCCACATAGTATTTTATGATTTTGAAATTTAATTGCAATTGAGTTGCAAAGCGTATGATGCTAGGCTTTCAGATATTAATAAAGAGTTTCGAGATTATAAAGATTTTCTAGATTATTTGGGATTTCCAAGTTTTAGGGTTGCGTTAGTTGCACAAGATTACACAACTTCTCGAGGCTTTCCAAGTTATTTTGCGGTTTTCCGAGGTTTTCGAAAATTGATTTTGAGCTGGATGATGCTACATTAGATTATTTAGGATCTATGCGCCAATTCATGATTTTTCGAAAATATACGAGTTGTGACTAGCGATAAGTTTAGCAAAGCCAACCTTAGGTGGCGTGGCGTTGACTCGCAAGGCGTTACGAATTTTTAGGGCACCTAGATATTTAATATTTCAACGCAACGCTTGATGTCGACGACTAAAGTATAACGTAAATAAGAAAGTTCAAATAAAAGTTGTTCTAAGTGACCTTTACAGAGAGAACCCTGAACAGATGGGTTGGATAGGTGAGGTAGAAGCCTTCCTTCAATTGCCACCGCTAGTTACTTGACTTTTTTGTGGGAATATGTAAACGAACGGTTTATTCGACTGGATATAACACTACTGAAAAATAGGAAGAATGAATTCATGTAACTTTTAGAAGCCTCACACATTCCAATAACAAGCACTCCCAAACATTTGGGAAGAGGATTTTTTGAAGATTAAGATTTATGGTCGCAATCCTCAAACAATTCAGCAACTTAAAGACAACCTTTGATGTTTGAATAAATTTACCATTTTTACTGTCAAACCACGAACACAAACATTCCAAGTTAAATATCCAAATCCGTGAAGATATAAATAACTTCCACCAGTTCATGAAGGGTCTAGAAGTATAAGGTTATTCTACATTTGGGATAGGTAAGACCTCAATTGCTTAGTGAGACCTAGGTGTGGCCTAAACAACAATTAAATTTTGCTGTTATACTTTCTACTACCTTTAGAATTTCTTAATGAAAATATCTGAAAATTGAAGGTCCAATTTTAAAATCTCCTTCGAGTTCCTCGAATTTTGTTGGAAGAATTTATAAATAGTAATTTTTGAATCAATTTTATCTAGATTTATGTTTTCGATTACAATTATTTCGTAAATTTAAAATTTTATATTTTTTCACCGGGTTTTTGGAGCACTTAAATTTTGTTAACGCCTCTAGAAAATTAAGAACAAAGCCTAAAGAAAATTAATTTTAAATATTACAAAAAAAAATTAATTTTTGCTTTTAGTCATAACCTCAGAAGCTAGAACATACTATTTTCCAATGCATTGTAAAATTTTATCTTTCCGCGATATCAATAAGAGTTACTTTTACAATACGGTCCTCTTTATTGATTCCGGCTTCATTTCCTAATTCTTTAAAAAAATTGGTTTTCTAAGTTTTGAGGTGACATCAGGATTATTTAACCAAAATAGGTATTCTATTGGTTTTCCTAAGTACGCAACTGGAGCTACGATTGTTTCCAGTCACATTGACGGGAACAGCTTCACAAATAATTTGTACGTTGAATACCTGAATCTTAAACAATAATCCCCAAACACATTGATGTTCAAATCTTAATCTAATACATATTTTATGCATATATACATACCTCGGAAGCAACCAGTTTCCAGACATTACTCTGCTTCTTTCATATAGACTCCGAGTAACTAGCTGACCTCCTTTTGTAGTTCTTTGGCTTGCGTAAATCTAACATGCGTCGTAAATAAACATAACCAATTGCAACATCAACTTCAAATACAGAATCCATGCACTGATCCATATCTCGATATTTATTTCTCACCATATATAAGAAAATTTCTACAAAATTGGCAAACAGCAACAAAAAAAAACGTAAATTGACATTAAATTAATCATTCGACTGTCTCAATTTTGCGATTGAAATCGCGCGTTCAACTAAAGTGAAAATCGCCAATAAAGCACAGATCACACTTTCTATTGTTAAATATAATAATAATAATAATAATAAATGTCAAACGATCAAAACCCTTGCCATCACATTATGTATCAAATATTTAAAATTAATTCAATAAATTAAAAAGAAATCAACAAAACAGGATAAATTGACAATCTATCGCCACACAGCATTTTATCACTAAAATGTTATCTACGGGTTAATTATTTATATTCACCACTCTTTTGTTTTTATTAAAATAAAATTGAAAATATGATCAATCACGTTAGATCACCAAAAACTACATACATGATCATTAGACATATAGAAATTTTACTTTCTTTTCGAAAATTGACTTTTTTTTGATAAAAATCTTTGTAAATTCTTTACTTGGAATATTTTTCTGTTTTTTTTTTAATTAAATTGACACTTTAACATTGCAATAATGATCGCACGGTTTTATACTCGATATATTGATTATAAAATAGAGATCAAATTTTTAACAAAAATTTGTGCGCACGCGATTTAGATCTTCCATACTTTATACGACGAATATTTTCACTTTACGCGCGCGCACCCATATTCATGAATATTTGTATATACGAGTACATATCGCAAAAGCTTTAACCAATCAATAATTTGTTGTCAACTAAATCAATATCAATTGCAGGTTGTTCGTATTTGATATGGTTTGATATTTACCGCGGATCTTGTATAGATACCATTTAGATTTTAACATTTTATCTGCATTTTATGTTTATACAAGGGTATAAGACATATAGACTCGTATACATATTTTTGTTTCGATATTTTGCAGTTTTAGCCTTTTGCAGCTTTAACATGTTACACACACACAATCTGTATTCAATTCCTATAATATATAAAACTAACAAAAAAAAATTTGTATTGCATGTTTTTCTTCTTGGCGTACAATTTTTTTGTTGGTGTTATTGCTGTTTGAAATATCGCGTAAAAACCTGTCGATAATAATAATTCATGTATGTAATTTGAATGGAGAGCTAAATACATTTATAGAAGTAATAGTAACAGTGCGCGTTGCCGCAATAAATGTATACGCGTGTTATAATTTATGGGGTGGAATGTAAAGTTAAGACATTTTTTTTTTTTTTTTGATTTTGTCATAAAATGATCTCGCGGTGTACCAATGACTATTTTGGATGAATGGGAAATTTAAATTCATTTTTTTTACATTGGTTTATGATTTATGGGCGATAATTATTATTGATCGCAATGTTTTGTACATACATAAATATATTGTTAGTTATGAGTTGTCACCTTTCTATTTTTGAAAATTTGTCATTTTGTTAAAGGGGTTGAGAAAGTAATTCTGTTTTTATTTTGACGTGTAGAATCGAAAGTATGTAAACATAAATAGAACACCATTTAAACTAAATCGAGAAAAATTTTAAATAAATTCCGCATCCCGCATGTGTATATCTTCTGTTTTTATACTGCTAGCCGCTAGCTTACCCGCTTATAATTGTATTCACAAGTTGAGGCAATTTAATCCAAGTCAAGAGAAAAACAGTAAAGACTTGTTGAGGCAGTTTTACAGAAGCGGAGAATGCCATTGAGGGCGTGTGAAAAACTATGAAAGGAAGAATTTATGTAATATTGGTTATACGGTCATTAAGGTTGTATCTACATCGGAAATAAAAATAAGACAAATTTTGTTTGGCATCTACATCACAACATCAATAAAACCAACATCATGGTGATAAATTATCAAACAAATTTTTGGAGAACAATCAGTGACCATCACAGTTTGCGCAACATCGAATTTAGCAATCGTTATTACGCTAAGTAACTGGTTCGAAGCAAATACCGAGAAACTTTCATCACTCGTCATCGCATAAAACAGCAGCGTCAGTAATAACGTTTTGAAGGATTTATTGGTACGATTTTATTTTTATTAATTATTTTTATTTTTTAAACTCAAATTTTGATTTTGTCCACGAATGTAAATCGAAGCTTATCATTCTGCATAACCCCAATTAGTACAGCGTTACGTGTATACTTTTAATTTAATTCGCAGTGTTAAAATCCGTTAATTTTAAATTAATTCTCCTACTAATACATAGTTGGAAATTTTTGTGCTAAGTGAAATAAAATGCGTAACGAAGGTGAAGAGATTAAAATTGATCCTAATAACGCCAATGTAATTTCGCGCATTAGGATGCCAACATTTTGTCACTCAAGACCGACGACTTGGTTTTCGTTGATCGAATCCACTTTTGTTATCAATAATAAAGAATCTGATGACTACATTACCTGAAGACATTTTAATGACAATTGCAGACTTAATTAATCGACCACCACAGAATGAAAAATATAATAAAATTAAAGAAACCATTTTATCGCGACACACCGAAAGTGAACATAAACGAATTTCGACGTTGTTAGGTGGAGTAGCTATAGGTGATGACAGGCCGTCGCAGTATTTCAGGAAACTTGAAACAATCGCAGGTACAACACAAGCGATTACGAGACAGTTTATTAAACAAATTTGGCTTAACGGTTTACCAACAAATTCAAACTCAATTGTCATAGGTTCAGCACCAGATGAATTTTGTCTGCTATAACAAACATTAATCAGATGTTAGTTATAGCAGACAAAATTCATGAAGTTTGCTAACCAACTACAGTATATCGGCAATTAAAGTGAATACGGATAAATCCCTCGAAGTTAAAATTAATCAAATTAGCGAACAGATAAATCAATTGTCTACTATTGTTAATAGGTCTTCAAGATTTAATCCGAATGATCAAAACAGATTTCAAAATAGTTATCATCAAAAGCGATCGAGATCTCATAATTATCAACGCTATTATCATCATAAATTCGGTCCTAAAGCTAGAAATTGTTTGAAGCCTTGCAATTTCGAACAACCCGCAGAGTGTACAAAAAACTGAACAGACCATGTGTTGTGACGACAAACAATGGTTTAGTATCTTGTCGTCGTTTATTTATTAAATGTAAATGTACAAAACATATCTTTCTTGTGGATACAGTTCCAATGAGTAAATCCCAAAAACGACAAGTATACCTTCAGATTATTATCTTTCAGCGGCTAACGAAACCAACATAAATACTTACGGCACACAACTTTTACAAGTTGACGTTGGTCTTGGGTGCATTTTCACTCATCCTTTTGTGGTTGCATCAATTAATCGTCCTATAATTGGAGCAGATTTTTTAGTAAAGTTTAATTTGCTTGTCGATTTAAAAAATAAAGCTTTAATTGATGGTAAAAATGGTTATCAAGTACATGGAATAGAAGCAAATGTGGATACTCCAACACTGAAGCATTACAGTGTTGACAACGATTTTTTTCATTTGTTAGCTGAATTTCCTGCACTTACAGCCCAGCCTGATTTTTTCAAAAGAAGTCAAACACAATGTGGTACATGTTATTCGCACAACTGGTCCATTACCAGCGAATCGTCCTCGACGTTTGAATAACGAAAAGCTTAAAATTGCAAAAGGAGAATTTGACTATATGCTTAAGCTTGGAATAATTCGACCGTCTTCTTCGAGTGTTTCCTCACCAATTCATCTCGTAAAGAAAAAGGAGAATAATGATTGGAGGTCTTGTGGGGATTATCGGCAACTAAACATATGCATGATCCCAGATCGATACCCAGTCATATGTATACGATATTTTATAAAATTGATATTGTCCGGGCCTTCCATCATATTCCAGTGGCTACTGAAGATGTTTACAAGATGGCGATTATCACACCTTTCGGCCTATACGAATCAATATACATGCCTTTCTGGCTTAGAAACGCAGCCCAAACCTTTCAAGGGTTTATTAATGAGGTTATCAAAGGTTTCGAGTTTGCTTACGCGTATATAGATGATATCTTAATCGCAAGTCGTAGTATTGAAGAACATAAGAAGCACTTACGTGCACTGTTTCACCGTTTTACAGATTTTAATTTAAAAAACATCAAAATGCGAAGTATTTAAATTTTCTAGCTCATACAGTGAATTCAGATGGTATTAGTCCATCAGTGGATCGTGTGAAAGCAATTCTAGCATTAGAAACTCCAGGGTCCATTAAATAAGCGCAAAAGTTTTTAGGAATAATGAACTTTTATCATCGTTTTATACCGCATATTGCTGAGATCCTAACACCGATTTACGAACATATAAAAAACAGTACCAAATTGAGAAACTCATCAAGAAATTTTAAATGGATAGCAAAATGCAACAAATCTTTCATTGAAGCTGGAAATGCATTGGCATCAGCGACACTCCTAGCTCATCCGATAGATAATGCTTTCTTAAAAACATTACCACAGACAGTTCAGAAATAGCTGTTGGCGCAGTTTTGCATCAATACAATGATATCAAGAAAGTATGGGAGCCATTAAGTTTTTTTTTTTTTCAAAGAAACTGCAGCCGGCTGAAACCCGTTATTCTGCTTTCGATCGCGAGCTATTAGCAATCTTTCTATCGATAAAACGATTTAGAGCTATGGTAGAGCTTATTTCTGCGATTGCTTCAAAAACGGAGCGAGGCCCGCGACAAATACGTCATTTAGAATTCGTGGCACAATTTACTACGGACATTCGCCACATATCAGGGTACGACAATTTTGTTGACGATTACCTCTCAAGACCAATAACTGATTGTTTCGAAATATTGCTTACTGGTTTGGACGTTGAACGTCTTATAAAGCTACAAGGAGAAGAGAGGGAACTCCGCAACTTAATGGATCATCAAAATAATGCAAACTTTCAATTACGACAGTGCGAATCAGAGGCAGGTTTAAAAGTGTGGTGCGAAATTTCTACAAACGTGAAGCGGCCATACCTGCCATTAAAATTGAGGCGAGAGGTTTTTGACAATTTACACAATTTGTCTCACAGTGGTGTTCGTGCTACGCGCAAGTTGATTGCGTCAAAATTCTGTTGGCCAAAAATGAATACCGACTCAGGTACTTGGGTAAAAACTTGTCTTCATTGCTAAAGATCAAAAGTAATCCGTCACACAAAGTCGCCTCTAGAGAAGATTGAAATGCCATCGTCAAGATTTGAACACATCCACATAGATATAGTAGGTCCCCTACCACCGTCGAATAGTAACGTTTATCTACTTACAGTTATTGACAGGTTCACGCGTTGGCCGGAAGCTTACCCTATGACTAACAGCACGGCGGTTACGGTAGCAAAAACTTTTGTATCGCAATATGTCGCCCGTTTTGAATGCCCTCTTACGATAACCACTGATCGAGGAAACCAATTTGAAGCAACACTTTTCTCTGAGCTATGCAAATTGATAGGGTCACACCGTATCCGAACTACAAGCTACTATCCTCAAAGTAATGGCATGATTGAGAGCCCGAGGCAACACTGCCAACTGAAGTGAGGAAGTTCCATTTGTACTTTTAGGAATACGGACTGCTATTATAAAAGACATGAAGTGCTCTCCGGCAGACATGGTCTACGGTCAATGCCTTAAAGTACCCGGAGAAGTTTTTGTGAAACATTCAAATGACAACATATTAGATCCGACTAATTTTGTAGATAGATTGAGACAGAATATAAGAAATCTTAAATCGCATTCGCCTCGTGAAGCGAAAACAAAGTCATACTTGCCTAACGACCTCAGTAGTTGTGATTATGTCTTCATACGAACAAACAGAGTAAAGATAGGTTTAGAGAACCCTTATGAAAACATTTTGTACATACATTTTTATCATATGTGTACATTTAACGCTAAAATAGAAAACAGAACACTCGGTGCTCTGAATTTCAATGCCTAAAAGGCAAAAATTGTGCATTTATCAATGGTTTTAGTAATCGCTCAATTTGCCCGCCAAAATTAGTATACCATTTCTGAATTTATTATTAAATGAAACCATGTCAACAGTACCAGGGAATGACCAGCATAAGACGGCTCAAGTTGCAAATTCTAGAATTAAGAAAAGAATCGATTTCAAAATAAAGCAAAGTTGTATGGTAAAAAATTAAAAAAAAAAAGTTGTTGAACTCTTATTCTGTCAAAAGAGAGCTTGTGTACCGCAAATAATGCTACAACAAAATTTGTGTTCGAAGAGGCACAAGCTAAGTGCTTGTATGCTATATTCTCAATTGGATGTCCACAAATTGGTATTAAACAAACATATTTTTGCGCTTTTATGTATTTTGTATTGAAAAAACGGAACTCATCTGGTCCTATTTGTTTTTTCAGTAAGGCCTCACTTCGCTGGTTGTGCCTGGATGTTCCTAATTTTGTGGCTACCACGTACCAGAAAATCAAAAATTCATTTATTAAAGTGGCACTTTGTCAACATCATTTCAAACTTGGTAAAGTACTTTACATATATTACACAGTTTAATTTCCCTATAAGTAATTACTTAATAAACTTATCATAAAGGTTTTTTTCTGGCGGAATGGTAGAAAACAGATGTGTTGGCAATGGGAAACAGAGCAAAGTCCGCTTTTCATGTATTTTGTAGGAAAAGAAAATTTTGCTACGGCAACGAAAGCTTGCTTAGGGCCAAGATTTTCCAATTACTTTGAGGGGCTCAAAAACGAAACCTGGCCTTTGGCCCGCCACTGGCTGCAATCACGAGTACTACCAACCAAACCAGGTAAACATACTCATTGGAACAGAGCAGTGTGCTGAATAAACTTCAAAACAAAATGGCATTCGTGGTATTCAAGTATAGTGTTCCAGAACTGTACTAAAAATTAAATGCAGGTTGAGGAAATTAAGTCAAAAACCACTTTCGTCTTCACTTAACACTAGAAGTACCGACTGGTCAAAATAACCGGTTGCATTAGTTGTTGGCAAGACTTTCTCTAAATCTGGTATGACTTTTTCTAAATCTATGTACTTAATATGACAGCAAATATTAAAACTCATCATAAACTTCCAAACCAATTCTAACATAATAATAAAACAACAAAATATTCTATAAAGGTACAATCCGTGATTTTGACGGGTTGGTAGTCCTAGTGTTAAGGAAAACATATAGTTATCGCAGAGGAAGGCAAATATCATGAAGAGACCAATTAAAGCAAGCAGTTTGGAGTTAGATACGAAAGGAGTCATTATCCATAGATAATCCATGGATAGAGATAGCTGATTTTACGACGAGTACAAGTTGAATGCAGAAATATGAAAGATTTAGCACTAGATTCATGTCGCGTTTGACGGATTATTAAAGAGCACCACTGGTATTTCGTTAATTGATCGAAACAATATTTACCTGGCTAGCAATTTTTCTACGATTTCCAGAATATACTTTAATGATTGCAGCCGACTTAGGTAAAATGTACCAGCAGATTTGCAATATATAGACAACCTCGTGGTGTGGTTTACGAGCCATTTTTTTGTTAAACTCAACTAATCTATATACTACTATAATGCCGCGCTAAGAAAAAAGTTACAAACGCCAAAAGTTGAAAAATGAGTTAAGGACATATTTGGGTTCTGTGAACAAATACCTATTCATCTGCATTTTTAAAAAGCCAAATACCCTTCATCAAATGCCATAAAATCACGTTATTTTAAAGTCAAGTGTCATAATAATACATGTCAAACAAAAATAGAAAAATTGAAATTACTCAGAACTAGCACGCCAGTATACGTCTATATAAATCTAACAAATAATCCGCAGGCTGATTTTAAAATGCGTCTCTTGAGCAGAAAATTTGACGAATCATTTATGAGAGCATTAAACCAATTTGTTTCGAGCAGGGGTAAATTTGTCTGGATGTTAATTCCAATAATAGCAAAAAATTTTGTGAGTGCCAATAAACTGTTGACAGAAAGCCTTTCTAAAACAACTCTCTAAAAATGAAAGAAGAGAATTCTCGAATCCAAGCAGTTCAAGCGAGATCGATAGTTAACTTTACTAAAATTATTTATTACGGTGGCCACAAAATTTCATTTAGCAACCGCTTTGAGCCCCGACTGTACGAAACCTAAAGCTCTCAGTTTTGTTTTGTTATCTTTTCAGTAGAAGCGGGAAAAATATTTTAATGACTTTTCTAGTTCCACTTTTTGCTTTTCAGTTATTTGTAACTAATACAGATTAGTTTATCCGACAATTCCTCAATATATGGCGTTCAACTTAATAGTAATCAAATACCAAATACAACTTAACACTGTCGCGGTTCAAATACAAATAATTCGACTTGATTCGTCTTTTTATATTTACAAACCAACGTTTCAGAAAAATCACGATTTTTCCAGTAAGAAATATTATTTCCAGCTTTGCCGCTCGTGTAAGCGGTGGTTATTTCCTGTAACCACCGCTCATCAGTCACCACTAGTACGCTGTACGCCCTTAAATTAACCTATTCTCTTCATACTATAGGTGTCACCGTAACACATTACCTGACCTAATCCTGTTCCTTCCAACCAGAATCCAAATTACCTCCTCTGTAGAAAGTCAACTGCTCTATACGCACCGCCCTCATCTTTCGTTTCCCTCTCTGTCTTTTTCTAATCCTTTAACGTCCTGTCCAAGTAGCCAGCAATATCGGTATGAGTCCTCGAGTTCGAACTTGCACTCTTCGCACAACACGGCACTTGTAATCCATTAGCCGTTTGATCTGATGTCGGTTGGTTTCCCCCACAATTGTTTTCGAGTTCGGTGACACTCCTCCAGTTGGGTTATCATTACCCACCATACTGTGGCATCCGTACCTTTAAAATCGCTCATGTTATCGTTTAATACTCTTCGTTCACAATCCAATACTCGGAATCCATTTCTGTTCTTTCAAATTTACTTGTAATCTTTCCACTGGTATCCGAATAAATTAACAAAAGACAAAACGACACAAGATTCAATAACACATAAAATGAAACCATGAACGCTATGTCTCTGTCTCTCTAGATTGCGATTGAAGTCAATGAATGATCGAAACGGCTGTAGCGATTCTCCTCCCTTTTATTAGCTACCCTTCAATTCCATTGTTAGATTTCCCGCTTATGGGCACTGCTGTACTTCCAATCCAGAGCCTTCATTATTTCATATACATAATTGTTCCGTTCTTGTTCTGGATTGATTTATAAAGTCACCACTTCTTTACTTATAAGTTATAAGGGCCAATATTAACGCTGCGACACGATTTGCATCGTTCCAATTATTTAGGATGGCCGCCCTTTCGAATTGAAACTTAAAAATTCCAAAGGTCGTTGTTACGCCAAACACTGACAGCTTTAGCTTAATTGCTTGTACTTTCTGGACTAATTGCGGGGTCGCGGAGTTAGCTCTTTCTCGAGACATTGAAATTTTACCTCCGTTTTAACTTGGCACTTTGGATTTTTGAATCTTCACTTTGGCACTTTGGATTTTTGTTTACAATTTCTATACTTTGCCTTTTGACCATTTGCAAGTTCTCGTATCTGTTGTTTTATGTCTCCTTCCCGCCCTGTCTGTTTAATATCTCCCAACTTTGTCAATCAAGGCTCGAATCACAGGATTGTGAATAAAATCAACCACTTCAATTTATCACACGAACAAATTTATTTATACAACAAAAAAATGAAGACAACACAATTATTTCACAATAATTTACAAAATCCAAAGGATGGTTTAGTGTAAAATGTTTAAAAAACTTGAGATATGAAGTTTTAACTGTGTTAAACCAAAATAGTAAATAAAAAGACGTCAAGCCCTGTTTAGTGATTCGATTTTGCGAACGAAGCACGTGCCAAAAAAATCTTATAGGCGTGATGATTTGGGAATAAGATGCGCAAGAAAGAAATGCTCGCTAGCCTGCTGCGAGAAACAGAGTTTTGCTCCTAGTTATTGAAAATCTTAGACCTTTTTATATTGTGTATCTCCTGAAATGAAGTTTCCAAGTATCTGCTTTCTCACGGTGACCATGTATTTAACCTTCGCTTCTTTGATCTGACGGCCAACTTGTTGGGATGTTAATTCCAACGGAATGAGGACCACTTTCAGAGTGATGATATTGCGACCCAGGATGCAAATATCGTCAGCGTATGCTAATATAATAGCTGGGTTGATTTTTAATACAGGGTCCGCTGTAGCTGCGCTGCGTCATATTGAGCTGACTAATAATATTTTCCAATGATAGGTTGAGGAGAGTTTGAGCTATTGGGTCTCGTTGCCGCTCTCCAGATGATGTCTCGAATCCATCCGAAATTGTACATATGCGTATTGAGCCATCCATTAAAAACTGGCACATTGAAACCAATGTTGACGGTAGGCCCAGGTAGAATTTTGGATGTTGCGTGCTTGTTGCTCATTTCATTCTCGTTTTTGCCATCTGCACAGCCGTTTTGAGATTTTCCTCTTCTTTGTGATAGAGTTTCGTTGGCGTGCACGGTCTTTCTCCCAATAGCACTAAGTCAATCATCATCCAACCAGAGATTTTTAAGCCTAGATGAATTTTGGCGTATGGTGGACTTTGATGTATCGGTTACCGCCATTTGATGATGTCCCACTGTTCTTCGGAGCCAGGAAGTGGTTCATTTTCCAAGATTCCTGATACAGCAATCGCGAAGGTGGTTCGAATAACTTGGTTGTTCAGTGCCGTAGTGTTCCAAACGAGTGATGCGCTGGAAACGATGATTATACGAGTATGTGGTGGATAGATGAAATTATAGTTCAGTGACTATCAGAAAGTGGCCTAAATCGATGTTAACTCCACGTATATAGTTCTTATGCCTTTCAACCTGGAAAAATGTCTCTTGGGCAAAAGGATGTAGTCGATTTGGTTGTGAATACACTTATGTGGGAAGTGTGTGCTGTTGTTGTTTGATGTGGAGTGCAGGTAGTTTGGGCCGAAGGTGCTGTGATATGTACTGCCAGCACTGCCAATTTGGGCATTAAAGACGCCCAAAACAATTTTAATGTCATGTTGCGGTATTTTGCTCGAGTCGGTTTCGAGCTGGTAGCAGAAAGCTTCTTTGATTTCATGTGATGTTAAAGTGATGCCCATGAAGCCTGAGTGCACAAATCCGATTGCTGATAGGCATGAAGTCAATCGGCTTATACCGTCGTTGTTGTGAATCCAAAATAACCGAGGCCCAGGTTGAAGTTTCTTAACAATCGAAGAGTCAGTGTGAGCACTTGTTAAAGTTGTATGTAGTTATGGCACATGAAGCGATTTTTGTGTTTATCCCCCTGCATATACGGTAGTTTGACCACCCAAGCTAATTTCATTTCATGTTTACATGAACACTTCAACAGGCGAGCTAAATATTTGGCCGCCCAATTTCGTTTGGCTAAATATTTACCTGAAGGGCAATTATTTTTATATAAAAAATATTATACTGTGATCAAATAGTAGTAAAACTTTTCCATTTCAATTGCGCGGACTTATCCAGGCGAGTAGTTCTTTTCTTAGGTTGATAGCACCCTACCTCTTGTTTACCTTCATCTAAAAAAGGTCATTGAAGTTGCATCAAATTTTGCTTCAAAAATGGAATTTCTGCTTCCAAACGGTTGAAAATGGTTTTTGGGTGACAATGCCCTGTCCAGAGCGAGTGTTTTTGATTGGCATAAATTGTACAAAGAAAGCAGAACATTCGTTGAAACCGATCCTTGCCGTCCTTCGACGTTTACCGATAAATATCACGTTAAGGACCTCAAGGATTTGGTGCTCAAAAATGGTCGATCGACAATTAGAGATCTCTTTGACATCACGCAAATATCGTTTGGGTCACAAATTTGCGCAGACAGCTGTTGGTTTTTGCATCATTATAATGCGCCATCTCACACTGCATTGGTTTTACGTGACTATTTCGCCAAAATTTCGTCTAGCTATTTTCGAAACTGAAGAAACCACTCTGATTGAAGAAATACAAGCTGAATCGAAGGAGGTTTCGAAGGCAATTCCGGAAATCGACTTTAACAACTTAAACGAAATTACTATTTCGAAGGCAGAAAGAAACATTAGCCTAAGTGTATTCTTTTTTTATCTCAGTGTAGTTTATAATCAACTTGCATTGATTTTGTATTTTGAAACGAACGGTAATTTCTTAAAAGAAGAAAGAGAAGAAATATTATTTAACTAGAGATTGGCTATTTTTTCTGAAACCGGCCATAAATGGTTTAAAATTTGAACCTGACTTTTACTTGCGCTAAATGAGCTTCTAGGGAATTATATGTTTTGTAAATGATTGAGATAGTTGGTTTGATCATAAAAATCAGATAACCAGAAACTGAAAATTTTCCTTCTACAAACAAGCTCTACAAGGTGCGTGAAGTTTTGAGTGATAAATTACTTTTGCAATTTATATGATCGATAAATTTGAAAGGAGAGGCAAATGGCACACCTCTGACGAACAAAGTATTGTCAATAGTGCTAGTACAAAAATGATCGTTTTTTTGTTATCTTATATGTTTGTTTTGTACGGCCATTTCGCCTCAATGGGATCGATTAAAAGAAAATAATTAATCCATTAAAAATGCACATAACAAATAATATTGCCCCGCGTTAAAATACTGCGAATATTATTTTCTTGGTGCGACTTAGAAACTTTGTTAAACCTTTCAATAGTATGTTTTTTTTTCTAATACCCACACAACATTCAATCAACATGTACATAACATGTATGATCCATAATAATAAATTGATAACACATTATTATAATCTCTTCCAGCATAAATCTTAATGATACAAACAACATCAACAAAAAAAAAACAAAAAAAAATGTAAGAAGGAAACATGGTACATGTGAACATTAAACAATCAATAAATTTTCTTATTCTTATTATCACTCTCCACCTAAGGAGGAGAGAGACCGAGATTTTTCTTCTATTTTAGATTTTTTGTAGCGTTTTTTTTTTCTTTTTGAAAGTGAAAATAATTATTGCCTCAAAATAGATTGAATTCGTATGGAAAAATATGATTATGATTATTATGATCATATATCAAAACGAAAGTCTGGCAGTTAATGTGTTATAATACATTGGTACAAAACAACAAAACTATATAATTGGCAAGTGTAATACTACCGGTTTATAAACGAAAAGCCATATTCACAGTGGTGCACAATAAATGAATAGAGCTAAACACTTGTGAAGTATTTGTTGTCCACCACTGTACATATAGAGTTTTATAATTTTACAACGTGTGCGCCTCATAAATTCATTCATGTTATATGTGAACATACTCGTAAACAATTTGTACGTAGAAAGTTCTACCACAAGATATCTTCGACTTCATACGTACAGACGTCAAAAAAAGACGTTATGTGTTTCCGTCTCCGCGCACATTAAACATTATCATGTATACATAGTTAACAAATTGATCCACGATTGCAAATTAATTGAAATATATTTACCGCATAATTGTAAATATCACAAATTGCAATAATATATCTTTAATAAAATATAAATAAAAAACACTAAGCTGCAAATAAAAAATAAAAAAAAAACAATAAATCATTTTGCGAAGTAATATTCAATTGAAATCTAATAAATTCAATTAGACTTCATCAAACCAATAAATCGATTAACTACATATAAAAAAAAAACGTTACTATTTGATCGCGATCGACCACACGAATATCAATTTAATAATTTTATTTATATATTTTCAATAATTTATTTAATCGGAAATAAAATAAAAAATAATAAATAAATAAAATAAAATTATAATTTATTAAATATTATAAGCAAAGAAAAAAAAACAATAAAAACATGATCACGATTAAGATATTTTTTGTGTTATCTCTGAGAAAACCAAAATAATAACGACGACGACGACAATAAAAAACCACAAGACAATAAAAATTGTCACAATTTTTCATATATTATGTATTTAGAAACAATAGTAGAAGGTTTAACATTATAGGTGAACATGGTGAGTCACAAGATCGCAAGTAAATATTAAGTAGGTGCTTTGAATGCCAAAAAGTATCAAATTCCTTCTACATTTTGGTATTATTATTAAAGTGTAAGATATTTCATTATGTATCTCCTACAGTTTGAAAATTCACATTTTAAATTTCTATTTCAAATCATAATTTATTGTGTGAGAGACCCTAAACGAAATTCTTTTTGCAGAAAAATCCAGAAAATAAATTTTAGTCGCAATTCATTAATTTAACTTTGGAAAAAAATCGTTCAAAAATTCTTGCACAAATGCCATTATTCAAAATACCATTATGTCTACTGCAATGCAAACGGTCACTCGATAGTTCGTTGCCACAAATTTTTAAAATTGCCATTTGATCAACGTCATAAGTTCGTAACAGAGTCGAAATTGTGTTAAAACTGCCTTCACCCTAATCACATTGCTGCTCTCTCTTGCTTCTTGCTCTTCATCGTCAAATATAAGTGAAGCCGCATCCAATCTAATACTCTCGCCGTATCATCATCACTTGTTGCTGCCAAACCCAAACTCAAGACAGTATCCTCGTTTGTCTATTTGGGAACAGCATTGGTCAAAGTACTTGACCATATGGGACACCCTGTTATTGGGAGAGCACTGTTAGACTCCGGATCACAGCTAAATTTTAAAACCAAGTCATTTGCGTCTGTACTGAAGATTCCTCATCATAGTAGCAGCATTAAAATTCATGGAATCGGGTCTAACTAGTGTCGTCGGAGCTTCGAGCAGCTCAACAATCATTTTGCAATCGAACATTACAAATTATTGTAACATGTTGGATGTGCAAATAATACCAAAAATCACCAGCTATAAACCAACCATTCCAATTGATAATGTGACCATTGACAAGTCGTGGATAATTCCAGCAAACATACAACTAGCAGATTCGGAATTTTTTGAGTTTCAAAACGCGATTTATTTTTGGGTGCAAAAATTTATCAAGAATTGCCCTCTGTGGGACAAATTAAGTTAGCTGATCATCTGCCTATGTTACAATACATCGTATTGGGATGAATACAATGAACAATTTACCAAGCGCAACAAAGAAGGAAGATTTGTAGTGAAACTGCAATTTTCTTCGGATCCGACATCACTGGACGACTCCAAATTTTTGGCTACCCGCAGATTTCAAAATTTGGAGAGGCGTCTACACAAATCACCAGATTTGCTAGCCAGCTATTCAAAGTTCATTGATGAATATAAAGTGTTGGGTCATATGGAATTAGCCGACCCAAAGGAGGTAACTTTGCCAAGTTATTACTTCCCGCATCACTGTGTCGTGAAACCCGAAAGCTCTTCAACAAAATTACGGGTAGTCATTGATGGTTCGGCTAAAACTTCGAACGGAAAATCACTCAATGGAATAATGATGGTGGGTTCAGTAGTACAAAATGATCTGTTCTCGGTCCTAATTCGTCGCGTATGCTTTCAGCGCTGACATTGCCAAAATGTATCGGCAAATTCTAGTTCGCAAAGAGGATCATAATTTCCAGTTCATTTTGTGGCCAAATTCTCCGTCTGGACCACTCCAGACATTTAAATTGACAACAGTCACATATAGCACCTCATCAGCACTGTACCTCGCCACTAGATGTCTAAAGCAGTTAGCTCTCGATAACAAAGATACGTCTCCCATCGCTGCTGATAGTATTGAAAAGGATTTCTACGTCGACGATTTATTGACTGGTACAAATTCAATTGCAGCCGCAATACAACTTAAACATCAAATTTCAAATATACTTCGAACTGCGGGAATGGATTTAAGAAAGTGGTGTGCTAATACTAATGAAATTATACAAGATGTGCCAGAAGACCAAACCGAAAAATATCTGAGAATTGATGAAAATGAGTTAGTCAAAACCCTTGGCATTTTTTGGCATCCAACATCAGATGAATTTAAATTTTTTGCCAACTCTAACCATGGTTCCACCGTCTCGAAGCGAGTTTTTTTTCCCAAATTGCCAGAATATACTACTATACTTACATATGGGGCATTCTCGCGTTTCAATTTGTGCGATAAATATACTTTTCTGGGCTTAAAATTGTCATTAACATGTCTATTTTTTAATGCCGTATGGCGTCTTTGGATTTTCAAAATTGCGGGCCAACAATGGCGGTAAAAAGAAAATATCTGCTAAATTGTTATAAAAACGTAATTTTAACTCTGCTAATTTACTCAAAAGTGCTTTTAGAGTCACTGATTACAAATCTTTTATTAGTTTTTTAAAATTTTAGAACGGCGGATTCAAGATGGTGAATCGAATATGGCCAAAAAAAGAACCAATTATTAGACGTTCATAAAAATTAATAAAAACATAATCTAGGGGATTTTCGGGGTCGCTGATCAAGAATTGCTTATCTTGATTCTGGTCCAAAAAGAATAAATCTGAAATAAGAGATTTGAGTCAGCAAAACCTGTACCAGGAATTCTAAGGAATCACTGTTTCCAAGATACAAAAGGTAAAGTATTCTTGATTAAAAGACACTCAACTACCGCTGAAGGCGTTAAAGTTAATATTTAAGAAGTGAGAGGCAACGGAACTCACTTAAATCAAGCACTCCGAAAAATGAGAGGCAAGTAACCCACTTATATCAAGCACCACAAAAGTGAGAGGCAAGGTGACTCACCTAAATTAAGCACCCCGAAAAGTTAGAGGCAAGGTGTCTCATTTTAATCAAGCACCTCAAAGGAAACAAAAGCCTATTACGTCCACATCGTTTTTTTTTTTGGGGTAATACTAAAAGTATACGTATAGTGTTCTACAGTCACACTTGCCAAATAGAGATACATTAAGTTGAGATCTTATCATTGATATTGATTAATTTTAAAGATTGTACTCTATGTTCGTTTTAGATTTCCCGTAATCCGGTTCGGTTTGGTTGAAGCGTTCCTTATATTTATTTGTAAGTATTGCGCTTCAATCACGTCGCGTCGTGTTTACACTCGAGTGTAATGTCGTTTAACAACCCCAATGTAGTTTTAAAATCTATGTTAGTCGATAGGTCTTTATTAAATGTAGCTAGTTTCAATGTGCAAAGTTTAGTCCCAAATATTGACGAGATTCGTCACATTTTTAATGGTGCTGCAGTGGACATTCTTTGTTTCTCTGAGACATTTTTAAGTCCGAATATCCCTAATTCAGCGTTGGCCATCAAAGGTTATAATATATTTAGGAAAGATAGAGCGGTACCTCCCCTTAATTATGGTGGTTTATGTATGTTTGTAGGAGGTCACATTAAGGCTAGATTAGTTACCATACCTTCTTCCATTTCAGAATTGTTAGTATCGGATTTAGAGTTTTTATTTGTCAATGTTTTCATTAATGGTCGTAAAATCTTAGTCGGTACCATCTATAATCCACCAAAAACTAGTAAGAGATCGTATGCCAAATTTAAAAAATCACTTGTAGGCTTAGAAAGTTTATTTAGTTATTTCTCTTGTAGATTCGATGAAATGTATAATATCAGGTGACTTTAATTTCGATATACTCCAAAATTCCGGCTTCCCTCGGGATTATTTGAATCTGTTAAAAAGTCTTAATTTATCCATACACAACACTGTGGCACCAACGTTTTCTTGTCCAACCGCTAGCGGGGCCTCTTATTCCCTTATTGATCATATCATCTCCTTTACTAATAACTCTATTTGTTTTTTCAATCAGTTGTCTTTCGGTATGGGATCCCATCATGATCTTTTAGTTTTTTCTGTAAACTCTTACTCTCCACCTAAACATAAGAGTTTTAGCTTTAGAGATTTTTCTAGTATAGACAATTCCCGCCTTTACTTAGTTTGTAACTCAGTTCCTTGGGAGGATATTTTTTGTCTTAGTTCGGCAACTAGCCAAATAGAATTTTTCAACTCGTATATTAGTTTGGTGTTTAATAGTTGCGTTCCGCTTAAAAAGGTTACTTGCAAAGCAAAATCTCCGCCTTGGTTGTCTCAGGAAATTTCGAATGCAATAAATATTAGAGTTAGTAAATATCGTGTATGGAAAAGGTGTCCTAATAGTCAGTCTCATTTAGATTACAAGCAGGCTCGTAACAGAGTTGTAGGGTTAATTCGAATTGCTAAACGTAATTTTTTCAAGGACAAGTTAGACTCCTCTCTTCCTCCCAAGGTTTTCTGGCGTAATGTTCGTAATTTAAGCCTAGGCAGATGCAAGATTAGTTCAAGTGAGGATTTCAAACCCAATGAAATTAATAGTTATTTTTGCTCTAGTCTGAACTCGGACAGTAGTTCCGTCGATTTGTTCTCTAACGCGTCCTCTAATTCGTTTTCGTTTTCAAATATTTCTCTCGAGGATTTACAATCTGCTATTTGGAAGGTTAAATCGGAATCTTCTGGTCTGGATAACGTCAATTTAAAATTCGTTAAGTTAGTTTTCCCTTTCGTCTCAAAATACTTGTTACATACCTTCAATTTTATTCTCACGTCCTCTTCTTATCCAGATCAGTGGAAGCTAAGTAAAATAATCCCGATCCCAAAGATCAGTAATCCTTTAGGGCTATCCCATTTTCGGCCAATTAGCATTTTAAGTTCTCTCTCTAAGGCTTTCGAGATTGTTATTAAAAATCAAATTCAATCGCATTTACATAGCAATAGTTTAATTAGTTGCTTCCAATCTGGGTTTAGAAAATTTCATAGCACTTCTACTGCGTTATTAAATGTATGTGATGATATTAGGCGTAATATGAATAATAGGGAATTAGCTTCTTTAACTTTGTTAGATTTTTCTAAGGCCTTTGATTCTATTAATCACAGAATCCTTTTTAATAAACTCTTATCTCAGTTTAGATTTTCGCTTTCTGCTGCCAAATTGATTTTTAACTATCTTTCTAATGTTCTCAGGCAGTTTTTTTCGACAATTCCTTGTCTGATTTCCTTCCTGTAATTTCCGGCGTGCCTCAGGGTTCAGTGCTGGGTTCTCTATTATTTTCTATGTACATAAATGACAAAGAAACCTCCATTCAACATTGTTCATTTCATATTTTCGCTGATGACGTTCAAATTTATAGAAATAGTCGTTTAGATCAGGATTCTATTGTTAGGAATATTTCTCTGATAAATGAAGATTTAAGTAATATCGTTAGCTGGTCGGTCTCTAACAGGCTCGTTTTAAACGCGAATAAATCTCAGTCGATTATAATTTATAAAAAACCGTCAGATACCTCGTCCTTTCCTGGTATTTTTTTGCAGGGTTCGCTAATTGAATATTCAAATACTGTTAGGGATTTAGGCTTAGTTATTAATAAAACTCTTACTTGGGGTGACCATTTAGTTACTATTAGTAAGAGGGTCTTTGGCATGCTTAGTTGTTTGTATAAAGTGGTTGGATTTTCTAATAGTCAGTTTAGGAAAAAATTATTTTTGTCTTATCTTCTTCCTCATTTTATTTACGGTGATATAGTTTTATTCGGTATGCTTCAGGAAAATATGAATGTTCTCCAAAGATGTTTCAATGCTTGTACCAGGTTTATTTTTGGTATTAGGAAGTTCGAACATATTTCTGCCTACTCCAGCCTTGTTTTAGAATGTAGTTTATCTATTTTTTACGAATTTCGCGTTTGTCTTTTTATTTTTAAACTTCTCAAAGCTAAGGAGCCTTGTTATCTATATAGGAAATTAATGTTTAGTAGGTTTCATTCCTCTAACTTCCGCCTAATGCCGGCTAAAAATTGTTGTAGGTAGCTAAACACGTCATTTTATGTTAAGGAAGTTTCCCTTTGGAATTCAATTCCATTGGAAATTAAGAGATTAGGATCGGCAAAATTATTTAGGTCAAAATTTTTGGAGTGGCGTGATTGATGGGCAATACGTAGTTTTTTTAAATTTATTTTTATTAACTATGTTATTTTTGTTAATTTTTAATATTATTTCACCTCGTGCTGTACATTTGATTGTAAATGAGCTACTGCTCAAAATAGAATGTGTAAGCATGAGGTGGAAATTGTTTGAAAAAATTTAAGAGGTTTTTATGCCTAATGGAAGCAACTTCATTTTTTTTTGTTTCGATTGCTTTGTTTCCATGTGTGCTTTTACTTTTAATACTAAATTATTTATAAAATACTATAAATAAATAAATAAATAAATAAAAATATGTAATCTTTAATAGTTCTGTAGGAGTTTTTGAAATGAGTTCATATTCATTTTCAGCGATGAAAAATACATAGGAATAGGCTCATTCCAGACTATTACGACATCTTCAGTGATCGCAAACTATATAAAACTGGTTTTTAAGGAATTTATAGAGGTTAAGGCTGAACTGCTAAGCTTTTGGTCAACAGTAAATTGAATTGATGAAAAATGCATCGAAATAGATTCATTTAAAAAATTTGCGAAACAATGAGTATTTTTAACCTAAATAAAATTGCTCATTCAGGATGATGTCCGCTACTTGAAACCACCCGGTACGTTTCTTAAGTTTCACTTTGATTTTTTAAAAACTTTTCTATGGCAAATAGGATTTTGGGCAGTTGACAGAGAATGTTCCATGAGGCATGCTTTGTCAACGGGAGACCCTCCCTTCTGGCCAATAATGGTTAAAGTTGTTTAGGGCTTGTTTGGGCACAAATTGAAGCCTATCATCTCTAGTTTCTGATCCAAAAGGGCACTTTTTGAAGACGCATCACAGCACGAATGCAAGTCCACTTTTAAGGGTTACCAAACATTTAGTCACTTTTCCAACGACGGATAAAACTGCTTCTTGAATAAATTTTGGAGTTCTTGAGGTAAGAAATAAAAAAAGGCATTTTCAGTCAAAAATGAGGCCGGATACTAGTTAAACGATTGTATCCGGATGAGAATAAGCCATTTTCATGATTTGAGGGATTTTGTAAGGTTAGGAACGACGTAGTACGTTTTTCGTCACAAATAAGATTAGACGTACGTACGTCTAGCGAATCAAAATGTAGATAAGCTGTTTTTATGATTTTGTAATGACTTGAGCAATCGTTAAGTACACAGAAATGTATTTCGAAGAGGTTTTTTGAGGTTAGGGACGATACAAAGCGTTTTCAGCCAAAAATGACGTTGAATTTGTATTCGGCGACCAAAAATACATAGTGATAAGCTTTTCCTATAATTATATTCTAACGTGGGCGAACGTAAGCTTGATAAGACTGCCATCTCAGGGTACGGTACCATACTGCTTCAGAAATTAAAGATGATAAGCTTCAATTTGCGCACAAATACGCCCTAAAAAACCTTAACCATTTTTGGGCAGAAGGGGGTGCCCCGTTTACAAAGAATGCCTCATATATATCGTCTTTCGATATGTAATCCACCTATTACCAGAAAGATGGGAAAAGTATTGGTCAGCGATGGAGAATATTTTGAATGTTCAATTTTTAACCCTTTTTCCCAGTAAAGCTACATTTTTACCAAAAAAGAACCTTAAAATTAATGCACACCTAATTCTTGGTCCGTTTCTTTTTGTATTCATTTTCCTGCTAGTATTTTGAGATAGCCTTAAACGAATTTCGAGCGATAAATTAAAGTTATGAACATCAAGATGATGTTATATTTAATTTGAATTTGGAAAGGTTAAACTTGAAGTTAATTGAATTAATTCTTAAAAATTTAAAGTATTTAAAAATAACCAATGATAAAAAAATTATGTGTCTGGTAAATGGGAACCACGAAATCATTGCAGTGATATAACAAATTTATTCCATTGAAATCGAATAAATCAGTCAGCAGCTTCTATAGGGACAATTGAACCTTAGTTTGGCGTTATATCGCTGCATTCCTGCTTTATCATCAGTTACAACCCATTTGAGCAGTTCTGGATCGCAACTTCTGAGCAATGACCATTCGGTACTGCTGTGGTCGAATTTTAACAATTCCAGAGCCAATTTTGTTGTCACATGCTTCATGCCAAAAACATTAGAAAAAATGTTTGGCATGAGCCAAATATTATACCAATAATAATTAGTTGTTCGGCAATTGTACATAACCATTTTCTTCACTTTTTCGACGATAGCATCGTCATCTTCAATGTCTTCATGGTTCTCTTTGAAACGTTTGTACCCACTTGTAAATTCTTGTTTTATTCATAGAAAACTCGCCAAAACATTCAATTTATCCAATACAGTTAAGCACATTGTTCCTACGTCATCATACGTCAAGGAGAAATGTACTAAGCAAAACAAATTGTGACAATTCGATTTATAAAGCCCGTGAAATTAAAAAATCCGCATGTTTTGAACTAACCTTATATTTTTTGTATTTAAACGGGCAGATACAAGAAATCATCGCAAATTTAGCGAGCTTAGCGATATTTTATTCACTGTGTCATGTTTTGACTGAGTTTTACATAGTTGAGAGTTTATTTCAAACAATAAGAAGCAGGTTTGGTATAGTATTAGTTACAAAAAAGGACAGCCAATGGGAGTTGTCACTCTTCTAAAATGAAAGAAGTTTATTTATTTGAATTTACATATCAAATTATTAAAGAATTGTTGAACCAAAAGATCTAAACAAAATACTAGAGAAATGCGACTAGGAGAAAGGCTAACTCACGCCAAGAGATTTGGAAGTGGAAATTCGTATGAAGGCCTAAAATTCAGAATTGTTATATTTTCTCTTCTGAAACCTAGTTAACGATTTAGTGATGAAGCCAGATCATCATACAACAGAATCAGTGTGAGTTTTTATTTTCATAGGTGAATGTTATAACGATAATTAGGAATAGAACGGCTAAAGACGATTGTCTCGAGGACAATACGCTCTACGGATTGATACGCTCATTTTTTTATGTTGTTTTGTTATCGAGTATCGACTAAATCTTTTGTAAAAATTGTAGGTTATGTTTATATTAAAACGTCAAATATATATAATACGGAGCAATTCGATTTACTTCGGTCTAAACCGAAGACCAAAGTATTAAAATCCTGTAAAAATGATCAAAAATTTGGTTGGCCCAAAATCACTTTTTTCGATGTTTTGAAAGTCCCTGAGTCTAAAAAAGCAAGAAAAAAAAGTTCGTCCGTCTGTCTGGATATCTGGATGTGTGTATGTCTGTACCCATGGTATCTTGAGAACGGCTCTTTCGATTTAGAATTTTTTTTTCCAATATGTTTCTATGGTCAAGGTTGATATTTGAAAAGCTTTTGGAACCTGTGCGTCAAGAGGGTCGGGTACCTGCCATACGAATTGACCCAAAATACCTGGTTATAGAAATATTTTCCTTTTTTTTACTTTTACAAAAGTAAAATTAGCTTACACAGAAATAGAGCTGTGTGAATGTCGTGAAGAAGAAAAATATTGTAAGAGAATTTATCTGTATTAGTATGATTCGCTAGTACTTAACGCACAGTACATTCTATATATATATAATGTAAATTGTGGTATAATCAGTCCAGTCGCCGCGGCCTGATGAGAAGATTGATTTTTTCATAATCATAAGTTCATCAGTTCGAAACTGGATTGAATCCTCTTACAATCTTCGGAAAATATTAAAATCATAAAAATTAAAAATATTTACCAATTTTTTATATATTATGCTGGTTTGAATATTGAGTTGGGTATTAAGTTTGGGAGTTGAAGGTTAAGTTAGAGGTCAATTTGCGGGTTGAGTTCAAGTTGAGTTGGAGTTGAGTTGGGATTTGGTTAAGATACAATTTTTTATATATGCTGGTTTGAGGATTGAGTTGAAAGAGAATTTGCGGTTGGGTTGAAGGTTGAGTTGGGGGCCGTTTGTGGGTTGAATTGGGGTTCAGATGGTGTTGGACCAGTGTTTAGTGAGCGGTTGGGCAATATATAAAATAAAGTGAGTGTTTGCATGTATGTACAGCATATCGTCACCTCAGTATTTAAGTGTTACGGATCATTTTGAAGTTAGGTTTGCCATTATCTAATGTGATGGTCCTAACTGCAAATTGACTAAAATTCATTTGTGTTACTCTAATACTAGACTGACGAAGTGGTATAATAACTACGTTGGAAACTGATTTGAGGATACAGTCTACATTTTTACGAAAAATGGCAGTTCTCACTCCAAAATTACAAACATGCGTTTGTATCACTTAAATACTGAGATGTCGATATGTGTATGATATTTAAACAAACCCACACGACTTGATCGATTTGAACCAAACCTTACTTACACAAATATTGTTTAAGACTTAATAAAGGTCACTGTTAATATTTCAAACCTCAAATTGAACCTTTTACATTTCAAATTAAACCTTTAGCAAATTAAATGAATGGCCAATTAGGATGGAACTTATCTACAAATTATGATGAAATTCGGCTTGCACATTGGAAATGGGATTCTAAAATGATTTTTGGATGAAGTTCTGGAACATGGCCTAGTATGATGGAACTTGCCAAATTCTCAACCGATTATGATGAAAATCTGACATGTGCGGCCGAAATGGGATTCTAAAATGATTTTTGGATGAATTTCTGAAAAATGGCCAAGTATAATGGAACTTTTCTATTTCTCAACCAATTACGATGAAATTCTTGTTGTGCATTTAAAATGGGATACTAAAATGATTTTTGGATAAAGTTCTGGAATATGGCTAAGTATGATGGAACTTCCCTATTTCTCAACCAATTATGATGAAACTCGGCTTGCACGTTGGAAATGGGATTCTAAAATGATTTTTGGATGAAGTTCTAGAATATGGAAAAGTATGAGGGAACTAGTCTATTTCTCAACCAATTATTAAGAAATTCGGTTTGTTTGAATTGACCCCTAACTTAACCTCCAACTTAATCCCAAACTCAATACCCAAATCAATATTCAACTGAACGAGGAAAATATAATTAAGGTTAAGTTGAGGAGCAAGTTTGGGGTTAAGTTGAAGATAGTGTTGAGTGATGAGTTGAAAGTTAATTTGGGATTGAATTGGTGACTAAGTTGAGGGTAGGGTTGGGAGTTGATTTTGTGATTTCGTTGGAAATTACGTTGGGATTGAATTGGAGGTTGAGTTGGAGATTGAGTTGGATATTGAGGTTAGATTGTGAAGGGATTAAGGGGTTCAGTTGGAGATTGAGCTTAGATTGATTGATGAACGCACGTAATATAGACCGAAGTTTTGATCACCTCGTGAGATTTCAGCCCTTTCTATTTATTTATTAATATTGTCATAAATTATACTGATACTGAACGATAGCAGAAAGAATTTGACATATTTTGTGATTGATCTATGGCAAATCAATTACCTTTGAATTCTAATAAGTGTAAAGTAATGTCATTTTCCAGAATAGATGATCGTAGAGTTGTTTTTATGACTAATTTGAATTTTATCAAGCATACTGATTTTATAATTAGCAAGCACATTCTATGTTGGGACTGATTAAACGTCACGGTTATGGATATGTATGGTACATTGAAAATCCTTTACATTACGGTACTTACATTAGGCATGTAAGTATTCGTCGGTTATTTGGATGACATTCTAAGGCAAAGAGGTTCTATTCTCGAACCATATAAAAATCGACTTATTAAGGCACAAAGGCATGAGGTCGTTGTTGTTTGTTCGAGAATTGACTGCCCTGATTTACTTGAGAGATTTTTCATTCACGCTTCTCACAGAGCTTTGAGATCGCGTTCACGATTTTTACGTATTCCATTTTTTGCTAATAATTTTAATTGTACCGAACCACTGTTCAATGTCTTATTGCTTTCAATGCATGTTTTAGTAAATTTGACAGGAAAATTATTGGTTTATTGTTTTTGGACTTTTTTATTAGTTTGATAAATATTTTATTTTAATGTATGTACTTGTAAGGGAGTGCGAGTAGTCATACATATACGTAATATATAAATTGATAAATCAAAAATAATAATAAACATTACGCTAACTCATTCGAAAAGTAAAACAGATCAAAAGTCATATTTTCAAATTAATTTGAATTATGTATTAAGACAAGAATATAACACCAATAACAACATTTGATTATGCAATCGTTCAATTTCATTTGGTACAGTAGTGTGATGTAGACAGAGATGTTGTATACTTTAATGGAATTTACGATTTAAGATTAGATAATTCGATTACAATTTTATGTTTGCGGGTGTGAGGTAATATATCATAAATGACATGAAATTGACATTGGAAAAGTATAAAACATAAATAAAATTAAAAATTAAGTTCCGGTTAATTAAAATCATATAAATAAGTACAAAACATATCTGCAGTGTAACAAATTTTCACTATTTACTCGTACCATAAGAAAATGGAATTAATTATTTTGTAAAACGTGAATTAACTCGTACCAACCAACATCATCTTCGCATCTGTCTTCCAAAATTTAAAGAAATGATATTAAAACAAAACTGACGGCAACAATAACAAACCACAGGCAGACGACGTCGTCGGCGGTAATACGAATATAACAATGGTTATAAAAGTAATTACACTTTTTGGTAAACACACACATATTACAATGATGTTTGAGCAATGAAATTATGATGATTGCAATCGTCGCTGAATTTTGTGGTTGATTATTGAGTCATTTACCATCAAAAACTTCTTCTTCTTCTTTCATTTGGTTCAATGAAATCATTTTGGTTGATTTATTTGCTGTATTCATTCATGCCGTGTCATTGTTTGACATTTATGAAATCATGAACTTAAACTTGAATTTATTATACAACTTAGAAAGAATACATTTGATCGATGGGGTTGACGTATGAGGTTATAAATTTAAAATGTCTTCATTTATTAAAGATGTGTGCGCGGTTTCATTTCACTTACAAAATATAAACAGTTGGTCGATGAACAGAAACTCGTTTTTTTATGATTGTGATGTTGTACAAAAAAACGAAATAGAAATTTAGTGTTTACATATATTAAACAAACTAGAGCAAATACACTTTGCATAAAAAATAAACCAACCCACCGGTAGTAAAATTCCAATTGCACCAACATAACGAAAGCAAATCAATATAATCGCACCCACATGATATTGTCTTAGTTACATAAGCGATGAATATTTTTGTATTTTTATGTACATATGTAACTACAACCCTGTATTTGCCACAGTGTAATTAAGTAAACGCGACACACTTATAAGCGATATCTACGGAGTTTTAATGTATGTTCTTATAAATATACAACATCTTCACATAATTATGTTTATTATTAAATTAACAACAGTTATTAATAGAGGGAGATGGGAGATAGTCGCGCACTGAGATATCACATTTAATTAGGTCGAATATGTTTTCTTTCGATTTTCTTGACATTTGTGTGTTACAACAAGCCATAAGACCATAGAAATACACAATAACAACACAAACAAACATAACAATATAAAGAAAATCAAAGACGAAGACGAAGAGGATGTAATTGCATCTTATTTACATAATTTTTTTTTTTTATTTGTATTGACATCAAACATATGTAATATATGTTGTTTGATCTCGCGATTTATTTGTTGTTGTTGTTCATTTTGTGTATTGTATGTCGCGGTTTAAATGATAGATGTTTTTATTGGCGACATGTACAACATGTTGGTGCAAATTATTGATGCGATAATTGAGCATGTCACAAACAAATGGTGTTGTGGAATACAGAATTCCGTTTTGGTTTATTATTGAAGTATTTCGAGGTGATATATTTCTGGTTCGACAAAACCGAATGGAGCACAAATCATAAATAAGCATTAAAATCGACAAAGGTTCACTAACATTTAACTGCCAATAACCATTAAAGAAATGTTTAATGGCAACGCAATGTATAGTCGTCAGTCGTAAATCATACTAAGTTTTATGATCTTTCTGCGTTGTGGAACGGTCATTAAGTGATTTTTATGTGTTTTTACTTTTTTCATTTTTTTTTATGAACTATCAAGACGAGTACTGTAATAAAGCTGCGCACATCACAAACATGTCATAAATTTAAATCAAAATTTAATGTACCTTTATGTTTTTAATTTCAGTTTCTTGCCTGGTGTAATGGATGGCCGTTATCAGTATCTGGAGCATTAGTGCTCCATATAGGAGCACTCGACGAATCACTAATCAAATTAACTGATTCCTATTTGTGTATAAAACCCATTGATCCAGTTGATCCAAAATTAAATGGAAAATCAGTCAGTTTATGTTTTGTGTATCGCAAAAGTGTTAATTGTATAATTTATCATCCATTGGATCCTGATAAAATCGGCTCGCTGAGTCCAATTTCCATTGAAATGCTAACCGAGGAGATACCACAATTGTTACAAAATTTATTGGTTAGTGTCGAACGGGCTATTTGCCGCGTTAGCTTAGATGATTTTATATTTCCGACTGGGATGGCGACACAAACTGCAATGATAACAGGATCAGGAAATACATCGACACCAAATGGTACACCAAAACGTTCGCTGGAATGTACATTGAAGCGAAGTAAGGTTATAAATCCAAAAAGTGGTTTAACATTAAAACGTTTTTCATCATTATCGTCTACATCATCGACAGCATCATCGATCCAATCGTCGTGCAGTAATGATAGTTCGGGCAGTAATAATAATACAACAATGCCATTATTTTGTTTAGGCGGATCATTTCCTCACATCGACAGTGACGAGGAAAGCGCAGACGATATGAAACGAACGGACAGTGAAACAGGTAGGCATAATTTCACAAAATTGTAATAAATCATTCGCGCGACAACCACCCATATATACATACTAATATTAAATGTGCGATAATTAAAAATTGTTCACCTACCTTATGTATACCACCCCCATAAAGTCTAATTGAAATATACTAAATGTAATATATTAGCAACGAAAGTATTACATAAATAAATTAAAAATAAAGGTTGGCCGCCAATATTGGTTGGCTGGTTTGGTTGTTGAATTTGGATTCCAATTAATTGGCTGTCGCGAAATTTGAATACAATCGCGCAAAATTAGAATGGAATTTTGACGCGATTACTTAATATTGTTTTACAATATAAAGTGGATGCTGGGCGTGTGTACCATTTATGTGCAGCACATTTTTATAATATAGAAATAATTTGTTAAAGTGAACGAACTGAAATTTAATGTGTTACACATAATATGTAAACTTTGCTGAGCAAAGGGATAATTATGGAAATTATTTCTATTTCTCGTTAGTCATTCCAATTATCAGAAAAAATCCTATAAACTATTTCGCCCACAATCTTCTTTTTCTTGTATAATAATTGCCCATCAATCACAAACAACTTAAGCAAGGCAAACACATAAAATCATAAAATGAAATATGTATTCGTCTTTCTAAAACATAAATTTGTTTTTCTTTGTACTTACATACATTATGTGTCCTAGAAACTATTCCGATGCAAAATATAATGCACAAAATGATAAACCTGCATGACGCTGTAATGATGGAACAGTCACATACTCGTATAAAGTGTGGGAGATTTATTGTAATCGATCAATCAAATTTTATCGTATTTAAGCTAAAGGGGAATGTTTAGTTGCGCACTGGACGGTATACACAAACAATTCAAACGGGTTACGAGAGGGCGTTTATTTAAATAAATTAACTTTCGAAATGAAAAACAGTAGTTAACATTTTAAATATAAGGAAAAAATTTCACAACCGCATCGCGTCCATCGCTCACCAAAACTACTTATGTATACACATATATGATTTTCACTTTTCAAATGTTCAATATGGGTGGGAAAATTGTCATCATCAATCGATTGTTGAATAATGTGTTGTGAACTTTTTAAATTTATTTTTATTTTTTTATTTACAGTAAATCAAACACAAGATGATGATGATCAACAAAATCAGCAAGAAATACAACAGCATCAAAATGACATAGTGACCCCAAGATCAATACAAGATTTACCAGAGAAATTATTAATGTCAGGAATCTATTTACCAGGTAAATTGTCATGTTTTATTCTTGTTTTTTTTTGTTTTTTGTTTTATTTGTCTGATTTTGCGCGTGATCCGCGATGACAGATTGAAAGATTTATATTTGTTTGATGTCATACTATAGACAATGCAATGTTTAATTTGAAAGATTTTTATTTTATATTTATGGCAATCGTTGCATATACCGTGGGAGTGGTATTTTATTTTTTTAAATTATGTTACCTTAATCTGACTTCTGTTTATAGTGCTACTCGATACAGAGGTTGAAATATAAGTATGCACTTTTCCATCATTTTTCTCAACAGAGGCTAAAATAAGTATGTCACGAACGTTTATAGTCATCTAAATCTAATTGTATGTAAAGGGATAAAACGGAACTATAGACACAGATACAGAACTTTTCAAACTCTAAAACTTTTGATACATAAATTTTCTTTTAATGTGGTGTATACCCTGTTAGATAGGGGACGACTGTCTAGAAATTTTAAACAAACTGACTCACATGGCGTTTGCACTATTTTCTATCATTCTTCCGGATTCGAAGTCGTTATTCGTGATCTAGGTGAATTGCACGAAAAAAAATGTTGACTACCGGTAGTGCCTTTCGTCTGGTGGACAGTCTATTAATTAAATCTATTAACGCTCCTGATTATTTCTATACATTTCAAAGGAAAGGAAATCGCCGCATCTTATAAATGACTCAGAGTTGTTGAAATTAATAGTCAACCATGTTTCGGTTAAAACAATGACATCGTAATTGCATTCCAACAGATCTAGATAAAAATCTATTGATTTCGACCGCATACCACTGCAATTAAAGACAAAATTAGATAAATTGTTGGTGAGATTGTAAGTACCATTGACATCTAGAATTATATTAGAATCTAAAATTGAACTATTAATTATTTTCTTACTACAGTTGATTAGATGCCTTTCGGTAATGGCACACTTTCCCAGTTTTTTAGTGTTGCCGATCTATAGGTGACAGAAATGTCAGATCGGTTGGAAGGCAACTTTTGACATTAGTGAGAAGCAAGTCATCGTTTTGCTGGCAATGTAAATAATAATAGATTCAGCGGTAGTATCTGGATGGAATCAGCTTCCATATAAGTACCTTCTTCAAACAATATATACAGTCCGAAGCTCACCATTACGTTGATTTAAATTTGAAATTAATGCTTAACTTTCCGTAAATGCAGTTTCAGTTCCAATCGGTGAAAAGTTTGTAGCTGAAGCCCCATCAGATTTGTTCGGAACAAAGACAACTGGCTCGGAGACAATCGAATCCCCATCAGATTGTTAGATCTTGGTCTATTACCGATTTAATTTAAAATAAATGAGTTATATGCTGAAACATGAATTCTATCAAACTGACTAAACAACTACAAATATCCCGTAGAACAGAAATTTTTCCTAGCACTAAAATACATAATAACCTTATTAATTTGCGGAAACGTGACTGCAACCCTCTAAAACGTGTTAAAACCCTAGACATATTTCTACTTTCTAATAATAAGTAGAAATCCCTCTCCCCCCCCCCCCCCCCCGGTTGGAAATAATTTTCAAAATACGATTAAGCATAGGATCATTGAGTGATTTCAAATAATTCAAAGAAACCTGTGTCCTCCCTGTTTTTATAGCCTCAATTAAGGATCCCCTGTCTTAAAACTGTACTCGGGTTGTGTAGATCTCTTTGGCCAACCATCATCTTTATGTTTAAATCGGAAGAGTACGCTGTCCAAGGTAAGAGTTTGACGTTTTCGGCTTGATTCCAGTGTTTTACTATTTTTGCGGTGTGGATCGGGCGATTACTGTGCTGATAACTCTACTGAATTGATTCAAAAATATTTGGTTATTGTGAGATAGGATTTTTTCAGGAAATTTTTATATGATTTTGCGGTAAAAAATCGCTCATCCTGTCGTAGATCGTGAAAATAAAAATTGTAACCTTCAGAACCGTGCATATTGATTTTTTTTACCCTATATACAAGTACAAGTACAAATACAATTGACATTAGTTTAATATTAATCTACTAGATGTCAACACCTTCAACATTTTTCTTTTTTTTCTTTTTATATTAACACTTCCTTCAAAAAGATAAACAGGAAAAACCAAAGATGCTTTTGATGATTACACGATTTCATTTTTCCGTACACCGATCCTGTCACAAAGAAAAACAAATCGAACACGTTCAAGCGGCTTCGTCAATAAATCAGCTAACTGATTCTTTCCAGCGATGTGCTCCAATTTAATTTCACCATTCAAGAATCTCTCCCGTACATACTACATATATCGAATTTCAATATGTTTTGACCTTCGATGAAATTCTGGATTCTTCGCTAATTTTACAGCACTAGCATTGTCAATATAATGTGTCGGAGATGACTCTGGCATTTCAATCAATTCGGATAATAAACGTCGTAACCAAATCAATTCCTTCACTCCTTCACTAGCTGATATAATTTCTGCTTTAGTTGTGGATGTTGCTATCACCCTCTGCAGCTGACTAGTCCACGATATGGGTCCACCGGAAAACATTGCTGCTATCCCGGTCGTAGAACGTCTTGTCTTCTTGTCACCAGCGAAATCAGCATCGCTATAAACTTGTAGTCCTTCTTCTTTGTCGTATATTATACCGTGCTTTACAGTACCTTTCAGATACCGAAATATACGTTTGACTTGATTCCAATCTTGAACAGTTGGTTTCTCCATAGCTCGTGCAGCTTTATTTACTGCAAAAAATGATGTCTGGACGAGACGCTGTTGTAAGATATATCAAACAACACACTGCTTCACGATAAGGTACATCAGGTGACACTGCTTCGTTGTGATCACTTTCTTCACGGCCTATTGGAGTTGAGACAGCGTTTGAATCTGTCATTCGAAATCTCTCCAGTATTTTCCTTGTGTACTTTTCTTGGCTAACAACAATTGATCCATTTTCCCGATGCTCTATTTTCATACCAAGAAAATTATCGAGAGACTGGTTGTCGTAGTATTAAATTCTGGTCGTAAAATTCTTAAAAACTCAGCAATTTCTTTTTCTTCACTACCGACAACTATAGACCATCATCGACATAAATTGCTACATACAATTGAACTTTATTGCGCTTTCGATAAAAGAGACAAGGATCTGCAACACTGTTTTTAAAATCTGCTTTCTTGCAGTGGCGCTTGCTTTAGCCCGTACAAACTTCTTTTCAACAGACATACTCTACCAGTACCGTAACCACAATCTTCTGGTTTTTCTAAATACACATCTTCTTCCAGATAACCATTCAGGAAGGCAGTTTTCACGTCGAACTGTTCCAGTTTCATTTTATTAGCAGCCGCTACAGCTAACAAAGTTCTTATAGTGTCATATTGCGCCACAGGACTGAATGTTTCTTCGTAGTCGATTCCCTGCTTTTGTACGTAGCCCTTCGCTACTAATCGAGCTTTGAAACGAGTACTTCCGTCACTCGCGATCTTTTGACGCAAAACCCAGCGATTTTTCAAAACTTGTGCTTCCTTTGGTCGTTCAACTAATATCCAAGTTTCATTTTGTTTCAGAGATTTAATCTCTTCATGAATCGCCTGCATCCAATACTCCCTCTCATTCGACTTCAGAACTTCAGAGAATGAGTTTGGATCTTGATATTCAACAGCAACTCCTGCCATCATTGAAAATTCATCACCTTCCATCCAAGCTGGTTTTCTTCGTTGCCTTTCGCTTTTTCGATTTTCTTTAGAAAACGCCTTACTATTTTGTGTTGATTTACTCGTTTGCTCCATTCCAGTTGAATTTTCCAACTCGCCATATTCGTCGTAATCTCGACTTCCTTCAGAAGTGGACGACGTAAAAAACTCCTTCTGAGCTTGATTTCCCTTGTCTTGATATCTGACCTTTTTTGGCTCTTCCAAGCTTTCAGATGACAATTTTGACCGATTTTGGTCCAGAACTTCTTCTTGACAAACATCAAATACCGCAGTATCGCTGCGCAAATTGCAAACGACTTCTGGCTTGAATTTCACGTCATGGCTCTTGACTACTTTCCTTTTAGATGGGATCCAGCCTTGAAAACCATCTTTGTCATTGACATATCCAACAAGATGTCCGAATACTGCTTTGTCATCAAGCTTCGAGCGGAAACTCTTGTTTATATGAACGTAGCATCCAGTGCCGAAAATTTTTAGACGATCAAGTCTTCCTACTGTCCGATTATACCACAATTCATAAGGGGCTTTATTCTGAACTGACGATTTCCCAGTGCGATTTAATAAATATGCTGCGGTGTTACAGGCTTCTGCCCACAATCCTTTCGGTAAATTGCTTGGATTCAACATAGACCGCTGCTTCAACAATAGTTCTATTTTCACGTTTGGCTGCACCGTTTTGCTCAGGTATATAAGGCGGTGGAATCCAATGTTCTATTCCTCTGCTTGCGAGCAATTCAACAACTCTCTTATTGTCAAACTCTTTACCTCCATCACACCTGAATTGCCTGACAACATGTCTATTTGCATTAGTTTCATTTAAAAATTGTTCCAGCACATTAGATACTTCACTTTTGTGTTTCAAAAAGAAAATTCTCCGAAACTTGCTAAAATCATCCTTAAATACAACGTAATAACGTGCTCTTCCAAACGACTCTGTGGTCATTGGTCCATTGACATCTGCGTGGATCAATTCTCCAGTAACTGTCGGATGATTTATCCGTTGCTTGAATGGTATAGCTTATGCATTTTTCCTAGAGCACATCCATCACAGAATTCTTCATTGTCATTTTCCACTTTAATGTTCATTTGTTTCAAAACATTCTTTATATGCTGTTTATTTTGATGACCAAACCTCTCGTGATACAGCGAGTGCTGTGTGCGAGTTGCAGTGTTTCGTATGATTTCACTAAATTCACTTGTACGTTTCGTTCTGGTTTTACAACACGCATATCAAGCATATATAATTCCATTGAGCAGACGCATCCATATTCACATCTTGTTTTCCAAGTGAGATTACTTCAGGTATGACAAATTCACTGTATGATTTAAAATATTGCTTGTTGGGAGTGATATGCTTCGTAGCGCCACTATCACAATATCACTTATTCTGGCATCGATGTAACTTCTAATTGATGCGCCCATGACATGTGAAGTAAATACAGCGTTACTACCTTGCTGTTTCTTGTGCTGCTTAATTGTGCTTTCACCTGCATTCTTTTGTGGACACTCTGCTGCCCAATGCCCCAATTGCTTGCATTTATTGCAAGGACATTTTTGTTTTGTCTTTTTATATTCACCAGATGCGACGAATGCAGTTGTTAATGATTCTATTTTGCTTTGATCACGTAGATTCAAACTTTATTTTTCTGATGAAATCGTGTCCCAAAGATCCTTAAAATTATCATATTCCTTTCCCAATGGCGATAAAATCCGGCCATTCAATATTCGATCAGACAGGATATTTTCGTTATGTTTTGTTAATTCGTTATTTAAATCTACGAACAACTTTTGCAATTTAGCGACATGTGTGCTAATATCTTCTTTCTCGTCTCGTTTTACTCGGAAAATGGCTTCAATTAGCATATTCAGACGTTGCGTACTACTACGTTCAAATCGCGCACGTAATTTGTCCCAGATTTCTTTCGCATTGTTACAAGTCAACACGAGCTCAGCAACTGGTTTGCTTAACGTACTTGCAATCACACTTGCAACTTTCGCATCGTCCTTCTGCCACTCCGCGTATACAGCTTTTCTTCATTTGTTGAGTCCGCCTTTAATTTGACATATTCGCGTTTACCATAAATAATCTCTTCAAGTGCATATAAACGCAACACCATAGAAATATGCCATTTCCATTTTGCCCAGTCATCAGGCCCTTCTAATTTATCGACATTCATTTTGTATTCACCACTCGTAGCCATTTTCTTCTAGTTTTAGTTTTGAATTTATTTCTATCAATTTTATGCACACGCCAACTTTATACTTCTATTAATAAATTGATTTATTATTGCTGCGTGTTCTGGGCTCATAACCTGTTGTTAATTTATTATTCCAGAGTACAAACATGAAAAAACACATGTACCTTATACAAAGGAAAAACTAGAACTGTACTTTTATTCAGTGACATGAAAGCAAGATTACATGATATGAAAAACCCTATACACAAGTACAAGTACAAATACAATTGACATTAGTTTAATATTAATCTACTAGATGTCAACACCTTCAACATTTTTCTTTTTTTTTCTTTTTATATTAATTAACACCATCCAAAAACAACTTTTCGCTACTCGTTCGTACATGACTTTCTAAATATTCGCATGATTTGATAAGACGGCTTCCCGTTGAAACGCGGACCTTAATCCCTGTTTCAGCATTAATTTTAGCTGACGATTTGCCTGATTTTAATACATTTTTGCTTTGATAGCCCCCAGTGTCTTAAAAAAAATTATTAACTAATGTTTTGCTTCTCCCAATTTTTGCCAGCTCTAACTCGACTACTGTATGCTTCCTTCTTCCTCTTCTAAATTTTTGTCATTTCACCGTCTGACAACATTTTTCCTTTCGCTGTATCCAGAAATAATAGTTTCTAAATTTTAAAATTAAAATATCTTGAAATTTGCCATACTATAATGAAATTGGTCTTATTCTAATGACAGAATAAAATTTCACGTATCGAAAACATATGGGACTAAGTCTAACAGTACTTCCCGAAACCATTTTTATCTATTCCAATCGTCTAGTTGCAAATCCTCTCACCCATTTTGAGAAAAAAAAACATAAATTACAGCAACAAAAATTGAAATGATCAAAATGTAATAGAAAAGAGCTGGCCTTATTCAAATGACGCACAGTGCATATGTAACGTCATTTAACCCCCAAAAATCCCATCAAATCTGGAAAATCTAAAAATATCATTAATTTTGTAACATCGCATCGAAAGAAACATGAACAGACCCAAAAAATCTCGAATAAGAGAAGCCTATAACATGTTCGTCACGAAATCTCGAAAATATTCAATAACGTTTATAACTTCGATGCCATGCAACTTAACGCTAAATCAAACCCGGAATTTGAAAATTAAAAATTTTGAATTTTGAAAATCTCGAAAATGTTCAATAATCTCAAAAAATCTATCAAATCTGGCATAATATCTCTCCATAACACTCAACCCCGAACATATCTCAAAGCATAAAAACTACAATATACAATACACTGAAATATTGAAGGTGGTTGGTAAAGCTTAGAGTGCAAAGGGTTAAACGTCGCTATAAATACAACTATTACCTTAACCTTCTCCAAAATTAAAATATAAAATGCTGAATCCTCGTCGAACTCTAACTTAACTCCTTAATCCTTTGCTCAACCACAACTCAATCTCAAGCTTAACCTCCAGCTCAATTCCAAAGCAGATCTCGACGCAATCACCAAATCAACCTCCAATCCAACCCTCTGCTCAAACTTAACCCTTAACTCAACCCAACCCTAAACGACCCTCTGCTAAACACTCAACTTAACCCCAAACTCAACGCCTCATGTATGTATAAACATAAAATTAATTTATTATTACCTCCAACTCAACCAACGACTCGACCCCCAATTAAATCCCTAACTGAACATCTCGTTCAGTTCTAACTCAATTCCCTACTCGACCCGACAACACAATCCTCAAATCAACATGGCCCAAAAAATACTTTCGGACATGAACCCAACACAGAACAGCTCAAGCTAACTTCTGTGTGTCATCAGTAGTTGCATACATATTATGAAGAAAAATCCTAAGCACAACTTTAAACCTCTCATGAACTTAATGTTTGTTAACTTCTAACTCGAACCCTCAACTCCATCCAAATAAATCCTCATCTGATGTCCCTACTCAACCCAAACTCAGCCCCAAATCAACCCCAAACTAAACGCTCCACTCAATCCTAAATCAACAAGATCCGAAAACCTATTTGAACATGAATTCAACATAGTTCTCTAACTCTCGACCCAAACTCAACTCCAAATAAATCCCCAACTGAACCGCTGACCCAACCCCAACTCAATCGCAGCTTTCAGCCCTAAACTCAATCCCAAATTCAACGCCTGACTCTAAGCCTCTGAATTAATCTGGTATAGTATCACTTCTAAACTACACAATGTGCAGTTTAGAAATAACATTATTTCAGATAAAAGAGGTTTCCATTTAGAGAATATCTGAAAATTCAAATTTTTGAGATGTGTCACCACTATTCCAGCAAACTGACGATGAGTGGTTTTGGCAAACAAAACTGTTGGTATTTTTTGGTAGGATTTGGGTTTATCAGAGGGTTTCAATTTCAAAATTGTAATTAATGATTTTTTTCAAAGTTGACAAAATTAAGTAGTCACGAAATATTCGGTTCACAATTTTAAAACCTATTAAAAACATTTACAATGGTATAGAACTTTAGAACACGACTAAAAAGTACTAAGAAAAAATTTCATACGTATCTCAATTTTGAAACGTAGAAACCACAAGCCCGAATGATTTTGCGGTTTTTTGAAATGGAACCCAATATTAAATGTGACTCAAAATAATACAAAAATGATTCAAGTAACACCATGAGTAAATATAAATATTTTTGAACAAATATTTACTTTTATTAAACATTTTTATTTGTTGTAACATATTGTTACGTTTTTGTCTTGTCAATTAAGGTTCGTATCACTGGATTGTGAATAATACAAAATCAATTTAATTTATCACCAACGAATTTATTTATTTCACACAAGAATTATTACAACACAGTTTATTAATAAAAATTCACAAAATCACTTTATATAAATTATTCTTAAATTTTTACTGTACACTTATAATTTTTATTACCACAAAAACACTTTTTAATTCACTTTTTAATTCCTTTTTAATCTTTACTCTATCGCTTACCTAATATTACTAATCCAATTCGACTTTTTATGTACACAAACCAAACTTCTAGAAAGCTCGTGACTTTTCCATTTAGAATAGCGTAGAAACATTACTTAACAATTTTATCATGGAAAATTCCATTTTAGTACAGTTAAACATTGAGCTATTCATTTAACTTCTTCTATTACACACTAGGTGTGTTCGTTACAATATTTTAAAGTTAAATTATTAAAGCAACAATTATAGTTGTAATTTTTTACAACAAAAATAGGCAAAATCACCAAACGTGTCTCAACTAACTGTCTTTCTTTTGGTTAATGTTAGATGGAACCTCAGTCAAACTAATTTAAATTGGTTTGAGTTTCAGGTTTTCGGTTCCTTTCGTTTTTGTTAACAAGCAAAACATGTATTAAAACGTATTTGGGGAGAGAAAAATTCGAGTGGGTTTGTTGAATGTCCCATGATTACCCATGCGCTCACAAACATTTAGTGGTTGGTGTACATTTTGGTCTGGTGATGTGATTGACCAAACATTAAAACAATTTAAAATTTTAATAAACGAAATATTCAAATACAAATTAAACATTTTTAAAAATTTATTTCTTATTAAAAATAGAAATAATTTAGTTTAATATTTATTTCGAAACACCCTTAAATATATATTTAAGATATTAGAATCTGTTTTAATTTTTAAGGCATTTCGTTTTTAAATCGTTGGGCATTCAATTAAGGCTTGAGAGTCAAATTAATTGTCTTATGGAGCTTGAAAAAAATTATGTTTCAACATTTAGTTCTCCGATTAAAAACGCTACCCATGTATTTATCAGCATTGAAGAACTTGATTCAACACTTCATGCTAGAACCCAAGCGGCAGTCAACCTAATGCTATTCACTGGATAAACTTCACCGAAGACAAAGACTAATATTGCTGTAAGAGATTTGAAAAAATTTAGAAATCGCTGGACAAAGTAAATATTAAATTTAGTCTTCAACGTCTAAGTTAAAACCTAAAGTAAATATTGTATTCTCAAAATCCTTTATATCACATGCGTGACTTATTGCTCTGAAGAAATTATGTGTTTATTGGAATAAAACAAATATTTTATAGTTTCTGGCACACCCTATTTTAAGCTTTCGGTCATTCACAACGGGGCATATCAAAAGTAGTTCAATTTTTAATAAAATGCAGCACGCTTTTACCCAGGATCCAATTCCAGCTCATCCGTTCAATAGTCCGGGATTATTCACAGAAATTTTTATTTTCAATATTGGTATCATCATCTTTCCACAGATTTAAAATGTTTGCTTAGCGGTGGCTGGAGATTTTAATTTTAAATCAGCAAAATTATGTTTGGCCCTATTTGTTGTAACTTTGCATGGTGCATCAACAATTATCGTTTAATATTTATATAAAAATTTAATTAATTAAGGAAAAAACAGTCACAGAAAATAAAAACACCTTCATCAGGCTCGAGGCAACGAAATAACACCTTTTGATTTTATTAAGATCGATTTAATTAATAAAACTAAAATTAAAAAAAAAATCTAAGAAATATTCGTAGAAATAGAAAATAATTACTGTTTCTATATCAACCTACTAACACATTAAAACACACATATCATAATTAAAAGTAGCTAAATGTTTATTTTGCTTAGAACACTAATTCATTCACAAAACGAAGTCCAGGCAACGTATAATTAGAAACATCAATCAACAAAGAACCTTTCGAATGCAACTTCATTTCTACAAGAGAGATAATAATTTGAGATCTGAAGTAAATGAGATTAAATCCGCTTTTCAATTTCATATTTCTTGGGGTTTGAACTTTTTTTATTTAAAACCCAATGATATGAAGTCGAAATACTTTAAAACGAATACATTTTTCTAAATACTTAAAAACCCCTAAAGGTATGGAAATAAATATTGAATAAAATGGTTTCTATTTCTATAAAAATAAATTTCTAAAAATCTTTAAAGTTTGTATATTCCATTTAATTAAAATCAAAAAAAAAATATTTTCTGTCTACCTAAAAAAATTGGTTGATTAAATTTGATTTAAAAATTTCCTCCAATTCTCAGAAGCCGTCCAATCATTTGAATGAAGTTTATCTTAAATTAATTTTAAATTAATCAACAACGGCTAAGAAGCGTATGTATGGGTGGTATGTGTTTCAAAAAAAGTATATTTTGGGCGAATATATTAAATAAACAAAACTCATTCAACACACAAAGTTTATCAATACACAAATTATTTGGGACCTCGCAAAGCCAATCCCCTTAAATTTAATAATGCTTCAAAGATTAACTTATTAAAATCGACACTATTTCAAAATTTAAAAATTTAATCTTATTCATGTCTAAGAAAATGGATATCTCAAAACAAAGGAACTTGTTTTGTTTTTTTTTTTTATAAAATTTGTTATCGGAAACTTTGGCTATTCTCGAAACGAATTCTTATTTGTGGAACCGAAATTATTCAAATAAGTATCCTATCAAAGGCTGTTTTCGAAATGAATACTTATTTGTGGAACCTAATTTATTCAAATAACTATCCTATCGAGGTGACTTATTTTCTATCCCTTTCTTCCGGAAATATCTAAATTGCTTGTCATTTTCCCTATGAATATTTTGCTAAGATAGCGTGATACCGAAAAATTTAAAATTTGGTTTTGATGAACACTGAAGTAAAAAATGAATTTTTTCAGATAATTAATTATTTAGAGGTCATCAAAATTCAATACTCTCATTGTTTTATGAAGCGTTAGTGTTATAAACGTATTATGTTGCGAGTAGCAGTGTCCTTAACACTAAATTGGAAAACAAATACATTTTTGTTGTTGCTGTCAAAATAAGGCTGTTTTCAAAACCGATACTTATTTCATACTTATTGACTTATTCGGCGCCATCTTAAATAAGTAAGTACAATCATTCGAATTGTTTTCACTTACTTATTTTGACAGCAACAACAAAAATTTATTTGTTTTTCTATTTTTTTTTTAGTTAAGGACACTGCTATTCGCAACATATTCAGCCCTATTGCGATTGTCGAGTCAATCAACAATCGTCTCGTCTTTGTCGTCTCGTGTCGTTTTTAATTTTGTATTACGTAAGCAAATCGAAGCTATGTATACAAAAGTATTGCCATACTTGAATAAAAAATATATAGTATATTGGGAATTATTTTGGTAACTTTTAAATTGTGAATTGTATTTTTCTTTATAGCTGTCAAAAAATTATAGGTTATGTTCAATGTTTATAATTTATAAGAAGTGTTTCTTCTTTTATTAACACCGATTTCCGCAATAATTTCTTTTTATCCTTCTTTAATTCATATGCCTTTTTTGGTATTTAAGAATCTCTCCCAAATGATTACCGACATCTGATAAACTGTAATTTACAGTATTGTATAATTTTTCTTGAATTTTGGTTTGTTGGTCTAGCAAAGTGAATCTTTTCGAAGAATTATCCAATTTATCAAAATTCGTTTTTTTTTAACACAAATTGAGTACCATCAAACTCTTCAGGCTTATTATTATAATCAAGTTCGACATACACTGGATCTGTAGAAACTGACGAAACTTCTGTGCTAACAACTGGTTTTCCAAATTCCTGTCCAGGGGGATTTACGGCCAAATTAATATTAAGAATGTCTGCTACGAGATCCTCTAAAGGCGTAAGAACTATTATTTTATTTGGGCCTCCACCTGTTGTATTAATTTCAGTTTTGTTTGCAGTCAGCTTCTTTTTAACTTTGAATTTGAGATCTATCCAAACCTAAAAAAATTTGAGGTTAGAAAACCGCCAGCCAATACAGTTAAATAAATCTAAAAAAAATAACGGTAACCTTCATCCAGCCGTGTGATTCTCGCGTTGGCGGCCCTAAACTGTTGAGTTCTGTGGTGAAAAATTCCACCTATTTTTAATATCCGATTTTACGTCCAATCCAGATTTAGTTATTCCCAGTTAATTGCGAATTTATTTTTCATATTCGGACCAGTTAGAATAATTAAAATTTAGTAAGTGGTTAACAGACACATTAAACTGTTTCAATATTTCTGAGGCACGGTAAGAATGAAACAATAATTTCTTGAAGGACAAACCTTGATTGAAATAATGCCAATTTCTCAAATTTCTGAAATATAAAGACTTCCCATTAAACTGAAGTTAAATCCTATCCTTCCCGATTCACTAATTTCAATTAGAAATAATTATTGGGTAGTTGATTTTAAGTTATAGATATTTACCGCATATAAATAATATTACTTTGTTATAGTATCACACATCAAAATCAACGTGACTTTAACACCAGAATCGCATTTTAGTAAAATTTGATTCCTCATTGTGAGTTAACTTATAGCTGGTTCTCGAAATGTCATTCGCTCTCTAAAGTTTTTTTTTCTCAAACGGGTCTAGTGAATTTTCTTGCAGTGCTGAAAATCATGCAAATCACATCACAATTGGACATCACTATCTTCAACCGAGAATACCATAAGTTATTGGCCTTCTTCCTTCAAAGTTTTTTTTTGATAATGATGACTCGACTATAGGAGCCGCTCTTTGAATAGAAACGTCACCTCACCAGAGAATGAGATTAAAACTCTCTTCTCGCTGTCCTCAGCCATCGTTTCATTGAACGCGGGTGTGTTTTCTGAGGTTTTTCAAACCTTAAAGTAGTAAAGGACCAAAGGATGTTAAAAAGGGCAAACAGAGATTACATCCAGCATTTAGTATATTTTGAAAAAAATTTGAATAAAATGTATGATGTCCCTTTTTCTAAATTTCCAAAGGTGGCAAGTTTAAGGTTAATTTTCATCTTTTGATTCTTTTTTTTTTTTCAACCAAATCAGATTATCAATAGTACAAATATAAAGGGCTGAAACCTCATAAGGTTATCAGAACTTCGATCTCCATTAATTCAATTCAAGAATCACTTTAAAATCCAATTTCCAACCCACATGTCAAATTTCATCATATTCGGTTGAGAAATAGGCCAGTTCCATCATACTTGGCCATATTTCAGAACTTTATCCAAAAATCATTTTAAAATCCCATTTCCAATGCACAAGCCGAATTGCATCATTATTGGTTGAGGAATAGGCAAGTTCCATCGTACTTGGCTATATTCCAGAACTTCTTCCAAAAATCATACAACATATGTTGTGCATATGTACATATATAAAAATTAGCCAACTGCTCACTGTATCTTAATCCAACCCCAACTTAAGTCCAACTCAATTTCAACTCAACCCGCAAATTGACTCTTGACTTAACCTTCAACTCTACCCCAAACTTAATGCCCAACTCAACATTCAAACCAGGATAATATTTCTATAACTGGGTATTTTGGGTCAATTCGTGTGGCAGATACCCGACCCTCTTGACACACAGACTCCAAAAGCTTTTCAAATCTCGTGCTTGACCATAGGAACAGAGAGAGATACCATGGTTATAGACCAACAGACATCCAGACAGACTGACAGAAATTTTTTGTTTTGCTTTTTTAGACTCAGGGACTTTCAAAACGTCGAGAAAAGTGATTTTGGACCTTCCAAATTTTTGACCATTTTTGATAGGATTTTAATACTTTGGTCTTTTTAGACCGAAGTAATACTTTTACAATATTACACTGTCCAAAATTTTCTCTGAGCTATATTGAGCTTTAGTTTTCTTATTTTACTTCAAGTAATTTATAAAGTGAAGGAATTTTCATTATATTCTCTTAAAAATATTACAGCTTAAAATGTTAGAAAGAGAGTTGGCACTTTAGTTATAACTGAACATACCTTATTATTAATAATATCTTCAAAATATATCAGAGAATTAATTTTTGAGCTTTACTAAAATTAATTTTGATTTAAAATAAATATTTCAATTTTTTAAAACTTTTCTAAACAGTCACATAAACGAAATATCTTTATATCGATCCAACCTTACCAAGATAAAGTGCTTAATATTTTGAGAACAAATGTCTGGTACTACAAGAATAGCTCTTCTGCAACACGAATTTTGTAAAAATTCAGACAAAAAATTAGACTGAAACGTTTCGTAATATTGGCCTACTAAAATTGAGCTATTAATTTATTGTGCGCATTATATTTAGTTTTTTTGTAATTTTGATCTCTCTCAAAATTTGTTTGTGTTATATAATTTAACCTATAGTTTCATTATCAATTAAAATTCTTCAGCAAATAATAAAGCAGGTCTAAAAATAAAATTTACAAAATATAAATTGAGGCTTGAGACAGGTCCTTATTTACACAAAATTCAGCTTAAATCGTAACTTATACATATGTGTTTCTAATAAGTTTATAACCATTTTTTTTTTTAAAGAGGGTGGGTTGGTAAGAGGAACCATGTGCACTTCGACCAGCAAGATCTATTGTGCATCCCCGTGTAAGAGTTGAGAAATCAATCTATTGTGAAATGTAGGTCCAGGTCCTTGATAAACGCCACAAGGTCATGCACATCCACAGGGTCGGCGTGAGGCCACAGAATAGAGTAAGCATTGAGTGTTTCAATTCTTCTTAGGGCGATCGCACTGCACTCAAACAGCAAGTGTTCGGATGTTTCTCTTCCCAGATTACAGAGCCTGCAGTTCTCTGATGGGGTTTTCCCCATTTTGAATAGATGAATGTTAAAGGTCAAGTACCTTATGAGGGATTTCAGAGATGATCGTTCCATTCTGATTATATCCTGTAAGTGTGTAATCTTGTAATTTAGGAGCTTCTTTGTCTGTCTCATTCCCCGAGATGACTCCCAGAGTGAAGCAGAACATCTCTGCTCCCAGAAGAGGACTCTCCTCGCTACATGGCCTTTGGAATCGGCAACGCTAGGCTCGGGGCCATAGAAGATGCCACCCGCACCCTCTTTTGCACAGGTGTCTGCGGCCTCATTTCCTGGTATATTAGAGTGGCCGGGGGACCACAAGAGGGTAACCTTGTTGTCCCTACCCAGCCTTCTAAGGTTGCTGTAGCAGCTCGATGTCAGTTTAGAGCTGAACACCATATATACTTCTTTTTGAGGCACTGAAGCACGCAAGTCTCGATGGCCACGGTTTCTGCCTGGAAAACCGTAGGGGTCTTTCCCAACGGTATACAGAGCCTGAAACCGAGCCTCACGATCCCCGCACCCGTGCCTTCGTTTGTTTTTGACCCATCGGCATACCACACCACGGATGCGTGCTGTGGTAAGGAAGAAATGATGTTCCCCACCATGTCCCTTTCGGGTATCCGGATCGTGAAGTTCCTCCGGCAGTCCGTAGTCTTTACCATCGGTATACAGAGCCTGAAACCGGGCCCCACGATCCCCGCACCCGTGCCCTCGTTTGTTTTTGACCCATCGGCATACCACACCACGGATGCGTGCTGTGGTAAGGCGGAAATGATGTTCCCCACCATGTCCCTTTCGGGTATCCGGATCGTGAAGTTCCTCCGGCAGTCCGTAGTCTTTACCATCATATCTGATAGCTGAGCAATATCGTCTGCCAAGTTTAGTTTATCCAGGATGCTGTTGTGTCCCGAACTAGCCAGTCTAACCTGACTTGTTACCTTCAGTTTTATGACTCTCAAACCTGCCATATTTTTAACATGTATGTGGAGTGGTGAGAGTCCCAGCAATCTTTCAAGGGCAGCAGTAGTGCAGGTCCTAATTTCTCCCGTTGCGTCCAAACATATTAACCTTTGAATTTTGTCCAAAACTGAACGAGCATTTATTTGCTCTGTCTTTGGCCACCATATAAACGCCGCATAAGATATCATTGGTCTTATGATGGTTTGGTAAAGCCAGATTATCATTTGTGGGTTTAGGCCCCATGTTTTACCAAACATACGTTGGCACCCAAAGTATGCTTTGTTTGCCTTATTTACGATGTATTTCAAGTGGGGGTTCCATGTTAATTTTTTGTCAAAAATGATCCCTAGATATTTAACCTCAGACGTCATCTTGAGTATTACTCCGTTCAAAGTTATTGGAGGAAAGGAAATTCTCCTCCGATTTGTAAAGAGAGTACATGTTATTTTATTGGGATTGACGCTAAGTCCCACTTCAACATACCACCCGTTTACCGATCTTAGAGCATATTGCATACGCTCAGCTATTGTGCTTTCAAATTTGCCCCTGACCATTAGCACCAGATCATCAGCATAGGCAAGTGGTCCATTAGCAAGAGCCACAATAACGGCGACAGTACTCCACCCTGAGGGCAGCCCTTGGTAGGTGCAATTGAGATGCTTGCTTCGCCAATCGAGGCTTTAATTCTCCTGCTTTTGAGCATGTTTATTATCCACCCGATGGTTGAGGAGTCGATACCCCTCGCTACTGCTTGTTCCCGAATCACCTCGAAATTAGTTTTATCGAAGGCACCCTGGATGTCAATGAAGGAGCATAATAGTGCCTCCTTGTTAAGAAATGTATCCTCGATTTCCGATGTTAATTCATGCAGGGCTGTCTCCGTAGATTTTCCCACCTGATAAGCATGTTGGCTAGGATTTAGAGGATATCTTTGGATTGTATTGAGTCTGATATGGTATACAGGCCCAATATTTTTTCCATGGTTTTGGTATAAATGATGTAAGGCTAATAGGTCTGTAGGACCTAATGTCCTCGGGGGATTTATTCCCATTTTTTTGGTACGCAAATGACTCTTACCTCCCTCCAGCATCTGGGGATGTATTCTAGACTAAAGCTGGCTCTAGGTGGCTGGATTAGGTGGGGCTCCAAAGTTTATACCCATACTTTATTCTTTAACCGATATATGGAAATGTTAGTTCTTTATTAAGAGGAAATATCTCTAATTAACTTAATGGATGTTACTCTTTAATTTTAACTTTAGAAAATCTAAATGTTTAATTAAAATAAAAAAAACTAAATTATTAATATTAGCATCAGTTTTCCCACACTTTGATCTATCAACTATTTAAATATTTGTAATGCACACAAAGCAGAAACTCCCAATTATTTTTCATTTCTCATTTCATTTATTTGTCTATTACATACCCGTGCATATACCTATCGCAACACATAAAGATCATCTAAATATGAAAATATTCAAATTCAATTTCATCACGGCAATCGCCCCTAGAGATTTCTAATTTTTCGAAAAACAAAATTTCCAAATTGTACCTATAAACATAGATTTGTTTTGTGTGCGCGCAATACACTTTTAACATAAAACCTCATTTCCATTTGATGCTGCGCGATCAGCAACATATGATAATCGAAAAACGTTTTCTTCTCTAAGCCAAAAACGAAACCATAAAGACATAGCATAAAACAAAACAAAAAAACAAAAAAAAATACACAAAACCGCGAGATCACGATCTAATAAATTAGCAACACAAAACAATTGAACGACAAAGCATAAAAATTTCTATTTCATTTTTATAAAAACAAAAATCGTCTTAAAACTCATATACAAATTCTTTACGGTAATTGTTGTTGCATTTTTTTTTTATTTATTCTTAGGCTGTTTTATGTATATGTTTACGATCACAAAGTTTTGATCTTAATGGATTTCAAAACTATAAACAACAACAAAATAACTCACAAATCGAATTACATAAAAAAAAAAAAGCTGGACACAAAATCGCATATTATTGGTTTCGTTTTCTTGTTTTAAATGTTTACAAGACACAAGAGATTTTCTTTGTAAAATAAAAAAATAAATAAAAAATCTTAAAGAAAACAAATCATGAGAACTACTCGAAGGCATAACATGACCGGGTCACTTAATTTTTTTCTTTATGTATTTTGACCCCCTCCCCACAGCAAACCTATATAACAGTGTTCTAATTTTTCTTTTGTTTTTATCATGGCAGACAACATATTAATTTTCGTGAATGACTTAAAGGTGTTAACACATTGATCTTATGGGCTTTTGTTATCTAGATATGGAATCGCCAATCTATTTATCTTATTTGAATGAGAGTTTGGCGAATTGAATTTGAAATGCGATTTGTGTGCCATGATTTGAACTATAAAAAAATTTGTTTAACCGCAGAATTGACCAATAGATGTATACGGTTAAATACAAAAGATTTTAATCGTCTGTGAAGAGAGTAAGCAACAAACCTGAAAATCATTAATATTGTGGAAATTACTGAATTGTTTGAGAATCGTTAGCATAAATCTTACTCTTTAAGAAATCTTCTTGCAAAAAGGTTTATGGTGTCAAATTACGTGATTTAGGTGGCCAATTAACGGAAATTATCAATTACCAAATTTTTCTTTCAAAAGAGATTTTCTTAAATAACAACTGAAAATCTTTAACCAAATTTGTATTCATTTTTAATAATAAATACGCATTGTTCAATCGTGTAGCGCTCCATATTTAGTAACCGCAATGTTACTTCTTGACAGCTTTCAAAAACTACAGCACAATGTAGGACCAAAAACATAAAAGGCAGGAAATTTGAAATGAAACCTTAAATTTGGACAAACTTTACATTAACCAGAAAACAGAGAATGAAACCACAAAAGTGATTTTTTTTCTATGCCGAGTTCCTTCAGGTTACAATACCAACCCAGTAGCTGTATTCTGAAAAAACGTAACTAGCTGATTTACGTTTTTTTTTACAGTTAAAAACGTGAATCGCAAAATTAACGTTATTTCCTATTCTGATTGAAGAAAAACGTGCACGTTTCCGACGTTAGAAAACCCACGTTTTTTGGTTGGGTTTTTGAAACGTTTTTCGTATTTTGTAATATTTAAACTAAAATAATTTGGTTAGCGTTAAGTGTTGGAGCTTAACCATAATAATTATTCAGTACACAGGGCATGTAAGATAATATGCGGAGCACTCTAGTGACAAGCAAACAGCGGGATAGAGGATATGCTAAGATAACTTGAAGTAAACAAAACTAACAGTCATATCTTATTACCAAATATTTTTATTTTAATTTTTGTTAATTAACCTTCTGTTAGATTTCATTTAAAAGATTCAAAAGAAATTCGAGCACGGTTTGGCCAATCCGACAATGTTATTAATTAATATAAATATATTGATGTTATACTCATATATTATGAATCCACTGGAAGCATTACTATATTATATAGTGCATATGTATGTGTATAATTTAAAATTAATAAACATTTCAGTTCGGTGGCTTTCTTGTTGTCGCCTGTTTACCAAAAAATACATTTTGTTGCTGTTATTCGCAAAGAGACTTGTGTCAAATGGCATAATTTGACAGACCATTTTTCTATTTTCCAGTATTCTATGTTTTTTTCGATGTTCGTTAAAGTTTTTTTTATCGGAATAGGAATTTGACACAAAAGAAACGTTCACGTTAAGGAACATCACGTTATCCATCACGTTTTTTTTCACTTTTTTTCAGAATACAGCTGCAGGTCGATTTAGCATTAAAAACTAGAGCTGACAAAGGAAGTAGTGCGCATAGTGCAGCCTACTATCTGGTTGGAGTCTCTGGTTGGAAGACTATGGGAGTTTTACGGAATGATATGCAGAGATTGAGATCACGTCCAATTACCACTCGTTCTTTTTTTACTCATCAATTTACTATATAAATGCACGATGAGGAAAGGAAGGTATGATCTCCTCCACTAGATTACTTTCTGGTATCCTGATCCTCAAATTCCTCCAATAGTCGATTGTTTTTACCACCATTTCGACTGCGTCTAGTAAATTTAATTTGATTTGTTACTTTTAGTTCCCTAGTGTAGTGACAGCCCCAAAAGTTTTTCAAGAGCAAAAGTAGGGCAAATCTTCATTGCTTACGTTGCACTTAGACAGAATAGACAGATTTTTGTTTTAGTTTATGGTACACCATAGTAATTTACTAACTTAAGAGCTTATTGCATTAGGTCCGCTATTGTACTCTCGAATTTCAGCATAAGTAATGCTCAAGCGGTAAATCCTTTGAATCTGGTGAGCAATTGGTATATCATGAGCAGCCATAGTAAAGGTGAGAGGACACCATCTTAGGGGCACCGTCTATAGTAACCGCAACTGTGCAGGAGAAAATTTTTCTTTCCAAGGCGTTTTCCTGAATCACTACGAATTTGGTATCAACAAAAGCGCCTTAAATGTCAATAAAAGAGCCTTAAATGTTTCGGAGTCTGCCTTCGATGTCTTATATCAGTTCATGGAACGTTCGAAAGCTACCGATGGGATAATCTAAGGATTAGTTACACCGATGTCCTTCTTGTTTCCAAGGATTGTGCAATCAAGGAACGACCTCTCACTAAACATTCCAGAGTCTTTTACATTGATATAGTTGGATCTCCTTTTTTTCTTAACCAATTTCAGAGAGTGTTTTTGTTTAAAGGAGAGTCTTTTTTGGGGTCGGGAAACTATGAGTTGTCTTGTTTAGTTTCTCATAGAAACCTGTTCACCTTTCCTTTTTGCCCTATGTTTTTTTTACACATTGTATTGGTTGAAAGGAGTGCTATAGGTTGAATAATCGTTTATCATCTTGGCTGTGTTAAAGTTTTTTCGTACTACTTTTCTTTTCGCCTTCAGGATTTATTTCCCAAGGAACATTCCTCCTGTCGGTGTCAAGGAGAGAGCTTGAGTGCAGTTAATATACTCCTTTTTCTTTCGCAGGAGTTCTGATGTCAAATGTGATGTACGGATGATCTCATAAATATACTTCCATTGATAAATATCAGTTTAGAACGTCACTGTCAGCTTTCATCAACCTTTTCTGTTAGTATTATTGCTTAAACTCCTGGGAAGGAGGTATTCGTTACCGGGAAAATAACATGATGCAATGAATAAATTGGTTAATGGAGAAGACATTGTGCGATAAATGCGATATTGTGCTCTAAGCTTTGCACTGTTGAGAATATTGGGCCGTGGATGGCGCTATGCCCTCGTCCGCGCAATTTAATTCTCAAATTTGCCAAATATTAAAATTTAACGAAATCATTGCTGGTATAAGTTATTAATATGAGGTTTTTATAACAGGTGGATTTTCTCCCTTTCCGATAAAGAACCAATGTAAAATTGATTTGTATCTTAAATACGTTTAGTACGAATTTGGATTAAATAAAAACATTAAGTATAAAAAAAACATGTGTTCTTCACAACGAAACAAAGTTTATGTTCTGGTTTGCAAGCAACTTCACAAAATCTGCACCTCTTTAGGGTTGTTATATATTATTATCCCAGCCCAGTCGTGAAATTAGCGATTTTATCTAATAAAATTTACAAATCAGTTAATTCATCTAAACTAATTGATCTAAACTAAAATACATCTGCTTCACCATCTATAGAATATACAGTTACCTAATAAACAAAAATGTTTGATAAAATTCGTGAACTAAAAACCCATCAAATTGTCAGTAACAAAAAATTGGATTTACGACTTGCTAATTTGGAAACAACACTAGATAAAATCGATCTATTGATAACTGAAAATAAAAACTTATGGAGCAGCAACTCTTCATTATGGAAGAACGTTTGGAGGTCATTGAATAACACTTAATATACTAAGGCATTGTTGCTATTAAAGAATAAACCGAACATCGTTATCACAGTTGACAAATAGCCATTTGAATTTGGAGGTTCTCAATTTTATTTATCCCATAAGGAACAACTTTCTTAAATCCAATTTTAGTTAAATTGAATCAGTTAACCATATTCTGGTAACGTACGCTCCAGTAATAACTCTACAAGCAACCTTTTGTAGACGAAATTAAGTTTGACAATTAAAGTTCACCGACCACCACACATACAAGCAAATGAAAGTATTAATAGAACCACCTATTTGTAGACGAAACACAATTGCATTTTGAAATTTGCAATCAATGCGAGTTTTGATAATAAATTCGATTCATTTGACAATGATGTATAATACAAAAATTAGAAACTGATACTGATATTCAGCAAACACAAATGCTGATTCCTTATAGTTACAAATTCACGCAAAGCCGTTTCGTAAGTATATTGCATAAATACCGAGTGAGAAGAACAATCCTTTCAAATATTTTCAGAAAAGTTGGCATCGGGTATAATCTGACAGATTTAGGGGTAAAACCCACACAACTCCTGACACAACAAATATCAATTGTACTAACGCAATGTGCTCTAAAAAGGTGAAGTAAATGATCCCTAACGAGAAGAAACCCATGCTTAAGTTCAGCAGGAACCTCTTCAGAGCAATCAGCTTTTTAAGGTACAAAGGAAAAAAGACTTCAACGCAGAACTTTGAATGTAACTAGTTGATTTGCTGAGTTTCAATCGGAAATTCCACTACAAATGAAAATATACAAACGAAAAGAGGCTAGCAGCTCACCCATTTCTCTTTTCGTGAAAGTAAACGAAAAAACGGGTCTCAGAGGTGATAATGTCATTCGTCACTCTCCAGTTTATGAGTCAATTATAAACAGCGAGCACAACTTCAATCACAAGTAGGATATGTCGGATATGTCTATCCTCACACCACCTTACCGATTGGTAAGTTCCTCAGAATAAATAGGACATCCAGACCAGAGTCACAGATAGATGCATTAAACTGTAACCAGTACAGTGTAAGAAATGCCAACTGCCTTAATTCAAATAAAGTTTACAGTTAATATTTTTTTATCAAGCACGGAAGTCATGGTAAAATGGTCCAGAAGTGATCATAAAGACGATCCTCTCAAGAAACCCGGATAAGCGATTGGGGGCTAGCACCTCGTTTAGCCCCACCACTAACTAACAACCACTCAATTTAAAGGTTTTAACGTTGCTACATTTTTCAAATGAGAATGACGTAATCCAGATAGCACCGTATAATGTTTGTATTTCTCTTATTCTGTCAGTCTTAACAGGGAACATTTCAACCTATAAGAAATATTAGGTTGTTTTTATCTCATAGTATGATTGATTAAACCTTATGAAGTCGAACCTCCGTTAAAACTAAATATAAATAGTTTGCATTGAATTTCAATTTTATCAATTTCAAATTTAATGTTTTGTTCGTATCCACCACATCACAATTTAAAGCAAAAATAATTTAATAAATGCATGTTGGCAAAGTAGTTGGCCCAAACCATTTAATCAAGACTCGGAGGACGGATAGTTTGTCTCTGATTTAAAATGAATATGTAGGCAAAGTTTTCTGTTTGTCTGTCTTCGTTCTGTGATTCATAATACAAAGTTTCTCTTGAGGCTTTGCATTTATTCTATTTATCTATTATCTGGCTAATTTTATTGAATCTTATACACAAACTATCGTCTATTAATTTAACATAAACACGAGGAGAAGGAATTGGTGGGGAAGCTTAATAGAAAATTCAACACAAAGGCCATCCTCACTCTCAAGTATTTTGTTATCATGAGACCAAACCGTACCCCATTGTAGGCTACCCAGTTTTTTAGGCCAGCAATCACATATTCGCCGCCTGATTTTAGGTGAAACAGAACTCTAGAGAAAAGAATGAAAGAAATCTTTTTATTTCGTTTCCATCTCGTCATTCTCATTTGTATCATTGCACAAAAAAACGCTGGAAATAAATTTCTGCTAGGTACTACAGTAAATGGCTTGAATAACGGTACTTTCAAGAACTCGGCAACGGCACGAAAAATATAGTTTTGCAGCAAAAGCAGCGCAGTTCGGCATTCAAAAATTTCTCGGTTGCAGCCGTAGGCAGTTTTTGCAGTCTTTTTATTTTAACGGCAATGGTGCAAGCAGTTAAAAAATCAAAATGCTGAATTTTTCTTTGTAATTTCGTCTTTTTGAAACCTTAATTATGGAAAAAATAATTGGCTTTGTAAACTTATGGCTCTACTCCGTAATTTTTTTTTTTTTTTAATGGAAAGCATGTATAAATTTCATATTAAATTAGAGGAGTACAAAATTAAAGCTTTTTCTGTTCTTATATTGAAAAAAACGTAGTTTTCTAATGCGCTTTGTTGTACAGAGGTTAGCGTTCCAAATCGGAGGTATTGGAGTCAATGCATGGTCGAGGAAATATAATACATCTAAAAATTATCATGGGATAACCCCATTATTTTCACAACCTCAATATTTGTTTCCTAAACAAATTGCTGAAGTGCTTGGTTACAATTAGGCACAACGAATATCTTTTAAAAAAGCTTTGGTAGATGAAAAGTAGCTAAGCAACGGGACGGCTGAACTAAGACTGTTGATTAGAACTGGGTATAATATCTCGACAAACGTCATATCGAAATCACAATCTCGAATTTCAAAATCTCGAATTTCGCAATATCGAATTTTTAAGATCTCGATTTTGTAAAATTGTTTGCGGTGCTGCAAATAATTTTACAAAATTATTTTTTCGGGATTCGAGATAATTCGACATTTGGATTTCGACATTTTAAAATTTCGATATTTTGAAAGTCGAGTTTTCGATTTCGAGATTGTGATTTCGATAAAACGTTTGTCGAGATCTTATACCCAACCCGTTTTTTTTTTATTCTGGTGAAGGAAAATTTTAATTTTAAAACGTACTATGAAAACACCCGTAAAATAAAAATACCTCGCAAAATCAAAATATCGAATAAACAAAAAAAATATCGAATAAAATTTTTGATGTAGTTTCAAAATATCGAATTACAGAATATCGCTATAAAATTTCTCGAATTTTTTTATCTCGAAACGAAAAAAATTCAAACTAACCTTTTTTTTTAATTTAAGTAGAAAATATTTTTTTGGAATTATTACATTTGAGAAATTTCAAAAAGAAAAAATCCAGAAAAATATTTTGTTAATGTAAGTGAAAAAATTCAATTTTGAGCAAAAATTCGCAATCTGCTCCAATACATTCGCCGATTCTATACTAACCCAACGAATTAAGCCAACCAAAACACAACTTGAAACATTTGTGGTTTATCTATCTGTAGAAGCGTGTGTGGACGCACTTTGACAATTGTGTTCCTGGATTTTCGTTTTTCGGATTTCTTTCCTGAATTTTATTCTGATTTTTTTTTTTGTGTATTTTCGGGAGACAGGTATACGTAAACAGTTATGATTTTGCATAAAGTCACATAAATAGAATTATAAAAATTTATAACATTAATTGTTTTAATATTTTAATATTTAATAATCGTTTTATTCAATAAACAATCAAACTACAAACTTAATTAAAAATTGCACCCTCGAATCCCGAATAATTAATATAATTTTATAAAATTATTTGGAGCACCGCAAACAATTTTACAAAATCGAGATTTTAAAAATTCGATATTTCGAAATTCGAGATTTTGAAATTCGAGATTTTGATTTCGAGATTGTGATTTCGATATGACGTTTGTCGAGATGTTATACTCAAGCCTTCTGAAAATCGGGATTTTTATTTTTGCAGAACCGGGATTTTAAAAATGGGGACTTTCAAAACCGGGATTTTGGAAATCAGGATGAACAAAAATAACAGGATTTTGATAAATCGGGATTTTGAAAACTGGGATTTCGTTACACAGCCCATTTTGTTTACGTTTCATAGGAAAAAAAAATCTGTATTCGCTTTATTATATTGGTGATTTGGCTTTTTTAGATTGTTGTCACGGCCTTATGTAGTGGAATTGAACGCGTTTTTCTCAAAACAACGTTTTTTGTAATCGGCGTGCACGATAACTTAAAAACCACTTAACGGATCGGTCTGAAATTTTAATATATTCTTCTACAGAACAATTCATCCTGTACAGACCAGAATAAAAAAGATTAGTTAACTTTTTATCAATTTTTAACGTTTTTTTACGAAAAAAATGCTTTTTTTTGAGACCACAAACTATGGAGATCCACCATTTTGTAAATTTTTTTCAAACAAATTAATCGTGATACTTTGGGGGGGGGGGGGGTTAGTTCTAAATGAGTGATATTCTTATCGATATCTTTTCTTATCTTCCTGAACATTATATTTTTTGAATAATTCAAATAAAAACAATTCTTTATTTTTTGGTGTAAACAGTGGCGTACCTAGGTACCCGCAGCACCCGCAGCCCCGTTCAAAGTTTAGATGTGAGCTACCACGATTAAGGTTAAAGCAACACGGCGTGTCTGAACCACTTTTAAATGACTCGGAAAACCACGTCTCTATTTTCTTCAAGGATCGAAAGTTCCATGTTTGAGAAGTCCAAAAAAAATAAAAATTAGCAAAATCCCCGGAGCCGTTTTGAAAAAAACCCAATTTCAAAATTTTTTTGGTGACGATACGGAAATTTTCGACTTTTTTGCAGCTTGTTTGTTCTCTCTTGTAGAAAGAAGAATCAAGAATAGAAAGTTTTAATATTTTCAACAAAGATCAACTTTTCCAGACCAAATCAGTAATATTGGACGAAATCTATCGAATTAAGTAATGCAACTTTATTTGAAAAATTACGAAAATCAAGATTATTGAATGAAATACATGGAGACATCAAAATGAAAAGGCAAAATTTATTTAGGCTGCCCAAATCATAATATAGTCCTTACACGAAAAAATGTGTTCTCTTGACTGTCATTGTTTATTCAAGGCTGTGGAACAAAAGCCAGAAACACCTTGAACCTTAAACATGGCGAGAATTATATTCTTGTATAGCTCTTAGAAGTTTGGAGCTATAATCTGGATGTGTACGGTGGACTTTATAATTCATCCAGGTATTTTTGAAGTCATGGTGAACTGACGCCATAGCTTGCTCACTGTAGTTCCCGAGTCCTTTCTCCATTTTTGGCAAAAATGAGGAACGTGGAAAAAGACAGCATGAACTTTTGGCGTTATTGGTATTGCTAGGTCCAAATAACTTCTTTGAAATTCTGAAATATACACCTCAAATTTTTCGTCAAGACTACTTGAGAAACATGAATTGACGACACTTGAAAAATCATTAAAACATCTGACATATTTTAAACAATGAACACTACATTTTGCCCGAATCAGATCTATCTTGTTCAACAAATTTTTGCAGGCTTTGCGTGCGAAACCAGGAGATCCATGGACAAATTCTCTGCTTACATTGCACGATTTTGCCCATTTCTCAGTATCGTCTTCGCATTCCCTCAGCATGTGCCCATACAACGTGTTTACTACCCCGAGCATTAGATGCAGTTCAGGTGGAGGTATTATATCGATGATTTCTGTCTCTGGATTCCCTGTAAAAATAGGTTGAAATACGTGACTGTAAAAATTCTTGGCATTAATTTTTTTACTGCCACTATTCTTGAAGGCGTCTGAATTTTCACGGCAACTACCAACGGTTCTATAACTTCCACACTTACTCAAGAGATCTTTTGATACAGTACATCACGTACACGGGTAATGAGAAGAATGAGCCATGACCCCAGTTATTATTTTGGCCATTTTTAGGTCTGTGGCAATGGTCATGACTTTTAAGTCATTCAAATGTAGAGAGGACCACAGAGTGCAAGCATTCACATAATTTTCTTGTGTATCAGAAATGATACCAAATGAATAACTTTTTCACACCCGTATCCTTAAATTTATTGGCGTGTACTCCATCATGATAATGCTGCCTGGCCCCTTTGAAATGTCCACGTGGATTATTATCGGCTCCTTCGAATCTTGATTGAATGGATAAGCAAATCTTCTAAAACCCTCCACCACCGTCAAGCCCAATTTTCAAATCTACTTCTTGCAAACCTCTTTTTCTCGAATGTATGTAACTAAACCTTGTACATTATTACAACAAACAAAGCATCCAGATCTATTTATTACACAAGACTTCTTGGTATTCAATACGTCACACACACGAGATTCAAAAAACGAATCAAGCTGATGATTCAACAAAAGCAGGTCCTGCTTCAAGTTGGGCTGAAACATTTTCCTATTCTTACTGCCAACTCGCAAAGCAGCAGTTAGAGAATGTGTATTTCTTGTAGACAACCCCAATTCTGTACTTATTTTCAATATGTCGATAGCTGCGACTGTTTCTTTTCTTGAGCTTTTATCCACATTGTTTGAATTCACTGAAACTGGTAGTTTTTTGCCTCTCCTTTGAGATAACCGCAACTATCCTTCATTGTTTGAGTGTTCTGGCACGTGTAGAATATCTTTTAGCATTCATGAAGCTAATTTTTCCTTTTCTTTGGTAGACAAATTTTTTGAAATCAATTCAGTGAGAATAGGGATGCATTTAGGTGGTCTTCTGCATTGCTTACACTTTTTCTTGGTCACTTTTCTTTTCGCTGAATTTCCTGGACACAGATTGTCTGGTGCACGTCTCGCAATTTCACACAACTTGCAGTCACAAAGTATCTTATTTTTAGATCGTGTTACACATGGGAGTTCCAGAAAACCAGAATAGTCCGGTAGAGCTAATGTGGTTTCTTTAGAATTTTGTTTATTGAATTTGTATATGATGATTTTGCAACTGCTACAGACAGCAGATGTGTAACGAATATCATCAAGATTAATATTTACTGCATTTTTTACCTCAATTTTCAATGGGCCCACAATATCCCACATCTTATCTTTCTTTCTTAAACACAAAAAACAAATCACGCCTCGGTTTTCTTCATGAGTTCGCGCATGGTCCTTTGTCTTTCGTAACATTTTGTTTCACTCTTATGTAGGTAATAGGTTCGTCTATTACTAATAACTGTTATTTACTGGCCGGTTTGTCAACGACTGTTTTGACTAATATTGCGACAACTAAGTCTGTCTTTCTGCTGATTTTTGAAACAAACATTTGAAAACAACAAACATATTTACATGAAAAGAAACAAAACAATGTCTGTACACAGACAGATATGGTGATGTATTTATTTTTCAAGCATTTCAGCATATCTCTTGGCTACACCTACAGAATTATGAAAAAAAAATCGTGAATTTTCGTATCGTCGCAGAAAAAAAATTGAAATTGCGTTTTTTTCAAAACGGCTCCGGGGATTTTGCTAATTTTTGTTTTTTTGGACTTCTCAAACATGGAACTTTCGATCCTTGAAGAAAATAGAGACGTGGTTTTCCGAGCCATTTAAAAGTGGTTCAGGCACACCGTGGCAGACTACCCTTTGAAATTTGCAGAACGGGACATTTTTCAGGAATTTTTAAGAAAGGACGGTAGTCTAGTATTAAATATTTTCTTAAGACAGGCCCAACAATTTCTTCTCGTTTGCTGAAGGTGAAATTTAGAGTTATCACACGTAATCTAACTCCATAGCAACCAAAATGATTTGTTGATGATTTAGAAGAAAATTTGGTAAACTCGTTTGAAATCAAAAGCTTTTGACATCAAACGATAATGATTTTAGTATTTGCTGGGTGATTTATTTCTAATATACGTTTTGCACTCCAAATTTACCTCTTTTGCACTTCAAATTCAACCTTTTACAAATACATGTTTTGATCAGAAAAGGTTGAATTTGATTTTTAAAAGATTGAATTGTGATTGATATAGTTTCTCATTTACCGAATCTAATTTATTACCGGTTAAATCAGTTTATTTGGAAATTTATTTTAAATATAACGAAATTGCAAATTCTCCTGTTTGATATTCCCTTGTCTCGGATTTCATCTTTTGATCACTTTTTAAAATTTCTAGAGATTATTGGAGTATAGCATGGAAACGGGATACCTGTTGTAAGAGAATTAATTGGTGGTTCAGTGTTTCGAAACAGTCAGGGTATTCGAGATCGGGTGTATTGGATAGTTTGATGTTACTCGAAAATCGTAGAGCCTATTCGATACTTCTTGAGGGTTCTATTATTATTGCATATCGCTTTGTTGGGCTTAGCCTTATCTTGCTTAGTAGGATTTTGCTTATTAGTATTAGTGACGTTAAATTACTTGACAAATAATTTGATATTTACACGAATTTTCGAAATTTTTGTGGATTTTGTAGATTATTACAGGCTTTCCGAAATTATTCATTAATATCCAGATTTTTCGGTAGTATTGAAATTTTTCGAGATCAATCTAAATTCACATAATAATTCATTGTTCCGCGGCTTATTCTAGATTCTTACGTTTTTCGACATTTCTAAGATTATTCGAGTTTTAAAGATTTTCAAATATATTCGAATTAATGGCAATGTTCTGCTCTGCGCTTAGCTTTGAATTGTGTGAACTTGCAGAGTTACACATATAAATCTGAATCGTGATATTTGGTTGACTTCTCGAGATTTCGACATTTCTCTAATTTCCTATAGGTTTACGATATTATTCAAGAATGTACCCTTATAGATTATTCGATATTTGAAAACTTTCTAGAATAATCAAGATACTTAATGAATTTGACACTTTTGAGATTATTTCAAAGTTCTTGCTATTTTTCATATTATACCCGAAATTTGTGATGCTTTATAGATATATATATATAGAAATCGTCATATCATTGAGTTGAGTGCAAGAAATTTTGTTTTGTTGTTGCCTTTGAACTGAATCACGTGCTGTTTCGTACTCTCGAAATGCGAGGCTCTAGCTCGAAATGCTGGCTAGATACAGCTCCAATATAACTGGCAAATGGTTATTGACGAAGATGTCACTTTTCGCAGGATAGTTTAATAACCAACTCAGTACTACGGTGAAATCAGTCCACGCATATATCGTTTAATTTCAACACCAATTTCATCTTGCACTTCCTTCATCAACCTGGATAATAGCACCGCTGCGCACAATTCGAGTCTCCGAATTGTTAGTGGGTTCGTGGGAGCCACTTTCGACTTGCTCGTATATAACGATACCTCATCTCTCGCTTCGGAATTAGTCACCTTCACATATAGATGCACGCACCATAAGCATGAGAACTGGCGTCACAGAAACCGTGAATTTCAGTTTGTGTTGTAACTAATCACGCATGTTTAACCATTAATGTTTGAACGTTATTGGTAGTTCTTCATCCCATTCAACCTTAGCCTTCCACAATAATTGACGCAACATTTTAACCTGCACTATGCACGGCGACACTAACCCCAACGGATCAAAAACTCGGCTAATTTCACTTTAAATACCCCGTTTTGTTCCTTTTCCGAGCTCATCTAACCGCACCTTGAATACGAACTTATCGTGCACAGGATCCCAATGCAGTCCCAATACTTCTTACAGATTGTCGCGTATTTCAGCTAGTTCCGATTCAGTTTTGCATCCTGTCATGATGTCATCTACATATGTATCGCGCTCTATTACTTTCGCAGCTTTCGAATATTGTGTCCTACTCATCATTGCAATTTCATTCAACGTGCGTGCAGCCAAATAAGGCGCAGACGTTGTACCCTAAGTCACAGTTACTAACTGGTAATAATCTACTTGATTAGTACAATCATCACGCCATACAGCGACTTGAATCTGGCGGTACATTTTTTCTACATCTGTAGTTATAATAAATTGATGTACACGAAACCCAATAAGATTGAGTACAACGTAGACTGTACTACTGGATCCTTTCTCATGACATCATTTAGTGAATAACCTGTGTTACTCTTGGATGATGCGTCGAATACAACTCACAATTTCAGCCCCTTATTAGATTGCCACCATGATGTGGCATAAAATACAATCCAGCACGAACAATTTCCTTAGACGAAATTTTTCGAATGTGGCCTAGTTTTACGTAGTCAGCCATGAACTGCTTATATTGTCTTTGAAATTCATGATCCTTAGCAAACCTTCTTTCAACAGGTCATAACCTTCTAATGGCTTCATATGTATTGTCACCAAGATTCATTGGACTAGTTTTAAAGGGAATTCTGACTATAAATCTGCCCTCATTATTTCGTGTAACGTTCATCCTGTAGTGTTCTTCACAGATTTCATCCTCCAATGTTAAATGTACCTTTGTTGGCACCCTCTCTAGTTCCCAGAACCTTCTTAATGAACGATCGATTGACTCCATTGTAATAATTCCAACAAATGCAGGCAACGATACCGATTGTGGCAACTACCCTGATATGACCCAACCAAATTTGGTATGTTTAGCAAATATTAGGTTTCATCGCTTCGGATTTGCCCATCAAGTATAATGTTAAAAAACTGGTCGGCTTCTAGTAGCATTTCAATAGTACCAGGAACATTGAAACTGGGATCAGCAAGATTTAAATTTATAAATTGTCTCATTTGTTCAGTAGTAAATGCCCGTTGCGGTAGTGGCACTGTCACCTTTCCCAGAACATACGCTTCTACCGATGGGTCGGAATCATATTTAGAATTAAGTAACTTTATCAATACAGAACTCCTCGTTTTACCCACGGCGGTATCACTTAAACCAGCAATAGGAGTTGCTTTTTGTTTCACTCTCAGCTTACATCGTTGCACCAAACTTTCACACACAAAGGACGCTTAAGATCCACAATCGAGTAGAGCACGGCAAGAACCTATTACATGACCATCATTGCCCGAAATATAAACTATGGCAGTTGGTAGTACAACTTGATTATAGCCTTATGACACTTGGTCACCCATAACAATTTTATCTTTTGTCACTTCTTCATTTGCCAAATTAGATTGGATTGACTTTGGCCCATTTGCAAATTCTTCATGGAGTAACGTGTTATGTTTTCGCCCGCAGGATGAACATCGAATTTTTGAAGTACATCTAACTACTCCATGATTTGATTTGAAACAATTATTGCATAATCTTTCCGACTGGATCTTCTTTCGTTTTTCTGCAACAGACCAACCATTAAACATTTAAGTACCAATCGCCCTGATTCCTCTCAAAATTTCTTCAGATGTGTCCAACAACTTACTGTGATACTACCAGCTGATGGAATGCCAATTGTCGATTGGTCCAGAAATGTTCCGACAAATGAATTCACAATTTGCTTTTTGCGACTGTAACGTTCACGCAATTTTTGAACTGCCTCCTTGTAATTCGCATCAGTTATCCTAAGATGCTTTATCAAGTTGCTCGCTTCACCTCTTAAATATCCGCACAGAAATTGAAATTTCTGTGATGGCGTTAATCCTGGTCGGTCATGAATATTAGCACAGTATATATCGTAAAAGGTGTGACATTCCGAATAATCACCGGAAAAAATTGGTACTGAAGACTTAGGTAATTTGAACTCCTGGGCCCAATTACGACACCCCGTCTTAAAATTCACGCTCGATTCAGTCGACTTCATACTCAACCATAAATCCAGCTTCGCCTCTATATCAAAACATTTCTCTTCGACCCCGCTGATTTCTAACGGTTCATCTAGATTCGTTGTAATTAAATTCCATTCGACTTCTTTAAATTCACGTAGGGTTTCACGCATTGATATTAACCTAGCTTGAAAACCTTCCAAATTTGCCTCGTCAGATAAATTATTCACGAATTTCAGTAGCAAATCAATTTTACCCTCAAACGATGTATGCTGTGATTTTAAAGATTTTAGCTTTCGTTCCATTATTTACAATAAATATGTTTACACCACCGATGAACAGTTCACAAAACACCGTTACACCGATTTTTTCTCGAACAAGTTTTGGCGCGCAAATGTGACCGTTTTGGGTCACAAATTTGATAGATGAATCACGATACACAACACACTTTGTCAACACACAAATATTTTTTAAGAACTGCCTGTCATCTCTCTGTACATTTTGCTTTTTTATCTTGTTTTTTTTTTGTTTTTACGAATAACCTATTACAATTGAAATTGTTAAATATGTAATTGTAAGCAATGAACACAATAGCCAGTAAGGTAATTTGGCATAACTAAATTACTTAAGTAACATAAGAACATTATACGATTATACGTATAAGTATCACATTAATTAAATTATTTTGTTGTCTTTTAAGATTTTACGCGTAGAACATTGAAATTTCTTAGCCTAACAAACGCTCTTACGCTTTTTAGTGAATTAAAATGATTTACAGCGAGAGTCGACCATTAAATTGTTAGTGTGTTAATACACAACTTTTAGGGCTCTAAACTCATAAAACGAAATTATTTCTTCTCCTCCTTAGAACTTTTTCTTTATTTAAAATTCAGCTTATAAGTTGGTCATCTGATACAAAAAAAATAATTCAGATGCAGATTTATCTATGATGTGATGGTTTCTATTTTGCAGGTTCCTTTAAACATAAATCATTAATGATTCGTTAAACCTCTATGGCATGTTACATTAATAATTTAATATAAACAAATGAAAACAAATTTAAATGTCGAATCATTTTGATTTTCTAATTCATCGCCATTATGTAAATAAACTAATTCAATATTTGTTAAAATATCAAGCTGACATTTTATTCCATACACACTTTCAAGTTTCAACATCCCACTTAATTTGCAATCTACATAAGTATACAAAACAGCCTTTATACGGGACTTGTGACAATAAAATTTATCTTTCTCTATTCTGATTTTATCGATTCGTATATATGTAGATGTTACGTATGTTTCGCGCCAAAACTGTGATTTAAGGTGTCTCAAACAGTCGTAATCGTAACTATATACTTTTACTGTATATACTGGTTCTAAAGTTCATGAACTAACGATAATAATGAAATGTATCTGTCATTAATCCACCTTCTTCCCTCGGGCCAAATTTGATTTTAATAACTTTATAAATCCATAATTCTATACAATCCACACGGTTAAAAAAAATGGGATGAAAACTATCCTTTTCGTATCCTTTTGCGGAATAACTATACGTCCATCCTTTTTTTAGATGTAAAATTATACTTTATCAAAGTACGCAATTTATTTTTGTAATTAACCAAACATCTTATCCAATTTTTCTTAATTATTACACTTATCCAAAAGGGCGAAAATTGCGTAGAACTAACATAATTATTATATTAAGCCAGAGTATAAAAATGTTTATATGAAAATACCTAAAGGTATCCTATCGCAGGTAAATTATCTGTTTTTTTAAAGAATAAAATCTATGCTTTTTAAACAAAATATATTTTTACGAAACATAATTCGTTTTAAATCGCTGCTGTATTTTAATTTTATTTGGATTGAATTTGATCCACTTATAAGACAAATCTTGATATATCTGAAGCTTAGTAACAAACAATTCAGGAGTAAAATTTTGAGAAAAATTAAGAAAAATAAAAATTTTAAATAAATTTTTAACGTTTTTTATTATTATTTAGAATAGATTTCATTACTTTTAGTGTAAAAATCTTTAAGAAAAAAATCTTAATCAATCTATATGAGATAAAATAACTTTTTTTTCAGAAGAAAAAATATTTTTTAAAGGTTAAAATGTATATTTATAAAGCGTGAATTAATCTTTTAGAAGGACACAAATCGATAGGCTGCAGTAATATTAACCATTCATTTTGTAACAAAATTTAGTGGAAAAAGAAAAATAACCATACAAATTTAGATGTTGTTAAACATATTTTTATTATTATTTCGCACATAATTCATTATTTTGTTTTGTAAAATTTGTACAAAAATAGATGAAATGTATTGTATTAGAATAAAAAAGACAAAAAAAAATATCTATATATATGTATATATATATATATATATATATATATATATATATATATATATATATATATATATATATATATATATATATATATATATATATATATATATATATATATATATATATATATATATATATATATATATATATATATATATATATATATATATATATATATATATATATATATATATATATATATATATATATATATATATATGTATATATATACATATATAGATACATACATATATATATATATATATATATATATATATATATATATATATATATATATATATATATGTATATATATATATATATATATAATATATATATATATATATATATATATATATATATATATATATATATATATATATATATTATAGATTACAAAATTGCTTGTACATAATAAGATATATAAAATAATCACAACATATATTCAAAAATATCCTGATTAATCCAATCAGATATTTGGACAATAAATAATAATTAAATAATTAAAAATTAAATAAAAATAATTCAAATTGTACATTTCAATTTAAAACAAAATCTAGAAAAAAATAATACTTATATAATAATATTAAATATATACATAAAATATCACAATGTGTTCATAACATTTACTTAAAATAAACCCTGTAGGCAACAGTTTTATCTCAATCTGGCTACAATACGTAATACTAATTACACGTTAATTAGTACTTTTAGACTTTTCATCCCATGCGTGACATGTGCACCTGGTATTTCATAGAAATAGTCTTGAATAAAATTCAGCAACTGCGCATGAGCTGGATCGTAATGAATTTGCATTACAAAATGTAGTTTTAAAAAAAAATCGATTGCATCATCAATGTTCATTATTGTTTTTGGGAACAATAAAAGCGTATCATCAACTTTTGACCCGAAATATGAAATGGCCTTTTTATTTGGTGCAAACGCAATTAATTGTGGTTGACACATACAAATATCTATTATTTCAGCTTCGGGGGTCGTTAGAGTACAAAAAACAATAAAAGTTTCTACCGAAGTTAAAGTTGTACATCTTTTTTGTCTTCCTCCTTTTGAGTTAACTGGTGGTAGCAAGCTCAATAGCTTCAAGTATAATTGTATGTCATCACTCCATTCTATGAGTAAAACAATAAAACAGTAATATATTTAATACATAATTCAACATTTAAAATTATTGGGATATAAAGATATTATAATATTTATGTATGTAAGAAGTTTACCTAATATTTTAGCGATGACTGCTTCGTTTGATTGTTTAAAGTTTTTTTTAAAGATGGCATCTATCTTGCAAGCATGTTGTCTCCATTTCTCTTTGAAATTCTGTATCATCTTGAAATTGTTGTGTTCCGCAATTACTTGAAAATCAGTAAGTATCTGCAAAATAAAAAGATTTTTAGTTTTCCGATTTAATTTTAAAAAAAAATTAATAATACCAATTCTGGCAGCACCTTTATTATTGGAAAATCCTCCAATATTGTTTTTATATTCAAACTTCTGAATTTAAAAGTATTTTTGAATTTTTCAAAAATCGATGGTTTTTGCGTCAATGCAGAGGCACTCTTTAAAAAGGAAATATCCGCCAAATTATTAAAATCATCCGGCTCTTCTTCTGATTCCGGGCCGTCTGGAATGCTCAACAAATCCGTCTGGTTGCGCACGTCTTTGCCGTTTTTAAGTTTGTTGGTGAATTTCCTTTTTAGGGATTGACAGTATTTCATTCTATCATGCAACCAACCAGAATGTGATTCAGGGTCAAAAAATAAATCCTGTTCAGATGGAAAATAATAAAAAGAAATATTAAATATTAGAAACATAATAAACATACGAATAAATAAAAAAACACTATATGTGTATATGTGACTAAAATAATACATATACGTATACGCATAATATTTTCTTAATCTTACCCATTCGTTCTCAGATTTTAAATTTTTGTACGATGGTAATAATTGGATGCATAGTCTTGCGTAGTATATGAATTCGGCCGACGTAGGATAATACCCACATGTCAATATCATATGCTGGCACACCAGCCGTTTAAATGCATTTCTCTCTTTGGTAGAAAGAAGGTTGTTTTCTTTATAGGAATTTAAAATGTATTCCCCTTGGTCTTGTCCCCTAATATATGATTCCAATTTCTAAAATGGAAAATTACAATGTTAATCATTATTTTAAAAAAACAGACAATCAAAGAATTTTTATTGTTTATTTACCTCTGCTGTAAGTCGACGAAGAGGTTCTCTCGAAGTGTTGTGGCCTAGGGGTATAACCGCAAACTCTGATTTGTCCGAATTGGTACATGATAATAGTATAGATGGTGCGGCCGAGCTTCCTGCAATATTACAAAAGGAATATGTTAATAAATTTAATTTATTTACTAAACGATTATTAAATTATTATTGAACAAACCTTCGCTAAAATTTTGCGAAACACTCTCTGTTGGAATTACTTCACTTAATGGAGAGCACCGAAACTCATTAAATGTTGATGGTATGTTTGAACCTGTAAAAATTTGTTCAAAATAATTTTATTTAGTCGGTAAGCTATTTACAAAATATTGTATAACAAACCTCCTATATCGGCCATATTCTGAGTTATGTAATGGCTACTTTGAATGTGTAGCTAAAAGCTCGTATCACTTTTGTATTGTGTTACATACTCCAATAAAATTTCGGGTCCAATGCACGTGTTATTTTTATCGTAAAAAGATATTGGTTCATTTAGGGAAAATCCAGTTTGAGCTAAAATAAAAATTCGAAATAAATTTATTTGAAAAATTATATTTTTGTGATTTTACATTTACAAGAAAATACATTTCTGGAAAAATACAAGAGAAATACATTTCTGGAACCGTCGAATAATAACGAATAAAAATTATATTAAAAATAATATAAATAAACGCGATATGAGAGCGGTTCTAGAATCAATTTCTCTCAATTAAAGTTAAAAGTCAAGAACAAGTCAAATCAAAATAATTAAACTATTTAGATTACACGTGATGCTTTTGGTTTTAAGGTTATATTTCATATTTATAAAATTATGTGATAACTGTCGCAAAATCAATCAAGGTTAAATGCCAAATTTATGAATGTTAAAAAAGAAGCAAATGTAATCCATTGATGAATAAATTAAACACTTTACATCTTAAATACCGTTATATTATCGAAAACGCGTTGATGGGAATAGTAATCGACATACATTTTGTATAATTATCACCATTAATTTGATAAAAATAAGTTTCACTTTAAACATTTTAATAAAATAATAATAAATATATTTTGCAAAGCAAAACCTTTGTACTGTAAATTGGGTTTTACTATCACTTAATATTATTCTTATGATCGAGAACGTTTAAAACCAAAAACACTAGTAATATTTAATTAATTATCAATTTATTTGAAAACTTACCGCACAACACAAAATCATCGTAAGTAAAAATATCTCCTACAAAACTATTCACTTTTAACAATTTTGCACAATTAAGGTACACGAACTTTAATATCATTTTAAATAACACATTAAAAACCTGTATCCACGGATGAACGCCACTTTGCCTACTGAAGTTATAATTCAATTTCAAACGTAATTTCAAAAAACGATTATAACTATCTCTTTCTTTTCAACACATGAAGTACAAACGAGAAAGACAGAAAATACAGAAAATAAAAAACACATTAATCTTAAAAGAATAAAAATTATCCTTTTTCGTTCAACATCATGTTCATTAGCTTTTTATGCAAAAAAGAATACAAATTGAAATAATGCAATTTTATTCTAAAAAGTACGAAGTATAAATTAAATTTATGCGGTGTTCTACAGAAGTTAGGAATTTGAGAAAGAGAAATTGGCCGATCATTTTTTAGTTTATTTTTAAAATATATCTATTGCAAATAAATGAGTATGTTCTACACTTCATTTCGGTTATAATATAAAATTTATTTGTAAGTATCAAACAGTTCACCGAAGTGGAAAAAAATAATGTCGTATCGAAATTTGGAACCAGTTGTACACCTATATACTAATGCCTAAATCTTTCATGTATATGACCAACTTGTCTCTCGGTGCGTTGGCTTAACAGACAAATTTACATATTTTAGAAATAAAATTTAACCCTTAACGGTCGCAACTCACCTCTGACATGACAACAGTACTTGATCGTTGCGGTCGTTTGACACGTGTGAGGTGACAAGACGGATCATGTCAAAATTCGTTGTCTGTGGAATGTGTGCACAATCTTCTTGTCAATTGAACATAAAAAACTAAGCAATTAACATCTCCAGTGATATAGCAGTGCCTTTTTTAATCGAGTTTCAATATTTTGGCCCCAAAAAATGAATAAAGAAAATTTTATGAATTTGAACTGGAGAAATTCTTAAATAATGAAACATCTGTCTTTATCTAGTAAAACTATTCCTTATATACCATTAAAATAAACACAAACTACCTGGCCCATGTGCTAAAATACAAAAAAAAACCTAATTAAGAAATACCTGTGTAGGTATGTAAAACCAAATTTTTTATATATGTACTGCAATAAAATTGGGATAAACAATACGTTTTTTAAGAATTCCTAATGAGTGGAAATTTTCCAATATTTTTTTGTATTTAAATTTTTTTTTTATAATATGTTTAATTTTTTTAGAATAAGATTCATAGGAAATTGTTTTTTGTCAAAAACAGTGAGAATCATGTATGAAAAGCTAGCGACCGTTAAGAGTTAAAATTAAATTATTCTTTCTAAAATAAATGCAGAAAATTCAAGATTTCTACTTGAAATATCCTGTTTTGAATGTTCAAGTCACAATTATGTTTATCATTTCCCATTCTGAAGTATTTCGTAATAATTTGAATTGCGTTAGTTTCAAGTTCACCAAGCTGTGCTGCTTGGTCTTAGGCAAATAAACTTTATTTAAGAAATAAGCATAACCAATTAAAATAAATGAATTTCTGTTACGATGGAATCTTGTGTTTACGATGTTATGTACAAACGTCTACTTCCGGATTCTTCAGCTGTACATGATTTATTCAATTATCCATGCACGTTTCATGATCACGACTGACGGCATGTCGTTAGGAAACATTATACACAAGTTGATTTCCTTGTTTTGGTGGACGATTGATTGGGCAGACTGATCTAACTTAATCTTATGCAAAGATGATAAAGAACCATAAATTATTTTCCGTTTGGTTGCAAATTTAGAATTGATCAGTTCTGTGAAGTTCACAAAAATAAAATAAAATAACATGTTAATGTTTTCATTGCCTAACTTTTAATCCATGGCTACCTAGCTACTGTTTATTCGGGTAACTAATGGTTTACAGCTGGATGCTTTGCGAATATTCGCATAGCAAGTATTCACATAGGAAAATTATATCAGCTTGGTTGGTTTTTCAAACAAAATAAGGGAAATTTTGTTTGTTTTCTAAATGCAAAATTCACAATGGAGAAAATGCGCATCGAATTGTAAATTTGCCTATGGTTGCGTAGACAAATTTACTACCGATATGTATTTTTTTTGTGTATACTATACATGTGAAAAAATTTAAAAAAATTGCGATTATTCGCAAAGGCATCCCAAGTGGAAACCCACAGTTAGACTGCAATTCCTTGAACCGGAAATTAAAAATTTTTCAAGAACATATTCTTGCGATTGGTTTTGTCGATTAATCGATTTTCACGTTTTTCGCGTTCAATTATTATATTTTACGTCAAAGAACACTACGGATTGATACCGCATGCGATGCGATTATTTCACATTTCATTTACTTCTTGTAAGTATACATGGCTCCTTATGCGTATATGTTCAACCAAAAGCAGTAATATGAGTATTGCAGTCGCGATTATGCAACGTTTTTCTGTCCGTGAATTTTATTTCGCATTAAACGAGCAGGGTATTATAAAAGAAATTAGAAATACTTCACCACAAGAGATTAGTAAGGGCCGTAAGCAGCAGTGACGCAATGCAGGAATGAAATTCCTAAATTTTCTTATCTTTCTTTACCAATCAAATTTTCGAATGTGTACATATACTTTTGTAATTTCTTTTAAAACGTCAATAATTGGTTTTGTCAGCAACTTTAATTTCATAAATCATAAGAAGGATCAATTTATCAATTTATAGCATATTTATATTATTAAAAACTGCTCGCAAAGTCATCAACAAACTTTTATAAAATACAAAGACATAGTTTTTTGAACTAGTAGCTAATGGTTCTTAATAGTTTATTACATATCTACATATTTTTATTTGGTAAACGTTAAAGCTCTTTACAAAATGTACTCAACGATAACTATCCTAATTTATACTTTTTTGAATAAATCTGGGTTATTAGAGCAATGTTTTACTCTTTTTAGATTAAAATAGTCATGATCCATATTATTGTCCTTTACTGCATAAAATGTGAATAACAATTCACATCTTTTGCAATTAAGGACAATAATATGGATCATGATGATTTTAATCTAAAAAGAGTAAAATATGGATCTAATAACGCAGATTTATTTCCTTGCGTAATTTCCTTGCGTAGACATACAACAAAAAGGAGCTTTAACCATTTAAAATAAAATAATCTGGTTAAACTACGGCTTCTATGATGATGATATAGATATGATTAAGAACACGGAATATAATTCTTATAAATTATATTCAAGGAAATAAATATATTACAGTGATGCGGTTACTTCATTTTGAAAGTTATACATTTATTTAGCAATCTTAATTTACACAAATTTACTTATTTAACAAACTACAACAATTTATATTTGACAATTATATAATAAAATGAATTTTCGGTATAATCAATATGTTTTTCATGAGGAATTTTTATATTCAAAGATTTGAAATCGATAACATTACACTCTTCAGTAATCATAATTCTGTAAGAATGGCGACTACTACTAAATGAATCAGTAGACCATATTTTTGTGAGAAAATATGTGTTATTTCTTATATTAAAAATTTCAATAATTTCTTGGAAAACAGGATAGCCATTCTTGTTAAATGAATTGCACACGAACATCCCTCTTTTATAAAAGTAATTGCATTTCATCCAAGAGGCTACTTGTATTTCAGTATTTATTGAAATTTTTAAATATTTTGCGATTTTTCCGCCTGAATCTCCAAAGAAATTCAACTTTTTGGGTTTTAAAATACCATATTCATGTTCGATACCCAATATGATTTGTTGATCTGCCATAAATTGTTGATGTCTAATGGTAAGTGTTTTACAAATATTTATAAAATTATTTATTTTCGATGATAATTTTATAAAAAAATAGTGTTTGGATTCGGATCTCAAACATGAAAAATGTGCTGACGGTCCCAATTTGGTTATAATTGTCGGATAATGAATAAGCATGTGCTGCTTTGGTGTTAATTTTAGACCATATTGCAATTTAAACTCTTCTAAATAATCTTCAATTACATATTTTAATTGCAAAACAAGTGACCAGGTGAGTTTAGGCGCAAAAACTATATCCATAATATCAAGTAATAGGTGAATAATTTTAAATTTGATGATCAAGTGTTCTGGTATTAAATCCTTCAATATGATTGGGAGCATTCGAATTAAACACCAGGTCTGAGCAGCTTTTTGGCCAATTCTTTGACCTTCTTTGTCAGCCATGATTGGGCTTGGCTTATTTTTTATTTCCAGGGACCCATAATCAAAATAATGAATTCTATCGTTAATTATTTTAATTATGTTTTTGTCGTGATTGCATAATAATTTTATAAATTGTTTTATTGTTAATTGAGCAACACCCTCCAGTATATCGTGCATAGCATCTACTGTCATTAAATCGAATAATGTAAAATAATTTAGTTCAGATAATGCACATTTAATTTTTATTCCACAAATGTTGTTTAATAATTGATTGGATTTTAATTTTTCACAACATTCATTGTAGTGTTCTAGGGTGCGCAACTTTGTTACGTTTTCTGTTGTTACCGTTTGACATTCATCTTTTACAGAAACACATAATCTACAATAATTTTGGCTGGAAAAACTCTCGACAAATCCGAAGAGACTATTTGCTCCCAAATTGTCACAGCAAATTGAAACAATCGTCCCGTGCACTAAATTATCATGTATTTGGAGTCCGTTTTCCTCCAAATCTTTTACATCTTTCACTATTGGCGATAATATGTCATTATACGTGCAGGTGCCGGACTTGATATCGTTCACATTAAAAAGACACAACAAAAACAAATTATTTGTTTTTGATATGATGTGATTGGAAAAATTTCGTAATGTAAAGTAACAGGCGCCTATTTTGTGTGGTCCACTTTTTGATCCCAATGGATTTGTGCACTCGAAATCATCGTAGTAGATTTGTATAAACAAATTGAACTTGTTTTTGGAAAACTGTGTTGAAGATTTGAAATTTTCCCCATCCCTATAATTCTCTAGGAATCCAGATTTTTTTTTATTCTTAAAAATCAAATCAAAAATTCCTTTATCATTCAATATCCACTCTATTGTTGTCTTAATAGGTACATACATGTACGGTGATTGTGTTACACTCAGCTCGTAAATGTTGCTCTTTCTATTTATTTTGGTTTCAAACCGTACTCCAATGCTTAACTCAATTGGTGCAACGAAATTATCCAGTTCCTTGAACATCTTTTGTCTCATATATGGCGTTTTGAATTTTTCGACGCCCAACCTAATAGTATCAATTAAACTAACAAAATTAGATTTACAGGAACTACTTATATCAGGAGGTAAGACTTGCACCACTGTATGAAGCAAATTATTCGTGTACTCTGAAATAAATTTCACTATACAAGTAATCTGGGATTCCGGTAAACCCATAGAATTTAATGTTTAATAAAACAAGAAATTTCATGCTCATTTCCAGTTGAGAGAGTATTTATCTCATCAGGTACATATGACACAACACTATCATTCGGCATAAGTGAATTATCAAGTTCGACATTTCGATCCTCTGAATTTTTAATAGTTTCATTAAGTTTTTCATCGCTCTCTAACATAGGTGTGGATGAAGTAAGTAGGTGATCATCGCTTTTACAATTATTGTTTATATTACTGGTTAGCGTTTGAACATGACAATTTCCTATTTTTATGTGTTTTCTCAAACTGTCAAATGACGAAAATTCAGATTGACACTTTGTTGATAAACAGCACTTGAGTAATTTAAATTTACTATTAAAAATATAATGTGTATATTTCAAATGGAAAAAGAGGCCACTAATATTACAAAACTTTTCACTACACTGAAAGCAAATATATTTATTAAGAACCATTGCGACAACTTTGATAAATTCTAAATAGTAAATTACTCAAAACAATTAATGTGAATGAATTACGCAGATTGAAATCCAACACTACTAAACACCAGGGAGGCTATATCTGGAAAGCAGACAATTAATGTAAAAATAACCGAAACGCTCAACGATACTAACGTTTCTCTAGTTGCGCAGTCGCAACAAAAATGTGATTTCTCTGTCTATTTGTATAATTGTTCCATCATTCGCCAAAAATTATTAACATTACTAAAGTAAACAAAACATGTTTCGTCTAATAAGTACAAAAACTCATAACCATTGGATAAATTTTGCTGCATTCAAAGATTAATTAAAAGAATAAAATAAATTTTAACGAAAATTATAAATTTTATCCAAATTAATAATGAAAAACAATCTTTTAGTCGAAACAAATTTTAGGTTTCGGGAAAGAATAAATTTAATCTTACAAATTTACCAAAGTTTATCCAAAATGATTTTATCCTTAGGGTAAAAATGGTTTTTATCCTATCATTTTTAACCGTGCAACTAACTCGCGATCTAATCATTATCGCAGTTTTCGTTTTTTGTTTGTTTTTTGCTACTTAAGACATTTTGCTTGTGAAAAATAATTAGCGAACGTTATGCTGTTGAGGGAGGAATGGTATGCATGAATTGTTAATTTGGTGCGAATCTCGCATTTTATACACTTTTGCGGTTCATGTACCACCGGTACACCGCATTCATTTGTTTGTTCATATTTTTATACTCGATTGTTTGATCTTTATCCGATATAATTTTATTTAATTTGTTTGCTACCGTACAGTTGCTCCATTACTATATTTTTATTGTCGGTTGTTGTTTTGTTATTTTATAGAAGTAAAGGAAACAACCATAAGATGAAATCATATAAGAGACAAAAAGATCATTCATTAAATTGGAAAATAAAATAACAAAAACAACAACAGAAATGAAAAACACAAAATTAGAGAATAGAAAGTGTGTACATTTTTCCTAATTTGAAATAAAAAAAAAAAAAAAAAAAAACGACAACCAACAACAAAATGCATGCACACACACACACACACAAACACACACACACACAGATTATATTGATTCGACAAAATTGATAAGGAAAATACAAAAGACAAAAAAAGTTAAACAGAAATATCAATAAATATTCCGAGAGATAAACATCGAATGAAAATGGTAATGATGATTAAGAGTGAGATTTGGTTGGTTTAGAGTGCGGTTTTTGAAATGCGATGTCGAAATTCGAAATCATATGGTTAACTATAAATATTTGTACTAAATATTTAAATGTCACCGTATCATGATTAACCATAATTTTAGATTGTATCTAACTATTTATACGGTTGTAATTTAATATGGTGTGGGTGTTACAGTTTCATATTTGTAACAGTGTAAAATATTCGAATATTCTCTTGTTGGAGGTCCCATGATCTATTGTTTCATAATTTATTAGATTTCTCGCAACTGTATAAAAAACTATTCTGTTATTGTAAATAAATTATTTGTATAACGGTTATTTAAGGTGAATTGATTATGCGGTAAAGTTTTGTACGTTTCTGAATTTTGAAGTCATTTTCGAAACCAAATTTGAAATTCAAATATTCTACTGATTTGTTCATTGCGATATACCTAATAGGTCTAAACTAATTTATTTATAGTTTACAAGACTACAAATTAATTTATCAAACAAGTCAAAGAAACAGAAAAAATATATGGTGCCATGATAAGCGCCCAAGGACGTTATCCACAAAATGATATAAAATCTCTTTCTGAAGGACCTTTTCGATCTTTTCTAGACGGATAGCATACTTTGGTGTCTTAATTTAGTTAATCGAAAGAAGAAAATGTGAGGTTAGAAGGCTCGGTGAATTAACGTAACAGGAATTACAGCCAGAAAATTATATATGGAGTTTCCGTACTTTAATTCGCCGAACAGTTTTTTTTTGTAAATGCTGTCAATTGCTTTATTCTTGAATCATAAGAAACTCACAAAAAGTAATCAAATCTAAAGCTAAAATTATTACATATTTTATGTCTTAACCAATGTATACTTATTGTTAGTACTCACAGTTTAATTTGTTTGGATTAAACTTATCTGTATAACATAAACATTTATTAAATTTACAGCTTTACAGGTCCATCAGTTAAAATGGATCTGTTCTTCTCAGTCGCCTAAATCCCGTGACGGATTAAGGGACCCTAGACCCGCAAACAATTGTTAGTATTATGACAACAAATAGTCGCAAAATTGACCATCCGACCATTATAGTCGAAATAAGCGTTTCAATAAATAATTGAAGGACAAATGGTGGCCGAATTTGCGCTTTAAAATTCGACAGACAACTGCTAGTCGAAAGTGACAGTCAAGTGATGTTATAAAATATTGGTAATTTGTCACGCTTTTCTGTACTCCAATATCTTGATAGAAAGAAATTGATTCAAGTTGTATTGAGTGTCCATTTACAACCAATAAAATTTCAGATTAACTCAGTTTAAGCAAATACTTTGTTTTGTATGTTCCGATAGTACTCAGCACACAATGGTCTGGAAAGGCAGTAAAGTTTGGCCACCATGATCCGCCCGGGCAATAGACAAATTATGTTCCTTGGACCTTGAGAACTTCGAAAATTACCAGCATTTTCAGAAAATGGACCAGCAAAGTCTAAATGAACTCGTTCCCAAGGCTTCGCTGGAGCAGGCCAAGCAGCAAATTCCCTCTTTGGGTCGGCTTGTGAACCTTGGCAAACCTCGCAATGCATTGACAGCTTTTCTATGTCTCTGTCTATATTGGGCCACCAACAGTAACGTCTTGCCATTTGTTTCATTCGAACTGTACCCCAATGGCACTCATGCAGAATGTTAAGCACCCTTGCCCGGAGTTGTGTTGTGAGACTAGTCCGTCTTCAAAAATATGCCCTTATATCTTCATCAATCTCCGCATACCTTGGCCAAGAACATTGTACATACTTTACAACTCTGCTTAGGATTGGATTTTGCATTGACGCTTCTTGAATAATTGCGACGTCCACTGGAAAAACGTTTAATTGTTTGTGTACTTCATCATCAATCTGGAGGCACCCATCTTCACCCCGGTCGAAGATTTCGTCGGGTCCGCATGGGAGTCGTGATAGTGCATCTGCATTACCATGTTTTGAAGTTGGCTTATAAATACTTAATAGTAAAATCATAAGCCATCAACTTGATTGCCCATCGTTGCAATCGGTGTGCTGTCATCGTCGGAATTTGCTTATGTGGATGAAAAATTGGCACCAATGATTGGTGATCTGTGGAAAGTTCGAAATGCCTACCATAGAGGTATTGGTTAAATTTTGTACAGCCGAAAACAATTGACAAAGCTTCCTTTTCAATTTGGCTTGTTGCTTTTTGGTAATCCGCTAACGTCTTTGAAGCGAACGCGATTGGATGTTCTGATCCATCAGGATATCGGTGCGAAAGCACTGCACCAATTCCATAACTCGAAGCATCTGTTGCCAGCAACACCAGGTAGTCATCTCGAAAGTGAACTAACTTAGCCGCATCTATTATTTGATTCTTTATTGCTTGAAAAGCTTCTTCTTGAGCTCGACCCCATTCGAAAGGAACGTCTTTCCGTCTCAATTTGTTCAACGGCGCTGAAATCTGTGAAAAATTCATAACAAATTTGTTATAATAGTTGCATTTACCCATAAACGCTTCCAATTGTTTGACATCGCGCGGTTGTGGTAAATCTTGAATTGCACTCAATCCAAAATTGGCTGGGCGGATCCCTGCGGCATCAATTATGTGTCCAAGGTATTCGACTTTTGATTGTAAAAATTTACTTTTGTTTATATTGCACCTTAAGTCGAACTTATGTAATCGTTGAAAAAGAGATTCTAGATTACGTAGATGATGCTCTTCATTTGTGCCCGTGACGATGATGTCATCTAGGTAACTACCGTAATGTGTCAATCCCGCAATCACTTGTTCTATCAGACGCTGGAATATAGGAGGCGCGCTGGACACGCCAAACGGTAAGCGCTGGTACTGAAATAGTCCGAAGGGGGTATTGATCACCATCAACTGCTTCGATTCCTCGTCCAGCTCGATTTAAAAATATGCATCCGATAGGTCAATCTTCGAAAAATGTTTCCCATTCTGTAATTTATGGAACAACTCTTCGGCTCTTGGAATAGGAAATCGCTCTACTTCTATTTGTGGATTTACGGTTGCTTTGAAGTCCCCACAGATGCGTATTGACCCATTGGCTTTTGTAGTAACTACTATTGGTGTAGCGCATCGGCTAAATTGTACTGGCCTGATGACTTCCTGAGATTGAAGTCTTTCGATCTCGTTCTTTACTTCTGCAAGCTGAGCAAATGGAATCGGGCGTGGTTTTAAAAACTTAGGCGAAGCGTTCTCATATAGTTGTAAATGCGCTTGGAAACCTACACAGCAACCTAACGTGTTCTGAAAAATAGGCTCAAATTTTTTGCATATCTTTTGAATAAGAGCTTGATTATTGGAATCGGAACTGGAACTAACCGCTGAAACTGTTGCAGATTTTTGCATCAGATCAAAATTAAACGCGTCAAATCAATCCATTCATAGAATGTTCGATCCATCCTGACTATTTGTAACCAGGAGCGATAACATGTATTTATTACCGTCGTATTCGACATTTACGTCGAGAATACCTTTAACCCGTACGTGTGTATTTCCATATGCTCGTAAACTCTGCTTTGATTGGCACACTGGTGGTTCTGATAGCTGCTTGTACCCCTTTAGACCAACCATTGAACACGTTGCACCAGTATCCACTTGAAAGTCAACGGCAAACAGCGTTTACGCAAACCTTAATTAAGAGTTTCTTCCCTTTCCGTAAAATAGAATCCGAAAATTCCAAAATCTCATTAGAACTCGACACTTCATTGGATACCACACAATCGGGTGATTCTGACAATTCCAGAGTTTGGATGCTATTAAATTCGAACGATGTATCGACATTTTTAACATCTTCCCTACCATTATAGCGTGAAGTCGATTTATTTCGCTGTTGATCGCCTCGTGTTTTGGAATTACACACTGCTGCTATGTGACCGATCTTTCCATAATTATTGCACTTTGCCGAAAAGAATCGACAATCACCTCGTTGATGTTGGCTATAACATCCTGGACATGATTTATTCGTATTTAAATTGAACCGGTTTGTTCGCTGTCCACGATTTCGACTTCTTGAACGACCTCGATTATGATAACTGGATTTCTCAACGATGTTTACCATATTTGGATGTAGGTCGTGTTTTATTTCTTTGATCACATTAATTGATTTTTGTTTGGATTCATATGTTTCCGCAAGGACTAAAACTTTGGCTAAGATGTGATCTTCTAATTGAAATGCAGCTGTACGAACTGAGTCGTGAGGCGTATGAAGAATAATTATATCACGAATCTCCTTGTCGACGAAAGATTATTTGCATTTCGCGCATCTGTAATCGCAATTTTGCGCAGAACCCCGTAAACCAGCTATCCACGACGCGTAAGATTGATTTGGTTTCATCACTACTTGCCGAAATTTAAACCGCAAAGCAAGCACATGTGTTTTATCCTTGTAGTGGTTTTTTAATTTATCCACAAGGTCATCGAACGATTTTTCCTCAAGCTTTTGATCGCCGAAAATATTTTTCATCAGTTCGTATACACTTGTACCAATCCACGACAAAAAATATGCTCGCTTTATATCATCAGTTTCAACTCTATATCCAATAAAATGCTGTTGTAACTGCATAACATAACTGTCGAATGTTTCTTTACGTTTATCGAAACTACGAAACTGTGGCACTGCATTTACGGTTTGTGCTAACCTGCTTTTTTATCTAACAAACTATCCATCCACTCTTGTTGTGCCTTTAGCATACTCTCCATCCACTTTTGATTTGACTTTAATAATTCGTCAATTGCCATTATTTATTGTCAAACACCCTCGAAAATCAACTTAATTAATCACGAATTTTTATTAATTTCAAAACTTATCACTGCACTATTGAACCAATTTCCTCGTCGCCAAATGTTAAGTTTATTTTAATTTAAATAAAATGCGAAATGTGTAATGATACAACTTAACTTTATTTATTAGATTTAAATATAATGCCGGTCCAACTTCAACTGAGTTTAATATTATCGAATAAGAGGAAATAATTAGTTAATACAGTAAACAATAAAATAAGAAAATTAAGAATGACCGGTTATTATATACAATGGTATTTGTGTTGTATAATAATATTAATGATGAAGGTGAGTTTATGCTAAAATTGATTGTACATGATTCTACAATAACAAATTTCTGAAATGTTATTTTAATCCGATTTATACTTCAGAGGATGGAGGCTGCCGTGCCAAACCCCCGCTTTGACAATTTTTTGGAATTCTAACATTGTTGTTTTTTAATAATTACTTACATACTAAAATAGAGAACTCCACAAAGGACTCTTTGGGCAAGGATGAGAGGGAAACATCAGCAAAAATCCTTCCTCGTCATCCTTTTCGATGAGGCAGTTTACTTTGTATTTTTCGGTATTTTATTTTGGGATTTTTTCGTTCGGGAATATGATGGTATCCCAAAATTTAATGGTGTCTTCCTTTTTAATAGGGTACGTTATTTAGCATTTTTTGCGAATTTTCTTTTGTGAATTATGATGATATCCCATAAATTTTACAAGGTTGAAAATTTATCCAACATACCGACACCAGGTAATCAAGAAAACGATGCCATAATGTCAGTATATAAAGATGACACAGTATCTGATGATGAAGAGCCAAATCTTCCTGAGTTTATTGCTGAAGACTATACGATTCAGATATTGATATTGTAGCGGAGAGTTGACAGAAGAACCTGTGGAGTATTCGAACCCTTCCAAATATAAAGCAAGGGATGGAACAGTTTGATGTGAAGTTACACCAACGAATCGCACAAATCTGTTGCAAAGCATTTTAAACTCAACCACCGCATAAACCGTTTTTATTAAACGATGGAAATTGTTTAACGACTGCATCAAGGCGACATTTTTGATCATGGGAAAGAACATGGAAGTCAGAATCATCTTTATCCAACTCTGAGATGCATTTTGGAATTATTTTAAATAATTTCCAAAAATCTATGCCTAAACAGAGAGCTTGTTTTAGGCTTGGAATTAAATAAATGTTCATTACTTTCTGTTCACCGTTGTAGTAGACAGTAGCCCTAAAATATCCCTTAACACGCTGCTTTTGCCCACCGGCTGTTTTGACTTCCGAGGATATGCTATGAATTTTTATATTAGGATTTAAAAGATACTTTTCACAACCCATTAATACCCACGTTGGCGTATGGTCGATCATATAAATGCTCGGTAATGAATGTTTCCGAAATTGAAAAATTTTATGTTTTGCGTTTGTCCCAATATTTACAAACACGAGATTTAGCTTTATCCGAAAGTTTTCTTTTAGATTGATTTGAAATTATCGAGGTAATATTTTCAAGACAAAAATGAAATTTAGCTGGGAAATGTTGGTCAAAATTTTTGTCACATATGGTTGGTATGGCTGCCGTGTGTTTCGAGGGTGGTTCATGGCAGCCCCTTGAGTCCTCGTCTCGACGTTTCCCGAAGAATAACACTTTGAACAGTTACTTCTTGTGCATCCGTCTTTTCCACATCCGCGGCAAAATACTCGCAGAGATTTTGAGCATTTAGCAAAAGTGTGTCCTATATCAAAACAATTCCAGCAAATAAAATTATTCGGTGTATTAGAATTTACTGAAGGATTATAATTTTGCTGAAACGCATCAATTTGGTTCGGATTTGGGTTAAAATTTTGGAATTGTCCGAGACTAGGATTTTCTGATGTATTATAATTTTGTGGACCAAAGTTTGAAAACGAACACTTTTGATTCTTGTCCGAGATAAAGTTTTGATTAATATTATCAGTGGTCACACCAGTTTGATCTACTCACGTGATATTGTGGTCTACAAAACTTGTCGGGTACATAATTGTGCCGTTTCCACATATCTTCGAGAGCGACACATCTTCTTACCAAAGCACTAATGGAGTCAATATCTTGGTCAGCAAGATGATTCTGAAGACCAACGTTCATATTGTAGCGAAGCATTCTTAAAATATCCGAATCCGGAATCGGAATTCGGAATCGAAGAGTCAGGGAAAGAATTTCGTTGTAAAATTCGATGAAAGATTCACCTGTTCTTTGTCTGCGAGAATCAATTAGCCTACGAATATCGTCATCTGTACGTCGATCTTGAAATCGTTCAATAATTGCAGCTTTAAGTTGACCCCAAGACGAATTCGGAGTACGCTCAATGTAGCACCAATACCAATTAGAGGCCGATCCCTTCAACAATACACTAAATTGGTATCTTATTATGTGTTCAGAGACTTGGTATGTACGAGCTAAGTGTTCTACTTTAAAGAGAAATCTCTCTACTGGTGCGCCATCCGTAGAACCATCAAAATAAATTTTCCAATTCAACAATTGATATTACCGATCATACGACCCGAACGCAGATGTTGGTTGAGTAGCAAAGATAGGCATTGGTTGTGGTTGTCCGAAAGGTTGAGTTTGAATATTGCAATTTGGACACGAAAAATGTAATGTGTTATTATAGCCAGATGCTGGGACTGAAAAATATTGTGGAATCGGATTTTGTTGAGCATTTGCCAATGCCCTAGTGATCAAATTTAAATTTTGCATACCTGAATTTATCTGCTGCATTGTATCCGTATTCTGTGATATTTGCTAATTGTTTACAGCAGATTTATTTTCGACAAAGCTTACTGTATTTGTTGAATTTTTCGAAAACGTTGACTCACAATCCGAAAGTTCATCCTCCGAAGAAGATAATTCCTCTATTAAATTTTTGCTTTATATAATTTTTTTATAGTCATATCATATCTTTCATATTCCTACTAATCGGTATGTACACAGAATGATCGGTTAAAAGGGGTAATTTCAAGTCATTGTGAAGTAAGAGGAAAGGGCCAGGATTCTCCAAAAATATAATGTTAGCTTACCGAGAGAAAATGACCCACGACCAAAAATGACCTCACCGAACAGAGCTAGCAGGTGACGTGTCTCTCCGAAGTGGTAAGGTAACATTATATGCGATGGAATGTTCCTCCTCATCATCACCTTCCTGCAACAACACCCCTCCGACACCAGTTGTACTAGCATCGCACTGAATCACAAACGGTTTGAAAAAATTTGCGTGTACCAACACTGGAGCATTTGAAAGCGCTAATTTGACACTATCAAACGCTTGCTGGGCTTTCGAGGACCAAATACATTTTGAGTTCTTTTGGGAAGAGATCGTTCTAAATGATAGTGGCTTTAATATTAACCTCGACTCCGTATCGTTCAAATCTACTAAATATTTAGAATTAATTTTTAAAATCCTATCTTCGTCTGAAATATCTCTCTATTACTATGTCTGACGTACCTAATTGGGAACTATACCTACCTCATTCCTTGGTAATGTACATTCTGGTACAAGCGCACAACCCTCCTACACGTCAGCTCATGTTGGTTCTGCGAAAATGCTAGAAAAAATTCAACGATACTTTTATTGGCCTAAAATGGCAAATGATGTACGACATTATGTCAGCAAGTGCCATAAAAATAAGGAAATTAAGCCAGCAAATTACTCTACCAGAACCGAGATGGGTGGGCAAAGAGTAGTTGTACGGCCTATGCAGCGTTTATTTGTCGATTTTCTTGGTCCTTACCCCAGATCCAAACACGGAAATGCTTACATTTTCATCGTTTTGGATCACTATTCTAAATTCATTTTTCTGAAACCGTTTCAAAAAGCTCTCGCCTCAGATATCATCAAATTCTTAGAGAAAGATATTTTCTTTTCATTTTCCGTACCAGAGTATGTTGTCTCTGATAATGGTCCACGTCTAAGTTCGGTGTCAAACATTCACCTGTTCCGCGTTATTGTCCGCAAGCGAATGCATCGGAGCGCGTCAATCAGTCTGTACTATCGGCTTTGAGAGCTTATGTTGACGACAACCACACTACGTGGGATCAGTACCTTCCAGAGATTACCTGTGCTCTGCGAAATGTTATACATGATGCGACGAAGTACTCTCCTCATTTTTTAATGTTTGGACAGCACATGATCACGCATGGTAAGGAATATGATCTGTTAAAGCTACTAAGCTTAGAAGGTGAGGGAATTATTTCGGCGGAGTCAAAAAGCAATACTCTAGGTGCCTGTCAGAGTGTAGTATTGAAACATTTAGAAGATGCTTACAAAAAATCTTGTCATACTTATAACCTCCGGAGTAAGAAACGAAGTTTAGAATGACATTGATGAGACATTCAGGGTGTGTGATACGTCCCCACGAATGTAACAAATGCATGTTACTGGCACCGCAGAACAGATCTACAGTAGGTTAAATTAGGGAACGGTTCAGGAAAAATTCTGATGCACAAAAGGAAAAAAAAAAATTAAACTTAAGTAGTTCAGGTTGGAAAATTGGTATATTCAAACGATTTATACGTGAGGAAATTTGCAACATCCAAAAATCGTATCGAAAATGGTATCGAAAGTATGTTGGGTCTGTGGAAAATGTGACGCATGCAAAAAGGAAAATGCCACCTCAGCGAATTAATGTTTATTTAATTTTCTTTTATAAATATGTTACGTCAATAAATAATGAACTAAATCTTATCAAATTTTCTGTTTATTACTTTAAATTGTCATTTAGTGTTAAGGTTATTAGTTACATACCAAGGTAAGTTAGTTGTGAATTTGACGGGTTATAACAAAAAATGTTGTTCTCTAAACATTGCATTAATACATAGTACCATCACAAAATACCATAAACACAAAAAAAAAAATGTTGCGATTTAAAAACACTGTTCGACATAACAGTCAAAAGCAACTTTGTACCTTAGGTTACAGTTCAACAAAACGTTCATACACGTTTCCGATTGCTAATAAAATATTTCTTCTTATATTGCAGGTTCTCATGACAACACGGGATCACCTATAATCATATTTGAATGTGACAAAATAATTGAATGCGGATTAAATTGCTATGAAATAGCAACAATACTTCTTTACTACAGTACAATACCATTAAGGTGAGTTGCTACAAAAAAAAAAAAAATTAAGCGTAGGTGAATGTTGTTAACATTCTTACAGCTTTGACCATAAAAATAAATTTTTACATCAGCGTGATTGATTGTCTTTGATTGTTTTTCCATGATTTTTATTCTTCTGCACAACATAATAAAAGAACAGAAAATTAAAAATGTTTATAGATCGCGAATATCTTTTCGATACACATGTACCTTAGCATAAATACACGTTCCGAAAGGAGGAAAATTTATTAAGACATTTCTTTTAGTTTCTTTTATAGGTACATACATAATATGTATATACGAGTATGTACATAAGAATGTACAATAAATTGGTTGACCGCGAACAGAAAATGCAAAATGGGTGGGTTGGTTTGAAATGTCGCGCCATTTGTGGAATTTTTATTTGATATCAATTAATTAATTTCGAGTCCCTCCATAAATTTATGCATACATAGTATGTAATGTAATTGATTTCAAACAAATCGCACACCTTTATTCAGTTGTGGTGCTCATATAGACGTTCTCAAAGACAGATCATTATAGCTTATTAATTGTGAGAAAAATTGTAATTAGCTTCAACAAAATTTTATTTTATTACCAATTTCTCGATAATAAGGCAATAAAAAATCATCGTGATTCTTCATAGAAATTCTATCGGTGAATCTGATATGTTGATTGAATGCTGTTGACCTCTTATATATGATTCATGTACAACACCATACAATAATTCCATAGTTTTTTTGCGGAAACTCAAAACGTGTATTACATCTTCACATTTATACTACGCCTTTCCGTTTCACCAGCTTTATATACATACATTATTCATTTATTACCTAATTAATTATTTTTGTGCAAAATTTTATTAACACGCAAAAGAGAGATGGACACACTGATATAGAGCGAGTGAACGACAAAGAAAGGTTGCTTTTGTGAAATCCCTCAGTGTGTATACTTCTTATCGCGACATAAGATCTCTTTTAAGATATAACCGATAAGATAACAGAGCGCATAACACAAGAATATAACAACATAAAAATAACAAACGACAACAATTAAGTACAATGATTTGACGGCGTACTTTTAGTCTATATACAGACCAGAGTGGTCGCGCGCTAGAATAAGCGCACAGTGAAGGGGAGCCGCATAAATATGACAATTTATAATGTAATATTTCTAATAATCTAATCAATCATCCACAAAAAGCAAAATATGAATAATACTATGTTTGTATATTGTAATCAATTTACATGTAAGACGTGAAATTTTACTTTAGATTTATGTAAATTTATATCGTAAAAAAAAAATTGAAAGTAAAAGACATTATGACTCAGTGCGCTTATGAGTATAATATGTATTGTATATATGATCAAGTGACGCATGCTGTAAATTTTCAAATATATCATGTTGCGTTCGACCCAAATTCAACATAGAACAACTTATCTTGGCTGAACTTAAATTCCAATCAAATTAAACAATCGATATGCAAATTCTACAACATAATCTAATCTCGCGTCTAGAGAATGTCTCAAGGTTGACGGTGGTCTAAATAAACATAAAATTATTATTACTACATAAGAGTGAGAAATTTTTTATTGTTTGAATAGTTTCTTTAATTGTTATGCGCCAGTGAGTTTTTTTATTGATTAAGTCTATAAAATGAAAATGAAATTTTGTAAGTTCTCTTTTCACGTTTATACTCGTAGGTATTCATTCCAACGTCTGAAAAATTTGCCTTTTTTTGAATTCATCAGACATCAGCCTGTCCGTTCGACTTGCCTTGTCTAACTATTAATTTGTATTTTTAAACCAGTGCCCACCACAATGTACTAGCAGGTACAATTATTCTATTCACTCTGTAACCTTTTCCGCGTTAACTTCCTTCTTCAGTTCTTTATGAGCATTATAAGCATTTGAGTGGTAAACACAAAATATTAAAAAGCGTTTCGTGGTTGGACAATTTTATGTTTGTTTACAGACGAGTAATCTTTTGTGGTTTACAATTATTGGCAAATAATTAAGAAAGTCTGAAGAACGAAAGTCTGAAGGTCACAGATTTGTTCAACGAACAATGTGACCCACAAGGAAGACTAGCCTTCTTCTTCTCAATTCATGGTGAAATTAGAACAAAATAGTTTGCTGAAGTCCGCTGAGAAACTATTTGGACGGGGAAATAAAGATTTGCAGTCCCAGAGAAAGAATATTAACCACACAGCGAATTGTTCATATTCTCAAAAAAAAAATTTGGAAAGACTTTATATAGTTGGTCAAATTAAGTGAAAGATACACCAGGAGATATCAGTCTATAACAGACAATAATGGCGACTGGGCTACATGCTAAGATGATTATGAAAAATATCAATTGGTTTATTTATTGTGTTTTGATACTTTCTGTTAGAACGTACTGTAAGTGAATCCCAACCTTCCTAATTATTTGTCTTTGAGACCGCTTGAGAAGGAACCGGAAAACGAAACGAACGGGAAGTTAATTTTTTAGAAAACTGAAGTGTATCGGCGGATTATATTGGAATATTTGGTTAATTATAGTTTCCCTATACACTGTGTTTCATAAATATAGCACCACGATAAAAACTGCAAGTTTTAAAGTTCATTTCAGATTTATTCGTTATATTTTGTATCTAAAGTATTTATTATTATAAAAATATTTCTTAAAATTATTTCTTAATAAATCGTATTTTTTTCTAAATTAAATAAAATTTAAGTGTCACAAAATTACAGCACCATCTTCAAAAATAATTACTTTACATTAAATTCGGTATTAACTTGCACATTAGTAGTGAGTGGCATTGCCCACTTTTTTAATTAATTCAAAAATTCTGGTTTTCTTTCCATTTATCAGTTTTTTCAGTATGTTTTGGTCAATTTTATTCCACTCTTCAATGATAACCTTCTTTAGGTCCGAAATTGTATCATATTGGCGATTATTTGCATACACTTGCCGAACTAAAATTCCCCAAATGTTTTCTATTGGGTTCATGTCAGGACTGCAAGCTGGCCAATCCAAAACCTCAACACATTCAGACTCCAACCAAAATTTCGTCTCTTTACTAACATGAACGCTAGCGTTATCCTATTGAAATACATACTGTGTTTCGAAGTTCTGACGTAAAAACGGTATTAGACTAGAATGGAGAACAGTAATGTATTCTTTACTGTTCATTTTTGTTGACGGGAACTGGAGTTCTAGACATCCGTTTGAAAAAATGGCTCCCCAAACCATTAAACTTCCGCCACCAAAATTGCGTTTGGAAAAGTATTGCTCCTCCTTCCGTAAATCTCGCCAATAACCATTAAAACCGTCATGGCCGTCCAAATTCTATTTGTTTTCGTCAGAAAATATAACCTGAGAATTTTACAAAATTTTACAATGAAAGGATATGTAATAGAATTATCTACTTACCCTTTCCCAGTTCCTGTCCATATTTAGTCTGGCAAATTCCAGTCTAGCTGATTTGTGGCGTGGCAACAATCGTGGGGCCGGCCTTAATTTTGAACGAACAATGTTACGAGCACGATTCAGTATTCTCCAAATGGTTTGCCTTGAGACATGTGGTTCAATATTTGCGGACAGTTGACGGCAACTTTTAGAAGTGTTGGACGCTTCATTGGTAATTCGTCGCTCTGCTCTCTCAGAAAGCTTTTTTGGCCTACCAGTAGATTTTTTTAACCCATAATTATCAGGATTATTCAAATAATTCGATACGACCTTACAACTTCGGTGTATTTCACGCCCAATCCACATCAAGCTTTTCCCTTGATTATGTTGAGCTAAAATTTGACCTTTTTCGAGGTCGGTTAATTTTTTACCACGTCCCATTGTTATAAATAGTTAATTTTAAACACGAATTATAGATTGTAATCACAAATTGCAAGAGCAAAATAAAACAAACGCAACTAAAATGTAGTAAACAGTGATTGGTGCTATAATTTTGTTACAGTAAAATAACATTTGGTGAGAGTTTTGTAACGTATTGAGAAAAATTCTCATAAAACATCCTATTTTGTAGTTAACATATTAATACGTATTCGTATAATAACGGTAGTTTTTGTTTTCTGTTGTTCTTTTTAACAAAAAATGAGAAATTATGATGGTGCTATCATTATGAAACACAGTGTATTGTTAGCTGTGAATAGATTTTGACTGTACAATATTTTTTTCGACCAGCATCATCTTAAAACGTCACCAATCGCAATCACCAAATGCCGATCACCAACTACCAACATCAACATCCATGTCACCATGTAAAGAAATTCATATTTGTTAATACAAAATAAATGCGGAACGCAAATTTTTGTTTAGTTTCTCGATTTGAACGAACCATAACTACAGGGTGGGCCAACTTGGACTGACTGATTTAAAATACATGTAACTTTCGTATTTTCAAAATTTTTGATTTGTTTTTTTTTTGCAGATTATAAAGAAATTTATAAAATTTTTTTTAAAGGTAAGTTTGAAAAATAATATTCCTTAAATGACTTCGATTTTCTTGTTGGCAGTTAGTGGATCTTTCTGAGGTATTTTGTAATCAAATTTGCAATTTCTCTCCGAATATTCTGCTTCAGTTTCCGAATGTTTTGTGGTTTGTTCACGTAAACCCGTTCTTTCAAGAAACCCAACAAAAACAAATCAGGAGCCGACAAATCTGGGGAACGAGGTGGCCAAGTGAAATTTAAATTTTTTTAAATTATTCGGTCATCGAAAAATTGGCATCCCTCGGCCATAACTCTTGGGCCACTTGAATTTTGTATGGAAGCATCTACAGATGAAGTTTCAAATTATGTCGTAGTGATATTCTGGAGATGCCCAATAAAGTAGTACACCGACGAGTAGCCCTAGATGATTCATCGTTGACGCTTTCGCGTTCAGCCTCCACAGCTTGTTCATTGCGAATAGGTCTATTAACATTTATCCGTAGCTCATAAAATACTGCACCCCGGTCCTCAAAACGGGTTATAATATTTCGTATCATATTTGCACTGGGAACTGTGGCAGTATTAAAATGCCGACTGTATTTTCTTTGTATTATAATAATAGATCGTTCGGAAAAAATGTAAAATTGCACAATTTTGACACGTTCTTGCATTAAGTAAAACGACCTTAAAGTCGTAAAAAATTTTATAAAATTCTTTATAATCTGCAAAAGAAAAAAACAAATCAAAAATTTTGAAAATACGAAAGTTACATGTATTTTAAATCAGTCAGTCCAAGTTGGCCCACCCTGTATAAGGGTTTCACAACCAGAGAAAGATTATTTCAAGATAAAGTCTGATTATTTCGATTAATAATCAAGATTTTTTGTTTATGTTTAGTATTTCCGTGTGTGTTTCAGTGTAAAGAACCTTGACATTGAGGCGAACACGAATGAAACTTTTTGTCAATAAAGCAATCCATTGGCATTATTTTTTAGCTGGCCGATAATCAACGGGACATGGAGAGATTGAGCGATTCTTTTCCGTACCCATTTGAAAAGCTGAAAAATATTAATTATTATTACCTAATCCTAATTTGTTCAACCCTGTATACCTCAAAGTTTCACAGTCTATTTTGAGCAGCTTGACGAAATTGGGCAGCTTGAGTAGGATTAATGCAATAAAAAATATAAAAAAAAATATTCGTATAGGCCACAATGTTGTCTTAAAGTTAACAAGAAAACAAGCTGCAGTGAATTTTCGGAAATACCGTTTCGTATAGGGATCCCGTTTTTGTCTCAAAAGTGCGACCGGGAATTATTTTTTACAAAGTAACTCGTCATTTTTGACTAACAGCGTTTGACTCTAACAATATAATAATAATGAGTGTGAAGTTTATGCGAAAACAAATAACAAAAAATTACACTGTTAAATTAGATATTTTTCCAATTGGAATTTAAATTATATGAAAATTTAAATTTTTTGTAATTTTGGATATTTCGTACCACCAAAGAGATTCTTTTAATCAGGAAACAGGTTCTTTTCATCGTTTTCAGATAGCTGGACCATCTGTTTATCTCGTTAAACAAAAGCATCCAATTGTGTTGAACATTACTATACTTCAGATAATTTAAAAGTTGACTGATTTTTGTTGGTTTAAATAATTATTTAGCGCTGATCGTGGAAATTTCCCCCAGGCCCCGCACATTCCTTAGAGTAGCTAAGCCAATCCGCGTCAATGTAACCAAGCCGATCCAATTATGATGAACTATAATATATTTCACAGTTTTTGGAACTTTTCATAATTTTGGATTATTTTAAAAGTTTTATATCGCCGACCGCAGAGATGTCTACAAGGTTTTGCACATATCCTCGGATAACTTGGCCATATACCAGTCTAAGTGGTCAACCTGATCCAATTGTGATGAACTCTCCTATATTTGGCGAATTTAGAATCTTTAATAAATATTGATGGTTTTAAAAATTTTTGTATCTCCGATCGCAGAGATGTCCACAAGGTATTGTCCATATTTTCGGATAGGGGTCAGGTCTTGCCCATACTTTCAAATAAATTGGCCATTTGCCAGTCTACGTGGTTAACCTTATCCAATTGTGATGAACTATACTATACTTCACAGAATTTAAAATTTCTAATAATGTTGATGGTTTTAAAAACTGTTGTATCTCCGATCACAGAGACGTCCACAAGGTATTGCCTATATTTTCGGATAAATTGGCCATATGCCAGTCTATGTGGTCAACCTTATCCAATTGTAAAGAACTATACTCAATTTTACGGAGTTTAGTACATTAAGTAAAATGACATAAAATTGGTCACATGCTGCATTGCATTCCAATTATCTGCGGTGTTTCGACAAGGAGAAGCTCTATCGCTGATACTCCTTAGTCTCACGGTATCTGATATAGTAACGGAGTGTGTAGCATTTTAATGTTTTTGGACTTATTTTAATTGTTGATTTAATTTGTTTGGTAGGTTCAAAATTGTGTTGCGGAACGCAGTGTAGCTTAGCGGTCAGGAGCCACAAGGTGTAGATACTTGGAATCTCTTTTACTTAATGATAATATTGTAATCGAAGGTATTAAGAAGCGTCTTGCCGACGAAATGGTATTCTAAAATAGTTTTTAGATAAATTTTTTTCAGTTTTAAAGTTTGTAAAGAGTAAACTTCACACTCATTAACCTTCGCATGAACAGTATCTACCGGGGTAGATATCACAATTTTCCTTTCTCAATAACTCAGTGAGTTTTCATCCAATCATTATCCGGCGTCAGCTATGTGAATAAATTTTCAATTTATTTCAGAAAATTATTCACATTGCTGACGCCGGATCATGATTGGATGAAAACTCACTGAGTTGTTGAGAAAGGAAAATTGTGATATCTACCCCGGTAGATACTGTTCATGCGAAGGTTAATAATAAAGCACTCATATGTGTTCTTTCCATAAAGTGTTGTTTTGGTTGATGTTGCATTGTGCGGACTATTCAGGTAACTCAAAAGGTTTTAGTCTTTTGAGTCTTATTATACCCTCTTGATGAAGTAGTCTTGCAGCTTCGATGTTAGGGTGATGATGGAGTCTCTCCTGGTGTTTTTCGTTATTTGGTGCACATTTCTTTATTTCACTTGCGACTGTGTCTATTCCGAGATCTCTGTGAAGGTCACTATTACGAGTGTACCAAGGGGCATTTACAATTCGTCTGAGAACTTTATTTTGAAATCGTTGAACTATCTGTTGATTGCTGATTTTGGTGCATCCCCTTAGTTGAATAATATATATGTCCAGACCGGCTTGAGTACTTGTTTATAAAGCATAAGTTTATTATGAATGGATAACTGAGAGTTTCTTCCAATTAACCAGTACATTTTTCTATATTTTAACTGTAGCTCTTCTGCTTTCTTTTTCACGTGTACTTTCCACTTTAACTTTGCATCAAGGTTCATACCAAGGTATTTTGCTTGATTGGCATGTGGTACAGGGATATTATTGAGAGTTAGTTCTATTGATATATTAGTGAAGTTAATGTGAGTAGACTTCGACTCATTCACTTTAATTCTCCAATTAGCTAGCCAATCTTGTATATTATTTACGGCTATTTGTAGTTTGAATGTGACTTCACCGATTGTGTCACCAACAGCTAGAATTGCAGTCTCATCTGCAAACGTGGCGATAGTTGTATTGCTCGTCTGCGATATGTCGCTAGTAAACAGTACGAAAACGAAATGCCCTAAGACACTCCCTGCGGGACTCCTGCTGTAGCTTCTTTAATGCTGGAGTAAACTACTTCCTGTTTAACTCTAAAATATCTCCTTTTCAGGTATGACTTTAAAAGTTCGCAATACTCAAATGGCAAAGTTTTCTCCAATTTAAATATTAAACCATCTAGCCAGACTTTGTCAAATGCCTGCGCTATGTCAAGAAATATGGCTGAACAAATCTTTTTTTCCTCTAATGATTTTTCTATTGTATCTGTTATTCTATGGACTTGGTCAATTGTGTAGTGTTCCTCTCTAAATCCAAATGATGGTTTAATAACAATCTCTCAAATAGTTTTGACATAGTTGGAAGAATTGATATTGGCCTGTACGAGGCCAGTTCACTTGGTGGCTTACCTGGCTTAGGTATCATTATCACTTCCGCAAATTTCCAAGATAGAGGAACATAACGGAGTCTGAAGGAAGCATTAATTATGTCCGATATTTTTTTAATACCTTTATTAGGTAGTTGTTTTAGAATCTCTCCAATTATCAGGTCATATCCTGAATGGAATTTCCTGTCTCATTATAGTTGTTTGGTTTTCGAACCGTATGTCCTGTAGGTTAAGTGTTGTTAAATTTGTACCGCTCGAGATGATCCGCGAATTTTTCTGCTTTTTCTTCTTTGCTTTTAGCCAGGTGACCATTATTTGTTCTTTTTGGTGGTATATGCATAACTGGCCTTTTCAAATATTTGGTTACTTTCCACAATGAATAATCACTACCTTTATCATAGGTGAGTACGTTGCCATTCCCTTCGGGTACTTCTCTTCTCTATAACTAGTGATTTAATTTCCATTGGATAGCATTTGCCAGCTATTTTTTTGTTTGTTGTATTAGTACTTTTCCATGCCGCTAGCTGTATGTCTTTGACGAGTTTCTCCACCTCTATGTCCCCCTATTGTTTAGTTCATTCGTGAACTTTTTCCAATCAGTATATTTATTTGTTAACAGTGGATGTTTATCATTAGTAATTATTGTATCACTTATTATCATTAAAATAGAGGAGTGGTCAGATGTGGAGTCCAATCCTTCCTGCACTTGTATATAATCAACCGGGATTTTTCTTGTTATAAAGAAGTCAATTAGGTCTGATGTTTTATTTTGATCACTGGGCCAATATGTTGGTTTTCCAGCAGAATGCCAGTTGCAGTTATATTTAATTATTGCTTGATGAAGCTCTTTCCCTGTGATGAACGTTGCGGTTATCCTTGATCCCAAGTCAGTATGTTTAGCGTTGAGTACATCAGAAAATGTTACATTTGGATTAGTTCTTGATAGCTGGTTTAATGTTTGGTGTGGCCTTAAATTTGTAGGTATTCTTGTTGAGGCTGAGTTAATTTCTGGCCTGGTACTTATTGAAGTTTCCCTTGTTTTTTTGCGAATTTTTTGCAGCTCTTTTATAACAATGCAACCTCTATAGTTGGCTGGGTGGGCCTCTCCACAGTTGACACATTTTGGTGGGGTGTCTCTTGGTTTCGTACATTCAGCCGTACTTGTTTTCCTACACATCTAGGCTCCTTATTACAAAATTTTTGCGTGTGTCCGTAGACTTGGCACTTTTTGCACTGGGGGTCGCTGATTCCATAAATATTTTTAATGTCTTCTGTTCTTTCAAAAGACAACATATATAATGGAAGAGGTGTTTTGTCACCTCTTTTTAGCAGCTGTGTAACTTCTTTAATTTTGTATATTTTCTCCAATAGAAACTCTTTTATCTCTTCTGGTTTGCATGAAGCGTGTAGCTTCTTAGCAATGACTTTGGTTTGCCTTGTCTGCTTATCTTCGTAGGAATACCATGTTGTCTTTTCTTCATTAAGACCTCCTGTTAACTTTCTATAGCTATCACCGTCTGTGACATTTATTTTGATATCACCACTATTTAACGCTGTAGCTTGAAATTTTATATGATTGTTATCCATGATGTTTCTAATACTCTGATAATTATTGCAATTAAGTATTATTACTGGAGGTGGCCGTGACCGGGAGTTCATTACTCGATCGTTTCTGTTCCGGCGGAACCGGAGCTTTATCCTCCTGTTGCACGTGCCTACTTCCGGTTGGAAGCTGCTTAACTGATTATTTCGATTCGGGTGAAATCTGTGGTGATTTACTCATCTTACGCTTCTTATTTTTTTTTGTTACGGTTCAGAATCCACCCCGTTTCTCTATTGAGTTCTTCCTCGTCTGTTTCATACATAACCTCTATATGATCATTGGTATCGTTTATCTTAGTGGTTTCTTTCTCAGACATTACTGCATTTAGAGCATCTTTTAACTCCTTGTTTTCTCGCTGTAAGTTTTTGAGATCTTTGTTTAGATTTAACATTAACTTTTTATTTCGTAAATCTTATTGCGCAGTTCGGCGTTATCCCTTTCTAAGGTGTTCGCTATTGGTGGTGGTGGTGGTAATCTATCGTTGTTCAAATGGGTTGGGTTGCTCAGAAGGGCTGTTAAACAATGATTGGCTCACCCCAGAATCCTTTGAGCTAGCCTCGTTAGAGGGTGGATTTACCAGCTGATTAGCTGGGTTACTACCTGGGTACAAATTCCTGAATTAGTTGTACTCATTGTTTATTTTACTGGTCATAAAGCATCTACCACTCTGACCAGTACGAGTTGGTATTGGGTCTGGTTTGAGAACATCATTTACTAAATTCTCGATAGTCGGTTATTCCGCCGTGTCTCAGTCGCCAGAGCCTTGTTAGTTGTCTAGCAGGGTGCACCACGTGCAGGTGAGGATGACATTTGGGCTATTTGTAGACCAATTACTTAAGCCCCCTTTCCACCCCAAATACTGTTTATAACTCTATATAATGCCAAAGGAATAGTATATTAGTCCCTTAGACTCGAATGTAGAAAATTTGAATATCTCGTATAGAAGTTTATTCATTGATAGCATAACCAAGTTAAAACCAGGCCGTTTAGGAAGGAACTTAATTATATATTACCCGATTATGATAAAATTCGATTTGCACGATAGAAATGGTATTCTAAAATGGGTTTTAGATAAAGTTGTGGAAAATGGTCAATTAGGAAGGACTTGGCCGTTCCTTAACCGATTGGATGGAAATGGCGTTGTAAAATGATTTTTGCATTAAATTCAGAAGGCTAATTAGGAAGAGACTCGGTTGTTTCTTTACTGATTTCTTGTCGTATTTATCGAATTTTATCACAATCGGCTTAGAAATAACCGAGTTTCTTCCTAATTGGCCATCTTCATTTCCATTGTACAAATCGAGTTACATCATAATCGAAACAGCAAAGTTTCTTCCTAATTAGCCTAAATTTGACTTGAAATGCTATATATGTATGTATGGATAACCTTCTGTATGACATATTTAACTTTTCTGCATTCGGATCTAAGGAATAGTCGGAAAATAAGAGACAGGCAAACCTCCAATTAGTCTCTTAAACCGAGGTTTTACCGCACACATGTTTACCGAAGCACTTGTTTTCAAAGAAATTAATCCCTAGATCTTTAAATTCGAACACTTTTTGTAAAAGTATGCCACTAATTTGATATTGTTGTATAACAGGGTTAACAAGATAAACTTACATACACACACACACACACAGACAGAGGCGATCGGAGGTGAAATTGATGTGAAACGACTATCTCAAGAAACAGTTATCCTGATTAAAGATATAGATGAAGTTACTACTGCTCAAGATGTACTCATTGCACTGGAGAATCAGTTTCCAGAGGTGAAAAGTGTGTGCGTACTTAAGTCCATCAGCAAGGTTTACCGCAGAACGCAGACGGCAACGGTCAGAATACTAAGTAGCATGGTAAAGAGAATTACCTCAGTAGGAAAAGTCAAGATCGATTGGGTGATTTGCCGGATACGGGAAAGAGTCAAACCGATGCGATGCTTCAAATGCTTCAATTACGGGCACCGTAATTAAAGCATTTGAAGCAACGAAACTTTGCTCGAGGTGCGGGAGTGAAGGGCATGTAGTAAAGGATTACAAGAACGACCCCTAATGAATTCTTTGCACCGATAACGGTGGCGTAAATAACAAACACGGGATTGGGAGTTAGAGCAAAAGTCAACGGCATCCACATATATGTATGTAGCTGTTACGCTCCCTCTAGTGCGTCGATTGAAGAATTTAAATCATTCCTCGATCGGCTTACGAACGAGGTTTGGGCTAGAGGCCTACTAATAATAGCTGGCGACTTTAATGCTTGGGATGTTGAATGGGGAAGTCGATAAACGAACGGTAGAGGTACTATCCTACTAGGGTCTTTTGCAAGTCTACCAGTGAGACTGAGCAACACGGAAGGTACCCCAACTTTCTGTAGGGACAACGCTAGCACGGTAATAGATGTCACATTCGTAAGTGACAGTTTGGCAAACAGTGTGGTAGGGAACGTAAGCCACTGTTACACACACAGTGACGACCATCAAGCCACACAGTGACCATTAAAGTATTCATCCTTATGATGGAAGAGATGGCACTGTCTGGAACCGCTGAAAACTAAACGACCAGCTCAAGAGCTATGTTACTAGAGCGTGTGTTGTAGCAATACCTAGAAGGATAGTGGATAACCACAGGAACCCTGTGTACTGGTGGAACGAAGAGATTGCGGAGCTGCGCAGAAGATGTCTCGGGACAAGAAGGCAGTATCAGCGAGTTAGTCAACACGAAAATCTATCGGAATCCATGGCGAAGAGCCTACAAAATGGTCATGAAAAAGTTTGGGAATAGATATCCAAAATTCCCTACATGCGCGTCAATATTAGGCGGCATAATTAAGGAATTGTTCCCGCAACAAGCTGAAAATGTGTTGGAAGTAATATGCGATGAGCTGGATTACGTTCCTCCAGTGACAGCGGAGGAGATAAAGAAGCTCCCGGCCCGACCAACGTACCAAACGTGGCGCTGAAGTCTGCAATTGGGGCATACACCAACGCCTTTATCGAAGTGTGTACTGGGTAACTGGGTGTTCGAGGGAAGGGATATCCCCGAGGAAATGGAAGGAACAGAAATTAGTACATCCTTCTATCGTCCGATTTGCCTATTGGACACGGTTGGCAAGATTCTGGAGAGAATCATGTGCGATCGGCTTCACCAGGCCATGGCTGGAGCAGGCGATCTATCAGAACACCAATATGGTTTCCGCAAGGCGCGCTTCCTATTGGATGCGATTAGGTATGTGGTAGACAAGGCGCGAGAGGCAGCATCTGGTTATAGATGGTTGCGAGGTGGCAAAAAATATTGTGCCGTAGTAACACTGAACGTGAAAAATGCCTTCAACTTTGCTAACTGGAGCTGCCTACTGGGGGCACTAACTCGGGTGGAGGTGCCAAAATACCTATTGAGAATCGTTGTAAGTTACTTCACATATAGGGTAATGAAGAACAATACCGATGGGTGGAAGAACATATCCAGTAACTGGTGGAGTTCCTCAAGGGTCAGTATAAGGTCCCACACTTTGGAACGTGATGTACGATGGCTTCCTTCGACTCCCTCTTCCAAGTGAAGCAAGAGCGGTTGGTTTTGCGGACGATATTACAATAATGGGAATACAGAGAGGAGATCGTCAAATTTGCTTCAGAAAATGGGGCACAAGAAATAATTTCACAGCCAAGTATTAGGTACCTGGGAGTAGTGATTGACTCCAGACTTTTGTAAGCAGAGTCAGCGCTGTACTGACTAGAATAATGCCGAATATGAGAGGTGTACGCCAGAGCAGGATGACCTTGCTTCCTAATGTTGTGACATCCTGATGTTGTATGGCTCACCAATCTGGGCGAACTCAATGGAGAAGGAGACGCACAGAAAAAACATGGCGGTTGTACAGAGATTGACGGTGTCGGACGACGCTACTTGTGTCCTTGTGGGGATGCTCCCTGTACACCTATTGGCAAATGAGAGGCAAACCACGTATCAATGACGTGATACGGAGTGAGACCGTGTCCCAGTGGCAGTGAAAATGGGGTGACTCAACCAAAGGGCGGTGGACCTATCACCTAATCCCAGTAGTTGAAACCTGGTTGGGTGAACAGATGCCATGGTGAGGTAGATTACTATTTCACACAACAATTCCTTGGGATATGGCTGCTTTTGAGCGTACCTTCGTCCATAATTTGAGCCTGCCTTATGAAGTAATACCTGACGGTGGTTCCATGGAGCCGAGCGGCATAGAGTACGGTGGTGGGGTTTAGTCGGTGGAAATTCGACACATTCCCATATGTTTTATATGGGAGGTCCGTGAAATATTCCCAACCACTGCAACCACAGTCCAGATGTTTTCGAATATTCTGTGATGATCTGCAAATATCACTACCTTAGAAATATTAATAGCTTAGATTTTCATCAACGACATTACTTCAGCAATGTCTCAATATACTGAACACCTTTACCCAAATATGGTTGAAACCACGCAACAAACTGTTTGTAGAAACTGAATTTGTTTAACTGTTAAAATGTTTTACAATGCTGATGGGAGCTTATGCTTTTCAATTGGTGTTGCTCATATATAGTATTCAATAAGATTTGTTGCTATTGATCTTTTGGATAGAAAATCATGCTGACACTGTGAGATAAATTGAGGAACCAATGACTTGTATAATATGAATTCAAATAATTTGAAAGAGAAGGTATTAATGCAATATCTCTGTATCAGGAAACATCATTTCTTGTTCCAGTTTTGAAAATTGGGGTCACTCTGATGACAGTCCATTTCTTTGGAAATCCTAGAGAATTCCAAATGCTACTAGAGTTCGATGAATATTTCGATTTCAATCCGTTTTGTTAGTATGCAGCTTATTTGATTGGTTTAGCCACAGCGGTTGGAACAAATAATTCCATGCCCGTAAATCTAGTTTTGTAGAATTTCTCCAAATTAACATTTATGTTGCTGTTTATAAGTTCCTTTTCCCTTTTGATCAAGACCATCCATTTTTAATTTCCTCGCCAATTTAGCTTAGATTTATGTCAAAAACGGTATCGATGAACAAACATTCTGTTTCCGAACTCACTTTTAAATGTAAAATGTTATCACTTTCTTTGTTATAGTTGCTGCCTAAGTACTACTCTACCAGTTTTTTTAACGTTTGCTGGCAGCGAACGATCACGTCTAAAAACCACATAATCGCTAGAAAGTAATTCAGGACTCATGATCCCTTTGTTGAATGATGTTTCGTAGAAGATAAGAGCAGCTTTCGACTGGTTTCCGATTTTTGTTGTTTGAACATTAGTGTAGAGTTCTCATGATGAAGGTTTAGTTGGTTTGTAGTTAAGGCAGTTCGGTATTAATGAACAAATTAAAGATGGATTTTGGCTCGGCTCACATTCCGAAAATGTTGGCGAGGTAGTCTCCACTCGAATTCTTTCACCAAGAATCCACTACATTACTGATTATAATGCATTTGGAAATTGCTCAACAAGTAAACTCGTTTACTTCTTTCGGTGAGACTTTGACGCACACGGCTTCGTCAAATTTCATTTTACTATTGATAAAATTTTCAAATTGCTGTTTTGTGACCGATTTTGCAATTCTATTTACAAAAAGACACCGTCCTTTTATTTTGGTCTAAGCACGTGTTATGCGACTTTCATCTGCAACAACCGGCGCCTTAATGAGAAATTCAGTGCTCCTAAATGTATGCAATCGCCACTACAAATTATTACCACTGAGCTACCTTTTTCGAGGGTGTGATTTTTCGGAATATAAAACGAGATTCAACAAGTGTTAATTTTTGTATAATATCTCGAGAAAGTTTAGTTCAGACATTGGCCTAAAATGAGATTAAATGTTACTTTAGAATTTTGATATTTAATTGGAATTCTGCTAAGGTCTGAATTCAACAAAAAATAACGATAGATTAGGAAATTCAAATGAAACCGAAATCTTCCAACTTATCTTTAAATTTGATTTAGAATTTTACATTACGACATTACCCGCAGACGTTACATTTCTTAGTAGAATTTTTGTTTAGATTCTTCTGCGTTTTTCCGGCCTTAATACACAATTGTTACTTAGCTGTATAAACGCACAGTATAGGAACTGATAGAAAGAGAAAATTAAAGAACTACTTGGTTTCACTACGAACGCACACGATCAACTGATGACTCCTTCTTAATCTGAACATTGTGCACCGTTCCTAATTCCCATGGGTGGCATTACGAAACTTTATTAATTTAAACTTGTCGAGAGGTTTCGTAAGTATGTCTGCGATCTGCTCACTTGTGCTAATATGATTTACATTAATATCCCCATTTGCTACGGCCTGCTGTATGAATTTGTGGCGAACGTCTATGTGTTTGGTTCTAGGGTTATATCCTTCATTTTTAGCAAGTTGTATGGTACTTTGGTTATCGCAGAAAATGTCCATTTGATGTTCGATGCCAAGTTCTTTTATTAAACCATTCCACCATAGAGCTTCCTGTGTTATAGCGGACAATGACTGGTATTCCGCCTCATATGACGAGAGAGCAGCCCAATCAGCATCTACATAGCCAACTAGTTTTGATTCCGCTGACTTGCAGAACGTTAATCGATATGATTTGGTTGCCTTCAAATAACGTAAAACGTGCTTCACTGCACTCCAGTGATTCTGGCCTGGATTTATATTGAATCTACTTAATTTATTTACTGCGTACGATATATCTGGACGTGTACATTGGGTCAGATACATGAGATATTCAATGGATTCCTGATATGGAATACGCTTCATATCATTTACTTATTCCGATGTAACTGGACAATCATCTTTTGATAGCACCTCACTCGAATTCATGGCTGTATGAGCTGGTTTACAATCACTCATTTGAAACTTTGCCAAAACAGTATCAATATAGTGTTCTTGGTCAAGGGTTATAGAAGACGATGATTACTCCACTCTCATGCCTAGACAAAAACTAACCTTTCCTAGGTCTTTCATCTTAAATTTGACGCAACTGATGCAACTGATTTTTTAGTTGTTAACGAACAATAGCAAATCGTCGACATATACAGCAACAATAATTATTCCATTATCGACGTTCTTATAATAGACACAAGCATCATAGCTGGACTTTCTAAGGCCAATTTTGCGCAACAATATGTCAAGTTCGTTATTCCAAACGCGACCTTCTTGTTTTAAACCGTATATAGCTTTACAAAGCCGACAATATTTATTTGGTGCTTGTCTACGTAGTACGGTGGTTACCCCATATATATCTCTTCGCTCAAGTTTCCTTGCAAATACGCTGAAACTGCGTCCATTTGCTCAACTTTCATGTCATTTTGAACTGCAAATGCAAAAAGGTATCGCAATGAACTGTGACGAATCACTGGTGAATACGTTTCGTCATAATCCAGCCCCTTTCGTTGCAAATGACCTTTTATGACTAGCCTTGCCTTATAGCGATCGATGGCGCCGGCGGGATCTCTCTTTGTTCGAAAAAACCATTTACAATTAATGGCTTTGCGATTTTTTGGCAGATCCTGTAATTCCCATGTTCCATTTTCATGCAATGTCTGAATCTCAGCTTCCATTGCGAGTGCCCACTGATCAGCATCTGCCCTGGATAATGCTTCTTCGGGTGTATCAGGATCTTGCAAAAATAGCTGCGAAGAATTTCTACAAGTATTTCCTTCTTTAAACAAATATTCAGGATACTTACCCACCAGCGGGCACCCCTCAACGTTATGTTTCGACTGAACTGGTTTATTTAAATACGATGGGGGTGCAGTGATGGCAGCGAACTGTGAATGCTGATCCAATTCAAAATCGTTTAGGGCTGTTGGTAATCGCCGATTTCTGTCGCTCCGTTTCAACTGTTGCGTCGCTTCTACAATTGGAACCTGATCTGCTTCATCAACGTCTAAGTTTTCCTTGAGATTAACAACCTCAAACTCCTCGGGATTGCTTTGGATATATACATGACCAAGCAGTTGTTCTTCTCGTTTTGTAACTTTACCCTCATCGATTAACACCACATTACAACTTTTAATTACAATATCTTTATCCTACATCGTAGAGGCGATAGCCTTTCGTCTTATTATCATATCCAACTACATAGGATACATTCGTGTGATTTTTCATCCCATTTTTTTCTACGTTGATCAGGAACATGCACCATAGCCACCGTTCCAAACAATTTGACATGCGATAAGTCTGGTAACTTGCCAGTCCACGCCCGTTTCGGCGTCATATCAATTCCTGCTGACGGTGATCGATTTAATAAATAGACCGCGTAATTAACTGCTTCAGCCCAAATTTTTTTTTTCAAGTTGCGCATCATTTAGCATGCACCTTGCTTTTTCCACAATTGATCGGTTGTTTCGTTCGCCTAGGCCATTCTGTTCTGGTGGGTATTCACTCGAGGTTTGATGTATTATCCCTTTTTGCTTCAACAATTCTTGGAACTGATTATTTGTATACTCATTTTCATTATCGGAACGTTGGATTTTTATCTTCCTCTCGGTTTGACGTTCGGCTTCATTTAGAAATTCAGTGAATTTGTTTATTATTTCACTAGCTGCTTTTGATTTAAAAAAATATACAAAAAGCTTTCTTGATTTGTCGTCGATGAAAGTCAAGAAATATCTAGCACCACCCAATGATGAATCTTCCATAGGACCGCAAATATCCGAATGTACGAGATCGAGCAATTCATTAGCTCGGGATGCTGGTTTGTTAAAACTTTCACGAATTTGTTTGCCAATGGAACACACTTTACAATCACTTTGCGATGCATTTTTACCGGCTGCAAACACTGAACTAAAATGTTGACAATAAAATTTGACTGAATTTATTTTAAACTTTGAATATAAAATTAATTTTCAAGTTAACCTTAAATCTACAATTGTATTCAATATGGCTAATATTACGAACCAAAAATCTGGATTTAAGATTACACAGAGCTTGAACTCCAAAACAACATTTGTTGAAAACATTTTCGCTAAAATGTGTAATCGTGATACATACAGTTGTGCCAACTTAACTGACTTACCTCATCAAATATAAAATATGACCTTTCGTTAAACTGTTTCTTCTTGACATACTATAACCGTTCAATAACTATAGCATATATGAATACTGATCAATTTGCAACTAAATTAAAATAAGAATTGTGCAATAATTGCACAATACCATTAGACTGTTGGTATGTCACCTCGCGACGCTGTTAATTCGTGGCCATCAATGTAATTGTAAACGAAACAGGTTCCCCTTCAATATTTGCGTTGCCTTCCCTTGAACCCTTAAAATTCTTTCGATGTTCTCAACCACAACCACATCAAAGTTTTCATAACGTCGATGAAAAAGTTGAGTTCTAATTTTTTAACACAAAAAACAGCCGACTCTATTACTATTGACTTACAAAAGTAACCGCCACCATTAATTCTTCATCTAAATAATAATAGATTGTGACTATAAAGCAATTAAAATTTATTTAGGTAACCACCATCTTTGAAAACTAGATCGTCCAATCTTAATAGATGACACAAATATTTCCGTATGGTAATTATGACCAATTTTAGAATTAAAAAGGTGTAAAATTTATAAATTTGTTCACATTTGACGCCGTCCATCTGTCCATGTTAAGATTTACTCATTATAAATAAAACACCCAATAATTTAAATCGTCTCAGAATGGCACAATGGCCAAACCCCAAATTATAAAGAATCAATCATAGCACCACATCTGAATTCAATCAATCAATCATCATCAACATCAAATAAAAAATTTATTTCTAATGTTTTACTTCTTCTTTGTCTTCTTATATTTCATTTCAGTTCATCATCATTTCTAATTCATTTAATTGTTACAGACAATTCACAGTTAAGTATTTTAGACGTATTAGAAAATTGTCTTAAGTTAATAAAAAATCACATAAAAATTAAATTAATATTAATTACCGGTGATTTAATTAAGTTACCTGCAAATAAATTTCATATAAATTCAATTAAGGTAAGCGATATAGTCGAGCAAGCAATGGACTTCTTTACAGTCTCGCGTCTAAATAAAATCATTAATCGTGTATGTGTTTGTTTATTTTTATTACAGTTAAAATATTTACCAACTATAAATTTATATCCGGAATACGATATACCTAAGGAATTTATACCAACGAAATGTGGTGGCCCATTTCACTATGAAACGGATAAGTGGCGTGAATTTTTTAATTTATTAGAAATTTTTCAAACCCGATGCATAACGATTGGGAAAAATTTAATTTCGGTGATAAGCGATGTCAAAGTGACCGATGCTCAAATGACGGGGCAACACTATCAAATTACACGACGACAATTACATACACAGCATCGTACCTTGTGCCGTGCCCTAATGGAACCGGAATTAAAAAATTTACACAAAAATGGTGTTCAAATTATAAATGAACTAAATGAATTGTATTTAGGAATAAATAGTGTTTATCGCGTTAGTAATAGTGATAGTGATAGTAATAAATTATGTGTAAATAGTAATTGTAGTAATTTAAATTTTATTAAACTTCGGTTAACCGAAATTGTTACCACATTCAATGAAGTAAATTTGGCAACAAAACGTTTAGAACAATTAACGGAACAACGACGGGAACGTTTACGCGAATTGGCACGACAACGAACACTGGAAGATGAAATGAATGAGGTGAGTAACAAACAATTATGAATTTCATTTCCAACCAAATTTAATTAACCGTTATTCAATTGGACATCGAAATCGTTTCGAAATAATTTTCACTTTCCTTCATTCTTGTGGGTGATTAGAAATTTAATGATCCGTAAAAAAATTCATTTATCCATTTTCATTGCCCATTCGAACCCATGTTACGGTAAATGGATAAATGAGAGTAATTCGTGCGTAGTGAGACTTAAATGATAAATCATGAGGTGTGGAAAATGATTAAAAAATTCTGAAAATTATGTGATGCATACACCATCAATGTGTTAAACACAAAAAATTATCCCAGTAATTATGTATGAAAGTGTTAATTGGATGAAATTTTATTTTTCATTTGGTAATGACCTATTTTGAACGAATGTTGAACTTATGCACATTAATCATTCGAAATTTCAGCTGATTTAGCTTTAATTTGGAATGACAGTGATTTAATGCTGTTATATGCTTCATTAAATACAGACTGACTTTTTTTTTATATAATAACATAATTTTAGAGATCATAAATATTACCAACACTATTATTCAGTTGGAATACCAATTTTTATGATTTGTGTAGTAACTCAACAGTTACTTATCATGATGTGTTTCACTGACCCTCCAATTAACCGTACGATGTGACACTTTTTGCTTATTATAATGATCAGAGCCTGAATAGGTACTAGAAACGAAGGGGAATGAGGTTTGTTAAAAACGTAATGTCACAAATCTAACTAAATATTGGCCGTAAAATAAAAGTACTTAATGTAATAATTGCTTGTTTTGCTATTCCGTTCTGGGTTAGTCAGTTTGACTATTCGATGGCATTGCGTCGTCATTTTGACTTCAAAATACGATATTTTGAATAAATAAATCTTAGATTTATCGATGTGCTTCTATGCTTTATCATACGACAAATAAGGTCCTTTGAATGTAAAATATGAAAATATAGAGGACAGAAACTTCATAAGGTGATCGGTCTTGATTAATTCAACACCCAAATCAACCTCTATTTCAATCGAAGCACGGCCACCCCAACCAACAATTAAATCACCAAATCAACCCTAAATCCACTTTCAATTCAACCCTTAACCAAACTCCAAATCAACCCTTAAATAATTCCCTAACCGAACAACTCACACCCCAATGCAAGCTAATTGAATCCTAATTTTACGTCAACTCAACTTAGCTCGACCCAAATCTCAACCCTCTGCTCAACTCTACACTTATTTTCTAACCCAATCGCAAAACTAACTCGATTCGAAAGCTACATGCGTGTATGAACTCAACTCAATCTAACCTCCTACTAAACTCTAAACTCGACCTCAAATTATTCCCTAACCGAACTTCTATTTCAAATCTAACTCAATTTCAACTCAACCCCTACTCACCATCATACTGGCATAAATACCGTCGTGCCATCACCTTAAACAAACATTATATCATACCATTATTCCATTATACCATCATACCATCACGACACTATACCATTAAACCATCGTACAATCGTACCATTGTACCGTAGTGACGTCAAAATATCCCCCAATCACACAATGATGTATATTTTACCATCAATCCACCAAACCTTCATACCATCATATAATCATAAAATCGTACCATCGTACCATCATACAATCATATAATCATACCAACATACCATCATACCACTATACCATCGTACCATCATACCGTCCCTATTATTATTATTATTATTGATTGAAGGGGGCCATGTGGGCGATAAGCCACCTCGCACTGCGACCTAAAAGATCTATTGTGCTGGACCCTACTTAATTATCCGTCCAGTCAATATTCAGACTCTTAATGAATCTGATAATACTACTGGCCGGTATAAGATACATAATATCCGGGCTCATTATTCTCCCTCCCGTTTAATAACCTTCAGACAATCCCATACCAGCCTTGACTCAACGGTACAAGACCTAAGAGCCTTTAAGGCCGATTGGTTGTCTGATACAATATAAATCTTTGCATCGTTTAGGCCTTTTGCTATGCCTATCCTAGCGCAAAGTTCTATAGCATGTACTTCTGCTTGAAAAACGGTAGCATTGGTACCCAAGGACTTCGAGAGGGTAGTGCCACTCTCGTGTATTCCTATCCCCGCTCCATATTCCGTTTTTGATCCATCTGTAAACCATACCATGAACCCTCGCTCAAAGGATGGTCCACCTGCACTCCACACATCCCGGTCAGGTAACCTAACACAGAATGGTTTGTGGAAGTCCAGTTTAGCTGGCATACAGTCGGAATGCATTCCTATGGTAGGGTCTGTCTTAAATTCCTTTAGGATTTCCAGATGACACCATATGGCCTGGTTTGATATTTCCTTCCGTTCGCATTTTCAGGGCCATAATTGCAGCATCCTTTTTAACATGCAGGTGTAACGGTGTGAGTCCTAGAAGTGACTCCATCGCCCCGGTTGGACATGATTTCATTGAGTCCGTAACACCGATGCAGGCTATACGCTGAACCTTATTCAATAAGGTTTGCGTTGCCTTCTGCTCAGTTTTAGGCCACCATACAACTGAGGCCTAATGATTCTAAGAAATGACCAGTAGATCATTTTTGGTTGTAGTCCCCAAGTACGCTCATAGAGTCTTTGTCAGGCCTAGAAAGCCATGGTGGCTCTATTTTGAACTTTCAACAAATGTTGGTTCCAGTTCAGTTTTTGATGTAGGATAACCCCTAGATATTTAACCTCGCTGGAAAAAGGAACAGTAGTACCGTTTAACGAGAGGGCTGTAAGCGCAAGCTTTTTCCTCCTCGTAAAAAGAACAATGACAGTTTTGTTTGGATTGACACTGAGTCCTTCCTGGTAACACCACTGCCATATTATATTGAGTGCATTTTGCATACGATCAGAAACGACCTCATCAAACTTGACTCTGATTATGATAGCCACATCATCCGCATAACCCTGGACATCAAACCCATGGCTACTCAGAAGGACCAGTATTCCGTCAATAACCAATGACCACAAAAGAGGAGATAGTACACTTCCTTGGGGACAGCCCTTTACGGCCCTGATGGTTACTGACTCGCCACCTAGTCTGGCAGCAATCTCACGATGTTCCAGCATGGAACGGGTCCACCTAATTGTAGAAAGCAGAACCCTTTTTGCCATTGCTGCCCTCTTTATAGATCCATAGGAGGTATTATCAAACGCCCCCTCAATGTCTACAAAGGCACAAAGGGCAATTTCTTTAAATGTCACTGCTTTTTCAATCCTCGTGACTAGACCGCTAAGGGCCATCACAGTGGATTTACCAGTTTGATACGCAAACTGGTCCCGATGCAGCGGGTTTTTTCCAAGGACCTCACTTTTTATTTGATAGTCCAGGATTTTTTCCATCGTCTTCAATAGAAACGATGTGAGGCTAATTGGCCAATATGCTCTGGCCTGGCTGTCTGAACAAGCCCTCCCCCCTTCCCCCTTCCCCTCCTTTGGTATAAAGACCACATTTACCTTCCTCCACAGTTTCAGAAAATAGTTAAAAGCATAACTTGCCCGAAACATCTGGATCAAGCTGGGGATATTAATTTGCCTGGTGCTGTTGATTGGGTAATGATGCAATCTTGTTTCGGCCATCATTTCATGTTAGTTCTAGAGAAACAGGAGAAATTCGATGGACATCAACAATTTTTTGCGATCGTGCAACTAATAGGAACTCGCAAAGATGCGGAAAATTTTGCCTATCGTCTAGAATTGAACGGACATCGAAGACGTTTGACGTGGGAAGCAATGCCACGATCAATACACGAGGGGGTTTCCAATGCAATATTAAATTCTGATTGCCTTGTATTTGATACAGCTATAGCACAATTATTTGCCGACAGTGGTAATCTGGGAATTAATGTTACCATTTCGGTTGTATAATTGAGAATATTTGTAATTTTATAGTTAACATTATTACGACTATTATATTCTTTTGAAATCTCCTTTTTCCATTACTATACTACTCTACATACTATTGTTTACAATTTTTCTAAAAGGAGAGTATTTCCTCAATACCTTTTTGAAGTAAAGCTGGAAAGATACCATCCCCTCCAGTGGATTTGAAAGGTCTATATACCGTCCCTATAATCATACCATCATATAATGATACCATCACACTGTCAGGCTATGATATCATCATATTATATCCAACGGTCATAACATTATGCCGTCATACCATCATACCATCATTCTAGAATAAATACCGTCATACCATCGTACGTTCTTATACAATCATACCATCACATCATTATACAATAATGTCAATCCATCATACCACTATATCATCATAACATCACACAATCATACTGTCATATATACCATCTTAATACAATACCATCATACCATCGTACTATCATGCCATCATACCATTATACCATCATACCAACATACCATTATATCATCATACAAGTTTTACCTACATTCCAAATTGAACCTTATACATTTCAAATTGAGCCCTTAACCACTTATTCCTTAACCGATTATGATGAAAATTAACATGTGAGTTGGAAATGGGATTCTAAAATGATTATTGAATAAAGTTATGTAATATAGTCAATAAGAATATAACTTAGCTATTAACCGATTATGATGAATTTTGACGTTTCTAACGAATAGACGGAAATGTGAGCCAAAAATTATTTTTAGACGAGGTTGTGAGAAATATGTCAATATGGCTTCTATACTATAATGTTGCCTGTTTAGGTTTCTGTGAATCATGCAGATGTTGAGGTTTCTTAAAGACAGCCTAAATACTATTTCAATTCAAACCGATCAAGATTATCTCGGTAACAATATTCAAGTTGTATTAGAAGCTTTTCTTGCAAATCCTTCGCTTTAAACTTTGGGTTATATTTTCTGAGTATTTGCTGTCAGAGCGGTAAGTTTAGTCTTGTTAAGAAAAATATAGTGTGTAGCGGGCACCCGCCTCAGTATTGAAACAAATAATAGTAGTGCAGAGTTTCAGAATTAGAAATATTATTTTAAATCCTCATTCACAATCTCAAATTTCATTATACTCGATTAAGGAATAGCAAAGTTCCGTCCTACTTGGCCATATTCCAGAACTTTCAAACAAGTTCTATCCTAACTGGCCATATTCCAGAATTTCATCCAAAAATAATTTAAATAGCCCAATATTAGTCTACCTATCGAACATCGTCAGAACTTCTTCTAAAACTCATTTTAAAATTTCATTTCCAGTGCACAAACCGAATTTCAGCATTCGATTGAGATATAGCCAAGCTCCATCACACTCGGCCATATTCCAGAACTTCATCCAAAAAAAATTTTAAAACCTCTTTTCTAAACAGGATGTCAAATTTGACTAAAATCCGTTAAGAAATAGATAAGTTACATTCTAATTGGCCATTCCAAGTCTTAAACAATATTTTTGTACAGTTTGGTTCAAATCGGTCAAGGCGTGTGAATTATTTTAAATATAATACACATATGCTGTAAATACTTACAAACACTCACTTCTATAGATTGCCCAACTCAACTGATCACTAAACACTAATCCAACCCCAACTCAACCCCAATGCAACCCGCAAAAGCCCCCAACTAAAACCTCAACCCAAACGTAAACTCTTTTTCAATTCAATCCTCAAACCAGCATATATAAAACATTGGCCAACTGCTCATTATATCTTAATCCAACCCCAACTCAACTCCAACTCAACTTCAACTCAACCCGCAACTCAACCTTAACCTTCAACTTTACTCAAACCCAATGTCCAACTCAATATTTAAAACAGCATACATAACAAATTGGTAATTATTTCTATAACCAGGTGTTTTGGGCCAATTCATACGGCAGGTACCCGACACTCTTAACATACAGGTGCTTTTCAAATTTTCACCTTGACCATAGAAACAGATTGGCGAAAGAAAATTTTAAATCGGAAAAGCCGTTCTCGAGATACCATGGGGACAGACATCCAGACAGACGGACGGACATTTCTTTTTGTTTGCTTTTTTAGAATTGGGGACTTTCAAAACGTCGAGAAAAGTGGTTTTGGACCCACCAAATGTTTGGTCATTTTTGACAGGATTTCAATACTTTGGTCTTTTTAGATCGAAGTAACTCTTGAATTTTGATGCCGTCATTGAAAAGAAGCATATTAAGTTTGCAGCAGGCATCTTTGGCTAATCTTTCTACTCCTTACGAATACCTAAAATTAGAGCACCTGAAGATAAATTGGCTTCTTCCTTGATCGCTAAATGTAATCATGTGAGATTGTGAAATTACCATATCTGGCGTCGTCGGTATTCTCTCTAACCATTTGTTGGTAAACTCAGTAGTTGCTTTGTTTAGAATTTTTGTTAGTTGTGAGTGACAGTTTAGATTCGGATCTAAGGTGACTCCAATGTTCTAGACTTCCTTTATGAAGGTTAGCCCTACATCACAACTTCAGTAAAACAGCGTTAAGTTTCCTTAGGATCCCTTAGGATTCCGTAGACCTCCTACCAGCTTCCCAAGTTTGTATTCATCTTTTCCTTGGTGACCCCAGAGGGGAAAATGACCCCTGAAAAAGTCGATACTTTTATTCAAAATGAACATCAAGATCCGTTGGTACTTGAAGTTCGTATACTAGGGAAAACCTAAACATATCCAAAACAGCCTGATAGTGGCAGGTATGTTACTCCTTACCCCCCCAGCCCAGCTTCGTTCGGTTGATTGATGGCGATAATTTGAAGGAATCTCTTCTTGAGAACGTATTTACAGAAATTTACATTTCAATAAGATAAAGATCTTAAACCTCACGAAGTGATCAGAAATACAGCACTGAAAATTAACCCAAGCCTCAACTAAATCTCCAATTCAAGCCCAAATCAGTTTTCAAATCATTCGTTAACCTAACCTTCAAATCAACCACCAAATAATTGCCCAAGATAAGATAACTAAACTCAACTCAAATTCAACTTAACTTATGTATACACAAAGTTTGCTTTACAGAACGGTAGATACGTTAGATACGCCACATACCATAGCCCAGTCATTAAAATTCATTAAATTTTTCCAATCCAATAATGCTATTGTATAGCTTAGAATATAATCCATCAGTGCTATGGCAGCTTCTATTTTTCTATTTTCCAGGCGTTTAATGATAACTGAATAAATTGGTTACACATCTTCAAACGATATGCCGGCCCCATAGGTTGAAGCATTTCTCACTCCACACTCAACGGCCAACTCAATCCCGGAAGCTACAAGGGTATATGAACTGAACTCAAATCAACTGAATCTAGCCTCCCATTTGACTCTTAACTCGATCCAAATTAATCCCCAACCGAACCGCTCACTCAAATCAAACTCAACGTTCAACTCAAACCCTAAATCAACACGGTAATCTAGCCTTCACCTCAACCCACGACTCAACCCCCAATAAAAGCCCAACTCAATCTTCAAATCAACAATGTCCGAAAAACTACTTCCGTATATTAACTCAGAACAATGCTAACTTCCAACTCAACCCTAAACTAAACCACAAACTCAACCCCCAACTCGTATATAAAAAAGGACAGTCTTTTCGTACTGGTTCTAAAACTGGTATCAATTCTCCGCCTTGTTCATAGAAACAAAATTAATCCGCCATAGGCGAAAAAAAACCAAATCAGATAAGTTGTTCCTGAGATACCAGGGGTACAGACAGACGGACAAACATTTTTTTTTTGTTTTTTCGTGGAAAGTCCCAGTTTCAAAACGTCGAGGAAAGTAGTTTTAGTTTTGGACTAACAAAATTTAGGATTATTTTTGACAGGATTTGAATACTTTGGTCCTTTTGGACCGAAGTTATTCAGAATTCATTTATTTTAAAGATTTATTTTACAAAATTTTCGGTAATTTTACTAATCTGAAAAATGGAGATTAAAATTTCCTAATTTTGCAACATCCCAATATACTAACGGTACTGGTAAAGAAATTAATTGATATAAAACCTCTTTATCGTATTACACCTGAGTGGTTTGTCATATAAAAACTGATCAAGTCTGAGTAGTAGTTAGTATTGTACTATTTTCTGAAAGAGATTAAAACGGACCTTTTACCTTGTTTTTATTTGAAGTTTCTAGCTTCAGTAGTTCAGATGTTATTCCAATTGTACAGCTTTTTCGAGATTTATTTTTGGAAAACTACGATAACACCGCCGCAGAATAAATTAGAGTAGGACAAAAATATATGTATTTATTTTCTCAGAATTGAATGATCTTGTTTTTATTTGGTGACCCTAGCCAAAACGGATCAAAAATCAGAAGTAGGTGAACTTTTTTAAGCCCACAGTGACAGTGATAAGGGTTTTCATACCCTGTTACAGATACCAAAATTTCCAGCCCAAATTAAAACGTCGAAAACGCAGAATACGTTATCTACATTACAGACGGAAATAAAAAATTTACTGATTATTAGCCGAAAGTAAACAGGATATATGGATTGCAATAAAAACTTTTGTAAAATAGTTTTACGTGAAAACTTTGTTCCAACTACTCGTGGAAAATATCGGTAAATCAGAAGAATTCAAAAAATTGGAATAAAATAAGCCTCTAGGATTTACATCTGACGATAAATCGGTTTTTATGTGGCTTATCAATAGCTATCGCTGGAAAAAATATCAATTCAAGTTTTCCGTGAGGAAATCTGGGAAAATTTGATAAAGTTTATAGCCGAAAATAAAAAATGAATCTATAAAATCAGCCTCCAGACATAACACTACAGGCTGATTTTACACAAATTTTCTAGTGATTTTGGGAAAATCGAATTTTCGCAGATTTCCTACGGGAAATTGTTAGTGAGAACATTGAGTTCTGATTTTGCACTCGAGAAGCTGATTTTGCAACTTAAGAATATTGACAAAAGTCTTCCACGCTAGCCATGTATCCATAGTAATTGTCGGCCAAACACTATCAACTGATTACGACTTAATTTTTTTATTTTTGGCTGGGATAACACAATCTGCGGCTAACTTTAACAGCATGTTCTAGCTGCATACACATACCGAAACAAAAGTTGTAGTTCTACATAAAAACAGTCGCTTTCTCATGGTCCAAAATTTTCATAATCTGATCCTTTCTAATCTCCATCTCCATTTGTCAGAGACTTGAAACTATTCCCTTTATCTCGGAGTATACTGACTTCATTAGGCTAAAGGCTGAACCTTGAAGTTCATCGATGAAAAATTAGTCACACAATCGAATTAAATAAAGCGTGATCCAATAGGAGGTACTTTTTACAATTGGGATTCATGCGTGACAACTGTCATGTTCATGTGACATTTGTTTTCAGTATTCATTGACATTTCACCATGAATGGACAAATTTATTTTAAAAATCATTAAAAAATTGTTTTCGTGCTCGATCCACTTTTTTATTATTGGATATTCATCACCCGACTAGAGTGCGTACAAGTCGATCTAATGTGAATATTGCTGCTGTAGTTGAAAGTGTACGTGAAGACCGCAATCAATCAATTCATCGCCGTTCTCAAGCTCTGGGTCTCTCATATGGCACATTGTTGTGTATTTTGAAGAGAGATTTTGGTTTGAAGGAATACAAAATACAGCTTGTTCAACAATTGAAGTCGATTGACCTTCCTTTGTGTCATCGATTTGGTTTATGGGCGTTGGAACAGCTTCAAATTGATCCGTTTTTTTATCGAAAAATTATGTTCAGCAATGAAGCTCATTTTTGGCTGAAAGGATACGTCAACAAGCAAAATTGTCGTATTTGGGCTGATGAACAGCCAGAAGAGTTTCAAGAGCTGCCAATGCATCCTGAAAAATACACTGTTCGGTGCGGTTTATGGGCAGGTGGCATTATCGGACCGTATTTCTTTAAAAATGCGGAAGGACAGCCTTGTAACGTCAATGGCGCAAACTACAGAGCAATGATCAATGAATTTTTATTGCATAAAATTCAAGATATTGGTGTAGCCGACTTGTAGTTTCAACAGGACGGTGCAACGTGTCACACAGCAGGCCAAACCATCGATTTATTGAACGAAAATTTTAATGAGAACATCATATCAAGAAAGGGACCCGTGAATTGGCCTCCAAGATCTTGTGATCTGACGCCGTTAGATTACTTTTTATGGGGCTATCTGAAATCACTTGTTTATATCGATAAACCACAAGGTGCAACGCTCGCTTCCCATTTTATTTATTTTTTGCACAGGAACAGGAATACAACCCCGGAAGACACAAACTAGCTAATCGTGAATTCAGGATTATCTAGTTATTTTTTCACACAACACGATTTTACCGCGCTTCATAACTTGATTATCGTGATCTTGTTGTACAAAACTCGATAAATATGAAATACAAAAAAACAGACAGAAACCCTAAAGTGAGAAAGGATTATTTTATTTTTCGGCCATTTTTAAAATGAAATCGCAATCTGAGAGTATTACGATAATCTTTGAGTCTGTCATTGGTGTAATAGAAAAATATTGAGAAGAAAAACAAACAAAAAAATTGACAACTATCCCAGCAAGCAGTTATTAATTTGAAAATCGATATGGAAAATAGACGAATTTAGCTTCGTTCAAAATTACGAGATAAAAAATCAGTGGATTTTCGAAAACGATGGATTAATCCATTGATTTATCCTTGTTTAAAAATACGAGCCTAAGAGCCCACACGATCAAATACTTTGGAGCACCCGAAAATATCACTTGAATTTAATTTGTAACATTCCATTGAGTAATTATACGCCTCTGAGCCTTTTAATAAATGTTTGGATGAAAATACAAATTTGAATTTTACGGATGCGGATTATTGTGCATGGGCATTCTGTGAAAAATTGGCAAATGCGGATCCGGATGTTAATTGTTTTTTAAGATGTAACTCGGACTAGTGTAAATAACAGTATTAAGGCCCGTAATTTTAAACGGGGATAGTGATAAATCAGCGAATTTATCCCCTCTTTCGTATTTTTAAACGAAGATAAATCCACTGAATCAAACCTGGATTAAAATTGGATCCTCGGATTTATACCTCGATATCGATGTCTAAAACAGTGGATACGGTTTTTTTGAAAATTGGGAAACATAAAACATCATTTACGATCTGTCAAATTACATACACAAAACTAAATATTTATAGATAATGAATTGCAAATTTAAATTTAAATAAGTTTTTAAAAATGTAAGTTAAAAATGGAAAATATATTTAATGGGTTTTCGTCTTCGTCATCAGAATCTGGAGAATCAGATTACGAGATAATGTTGTCGATACGATCTAAACGTCCTAAGGTATTTCACAATATAATAGACGTGGAGTTTTACAATAAGGAATAGTTTCGACGCCGATCCAAGTTTTCTAAAGAAATGGTTCGTTATTTGACCAACACCCCCCGACAAGATCTGGAACCTTTGGACGCATATTATCGCTTATGATATCGCATATTACGTGCACCACTCGCTTTCTATTTTATTTATTCCTTGTACAAGAATGCCACAAATCACGATATTTACTAAAGACTAACTCCAACAGACTCAAACTAGCTAGTCGCGAATTCGAGATTAGGTAGTTATTTTTTCAGTCTACGTCACAACACGATTTAAATGCTTTTAGGCTTGTTGCGTTTCGTACATAGCATGATTATCGAAATAAGCATTCTGAAGGTGAAAAATTACCTTTTTTTGCTTTTAGTTTGTTCGATTGAAGAAAAAACGTTTTTTATATAATATTTGTAAAATACGTTTTGTACTCCAAGTTTAATTTTTATGTTGCAATTTTGCAATTAGTGCTGGTGTTCTTTTTTGGTTGTTTTTGGCGGGGTTCTCCCGATTTTGGAAATTTCCGTCGCTTCCCGATTTCATACCTTGCATACCTTCTATTTTTTTAAATTTCTCAAGATTATTGGAGTTTAGCATGCGGAAATGAAATTTTGATGTTCGAGCCTTAGTTGGTGATTCTTTGTTTCGAAACTGTCAGGTTATTCGAGATGTTTTTAGATTGTTCGAGTGTGGTTCGATCTTACTCAAGAATCTTAGAGTATATACTAAGAATATGTTTCTTCTATATTTAACAAATTATCCAATACTATTTGAGAGTTCCATTCTTATTGCATGTCGTTTTGTCGAGCTTAGCTATAACTTGCTTAGTAGCATTTTGCTTAATATTATTTGTAACATTAAGTTATATTTACATGAAATTCCGCAATATTTCGAAATTTTCGTAGATTTTCTAAATTTTGACAGGCTTTCCGAAATTATTCATTAATATGCAGATTTTTCGGTATTATTGAAATTGTTCGAGATCCATCGAGATTCACAAAATAAACAGTTTATTCCAATTTTTCTGTGATTGTTTCGCGTTATATTCTAGATTTTTTAAGTTTTCCAACATTTCTAGGATTAATCGAAGTTAATGATTTTCAAATTTATTCGAATTGTGCATGACACTGTTGTGCGATTAGCTTTGAGGACTTTGCAGAAGGACTGGCAGAATTACACATATACGTAAATCTGAATCGCAATATTTAGTCATTTTTCGAGATTATGGCAAAATTTCGATGCCTCTCCCTAAAGGCGAGGATCTTCTTCCGTTTTACATACTTACGGATAATGCGATATTTGAGAACTTTATACTCGTATATACCTTAAAAATTTGACATTTTTGAGATTATTTCGATATTCTTGATATTTTTCATTATATTCGAAATTTGTGATGATTCATCGATATATTTAGAAAACGTCATAGCACTGATAGGTGCTGGATGTTTCGTTTTATTTAAGACCATTGAATTGAATCACGTTCTCTTTCGTCTAGTCACGAAATCAGATATTTTTAAATAATGCGAGGGTCGACAATAGAAAGAAATAAGTTTTTATCTAAAAGCTTTATTTGCTCATAAGTACAAGGATTATTTTTGGGAACCAAGAAAAATTTGGCGGGGGGGCCGGGATTTGTAGTTTCGCCACTGGTTCGTAGGTTTATTCTGGTTCTGTTATTTAGCTGATTGAGTGCCGTTTTCAGTTTGAAAACTTATTATGGTCATTGTTTATTTAAAAGTATCATTAAGTTTCTTATATTTTGACAGATAACCCACAAACATAAAAGAGCAATGAGTTGTTCTTGTTCGATTGACGCCGAAATTGATATTGCTTTTCCATAGAGGGGAAAATAATAATCAATCGAAAACGACATTAGAAGACAAACAAAAGAAATGCCTAATATCCCAGCAAGGAGTTATTAATTCGAAAATTGATTTCGAAAACCGCCGGTTTTAGCTTCGTTCAAAATTACGACACAAAAAATCCACGGATCTATCTACATTTGGTGGCCTTCCTGGATATAGAAGGCGCCTTTAATAATGTGAAAGCGGAGGCAATCAAGGAGGGATTGTCATTTTTGGAGGTGGACGTTTCTCTGATAGGGTTAATCAATTATATGCTGGGAAGCAGGATTGTTAGCTCGAAGTTGGGGGACTCCACCTTCAAGAGGCGAGTAACTAGAGGAACTCCGCAGGGGGGGGGTTCTGTCGCCTCTCCTCTGGAACATACTGGTAAACGGGTTACTACTTGAATTGGAGAGAGAGGGTATTGAAGTTATCGCGTACGCAGATGACGTAGCTTTAGCTGTTACCGGGAAATTCCTGGGCACGATTGTAGACGTAATGCAGAATGTGCTTACCATCGTTACGAAATGGGCTGGCAAATGTGGACTTGGTATTAACCCGTCCAAAACAGAGCTGGTACTCTTTACTAAGAAATACAAAATCCCGGTAGTTGTCCTTCCTACCTTAAATGGCACGAGACTTGCTTTTACTGATAGAGCTAGATATCTGGGCATTATCTTGGACAGTAAGCTTAGTTGGAAGCCCAACATGTTGGAGAGAATAAACAAAGCTACTATTGCTTTGTACTCCTGTAGGCACGCCATTGGTCATAGATGGGGTCTGAAGCCGGAGCTGGTACACTGGCTCTACACCGCCGTAGTGAGACCTGTACTCATGTACGGGGTGGGTGTTTGGTGGCCAGCTCTGGACAAGGTAACTTACAAAAGTAAGATTGAGAGAGTGCAAAGAACGGCCTGTATGCTTGTTAGCGGGGCATTGAGGTCGACACCGACAAGTGCCTTAGAGGTTATGTTGCACCTTCTTCCGGTCGACATTTTTGGCAAACAGATGGCGGCAAATACGGCTGTACGACTTGCAGCCGTCTCTCAGTGGAGGTGTCTTAGTATAGGACACTCTACTATCGTCAGATCGTTGAAGGATGAGCTGGCGAATCTTGACTACATTAAACCTACTCTACGCTTCGAGAAGCGATTTCGGACCTCCTTCCCTTCAAGGGAATCCTGGAGGGATAGACCGTTATCGGAAACCGAAGCGTTGCAATTCTTCACAGATGGTTCCAAGCTAGACGGCAAAGTAGGAGCTGGAGTATTCTGTGACAAATTAAATGTAAATATTTCTATTCGTCTCCCTGATTACTGCAGCGTGTACCAAGCTGAAGTCGTAGCGATTGAGGAGGTCATGACATGGTTGAAGCATAATGTGTTATCCTTAGACGATATCACAATCTATGTGGACAGTCAAGCGGCGATCCGGTCGTTAGAATCGGTGTCTTTGGCGTCACGGGTGGCGTTGAGTTGTCACTCATCTCTAAATGAGATGGGTGAGCATTTCAACATCCAGGTAGTCTGGGTCCCAGGTCACTCGGGCATCATGGGGAACTGCAGGGCAGATGAACTTGCTAGGCATGGTACGACTTTCCAGCTGCAACCGGAAAGGGCAAGTCTGTGGAGGCCTATCACAGCGCTGAGATAAGCACTTGGAAAGCAGGCGCTATCCTCAGCGGGGGAAAGGTGGTCTAACACCCTCACCTGTAGAGTTGCAAGACAAGTTTGGCCAAAGCTGGACTTGGGGCGCACTAGGGCATTAATATCCTTACGCAGACGTGAATTAAGAACGGTCGTAGGAATTCTCACGGGACACTGCCTTTTTGGAGAACATGCAAGAAGGCTGGGTCTGGAGGCTAATGACTTCTGCAGAAGCTGCTTGGACGAAGAGGAGGAAGAGACGTTGGTCCACTTCCTTTGCTCGTGTCCAGCATTGGCTCTCAGAAGGCACAAACACTTAGGTAAGTTCAGGATGGACTGCCTCTCGGATCTCGAAAACATTAAAGTGCGGGACGTCTTACGCTACATAAGTAGCTCGAAATGGTTCCAATAGGGGTAAAAGAGGATACATCCTGTGGTATCACAATGGACCGTCGCCGGTCTAAGTGTGCGTAAGCAGCCACTCCAACCTAACCTAACCTAACCTAGAAGAGAGTCACTTTGCCGTTTGGGCAGTATTGTGATTGTTGTTTTTTCTTCGAAATATACTGACTACATTCAGAAATCCGGGCAACTCTTGCTCAAGTATCAGTAACGCGGTCCCCGTTGCTTCCCGTAATTTCACTCCTTCTTTCCAGAGGTAAATCTGAGAGTTCCTATAACCTAAAAAATGCATTTGTCAGACCGTTCTTCTAATTTACTTAAACCGTTAAAAAAAATATTTTCCAAAAAATGTTGGTCAATTACTTCAGAATCAATTAAAAATTGTCGATCTCTTAAATTCCAGAAATATGGACTGTCGAGTGGGCATTTCTTCAAATTCGCACTTAGACAAAGAAGCTTGAGCAATTTTGGCTTTGTAGATCGGAGTATTTTCGTGGAGAAGCAAAATTTCTCGTTTAACTTTACCGACACGTTTCATCCTAATAGCTCTCTTCAATTTTCTCAAAAACTTTGCATAGGGACCTTCAGAGCTTCCAAAGATTGTTGCCATAACTTGATTCACTTCTTTTTCCAATGCATTGATTATTTTTTTCTTAACTCTGGATTCCAGGAACCCCTTGTTTCATTCCGATTTTGTCCACACTTAAAATTTATTTCGAAGTTTGCACGACTCATGCAAAAAAAAATTGTAAGTGTACTTCCAATAGAAACCTTAAGCCTTTTAGCTAATTCTCCAATATTCGCTCGAAGGTCCTGTAATAAAAGAGGCTCCGCTTAAACAAAATACTCGTGCTGGGATAACGTCAGTTGATCGTCCTCTCGAAGTATCTTGTGCGAGAAAACAAATTAAAACCGTTTCCGTCACACTTTCATTTCGTACGCATGGTACGAATATCCTTTATGATGCTGCACCGTAACATTCTTTGGAAGTTTGGTTGTCTTTCAGTAGGCTGACCAGGTCAAACAAAAACGACTAAACTTGGACAAAGTCTGAAAAAGAACCAGAACAAAAAAAAGAATTACTTTATAAAATTGGTTTGGTGCCGATGGCCATCCACTGGTTACAAAACAGATATTTGATGTTATCTCTTCTAGAAAAGCTTCAAACAAAGCAAGCTTCCACTACCTTGATTCATCATTTGAATGGGCTGCGACAAATTCATTGATCAACAAGTATGTTGGATAAGCCAGATACCAAATTTTAACTGACTTTGTGCATAATTGCAGAAGTTCCATTTGAGGCAGGGATGGAGTTTCTTAAATTAAACATGGTCAGAATTCAACAAACATTGCGAAGCACTACTAATCTTAGTTTGTTTCATAAATACAAAAATAGATTTTACCTAAACAACCAATCCCAGGCCTTTACTACAATTCCAGTACCAAATGGAACATGCACGTTTGTCAACGGTTTTTCGTGAAATTTATTGTCTGAGTTATTAAGTCGATTCTATAAGTAGTTCCTAATATAAAACCGAATTATTCAAGTTATGAAAATTTCTTAGGTCTTAGTCGGATTTTTTAAATAAAATTAAAGTAATCGCGGAACCCCTCCACAATTAATCGAAAAAACTGTTTCACCCATTTCTTGTTTACATACACAACCAATCCAGGCAGTGAACTACATCACCAGCTCCAAATGGAACTAGGGGCCGTACTTGAAAATGTATTAACTCCGGCGCTAGAGAATTTTTTCGGCCATGCCATCTGGGGTCGAATTCACTCAATTATATTTTAGTCGATACCTTACACAAAAAATTATATTCACCAAATTTCGACTAAGTATGTATTTCGCTAATTCAGACAATCTTTTTAGTCTCCTGTATCAAATGGAACAAGCACATGTCTAGATGGATTTTAGTAAAATTTTATATCTAAAATATTTTCTAGAATCTTTAAATAGTTCGTAATATATGTACATAAAACCTATTATTTCGTGGCCTGAAGAAATTTTTGCCCATAACATTGGGCGGGGGATCAGAATTTTTAAAATCAAACACAGCCAACCCATATAGTTTTCTCCACCTCCAGGACCAAATGGAACACATACATTTGTTGATGCATTTTTCATGAAATTATCCTTATTTATCACATCCTGAAGAATTTTTTGGGCCATACCATTTTGGCTGGAGTTCGATTTCTTAAATAAAATATGTAAATTACCAAAACTTGTCCGGAGAAACCAGTACGCCTGGTCACCCTGTTCTTCAGTAACCAAGACATTTCTGTTTAATATGACAGATCGATAAGCATCGATATATTGTCATTAAAACTTTAACATTCTGTTACCTTCAGTGAAACGTTGAATAATATTCTTAACGTGACTACTAACCTCAATAGCATCAATAAAATTTCAGATGATAATCTTCCACAGGCTGTTCAGCACAAAGGCCACTAGCGTCTCAAATTTGTTATCCTCAAATTTTAATCTCCATCTTTCGTAAAATTGTTTTAATTAAAATGTTTTTTATTTTTCATTAATTTTCATTATCGCGCAGGTTATAACATGGATTGGTGGTGATGGCGAAGACACATTAAATCGCTACAAAGAAATTCCGCTTGAATGTGGCGACTTGATTCGAAATCACGAAGAAAATTTTGAAAAATTCTATTTCATTTCAATGAAACATTTGGCCAAAGCGCGTGATTTAATACAGGCATCTCATGAAATCGAACAAATCAAGGACACAGTCAAATTATTGAAACAGTGCCTAACGAAATTTAATGATGCATTGGAATTGATACGGGAAAATATTGAGGGTGCCTCGAGACTTCACAATTTTTTTAACGATGGCCTTCAACATCAGCAGCACCACGGTGAAATGTTAAAATTGGCGGAAAAAATTGGATCACCAGGGCTGATTGAGAAATTTAAGGAGAACGCAAATCAAAAATTTGGTGGCAACGATATTGCACCAGCCACAATAAAGACACAAAACAATACGCATACGTGCACATGTCAATGGAATGAGGGAAACACAACAAAACTATTGGTGCATTCAATGCATGGTATTGACTTAAAACAAAAAGGTTTAAATAAAAAAAATAATATTGATGAGGAGGATGATGGGGACGAGGACGATGACGAGGATGAGGAGGAGGAGGATCATTCAAAAATGGCAGACAGCGGTCTTGGCGGATGTGAACGGTGCGATGGTAATGATAAATTGATTCGAGTGTGCTCCTGTCAAAGTTTCGAAGAGATTACAAATCTCTACGACAAAAGTAATAACAGTGATGATATCGATGACGACTGTTATGATCGAACGAATAAACAGATACCGCCGTTTGAACCAAATTCACATTTATATTGTCACGCATCAAATTTAAATTTACCCGATTTGGATGACAACGACAATGGACTAGATCCAAAGACACAAAAGTAATAATAAAATAAATCTGTTTAAATATTCGGTGAACTTTACTAATTTTTATAACTTTTCTATTGCAGGACGCTTCTTTTAATCATGCGCGAAATGATTGGAACAGAACGCGACTATGTCCGATCACTAAACTACATTATTGAAAATTATATGCATGAACTATTGCGTGAGGATATACCACAAGCATTGAGAGGGCAACGGAACGTTGTGTTCGGTAATGTTGAACGAATTTATGAATTCCATCAGCAACATTTTTTAGAAGAACTTGAACGGTAAGAATATTTAAATTAGACGTTTTTCCTTAGTAAATTATTAATTTTAAATATTTGTCATTAGTTGTGAAAATTACCCCTTAAAAGTTGGAGCCGCATTTCTGCGGCATGAAGCAAAATTTTATTTATACGCTTTATACAATAAAAATAAACCAAAAAGTGATTCCTTAATGAGCGAATATGGTACAACATTTTTTAAAGTGAGTGAGACTGTCTGTAACCGTCTATTTATCAAACTAATTTATTTCAATAATAATTTACAGTCAAAACAATTAGAGTTAAATGATAAAATGGACCTGGCTTCCTACCTGTTGAAACCGGTTCAAAGAATGGGAAAATATGCACTACTCTTACAACAATTGATGAAGGCTTGTTCTAATTTAAAAGTAAACGTTTGTGTCTATGAAATACTTTAAAATTGCAATATTAATTTGAATTTTATATTTTAAGGACTCAGCTATTAAAGTGATAGCAGAAGATTTGGATGAGTTACGGAGAGCAGAAGAAATGGTAAGATTCCAATTACGTCACGGGAACGATTTATTGGCCATGGATTCATTGAAAGATTGTGATGTTAATGTAAAGGAGCAAGGTAGATTATTGCGGCAAAATGAATTTCTTGTTGGTCAAGGGCGTGGCAATAAAAAATCATTGCGACAAGTATTCCTATTCGAAGAGTTAATTTTATTTAGCAAAGCCAGACGTTTTCCTGATCGTAAAGTAAATGGCATAATTGATACATAACAGGAGTTTAGGCCAAAAAATATTCACATTTGTAATCTAATTTCAGAATTTGGACATTTATATCTATAAAAATAGCATTAAAACTTCCGATATGGGACTAACCGCACATATTGGTGATTCGACAACAAAATTTGAAATTTGGTTTCGAAAAATGAAACCCGAGGATACTGTTACATTGCAGAGTATGTCAGAGGATATTAAAAAAGCTTGGACCGAAGAAATATCACGGCTTCTGTGGAAGCAGGCGTGCAAAAATCGCGAAATACGAATGGCCGAAATGTTATCAATGGGAATTGGAAATAAACCATGTTTAGATATAAGGCCAAGCCAAGATCAAATTAATGATCGTTCGATAAGTATAAAACAGTTGGGTAGTAAAGGATCAAAATTACGAAATTCTTTTATGGGTACCCTACCTGAAATTAAGGCAGCCCGTCGGCCAACATCGATTATATCAGGTAGTTCGATGTCATCGGGGGCCTCATCCGTTGGAACAAGTAACAGTGCAAGTTCACATTCTGATGGCAGTAACTGTGGCAGCCAAATTGGAACAACAAATACCGTTTCTACGATTGCAACCTCAACAGGTGCGATCAGTAAAGAAATTTTTAGTATACACCAACAAAAGCATCATCGTTCCACCACCCTTGTGAGCCAGTGTTCCATGGGTAAGTTGATTTCTTTGTAATATCTGATCGAAGTTTTATGTTGGTTCATAAGTATATCAAAAAAAAATTTTTTTGTTTTTATCTTAGAGAGTGGAATAATCGCTGATTTGTTATTAACCCCCGAAGAGCCAGCCGACACAAACAAATGGGCCACAAATAGTGTCACGTCACCAACACCGACACCGACACCGACAACAAATAGCATAAATATCAATTCAAATGAAATCACATCAATCATACCAACCAATAGTAGCACCACAGATCTTTATACAAATGACACAGTAACCGTCCATCTTTAGAGAAACAAAATATTTTTACATAATTTATTTCAATTCATAAATAGGTTTCCCAAAATTTTTAGACATATTTAAAAATCACACACAGACACACACACACACACACAGTCACTTACCTCTTATTAATAACAAAACAGAAACTAAATGTCTCCCATTAAGTGTCACACAATTTATATTCAATCGCCATTTCCAGTTGTTTTTTTAATTAAACATTTTCATTAATATGTCATATTTTATTTAACATTAATTTAAATTTTAATAATTAAATAATTTTATTTTATAACATTATTATACAGAAAGTTTTATAATTAATTTAATTTATTAATTAATAAGCAAAAATAATTATAGATTATATATATTTAAAAAAATTAAAAGAAATATTAATAAAATAATTTTAATTAGCAAAAAAATGTTGTGTTAATTTTCATTAAAAAAAAAAAAGGATTCGTTGAAATAGTTACTAACTAAACTAGGAAGGTTTGTATTATAATTTAGAATTAACTTTTTTTTATTTATTTATTATTTTTACAACTGATACAATAAAACTTTACAAAGTCAATTTCCCAATGAGTTTATTGTCCTTTGAAGGGTAATTGACATTGTAATTCACTTCATCATTATTTATTTCCATAAAATAAATAATGATTGACCGGCCAACCGATATTGGACGGCAAAAATATAAAATGCTCCGATTACGTTGGTCAATAGCTCTATCAATACTGCCGTGCTAAGCATATTTTCCTTAACTACATTTTTGGCCAAATTGAGTTATTGATGCCAATCGATAGCTAATAACAAACTTTATCATTAAAACTAAAAACAATAATTAAAACTAAATTGAGAAACACGTGATAAGAAAAATAGTTTTCATTTTTAATGCAAAATTCACTGATTTCAAAACTTTAACATCAATTTTCTCAAAATTCGTTTTTTGTAGATAAGTAAAACATGCTTAGCACGGCAGAATAGGCTTGATGGCTGGTCTCCACTTTCGTATTTTTCTCTTGACAAAAAAAAAATCTAGTCCATTTTTTTCCTCATGACAATTTTTAGTACATTTTCCAAAATACATACACAAAAATGGATTTGAGCATGCGCATTGAAATTTTGTCAAGAGAGGAAAAGATCAGAATATTCAATATTTTTGTCATGACGTTGTGCCATTTGAGCATAAATTGTTTTTTATGCTCAATTTCATTTCATTTTATGTTGAATATTTTGACAAATAAAATGAAATTTTCATTCTTTTTTCACAAAATTTTGTCCTTTTAATGAATTTTAGGTCAAAATATAATAAAATTTGTGTTATTAAAATAAGATATAAATAATAAATCGTGGAATACAAAAGTAATATGCGAAAAAATTGTATTATTCGAAAAACGAACCAAATTCAAAATTTTTTCTTATTCTCAAAGAGAAAAATTAGCTATATTCTTTATGTTAGTAGTGGTAAAAAAATGTCACCAGCCGTTTGTCATTTATTTTTTGTCAAGAGAAAAATATACAAGTGGAGACCAGCCATCAGGATCTGTATTTATTTTGACAACTTGCATTAGGGTTACTCGAATAATTGTAACCATTTCATAGAAAATTCGATTTTATTGAAAATCAACTCTGCTATAGCCCACAGATTTTGGACGGCAAAAATATAAATTGCTCCGATTACGTTGGTCAATAGCTCTATCCATAGGCTTCAGGATCTGTATTTATTTTGCCAACTTGCATTTGGATTGCTCGAATATTTCTAACCATTTCGTAGAAAATTCGATTTTATTGAAAATCAACAGATTTTGAACGGCAAAAATATAAAATGCTCCGATTACGTTGGTCAATAGCTCTATCCATAGGCTTCAGGATTTGTATTTATTTTGCCAACTTGCATTTGGATTGCTCGAATATTTCTAACCATTTCGTAGAAAATTCGATTTTATTGAAAATCAACTGTGCTTGCCCACAGATTTTGAACGGCAAAAATATAAATTGCTCCGATTACGTAGGTCAATAGCTCTATCAATAGGCTTCAGGATCTGTATTTATTTTCCTAACTTGCGTTTGGATTGCTCGAATATTTCTAAACACTTCATAGAAAAATCTATTTTATTGAAAATCAACATGCCCACAGATTTTGAACGGCAAAAATATAAATTGCTCCGATTACGTTGGTCAATAGCTCTATCAATAGGCTTCAGGATCTGTATTTATTTTGCCAACTTGCGTTTGGATTGCTCGAATATTTCTAACCATTTCGTAGAAAATTCGATTTTATTGAAAATCAACAGATTTTGAACGGCAAAAATATAAAATGCTCCGATTACGTTGGCCAATAGCTCTATCAATAGGCTTCAGGATCTGTATTTATTTTGCCAACTTGCGTTTGGATTGCTCGAATATTTCTAACCATTTCGTAGAAAATTCGATTTTATTGAAAATCAACTGTATTATTATAGCCCACAGATTTTGAACGGCAAAAATATAAAATGCTCCGATTACGTTGGTCAATAGCTCTATCAATAGGCTTCAGGATCTGTATTTATTTTCCCAACTTGCGCTTGGATTGCTCGAATATTTCTAACCATTTCGTAGAAAATTCGATTTTATTGAAAATCAACTATGCTGCTCACAGATTTTGAACGGCAAAAATATAAATTGCTCCGATTACGTTGGTCAATAGCTCTATCAATAGGCTTCAGGATCTGTATTTATTTTGCCAACTTGCGTTTGGATTGCTCGAATATTTCTAACCATTTCGTAGAAAATTCGATTTTATTGAAAATCAACTGTGTTATAGCCCACAGATTTTGAACGGCAAAAATATAAAATGCTCCGATTACGTTGGTCAATAGCTCTATCAATAGGCTTCAGGATCTGTATTTATTTTTCCAACTTGCGTTTGGATTGCTCGAATATTTCTAACCATTTCGTAGAAAATTCGATTTTATTGAAAATCAACTGTGCTATTATAGCCCACAGATTTTTAACGGCAAAAATATAAAATGCTCCGATTACGTTGGTCAATAGCTCTATCAATAGGCTTCAGGATCTGTATTTATTTTGCCAACTTGCGTTTGAATTGCTCGAATATTTCTAACCATTTCGTAGAAAATTCGATTTTATTGAAAATCAATTGTGCTATAGCCCACAGATTTTGAACGGCAAAAATATAAAATGCTCCGATTACGTTGGTCAATAGCTCTATCAATAGGCTTCAGGATCTGTATTTATTTTGCCAACTTGCGTTTGAATTGCTCGAATATTTCTAACCATTTCGTAGAAAATTCGATTTTATTGAAAATCAATTGTGCTATAGCCCACAGATTTTGAACGGCAAAAATATAAAATGCTCCGATTACGTTGGTCAATAGCTCTATCAATAGGCTTCAGGATCTGTATTTATTTTGCCAACTTGCGTTTGGATTGCTCAAATATTTCTAACCATTTCGTAGAAAATTCGATTTTATTGAAAATCAATTGTGCTATAGCCCACAGATTTTGAACGCCAAAAATATAAATTGCTCCGATTACGTTGGTCAATAGCTCTATCAATAGGCTTTAGGATCTGTATTTATTTTGCCAACTTGCGTTTGAATTGCTCGAATATTTCTAACCATTTCGTAGAAAATTCGATTTTATTGAAAATCAATTGTGCTATAGCCCACAGATTTTGAACGGCAAAAATATAAATTGCTCCGATTACGTTGGTCAATAGCTCTATCAATGGGCTTCATGATATTTCGGCAAAAATATAAAATGCTCCGATTACGTTGCTCAATAGCTCTATCAATAGGCTTCAGGATCTGTATTTATTTTGCCAACTTGCGTTTGGATTGCTCGAATATTTCTAACCATTTCGTAGAAAATTCGATTTTATTGAAAATCAATTGTGCTATAGCCCACAAATTTTGAACGGCAAAAATATAAAATGCTCCGATTACGTTGCTCAATAGCTCTATCAATAGGCTTCAGGATCTGTATTTATTTTGCCAAGTTGCGTTTGGATTGCTCGAATATTTCTAACCATTTCGTAGAAAATTCGATTTTATTGAAAATCAATTGTGCTATATAGCCCACAGATTTTGAACGGCAAAAATATAAATTGCTCCGATTACGTTGGTCAATAGCTCTATCAATAGGCTTTAGGATCTGTATTTATTTTGCCAACTTGCGTTTGAATTGCTCGAATATTTCTAACCATTTCGTAGAAAATTCGATTTTATTGAAAATCAACTGTGCTATAGCCCACAGATTTTGAACGGCAAAAATATAAATTGCTCCGATTACGTTGGTCAATAGCTCTATCAATAGGCTTCAGGATCTGTATTTATTTTGCCAACTTGCGTTTGGATTGCTCGAATATTTCTAACCATTTCGTAGAAAATTCGATTTTATTGAAAATCAACTTGCCCACAGATTTTGAACGGCAAAAATATAAATTGCTCCGATTACGTTGGTCAATAGCTCTATCAATAGGCTTCAGGATCTGTATTTATTTTGCCAACTTGCGTTTGGATTGCTCGAATATTTCTAACCATTTCGTAGAAAATTCGATATTATTGAAAATCAACTGTTCTGTAGCCCACAGATTTTGAACGGCAAAAATATCAAATGCTCCGATTACGTTGGCCAATAGCTCTATCAATAGGCTTCAGGATCTGTATTTATTTTGAAAACTTGCGTTTAGATTGCTCGAATATTTCTAACCATTTCGTAGAAAATTCGATTTTATTGAAAATCAACTGTGCTATATATAAGCCCACAGATTTTGAACGGCAAAAATATAAAATGCTCCGATTACGTTGGTCAATAGCTCTATCAATAGGCTTCAGGATCTGTATTTATTTTGCCAACTTGCGTTTGGATTGCTCGAATATTTCTAACCATTTCGTAGAAAATTCGATTTTATTGAAAATCAACTGTGCTATAGCCCACAGATTTTTAACGGCAAAAATATAAAATGCTCCGATTACGTTGGTCAATAGCTCTATCAATAGGCTTCAGGATCTGTATTTATTTTGCCAACTTGCGCTTGGATTGCTCGAATATTTCTAACCATTTCGTAGAAAATTCGATTTTATTGAAAATCAACTGTGCCAACAGATTTTGGACGGCAAAAATATAAATTGCTCCGATTACGTTGGTCAATAGCTCTATCCATAGGCTTCAGGATCTGTATTTATTTTGCCAACTTGCATTTGGATTGCTCAAATATTTCTAACCATTTCGTAGAAAATTCGATTTTGTTGAAAATCAACTGTGATCAAATATAAAATTCTCCGATTACGTTGGTCAATAGCTCTATCAATAGGCTTCAGGATCTGTATTTATTTTGCCAACTTGCATTTGGATTGCTCGAATATTTCTAACCATTTCGTAGAAAATTCGATTTTATTGAAAATCAACTGTGCTATAGCCCACAGATTTTGAACGGCAAAAATATAAATTGCTCCGATTACGTTGGTCAATAGCTCTATCAATAGGCTTCAGGATCTGTATTTATTTTGCCAACTTGCGCTTGGATTGCTCGAATATTTCTAACCATTTCGTAGAAAATTCGATTTTATTGAAAATCAACTGTGCCAACAGATTTTGGACGGCAAAAATATAAATTGCTCCGATTACGTTGGTCAATAGCTCTATCCATAGGCTTCAGGATCTGTATTTATTTTGCCAACTTGCATTTGGATTGCTCGAATATTTCTAACCATTTCGTAGAAAATTCGATTTTGTTGAAAATCAACTGTGCTGCCCACAGATTTTGAACGGCAAAAATATAAATTGCTCCGATTACGTTGGTCAATAGCTCTATCAATAGGCTTCAGGATCTGTATTTATTTTGCCAACTTGCGCTTGGATTGCTCGAATATTTCTAACCATTTCGTAGAAAATTCGATTGTATTGAAAATCAACTGTGTTATAGCCCACAGATTTTTAACGGCAAAAATATAAAATGCTCCGATTACGTTGGTCAATAGCTCTATCAATAGGCTTCAGGATCTGTATTTATTTTGCCAACTTGCGTTTGAATTGCTCGAATATTTCTAACCATTTCGTAGAAAATTCGATTTTATTGAAAATCAACTGTGCTGCCCACAGATTTTGAACGGCAAAAATATAAATTGCTCCGATTACGTTGGTCAATAGCTCTATCAATAGGCTTCAGGATCTGTATTTATTTTGCCAACTTGTGCTCGGATTGCTCGAATATTTCTAACCATTTCGTAGAAAATTCAATTTTATTGAAAATCAACTGTGTTATAGCCCACAGATTTTGAACGGCAAAAATATAAAATGCTCCGATTACGTTGGTCAATAGCTCTATCAATAAGCTTCAGGATCTGTATTTATTTTGCCAACTTGCATTTGGATTGCTCGAATATTTCTAACCATTTCGTAGAAAATTCGATTTTATTGAAAATCAACTGTGCTGCCCACAGATTTTGAACGGCAAAAATATAAATTGCTCCGATTACGTTGGTCAATAGCTCTATCAATAGGCTTCAGGATCTGTATTTATTTTGCCAACTTGCGCTTGGATTGCTCGAATATTTCTAACCATTTCGTAGAAAATTCGATTTTATTGAAAATCAACTGTGTTATAGCCCACAGATTTTGAACGGCAAAAATATAAAATGCTCCGATTACGTTGGTCAATAGCTCTATCAATAGGCTTCAGGATCTGTATTTATTTTTCCAACTTGCGTTTGGATTGCTCGAATATTTCTAACCATTTCGTAGAAAATTCGATTTTATTGAAAATCAACTGTTCTGTAGCCCACAGATTTTGAACGGCAAAAATATAAAATGCTCCGATTACGTTGGCCAATAGCTCTATCAATAGGCTTCAGGATCTGTATTTATTTTGACAACTTGCGTTTAGATTGCTCGAATATTTCTAACCATTTCGTAGAAAATTCGATTTTATTGAAAATCAACTGTGCTATATATAGCCCACAGATTTTGAACGGCAAAAATATAAATTGCTCCGATTACGTTGGTCAATAGCTCTATCAATAGGCTTTAGGATCTGTATTTATTTTGCCAACTTGCGTTTGGATTGCTCGAATATTTCTAACCATTTCGTAGAAAATTCGATTTTGTTGAAAATCAACTGTGCTATAGCCCACAAATTTTGAACGGCAAAAATATAAAATGCTCCGATTACGTTGGCCAATAGCTCTATCAATAGGCTTCAGGATCTGTATTTATTTTGCCAACTTGCGTTTGAATTGCTCGAATATTTCTAACCATTTCGTAGAAAATTCGATTTTATTGAAAATCAACTGTGCTGCCCACAGATTTTGAACGGCAAAAATATAAATTGCTCCGATTACGTTGGTCAATAGCTCTATCAATAGGCTTCAGGATCTGTATTTATTTTGCCAACTTGCGCTTGGATTGCTCGAATATTTCTAACCATTTCGTAGAAAATTCGATTTTATTGAAAATCAACTGTGTTATAGCCCACAGATTTTGAACGGCAAAAATATAAAATGCTCCGATTACGTTGGTCAATAGCTCTATCAATAGGCTTCAGGATCTGTATTTATTTTACCAACTTGCATTTGGATTGCTCGAATATTTCTAACCATTTCGTAGAAAATTCGATTTTATTGAAAATCAACTGTCCACAGATTTTGAACGGCAAAAATATAAAATGCTCCGATTACGTTGGTCAATAGCTCTATCAATAGGCTTCAGGATCTGTATTTATTTTGCCAACTTGCGTTTGAATTGCTCGAATATTTCTAACCATTTCGTAGAAAATTCAATTTTATTGAAAATCAACTGTGCTGCCCACAGATTTTGAACGGCAAAAATATAAATTGCTCCGATTACGTTGGTCAATAGCTCTATCAATAGGCTTCAGGATCTGTATTTATTTTGCCAACTTGCGTTTGGATTGCTCGAATATTTCTAACCATTTCGTATAAAATTCGATTTTATTGAAAATCAACTGTTCTGTAGCCCACAGATTTTGAACGGCAAAAATATAAAATGCTCCGATTACGTTGGCCAATAGCTCTATCAATAGGCTTCAGGATCTGTATTTATTTTGCCAACTTGCGTTTGAATTGCTCGAATATTTCTAACCATTTCGTAGAAAATTCGATTTTATTGAAAATCAATTGTGCTATAGCCCACAGATTTTGAACGGCAAAAATATAAAATGCTCCGATTACGTTGGCCAATAGCTCTATCAATAGGCTTCAGGATCTGTATTTATTTTGACAACTTGCGTTTGGATTGCTCGAATATTTCTAACCATTTCGTAGAAAATTCGATTTTATTGAAAATCAACTGTGTTATAGCCCACAGATTTTGAACGGCAAAAATATAAAATGCTCCGATTACGTTGGCCAATAGCTCTATCAATAGGCTTCAGGATCTGTATTTATTTTGACAACTTGCGTTTAGATTGCTCGAATATTTCTAACCATTTCGTAGAAAATTCGATTTTATTGAAAATCAACTGTGCTATGTATAGCCCACAGATTTTGAACGGCAAAAATATAAAATGCTCCGATTACGTTGGTCAATAGCTCTATCAATAGGCTTCAGGATCTGTATTTATTTTTCCAACTTGCGTTTGGATTGCTCGAATATTTCTAACCATTTCGTAGAAAATTCGATTTTATTGAAAATCAACTGTTCTGTAGCCCACAGATTTTGAACGGCAAAAATATCAAATGCTCCGATTACGTTGGTCAATAGCTCTATCAATAGGCTTCAGGATCTGTATTTATTTTGCCAACTTGCGTTTGAATTGCTCGAATATTTCTAACCATTTCGTAGAAAATTCGATTTTATTGAAAATCAACTGTGCCAACAGATTTTGGACGGCAAAAATATAAATTGCTCCGATTACGTTGGTCAATAGCTCTATCCATAGGCTTCAGGATCTGTATTTATTTTGCCAACTTGCATTTGGATTGCTCGAATATTTCTAACCATTTCGTAGAAAATTCGATTTTGTTGAAAATCAACTGTGATCAAATATAAAATTCTCCGATTACGTTGGTCAATAGCTCTATCAATAGGCTTCAGGATCTGTATTTATTTTGCCAACTTGCATTTGGATTGCTCGAATATTTCTAACCATTTCGTAGAAAATTCGATTTTATTGAAAATCAACTGTGCTATAGCCCACAGATTTTTAACGGCAAAAATATAAAATGCTCCGATTACGTTGGTCAATAGCTCTATCAATAGGGTTCAGGATCTGTATTTATTTTGCCAACTTGCGTTTGAATTGCTCGAATATTTCTAACCATTTCGTAGAAAATTCGATTTTATTGAAAATCAACTGTGCTGCCCACAGATTTTGAACGGCAAAAATATAAATTGCTCCGATTACGTTGGTCAATAGCTCTATCAATAGGCTTTAGGATCTGTATTTATTTTGCCAACTTGCGTTTGGATTGCTCGAATATTTCTAACCATTTCGTAGAAAATTCGATTTTGTTGAAAATCAACTGTGCTATAGCCCACAGATTTTGAACGGCAAAAATATAAAATGCTCCGATTACGTTGGCCAATAGCTCTATCAATAGGCTTCAGGATCTGTATTTATTTTGCCAACTTGCGTTTGAATTGCTCGAATATTTCTAACCATTTCGTAGAAAATTCGATTTTATTGAAAATCAACTGTGCTGCCCACAGATTTTGAACGGCAAAAATATAAATTGCTCCGATTACGTTGGTCAATAGCTCTATCAATAGGCTTCAGGATCTGTATTTATTTTGCCAAGTTGCGCTTGGATTGCTCGAATATTTCTAACCATTTCGTAGAAAATTCGATTTTATTGAAAATCAACTGTGTTATAGCCCACAGATTTTGAACGGCAAAAATATAAAATGCTCCGATTACGTTGGTCAATAGCTCTATCAATAGGCTTCAGGATCTGTATTTATTTTTCCAACTTGCGTTTGGATTGCTCGAATATTTCTAACCATTTCGTAGAAAATTCGATTTTATTGAAAATCAACTTTTCTGTAGCCCACAGATTTTGAACGGCAAAAATATCAAATGCTCCGATTACGTTGGCCAATAGCTCTATCAATAGGCTTCAGGATCTGTATTTATTTTTCCAACTTGCGTTTGGATTGCTCGAATATTTCTAACCATTTCGTAGAAAATTCGATTTTATTGAAAATCAACTGTGCAATATATAGCCCACAGATTTTGAACGGCAAAAATATAAATTGCTCCGATTACGTTGGTTAATAGCTCTATCAATAGGCTTCAGGATCTGTATTTATTTTGCCAACTTGCGTTTGAATTGCTCGAATATTTCTAACCATTTCGTAGAAAATTCGATTTTATTGAAAATCAACTGTCCACAGATTTTGAACGGCAAAAATATAAAATGCTCCGATTACGTTGGTCAATAGCTCTATCAATAGGCTTCAGGATCTGTATTTATTTTGCCAACTTGCATTTGGATTGCTCGAATATTTCTAACCATTTCGTAGAAAATTCCATTTTATTGAAAATCAACTGTCCACAGATTTTGAACGGCAAAAATATAAAATGCTCCGATTACGTTGGTCAATAGCTCTATCAATACACTTCAGGATCTGTATTTATTTTGCCAACTTGCGTTTGGATTGCTCGAATATTTCTAACCATTTCGTAGAAAATTCGATTTTGTTGAAAATCAACTGTGCTGCCCACAGATTTTGAACGGCAAAAATATAAATTGCTCCGATTACGTTGGTCAATAGCTCTATCAATAGGCTTCAGGATCTGTATTTATTTTGCCAACTTGCGCTTGGATTGCTCGAATATTTCTAACCATTTCGTAGAAAATTCGATTTTATTGAAAATAAACTGTGTTATAGCCCACAGATTTTGAACGGCAAAAATATAAAATGCACCGATTACGTTGGTCAATAGCTCTATCAATAGGCTTCAGGATCTGTATTTATTTTTCCAACTTGCGTTTGGATTGCTCGAATATTTCTAACCATTTCGTAGAAAATTCGATTTTATTGAAAATCAACTGTTCTGTAGCCCACAGATTTTGAACGGCAAAAATATAAAATGCTCCGATTACGTTGGCCAATAGCTCTATCAATAGGCTTCAGGATCTGTATTTATTTTGACAACTTGCGTTTAGATTGCTCGAATATTTCTAACCATTTCGTAGAAAATTCGATTTTATTGAAAATCAACTGTGCTATATATAGCCCACAGATTTTGAACGGCAAAAATATAAATTGCTCCGATTACGTTGGTCAATAGCTCTATCAATAGGCTTTAGGATCTGTATTTATTTTGCCAACTTGCGTTTGAATTGCTCGAATATTTCTAACCATTTCGTAGAAAATTCGATTTTATTGAAAATCAATTGTGCTATAGCCCACAGATTTTAAACGGCAAAAATATAAAATGCTCCGATTACGTTGGTCAATAGCTCTATCAATAGGCTTTAGGATCTGTATTTATTTTGCCAACTTGCGCTTGGATTGCTCGAATATTTCTAACCATTTCGTAGAAAATTCGATTTTGTTGAAAATCAACTGTGCTATAGCCCACAGATTTTGAACGGCAAAAATATAAAATGCTCCGATTACGTTGGCCAATAGCTCTATCAATAGGCTTCAGGATCTGTATTTATTTTGACAACTTGCGTTTGGATTGCTCGAATATTTCTAACCATTTCGTAGAAAATTCGATTTTATTGAAAATCAACTGTTCTGTAGCCCACAGATTTTGAACGGCAAAAATATCAAATGCTCCGATTACGTTGGCCAATAGCTCTATCAATAGGCTTCAGGATCTGTATTTATTTTGACAACTTGCGTTTGGATTGCTCGAATATTTCTAACCATTTCGTAGAAAATTCGATTTTATTGAAAATCAACTGTCCACAGATTTTGAACGGCAAAAATATAAAATGCTCCGATTACGTTGGTCAATAGCTCTATCAATAGGCTTCAGGATCTGTATTTATTTTGCCAACTTGCATTTGGATTGCTCGAATATTTCTAACCATTTCGTAGAAAATTCGATTTTATTGAAAATCAATTGTGCTATAGCCCACAGATTTTGAACGGCAAAAATATAAAATGCTCCGATTACGTTGGTCAATAGCTCTATCAATACACTTCAGGATCTGTATTTATTTTGCCAACTTGCGTTTGGATTGCTCGAATATTTCTAACCATTTCGTAGAAAATTCGATTTTGTTGAAAATCAACTGTGCTGCCCACAGATTTTGAACGGCAAAAATATAAATTGCTCCGATTACGTTGGTCAATAGCTCTATCAATAGGCTTCAGGATCTGTATTTATTTTGCCAACTTGCGCTTGGATTGCTCGAATATTTCTAACCATTTCGTAGAAAATTCGATTTTATTGAAAATAAACTGTGTTATAGCCCACAGATTTTGAACGGCAAAAATATAAAATGCTCCGATTACGTTGGTCAATAGCTCTATCAATAGGCTTCAGGATCTGTATTTATTTTTCCAACTTGCGTTTGGATTGCTCGAATATTTCTAACCATTTCGTAGAAAATTCGATTTTATTGAAAATCAACTGTTCTGTAGCCCACAGATTTTGAACGGCAAAAATATAAAATGCTCCGATTACGTTGGCCAATAGCTCTATCAATAGGCTTCAGGATCTGTATTTATTTTGACAACTTGCGTTTAGATTGCTCGAATATTTCTAACCATTTCGTAGAAAATTCGATTTTATTGAAAATCAACTGTGCTATATATAGCCCACAGATTTTGAACGGCAAAAATATCAAATGCTCCGATTACGTTGGCCAATAGCTCTATCAATAGGCTTCAGGATCTGTATTTATTTTTCCAACTTGCGTTTGGATTGCTCGAATATTTCTAACCATTTCGTAGAAAATTCGATTTTATTGAAAATCAACTGTGCAATATATAGCCCACAGATTTTGAACGGCAAAAATATAAATTGCTCCGATTACGTTGGTCAATAGCTCTATCAATAGGCTTCAGGATCTGTATTTATTTTGCCAACTTGCGTTTGAATTGCTCGAATATTTCTAACCATTTCGTAGAAAATTCGATTTTATTGAAAATCAACTGTCCACAGATTTTGAACGGCAAAAATATAAAATGCTCCGATTACGTTGGTCAATAGCTCTATCAATAGGCTTCAGGATCTGTATTTATTTTGCCAACTTGCATTTGGATTGCTCGAATATTTCTAACCATTTCGTAGAAAATTCGATTTTATTGAAAATCTACTGTCCACAGATTTTGAACGGCAAAAATATAAAATGCTCCGATTACGTTGGTCAATAGCTCTATCAATACACTTCAGGATCTGTATTTATTTTGCCAACTTGCGTTTGGATTGCTCGAATATTTCTAACCATTTCGTAGAAAATTCGATTTTGTTGAAAATCAACTGTGCTGCCCACAGATTTTGAACGGCAAAAATATAAATTGCTCCGATTACGTTGGTCAATAGCTCTATCAATAGGCTTCAGGATCTGTATTTATTTTGCCAACTTGCGCTTGGATTGCTCGAATATTTCTAACCATTTCGTAGAAAATTCGATTTTATTGAAAATAAACTGTGTTATAGCCCACAGATTTTGAACGGCAAAAATATAAAATGCTCCGATTACGTTGGTCAATAGCTCTATCAATAGGCTTCAGGATCTGTATTTATTTTTCCAACTTGCGTTTGGATTGCTCGAATATTTCTAACCATTTCGTAGAAAATTCGATTTTATTGAAAATCAACTGTTCTGTAGCCCACAGATTTTGAACGGCAAAAATATAAAATGCTCCGATTACGTTGGCCAATAGCTCTATCAATAGGCTTCAGGATCTGTATTTATTTTGCCAACTTGCGCTTGGATTGCTCGAATATTTCTAACCATTTCGTAGAAAATTCGATTTTGTTGAAAATCAACTGTGCTATAGCCCACAGATTTTGAACGGCAAAAATATAAAATGCTCCGATTACGTTGGCCAATAGCTCTATCAATAGGCTTCAGGATCTGTATTTATTTTGACAACTTGCGTTTGGATTGCTCGAATATTTCTAACCATTTCGTAGAAAATTCGATTTTATTGAAAATCAACTGTTCTGTAGCCCACAGATTTTGAACGGCAAAAATATCAAATGCTCCGATTACGTTGGCCAATAGCTCTATCAATAGGCTTCAGGATCTGTATTTATTTTGACAACTTGCGTTTGGATTGCTCGAATATTTCTAACCATTTCGTAGAAAATTCGATTTTATTGAAAATCAACTGTTCTGTAGCCCACAGATTTTGAACGGCAAAAATATAAAATGCTCCGATTACGTTGGTCAATAGCTCTATCAATAGGCTTCAGGATCTGTATTTATTTTTCCAACTTGCGTTTGGATTGCTCGAATATTTCTAACCATTTCGTAGAAAATTCGATTTTATTGAAAATCAACTGTTCTGTAGCCCACAGATTTTGAACGGCAAAAATATCAAATGCTCCGATTACGTTGGTCAATAGCTCTATCAATAGGCTTCAGGATTTGTATTTATTTTGCCAACTTGCGTTTGAATTGCTCGAATATTTCTAACCATTTCGTAGAAAATTCGATTTTATTGAAAATCAATTGTGCTATAGCCCACAGATTTTGAACGGCAAAAATATAAAATGCTCCGATTACGTTGGTCAATAGCTCTATCAATAGGCTTTAGAATCTGTATTTATTTTGCCAACTTGCGTTTGAATTGCTCGAATATTTCTAACCATTTCGTAGAAAATTCGATTTTATTGAAAATCAATTGTGCTATAGCCCACAGATTTTGAACGGCAAAAATATAAAATGCTCCGATTACGTTGGCCAATAGCTCTATCAATAGGCTTCAGGATCTGTATTTATTTTGCCAACTTGCGTTTGAATTGCTCGAATATTTCTAACCATTTCGTAGAAAATTCGATTTTATTGAAAATCAACTGTGCTGCCCACAGATTTTGAACGGCAAAAATATAAATTGCTCCGATTACGTTGGTCAATAGCTCTATCAATAGGCTTCAGGATCTGTATTTATTTTGCCAACTTGCGCTTGGATTGCTCGAATATTTCTAACCATTTCGTAGAAAATTCGATTTTATTGAAATCAACTGTGCTATAGCCCACAGATTTTGAACGGCAAAAATATAAAATGCTCCGATTACGTTGGTCAATAGCTCTATCAATAGGCTTCAGGATCTGTATTTATTTTTCCAACTTGCGTTTGGATTGCTCGAATATTTCTAACCATTTCTTAGAAAATTCGATTTTGTTGAAAATCAACTGTGCTATAGCCCACAGATTTTGAACGGCAAAAATATAAATTGCTCCGATTTCCAACTTGCGTTTGGATTGCTCGAATATTTCTAACCATTTCGTAGAAAATTCGATTTTATTGAAAATCAACTGTTCTGTAGCCCACAGATTTTGAACGGCAAAAATATCAAATGCTCCGATTACGTTGGCCAATAGCTCTATCAATAGGCTTCAGGATCTGTATTTATTTTGCCAACTTGCGTTTGAATTGCTCGAATATTTCTAACCATTTCGTAGAAAATTCGATTTTATTGAAAATCAACTGTGCTGCCCACAGATTTTGAACGGCAAAAATATAAATTGCTCCGATTACGTTGGTCAATAGCTCTATCAATAGGCTTTAGGATCTGTATTTATTTTGCCAACTTGCGTTTGGATTGCTCGAATATTTCTAACCATTTCGTAGAAAATTCGATTTTATTGAAAATCAATTGTGCTATAGCCCACAGATTTTGAACGGCAAAAATATAAAATGCTCCGATTACGTTGGTCAATAGCTCTATCAATAGGCTTCAGGATCTGTATTTATTTTGCCAACTTGCGTTTGGATTGCTCGAATATTTCTAACCATTTCGTAGAAAATTCGATTTTATTGAAAATCAACTGTGCTGCCCACAGATTTTGAACGGCAAAAATATAAATTGCTCCGATTACGTTGGTCAATAGCTCTATCAATAGGCTTCAGGATCTGTATTTATTTTGCCAACTTGCGCTTGGATTGCTCGAATATTTCTAACCATTTCGTAGAAAATTCGATTTTATTGAAAATCAACTGTGTTGCCCACAGATTTTGAACGGCAAAAATATAAAATGCTCCGATTACGTTGGTCAATAGCTCTATCAATAGGCTTCAGGATCTGTATTTATTTTTCCAACTTGCGTTTGGATTGCTCGAATATTTCTAACCATTTCGTAGAAAATTCGATTTTATTGAAAATCAACTGTTCTGTAGCCCACAGATTTTGAACGGCAAAAATATCAAATGCTCCGATTACGTTGGCCAATAGCTCTATCAATAGGCTTCAGGATCTGTATTTATTTTGCCAACTTGCGTTTGAATTGCTCGAATATTTCTAACCATTTCGTAGAAAATTCGATTTTATTGAAAATCAACTGTGCTGCCCACAGATTTTGAACGGCAAAAATATAAAATGCTCCGATTACGTTGGCCAATAGCTCTATCAATAGGCTTCAGGATCTGTATTTATTTTGCCAACTTGCGTTTGAATTGCTCGAATATTTCTAACCATTTCGTAGAAAATTCGATTTTATTGAAAATCAACTGTGCTGCCCACAGATTTTGAACGGCAAAAATATAAATTGCTCCGATTACGTTGGTCAATAGCTCTATCAATAGGCTTCAGGATCTGTATTTATTTTGCCAACTTGCGCTTGGATTGCTCGAATATTTCTAACCATTTCGTAGAAAATTCGATTTTATTGAAAATCAACTGTGCTATAGCCCACAGATTTTGAACGGCAAAAATATAAAATGCTCCGATTACGTTGGTCAATAGCTCTATCAATAGGCTTCAGGATCTGTATTTATTTTTCCAACTTGCGTTTGGATTGCTCGAATATTTCTAACCATTTCTTAGAAAATTCGATTTTGTTGAAAATCAACTGTGCTATAGCCCACAGATTTTGAACGGCAAAAATATAAATTGCTCCGATTTCCAACTTGCGTTTGGATTGCTCGAATATTTCTAACCATTTCGTAGAAAATTCGATTTTATTGAAAATCAACTGTTCTGTAGCCCACAGATTTTGAACGGCAAAAATATAAAATGCTCCGATTACGTTGGCCAATAGCTCTATCAATAGGCTTCAGGATCTGTATTTATTTTGCCAACTTGCGTTTGAATTGCTCGAATATTTCTAACCATTTCGTAGAAAATTCGATTTTATTGAAAATCAACTGTGCTGCCCACAGATTTTGAACGGCAAAAATATAAATTGCTCCGATTACGTTGGTCAATAGCTCTATCAATAGGCTTCAGGATCTGTATTTATTTTGCCAACTTGCGCTTGGATTGCTCGAATATTTCTAACCATTTCGTAGAAAATTCGATTTTATTGAAAATCAACTGTGCTATAGCCCACAGATTTTGAACGGCAAAAATATAAAATGCTCCGATTACGTTGGTCAATAGCTCTATCAATAGGCTTCAGGATCTGTATTTATTTTTCCAACTTGCGTTTGGATTGCTCGAATATTTCTAACCATTTCTTAGAAAATTCGATTTTGTTGAAAATCAACTGTGCTATAGCCCACAGATTTTGAACGGCAAAAATATAAATTGCTCCGATTTCCAACTTGCGTTTGGATTGCTCGAATATTTCTAACCATTTCGTAGAAAATTCGATTTTATTGAAAATCAACTGTTCTGTAGCCCACAGATTTTGAACGGCAAAAATATCAAATGCTCCGATTACGTTGGCCAATAGCTCTATCAATAGGCTTCAGGATCTGTATTTATTTTGACAACTTGCGTTTAGATTGCTCGAATATTTCTAACCATTTCGTAGAAAATTCGATTTTATTAAAAATCAACTGTGCTGCCCACAGATTTTGAACGGCAAAAATATAAATTGCTCCGATTACGTTGGTCAATAGCTCTATCAATAGGCTTTAGGATCTGTATTTATTTTGCCAACTTGCGTTTGGATTGCTCGAATATTTCTAACCATTTCGTAGAAAATTCGATTTTATTGAAAATCAATTGTGCTATAGCCCACAGATTTTGAACGGCAAAAATATAAAATGCTCCGATTACGTTGGTCAATAGCTCTATCAATAGGCTTCAGGATCTGTATTTATTTTGCCAACTTGCGTTTGGATTGCTCGAATATTTCTAACCATTTCGTAGAAAATTCGATTTTATTGAAAATCAACTGTGCTGCCCACAGATTTTGAACGGCAAAAATATAAATTGCTCCGATTACGTTGGTCAATAGCTCTATCAATAGGCTTCAGGATCTGTATTTATTTTGCCAACTTGCGCTTGGATTGCTCGAATATTTCTAACCATTTCGTAGAAAATTCGATTTTATTGAAAATCAACTGTGTTATAGCCCACAGATTTTGAACGGCAAAAATATAAAATGCTCCGATTACGTTGGTCAATAGCTCTATCAATAGGCTTCAGGATCTGTATTTATTTTGCCAACTTGCGTTTGGATTGCTCGAATATTTCTAACCATTTCGTAGAAAATTCGATTTTATTGGAAATCCACTGTTCTGTAGCCCACAGATTTTGAACGGCAAAAATATAAAATGCTCCGATTACGTTGGCCAATAGCTCTATCAATAGGCTTCAGGATCTGTATTTATTTTGCCAACTTGCGTTTGAATTGCTCGAATATTTCTAACCATTTCGTAGAAAATTCGATTTTATTGAAAATCAACTGTGCTGCCCACAGATTTTGAACGGCAAAAATATAAATTGCTCCGATTACGTTGGTCAATAGCTCTATCAATAGGCTTCAGGATCTGTATTTATTTTGCCAACTTGCGCTTGGATTGCTCGAATATTTCTAACCATTTCGTAGAAAATTCGATTTTATTGAAAATAAACTGTGTTATAGCCCACAGATTTTGAACGGCAAAAATATAAAATGTTCCGATTACGTTGGTCAATAGCTCTATCAATAGGCTTCAGGATCTGTATTTATTTTTCCAACTTGCGTTTGGATTGCTCGAATATTTCTAACCATTTCGTAGAAAATTCGATTTTATTGAAAATCAACTGTTCTGTAGCCCACAGATTTTGAACGGCAAAAATATAAAATGCTCCGATTACGTTGGCCAATAGCTCTATCAATAGGCTTCAGGATCTGTATTTATTTTGACAACTTGCGTTTAGATTGCTCGAATATTTCTAACCATTTCGTAGAAAATTCGATTTTATTGAAAATCAACTGTGCTATATATAGCCCACAGATTTTGAACGGCAAAAATATAAATTGCTCCGATTACGTTGGTCAATAGCTCTATCAATAGGCTTTAGGATTTGTATTTATTTTGCCAACTTGCGTTTGGATTGCTCGAATATTTCTAACCATTTCGTAGAAAATTCGATTTTGTTGAAAATCAACTGTGCTGCCCACAGATTTTGAACGGCAAAAATATAAAATGCTCCGATTACGTTGGCCAATAGCTCTATCAATAGGCTTCAGGATCTGTATTTATTTTGCCAACTTGCGTTTGAATTGCTCGAATATTTCTAACCATTTCGTAGAAAATTCGATTTTATTGAAAATCAACTGTGCTGCCCACAGATTTTGAACGGCAAAAATATAAATTGCTCCGATTACGTTGGTCAATAGCTCTATCAATAGGCTTCAGGATCTGTATTTATTTTGCCAACTTGCGCTTGGATTGCTCGAATATTTCTAACCATTTCGTAGAAAATTCGATTTTATTGAAAATCAACTGTTCTGTAGCCCACAGATTTTGAACGGCAAAAATATCAAATGCTCCGATTACGTTGGCCAATAGCTCTATCAATAGGCTTCAGGATCTGTATTTATTTTGAGAACTTGCGTTTAGATTGCTCGAATATTTCTAACCATTTCGTAGAAAATTCGATTTTATTGAAAATCAACTGTTCTGTAGCCCACAGATTTTGAACGGCAAAAATATAAATTGCTCCGATTACGTTGGTCAATAGCTCTATCAATAGGCTTTAGGATCTGTATTTATTTTGCCAACTTGCGTTTGAATTGCTCGAATATTTCTAACCATTTCGTAGAAAATTCGATTTTATTGAAAATCAATTGTGCTATAGCCCACAGATTTTGAACGGCAAAAATATAAAATGCTCCGATTACGTTGGTCAATAGCTCTATCAATAGGCTTCAGGATCTGTATTTATTTTGCCAACTTGCGTTTGGATTGCTCGAATATTTCTAACCATTTCGTAGAAAATTCGATTTTGTTGAAAATCAACTGTGCTATAGCCCACAGATTTTAAACGGCAAAAATATAAAATGCTCCGATTACGTTGGCCAATAGCTCTATCAATAGGCTTCAGGATCTGTATTTATTTTGACAACTTGCGTTTAGATTGCTCGAATATTTCTAACCATTTCGTAGGAAATTCGATTTTATTGAAAATCAACTGTGCTATGTATAGCCCACAGATTTTGAACGGCAAAAATATAAAATGCTCCGATTACGTTGGTCAATAGCTCTATCAATAGGCTTCAGGATCTGTATTTATTTTGTCAACTTGCGTTTGGATTGCTCGAATATTTCTAACCATTTCGTAGAAAATTCGATTTCATTGAAAATCAACTGTTCTGTAGCCCACAGATTTTGAACGGCAAAAATATCAAATGCTCCGATTACGTTGGCCAATAGCTCTATCAATAGGCTTCAGGATCTGTATTTATTTTGCCAACTTGCGTTTGAATTGCTCGAATATTTCTAACCATTTCGTAGGAAATTCGATTTTATTGAAAATCAACTGTGCTGCCCACAGATTTTGAACGGCAAAAATATAAATTGCTCCGATTACGTTGGTCAATAGCTCTATCAATAGGCTTCAGGATCTATATTTATTTTGACAACTTGCGTTTAGATTGCTCGAATATTTCTAACCATTTCGTAGAAAATTCGATTTTATTGAAAATCAACTGTTCTGTAGCCCACAGATTTTGAACGGCAAAAATATCAAATGCTCCGATTGCGTTGGCCAATAGCTCTATCAATAGGCTTCAGGATCTGTATTTATTTTGCCAAGTTGCGTTTAGATTGCTCGAATATTTCTAACCATTTCGTAGAAAATTCGATTTTATTGAAAATCAACTGTGCTGCCCACAGATTTTGAACGGCAAAAATATAAATTGCTCCGATTACGTTGGTCAATAGCTCTATCAATAGGCTTCAGGATCTGTATTTATTTTGCCAACTTGCGCTTGGATTGCTCGAATATTTCTAACCATTTCGTAGAAAATTCGAATTTATTGAAAATCAACTGTGTTATAGCCCACAGATTTTGAACGGCAAAAATATAAAATGCTCCGATTACGTTGGTCAATAGCTCTATCAATAGGCTTCAGAATCTGTATTTATTTTTCCAACTTGCGTTTGGATTGCTCGAATATTTCTAACCATTTCGTAGAAAATTCGATTTTGTTGAAAATCAACTGTGCTGCCCACAGATTTTGAACGGCAAAAATATAAAATGCTCCGATTACGTTGGCCAATAGCTCTATCAATAGGCTTCAGGATCTGTATTTATTTTGCCAACTTGCGTTTGAATTGCTCGAATATTTCTAACCATTTCGTAGAAAATTCGATTTTATTGAAAATCAACTGTGCTGCCCACAGATTTTGAACGGCAAAAATATAAATTGCTCCGATTACGTTGGTCAATAGCTCTATCAATAGGCTTCAGGATCTGTATTTATTTTGCCAACTTGCGCTTGGATTGCTCGAATATTTCTAACCATTTCGTAGAAAATTCGATTTTATTGAAAATCAACTGTTCTGTAGCCCACAGATTTTGAACGGCAAAAATATCAAATGCTCCGATTACGTTGGCCAATAGCTCTATCAATAGGCTTCAGGATCTGTATTTATTTTGACAACTTGCGTTTAGATTGCTCGAATATTTCTAACCATTTCGTAGAAAATTCGATTTTATTGAAAATCAACTGTGCTATAGCCCACAGATTTTGAACGGCAAAAATATAAATTGCTCCGATTACGTTGGTCAATAGCTCTATCAATAGGCTTTAGGATCTGTATTTATTTTGCCAACTTGCGTTTGGATTGCTCGAATATTTCTAACCATTTCGTAGAAAATTCGATTTTGTTGAAAATCAACTGTGCTGCCCACAGATTTTGAACGGCAAAAATATAAAATGCTCCGATTACGTTGGCCAATAGCTCTATCAATAGGCTTCAGGATCTGTATTTATTTTGCCAACTTGCGTTTGAATTGCTCGAATGTTTCTAACCATTTCGTAGAAAATTCGATTTTATTGAAAATCAACTGTGCTGCCCACAGATTTTGAACGGCAAAAATATAAATTGCTCCGATTACGTTGGTCAATAGCTCTATCAATAGGCTTCAGGATCTGTATTTATTTTGCCAACTTGCGCTTGGATTGCTCGAATATTTCTAACCATTTCGTAGAAAATTCGATTTTATTGAAAATCAACTGTTCTGTAGCCCACAGATTTTGAACGGCAAAAATATCAAATGCTCCGATTACGTTGGCCAATAGCTCTATCAATAGGCTTCAGGATCTGTATTTATTTTGACAACTTGCGTTTAGATTGCTCGAATATTTCTAACCATTTCGTAGGAAATTCGATTTTATTGAAAATCAACTGTGCTATGTATAGCCCACAGATTTTGAACGGCAAAAATATAAAATGCTCCGATTACGTTGGTCAATAGCTCTATCAATAGGCTTCAGGATCTGTATTTATTTTTCCAACTTGCGTTTGGATTGCTCGAATATTTCTAACCATTTCGTAGAAAATTCGATTTTATTGAAAATCAACTGTTCTGTAGCCCACAGATTTTGAACGGCAAAAATATCAAATGCTCCGATTACGTTGGCCAATAGCTCTATCAATAGGCTTCAGGATCTGTATTTATTTTGCCAACTTGCGTTTGAATTGCTCAAATATTTATAACCATTTCGTAGAAAATTCGATTTTATTGAAAATCAACTGTGCTGCCCACAGATTTTGAACGGCAAAAATATAAATTGCTCCGATTACGTTGGTCAATAGCTCTATCAATAGGCTTCAGGATCTGTATTTATTTTGCCAACTTGCGCTTGGATTGCTCGAATATTTCTAACCATTTCGTAGAAAATTCGATTTTATTGAAAATCAACTGTGCTGCCCACAGATTTTGAACGGCAAAAATATAAATTGCTCCGATTACGTTGGTCAATAGCTCTATCAATAGGCTTCAGGATCTGTATTTATTTTGCCAACTTGCGCTTGGATTGCTCGAATATTTCTAACCATTTCGTAGAAAATTCGATTTTATTGAAAATCAACTGTTCTGTAGCCCACAGATTTTGAACGGCAAAAATATCAAATGCTCCGATTACGTTGGCCAATAGCTCTATCAATAGGCTTCAGGATCTGTATTTATTTTGACAACTTGCGTTTAGATTGCTCGAATATTTCTAACCATTTCGTAGAAAATTCGATTTTATTGAAAATCAACTGTTCTGTAGCCCACAGATTTTGAACGGCAAAAATATAAATTGCTCCGATTACGTTGGTCAATAGCTCTATCAATAGGCTTTAGGATCTGTATTTATTTTGCCAACTTGCGTTTGAATTGCTCGAATATTTCTAACCATTTCGTAGAAAATTCGATTTTATTGAAAATCAATTGTGCTATAGCCCACAGATTTTGAACGGCAAAAATATAAAATGCTCCGATTACGTTGGTCAATAGCTCTATCAATAGGCTTCAGGATCTGTATTTATTTTGCCAACTTGCGTTTGGATTGCTCGAATATTTCTAACCATTTCGTAGAAAATTCGATTTTGTTGAAAATCAACTGTGCTATAGCCCACAGATTTTAAACGGCAAAAATATAAAATGCTCCGATTACGTTGGCCAATAGCTCTATCAATAGGCTTCAGGATCTGTATTTATTTTGACAACTTGCGTTTAGATTGCTCGAATATTTCTAACCATTTCGTAGGAAATTCGATTTTATTGAAAATCAACTGTTCTGTAGCCCACAGATTTTGAACGGCAAAAATATCAAATGCTCCGATTACGTTGGCCAATAGCTCTATCAATAGGCTTCAGGATCTGTATTTATTTTGACAACTTGCGTTTAGATTGCTCGAATATTTCTAACCATTTCGTAGAAAATTCGATTTTATTGAAAATCAACTGTTCTGTAGCCCACAGATTTTGAACGGCAAAAATATAAATTGCTCCGATTACGTTGGTCAATAGCTCTATCAATAGGCTTTAGGATCTGTATTTATTTTGCCAACTTGCGTTTGAATTGCTCGAATATTTCTAACCATTTCGTAGAAAATTCGATTTTATTGAAAATCAATTGTGCTATAGCCCACAGATTTTGAACGGCAAAAATATAAAATGCTCCGATTACGTTGGTCAATAGCTCTATCAATAGGCTTCAGGATCTGTATTTATTTTGCCAACTTGCGTTTGGATTGCTCGAATATTTCTAACCATTTCGTAGAAAATTCGATTTTGTTGAAAATCAACTGTGCTATAGCCCACAGATTTTGAACGGCAAAAATATAAAATGCTCCGATTACGTTGGCCAATAGCTCTATCAATAGGCTTCAGGATCTGTATTTATTTTGCCAACTTGCGTTTGAATTGCTCGAATATTTCTAACCATTTCGTAGAAAATTCGATTTTATTGAAAATCAACTGTGCTGCCCACAGATTTTGAACGGCAAAAATATAAATTGCTCCGATTACGTTGGTCAATAGCTCTATCAATAGGCTTCAGGATCTGTATTTATTTTGCCAACTTGCGTTTGGATTGCTCGAATATTTCTAACCATTTCGTAGAAAATTCGATTTTATTGAAAATCAACTGTTCTGTAGCCCACAGATTTTGAACGGCAAAAATATCAAATGCTCCGATTACGTTGGCCAATAGCTCTATCAATAGGCTTCAGGATCTGTATTTATTTTGACAACTTGCGTTTAGATTGCTCGAATATTTCTAACCATTTCGTAGAAAATTCGATTTTATTGAAAATCAACTGTGCTATAGCCCACAGATTTTGAACGGCAAAAATATAAATTGCTCCGATTACGTTGGTCAATAGCTCTATCAATAGGCTTTAGGATCTGTATTTATTTTGCCAACTTGCGTTTGGATTGCTCGAATATTTCTAACCATTTCGTAGAAAATTCGATTTTGTTGAAAATCAACTGTGCTGCCCACAGATTTTGAACGGCAAAAATATAAAATGCTCCGATTACGTTGGCCAATAGCTCTATCAATAGGCTTCAGGATCTGTATTTATTTTGCCAACTTGCGTTTGAATTGCTCGAATATTTCTAACCATTTCGTAGAAAATTCGATTTTATTGAAAATCAACTGTGCTGCCCACAGATTTTGAACGGCAAAAATATAAATTGCTCCGATTACGTTGGTCAATAGCTCTATCAATAGGCTTCAGGATCTGTATTTATTTTGCCAACTTGCGCTTGGATTGCTCGAATATTTCTAACCATTTCGTAGAAAATTCGATTTTATTGAAAATCAACTGTTCTGTAGCCCACAGATTTTGAACGGCAAAAATATCAAATGCTCCGATTACGTTGGCCAATAGCTCTATCAATAGGCTTCAGGATCTGTATTTATTTTGCCAACTTGCGTTTGAATTGCTCGAATATTTCTAACCATTTCGTAGAAAATTCGATTTTATTGAAAATCAACTGTTCTGTAGCCCACAGATTTTGAACGGCAAAAATATCAAATGCTCCGATTACGTTGGCCAATAGCTCTATCAATAGGCTTCAGGATCTGTATTTATTTTGACAACTTGCGTTTAGATTGCTCGAATATTTCTAACCATTTCGTAGAAAATTCGATTTTATTGAAAATCAACTGTTCTGTAGCCCACAGATTTTGAACGGCAAAAATATAAATTGCTCCGATTACGTTGGTCAATAGCTCTATCAATAGGCTTTAGGATCTGTATTTATTTTGCCAACTTGCGTTTGAATTGCTCGAATATTTCTAACCATTTCGTAGAAAATTCGATTTTATTGAAAATCAATTGTGCTATAGCCCACAGATTTTGAACGGCAAAAATATAAAATGCTCCGATTACGTTGGTCAATAGCTCTATCAATAGGCTTCAGGATCTGTATTTATTTTGCCAACTTGCGTTTGGATTGCTCGAATATTTCTAACCATTTCGTAGAAAATTCGATTTTGTTGAAAATCAACTGTGCTATAGCCCACAGATTTTGAACGGCAAAAATATAAAATGCTCCGATTACGTTGGCCAATAGCTCTATCAATAGGCTTCAGGATCTGTATTTATTTTGCCAACTTGCGTTTGAATTGCTCGAATATTTCTAACCATTTCGTAGAAAATTCGATTTTATTGAAAATCAACTGTGCTGCCCACAGATTTTGAACGGCAAAAATATAAATTGCTCCGATTACGTTGGTCAATAGCTCTATCAATAGGCTTCAGGATCTGTATTTATTTTGCCAACTTGCGTTTGGATTGCTCGAATATTTCTAACCATTTCGTAGAAAATTCGATTTTATTGAAAATCAACTGTTCTGTAGCCCACAGATTTTGAACGGCAAAAATATCAAATGCTCCGATTACGTTGGCCAATAGCTCTATCAATAGGCTTCAGGATCTGTATTTATTTTGACAACTTGCGTTTAGATTGCTCGAATATTTCTAACCATTTCGTAGAAAATTCGATTTTATTGAAAATCAACTGTGCTATAGCCCACAGATTTTGAACGGCAAAAATATAAATTGCTCCGATTACGTTGGTCAATAGCTCTATCAATAGGCTTTAGGATCTGTATTTATTTTGCCAACTTGCGTTTGGATTGCTCGAATATTTCTAACCATTTCGTAGAAAATTCGATTTTGTTGAAAATCAACTGTGCTGCCCACAGATTTTGAAAGGCAAAAATATAAAATGCTCCGATTACGTTGGCCAATAGCTCTATCAATAGGCTTCAGGATCTGTATTTATTTTGCCAACTTGCGTTTGAATTGCTCGAATATTTCTAACCATTTCGTAGAAAATTCGATTTTATTGAAAATCAACTGTGCTGCCCACAGATTTTGAACGGCAAAAATATAAATTGCTCCGATTACGTTGGTCAATAGCTCTATCAATAGGCTTCAGGATCTGTATTTATTTTGCCAACTTGCGCTTGGATTGCTCGAATATTTCTAACCATTTCGTAGAAAATTCGATTTTATTGAAAATCAACTGTTCTGTAGCCCACAGATTTTGAACGGCAAAAATATCAAATGCTCCGATTACGTTGGCCAATAGCTCTATCAATAGGCTTCAGGATCTGTATTTATTTTGCCAACTTGCGTTTGAATTGCTCGAATATTTCTAACCATTTCGTAGAAAATTCGATTTTATTGAAAATCAACTGTTCTGTAGCCCACAGATTTTGAACGGCAAAAATATAAATTGCTCCGATTACATTGGTCAATAGCTCTATCAATAGGCTTTAGGATCTGTATTTATTTTGCCAACTTGCGTTTGAATTGCTCGAATATTTCTAACCATTTCGTAGAAAATTCGATTTTATTGAAAATCAATTGTGCTATAGCCCACAGATTTTGAACGGCAAAAATATAAATTGCTCCGATTACGTTGGTCAATAGCTCTATCAATAGGCTTCAGGATCTGTATTTATTTTGCCAACTTGCGTTTGGATTGCTCGAATATTTCTAACCATTTCGTAGAAAATTCGATTTTGTTGAAAATCAACTGTGCTATAGCCCACAGATTTTAAACGGCAAAAATATAAAATGCTCCGATTACGTTGGCCAATAGCTCTATCAATAGGCTTCAGGATCTGTATTTATTTTGACAACTTGCGTTTAGATTGCTCGAATATTTCTAACCATTTCGTAGGAAATTCGATTTTATTGAAAATCAACTGTGCTATGTATAGCCCACAGATTTTGAACGGCAAAAATATAAAATGCTCCGATTACGTTGGTCAATAGCTCTATCAATAGGCTTCAGGATCTGTATTTATTTTTCCAACTTGCGTTTGGATTGCTCGAATATTTCTAACCATTTCGTAGAAAATTCGATTTTATTGAAAATCAACTGTTCTGTAGCCCACAGATTTTGAACGGCAAAAATATCAAATGCTCCGATTACGTTGGCCAATAGCTCTATCAATAGGCTTCAGGATCTGTATTTATTTTGCCAACTTGCGTTTGAATTGCTCGAATATTTCTAACCATTTCGTAGAAAATTCGATTTTATTGAAAATCAATTGTGCTATAGCCCACAGATTTTGAACGGCAAAAATATAAAATGCTCCGATTACGTTGGTCAATAGCTCTATCAATAGGCTTTAGGATCTGTATTTATTTTGCCAACTTGCGTTTGAATTGCTCGAATATTTCTAACCATTTCGTAGAAAATTCGATTTTATTGAAAATCAATTGTGCTATAGCCCACAGATTTTGAACGGCAAAAATATAAAATGCTCCGATTACGTTGGTCAATAGCTCTATCAATAGGCTTTAGGATCTGTATTTATTTTGCCAACTTGCGTTTGGATTGCTCGAATATTTCTAACTATTTCGTAGAAAATTCGATTTTGTTGAAAATCAACTGTGCTATAGCCCACAGATTTTGAACGGCAAAAATATAAAATGCTCCGATTACGTTGGCCAATAGCTGTATCAATAGGCTTCAGGATCTGTATTTATTTTGCCAACTTGCGTTTGAATTGCTCGAATATTTCTAACCATTTCGTAGAAAATTCAATTTTATTGAAAATCAACTGTGCTGCCCACAGATTTTGAACGGCAAAAATATAAATTGCTCCGATTACGTTGGTCAATAGCTCTATCAATAGGCTTCAGGATCTGTATTTATTTTGCCAACTTGCGCTTGGATTGCTCGAATATTTCTAACCATTTCGTAGAAAATTCGATTTTATTGAAAATCAACTGTTCTGTAGCCCACAGATTTTGAACGGCAAAAATATCAAATGCTCCGATTACGTTGGCCAATAGCTCTATCAATAGGCTTCAGGATCTGTATTTATTTTGACAACTTGCGTTTAGATTGCTCGAATATTTCTAACCATTTCGTAGAAAATTCGATTTTATTGAAAATCAACTGTTCTGTAGCCCACAGATTTTGAACGGCAAAAATATAAATTGCTCCGATTACGTTGGTCAATAGCTCTATCAATAGGCTTTAGGATCTGTATTTATTTTGCCAACTTGCGTTTGAATTGCTCGAATATTTCTAACCATTTCGTAGAAAATTCGATTTTATTGAAAATCAATTGTGCTATAGCCCACAGATTTTGAACGGCAAAAATATAAAATGCTCCGATTACGTTGGTCAATAGCTCTATCAATAGGCTTCAGGATCTGTATTTATTTTGCCAACTTGCGTTTGGATTGCTCGAATATTTCTAACCATTTCGTAGAAAATTCGATTTTGTTGAAAATCAACTGTGCTATAGCCCACAGATTTTAAACGGCAAAAATATAAAATGCTCCGATTACGTTGGCCAATAGCTCTATCAATAGGCTTCAGGATCTGTATTTATTTTGACAACTTGCGTTTAGATTGCTCGAATATTTCTAACCATTTCGTAGGAAAATCGATTTTATTGAAAATCAACTGTGCTATGTATAGCCCACAGATTTTGAACGGCAAAAATATAAAATGCTCCGATTACGTTGGTCAATAGCTCTATCAATAGGCTTCAGGATCTGTATTTATTTTTCCAACTTGCGTTTGGATTGCTCGAATATTTCTAACCATTTCGTAGAAAATTCGATTTTATTGAAAATCAACTGTTCTGTAGCCCACAGATTTTGAACGGCAAAAATATCAAATGCTCCGATTACGTTGGCCAATAGCTCTATCAATAGGCTTCAGGATCTGTATTTATTTTGCCAACTTGCGTTTGAATTGCTCGAATATTTCTAACCATTTCGTAGAAAATTCGATTTTATTGAAAATCAATTGTGCTATAGCCCACAGATTTTGAACGGCAAAAATATAAAATGCTCCGATTACGTTGGTCAATAGCTCTATCAATAGGCTTTAGGATCTGTATTTATTTTGCCAACTTGCGTTTGAATTGCTCGAATATTTCTAACCATTTCGTAGAAAATTCGATTTTATTGAAAATCAATTGTGCTATAGCCCACAGATTTTGAACGGCAAAAATATAAAATGCTCCGATTACGTTGGTCAATAGCTCTATCAATAGGCTTTAGGATCTGTATTTATTTTGCCAACTTGCGTTTGGATTGCTCGAATATTTCTAACTATTTCGTAGAAAATTCGATTTTGTTGAAAATCAACTGTGCTATAGCCCACAGATTTTAAACGGCAAAAATATAAAATGCTCCGATTACGTTGGCCAATAGCTCTATCAATAGGCTTCAGGATCTGTATTTATTTTGACAACTTGCGTTTAGATTGCTCGAATATTTCTAACCATTTCGTAGGAAATTCGATTTTATTGAAAATCAACTGTGCTATGTATAGCCCACAGATTTTGAACGGCAAAAATATAAAATGCTCCGATTACGTTGGTCAATAGCTCTATCAATAGGCTTCAGGATCTGTATTTATTTTTCCAACTTGCGTTTGGATTGCTCGAATATTTCTAACCATTTCGTAGAAAATTCGATTTTATTGAAAATCAACTGTTCTGTAGCCCACAGATTTTGAACGGCAAAAATATCAAATGCTCCGATTACGTTGGCCAATAGCTCTATCAATAGGCTTCAGGATCTGTATTTATTTTGCCAACTTGCGTTTGAATTGCTCGAATATTTCTAACCATTTCGTAGAAAATTCGATTTTATTGAAAATCAATTGTGCTATAGCCCACAGATTTTGAACGGCAAAAATATAAAATGCTCCGATTACGTTGGTCAATAGCTCTATCAATAGGCTTTAGGATCTGTATTTATTTTGCCAACTTGCGTTTGAATTGCTCGAATATTTCTAACCATTTCGTAGAAAATTCGATTTTATTGAAAATCAATTGTGCTATAGCCCACAGATTTTGAACGGCAAAAATATAAAATGCTCCGATTACGTTGGCCAATAGCTGTATCAATAGGCTTCAGGATCTGTATTTATTTTGCCAACTTGCGTTTGAATTGCTCGAATATTTCTAACCATTTCGTAGAAAATTCAATTTTATTGAAAATCAACTGTGCTGCCCACAGATTTTGAACGGCAAAAATATAAATTGCTCCGATTACGTTGGTCAATAGCTCTATCAATAGGCTTCAGGATCTGTATTTATTTTGCCAACTTGCGCTTGGATTGCTCGAATATTTCTAACCATTTCGTAGAAAATTCGATTTTATTGAAAATCAACTGTTCTGTAGCCCACAGATTTTGAACGGCAAAAATATAAAATGCTCCGATTACGTTGGTCAATGGCTCTATCAATAGGCTTTAGGATCTGTATTTATTTTGCCAACTTGCATTTGGATTGCTCGAATATTTCTAACCATTTCGTAGAAAATTCGATTTTATTGAAAATCAACTGTTCTTTAGCCCACAGATTTTGAACGGCAAAAGTATCAAATGCTCCGATTACGTTGGCCAATAGCTCTATCAATAGGCTTCAGGATCTGTATTTATTTTGACAACTTGCGTTTAGATTGCTCGAATATTTCTAACCATTTCGTAGAAAATTCGATTTTATTGAAAATCAACTGTGCTATATATAGCCCACAGATTTTGAACGGCAAAAATATAAATTGCTCCGATTACGTTGGTCAATAGCTCTATCAATATTCTTCAGGATCTGTATTTATTTTGCCAACGTGCGTTTGGATTGCTCGAATATTTCTAACCATTTCGTAGAAAATTCGATTTTGTTGAAAATCAACTGTGCTATAGCCCACAGATTTTGAACGGCAAAAATATCAAATGCTCCGATTACGTTGGCCAATAGCTCTATCAATAGGCTTCAGGATCTGTATTTATTTTGCCAACTTGCGTTTGGATTGCTCGAATATTTCTAACCATTTCGTAGAAAATTCGATTTTGTTGAAAATCAACTGTGCTATAGCCCACAGATTTTAAACGGCAAAAATATAAAATGCTCCGATTACGTTGGCCAATAGCTCTATCAATAGGCTTCAGGATCTGTATTTATTTTGACAACTTGCGTTTAGATTGCTCGAATATTTCTAACCATTTCGTAGGAAATTCGATTTTATTGAAAATCAACTGTGCTATGTATAGCCCACAGATTTTGAACGGCAAAAATATAAAATGCTCCGATTACGTTGGTCAATAGCTCTATCAATAGGCTTCAGGATCTGTATTTATTTTGCCAACTTGCGTTTGAATTGCTCGAATATTTCTAACCATTTCGTAGAAAATTCAATTTTATTGAAAATCAACTGTGCTGCCCACAGATTTTGAACGGCAAAAATATAAATTGCTCCGATTACGTTGGTCAATAGCTCTATCAATAGGCTTCAGGATCTGTATTTATTTTGCCAACTTGCGTTTGGATTGCTCGAATATTTCTAACCATTTCGTAGAAAATTCGATTTTATTGAAAATCAACTGTGCTGCCCACAGATTTTGAACGGCAAAAATATAAATTGCTCCGATTACGTTGGTCAATAGCTCTATCAATAGGCTTCAGGATCTGTATTTATTTTGCCAACTTGCGCTTGGATTGCTCGAATATTTCTAACCATTTCGTAGAAAATTCGATTTTATTGAAAATCAACTGTTCTGTAGCCCACAGATTTTGAACGGCAAAAATATCAAATGCTCCGATTACGTTGGCCAATAGCTCTATCAATAGGCTTCAGGATCTGTATTTATTTTGACAACTTGCGTTTAGATTGCTCGAATATTTCTAACCATTTCGTAGAAAATTCGATTTTATTGAAAATCAACTGTTCTGTAGCCCACAGATTTTGAACGGCAAAAATATAAATTGCTCCGATTACGTTGGTCAATAGCTCTATCAATAGGCTTTAGGATCTGTATTTATTTTGCCAACTTGCGTTTGAATTGCTCGAATATTTCTAACCATTTCGTAGAAAATTCGATTTTATTGAAAATCAATTGTGCTATAGCCCACAGATTTTGAACGGCAAAAATATAAAATGCTCCGATTACGTTGGTCAATAGCTCTATCAATAGGCTTCAGGATCTGTATTTATTTTGCCAACTTGCGTTTGGATTGCTCGAATATTTCTAACCATTTCGTAGAAAATTCGATTTTGTTGAAAATCAACTGTGCTATAGCCCACAGATTTTAAACGGCAAAAATATAAAATGCTCCGATTACGTTGGCCAATAGCTCTATCAATAGGCTTCAGGATCTGTATTTATTTTGACAACTTGCGTTTAGATTGCTCGAATATTTCTAACCATTTCGTAGGAAATTCGATTTTATTGAAAATCAACTGTGCTATGTATAGCCCACAGATTTTGAACGGCAAAAATATAAAATGCTCCGATTACGTTGGTCAATAGCTCTATCAATAGGCTTCAGGATCTGTATTTATTTTTCCAACTTGCGTTTGGATTGCTCGAATATTTCTAACCATTTCGTAGAAAATTCGATTTTATTGAAAATCAACTGTTCTGTAGCCCACAGATTTTGAACGGCAAAAATATAAAATGCTCCGATTACGTTGGCCAATAGCTCTATCAATAGGCTTCAGGATCTGTATTTATTTTGCCAACTTGCGTTTGAATTGCTCGAATATTTCTAACCATTTCGTAGAAAATTCGATTTTATTGAAAATCAATTGTGCTATAGCCCACAGATTTTGAACGGCAAAAATATAAAATGCTCCGATTACGTTGGTCAATAGCTCTATCAATAGGCTTTAGGATCTGTATTTATTTTGCCAACTTGCGTTTGAATTGCTCGAATATTTCTAACCATTTCGTAGAAAATTCGATTTTATTGAAAATCAATTGTGCTATAGCCCACAGATTTTGAACGGCAAAAATATAAAATGCTCCGATTACGTTGGTCAATAGCTCTATCAATAGGCTTTAGGATCTGTATTTATTTTGCCAACTTGCGTTTGGATTGCTCGAATATTTCTAACTATTTCGTAGAAAATTCGATTTTGTTGAAAATCAACTGTGCTATAGCCCACAGATTTTGAACGGCAAAAATATAAAATGCTCCGATTACGTTGGCCAATAGCTGTATCAATAGGCTTCAGGATCTGTATTTATTTTGCCAACTTGCGTTTGAATTGCTCGAATATTTCTAACCATTTCGTAGAAAATTCAATTTTATTGAAAATCAACTGTGCTGCCCACAGATTTTGAACGGCAAAAATATAAATTGCTCCGATTACGTTGGTCAATAGCTCTATCAATAGGCTTCAGGATCTGTATTTATTTTGCCAACTTGCGCTTGGATTGCTCGAATATTTCTAACCATTTCGTAGAAAATTCGATTTTATTGAAAATCAACTGTTCTGTAGCCCACAGATTTTGAACGGCAAAAATATAAAATGCTCCGATTACGTTGGTCAATGGCTCTATCAATAGGCTTTAGGATCTGTATTTATTTTGCCAACTTGCATTTGGATTGCTCGAATATTTCTAACCATTTCGTAGAAAATTCGATTTTATTGAAAATCAACTGTTCTTTAGCCCACAGATTTTGAACGGCAAAAGTATCAAATGCTCCGATTACGTTGGCCAATAGCTCTATCAATAGGCTTCAGGATCTGTATTTATTTTGACAACTTGCGTTTAGATTGCTCGAATATTTCTAACCATTTCGTAGAAAATTCGATTTTATTGAAAATCAACTGTGCTATATATAGCCCACAGATTTTGAACGGCAAAAATATAAATTGCTCCGATTACGTTGGTCAATAGCTCTATCAATATTCTTCAGGATCTGTATTTATTTTGCCAACGTGCGTTTGGATTGCTCGAATATTTCTAACCATTTCGTAGAAAATTCGATTTTGTTGAAAATCAACTGTGCTATAGCCCACAGATTTTGAACGGCAAAAATATAAAATGCTCCGATTACGTTGGCCAATAGCTCTATCAATAGGCTTCAGGATCTGTATTTATTTTGCCAACTTGCGTTTGAATTGCTCGAATATTTCTAACCATTTCGTAGAAAATTCGATTTTATTGAAAATCAACTGTGCTGCCCACAGATTTTGAACGGCAAAAATATAAATTGCTCCGATTACGTTGGTCAATAGCTCTATCAATAGGCTTCAGGATCTATATTTATTTTGCCAACTTGCGCTTGGATTGCTCGAATATTTCTAACCATTTCGTAGAAAATTCGATTTTATTGAAAATCAACTGTGTTATAGCCCACAGATTTTGAACGGCAAAAATATAAAATGCTCCGATTACGTTGGTCAATAGCTCTATCAATAGGCTTCAGGATCTGTATTTATTTTTCCAACTTGCGTTTGGATTGCTCGAATATTTCTAACCATTTCGTAGAAAATTCGATTTTATTGAAAATCAACTATTCTGTAGCCCACAGATTTTGAACGGCAAAAATATCAAATGCTCCGATTACGTTGGCCAATAGCTCTATCAATAGGCTTCAGGATCTGTATTTATTTTGACAACTTGCGTTTAGATTGCTCGAATATTTCTAACCATTTCGTAGAAAATTCGATTTTATTGAAAATCAACTGTGCTGCCCACATATTTTGAACGGCAAAAATATAAATTGCTCCGATTACGTTGGTCAATAGCTCTATCAATAGGCTTTAGGATCTGTATTTATTTTGCCAACTTGCGTTTGGATTGCTCGAATATTTCTAACCATTTCGTAGAAAATTCGATTTTATTGAAAATCAATTGTGCTATAGCCCACAGATTTTGAACGGCAAAAATATAAAATGCTCCGATTACGTTGGCCAATAGCTGTATCAATAGGCTTCAGGATCTGTATTTATTTTGCCAACTTGCGTTTGAATTGCTCGAATATTTCTAACCATTTCGTAGAAAATTCAATTTTATTGAAAATCAACTGTGCTATATATAGCCCACAGATTTTGAACGGCAAAAATATAAATTGCTCCGATTACGTTGGTCAATAGCTCTATCAATATTCTTCAGGATCTGTATTTATTTTGCCAACGTGCGTTTGGATTGCTCGAATATTTCTAACCATTTCGTAGAAAATTCGATTTTGTTGAAAATCAACTGTGCTATAGCCCACAGATTTTGAACGGCAAAAATATAAAATGCTCCGATTACGTTGGCCAATAGCTCTATCAATAGGCTTCAGGATCTGTATTTATTTTGCCAACTTGCGTTTGAATTGCTCGAATATTTCTAACCATTTCGTAGAAAATTCGATTTTATTGAAAATCAACTGTGCTGCCCACAGATTTTGAACGGCAAAAATATAAATTGCTCCGATTACGTTGGTCAATAGCTCTATCAATAGGCTTCAGGATCTATATTTATTTTGCCAACTTGCGCTTGGATTGCTCGAATATTTCTAACCATTTCGTAGAAAATTCGATTTTATTGAAAATCAACTGTGTTATAGCCCACAGATTTTGAACGGCAAAAATATAAAATGCTCCGATTACGTTGGTCAATAGCTCTATCAATAGGCTTCAGGATCTGTATTTATTTTTCCAACTTGCGTTTGGATTGCTCGAATATTTCTAACCATTTCGTAGAAAATTCGATTTTATTGAAAATCAACTGTTCTGTAGCCCACAGATTTTGAACGGCAAAAATATCAAATGCTCCGATTACGTTGGCCAATAGCTCTATCAATAGGCTTCAGGATCTGTATTTATTTTGACAACTTGCGTTTAGATTGCTCGAATATTTCTAACCATTTCGTAGAAAATTCGATTTTATTGAAAATCAACTGTGCTGCCCACATATTTTGAACGGCAAAAATATAAATTGCTCCGATTACGTTGGTCAATAGCTCTATCAATAGGCTTTAGGATCTGTATTTATTTTGCCAACTTGCGTTTGGATTGCTCGAATATTTCTAACCATTTCGTAGAAAATTCGATTTTATTGAAAATCAATTGTGCTATAGCCCACAGATTTTGAACGGCAAAAATATAAAATGCTCCGATTACGTTGGTCAATAGCTCTATCAATAAGCTTCAGGATCTGTATTTATTTTGTCAACTTGCGTTTGGATTGCTCGAATATTTCTAACCATTTCGTAGAAAATTCGATTTGGTTGAAAATCAACTGTGCCCCACAGATTTTGAACGGCAAAAATATAAAATGCTCCGATTACGTTGGCCAATAGCTCTATCAATAGGCTTCAGGATCTGTATTTATTTTGCCAACTTGCGTTTGAATTGCTCGAATATTTCTAACCATTTCGTAGAAAATTCGATTTTGTTGAAAATCAACTGTGTTATAGCCCACAGATTTTGAACGGCAAAAATATAAAATGCTCCGATTACGTTGGTCAATAGCTCTATCAATAGGCTTCAGGATCTGTATTTATTTTGTCAACTTGCGTTTGGATTGCTCGAATATTTCTAACCATTTCGTAGAAAATTCGATTTTATTGAAAATCAACTGTGCTGCCCACAGATTTTGAACGGCAAAAATATAAATTGCTCCGATTACGTTGGTCAATAGCTCTATCAATAGGCTTTAGGATCTGTATTTATTTTGCCAACTTGCGCTTGGATTGCTCGAATATTTCTAACCATTTCGTAGAAAATTCGATTTTATTGAAAATCAACTGTTCTGTAGCCCACAGATTTTGAACGGCAAAAATATAAAATGCTCCGATTACGTTGGTCAATAGCTCTATCAATAGGCTTCAGGATCTGTATTTATTTTTCCAACTTGCGTTTGGATTGCTCGAATATTTCTAACCATTTCGTAGAAAATTCGATTTTATTGAAAATCAACTGTTCTGTAGCCCACAGATTTTGAACGGCAAAAATATCAAATGCTCCGATTACGTTGGCCAATAGCTCTATCAATAGGCTTCAGGATCTGTATTTATTTTGACAACTTGCGTTTAGATTGCTCGAATATTTCTAACCATTTCGTAGAAAATTCGATTTTATTGAAAATCAACTGTGCTGCCCACATATTTTGAACGGCAAAAATATAAATTGCTCCGATTACGTTGGTCAATAGCTCTATCAATAGGCTTTAGGATCTGTATTTATTTTGCCAACTTGCGTTTGGATTGCTCGAATATTTCTAACCATTTCGTAGAAAATTCGATTTTATTGAAAATCAATTGTGCTATAGCCCACAGATTTTGAACGGCAAAAATATAAAATGCTCCGATTACGTTGGTCAATAGCTCTATCAATAGGCTTCAGGATCTGTATTTATTTTGTCAACTTGCGTTTGGATTGCTCGAATATTTCTAACCATTTCGTAGAAAATTCGATTTGGTTGAAAATCAACTGTGCCCCACAGATTTTGAACGGCAAAAATATAAAATGCTCCGATTACGTTGGCCAATAGCTCTATCAATAGGCTTCAGGATCTGTATTTATTTTGCCAACTTGCGTTTGAATTGCTCGAATATTTCTAACCATTTCGTAGAAAATTCGATTTTGTTGAAAATCAACTGTGTTATAGCCCACAGATTTTGAACGGCAAAAATATAAAATGCTCCGATTACGTTGGTCAATAGCTCTATCAATAGGCTTCAGGATCTGTATTTATTTTGCCAACTTGAGTTTGAATTGCTCGAATATTTCTAACCATTTCGTAGGAAATTCGATTTTATTGAAAATCAACTGTGCTGCCCACAGATTTTGAACGGCAAAAATATAAATTGCTCCGATTACGTTGGTCAATAGCTCTATCAATAGGCTTTAGGATCTGTATTTATTTTGCCAACTTGCGCTTGGATTGCTCGAATATTTCTAACCATTTCGTAGAAAATTCGATTTTATTGAAAATCAACTGTGTTATAGCCCACAGATTTTGAACGGCAAAAATATAAAATGATCCGATTACGTTGGTCAATAGCTCTATCAATAGGCTTCAGGATCTGTATTTATTTTGCCAACTTGCGTTTGGATTGCTCGAATATTTCTAACCATTTCGTAGAAAATTCGATTTTATTGAAAATCAACTGTGTTATAGCCCACAGATTTTGAACGGCAAAAATATAAAATGCTCCGATTACGTTGGTCAATAGCTCTATCAATAGGCTTCAGGATCTATATTTATTTTGACAACTTGCGTTTAGATTGCTCGAATATTTCTAACCATTTCGTAGAAAATTCGATTTTATTGAAAATCAACTGTTCTGTAGCCCACAGATTTTGAACGGCAAAAATATCAAATGCTCCGATTGCGTTGGCCAATAGCTCTATCAATAGGCTTCAGGATCTGTATTTATTTTGCTAAGTTGCGTTTAGATTGCTCGAATATTTCTAACCATTTCGTAGAAAATTCGATTTTATTGAAAATCAACTGTGCTGCCCACAGATTTTGAACGGCAAAAATATAAATTGCTCCGATTACGTTGGTCAATAGCTCTATCAATAGGCTTCAGGATCTGTATTTATTTTGCCAACTTGCGCTTGGATTGCTCGAATATTTCTAACCATTTCGTAGAAAATTCGATTTTATTGAAAATCAACTGTGTTATAGCCCACAGATTTTGAACGGCAAAAATATAAAATGCTCCGATTACGTTGGTCAATAGCTCTATCAATAGGCTTCAGGATCTGTATTTATTTTTCCAACTTGCGTTTGGATTGCTCGAATATTTCTAACCATTTCGTAGAAAATTCGATTTTATTGAAAATCAACTGTTCTGTAGCCCACAGATTTTGAACGGCAAAAATATCAAATGCTCCGATTACGTTGGCCAATAGCTCTATCAATAGGCTTCAGGATCTGTATTTATTTTGCCAACTTGCGTTTGAATTGCTCGAATATTTCTAACCATTTCGTAGAAAATTCGATTTTATTGAAAATCAACTTTGCTGCCCACAGATTTTGAACGGCAAAAATATAAATTGCTCCGATTACATTGGTCAATAGCTCTATCAATAGGCTTCAGGATCTGTATGTATTTTGCCAACTTGCGCTTGGATTGCTCGAATATTTCTAACCATTTCGTAGAAAATTCGATTTTATTGAAAATCAACTGTGTTATAGCCCACAGATTTTGAACGGCAAAAATATAAAATGCTCCGATTACGTTGGTCAATAGCTCTATCAATAGGCTTCAGGATCTATATTTATTTTGACAACTTGCGTTTAGATTGCTCTAATATTTCTAACCATTTCGTAGAAAATTCGATTTTATTGAAAATCAATTGTGCTATAGCCCACAGATTTTGAACGGCAAAAATATAAAATGCTCCGATTACGTTGGTCAATAGCACTATCAATAGGCTTCAGGATCTGTATTTATTTTGCCAACTTGCGTTTGGATTGCTCGAATATTTCTAACCATTTCGTAGAAAATTCGATTTTGTTGAAAATCAACTTTGCTGCCCACAGATTTTGAACGGCAAAAATATAAAATGCTCCGATTACGTTGGCCAATAGCTCTATCAATAGGCTTCAGGATCTGTATTTATTTTGCCAACTTGCGTTTGAATTGCTCGAATATTTCTAACCATTTCGTAGAAAATTCGATTTTATTGAAAATCAACTTTGCTGCCCACAGATTTTGAACGGCAAAAATATAAATTGCTCCGATTACGTTGGTCAATAGCTCTATCAGTAGGCTTCAGGATCTGTATTTATTTTGCCAACTTGCGCTTGGATTGCTCGAATATTTCTAACCATTTCGTAGAAAATTCGATTTAATTGAAAATCAACTGTGTTATAGCCCACAGATTTTCAACGGCAAAAATATAAAATGCTCGGATTACGTTGGCCAATAGCTCTATCAATAGGCTTCAGGATCTGTATTTATTTTGACAACTTGCGTTTGGATTGCTCGAATATTTCTAACCATTTCGTAGAAAATTCGATTTTATTGAAAATCAACTGTTCTGTAGCCCACAGATTTTGAACGGCAAAAATATCAAATGCTCCGATTACGTTGGCCAATAGCTCTATCAATAGGCTTCAGGATCTGTATTTATTTTGCCAACTTGCGTTTGAATTGCTCGAATATTTCTAACCATTTCGTAGAAAATTCGATTTTATTGAAAATCAACTTTGCTGCCCACAGATTTTGAACGGCAAAAATATAAATTGCTCCGATTACGTTGGTCAATAGCTCTATCAATAGGCTTCAGGATCTGTATTTATTTTGCCAACTTGCGTTTAGATTGCTCGAATATTTCTAACCATTTCGTAGAAAATTCGATTTTATTGAAAATCAACTGTGTTATAGCCCACAGATTTTGAACGGCAAAAATATAAAATGCTCCGATTACGTTGGTCAATAGCTCTATCAATAGGCTTCAGGATCTATATTTATTTTGACAACTTGCGTTTAGATTGCTCGAATATTTCTAACCATTTCGTAGAAATTCGATTTTATTGAAAATCAATTGTGCTATAGCCCACAGATTTTGAACGGCAAAAATATAAAATGCTCCGATTACGTTGGTCAATAGCTCTATCAATAGGCTTCAGGATCTGTATTTATTTTGCCAACTTGCGTTTGGATTGCTCGAATATTTCTAACCATTTCGTAGAAAATTCGATTTTGTTGAAAATCAACTGTGCTATAGCCCACAGATTTTGAACGGCAAAAATATAAAATGTTCCGATTACGTTGGCCAATAGCTCTATCAATAGGCTTCAGGATCTGTATTTATTTTGCCAACTTGCTTTTGAATTGCTCGAATATTTCTAACCATTTCGTAGAAAATTCGATTTTATTGAAAATCAACTGTGCTGCCCACAGATTTTGAACGGCAAAAATATAAATTGCTCCGATTACGTTGGTCAATAGCTCTATCAATAGGCTTCAGGATCTGTATTTATTTTGCCAACTTGCGCTTGGATTGCTCGAATATTTCTAACCATTTCGTAGAAAATTCGATTTTATTGAAAATCAACTGTTCTGTAGCCCACAGATTTTGAACGGCAAAAATATCAAATGCTCCGATTACGTTGGCCAATAGCTCTATCAATAGGCTTCAGGATCTGTATTTATTTTGCCAACTTGCGTTTAGATTGCTCGAATATTTCTAACCATTTCGTAGAAAATTCGATTTTATTGAAAATCAACTGTGCTGCCCACAGATTTTGAACGGCAAAAATATAAATTGCTCCGATTACGTTGGTCAATAGCTCTATCAATAGGCTTCAGGATCTGTATTTATTTTGCCAACTTGCGCTTGGATTGCTCGAATATTTCTAACCATTTCGTAGAAAATTCGATTTTATTGAAAATCAACTGTGTTATAGCCCACAGATTTTGAACGGCAAAAATATAAAATGCTCCGATTACGTTGGTCAATAGCTCTATCAATAGGCTTCAGGATCTGTATTTATTTTGCCAACTTGCGTTTGGATTGCTCGAATATTTCTAACCATTTCGTAGAAAATTCGATTTTATTGAAAATCAACTGTTCTGTAGCCCACAGATTTTGAACGGCAAAAATATCAAATGCTCCGATTACGTTGGCCAATAGCTCTATCAATAGGCTTCAGGATCTGTATTTATTTTGCCAACTTGCGTTTGATTTGCTCGAATATTTCTAACCATTTCGTAGAAAATTCGATTTTATTGAAAATCAACTGTGCTGCCCACAGATTTTGAACGGCAAAAATATAAATTGCTCCGATTACGTTGGTCAATAGCTCTATCAATAGGCTTCAGGATCTGTATGTATTTTGCCAACTTGCGCTTGGATTGCTCGAATATTTCTAACCATTTCGTAGAAAATTCGATTTTATTGAAAATCAACTGTGTTATAGCCCACAGATTTTGAACGGCAAAAATATAAAATGCTCCGATTACGTTGGTCAATAGCTCTATCAATAGGCTTCAGGATCTGTATTTATTTTGCCAACTTGCGTTTGGATTGCTCGAATATTTCTAACCATTTCGTAGAAAATTCGATTTTATTGAAAATCAACTGTGCTATAGCCCACAGATTTTGAACGGCAAAAATATAAAATGCTCCGATTACGTTGGCCAATAGCTCTATCAATAGGCTTCAGGATCTGTATTTATTTTGTCAACTTGCGTTTGAATTGCTCGAATATTTCTAACCATTTCGTAGAAAATTCGATTTTATTGAAAATCAACTGTGCTGCCCACAGATTTTGAACGGCAAAAATATAAATTGCTCCGATTACGTTGGTCAATAGCTCTATCAATAGGCTTCAGGATCTGTATTTATTTTGCCAACTTGCGTTTGAATTGCTCGAATATTTCTAACCATTTCGTAGAAAATTCGATTTTATTGAAAATCAATTGTGTTATAGCCCACAGATTTTCAACGGCAAAAATATAAAATGCTCGGATTACGTTGGCCAATAGCTCTATCAATAGGCTTCAGGATCTGTATTTATTTTGACAACTTGCGTTTGGATTGCTCGAATATTTCTAACCATTTCGTAGAAAATTCGATTTTATTGAAAATCAACTGTTCTGTAGCCCACAGATTTTGAACGGCAAAAATATCAAATGCTCCGATTACGTTGGCCAATAGCTCTATCAATAGGCTTCAGGATCTGTATTTATTTTGCCAACTTGCGTTTGAATTGCTCGAATATTTCTAACCATTTCGTAGAAAATTCGATTTTATTGAAAATCAACTTTGCTATTATAGCCCACAGATTTTGAACGGCAAAAATATAAATTGCTCCGATTACGTTGGTCAATAGCTCTATCAATAGGCTTCAGGATCTGTATTTATTTTGCCAACTTGCGCTTGGATTGCTCGAAAATTTCTAACCATTTCGTAGAAAATTCGATTTTATTGAAAATCAACTGTGTTATAGCCCACAGATTTTCAACGGCAAAAATATAAAATGCTCGGATTACGTTGGCCAATAGCTCTATCAATAGGCTTCAGGATCTGTATTTATTTTGACAACTTGCGTTTGGATTGCTCGAATATTTCTAACCATTTCGTAGAAAATTCGATTTTATTGAAAATCAACTGTTCTGTAGCCCACAGATTTTGAACGGCAAAAATATCAAATGCTCCGATTACGTTGGCCAATAGCTCTATCAATAGGCTTCAGGATCTGTATTTATTTTGACAACTTGCGTTTAGATTGCTCGAATATTTCTAACCATTTCGTAGAAAATTCGATTTTATTGAAAATCAACTGTGCTATATATAGCCCACAGATTTTGAACGGCAAAAATATAAATTGCTCCGATTACGTTGGTCAATAGCTCTATCAATAGGCTTTAGGATCTGTATTTATTTTGCCAACTTGCGTTTGAATTGCTCGAATATTTCTATATATTTCGTAGAAAATTCGATTTTATTGAAAATCAATTGTGCTATAGCCCACAGATTTTGAACGGCAAAAATATAAATTGCTCCGATTACGTTGGTCAATAGCTCTATCAATAGGCTTCAGGATCTGTATTTATTTTGCCAACTTGCGCTTGGATTGCTCGAATATTTCTAACCATTTCGTAGAAAATTCGATTTTATTGAAAATCAACTGTTCTGTAGCCCACAGATTTTGAACGGCAAAAATATCAAATGCTCCGATTGCGTTGGCCAATAGCTCTATCAATAGGCTTCAGGATCTGTATTTATTTTGCCAACTTGCGTTTAGATTGCTCGAATATTTCTAACCATTTCGTAGAAAATTCGATTTTATTGAAAATCAACTGTGCACAGATTTTGAACGGCAAAAATATAAATTGCTCCGATTACGTTGGTCAATAGCTCTATCAATAGGCTTCAGGATCTGTATTTATTTTGCCAACTTGCGCTTGGATTGCTCGAATATTTCTAACCATTTCGTAGAAAATTCGATTTTATTGAAAATCAACTGTGTTATAGCCCACAGATTTTGAACGGCAAAAATATAAAATGCTCCGATTACGTTGGTCAATAGCTCTATCAATAGGCTTCAGGATCTGTATTTATTTTTCCAACTTGCGTTTGGATTGCTCGAATATTTCTAACCATTTCGTAGAAAATTCGATTTTATTGAAAATCAACTGTTCTGTAGCCCACAGATTTTGAACGGCAAAAATATCAAATGCTCCGATTACGTTGGCCAATAGCTCTATCAATAGGCTTCAGGATCTGTATTTATTTTGCCAACTTGCGTTTGAATTGCTCGAATATTTCTAACCATTTCGTAGAAAATTCGATTTTATTGAAAATCAACTGTGCTGCCCACAGATTTTGAACGGCAAAAATATAAATTGCTCCGATTACGTTGGTCAATAGCTCTATCAATAGGCTTCAGGATCTGTATTTATTTTGCCAACTTGCGCTTGGATTGCTCGAATATTTCTAACCATTTCGTAGAAAATTCGATTTTATTGAAAATCAACTGTGTTATAGCCCACAGATTTTGAACGGCAAAAATATAAAATGCTCCGATTACGTTGGTCAATAGCTCTATCAATAGGCTTCAGGATCTGTATTTATTTTGTCAACTTGCGTTTGAATTGCTCGAATATTTCTAACCATTTCGTAGAAAATTCGATTTTATTGAAAATCAACTGTGCTGCCCACAGATTTTGAACGGCAAAAATATAAATTGCTCCGATTACGTTGGTCAATAGCTCTATCAATAGGCTTTATGATCTGTGTTTATTTTGCCAACTTGCGTTTGAATTGCTCGAATATTTCTAACCATTTCGTAGAAAATTCGATTTTATTGAAAATCAATTGTGCAGCCCACAGATTTTGAACGGCAAAAATATCAAATGCTCCGATTACGTTGGTCAATAGCACTATCAATAGGCTTCAGGATCTGTATTTATTTTGCCAACTTGCGTTTGGATTGCTCGAATATTTCTAACCATTTCGTAGAAAATTCGATTTTGTTGAAAATCAACTGTGCTTATAGCCCACAGATTTTGAACGGCAAAAATATAAAATGCTCCGATTACGTTGGCCAATAGCTCTATCAATAGGCTTCAGGATCTGTATTTATTTTGCCAACTTGCGTTTGAATTGCTCGAATATTTCTAACCATTTCGTAGAAAATTCGATTTTATTGAAAATCAACTGTGCTGCCCACAGATTTTGAACGGCAAAAATATAAATTGCTCCGATTACGTTGGTCAATAGCTCTATCAATAGGCTTCAGGATCTGTATTTATTTTGCCAACTTGCGCTTGGATTGCTCGAATATTTCTAACCATTTCGTAGAAAATTCGATTTTATTGAAAATCAACTGTTCTGTAGCCCACAGATTTTGAACGGCAAAAATATCAAATGCTCCGATTACGTTGGCCAATAGCTCTATCAATAGGCTTCAGGATCTGTATTTATTTTGCCAACTTGCGTTTGAATTGCTCGAATATTTCTAACCATTTCGTAGAAAATTCGATTTTATTGAAAATCAACTTTGCTGCCCACAGATTTTGAACGGCAAAAATATAAATTGCTCCGATTACGTTGGTCAATAGCTCTATCAATAGGCTTCAGGATCTGTATTTATTTTGCCAACTTGCGCTTGGATTGCTCGAATATTTCTAACCATTTCGTAGAAAATTCGATTTTATTGAAAATCAACTGTGCTGCCCACAGATTTTGAACGGCAAAAATATAAATTGCTCCGATTACGTTGGTCAATAGCTCTATCAATAGGCTTTAGGATCTGTATTTATTTTGCCAACTTGCGTTTGAATTGCTCGAATATTTCTAACCATTTCGTAGAAAATTCGATTTTATTGAAAATCAATTGTGCTGCCCACAGATTTTGAACGGCAAAAATATAAATTGCTCCGATTACGTTGGTCAATAGCTCTATCAATAGGCTTCAGGATCTGTATTTATTTTGCCAACTTGCGCTTGGATTGCTCGAATATTTCTAACCATTTCGTAGAAAATTCGATTTTATTGAAAATCAACTGTTCTGTAGCCCACAGATTTTGAACGGCAAAAATATCAAATGCTCCGATTGCGTTGGCCAATAGCTCTATCAATAGGCTTCAGGATCTGTATTTATTTTGCCAAGCTGCGTTTAGATTGCTCGAATATTTCTAACCATTTCGTAGAAAATTCGATTTTATTGAAAATCAACTGTGCTGCCCACAGATTTTGAACGGCAAAAATATAAATTGCTCCGATTACGTTGGTCAATAGCTCTATCAATAGGCTTCAGGATCTGTATTTATTTTGCCAACTTGCGCTTGGATTGCTCGAATATTTCTAACCATTTCGTAGAAAATTCGATTTTATTGAAAATCAACTGTGTTATAGCCCACAGATTTTCAACGGCAAAAATATAAAATGCTCGGATTACGTTGACCAATAGCTCTATCAATAGGCTTCAGGATCTGTATTTATTTTGACAACTTGCGTTTGGATTGCTCGAATATTTCTAACCATTTCGTAGAAAATTCGATTTTATTGAAAATCAACTGTTCTGTAGCCCACAGATTTTGAACGGCAAAAATATCAAATGCTCCGATTACGTTGGCCAATAGCTCTATCAATAGGCTTCAGGATCTGTATTTATTTTGACAACTTGCGTTTAGATTGCTCGAATATTTCTAACCATTTCGTAGAAAATTCGATTTTATTGAAAATCAACTGTGCTATATATAGCCCACAGATTTTGAACGGCAAAAATATAAAATGCTCCGATTACGTTGGTCAATAGCTCTATCAATATGCTTTAGGATCTGTATTTATTTTGCCAACTTGCGTTTGAATTGCTCGAATATTTCTAACCATTTCGTAGAAAATTCGATTTTATTGAAAATCAACTGTGCTGCCCACAGATTTTGAACGGCAAAAATATAAAATGCTCCGATTACGTTGCCCAATAGCTCTATCAATAGGCTTCAGGATCTGTATTTATTTTGCCAACTTGCGTTTGAATTGCTCGAATATTTCTAACCATTTCGTAGAAAATTTGATTTTATTGAAAATCAACTGTGCTGCCCACAGATTTTGAACGGCAAAAATATAAATTGCTCCGATTACGTTGGTCAATAGCTCTATCAATAGGCTTTAGGATCTGTATTTATTTTGCCAACTTGCGCTTATATTGCTCGAATATTTCTAACCATTTCTTAGAAAATTCGATTTTATTGAAAATCAACTGTGTTATAGCCCACAGATTTTGAACGGCAAAAATATAAAATGCTCCGATTACGTTGGTCAATAGCTCTATCAATAGGCTTCAGTATCTGTATTTATTTTTCCAACTTGCGTTTGGATTGCTCGAATATTTCTAACCATTTCGTAGAAAATTCGATTTTATTGAAAATCAACTGTTCTGTAGCCCACAGATTTTGAACGGCAAAAATATCAAATGCTCCGATTACGTTGGCCAATAGCTCTATCAATAGGCTTCAGGATCTGTATTTATTTTGACAACTTGCGTTTAGATTGCTCGAATATTTCTAACCATTTCGTAGAAAATTCGATTTTATTGAAAATCAACTGTGCTATAGCCCACAGATTTTGAACGGCAAAAATATAAAATGCTCCGATTACGTTGGTCAATAGCTCTATCAATAGGCTTCAGGATCTGTATTTATTTTTCCAACTTGCGTTTGGATTGCTCGAATATTTCTAACCATTTCTTAGAAAATTCGATTTTATTGAAAATCAACTGTTCTGTAGCCCACAGATTTTGAACGGCAAAAATATCAAATGCTCCGATTACGTTGGCCAATAGCTCTATCAATAGGCTTCAGGATCTGTATTTATTTTGACAACTTGCGTTTGAATTGCTCGAATATTTCTAACCATTTCGTAGAAAATTCGATTTTATTGAAAATCAACTGTTCTGTAGCCCACAGATTTTGAACGGCAAAAATATCAAATGCTCCGATTACGTTGGCCAATAGCTCTATCAATAGGCTTCAGGATCTGTATTTATTTTGACAACTTGCGTTTAGATTGCTCGAATATTTCTAACCATTTCTTAGAAAATTCGATTTTATTGAAAATCAACTGTGTTATAGCCCACAGATTTTGAACGGCAAAAATATAAATTGCTCCGATTACGTTGGTCAATAGCTCTATCAATAGGCTTCAGGATCTGTATTTATTTTTCCAACTTGCGTTTGGATTGCTCGAATATTTCTAACCATTTCGTAGAAAATTCGATTTTATTGAAAATCAACTGTTCTGTAGCCCACAGATTTTGAACGGCAAAAATATCAAATGCTCCGATTACGTTGGCCAATAGCTCTATCAATAGGCTTCAGGATCTGTATTTATTTTGACAACTTGCGTTTAGATTGCTCGAATATTTCTAACCATTTCGTAGAAAATTCGATTTTATTGAAAATCAACTGTGTTATATATAGCCCACAGATTTTGAACGGCAAAAATATAAAATGCTCCGATTACGTTGGTCAATAGCTCTATCAATAGGCTTCAGGATCTGTATTTATTTTTCCAACTTGCGTTTGGATTGCTCGAATATTTCTAACCATTTCGTAGAAAATTCGATTTTATTGAAAATCAACTGTTCTGTAGCCCACAGATTTTGAACGGCAAAAATATCAAATGCTCCGATTACGTTGGCCAATAGCTCTATCAATAGGCTTCAGGATCTGTATTTATTTTGACAACTTGCGTTTAGATTGCTCGAATATTTCTAACCATTTCGTAGAAAATTCGATTTTATTGAAAATCAATTGTGCTATAGCCCACAGATTTTGAACGGCAAAAATATAAAATGCTCCGATTACGTTGGTCAATAGCTCTATCAATAGGCTTCAGGATCTGTATTTATTTTGCCAACTTGCGTTTGGATTGCTCGAATATTTCTAACCATTTCGTAGAAAATTCGATTTTATTGAAAATCAACTGTTCTGTAGCCCACAGATTTTGAACGGCAAAAATATCAAATGCTCCGATTACGTTGGCCAATAGCTCTATCAATAGGCTTCAGGATCTGTATTTATTTTGACAACTTGCGTTTAGATTGCTCGAATATTTCTAACCATTTCGTAGAAAATTCGATTTTATTGAAAATCAATTGTGCTATAGCCCACAGATTTTGAACGGCAAAAATATAAAATGCTCCGATTACGTTGGTCAATAGCTCTATCAATAGGCTTCAGGATCTGTATTTATTTTTCCAACTTGCGTTTGGATTGCTCGAATATTTCTAACCATTTCGTAGAAAATTCGATTTTATTGAAAATCAACTGTTCTGTAGCCCACAGATTTTGAACGGCAAAAATATCAAATGCTCCGATTACGTTGGCCAATAGCTCTATCAATAGGCTTCAGGATCTGTATTTATTTTGACAACTTGCGTTTGAATTGCTCGAATATTTCTAACCATTTCGTAGAAAATTCGATTTTATTGAAAATCAACTGTTCTGTAGCCCACAGATTTTGAACGGCAAAAATATCAAATGCTCCGATTACGTTGGCCAATAGCTCTATCAATAGGCTTCAGGATCTGTATTTATTTTGACAACTTGCGTTTAGATTGCTCGAATATTTCTAACCATTTCGTAGAAAATTCGATTTTATTGAAAATCAACTGTGTTAGCCCACAGATTTTGAACGGCAAAAATATAAAATGCTCCGATTACGTTGGTCAATAGCTCTATCAATAGGCTTCAGGATCTGTATTTATTTTTCCAACTTGCGTTTGGATTGCTCGAATATTTCTAACTATTTCGTAGAAAATTCGATTTTATTGAAAATCAACTGTTCTGTAGCCCACAGATTTTGAACGGCAAAAATATCAAATGCTCCGATTACGTTGGCCAATAGCTCTATCAATAGGCTTCAGGATCTGTATTTATTTTGACAACTTGCGTTTAGATTGCTCGAATATTTCTAACCATTTCTTAGAAAATTCGATTTTATTGAAAATCAACTGTGCTATATATAGCCCACAGATTTTGAACGGCAAAAATATAAAATGCTCCGATTACGTTGGTCAATAGCTCTATCAATAGGCTTCAGGATCTGTATTTATTTTTCCAACTTGCGTTTGGATTGCTCGAATATTTCTAACCATTTCGTAGAAAATTCGATTTTATTGAAAATCAACTGTTCTGTAGCCCACAGATTTTGAACGGCAAAAATATCAAATGCTCCGATTACGTTGGCCAATAGCTCTATCAATAGGCTTCAGGATCTGTATTTATTTTTCCAACTTGCGTTTGGATTGCTCGAATATTTCTAACCATTTCGTAGAAAATTCGATTTTATTGAAAATCAACTGTTCTGTAGCCCACAGATTTTGAACGGCAAAAATATCAAATGCTCCGATTACGTTGGTCAATAGCTCTATCAATAGGCTTCAGGATCTGTATTTATTTTGCCAACTTGCGTTTGGATTGCTCGAATATTTCTAACCATTTCGTAGAAAATTCGATTTTATTGAAAATCAACTGTGCTATATATAGCCCACAGATTTTGAACGGCAAAAATATAAATTGCTCCGATTACGTTGGTCAATAGCTCTATCAATAGGCTTTAGGATCTGTATTTATTTTGCCAACTTGCGTTTGGATTGCTCGAATATTTCTAACCATTTCGTAGAAAATTCGATTTTATTGAAAATCAACTGTGCTGCCCACAGATTTTGAACGGCAAAAATATAAATTGCTCCGATTACGTTGGTCAATAGCTCTATCAATAGGCTTTAGGATCTGTATTTATTTTGCCAACTTGCGTTTGAATTGCTCGAATATTTCTAACCATTTCGTAGAAAATTCGATTTTATTGAAAATCAATTGTGCTGCCCACAGATTTTGAACGGCAAAAATATAAATTGCTCCGATTACGTTGGTCAATAGCTCTATCAATAGGCTTCAGGATCTGTATTTATTTTGCCAACTTGCGTTTGGATTGCTCGAATATTTCTAACCATTTCGTAGAAAATTCGATTTTGTTGAAAATCAACTGTGCTATAGCCCACAGATTTTGAACGGCAAAAATATAAAATGCTCCGATTACGTTGCCCAATAGCTCTATCAATAGGCTTCAGGATCTGTATTTATTTTGCCAACTTGCGTTTGAATTGCTCGAATATTTCTAACCATTTCGTAGAAAATTCGATTTTATTGAAAATCAACTTTGCTGCCCACAGATTTTGAACGGCAAAAATATAAATTGCTCCGATTACGTTGGTCAATAGCTCTATCAATAGGCTTTAGGATCTGTATTTATTTTGCCAACTTGCGTTTGAATTGCTCGAATATTTCTAACCATTTCGTAGAAAATTCGATTTTATTGAAAATCAACTGTTCTGTAGCCCACAGATTTTGAACGGCAAAAATATCAAATGCTCCGATTACGTTGGTCAATAGCTCTATCAATAGGCTTCAGGATCTGTATTTATTTTGCCAACTTGCGTTTGGATTGCTCGAATATTTCTAACCATTTCTTAGAAAATTCGATTTTGTTGAAAATCAACTGTGCTATAGCCCACAGATTTTGAACGGCAAAAATATAAAATGCTCCGATTACGTTGCCCAATAGCTCTATCAATAGGCTTCAGGATCTGTATTTATTTTGCCAACTTGCGTTTGAATTGCTCGAATATTTCTAACCATTTCGTAGAAAATTCGATTTTATTGAAAATCAACTGTGCTGCCCACAGATTTTGAACGGCAAAAATATAAATTGCTCCGATTACGTTGGTCAATAGCTCTATCAATAGGCTTTAGGATCTGTATTTATTTTGCCAACTTGCGTTTGAATTGCTCAAATATTTCTAACCATTTCGTAGAAAATTCGATTTTATTGAAAATCAACTGTGCTGCCCACAGATTTTGAACGGCAAAAATATAAATTGCTCCGATTACCTTGGTCAATAGCTCTATCAATAGGCTTTAGGATCTGTATTTATTTTGCCAACTTGCGTTTGAATTGCTCGAATATTTCTAACCATTTCGTAGAAAATTCGATTTTATTGAAAATCAATTGTGCTGCCCACAGATTTTGAACGGCAAAAATATAAATTGCTCCGATTACGTTGGTCAATAGCTCTATCAATAGGCTTCAGGATCTGTATTTATTTTGCCAACTTGCGTTTGGATTGCTCGAATATTTCTAACCATTTCGTAGAAAATTCGATTTTATTGAAAATCAACTGTGCTATAGCCCACAGATTTTGAACGGCAAAAATATAAAATGCTCCGATTACGTTGCCCAATAGCTCTATCAATAGGCTTCAGGATCTGTATTTATTTTGCCAACTTGCGTTTGAATTGCTCGAATATTTCTAACCATTTCGTAGAAAATTCGATTTTATTGAAAATCAACTGTGCTGCCCACAGATTTTGAACGGCAAAAATATAAATTGCTCCGATTACGTTGGTCAATAGCTCTATCAATAGGCTTTAGGATCTGTATTTATTTTGCCAACTTGCGTTTGAATTGCTCGAATATTTCTAACCATTTCGTAGAAAATTCGATTTTATTGAAAATCAACTGTTCTGTAGCCCACAGATTTTGAACGGCAAAAATATCAAATGCTCCGATTACGTTGGTCAATAGCTCTATCAATAGGCTTCAGGATCTGTATTTATTTTGCCAACTTGCGTTTGGATTGCTCGAATATTTCTAACCATTTCGTAGAAAATTCGATTTTGTTGAAAATCAACTGTGCTATAGCCCACAGATTTTGAACGGCAAAAATATAAAATGCTCCGATTACGTTGCCCAATAGCTCTATCAATAGGCTTCAGGATCTGTATTTATTTTGCCAACTTGCGTTTGAATTGCTCGAATATTTCTAACCATTTCTTAGAAAATTCGATTTTATTGAAAATCAACTGTGCTGCCCACAGATTTTGAACGGCAAAAATATAAATTGCTCCGATTACGTTGGTCAATAGCTCTATCAATAGGCTTCAGGATCTGTATTTATTTTGCCAACTTGCGTTTGGATTGCTCGAATATTTCTAACCATTTCGTAGAAAATTCGATTTTGTTGAAAATCAACTGTGCTATAGCCCACAGATTTTGAACGGCAAAAATATAAAATGCTCCGATTACGTTGCCCAATAGCTCTATCAATAGGCTTCAGGATCTGTATTTATTTTGCCAACTTGCGTTTGAATTGCTCGAATATTTCTAACCATTTCGTAGAAAATTCGATTTTATTGAAAATCAACTGTGCTGCCCACAGATTTTGAACGGCAAAAATATAAATTGCTCCGAGTACGTTGGTCAATAGCTCTATCAATAGGCTTTAGGATCTGTATTTATTTTGCCAACTTGCGTTTGAATTGCTCGAATATTTCTAACCATTTCTTAGAAAATTCGATTTTATTGAAAATCAACTGTTCTGTAGCCCACAGATTTTGAACGGCAAAAATATCAAATGCTCCGATTACGTTGGCCAATAGCTCTATCAATAGGCTTCAGGATCTGTATTTATTTTTCCAACTTGCGTTTGGATTGCTCGAATATTTCTAACCATTTCGTAGAAAATTCGATTTTATTGAAAATCAACTGTTCTGTAGCCCACAGATTTTGAACGGCAAAAATATCAAATGCTCCGATTACGTTGGTCAATAGCTCTATCAATAGGCTTCAGGATCTGTATTTATTTTGCCAACTTGCGTTTGGATTGCTCGAATATTTCTAACCATTTCGTAGAAAATTCGATTTTATTGAAAATCAACTGTGCTATATATAGCCCACAGATTTTGAACGGCAAAAATATAAATTGCTCCGATTACGTTGGTCAATAGCTCTATCAATAGGCTTTAGGATCTGTATTTATTTTGCCAACTTGCGTTTGGATTGCTCGAATATTTCTAACCATTTCGTAGAAAATTCGATTTTATTGAAAATCAACTGTGCTGCCCACAGATTTTGAACGGCAAAAATATAAATTGCTCCGATTACGTTGGTCAATAGCTCTATCAATAGGCTTTAGGATCTGTATTTATTTTGCCAACTTGCGTTTGAATTGCTCGAATATTTCTAACCATTTCGTAGAAAATTCGATTTTATTGAAAATCAATTGTGCTGCCCACAGATTTTGAACGGCAAAAATATAAATTGCTCCGATTACGTTGGTCAATAGCTCTATCAATAGGCTTCAGGATCTGTATTTATTTTGCCAACTTGCGTTTGGATTGCTCGAATATTTCTAACCATTTCGTAGAAAATTCGATTTTGTTGAAAATCAACTATGCTATAGCCCACAGATTTTGAACGGCAAAAATATAAAATGCTCCGATTACGTTGGTCAATAGCTCTATCAATAGGCTTCAGGATCTGTATTTATTTTGCCAACTTGCGTTTGAATTGCTCGAATATTTCTAACCATTTCGTAGAAAAATCGATTTTATTGAAAATCAACTGTGCTGCCCACAGATTTTGAACGGCAAAAATATAAATTGCTCCGATTACGTTGGTCAATAGCTCTATCAATAGGCTTTAGGATCTGTATTTATTTTGCCAACTTGCGTTTGAATTGCTCGAATATTTCTAACCATTTCGTAGAAAATTCGATTTTATTGAAAATCAACTGTTCTGTAGCCCACAGATTTTGAACGGCAAAAATATCAAATGCTCCGATTACGTTGGTCAATAGCTCTATCAATAGGCTTCAGGATCTGTATTTATTTTGCCAACTTGCGTTTGGATTGCTCGAATATTTCTAACCATTTCTTAGAAAATTCGATTTTGTTGAAAATCAACTGTGCTATAGCCCACAGATTTTGAACGGCAAAAATATAAAATGCTCCGATTACGTTGCCCAATAGCTCTATCAATAGGCTTCAGGATCTGTATTTATTTTGCCAACTTGCGTTTGAATTGCTCGAATATTTCTAACCATTTCGTAGAAAATTCGATTTTATTGAAAATCAACTGTGCTGCCCACAGATTTTGAACGGCAAAAATATAAATTGCTCCGATTACGTTGGTCAATAGCTCTATCAATAGGCTTTAGGATCTGTATTTATTTTGCCAACTTGCGTTTGAATTGCTCGAATATTTCTAACCATTTCGTAGAAAATTCGATTTTATTGAAAATCAACTGTGCTGCCCACAGATTTTGAACGGCAAAAATATAAATTGCTCCGATTACGTTGGTCAATAGCTCTATCAATAGGCTTTAGGATCTGTATTTATTTTGCCAACTTGCGTTTGAATTGCTCGAATATTTCTAACCATTTCGTAGAAAATTCGATTTTATTGAAAATCAATTGTGCTGCCCACAGATTTTGAACGGCAAAAATATAAATTGCTCCGATTACGTTGGTCAATAGCTCTATCAATAGGCTTCAGGATCTGTATTTATTTTGCCAACTTGCGTTTGGATTGCTCGAATATTTCTAACCATTTCGTAGAAAATTCGATTTTGTTGAAAATCAACTGTGCTATAGCCCACAGATTTTGAACGGCAAAAATATAAAATGCTCCGATTACGTTGCCCAATAGCTCTATCAATAGGCTTCAGGATCTGTATTTATTTTGCCAACTTGCGTTTGAATTGCTCGAATATTTCTAACCATTTCGTAGAAAATTCGATTTTATTGAAAATCAACTGTGCTGCCCACAGATTTTGAACGGCAAAAATATAAATTGCTCCGATTACGTTGGTCAATAGCTCTATCAATAGGCTTTAGGATCTGTATTTATTTTGCCAACTTGCGTTTGAATTGCTCGAATATTTCTAACCATTTCGTAGAAAATTCGATTTTATTGAAAATCAACTGTTCTGTAGCCCACAGATTTTGAACGGCAAAAATATCAAATGCTCCGATTACGTTGGTCAATAGCTCTATCAATAGGCTTCAGGATCTGTATTTATTTTGCCAACTTGCGTTTGGATTGCTCGAATATTTCTAACCATTTCGTAGAAAATTCGATTTTGTTGAAAATCAACTGTGCTATAGCCCACAGATTTTGAACGGCAAAAATATAAAATGCTCCGATTACGTTGCCCAATAGCTCTATCAATAGGCTTCAGGATCTGTATTTATTTTGCCAACTTGCGTTTGAATTGCTCGAATATTTCTAACCATTTCGTAGAAAATTCGATTTTATTGAAAATCAACTGTGCTGCCCACAGATTTTGAACGGCAAAAATATAAATTGCTCCGATTACGTTGGTCAATAGCTCTATCAATAGGCTTTAGGATCTGTATTTATTTTGCCAACTTGCGTTTGAATTGCTCGAATATTTCTAACCATTTCGTAGAAAATTCGATTTTATTGAAAATCAACTGTTCTGTAGCCCACAGATTTTGAACGGCAAAAATATCAAATGCTCCGATTACGTTGGTCAATAGCTCTATCAATAGGCTTCAGGATCTGTATTTATTTTGCCAACTTGCGTTTGGATTGCTCGAATATTTCTAACCATTTCTTAGAAAATTCGATTTTGTTGAAAATCAACTGTGCTATAGCCCACAGATTTTGAACGGCCAAAATATAAAATGCTCCGATTACGTTGCCCAATAGCTCTATCAATAGGCTTCAGGATCTGTATTTATTTTGACAACTTGCGTTTGAATTGCTCGAATATTTCTAACCATTTCGTAGAAAATTCGATTTTATTGAAAATCAACTGTGCTGCCCACAGATTTTGAACGGCAAAAATATCAAATGCTCCGATTACGTTGGTCAATAGCTCTATCAATAGGCTTTAGGATCTGTATTTATTTTGCCAACTTGCGTTTGAATTGCTCGAATATTTCTAACCATTTCGTAGAAAATTCGATTTTATTGAAAATCAACTGTTCTGTAGCCCACAGATTTTGAACGGCAAAAATATCAAATGCTCCGATTACGTTGGCCAATAGCTCTATCAATAGGCTTCAGGATCTGTATTTATTTTGACAACTTGCGTTTAGATTGCTCGAATATTTCTAACCATTTCGTAGAAAATTCGATTTTATTGAAAATCAACTGTGCTATATATAGCCCACAGATTTTGAACGGCAAAAATATGAAATGCTCCGATTACGTTGGTCAATAGCTCTATCAATAGGCTTCAGGATCTGTATTTATTTTGCCAACTTGCGTTTGGGTTGCTCGAATATTTCTAACCATTTCGTAGAAAATTCGATTTTGTTGAAAATCAACTGTGCTATAGCCCACAGATTTTGAACGGCAAAAATATAAAATGCTCCGATTACGTTGGCCAATAGCTCTATCAATAGGCTTCAGGATCTGTATTTATTTTGCCAACTTGCGTTTGAATTGCTCGAATATTTCTAACCATTTCGTAGAAAATTCGATTTTATTGAAAATCAACTGTGCTGCCCACAGATTTTGAACGGCAAAAATATAAATTGCTCCGATTACGTTGGTCAATAGCTCTATCAATAGGCTTTAGGATCTGTATTTATTTTGCCAACTTGCGTTTGAATTGCTCGAATATTTCTAACCATTTCGTAGAAAATTCGATTTTATTGAAAATCAACTGTGCTATATATAGCCCACAGATTTTGAACGGCAAAAATATGAAATGCTCCGATTACGTTGGTCAATAGCTCTATCAATAGGCTTCAGGATCTGTATTTATTTTGCCAACTTGCGTTTGGATTGCTCGAATATTTCTAACCATTTCGTAGAAAATTCGATTTTGTTGAAAATCAACTGTGCTATAGCCCACAGATTTTGAACGGCAAAAATATAAAATGCTCCGATTACGTTGGCCAATAGCTCTATCAATAGGCTTCAGGATCTGTATTTATTTTGCCAACTTGCGTTTGAATTGCTCGAATATTTCTAACCATTTCGTAGAAAATTCGATTTTATTGAAAATCAATTGTGCTATAGCCCACAGATTTTGAACGGCAAAAATATAAAATGCTCCGATTACGTTAGTCAATAGCTCTATCAATAGGCTTCAGGATCTGTATTTATTTTTCCAACTTGCGTTTGGATTGCTCGAATATTTCTAACCATTTCGTAGAAAATTCGATTTTATTGAAAATCAACTGTTCTGTAGCCCACAGATTTTGAACGGCAAAAATATCAAATGCTCCGATTACGTTGGCCAATAGCTCTATCAATAGGCTTCAGGATCTGTATTTATTTTGACAACTTGCGTTTAGATTGCTCGAATATTTCTAACCATTTCGTAGAAAATTCGATTTTATTGAAAATCAACTGTGCTATATATAGCCCACAGATTTTGAACGGCAAAAATATAAAATGCTCCGATTACGTTGGTCAATAGCTCTATCAATAGGCTTCAGGATCTGTATTTATTTTGCCAACTTGCGTTTGGATTGCTCGAATATTTCTAACCATTTCGTAGAAAATTCGATTTTGTTGAAAATCAACTGTGCTATAGCCCACAGATTTTGAACGGCAAAAATATAAAATGCTCCGATTACGTTGGCCAATAGCTCTATCAATAGGCTTCAGGATCTGTATTTATTTTGACAACTTGCGTTTGAATTGCTCGAATATTTCTAACCATTTCGTAGAAAATTCGATTTTATTGAAAATCAACTGTGTTGCCCACAGATTTTGAACGGCAAAAATATAAATTGCTCCGATTACGTTGGTCAATAGCTCTATCAATAGGCTTTAGGATCTGTATTTATTTTGCCAACTTGCGTTTGAATTGCTCGAATATTTCTAACCATTTCGTAGAAAATTCGATTTTATTGAAAATCAACTGTTCTGTAGCCCACAGATTTTGAACGGCAAAAATATCAAATGCTCCGATTACGTTGGTCAATAGCTCTATCAATAGGCTTCAGGATCTGTATTTATTTTGCCAACTTGCGTTTGGATTGCTCGAATATTTCTAACCATTTCGTAGAAAATTCGATTTTGTTGAAAATCAACTGTGCTATAGCCCACAGATTTTGAACGGCAAAAATATAAAATGCTCCGATTACGTTGCCCAATAGCTCTATCAATAGGCTTCAGGATCTGTATTTATTTTGCCAACTTGCGTTTGAATTGCTCGAATATTTCTAACCATTTCTTAGAAAATTCGATTTTATTGAAAATCAACTGTGCTGCCCAGAGATTTTGAACGGCAAAAATATAAATTGCTCCGATTACGTTGGTCAATAGCTCTATCAATAGGCTTTAGGATCTGTATTTATTTTTCCAACTTGCATTTGGATTGCTCGAATATTTCTAAACATTTCGTAGAAAATTCGATTTTATTGAAAATCAACTGTTCTGTAGCCCACAGATTTTGAACGGCAAAAATATCAAATGCTCCGATTACGTTGGCCAATAGCTCTATCAATAGGCTTCAGGATCTGTATTTGTTTTGACAACTTGCGTTTAGATTGCTCGAATATTTCTAACCATTTCGTAGAAAATTCGATTTTATTGAAAATCAACTGTGCTATATATAGCCCACAGATTTTGAACGGCAAAAATATGAAATGCTCCGATTACGTTGGTCAATAGCTCTATCAATAGGCTTCAGGATCTGTATTTATTTTGCCAACTTGCGTTTGGGTTGCTCGAATATTTCTATCCATTTCGTAGAAAATTCGATTTTGTTGAAAATCAACTGTGCTATAGCCCACAGATTTTGAACGGCCAAAATATAAAATGCTCCGATTACGTTGGCCAATAGCTCTATCAATAGGCTTCAGGATCTGTATGCATTTTGCCAACTTGCGTTTGAATTGCTCGAATATTTCTAACCATTTCGTAGAAAATTCGATTTTATTGAAAATCAACTGTGCTGCCCACAGATTTTAAACGGCAAAAATATAAATTGCTCCGATTACGTTGGTCAATAGCTCTATCAATAGGCTTTAGGATCTGTATTTATTTTGCCAACTTGCGTTTGAATTGCTCGAATATTTCTAACCATTTCGTAGAAAATTCGATTTTATTGAAAATCAATTGTGCTGCCCACAGATTTTGAACGGCAAAAATATAAATTGCTCCGATTACGTTGGTCAATAGCTCTATCAATAGGCTTCAGGATCTGTATTTATTTTGCCAAATTGCGTTTGGATTGCTCGAATATTTCTAACCATTTCGTAGAAAATTCGATTTTGTTGAAAATCAACTGTGCTATAGCCCACAGATTTTGAACGGCAAAAATATAAAATGCTCCGATTACGTTGCCCAATAGCTCTATCAATAGGCTTCAGGATCTGTATTTATTTTGCCAACTTGCGTTTGAATTGCTCGAATATTTCTAACCATTTCGTAGAAAATTCGATTTTATTGAAAATCAACTGTGCTGCCCACAGATTTTGAACGGCAAAAATATAAATTGCTCCGATTACGTTGGTCAATAGCTCTATCAATAGGCTTTAGGATCTGTATTTATTTTGCCAACTTGCGTTTGAATTGCTCGAATATTTCTAACCATTTCGTAGAAAATTCGATTTTATTGAAAATCAACTGTTCTGTAGCCCACAGATTTTGAACGGCAAAAATATCAAATGCTCCGATTACGTTGGTCAATAGCTCTATCAATAGGCTTCAGGATCTGTATTTATTTTGCCAACTTGCGTTTGGATTGCTCGAATATTTCTAACCATTTCGTAGAAAATTCGATTTTGTTGAAAATCAACTGTGCTATAGCCCACAGATTTTGAACGGCAAAAATATAAAATGCTCCGATTACGTTGCCCAATAGCTCTATCAATAGGCTTCAGAATCTGTATTTATTTTGCCAACTTGCGTTTGAATTGCTCGAATATTTCTAACCATTTCTTAGAAAATTCGATTTTATTGAAAATCAACTCTGCTGCCCACAGATTTTGAACGGCAAAAATATAAATTGCTCCGATTACGTTGGTCAATAGCTCTATCAATAGGCTTTAGGATCTGTATTTATTTTGCCAACTTGCATTTGGATTGCTCGAATATTTCTAACCATTTCGTAGAAAATTCGATTTTATTGAAAATCAACTGTTCTGTAGCCCACAGATTTTGAACGGCAAAAATATCAAATGCTCCGATTACGTTGGCCAATAGCTCTATCAATAGGCTTCAGGATCTGTATTTATTTTGACAACTTGCGTTTAGATTGCTCGAATATTTCTAACCATTTCGTAGAAAATTCGATTTTATTGAAAATCAACTGTGCTATATATAGCCCACAGATTTTGAACGGCAAAAATATGAAATGCTCCGATTACGTTGGTCAATAGCTCTATCAATAGGCTTCAGGATCTGTATTTATTTTGCCAACTTGCGTTTGGGTTGCTCGAATATTTCTAACCATTTCGTAGAAAATTCGATTTTGTTGAAAATCAACTGTGCTATAGCCCACAGATTTTGAACGGCAAAAATATAAAATGCTCCGATTACGTTGGCCAATAGCTCTATCAATAGGTTTCAGGATCTGTATTTATTTTGCCAACTTGCGTTTGAATTGCTCGAATATTTCTAACCATTTCGTAGAAAATTCGATTTTATTGAAAATCAACTGTGCTGCCCACAGATTTTGAACGGCAAAAATATAAATTGCTCCGATTACGTTGGTCAATAGCTCTATCAATAGGCTTTAGGATCTGTATTTATTTTGCCAACTTGCGTTTGAATTGCTCGAATATTTCTAACCATTTCGTAGAAAATTCGATTTTATTGAAAATCAACTGTGCTATATATAGCCCACAGATTTTGAACGGCAAAAATATGAAATGCTCCGATTACGTTGGTCAATAGCTCTATCAATAGGCTTCAGGATCTGTATTTATTTTGCCAACTTGCGTTTGGATTGCTCGAATATTTCTAACCATTTCGTAGAAAATTCGATTTTGTTGAAAATCAACTGTGCTATAGCCCACAGATTTTGAACGGCAAAAATATAAAATGCTCCGATTACGTTGGCCAATAGCTCTATCAATAGGCTTCAGGATCTGTATTTATTTTGCCAACTTGCGTTTGAATTGCTCGAATATTTCTAACCATTTCGTAGAAAATTCGATTTTATTGAAAATCAACTGTGCTGCCCACAGATTTTGAACGGCAAAAATATAAATTGCTCCGATTACGTTGGTCAATAGCTCTATCAATAGGCTTTAGGATCTGTATTTATTTTGCCAACTTGCGTTTGAATTGCTCGAATATTTCTAACCATTTCGTAGAAAATTCGATTTTATTGAAAATCAATTGTGCTATAGCCCACAGATTTTGAACGGCAAAAATATAAAATGCTCCGATTACGTTAGTCAATAGCTCTATCAATAGGCTTCAGGATCTGTATTTATTTTTCCAACTTGCGTTTGGATTGCTCGAATATTTCTAACCATTTCGTAGAAAATTCGATTTTATTGAAAATCAACTGTTCTGTAGCCCACAGATTTTGAACGGCAAAAATATCAAATGCTCCGATTACGTTGGCCAATAGCTCTATCAATAGGCTTCAGGATCTGTATTTATTTTGACAACTTGCGTTTAGATTGCTCGAATATTTCTAACCATTTCGTAGAAAATTCGATTTTATTGAAAATCAACTGTGCTATATATAGCCCACAGATTTTGAACGGCAAAAATATAAAATGCTCCGATTACGTTGGTCAATAGCTCTATCAATAGGCTTCAGGATCTGTATTTATTTTGCCAACTTGCGTTTGGATTGCTCGAATATTTCTAACCATTTCGTAGAAAATTCGATTTTGTTGAAAATCAACTGTGCTATAGCCCACAGATTTTGAACGGCAAAAATATAAAATGCTCCGATTACGTTGGCCAATAGCTCTATCAATAGGCTTCAGGATCTGTATTTATTTTGCCAACTTGCGTTTGAATTGCTCGAATATTTCTAACCATTTCGTAGAAAATTCGATTTTATTGAAAATCAACTGTGCTGCCCACAGATTTTGAACGGCAAAAATATAAATTGCTCCGATTACGTTGGTCAATAGCTCTATCAATAGGCTTTAGGATCTGTATTTATTTTGCCAACTTGCGTTTGAATTGCTCGAATATTTCTAACCATTTGGTAGAAAATTCGATTTTATTGAAAATCAATTGTGCTATAGCCCACAGATTTTGAACGGCAAAAATATAAAATGCTCCGATTACGTTTGTCAATAGCTCTATCAATAGGCTTCAGGATCTGTATTTATTTTGCCAACTTGCGTTTGAATTGCTCGAATATTTCTAACCATTTCGTAGAAAATTCGATTTTATTGAAAATCAACTGTGCTATAGCCCTCAGATTTTGAACGGCAAAAATATAAAATGCTCCGATTACGTTGGTCAATAGCTCTATCAATAGGCTTCAGGATCTGTATTTATTTTGCCAACTTGCGTTTGAATTGCTCGAATATTTTTAACCATTTCGTAGAAAATTCGATTTTATTGAAAATCAACTGTGCTTAGCCCACAGATTTTGAACGGCAAAAATATAAAATGCTCCGATTACGTTGGTCAATCGCTCTATCAATAGGCTTCAGGATCTGTATTTATGTTGACAACTTGCGTTTGGATTGCTCGAATATTTCTAACCATTTCGTAGAAAATTCGATTTTATTGAAAATCAACTGTGCTATAGCCCACAGATTTTGAACGGCAAAAATATAAAATGCTCCGATTACGTTGGTCAATAGCTCTATCAATAGGCTTCAGGATCTGTATTTATTTTGTCAACTTGCATTTGGATTGCTCGAATATTTCTAACCATTTCGTAGAAAATTCGATTTTATTGAAAATCAACTGTGCTATAGCCCACAGATTTTGAACGGCAAAAATATAAAATGCTCCGATTACGTTGGCCAATAGCTCTATCCATAGGCTTCAGGATCTGTATTTATTTTTCCAACTTGCATTTGGATTGCTCGAATATTTCTAACCATTTCGTAGAAAATTCGATTTTATTGAAAATCAACTGTGTTATAGTCCACAGATTTTGAACGGCAAAAATATAAATTGCTCCGATTACGTTGGTCAATAGCTCTATCAATAGGCTTCAGGATCTGTATTTATTTTGCCAACTTGCGTTTGGATTGCTCGAATATTTCTAACCATTTTGTAGAAATTCGATTTTGTTGAAAATCAACTGTGCTATAGCCCACAGATTTTGAACGGCAAAAATATAAATTGCTCCGATTACGTTGGCCAATAGCTCTATCAATAGGCTTCAGGATCTGTATTTATTTTGCCAACTTGCGTTTGAATTGCTCGAATATTTCTAACCATTTCGTAGAAATTCGATTTTATTGAAAATCAACTGTGCTATAGCCCACAGATTTTGAACGGCAAAAATATAAATTGCTCCGATTACGTTGGTCAATAGCTCTATCCATAGGCTTCAGGGTCTGTATTTATTTTGCCAACTTGCGTTTGGATTGCTCGAATATTTCTAACCATTTCGTAGAAAATTCGATTTTAATGAAAGTGAACTGTGCTATAGCTCACAGATTTTGAACGGCAAAAATATAAATTGCTCCGATTACGTTGGTCTATAGCTCTATCAATAGGCTTCAGGATTTGTATTTATTTTGCCAACTTGAATTTGGATTGCTCGAATATTTCTAACCGTTTCGTAGAAAATTCGATTTTATTGAAAATCAACTGTGCTATAGCCCACAGATTTTGAACGGCAAAAATATAAATTGCTCCGATTATGTTGGTCAATAGCTCTATCAATAGGCTTCAGGATCTGTATTTATTTTGCCAACTTGCGTTTGAATTGCTCGAATATTTCTAACCATTTCGTAGAAAATTCGATTTTATTGAAAATCTACTGTGCAATATATAGCCCACAGATTTTGAACGGCAAAAATATAAATTGCTCCGATTACGTTGGTCAATAGCTCTATCAATAGGCTTCAGGATCTGTATTTATTTTGCCATCTTGCATTTGGATTGCTCGAATATTTCTAACCATTTCGTAGAAAATTCGATTTTATTGAAAATCAACAGCCCACAGATTTTGAACGGCAAAAATATAAATTGCTCCGATTACGTTGGTCAATAGCTCTATCAATAGGCTTCAGGATTTGTATTTATTTTGCCAACTTGAATTTGGATTGCTCGAATATTTCTAACCGTTTCGTAGAAAATTCGATTTTATTGAAAATCAACAGCCTACAGATTTTGAACGGCAAAAATATAAATTGCTCCGATTACGTTGGTCAATAGCTCTATCAATAGGCTTCAGGATCTGCATTTATTTTGTCAACTTGCATTTGAATTGCTCGAATATTTCTAACCATTTCGTAGAAAATTCGATTTTATTGAAAATCAATTGTGCTATGCCCACAGATTTTGAACGGCAAAAATATAAATTGCTCCGATTACGTTGGTCAATAGCTCTATCAATAGGCTTCAGGATCTGTATTTATTTTGCCACCTTGCATTTGGATTGCTCGAATATTTCTAACCGTTTCGTAGAAAATTCGATTTTATTGAAAATCAACTGTTCTGTAGCCCACAGATTTTGAACGGCAAAAATATAAATTGCTCCGATTACGTTGGTCAATAGCTCTATCAATAGGCTTCAGGATTTGTATTTATTTTGCCAACTTGAATTTGGATTGCTCGAATATTTCTAACCGTTTCGTAGAAAATTCGATTTTATTGAAAATCAACAGCCTACAGATTTTGAACGGCAAAAATATAAATTGCTCCGATTACGTTGGTCAATAGCTCTATCAATAGGCTTCAGGATCTGCATTTATTTTGTCAACTTGCATTTGAATTGCTCGAATATTTCTAACCATTTCGTAGAAATTCGATTTTATTGAAAATCAACTGTGCTATAGCCCACAGATTTTGAACGGCAAAAATATAAATTGCTCCGATTACGTTGGTCAATAGCTCTATCAATAGGCTTCAGGATCTGCATTTATTTTGTCAACTTGCATTTGAATTGCTCGAATATTTCTAACCATTTCGTAGAAAATTCGATTTTATTGAAAATCAACTGTGCTATGCCCACAGATTTTGAACGGCAAAAATATAAATTGCTCCGATTACGTTGGTCAATAGCTCTATCAATAGGCTTCAGGATCTGTATTTATTTTGCTAACTTGCGTTTGAATTGCTCGAATATTTCTAACCATTTCGTAGAAATTCGATTTTATTGAAAATCAACTGTGCTATAGCCCACAGATTTTGAACGGCAAAAATATAAATTGCTCCGATTACGTTGGTCAATAGCTCTATCAATAGGCTTCAGGATCTGTATTTATTTTGCCAACTTGCGTTTGAATTGCTCGAATATTTCTAACCATTTCGTAGAAAATTCGATTTTATTGAAAATCTACTGTGCAATATATAGCCCACTGATTTTGAACGGCCAAAATATAAATTGCTCCGATTACGTTGGTCAATAGCTCTATCAATAGGCTTCAGGATCTGTATTTAGTTTGTCAACTTGCGTTTGGATTGCTCGAATATTTCTAACCATTTCGTAGAAAATTCGATTTTATTGAAAATCAACTGTGCTATAGCCCACAGATTTTGAACGGCAAAAATTTAAAATGCTCCGATTACGTTGGTCAATAGCTCTATCAATAGGCTTCAGGATTTGTATTTATTTGGAATTTATTTTATTTGCTTGAATATTTCTAACCGTTTCGTAGAAAATTCGATTTTATTGAAAATCAACAGCCCACAGATTTTGAACGGCAAAAATATAAATTGCTCCGATTACGTTGGTCAATAGCTCTATCCATAGGCTTCAGGGTCTGTATTTATTTTGCCAACTTGCGTTTGGATTGCTCGAATATTTCTAACCATTTCGTAGAAAATTCGATTTTAATGAAAGTGAACTGTGATATAGCCCACAGATTTTGAACGGCAAAAATATAAATTGCTCCGATTACGTTGGTCAATAGCTCTATCAATAGGCTTCAGGATTTGTATTTATTTTGCCAACTTGAATTTGGATTGCTCGAATATTTCTAACCGTTTCGTAGAAAATTCGATTTTATTGAAAATCAACTGTGCTATAGCCCACAGATTTTGAACGGCAAAAATATAAATTGCTCCGATTACGTTGGTCAATAGCTCTATCAATAGGCTTCAGGATCTGTATTTATTTTGCCAACTTGCGTTTGAATTGCTCGAATATTTCTAACCATTTCGTAGAAAATTCGATTTTATTGAAAATCAACTGTGCTATGCCCACAGATTTTGAACGGCAAAAATATAAATTGCTCCGATTACGTTGGTCAATAGCTCTATCAATAGGCTTCAGGATCTGTATTTATTTTGCTAACTTGCGTTTGAATTGCTCGAATATTTCTAACCATTTCGTAGAAATTCGATTTTATTGAAAATCAACTGTGCTATAGCCCACAGATTTTGAACGGCAAAAATATAAATTGCTCCGATTACGTTGGTCAATAGCTCTATCAATAGGCTTCAGGATCTGTATTTATTTTGCCAACTTGCGTTTGAATTGCTCGAATATTTCTAACCATTTCGTAGAAAATTCGATTTTATTGAAAATCTACTGTGCAATATATAGCCCACTGATTTTGAACGGCCAAAATATAAATTGCTCCGATTACGTTGGTCAATAGCTCTATCAATAGGCTTCAGGATCTGTATTTAGTTTGTCAACTTGCGTTTGGATTGCTCGAATATTTCTAACCATTTCGTAGAAAATTCGATTTTATTGAAAATCAACTGTGCTATAGCCCACAGATTTTGAACGGCAAAAATTTAAAATGCTCCGATTACGTTGGTCAATAGCTCTATCAATAGGCTTCAGGATTTGTATTTATTTGGAATTTATTTTATTTGCTTGAATATTTCTAACCGTTTCGTAGAAAATTCGATTTTATTGAAAATCAACAGCCCACAGATTTTGAACGGCAAAAATATAAATTGCTCCGATTACGTTGGTCAATAGCTCTATCCATAGGCTTCAGGGTCTGTATTTATTTTGCCAACTTGCGTTTGGATTGCTCGAATATTTCTAACCATTTCGTAGAAAATTCGATTTTAATGAAAGTGAACTGTGATATAGCCCACAGATTTTGAACGGCAAAAATATAAATTGCTCCGATTACGTTGGTCAATAGCTCTATCAATAGGCTTCAGGATTTGTATTTATTTTGCCAACTTGAATTTGGATTGCTCGAATATTTCTAACCGTTTCGTAGAAAATTCGATTTTATTGAAAATCAACAGCCTACAGATTTTGAACGGCAAAAATATAAATTGCTCCGATTACGTTGGTCAATAGCTCTATCAATAGGCTTCAGGATCTGTATTTATTTTGCCAACTTGCATTTGAATTGCTCGAATATTTCTAACCATTTCGTAGAAAATTCGATTTTATTGAAAATCAACTGTGCTATGCCCACAGATTTTGAACGGAAAAAATATAAATTGCTCCGATTACGTTGGTCAATAGCTCTATCCATAGGCTTCAGGATCTGTATTTATTTTGCCAACTTGCGTTTGGATTGCTCGAATATTTCTAACCATTTCGTAGAAAATTCGATTTTATTGAAAATCTACTGTGCTATATAGCCCACAGATTTTGAACGGCAAAAATATAAATTGCTCCGATTACGTTGGTCAATAGCTATATCCATAGGCTTCAGGGTCTGAATTTATTTTGCCAACTGGCATTTGGATTGCTCGAATATTTCTAACCATTTCGTAGAAAATTCGATTTTATTGAAAATCAACTGTGCCAACAGATTTTGGACGGCAAAAATATAAATTGCTCCGATTACGTTGGTCAATAGCTCTATCCATAAGCTTCAGGATCTGTATTTATTTTGCCAACTTGCATTTGGATTGCTCGAATATTTCTAACCATTTCGTAGAAAATTCGATTTTATTGAAAATCAACTGTGCTATGCCCACAGATTTTGAACGGAAAAAATATAAATTGCTCCGATTACGTTGGTCAATAGCTCTATCCATAGGCTTCAGGATCTGTATTTATTTTGCCAACTTGCATTTGGATTGCTCGAATATTTCTAACCATTTCGTAGAAAATTCGATTTTATTGAAAATCAACTGTGCTATGCCCACAGATTTTGAACGGAAAAAATATAAATTGCTCCGATTACGTTGGTCAATAGCTCTATCCATAGGCTTCAGGATCTGTATTTATTTTGCCAACTTGCATTTGGATTGCTCGAATATTTCTAACCATTTCGTAGAAAATTCGATTTTATTGAAAATCAACTGTGCTATAGCCCACAGATTTTGAACGGCAAAAATATAAATTGCTCCGATTACGTTGGTCAATAGTTCTATCCATAGGCTTCAGGATCTGTATTTATTTTGCCAACTTGCATTTGGATTGCTCGAATATTTCTAACCATTTCGTAGAAAATTCGATTTTATTGAAAATCAATTGTGCTATGCCCACAGATTTTGAACGGAAAAAATATAAAATGCTCCGATTACGTTGGTCAATAGCTCTATCAATAGGCTTCAGGATCTGTATTTATTTTGCCAACTTGCGTTTGGATTGCTCGAATATTTCTAACCATTTCGTAGAAAATTCGATTTTATTGAAAATCAATTGTGCTATGCATACAGATTTTGAACGGCAAAAATATAAATTGCTCCGATTACGTTGGTCAATAGCTCTATCAATAGGCTTCAGGATCTGTATTTATTTTGCCAACTTGCATTTGGATTGCTCGAATATTTCTAACCATTTCGTAGAAAATTCGATTTTATTGAAAATCAACTGTGCTATAGCCCACAGATTTTGAACGGCAAAAATATAAATTGCTCCGATTACGTTGGTCAATAGCTCTATCAATAGGCTTCAGGATCTGTATTTATTGTGCTTTCAGGATCTGTATTTATTGTTGAAAATCAACTGTGATCAAATATAAAATTCTCTGATTACGTTGGTCAATAACTTTATCAATAGGCTTCAGGATCTGTATTTATTTTGCCAACTTGCATTTGGATTGCTCGAATATTTCTAACCATTTCGTAGAAAATTCGATTTTATTGAAAATCAACTGTGCTATAGTCCACAGATTTTGAACGGCAAAAATATAAATTGCTCTATCAATAGGCTTCAGGATCTGTATTTATTTTGCCAACTTGCGTTTGGATTGCTCGAATATTTCTAACCATTTCGTAGAAAATTCGATTTTGTTGAAAATCAACTGTGATCAAATATAAAATGCTCCGATTACGTTGGTCAATAGCTCTATTAATAGGCTTCAGGATCTGTATTTATTTTGCCAACTTGCGTTTGAATTGCTCGAATATTTCTAACCATTTCGTAGAAAATTCGATTTTATTGAAAAATAACTGTGCTATAGCCCACAGATTTTGAACGTCAAAAATATAAAATGCTCCGATTACGTTGGTCAATAGCTCTATCAATAGGCTTCAGGATCTGTATTTATTTTGCCAACTTGCATTTGGATTGCTCGAATATTTCTAACCATTTCGTAGAAAATTCGATTTTATTGAAAATCAACTGTGCTATAGCCCAAGATTTTGAACGTCAAAAATATAAAATGCTCCGATTACGTTGGTCAATAGCTCTATCAATAGGCTTCAGGATCTGTATTTATTTTGTCAACTTGCATTTGAATTGCTCGAATATTTCTAACCATTTCGCAGAAAATACGATTTTATTGAAAATCAACTGTGCTATAGCCCACAGATTTTGAACGGCAAAAATATAAAATTCTCCGATTACGTTGGTCAATAGCTCTATCAATAGGATTCAGGATATTTCGGCAAAAATATAAAATGCTCCGATTACGTTGCTCAATAGCTCTATCAATAAACTTCAGGATCTGTATTTATTTTGCCAACTTGCATTTGGATTGCTCGAATATTTCTAACCATTTCGTAGAAAATTCGATTTTATTGAAAATCAACTGTGCTATAGCCCATAGATTTTGAACGGCAAAAATATAAATTGCTCCGATTACGTTGGTCAATAGCTCTATCAATAGGCTTCAGGATCTGTATTTATTTTGCCAACTTGCATTTGGATTGCTCGAATATTTCTAACCATTTCGTAGAAAATTCTATTTTGTTGAAAATCAACTGTGATCAAATATAAAATGCTCCGATTACGTTGGTCAATAGCTCTATTAATAGGCTTCAGGATCTGTATTTATTTTGCCAACTTGCGTTTGAATTGCTCGAATATTTCTAACCATTTCGTAGAAAATTCGATTTTATTGAAAATTAACTGTGCTATAGCCCAAGATTTTGAACGTCAAAAATATAAAATGCTCCGATTACGTTGGTCAATAGCTCTATCAATAGGCTTCAGGATCTGTATTTATTTTGCCAACTTGCATTTGGATTGCTCGAATATTTCTAACCATTTCGTAGAAAATTCGATTTTATTGAAAATCAACTGTGCTATAGCCCAAGATTTTGAACGTCAAAAATATAAAATGCTCCGATTACGTTGGTCAATAGCTCTATCAATAGGCTTCAGGATCCGTATTTATTTTGCCAACTTGCGTTTGAATTGCTCGAATATTTCTAACCATTTCGTAGAAAATTCGATTTTATTGAAAATCATTTCTGCTATATATAGCCCACAGATATTGAACGGCAAAAATATAAAATGCTCCGATTACGTTGGCCAATAGCTCTATCAATAGGCTTCAGGATCTGTATTTATTTTGCCAACTTACGTTTGAATTGCTCGAATATTTCTAACCATTTCGTAGAAAATTCGATTTTATTGAAAATCAACTGTGCTATAGCCCACAGATGTTGAACGGCAAAAATATAAATTGCTCCGATTACGTTGGTCAATAGCTCTATCAATAGGCTTCAGGATCTGTATTTATTGTGCTTTCAGGATCTGTATTTATTGTTGAAAATCAACTGTGATCAAATATAAAATTCTCTGATTACGTTGGTCAATAACTTTATCAATAGGCTTCAGGATCTGTATTTATTTTTCCAACTTGCATTTGGATTGCTCGAATATTTCTAACCATTTCGTAGAAAATTCGATTTTATTGAAAATCAACTGTGCTATAGTCCACAGATTTTGAACGGCAAAAATATAAATTGCTCTATCGATAGGCTTCAGGATCTGTATTTATTTTGCCAACTTGCGTTTGGATTGCTCGAATATTTCTAACCATTTCGTAGAAAATTCGATTTTGTTGAAAATCAACTGTGATCAAATATAAAATGCTCCGATTACGTTGGTCAATAGCTCTATTAATAGGCTTCAGGATCTGTATTTATTTTGCCAACTTGCGTTTGAATTGCTCGAATATTTCTAACCATTTCGTAGAAAATTCGATTTTATTGAAAATTAACTGTGCTATAGCCCAAGATTTTGAACGTCAAAAATATAAAATGCTCCGATTACGTTGGTCAATAGCTCTATCAATAGGCTTCAGGATCTGTATTTATTTTGCCAACTTGCATTTGGATTGCTCGAATATTTCTAACCATTTCGTAGAAAATTCGATTTTATTGAAAATCAACTGTGCTATAGCCCAAGATTTTGAACGTCAAAAATATAAAATGCTCCGATTACGTTGGTCAATAGCTCTATCAATAGGCTTCAGGATCTGTATTTATGTTGTCAACATGCATTTGAATTGCTCGAAAATTTCTAACCATTTCGCAGAAAATACGATTTTATTGAAAATCAACTGTGCTATAGCCCACAGATTTTGAACGGCAAAAATATAAAATTCTCCGATTACGTTGGTCAATAGCTCTATCAATAGTATTCAGGATATTTCGGCAAAAATATAAAATGCTCCGATTACGTTGCTCAATAGCTCTATCAATAGGCTTCAGGATCTGTATTTATTTTGCCAACTTGCATTTGGATTGCTCGAATATTTCTAACCATTTCGTAGAAAATTCGATTTTATTGAAAATCAACTGTGCTATAGCCCATAGATTTTGAACGGCAAAAATATAAATTGCTCGGATTACGTTGGTCAATAGCTCTATCAATAGGCTTCAGGATCTGTATTTATTAAGCCAACTTGCATTTGGATTGCTCGAATATTTCTAACCATTTCGTAGAAAATTCGATTTTATTGAAAATCAACTGTGCTATATATAGCCCACTGATTGTGAACGGCAAAAATATAAATTGCTCCGATTACGTTGGTCAATAGCTCTATCAATAGGCTTCAGGATCTGTATTTATTTTGCCAACTTGCATTTGGATTGCTCGAATATTTCTAACCATTTCGTAGAAAATTCGATTTTATTGAAAATCAACTGTGCTATAGCCCACAGATTTTGAACGGCAAAAATATAAATTGCTCCGATTACGTTGGTCAATAGCTCTATCAATAGGCTTCAGGATCTGTATTTATTTTGCCAACTTGCATTTGGATTGCTCGAATATTTCTAACCATTTCGTAGAAAATTCGATTTTATTGAAAATCAACTGTGCTATAGCCCACAGATTTTGAACGGCAAAAATATAAAATGCTCCGATTACGTTGGCCAATAGCTCTATTAATAGGCTTCAGGATCTGTATTTATTTTGCCAACTGGCATTTGGATTGCTCGAATATTTCTAACCATTTCGTAGAAAATTCGATTTTATTGAAAATCTACTGTGCTATATAGCCCACAGATTTTGAACGGCAAAAATATAAATTGCTCCGATTACGTTGGTCAATAGCTATATCCATAGGCTTCAGGGTCTGAATTTATTTTGCCAACTGGCATTTGGATTGCTCGAATATTTCTAACCATTTCGTAGAAAATTCGATTTTATTGAAAATCAACTGTGCTTTAGCCCACAGATTTTGAACGGCCAAAATATAAAATGATCCGATTACGTTGGTCAATAGCTCTATCAATAGGTGCAGGATCTGTATTTATTTTGCCAACTTGCATTTGGATTGCTCGAATATTTCTAACCATTTCGTAGAAAATTCGATTTTATTGAAAATCAACTGTGCTATAGCCCACAGATTTTGAACGGCAAAAATATAAATTGCTCCGATTACGTTGGTCAATAGTTCTATCCATAGGCTTCAGGATCTGTATTTATTTTGCCAACTTGCATTTGGATTGCTCGAATATTTCTAACCATTTCGTAGAAAATTCGATTTTATTGAAAATCAATTGTGCTATGCCCACAGATTTTGAACGGAAAAAATATAAAATGCTCCGATTACGTTGGTCAATAGCTCTATCAATAGGCTTCAGGATCTGTATTTATTTTGCCAACTTGCGTTTGGATTGCTCGAATATTTCTAACCATTTCGTAGAAAATTCGATTTTATTGAAAATCAATTGTGCTATGCATACAGATTTTGAACGGCAAAAATATAAATTGCTCCGATTACGTTGGTCAATAGCTCTATCAATAGGCTTCAGGATCTGTATTTATTTTGCCAACTTGCATTTGGATTGCTCGAATATTTCTAACCATTTCGTAGAAAATTCGATTTTATTGAAAATCAACTGTGCTATAGCCCACAGATTTTGAACGGCAAAAATATAAATTGCTCCGATTACGTTGGTCAATAGCTCTATCAATAGGCTTCAGGATCTGTATTTATTGTGCTTCCAGGATCTGTATTTATTGTTGAAAATCAACTGTGATCAAATATAAAATTCTCTGATTACGTTGGTCAATAACTTTATCAATAGGCTTCAGGATCTGTATTTATTTTTCCAACTTGCATTTGGATTGCTCGAATATTTCTAACCATTTCGTAGAAAATTCGATTTTATTGAAAATCAACTGTGCTATAGTCCACAGATTTTGAACGGCAAAAATATAAATTGCTCTATCAATAGGCTTCAGGATCTGTATTTATTTTGCCAACTTGCGTTTGGATTGCTCGAATATTTCTAACCATTTCGTAGAAAATTCGATTTTGTTGAAAATCAACTGTGATCAAATATAAAATGCTCCGATTACGTTGGTCAATAGCTCTATTAATAGGCTTCAGGATCTGTATTTATTTTGCCAACTTGCGTTTGAATTGCTCGAATATTTCTAACCATTTCGTAGAAAATTCGATTTTATTGAAAATTAACTGTGCTATAGCCCAAGATTTTGAACGTCAAAAATATAAAATGCTCCGATTACGTTGGTCAATAGCTCTATCAATAGGCTTCAGGATCTGTATTTATTTTGCCAACTTGCATTTGGATTGCTCGAATATTTCTAACCATTTCGTAGAAAATTCGATTTTATTGAAAATCAACTGTGCTATAGCCCAAGATTTTGAACGTCAAAAATATAAAATGCTCCGATTACGTTGGTCAATAGCTCTATCAATAGGCTTCAGGATCTGTATTTATTTTGTCAACTTGCATTTGAATTGCTCGAATATTTCTAACCATTTCGCAGAAAATACGATTTTATTGAAAATCAACTGTGCTATAGCCCACAGATTTTGAACGGCAAAAATATAAAATTCTCCGATTACGTTGGTCAATAGCTCTATCAATAGGATTCAGGATATTTCGGCAAAAATATAAAATGCTCCGATTACGTTGCTCAATAGCTCTATCAATAGGCTTCAGGATCTGTATTTATTTTGCCAACTTGCATTTGGATTGCTCGAATATTTCTAACCATTTCGTAGAAAATTCGATTTTGTTGAAAATCAACTGTGATCAAATATAAAATGCTCCGATTACGTTGGTCAATAGCTCTATTAATAGGCTTCAGGATCTGTATTTATTTTGCCAACTTGCGTTTGAATTGCTCGAATATTTCTAACCATTTCGTAGAAAATTCGATTTTATTGAAAATTAACTGTGCTATAGCCCAAGATTTTGAACGTCAAAAATATAAAATGCTCCGATTACGTTGGTCAATAGCTCTATCAATAGGCTTCAGGATCTGTATTTATTTTGCCAACTTGCATTTGGATTGCTCGAATATTTCTAACCATTTCGTAGAAAATTCGATTTTATTGAAAATCAACTGTGCTATAGCCCACAGATTTTGAACGGCAAAAATATAAATTGCTCCGATTACGTTGGTCAATAGCTCTATCAATAGGCTTCAGGATCCGTATTTATTTTGCCAACTTGCGTTTGAATTGCTCGAATATTTCTAACCATTTCGTAGAAAATTCGATTTTATTGAAAATCATTTCTGCTATATATAGCCCACAGATATTGAACGGCAAAAATATAAAATGCTCCGATTACGTTGGCCAATAGCTCTATCAATAGGCTTCAGGATCTGTATTTATTTTGCCAACTTACGTTTGAATTGCTCGAATATTTCTAACCATTTCGTAGAAAATTCGATTTTATTGAAAATCAACTGTGCTATAGCCCACAGATGTTGAACGGCAAAAATATAAATTGCTCCGATTACGTTGGTCAATAGCTCTATCAATAGGCTTCAGGATCTGTATTTATTGTGCTTTCAGGATCTGTATTTATTGTTGAAAATCAACTGTGATCAAATATAAAATTCTCTGATTACGTTGGTCAATAACTTTATCAATAGGCTTCAGGATCTGTATTTATTTTGCCAACTTGCATTTGGATTGCTCGAATATTTCTAACCATTTCGTAGAAAATTCGATTTTATTGAAAATCAACTGTGCTATAGTCCACAGATTTTGAACGGCAAAAATATAAATTGCTCTATCGATAGGCTTCAGGATCTGTATTTATTTTGCCAACTTGCGTTTGGATTGCTCGAATATTTCTAACCATTTCGTAGAAAATTCGATTTTGTTGAAAATCAACTGTGATCAAATATAAAATGCTCCGATTACGTTGGTCAATAGCTCTATTAATAGGCTTCAGGATCTGTATTTATTTTGCCAACTTGCGTTTGAATTGCTCGAATATTTCTAACCATTTCGTAGAAAATTCGATTTTATTGAAAATTAACTGTGCTATAGCCCAAGATTTTGAACGTCAAAAATATAAAATGCTCCGATTACGTTGGTCAATAGCTCTATCAATAGGCTTCAGGATCTGTATTTATTTTGCCAACTTGCATTTGGATTGCTCGAATATTTCTAACCATTTCGTAGAAAATTCGATTTTATTGAAAATCAACTGTGCTATAGTCCACAGATTTTGAACGGCAAAAATATAAATTGCTCTATCAATAGGCTTCAGGATCTGTATTTATTTTGCCAACTTGCGTTTGGATTGCTCGAATATTTCTAACCATTTCGTAGAAAATTCGATTTCGTTGAAAATCAACTGTGATCAAATATAAAATGCTCCGATTACGTTGGTCAATAGCTCTATTAATAGGCTTCAGGATCTGTATTTATTTTGCCAACTTGCGTTTGAATTGCTCGAATATTTCTAACCATTTCGTAGAAAATTCGATTTTATTGAAAATTAACTGTGCTATAGCCCATAGATTTTGAACGGCAAAAATATAAATTGCTCCGATTACGTTGGTCAATAGCTCTATCAATAGGCTTCAGGATCTGTATTTATTAAGCCAACTTGCATTTGGATTGCTCGAATATTTCTAACCATTTCGTAGAAAATTCGATTTTATTGAAAATCAACTGTGCTATATATAGCCCACTGATTGTGAACGGCAAAAATATAAATTGCTCCGATTACGTTGGTCAATAGCTCTATCAATAGGCTTCAGGATCTGTATTTATTTTGCCAACTTGCATTTGGATTGCTCGAATATTTCTAACCATTTCGTAGAAAATTCGATTTTATTGAAAATCAACTGTGCTATAGCCCACAGATTTTGAACGGCAAAAATATAAATTGCTCCGATTACGTTGGTCAATAGCTCTATCAATAGGCTTCAGGATCTGTATTTATTTTGCCAACTTGCGTTTGAATTGCTCGAATATTTCTAACCATTTCGTAGAAAATTCGATTTTATTGAAAATCCTTTCTGCTATATATAGCCCACAGATATTGAACGGCAAAAATATAAAATGCTCCGATTACGTTGGCCAATAGCTCTATCAATAGGCTTCAGGATCTGTATTTATTTTGCCAACTTACGTTTGAATTGCTCGAATATTTCTAACCATTTCGTAGAAAATTCGATTTTATTGAAAATCAACTGTGCTATAGCCCACAGATGTTGAACGGCAAAAATATAAATTGCTCCGATTACGTTGGTCAATAGCTCTATCAATAGGCTTCAGGATCTGTATTTATTGTGCTTTCAGGATCTGTATTTATTGTTGAAAATCAACTGTGATCAAATATAAAATTCTCTGATTACGTTGGTCAATAACTTTATCAATAGGCTTCAGGATCTGTATTTATTTTTCCAACTTGCATTTGGATTGCTCGAATATTTCTAACCATTTCGTAGAAAATTCGATTTTATTGAAAATCAACTGTGCTATAGTCCACAGATTTTGAACGGCAAAAATATAAATTGCTCTATCGATAGGCTTCAGGATCTGTATTTATTTTGCCAACTTGCGTTTGGATTGCTCGAATATTTCTAACCATTTCGTAGAAAATTCGATTTTGTTGAAAATCAACTGTGATCAAATATAAAATGCTCCGATTACGTTGGTCAATAGCTCTATTAATAGGCTTCAGGATCTGTATTTATTTTGCCAACTTGCGTTTGAATTGCTCGAATATTTCTAACCATTTCGTAGAAAATTCGATTTTATTGAAAATTAACTGTGCTATAGCCCAAGATTTTGAACGTCAAAAATATAAAATGCTCCGATTACGTTGGTCAATAGCTCTATCAATAGGCTTCAGGATCTGTATTTATTTTGCCAACTTGCATTTGGATTGCTCGAATATTTCTAACCATTTCGTAGAAAATTCGATTTTATTGAAAATCAACTGTGCTATAGCCCAAGATTTTGAACGTCAAAAATATAAAATGCTCCGATTACGTTGGTCAATAGCTCTATCAATAGGCTTCAGGATCTGTATTTATGTTGTCAACATGCATTTGAATTGCTCGAATATTTCTAACCATTTCGCAGAAAATACGATTTTATTGAAAATCAACTGTGCTATAGCCCACAGATTTTGAACGGCAAAAATATAAAATTCTCCGATTACGTTGGTCAATAGCTCTATCAATAGGATTCAGGATATTTCGGCAAAAATATAAAATGCTCCGATTACGTTGCTCAATAGCTCTATCAATAGGCTTCAGGATCTGTATTTATTTTGCCAACTTGCATTTGGATTGCTCGAATATTTCTAACCATTTCGTAGAAAATTCGATTTTATTGAAAATCAACTGTGCTATAGCCCATAGATTTTGAACGGCAAAAATATAAATTGCTCCGATTACGTTGGTCAATAGCTCTATCAATAGGCTTCAGGATCTGTATTTATTAAGCCAACTTGCATTTGGATTGCTCGAATATTTCTAACCATTTCGTAGAAAATTCGATTTTATTGAAAATCAACTGTGCTATATATAGCCCACTGATTGTGAACGGCAAAAATATAAATTGCTCCGATTACGTTGGTCAATAGCTCTATCAATAGGCTTCAGGATCTGTATTTATTTTGCCAACTTGCATTTGGATTGCTCGAATATTTCTAACCATTTCGTAGAAAATTCGATTTTATTGAAAATCAACTGTGCTATAGCCCACAGATTTTGAACGGCAAAAATATAAATTGCTCCGATTACGTTGGTCAATAGCTCTATCAATAGGCTTCAGGATCTGTATTTATTTTGCCAACTTGCATTTGGATTGCTCGAATATTTCTAACCATTTCGTAGAAAATTCGATTTTATTGAAAATCAACTGTGCTATAGCCCACAGATTTTGAACGGCAAAAATATAAAATTCTCCGATTACGTTGGTCAATAGCTCTATCAATAGGCTTCAGGATATTTCGGCAAAAATATAAAATGCTCCGATTACGTTGCTCAATAGCTCTATCAATAGGCTTCAGGATCTGGATTTATTTTGCCAACTTGCATTTGGATTGCTCGAATATTTCTAACCATTTCGTAGAAAGTTCGATTTTATTGAAAATCAACTGTGCTAGCCCATAGATTTTGAACGGCATAAATATAAATTGCTCCGATTACGTTGGTCAATAGCTCTATCAATAGGCTTCAGAATCTGTATTTATTTTGCCATTTTGCATTTGGATTGCTCGAATATTTCTAACCATTTCGTAGAAAATTCGATTTTGTTGAAAATCAACTGTGCTATAGCCCACAGATTTTGAACGGCAAAAATATAAAATTCTCCGATTACGTTGGTCAATAGCTCTATCAATAGGCTTCAGGATATTTCGGCAAAAATATAAAATGCTCCGATTACGTTGCTCAATAGCTCTATCAATAGGCTTCAGGATCTGTATTTATATTGCCAACTTGCATTTGGATTGCTCGAATATTTCTAACCATTTCGTAGAAAGTTCGATTTTATTGTAAATCAACTGTGCTAGCCCATAGATTTTGAACGGCAAAAATATAAATTGCTCCGATTACGTTGTTCAATAGCTCTATCAATAGGCTTCAGAATCTGTATTTATTTTGCCATCTTGCATTTGGATTGCTCGAATATTTCTAACCATTTCGTAGAAAATTCGATTTTGTTGAAAATCAACTGTGCTATAGCCCACAGATTTTGAACGGCAAAAATATAAATTGCTCCGATTACGTTGGTCAATAGCTCTATCAATAGGCTTCAGGATCTGTATTTATTTTGCCAACTTGCATTTGGATTGCTCGAATATTTCTAACCATTTCGTAGAAAATTCGATTTTATTGAAAATCAACTTTGCTATTATAGCCCACAGATTTTGAACGGCAAAAATATAAATTGCTCCGATTACGTTGGTCAATAGCTCTATCAATAGGCTTCAGAATCTGTATTTATTTTGCCATCTTGCATTTGGATTGCTCGAATATTTCTAACCATTTCGTAGAAAATTCGATTTTGTTGAAAATCAACTGTGCTATATATAGCCCACAGATTTTGAACGGCAAAAATATAAATTGCTCCGATTACGTTGGTCAATAGCTCTATCAATAGGCTTCAGGATCTGTATTTATTTTGCCAACTTGCATTTGGATTGCTCGAATATTTCTAACCATTTCGTAGAAAATTCGATTTTATTGAAAATCAACTTTGCTATTATAGCCCACAGATTTTGAACGGCAAAAATATAAATTGCTCCGATTACGTTGGTCAATAGCTTTTTCAATAGGCTTTAGGATCTGTATTTATTATGCCAACTTGCATTTGGATTGCTCGAATATTTCTAACCATTTCGTAGAAAATTCGATTTTATTGAAAATCAACTGTGCTGTAGCCCACTGATTATGAACGACAAAAATATAAATTGCTCCGATTACGTTGGTCAATAGCTCTACCCATAGGCTTCAGGATCTGTATTTATTTTGCCAACTTGCATTTGGATTGCTCGAATATTTCTAACCATTTCGTAGAAAATTCGATTTTATTGAAAATCAACTGTGCTATAGCCCACAGATTTTGAACGGCAAAAATATAAAATTCTCCGATTACGTTGGTCAATAGCTCTATCAATAGGCTTCAGGATATTTCGGCAAAAATATAAAATGCTCCGATTACGTTGCTCAATAGCTCTATCAATAGGCTTCAGGATCTGTATTTATTTTGCCAACTTGCATTTGGATTGCTCGAATATTTCTAACCATTTCGTAGAAAGTTCGATTTTATTGAAAATCAACTGTGCTAGCCCATAGATTTTGAACGGCAAAAATATAAATTGCTCCGATTACGTTGGTCAATAGCTCTATCAATAGGCTTCAGAATCTGTATTTATTTTGCCATCTTGCATTTGGATTGCTCGAATATTTCTAACCATTTCGTAGAAAATTCGATTTTGTTGAAAATCAACTGTGCTCTAGCCCACAGATTTTGAACGGCAAAAATATAAATTGCTCCGATTACGTTGGTCAATAGCTCTATCAATAGGCTTCAGGATCTGTATTTATTTTGCCAACTTGCATTTGGATTGCTCGAATATTTCTAACCATTTCGTAGAAAATTCGATTTTATTGAAAATCAACTTTGCTATTATAGCCCACAGATTTTGAACGGCAAAAATATAAATTGCTCCGATTACGTTAGTCAATAGCTCTATCAATAGGCTTCAGGATCTGTATTTATTTTGCCAACTTGCATTTGGATTGCTCGAATATTTCTAACCAATTCGTAGAAAATTCGATTTTATTGAAAATCAACTGTGCTATAGCCCACTGATTATGAACGGCAAAAATATAAATTGCTCCGATTACGTTTGTCAATAGCTCTATCAATAGGCTTCAGGATCTGTATTTATTTTGCCAACGTGCATTTGGATTGCTCGAATATTTCTAACCATTTCGTAGAAAATTCGATTTTATTGAAAATCAACTGTGGTATAGCCCACAGATTTTGAACGGCAAAAATATAAATTGCTCCGATTACGTTGGTCAATAGCTCTATCAATAGGCTTCAGGATCTGTATTTATTTTGCCAACTTGCATTTGGATTGCTCGAATATTTCTAACCATTTCGTAGAAAATTCGATTTTATTGAAAATCAACTGTGCTATAGCCCACTGATTATGAACGGCAAAAATATAAATTGCTCCGATTACGTTTGTCAATAGCTCTATCAATAGGCTTCAGGATCTGTATTTATTTTGCCAACTTGCATTTGGATTGCTCGAATATTTCTAACCATTTCGTAGAAAATTCGATTTTATTGAAAATCAACTGTGCTATAGCCCACAGATTTTGAACGGCAAAAATATAAATTGCTCCGATTACGTTGGTCAATAGCTCTATCAATAGGCTTCAGGATCTGTATTTATTTTGCCAACTTGCATTTGGATTGCTCGAATATTTCTAACCATTTCGTAGAAAATTCGATTTTATTGAAAATCAACTGTGCTATAGCCCACAGATTTTGAACGGCAAAAATATAAATTGCTCCGATTACGTTGGTCAATAGCTCTATCAATAGGCTTCAGGATCTGTATTTATTTTGCCAACTTGCATTTGGATTGCTCGAATATTTCTAACCATTTCGTAGAAAATTCGATTTTATTGAAAATCAACTTTGCTATTATAGCCCACAGATTTTGAACGGCAAAAATATAAATTGCTCCGATTACGTTGGTCAATAGCTCTATCAATAGGCTTCAGAATCTGTATTTATTTTGCCATCTTTCATTTGGATTGCTCGAATATTTCTAACCATTTCGTAGAAAATTCGATTTTGTTGAAAATCAACTGTGCTATATATAGCCCACAGATTTTGAACGGCAAAAATATAAATTGCTCCGATTACGTTGGTCAATAGCTCTATCAATAGGCTTCAGGATCTGTATTTATTTTGCCAACTTGCATTTGGATTGCTCGAATATTTCTAACCATTTCGTAGAAAATTCGATTTTATTGAAAATCAACTTTGCTATTATAGCCCACAGATTTTGAACGGCAAAAATATAAATTGCTCCGATTACGTTTGTCAATAGCTCTATCAATAGGCTTCAGGATCTGTATTTATTTTGCCAACTTGCATTTGGATTGCTCGAATATTTCTAACCATTTCGTAGAAAATTCGATTTTATTGAAAATCAACTGTGCTATAGCCCACAGATTTTGAACGGCAAAAATATAAATTGCTCCGATTACGTTGGTCAATAGCTCTATCAATAGGCTTCAGGATCTGTATTTATTTTGCCAACTTGCATTTGGATTGCTCGAATATTTCTAACCATTTCGTAGAAAATTCGATTTTATTGAAAATCAACTTTGCTATTATAGCCCACAGATTTTGAACGGCAAAAATATAAATTGCTCCGATTACGTTGGTCAATAGCTCTATCAATAGGCTTCAGAATCTGTATTTATTTTGCCATCTTGCATTTGGATTGCTCGAATATTTCTAACCATTTCGTAGAAAATTCGATTTTGTTGAAAATCAACTGTGCTATATATAGCCCACAGATTTTGAACGGCAAAAATATAAATTGCTCCGATTACGTTGGTCAATAGCTCTATCAATAGGCTTCAGGATCTGTATTTATTTTGCCAACTTGCATTTGGATTGCTCGAATATTTCTAACCATTTCGTAGAAAATTCGATTTTATTGAAAATCAACTTTGCTATTATAGCCCACAGATTTTGAACGGCAAAAATATAAATTGCTCCGATTACGTTGGTCAATAGCTTTTTCAATAGGCTTTAGGATCTGTATTTATTATGCCAACTTGCATTTGGATTGCTCGAATATTTCTAACCATTTCGTAGAAAATTCGATTTTATTGAAAATCAACTGTGCTGTAGCCCACTGATTATGAACGACAAAAATATAAATTGCTCCGATTACGTTGGTCAATAGCTCTATCCATAGGCTTCAGGATCTGTATTTATTTTGCCAACTTGCATTTGGATTGCTCGAATATTTCTAACCATTTCGTAGAAAGTTCGATTTTATTGAAAATCAACTGTGCTAGCCCATAGATTTTGAACGGCAAAAATATAAATTGCTCCGATTACGGTCAATAGCTCTATCAATAGGCTTCAGAATCTGTATTTATTTTGCCATCTTGCATTTGGATTGCTCGAATATTTCTAACCATTTCGTAGAAAATTCGATTTTGTTGAAAATCAACTGTGCTATAGCCCACAGATTTTGAACGGCAAAAATATAAATTGCTCCGATTACGTTGGTCAATAGCTCTATCAATAGGCTTCAGGATCTGTATTTATTTTGCCAACTTGCATTTGGATTGCTCGAATATTTCTAACCATTTCGTAGAAAATTCGATTTTATTGAAAATCAACTTTGCTATTATAGCCCACAGATTTTGAACGGCAAAAATATAAATTGCTCCGATTACGTTAGTCAATAGCTCTATCAATAGGCTTCAGGATCTGTATTTATTTTGCCAACTTGCATTTGGATTGCTCGAATATTTCTAACCAATTCGTAGAAAATTCGATTTAATTGAAAATCAACTGTGCTATAGCCCACAGATTTTGAACGGCAAAAATATAAAATTCTCCGATTACGTTGGTCAATAGCTCTATCAATAGGCTTCAGGATATTTCGGCAAAAATATAAAATGCTCCGATTACGTTGCTCAATAGCTCTATCAATAGGCTTCAGGATCTGTATTTATTTTGCCAACTTGCATTTGGATTGCTCGAATATTTCTAACCATTTCGTAGAAAGTTCGTTTTTATTGAAAATCAACTGTGCTAGCCCATAGATTTTGAACGGCAAAAATATAAATTGCTCCGATTACGTTGGTCAATAGCTCTATCAATAGGCTTCAGAATCTGTATTTATTTTGCCATCTTGCGTTTGGATTGCTCGAATATTTCTAACCATTTCGTAGAAAATTCGATTTTGTTGAAAATCAACTGTGCTATAGCCCACAGATTTTGAACGGCAAAAATATAAATTGCTCCGATTACGTTGGTCAATAGCTCTATCAATAGGCTTCAGGATCTGTATTTATTTTGCCAACTTGCATTTGGATTGCTCGAATATTTCTAACCATTTCGTAGAAAATTCGATTTTATTGAAAATCAACTTTGCTATTATAGCCCACAGATTTTGAACGGCAAAAATATAAATTGCTCCGATTACGTTAGTCAATAGCTCTATCAATAGGCTTCAGGATCTGTATTTATTTTGCCAACTTGCATTTGGATTGCTCGAATATTTCTAACCAATTCGTAGAAAATTCGATTTTATTGAAAATCAACTGTGCTATAGCCCACAGATTTTGAACGGCAAAAATATAAAATTCTCCGATTACGTTGGTCAATAGCTCTATCAATAGGCTTCAGGATATTTCGGCAAAAATATAAATTGCTCCGATTACGTTGCTCAATAGCTCTATCAATAGGCTTCAGGATCTGTATTTATTTTGCCAACTTGCATTTGGATTGCTCGAATATTTCTAACCATTTCGTAGAAAGTTCGATTTTATTGAAAATCAACTGTGCTAGCCCATAGATTTTGAACGGCAAAAATATAAATTGCTCCGATTACGTTGGTCAATAGCTCTATCAATAGGCTTCAGAATCTGTATTTATTTTGCCATCTTGCATTTGGATTGCTCGAATATTTCTAACCATTTCGTAGAAAATTCGATTTTGTTGAAAATCAACTGTGCTATAGCCCACAGATTTTGAACGGCAAAAATATAAATTGCTCCGATTACGTTGGTCAATAGCTCTATCAATAGGCTTCAGAATCTGTATTTATTTTGCCAACTTGCATTTGGATTGCTCGAATATTTCTAACCATTTCGTAGAAAATTCGATTTTATTGAAAATCAACTTTGCTATTATAGCCCACAGATTTTGAACGGCAAAAATATAAATTGCTCCGATTACGTTAGTCAATAGCTCTATCAATAGGCTTCAGGATCTGTATTTATTTTGCCAACTTGCATTTGGATTGCTCGAATATTTCTAACCAATTCGTAGAAAATTCGATTTTATTGAAAATCAACTGTGCTATAGCCCACTGATTATGAACGGCAAAAATATAAATTGCTCCGATTACGTTTGTCAATAGCTCTATCAATTGGCTTCAGGATCTGTATTTATTTTGCCAACGTGCATTTGGATTGCTCGAATATTTCTAACCATTTCGTAGAAAATTCGATTTTATTGAAAATCAACTGTGGTATAGCCCACAGATTTTGAACGGCAAAAATATAAATTGCTCCGATTACGTTGGTCAATAGCTCTATCAATAGGCTTCAGGATCTGTATTTATTTTGCCAACTTGCATTTGGATTGCTCGAATATTTCTAACCATTTCGTAGAAAATTCGATTTTATTGAAAATCAACTGTGCTATAGCCCACTGATTATGAACGGCAAAAATATAAATTGCTCCGATTACGTTTGTCAATAGCTCTATCAATAGGCTTCAGGATCTGTATTTATTTTGCCAACTTGCATTTGGATTGCTCGAATATTTCTAACCATTTCGTAGAAAATTCGATTTTATTGAAAATCAACTGTGCTATAGCCCACAGATTTTGAACGGCAAAAATATAAATTGCTCCGATTACGTTGGTCAATAGCTCTATCAATAGGCTTCAGGATCTGTATTTATTTTGCCAACTTGCATTTGGATTGCTCGAATATTTCTAACCATTTCGTAGAAAATTCGATTTTATTGAAAATCAACTTTGCTATTATAGCCCACAGATTTTGAACGGCAAAAATATAAATTGCTCCGATTACGTTGGTCAATAGCTCTATCAATAGGCTTCAGGATCTGTATTTATTTTGCCAACTTGCATTTGGATTGCTCGAATATTTCTAACCATTTCGTAGAAAATTCGATTTTATTGAAAATCAACTGTGCTATAGCCCACTGATTATGAACGGCAAAAATATAAATTGCTCCGATTACGTTTGTCAATAGCTCTATCAATAGGCTTCAGGATCTGTATTTATTTTGCCAACGTGCATTTGGATTGCTCGAATATTTCTAACCATTTCGTAGAAAATTCGATTTTATTGAAAATCAACTGTGGTATAGCCCACAGATTTTGAACGGCAAAAATATAAATTGCTCCGATTACGTTGGTCAATAGCTCTATCAATAGGCTTCAGGATCTGTATTTATTTTGCCAACTTGCATTTGGATTGCTCGAATATTTCTAACCATTTCGTAGAAAATTCGATTTTATTGAAAATCAACTGTGCTATAGCCCACAGATTTTGAACGGCAAAAATATAAATTGCTCCGATTACGTTGGTCAATAGCTCTATCAATAGGCTTCAGGATCTGTATTTATTTTGCCAACTTGCATTTGGATTGCTCGAATATTTCTAACCATTTCGTAGAAAATTCGATTTTATTGAAAATCAACTTTGCTATTATAGCCCACAGATTTTGAACGGCAAAAATATAAATTGCTCCGATTACGTTGGTCAATAGCTCTATCAATAGGCTTCAGGATCTGTATTTATTTTGCCAACTTGCATTTGGATTGCTCGAATATTTCTAACCATTTCGTAGAAAATTCGATTTTATTGAAAATCAACTTTGCTATTATAGCCCACAGATTTTGAACGGCAAAAATATAAATTGCTCCGATTACGTTGGTCAATAGCTCTATCAATAGGCTTCAGAATCTGTATTTATTTTGCCATCTTTCATTTGGATTGCTCGAATATTTCTAACCATTTCGTAGAAAATTCGATTTTGTTGAAAATCAACTGTGCTATATATAGCCCACAGATTTTGAACGGCAAAAATATAAATTGCTCCGATTACGTTGGTCAATAGCTCTATCAATAGGCTTCAGGATCTGTATTTATTTTGCCAACTTGCATTTGGATTGCTCGAATATTTCTAACCATTTCGTAGAAAATTCGATTTTATTGAAAATCAACTTTGCTATTATAGCCCACAGATTTTGAACGGCAAAAATATAAATTGCTCCGATTACGTTGGTCAATAGCTCTATCAATAGGCTTCAGAATCTGTATTTATTTTGCCAACTTGCATTTGGATTGCTCGAATATTTCTAACCATTTCGTAGAAAATTCGATTTTATTGAAAATCAACTTTGCTATTATAGCCCACAGATTTTGAACGGCAAAAATATAAATTGCTCCGATTACGTTGGTCAATAGCTCTATCAATAGGCTTCAGGATCTGTATTTATTTTGCCAACTTGCATTTGGATTGCTCGAATATTTCTAACCATTTCGTAGAAAATTCGATTTTATTGAAAATCAACTTTGCTATTATAGCCCACAGATTTTGAACGGCAAAAATATAAATTGCTCCGATTACGTTGGTCAATAGCTCTATCAATAGGCTTCAGAATCTGTATTTATTTTGCCATCTTGCGTTTGGATTGCTCGAATATTTCTAACCATTTCGTAGAAAATTCGATTTTATTGAAAATCAACTGTGCTATAGCCCACATAAACTGTGCCCACAGATTTTGAACGGCAAAAATATAAATTGCTCCGATTACGTTGGTCAATAGCTCTATCAATAGGCTTCAGGATCTGTATTTATTTTGCCAACTTGCATTTGGATTGCTCGAATATTTCTAACCATTTCGTAGAAAATTCGATTTTATTGAAAATCAACTGTGCTATAGCCCACAGATTTTGAACGGCAAAAATATAAATTGCTCCGATTACGTTGGTCAATAGCTCTATCAATAGGCTTCAGGATCTGTATTTATTTTGCCAACTTGCATTTGGATTGCTCGAATATTTCTAACCATTTCGTAGAAAATTCGATTTTATTGAAAATCAACTGTGCTATAGCCCACAGATTTTGAACGGCAAAAATATAAATTGCTCCGATTACGTTGGTCAATAGCTCTATCAATAGGCTTCAGGATCTGTATTTATTTTGCCAACTTGCATTTGGATTGCTCGAATATTTCTAACCATTTCGTAGAAAATTCGATTTTATTGAAAATCAACTTTGCTATTATAGCCCACAGATTTTGAACGGCAAAAATATAAATTGCTCCGATTACGTTGGTCAATAGCTCTATCAATAGGCTTCAGAATCTGTATTTATTTTGCCATCTTGCATTTGGATTGCTCGAATATTTCTAACCATTTCGTAGAAAATTCGATTTTGTTGAAAATCAACTGTGCTATATATAGCCCACAGATTTTGAACGGCAAAAATATAAATTGCTCCGATTACGTTGGTCAATAGCTCTATCAATAGGCTTCAGGATCTGTATTTATTTTGCCAACTTGCATTTGGATTGCTCGAATATTTCTAACCATTTCGTAGAAAATTCGATTTTATTGAAAATCAACTTTGCTATTATAGCCCACAGATTTTGAACGGCAAAAATATAAATTGCTCCGATTACGTTGGTCAATAGCTTTTTCAATAGGCTTTAGGATCTGTATTTATTATGCCAACTTGCATTTGGATTGCTCGAATATTTCTAACCATTTCGTAGAAAATTCGATTTTATTGAAAATCAACTGTGCTGTAGCCCACTGATTATGAACGACAAAAATATAAATTGCTCCGATTACGTTGGTCAATAGCTCTATCCATAGGCTTCAGGATCTGTATTTATTTTGCCAACTTGCATTTGGATTGCTCGAATATTTCTAACCATTTCGTAGAAAGTTCGATTTTATTGAAAATCAACTGTGCTAGCCCATAGATTTTGAACGGCAAAAATATAAATTGCTCCGATTACGGTCAATAGCTCTATCAATAGGCTTCAGAATCTGTATTTATTTTGCCATCTTGCATTTGGATTGCTCGAATATTTCTAACCATTTCGTAGAAAATTCGATTTTGTTGAAAATCAACTGTGCTATATATAGCCCACAGATTTTGAACGGCAAAAATATAAATTGCTCCGATTACGTTGGTCAATAGCTCTATCAATAGGCTTCAGGATCTGTATTTATTTTGCCAACTTGCATTTGGATTGCTCGAATATTTCTAACCATTTCGTAGAAAATTCGATTTTATTGAAAATCAACTTTGCTATTATAGCCCACAGATTTTGAACGGCAAAAATATAAATTGCTCCGATTACGTTAGTCAATAGCTCTATCAATAGGCTTCAGGATCTGTATTTATTTTGCCAACTTGCATTTGGATTGCTCGAATATTTCTAACCAATTCGTAGAAAATTCGATTTAATTGAAAATCAACTGTGCTATAGCCCACAGATTTTGAACGGCAAAAATATAAAATTCTCCGATTACGTTGGTCAATAGCTCTATCAATAGGCTTCAGGATATTTCGGCAAAAATATAAAATGCTCCGATTACGTTGCTCAATAGCTCTATCAATAGGCTTCAGGATCTGTATTTATTTTGCCAACTTGCATTTGGATTGCTCGAATATTTCTAACCATTTCGTAGAAAGTTCGATTTTATTGAAAATCAACTGTGCTAGCCCATAGATTTTGAACGGCAAAAATATAAATTGCTCCGATTACGTTGGTCAATAGCTCTATCAATAGGCTTCAGAATCTGTATTTATTTTGCCATCTTGCGTTTGGATTGCTCGAATATTTCTAACCATTTCGTAGAAAATTCGATTTTGTTGAAAATCAACTGTGCTATAGCCCACAGATTTTGAACGGCAAAAATATAAATTGCTCCGATTACGTTGGTCAATAGCTCTATCAATAGGCTTCAGGATCTGTATTTATTTTGCCAACTTGCATTTGGATTGCTCGAATATTTCTAACCATTTCGTAGAAAATTCGATTTTATTGAAAATCAACTTTGCTATTATAGCCCACAGATTTTGAACGGCAAAAATATAAATTGCTCCGATTACGTTAGTCAATAGCTCTATCAATAGGCTTCAGGATCTGTATTTATTTTGCCAACTTGCATTTGGATTGCTCGAATATTTCTAACCAATTCGTAGAAAATTCGATTTTATTGAAAATCAACTGTGCTATAGCCCACAGATTTTGAACGGCAAAAATATAAAATTCTCCGATTACGTTGGTCAATAGCTCTATCAATAGGCTTCAGGATATTTCGGCAAAAATATAAATTGCTCCGATTACGTTGCTCAATAGCTCTATCAATAGGCTTCAGGATCTGTATTTATTTTGCCAACTTGCATTTGGATTGCTCGAATATTTCTAACCATTTCGTAGAAAGTTCGATTTTATTGAAAATCAACTGTGCTAGCCCATAGATTTTGAACGGCAAAAATATAAATTGCTCCGATTACGTTGGTCAATAGCTCTATCAATAGGCTTCAGAATCTGTATTTATTTTGCCATCTTGCATTTGGATTGCTCGAATATTTCTAACCATTTCGTAGAAAATTCGATTTTGTTGAAAATCAACTGTGCTATAGCCCACAGATTTTGAACGGCAAAAATATAAATTGCTCCGATTACGTTGGTCAATAGCTCTATCAATAGGCTTCAGAATCTGTATTTATTTTGCCAACTTGCATTTGGATTGCTCGAATATTTCTAACCATTTCGTAGAAAATTCGATTTTATTGAAAATCAACTTTGCTATTATAGCCCACAGATTTTGAACGGCAAAAATATAAATTGCTCCGATTACGTTAGTCAATAGCTCTATCAATAGGCTTCAGGATCTGTATTTATTTTGCCAACTTGCATTTGGATTGCTCGAATATTTCTAACCAATTCGTAGAAAATTCGATTTTATTGAAAATCAACTGTGCTATAGCCCACTGATTATGAACGGCAAAAATATAAATTGCTCCGATTACGTTTGTCAATAGCTCTATCAATTGGCTTCAGGATCTGTATTTATTTTGCCAACGTGCATTTGGATTGCTCGAATATTTCTAACCATTTCGTAGAAAATTCGATTTTATTGAAAATCAACTGTGGTATAGCCCACAGATTTTGAACGGCAAAAATATAAATTGCTCCGATTACGTTGGTCAATAGCTCTATCAATAGGCTTCAGGATCTGTATTTATTTTGCCAACTTGCATTTGGATTGCTCGAATATTTCTAACCATTTCGTAGAAAATTCGATTTTATTGAAAATCAACTGTGGTATAGCCCACTGATTATGAACGGCAAAAATATAAATTGCTCCGATTACGTTTGTCAATAGCTCTATCAATAGGCTTCAGGATCTGTATTTATTTTGCCAACTTGCATTTGGATTGCTCGAATATTTCTAACCATTTCGTAGAAAATTCGATTTTATTGAAAATCAATTGTGCTATAGCCCACAGATTTTGAACGGCAAAAATATAAATTGCTCCGATTACGTTGGTCAATAGCTCTATCAATAGGCTTCAGGATCTGTATTTATTTTGCCAACTTGCATTTGGATTGCTCGAATATTTCTAACCATTTCGTAGAAAATTCGATTTTATTGAAAATCAACTTTGCTATTATAGCCCACAGATTTTGAACGGCAAAAATATAAATTGCTCCGATTACGTTGGTCAATAGCTCTATCAATAGGCTTCAGGATCTGTATTTATTTTGCCAACTTGCATTTGGATTGCTCGAATATTTCTAACCATTTCGTAGAAAATTCGATTTTATTGAAAATCAACTGTGCTATAGCCCACTGATTATGAACGGCAAAAATATAAATTGCTCCGATTACGTTTGTCAATAGCTCTATCAATAGGCTTCAGGATCTGTATTTATTTTGCCAACGTGCATTTGGATTGCTCGAATATTTCTAACCATTTCGTAGAAAATTCGATTTTATTGAAAATCAACTGTGGTATAGCCCACAGATTTTGAACGGCAAAAATATAAATTGCTCCGATTACGTTGGTCAATAGCTCTATCAATAGGCTTCAGGATCTGTATTTATTTTGCCAACTTGCATTTGGATTGCTCGAATATTTCTAACCATTTCGTAGAAAATTCGATTTTATTGAAAATCAACTGTGCTATAGCCCACTGATTATGAACGGCAAAAATATAAATTGCTCCGATTACGTTTGTCAATAGCTCTATCAATAGGCTTCAGGATCTGTATTTATTTTGCCAACTTGCATTTGGATTGCTCGAATATTTCTAACCATTTCGTAGAAAATTCGATTTTATTGAAAATCAACTGTGCTATAGCCCACAGATTTTGAACGGCAAAAATATAAATTGCTCCGATTACGTTGGTCAATAGCTCTATCAATAGGCTTCAGGATCTGTATTTATTTTGCCAACTTGCATTTGGATTGCTCGAATATTTCTAACCATTTCGTAGAAAATTCGATTTTATTGAAAATCAACTTTGCTATTATAGCCCACAGATTTTGAACGGCAAAAATATAAATTGCTCCGATTACGTTAGTCAATAGCTCTATCAATAGGCTTCAGAATCTGTATTTATTTTGCCATCTTGCATTTGGATTGCTCGAATATTTCTAACCATTTCGTAGAAAATTCGATTTTGTTGAAAATCAACTGTACTATATATAGCCCACAGATTTTGAACGGCAAAAATATAAATTGCTCCGATTACGTTGGTCAATAGCTCTATCAATAGGCTTCAGGATCTGTATTTATTTTGCCAACTTGCATTTGGATTGCTCGAATATTTCTAACCATTTCGTAGAAAATTCGATTTTATTGAAAATCAACTTTGCTATTATAGCCCACAGATTTTGAACGGCAAAAATATAAATTGCTCCGATTACGTTGGTCAATAGCTTTTTCAATAGGCTTTAGGATCTGTATTTATTTTGCCAACTTGCATTTGGATTGCTCGAATATTTCTAACCATTTCTTAGAAAATTCGATTTTATTGAAAATCAACTGTGCTGTAGCCCACTGATTATGAACGACAAAAATATAAATTGCTCCGATTACGTTGGTCAATAGCTCTATCCATAGGCTTCAGGATCTGTATTTATTTTGCCAACTTGCATTTGGATTGCTCGAATATTTCTAACCATTTCGTAGAAAATTCGATTTTATTGAAAATCAACTGTGCTATAGCCCACAGATTTTGAACGGCAAAAATATAAAATTCTCCGATTACGTTGGTCAATAGCTCTATCAATAGGCTTCAGGATATTTCGGCAAAAATATAAAATGCTCCGATTACGTTGCTCAATAGCTCTATCAATAGGCTTCAGGATCTGTATTTATTTTGCCAACTTGCATTTGGATTGCTCGAATATTTCTAACCATTTCGTAGAAAGTTCGATTTTATTGAAAATCAACTGTGCTAGCCCATAGATTTTGAACGGCAAAAATATAAATTGCTCCGATTACGTTGGTCAATAGCTCTATCAATAGGCTTCAGAATCTGTATTTATTTTGCCAACTTGCATTTGGATTGCTCGAATATTTCTAACCATTTCGTAGAAAATTCGATTTTGTTGAAAATCAACTGTGCTATAGCCCACAGATTTTGAACGGCAAAAATATAAATTGCTCCGATTACGTTGGTCAATAGCTCTATCAATAGGCTTCAGGATCTGTATTTATTTTGCCAACTTGCATTTGGATTGCTCGAATATTTCTAACCATTTCGTAGAAAATTCGATTTTATTGAAAATCAACTTTGCTATTATAGCCCACAGATTTTGAACGGCAAAAATATAAATTGCTCCGATTACGTTAGTCAATAGCTCTATCAATAGGCTTCAGGATCTGTATTTATTTTGCCAACTTGCATTTGGATTGCTCGAATATTTCTAACCAATTCGTAGAAAATTCGATTTTATTGAAAATCAACTGTGCTATAGCCCACAGATTTTGAACGGCAAAAATATAAAATTCTCCGATTACGTTGGTCAATAGCTCTATCAATAGGCTTCAGGATATTTCGGCAAAAATATAAAATGCTCCGATTACGTTGCTCAATAGCTCTATCAATAGGCTTCAGGATCTGTATTTATTTTGCCAACTTGCATTTGGATTGCTCGAATATTTCTAACCATTTCGTAGAAAGTTCGATTTTATTGAAAATCAACTGTGCTAGCCCATAGATTTTGAACGGCAAAAATATAAATTGCTCCGATTACGTTGGTCAATAGCTCTATCAATAGGCTTCAGAATCTGTATTTATTTTGCCATCTTGCATTTGGATTGCTCGAATATTTCTAACCATTTCGTAGAAAATTCGATTTTGTTGAAAATCAACTGTGCTATAGCCCACAGATTTTGAACGGCAAAAATATAAATTGCTCCGATTACGTTGGTCAATAGCTCTATCAATAGGCTTCAGGATCTGTATTTATTTTGCCAACTTGCATTTGGATTGCTCGAATATTTCTAACCATTTCGTAGAAAGTTCGATTTTATTGAAAATCAACTGTGCTAGCCCATAGATTTTGAACGGCAAAAATATAAATTGCTCCGATTACGTTTGTCAATAGCTCTATCAATAGGCTTCAGGATCTGTATTTATTTTGCCAACGTGCATTTGGATTGCTCGAATATTTCTAACCATTTCGTAGAAAATTCGATTTTATTGAAAATCAACTGTGGTATAGCCCACAGATTTTGAACGGCAAAAATATAAATTGCTCCGATTACGTTAGTCAATAGCTCTATCAATAGGCTTCAGGATCTGTATTTATTTTGCCAACTTGCATTTGGATTGCTCGAATATTTCTAACCATTTCGTAGAAAGTTCGATTTTATTGAAAATCAAATGTGCTAGCCCACAGATTTTGAACGGCAAAAATATAAATTGCTCCGATTACGTTGGTCAATAGCTCTATCAATAGGCTTCAGGATCTGTATTTATTTTGCCAACTTGCATTTGGATTGCTCGAATATTTCTAACCATTTCGTAGAAAATTCGATTTTATTGAAAATCAACTTTGCTATTATAGCCCACAGAATTTGAACGGCAAAAATATAAATTGCTCCGATTACGTTAGTCAATAGCTCTATCAATAGGCTTCAGGATCTGTATTTATTTTGCCAACTTGCATTTGGATTGCTCGAATATTTCTAACCAATTCGTAGAAAATTCGATTTTATTGAAAATCAACTGTGCTATAGCCCACAGATTTTGAACGGCAAAAATATAAAATTCTCCGATTACGTTGGTCAATAGCTCTATCAATAGGCTTCAGGATATTTCGGCAAAAATATAAAATGCTCCGATTACGTTGCTCAATAGCTCTATCAATAGGCTTCAGGATCTGTATTTATTTTGCCAACTTGCATTTGGATTGCTCGAATATTTCTAACCATTTCGTAGAAAGTTCGATTTTATTGAAAATCAACTGTGCTAGCCCATAGATTTTGAACGGCAAAAATATAAATTGCTCCGATTACGTTGGTCAATAGCTCTATCAATAGGCTTCAGAATCTGTATTTATTTTGCCATCTTGCATTTGGATTGCTCGAATATTTCTAACCATTTCGTAGAAAATTCGATTTTGTTGAAAATCAACTGTGCTATAGCCCACAGATTTTGAACGGCAAAAATATAAATTGCTCCGATTACGTTGGTCAATAGCTCTATCAATAGGCTTCAGGATCTGTATTTATTTTGCCAACTTGCATTTGGATTGCTCGAATATTTCTAACCAATTCGTAGAAAATTCGATTTTATTGAAAATCAACTGTGCTATAGCCCACAGATTTTGAACGGCAAAAATATAAAATTCTCCGATTACGTTGGTCAATAGCTCTATCAATAGGCTTCAGGATATTTCGGCAAAAATATAAAATGCTCCGATTACGTTGCTCAATAGCTCTATCAATAGGCTTCAGGATCTGTATTTATTTTGCCAACTTGCATTTGGATTGCTCGAATATTTCTAACCATTTCGTAGAAAGTTCGATTTTATTGAAAATCAACTGTGCTAGCCCATAGATTTTGAACGGCAAAAATATAAATTGCTCCGATTACGTTGGTCAATAGCTCTATCAATAGGCTTCAGAATCTGTATTTATTTTGCCATCTTGCATTTGGATTGCTCGAATATTTCTAACCATTTCGTAGAAAATTCGATTTTGTTGAAAATCAACTGTGCTATAGCCCACAGATTTTGAACGGCAAAAATATAAATTGCTCCGATTACGTTGGTCAATAGCTCTATCAATAGGCTTCAGGATCTGTATTTATTTTGCCAACTTGCATTTGGATTGCTCGAATATTTCTAACCATTTCGTAGAAAATTCGATTTTATTGAAAATCAACTTTGCTATTATAGCCCACAGATTTTGAACGGCAAAAATATAAATTGCTCCGATTACGTTAGTCAATAGCTCTATCAATAGGCTTCAGGATCTGTATTTATTTTGCCAACTTGCATTTGGATTGCTCGAATATTTCTAACCAATTCGTAGAAAATTCGATTTTATTGAAAATCAACTGTGCTATAGCCCACAGATTTTGAACGGCAAAAATATAAAATTCTCCGATTACGTTGGTCAATAGCTCTATCAATAGGCTTCAGGATATTTCGGCAAAAATATAAAATGCTCCGATTACGTTGCTCAATAGCTCTATCAATAGGCTTCAGGATCTGTATTTATTTTGCCAACTTGCATTTGGATTGCTCGAATATTTCTAACCATTTCGTAGAAAGTTCGATTTTATTGAAAATCAACTGTGCTAGCCCATAGATTTTGAACGGCAAAAATATAAATTGCTCCGATTACGTTGGTCAATAGCTCTATCAATAGGCTTCAGAATCTGTATTTATTTTGCCATTTGCATTTGGATTGCTCGAATATTTCTAACCATTTCGTAGAAAATTCGATTTTGTTGAAAATCAACTGTGCTATAGCCCACAGATTTTGAACGGCAAAAATATAAATTGCTCCGATTACGTTGGTCAATAGCTCTATCAATAGGCTTCAGGATCTGTATTTATTTTGCCAACTTGCATTTGGATTGCTCGAATATTTCTAACCAATTCGTAGAAAATTCGATTTTATTGAAAATCAACTGTGCTATAGCCCACTGATTATGAACGGCAAAAATTTAAATTGCTCCGATTACGTTGGTCAATAGCTCTATCAATAGGCTTCAGGATCTGTATTTATTTTGCCAACGTGCATTTGGATTGCTCGAATATTTCTAACCATTTCGTAGAAAATTCGATTTTATTGAAAATCAACTGTGGTATAGCCCACAGATTTTGAACGGCAAAAATATAAATTGCTCCGATTACGTTGGTCAATAGCTCTATCAATAGGCTTCAGGATCTGTATTTATTTTGCCAACTTGCATTTGGATTGCTCGAATATTTCTAACCATTTCGTAGAAAATTCGATTTTATTGAAAATCAACTGTGCTATAGCCCACTGATTATGAACGGCAAAAATATAAATTGCTCCGATTACGTTTCTCAATAGCTCTATCAATAGGCTTCAGGATCTGTATTTATTTTGCCAACTTGCATTTGGATTGCTCGAATATTTCTAACCATTTCGTAGAAAATTCGATTTTATTGAAAATCAACTGTGCTATAGCCCACAGATTTTGAACGGCAAAAATATAAATTGCTCCGATTACGTTGGTCAATAGCTCTATCAATAGGCTTCAGAATCTGTATTTATTTTGCCATCTTGCATTTGGATTGCTCGAATATTTCTAACCATTTCGTAGAAAATTCGATTTTGTTGAAAATCAACTGTGCTATATATAGCCCACAGATTTTGAACGGCAAAAATATAAATTGCTCCGATTACGTTGGTCAATAGCTCTATCAATAGGCTTCAGGATCTGTATTTATTTTGCCAACTTGCATTTGGATTGCTCGAATATTTCTAACCATTTCGTAGAAAATTCGATTTTATTGAAAATCAACTTTGCTATTATAGCCCACAGATTTTGAACGGCAAAAATATAAATTGCTCCGATTACGTTGGTCAATAGCTCTATCAATAGGCTTCAGAATCTGTATTTATTTTGCCATCTTGCATTTGGATTGCTCGAATATTTCTAACCATTTCGTAGAAAATTCGATTTTGTTGAAAATCAACTGTGCTATATATAGCCCACAGATTTTGAACGGCAAAAATATAAATTGCTCCGATTACGTTGGTCAATAGCTCTATCAATAGGCTTCAGGATCTGTATTTATTTTGCCAACTTGCATTTGGATTGCTCGAATATTTCTAACCATTTCGTAGAAAATTCGATTTTATTGAAAATCAACTTTGCTATTATAGCCCACAGATTTTGAACGGCAAAAATATAAATTGCTCCGATTACGTTTGTCAATAGCTCTATCAATAGGCTTCAGGATCTGTATTTATTTTGCCAACTTGCATTTGGATTGCTCGAATATTTCTAACCATTTCGTAGAAAATTCGATTTTATTGAAAATCAACTGTGCTATAGCCCACAGATTTTGAACGGCAAAAATATAAATTGCTCCGATTACGTTGGTCAATAGCTCTATCAATAGGCTTCAGGATCTGTATTTATTTTGCCAACTTGCATTTGGATTGCTCGAATATTTCTAACCATTTCGTAGAAAATTCGATTTTATTGAAAATCAACTTTGCTATTATAGCCCACAGATTTTGAACGGCAAAAATATAAATTGCTCCGATTACGTTGGTCAATAGCTCTATCAATAGGCTTCAGGATCTGTATTTATTTTGCCAACTTGCATTTGGATTGCTCGAATATTTCTAACCATTTCGTAGAAAATTCGATTTTATTGAAAATCAACTGTGCTATAGCCCACTGATTATGAACGGCAAAAATATAAATTGCTCCGATTACGTTTGTCAATAGCTCTATCAATAGGCTTCAGGATCTGTATTTATTTTGCCAACGTGCATTTGGATTGCTCGAATATTTCTAACCATTTCGTAGAAAATTCGATTTTATTGAAAATCAACTGTGGTATAGCCCACAGATTTTGAACGGCAAAAATATAAATTGCTCCGATTACGTTGGTCAATAGCTCTATCAATAGGCTTCAGGATCTGTATTTATTTTGCCAACTTGCATTTGGATTGCTCGAATATTTCTAACCATTTCGTAGAAAATTCGATTTTATTGAAAATCAACTGTGCTATAGCCCACTGATTATGAACGGCAAAAATATAAATTGCTCCGATTACGTTTGTCAATAGCTCTATCCATAGGCTTCAGGATCTGTATTTATTTTGCCAACTTGCATTTGGATTGCTCGAATATTTCTAACCATTTCGTAGAAAATTCGATTTTATTGAAAATCAACTGTGCTATAGCCCACAGATTTTGAACGGCAAAAATATAAATTGCTCCGATTACGTTGGTCAATAGCTCTATCAATAGGCTTCAGGATCTGTATTTATTTTGCCAACTTGCATTTGGATTGCTCGAATATTTCTAACCATTTCGTAGAAAATTCGATTTTATTGAAAATCAACTTTGCTATTATAGCCCACAGATTTTGAACGGCAAAAATATAAATTGCTCCGATTACGTTAGTCAATAGCTCTATCAATAGGCTTCAGAATCTGTATTTATTTTGCCATCTTGCATTTGGATTGCTCGAATATTTCTAACCATTTCGTAGAAAATTCGATTTTGTTGAAAATCAACTGTGCTATATATAGCCCACAGATTTTGAACGGCAAAAATATAAATTGCTCCGATTACGTTGGTCAATAGCTCTATCAATAGGCTTCAGGATCTGTATTTATTTTGCCAACTTGCATTTGGATTGCTCGAATATTTCTAACCATTTCGTAGAAAATTCGATTTTATTGAAAATCAACTTTGCTATTATAGCCCACAGATTTTGAACGGCAAAAATATAAATTGCTCCGATTACGTTGGTCAATAGCTCTATCAATAGGCTTCAGGATCTGTATTTATTTTGCCAACTTGCATTTGGATTGCTCGAATATTTCTAACCATTTCGTAGAAAATTCGATTTTATTGAAAATCAACTTTGCTATTATAGCCCACAGATTTTGAACGGCAAAAATATAAAATTCTCCGATTACGTTGGTCAATAGCTCTATCAATAGGCTTCAGGATATTTCGGCAAAAATATAAAATGCTCCGATTACGTTGCTCAATAGCTCTATCAATAGGCTTCAGGATCTGTATTTATTTTGCCAACTTGCATTTGGATTGCTCGAATATTTCTAACCATTTCGTAGAAAGTTCGATTTTATTGAAAATCAACTGTGCTAGCCCATAGATTTTGAACGGCAAAAATATAAATTGCTCCGATTACGTTGGTCAATAGCTCTATCAATAGGCTTCAGAATCTGTATTTATTTTGCCATCTTGCATTTGGATTGCTCGAATATTTCTAACCATTTCGTAGAAAATTCGATTTTGTTGAAAATCAACTGTGCTATAGCCCACAGATTTTGAACGGCAAAAATATAAATTGCTCCGATTACGTTGGTCAATAGCTCTATCAATAGGCTTCAGGATCTGTATTTATTTTGCCAACTTGCATTTGGATTGCTCGAATATTTCTAACCATTTCGTAGAAAATTCGATTTTATTGAAAATCAACTTTGCTATTATAGCCCACAGATTTTGAACGGCAAAAATATAAATTGCTCCGATTACGTTAGTCAATAGCTCTATCAATAGGCTTCAGGATCTGTATTTATTTTGCCAACTTGCATTTGGATTGCTCGAATATTTCTAACCAATTCGTAGAAAATTCGATTTTATTGAAAATCAACTGTGCTATAGCCCACAGATTTTGAACGGCAAAAATATAAAATTCTCCGATTACGTTGGTCAATAGCTCTATCAATAGGCTTCAGGATATTTCGGCAAAAATATAAAATGCTCCGATTACGTTGCTCAATAGCTCTATCAATAGGCTTCAGGATCTGTATTTATTTTGCCAACTTGCATTTGGATTGCTCGAATATTTCTAACCATTTCGTAGAAAGTTCGATTTTATTGAAAATCAACTGTGCTAGCCCATAGATTTTGAACGGCAAAAATATAAATTGCTCCGATTACGTTGGTCAATAGCTCTATCAATAGGCTTCAGAATCTGTATTTATTTTGCCATTTTGCATTTGGATTGCTCGAATATTTCTAACCATTTCGTAGAAAATTCGATTTTGTTGAAAATCAACTGTGCTATAGCCCACAGTTTTTGAATGGCAAAAATATAAAATTCTCCGATTACGTTGGTCAATAGCTCTATCAATAGGATTCAGAATCTGTATTTATTTTGCCATCTTGCATTTGGATTGCTCGAATATTTCTAACCATTTCGTAGAAAATTCGATTTTGTTGAAAATCAACTGTGCTATAGCCCACAGATTTTGAACGGCAAAAATATAAAATGCTCCGATTACGTTGCTCAATAGCTCTATCAATAGGCTTCAGGATCTGTATTTATTTTGCCAACTTGCATTTGGATTGCTCGAATATTTCTAACCATTTCGTAGAAAGTTCGATTTTATTGAAAATCAACTGTGCTAGCCCATAGATTTTGAACGGCAAAAATATAAATTGCTCCGATTACGTTGGTCAATAGCTCTATCAATAGGCTTCAGAATCTGTATTTATTTTGCCATCTTGCATTTGGATTGCTCGAATATTTCTAACCATTTCGTAGAAAATTCGATTTTGTTGAAAATCAACTGTGCTATAGCCCACAGATTTTGAACGGCAAAAATATAAATTGCTCCGATTACGTTGGTCAATAGCTCTATCAATAGGCTTCAGGATCTGTATTTATTTTGCCAACTTGCATTTGGATTGCTCGAATATTTCTAACCATTTCGTAGAAAGTTCGATTTTATTGAAAATCAACTGTGCTAGCCCATAGATTTTGAACGGCAAAAATATAAATTGCTCCGATTACGTTGGTCAATAGCTCTATCAATAGGCTTCAGAATCTGTATTTATTTTGCCATCTTGCATTTGGATTGCTCGAATATTTCTAACCATTTCGTAGAAAATTCGATTTTGTTGAAAATCAACTGTGCTATAGCCCACAGATTTTGAACGGCAAAAATATAAATTGCTCCGATTACGTTAGTCAATAGCTCTATCAATAGGCTTCAGAATCTGTATTTATTTTGCCAACTTGCATTTGGATTGCTCGAATATTTCTAACCATTTCGTAGAAAATTCGATTTTATTGAAAATCAACTTTGCTATTATAGCCCACAGATTTTGAACGGCAAAAATATAAATTGCTCCGATTACGTTAGTCAATAGCTCTATCAATAGGCTTCAGGATCTGTATTTATTTTGCCAACTTGCATTTGGATTGCTCGAATATTTCTAACCAATTCGTAGAAAATTCGATTTTATTGAAAATCAACTGTGCTATAGCCCACAGATTTTGAACGGCAAAAATATAAAATTCTCCGATTACGTTGGTCAATAGCTCTATCAATAGGCTTCAGGATATTTCGGCAAAAATATAAAATGCTCCGATTACGTTGCTCAATAGCTCTATCAATAGGCTTCAGGATCTGTATTTATTTTGCCAACTTGCATTTGGATTGCTCGAATATTTCTAACCATTTCGTAGAAAGTTCGATTTTATTGAAAATCAACTGTGCTAGCCCATAGATTTTAAACGGCAAAAATATAAATTGCTCCGATTACGTTTGTCAATAGCTCTATCAATAGGCTTCAGGATCTGTATTTATTTTGCCAAGGTGCATTTGGATTGCTCGAATATTTCTAACCATTTCGTAGAAAATTCGATTTTATTGAAAATCAACTTTGCTATTATAGCCCACAGATTTTGAACGGCAAAAATATAAATTGCTCCGATTACGTTGGTCAATAGCTTTTTCAATAGGCTTTAGGATCTGTATTTATTATGCCAACTTGCATTTGGATTGCTCGAATATTTCTAACCATTTCGTAGAAAATTCGATTTTATTGAAAATCAACTGTGCTGTAGCCCACTGATTATGAACGACAAAAATATAAATTGCTCCGATTACGTTGGTCAATAGCTCTATCCATAGGCTTCAGGATCTGTATTTATTTTGCCAACTTGCATTTGGATTGCTCGAATATTTCTAACCATTTCGTAGAAAATTCGATTTTATTGAAAATCAACTGTGCTATAGCCCACAGATTTTGAACGGCAAAAATATAAAATTCTCCGATTACGTTGGTCAATAGCTCTATCAATAGGCTTCAGGATATTTCGGCAAAAATATAAAATGCTCCGATTACGTTGCTCAATAGCTCTATCAATAGGCTTCAGGATCTGTATTTATTTTGCCAACTTGCATTTGGATTGCTCGAATATTTCTAACCATTTCGTAGAAAGTTCGATTTTATTGAAAATCAACTGTGCTAGCCATAGATTTTGAACGGCAAAAATATAAATTGCTCCGATTACGTTGGTCAATAGCTCTATCAATAGGCTTCAGAATCTGTATTTATTTTGCCATCTTGCATTTGGATTGCTCGAATATTTCTAACCAATTCGTAGAAAATTCGATTTTATTGAAAATCAACTGTGCTATAGCCCACTGATTTTGAACGGCAAAAATATAAATTGCTCCGATTACGTTGGTCAATAGCTCTATCAATAGGCTTCAGAATCTGTATTTATTTTGCCATTTTGCATTTGGATTGCTCGAATATTTCTAACCAATTCGTAGAAAATTCGATTTTGTTGAAAATCAACTGTGCTATAGCCCACAGATTTTGAACGGCAAAAATATAAAATTCTCCGATTACGTTGGTCAATAGCTCTATCAATAGGATTCAGAATCTGTATTTATTTTGCCATCTTGCATTTGGATTGCTCGAATATTTCTAACCATTTCGTAGAAAATTCGATTTTGTTGAAAATCAACTGTGCTATAGCCCACAGATTTTGAACGGCAAAAATATAAATTGCTCCGATTACGTTGGTCAATAGCTCTATCAATAGGCTTCAGGATCTGTATTTATTTTGCCAACTTGCATTTGGATTGCTCGAATATTTCTAACCATTTCGTAGAAAGTTCGATTTTATTGAAAATCAACTGTGCTAGCCCATAGATTTTGAACGGCAAAAATATAAATTGCTCCGATTACGTTGGTCAATAGCTCTATCAATAGGCTTCAGGATCAGTATTTATTTTGCCAACTTGCATTTGGATTGCTCGAATATTTCTAACCATTTCGTAGAAAATTCGATTTTATTGAAAATCAACTGTGCTATAGCCAACTGATTGTGAACGGCAAAAATATAAATTGCTCCGATTAAGTTGGTCAATAGCTCTATCAATAGGCTTCAGGGTCTGTATTTATTTTGCTAACTTGCATTTGGATTGCTCGAATATTTCTAACCATTTCGTAGAAAATTCGATTTTATTGAAAATCAACTGTGCTATAGCCCACAGATTTTGAACGGCAAAAATAAAAATTGCTCCGATTACGTTGGTCAATAGCTCTATCAATAGGCTTCAGGATCTGTATTTATTTTGCCAACTTGCATTTGGATTGCTCAAATATTTTTACCATTTTGTATTGCAAAAATATAAATTGCTCCGATTACGTTGGTCAATAGCTCTATCCATAGGCTTCAGGATCTGTATTTATTTTGCCAACTTGCATTTGGATTGCTCGAATATTTCTAACCATTTCGTAGAAAATTCGATTTTATTGAAAATCAACTGTGCTATAGCCCACAGATTTTGAACGGCAAAAATAAAAATTGCTCCGATTACGTTGGTCAATAGCTCTATCAATAGGCTTCAGGATCTGTATTTATTTTGTCAACTTGCATTTGGATTGCTCGAATATTTCTAACCATTTCGTAGAAAATTCGATTTTATTGAAAATCAACTTTGCTATAAAAGCCCACAGATTTTGAACGGCAAAAATATAAATTGCTCCGATTACGTTGGTCAATAGCTCGATCAGTAAGCTTCAGGATCTGTATTTATTATGCCAACTTGCATTTGGATTGCTCGAATATTTCTAACCATTTCGTAGAAAATTCGATTTTATTGAAAATCAACTGTGCTATAGCCCACTGATTGTGAACGGCAAAAATATAAATTGCTCCGATTACGTTGGTCAATAGCTCTATCAATAGGCTTCAGGATCTGTATTTATTTTGCCAACTTGCATTTGGATTGCTCGAATATTTCTAACCATTTCGTAGAAAATTCGATTTTATTGAAAATCAACTTTGTTATTATAGCCCACAGATTTTGGACGGCATAAATATAAAATGCTCCGATTACGTTGGTCAATAGCTCTATCAATAGGCTTCAGGATCTGTATTTATTTTGCCAACTTGCATTTGGATTGCTCAAATATTTTTACCATTTTGTATTGCAAAAATATAAATTGCTCCGATTACGTTGGTCAATAGCTCTATCCATAGGCTTCAGGATCTGTATTTATTTTGCCAACTTGCATTTGGATTGCTCGAATATTTCTAACCATTTCGTAGAAAATTCGATTTTATTGAAAATCAACTGTGCTATAGCCCACAGATTTTGAACGGCAAAAATAAAAATTGCTCCGATTACGTTGGTCAATAGCTCTATCAATAGGCTTCAGGATCTGTATTTGTTTTGCCAACTTGCATTTGGATTGCTCGAATATTTCTAACCGTTTCGTAGAAAATTCGATTTTATTGAAAATCAACTGTGCTATAGCCCACAGATTTTGAACGGCAAAAATATAAAATTCTCCGATTAAGTTGGTCAATAGCTCAATCCATGGGCTTCAGGATCTGTATTTATTTTGCAAACTTGCATTTGGATTACTCGAATACTTCTAACCATTTCGTAGAAAATTCGATTTTATTGAAAATCAACTTTGCTATTATAGCCCACAGATTTTGAACGGCAAAAATATAAATTGCTCCGATTACGTTGGTCAATAGCTCTATCAATAGGCTTCAGGATCTGTATTTATTTTGCCAACTTGCATTTGGATTGCTCGAATATTTCTAACCAATTCGTAGAAAATTCGATTTTATTGAAAATCAACTGTGCTATAGCCCACAGATTTTGAACGGCAAAAATATAAATTGCTCCGATTACGTTGGTCAATAGCTCTATCCATAGGCTTCAGGATCTGTATTTATTTTGCCAACTTGCATTTGGATTGCTCGAATATTTCTAACCATTTCGTAGAAAATTCGATTTTATTGAAAATCAACTGTGCTATAGCCCACAGATTTTGAACGGCAAAAATATAAAATTCTCCGATTACGTTGGTCAATAGCTCTATCAATAGGCTTCAGGATATTTCGGCAAAAATATAAAATGCTCCGATTACGTTGGTCAATAGCTCTATCAATAGGCTTCAGGATCTGTATTTATTTTGCCAACTTGCATTTGGATTGCTCGAATATTTCTAACCATTTCGTAGAAAGTTCGATTTTATTGAAAATCAACTGTGCTAGCCCATAGATTTTGAACGGCAAAAATATAAATTGCTCCGATTATGTTGGTCAATAGCTCTATCAATAGGCTTCAGAATCTGTATTTATTTTGCCATTTTGCATTTGGATTGCTCGAATATTTCTAACCATTTCGTAGAAAATTCGATTTTATTGAAAATCAACTGTGCTATAGCCCACAGATTTTGAACGGCAAAAATATAAAATTCTCCGATTAAGTTGGTCAATAGCTCAATCTATAGGCTTCAGGATCTGTATTTATTTTGCAAACTTGCATTTGGATTGCTCGAATACTTCTAACCATTTCGTAGAAAATTCGATTTTATTGAAAATCAACTGTGCTATAGCCCACTAATTGTGAACGGCAAAAATATAAATTGCTCCGATTACGTTGGTCAATAGCTCTATCAATAGGCTTCAGGATCTGTATTTATTTTGCCAACTTGCATTTGGATTGTTCGAATATTTCTAACCATTTCGTAGAAAATTCGATTTTATTGAAAATCAACTGTGCTATTATAGCCCACAGATTTTGAACGGCAAAAATATAAATTGCTCCGATTACGTTGGTCAATAGCTCTATCAATAGCCTTCAGGATCTGTATTTATTTTGCCCACTTGCATTTGGATTGCTCGAATATTTCTAACCATTTCGTAGAAAATTCGATTTTATTGAAAATCAACGGTGCTATAGCCCACAGATTTTGAACGGCAAAAATATAAAATGCTCCGATTACGTTGGTCAATAGCTCTATCAATAGGCTTCAGGATCTGTATTTATTTTGCCAACTTGCATTTGGTTTGCTCGAATATTTCTAACCATTTCGTAGAAAATTCGATTTTATTGAAAATCAACTGTGCTATTATAGCCCACAGATTTTGAACGGCAAAAATATAAAATGCTCTGATTAAGTTGGTCAATAGCTCTATCAATAGGCTTCAGGATCTGTATTTATTTTGCCAACTTGCATTTGGATTGCTCGAATATTTCTAACCATTTCGTAGAAAATTCGATTTTATTGAAAATCAACTGTGCTATAGCCCACATAAACTGTGCCCACAGATTTTGAACGGCAAAAATATAAAATGCTCCGATTACGTTGGTCAATAGCTCTATCAATAGCCTTCAGGATCTGTATTTATTTTGCCAACTTGCATTTGGATTGCTCGAATATTTCTAACCATTTCGTAGAAAATTCGATTTTATTGAAAATCAACTGTGCTATTATAGCCCACAGATTTTGAACGGCAAAAATATAAATTGCTCCGATTACGTTGGTCAATAGCTCTATCAATAGGCTTCAGGATCTGTATTTATTTTGCCAACTTGCATTTGGATTGCTCGAATATTTCTAACCATTTCCTAGAAAATTCGATTTTATTGAAAATCAACTGTGCTATTATAGCCCACAGATTTTGAACGGCAAAAATATAAATTGCTCCGATTACGTTGGTCAATAGCTCTATCAATAGGCTTCAGGATCTGTATTTATTTTGCCAACTTGCATTTGGATTGCTCGAATATTTCTAACCATTTCCTAGAAAATTCGATTTTATTGAAAATCAACTGTGCTATAGCCCACAGATTTTGAACGGCAAAAATATAAATTGCTCCGGTTACGTTGGTCAATAGCTCTATCATTAGGCTTCAGGATCTGTATTTATTTTGCCAACTTGCGTTTGGATTGCTCGAATATTTCTAACCATTTCGTAGAAAATTCGATTTTATTGAAAATCAACTGTGCTATAGCCCACAGATTGTGAACGGCAAAAATATAAATTGCTCCGATTACGTTGGTCAATAGCTCTATCAATAGGCTTCAGGATCTGTATTTATTTTGCCAACTTGCATTTGGATTGCTCGAATATTTCTAACCGTTTCGTAGAAAGTTCGATTTTATTGAAAATCAACTGTGCTATAGCCCACAGATTGTGAACGGCAAAAATATAAATTGCTCCGATTACGTTGGTCAATAGCTCTATCAATAGGCTTCAGGATCTGTATTTATTTTGTCAACTTGCATTTGGATTGCTCGAATATTTCTAACCATTTCGTAGAAAATTCGATTTTATTGAAAATCAACTGTGCTATAGCCCACAGATTTTGAACGGCAAAAATATAAATTGCTCCGATTACGTTGGTCAATAGCTCTATCCATAGGCTTCAGGATCTGTATTTATTTTGCCAACTTGCATTTGGATTGCTCGAATATTTCTAACCATTTCGTAGAAAATTCGATTTTATTGAAAATCAACTGTGCTTATAGCCCACAGATTTTGAACGGCAAAAATATAAAATGCTCCGATTACGTTGGTCAATAGCTCTATCAATAGCCTTCAGGATCTGTATTTATTTTGCCAACTTGCATTTGGATTGCTCGAATATTTCTAACCATTTCGTAGAAAATTCGATTTTATTGAAAATCAACTGTGCTATAGCCCACAGATTTTGAACGGCAAAAATATAAAATTCTCCGATTAAGTTGGTCAATAGCTCAATCTATAGGCTTCAGGATCTGTATTTATTTTGCAAACTTGCATTTGGATTGCTCGAATACTTCTAACCATTTCGTAGAAAATTCGATTTTATTGAAAATCAACTGTGCTATAGCCCACTAATTGTGAACGGCAAAAATATAAATTGCTCCGATTACGTTGGTCAATAGCTCTATCCATAGGCTTCAGGATCTGTATTTATTTTGCCAACTTGCATTTGGATTGCTCGAATATTTCTAACCATTTCGTAGAAAATTCGATTTTATTGAAAATCAACTGTGCTTATAGCCCACAGATTTTGAACGGCAAAAATATAAAATGCTCCGATTACGTTGGTCAATAGTTCTATCAATAGCCTTCAGGATCTGTATTTATTTTGCCAACTTGCATTTGGATTGCTCGAATATTTCTAACCATTTCGTAGAAAATTCGATTTTGTTGAAAATCAACTGTGCTATAGCCCACAGATTTTGAACGGCAAAAATAAAAATTGCTCCGATTACGTTGGTCAATAGCTCTATCAATAAGCTTCAGGATCTGTATTTGTTTTGCCAACTTGCATTTGGATTGCTCGAATATTTCTAACCGTTTCGTAGAAAATTCGATTTTATTGAAAATCAACTGTGCTATAGCCCACAGATTTTGAACGGCAAAAATATAAAATTCTCCGATTAAGTTGGTCAATAGCTCAATCTATAGGCTTCAGGATCTGTATTTATTTTGCAAACTTGCATTTGGATTGCTCGAATACTTCTAACCATTTCGTAGAAAATTCGATTTTATTGAAAATCAACTGTGCTATAGCCCACTAATTGTGAACGGCAAAAATATAAATTGCTCCGATTACGTTGGTCAATAGCTCTATCAATAGGCTTCAGGATCTGTATTTATTTTGCCAACTTGCATTTGGATTGTTCGAATATTTCTAACCATTTCGTAGAAAATTCGATTTTATTGAAAATCAACTGTGCTATTATAGCCCACAGATTTTGAACGGCAAAAATATAAATTGCTCCGATTACGTTGGTCAATAGCTCTATCAATAGCCTTCAGGATCTGTATTTATTTTGCCCACTTGCATTTGGATTGCTCGAATATTTCTAACCATTTCGTAGAAAATTCGATTTTATTGAAAATCAACGGTGCTATAGCCCACAGATTTTGAACGGCAAAAATATAAAATGCTCCGATTACGTTGGTCAATAGCTCTATCAATAGGCTTCAGGATCTGTATTTATTTTGCCAACTTGCGTTTGGTTTGCTCGAATATTTCTAACCATTTCGTAGAAAATTCGATTTTATTGAAAATCAACTGTGCTATTATAGCCCACAGATTTTGAACGGCAAAAATATAAATTGCTCCGATTAAGTTGGTCAATAGCTCTATCAATAGGCTTCAGGATCTGTATTTATTTTGCCAACTTGCATTTGGATTGCTCGAATATTTCTAACCATTTCGTAGAAAATTCGATTTTATTGAAAATCAACTGTGCTATAGCCCACATAAACTGTGCCCACAGATTTTGAACGGCAAAAATATAAAATGCTCCGATTACGTTGGTCAATAGCTCTATCAATAGCCTTCAGGATCTGTATTTATTTTGCCAACTTGCATTTGGATTGCTCGAATATTTCTAACCATTTCGTAGAAAATTCGATTTTATTGAAAATCAACTGTGCTATTATAGCCCACAGATTTTGAACGGCAAAAATATAAAATGCTCCGATTAAGTTGGTCAATAGCTCTATCAATAGGCTTCAGGATCTGTATTTATTTTGCCAACTTGCATTTGGATTGCTCGAATATTTCTAACCATTTCGTAGAAAATTCGATTTTATTGAAAATCAACTGTGCTATAGCCCACAGATTTTGAACGGCAAAAATATAAATTGCTCCGATTACGTTGGTCAATAGCTCTATCCATAGGCTTCAGGATCTGTATTTATTTTGCCAACTTGCATTTGGATTGCTCGAATATTTCTAACCATTTCGTAGAAAATTCGATTTTATTGAAAATCAACTGTGCTATTATAGCCCACAGATTTTGAACGGCAAAAATATAAATTGCTCCGATTACGTTGGTCAATAGCTCTATCAATAGGCTTCAGGATCTGTATTTATTTTGCCAACTTGCATTTGGATTGCTCGAATATTTCTAACCATTTCCTAGAAAATTCGATTTTATTGAAAATCAACTGTGCTATTATAGCCCACAGATTTTGAACGGCAAAAATATAAATTGCTCCGATTACGTTGGTCAATAGCTCTATCAATAGGCTTCAGGATCTGTATTTATTTTGCCAACTTGCATTTGGATTGCTCGAATATTTCTAACCGTTTCGTAGAAAGTTCGATTTTATTGAAAATCAGCTGTGCTATAGCCCACAGATTGTGAACGGCAAAAATATAAATTGCTCCGATTACGTTGGTCAATAGCTCTATCAATAGGCTTCAGGATCTGTATTTATTTTGCCAACTTGCATTTGGATTGCTCGAATATTTCTAACCATTTCGTAGAAAATTCGATTTTATTGAAAATTAACTGTGCTATAGCCCACAGATTTTGAACGGCAAAAATATAAATTGCTCCGATTACGTTGGTCAATAGCTCTATCCATAGGCTTCAGGATCTGTATTTATTTTGCCAACTTGCATTTGGATTGCTCGAATATTTCTAACCATTTCGTAGAAAATTCGATTTTATTGAAAATCAACTGTGCTTATAGCCCACAGATTTTGAACGGCAAAAATATAAAATGCTCCGATTACGTTGGTCAATAGCTCTATCAATAGCCTTCAGGATCTGTATTTATTTTGCCAACTTGCATTTGGATTGCTCGAATATTTCTAACCATTTCCTAGAAAATTCGATTTTATTGAAAATCAACTGTGCTATAAGCCACAGATTGTGAACAGCAAAAATATAAATTGCTCCGATTACGTTGGTCAATAGCTCTATCAATTGGCTTCAGGATCTGTATTTATTTTGCCAACTTGCATTTGGATTGCTCGAATATTTCTAACCATTTCGTAGAAAATTCGATTTTATTGAAAATCAACTGTGCTATAGCCCACAGATTTTGAACGGCAAAAATATAAATTGCTCCGATTACGTTGGTCAATAGCTCTATCAATAGGCTTCAGGATCTGTATTTATTTTGCCAACTTGCATTTGGATTGCTCGAATATTTCTAACCATTTCGTAGAAAATTCGATTTTATTGAAAATCAACTGTGCTATAGCCCACAGATTGTGAACGGCAAAAATATAAATTGCTCCGATTACGTTGGTCAATAGCTCTATCAATAGGCTTCAGGATCAGTATTTATTTTGCCAACTTGCATTTGGATTGCTCGAATATTTCTAACCATTTCGTAGAAAATTCGATTTTATTGAAAATCAACTGTGCTATAGCCCACAGATTGTGAACGGCAAAAATATAAATTGCTCCGATTACGTTGGTCAATAGCTCTATCAATAGGCTTCAGGATCAGTATTTATTTTGCCAACTTGCATTTGGATTGCTCGAATATTTCTAACCATTTCGTAGAAAATTCGATTTTATTGAAAATCAACTGTGCTATAGCCCACAGATTTTGAACGGCAAAAATATAAATTGCTCCGATTACGTTGGTCAATAGCTCTATCCATAGGCTTCAGGATCTGTATTTATTTTGCCAACTTGCATTTGGATTGCTCGAATATTTCTAACCATTTCGTAGAAAATTCGATTTTATTGAAAATCAACTGTGCTTATAGCCAACAGATTTTGAACGGCAAAAATATAAAATGCTCCGATTACGTTGGTCAATAGCTCTATCAATAGCCTTCAGGATCTGTATTTATTTTGCCAACTTGCATTTGGATTGCTCGAATATTTCTAACCATTTCGTAGAAAATTCGATTTTATTGAAAATCAACTGTGCTATAAGCCACAGATTGTGAACGGCAAAAATATAAAATGCTCCGATTACGTTGGTCAATAGCTCTATCCATAGGCTTCAGGATCTGTATTTATTTTGCCAACTTGCATTTGGATTGCTCGAATATTTCTAACCATTTCGTAGAAAATTCGATTTTATTGAAAATCAACTGTGCTTATAGCCCACAGATTTTGAACGGCAAAAATATAAAATGCTCCGATTACGTTGGTCAATAGCTCTATCAATAGGCTTCAGGATCTGTATTTATTTTGCCAACTTGCATTTGGACTGCTCGAATATTTCTAACCATTTCGTAGAAAATTCGATTTTATTGAAAATCAACTGTGCTATAGCCCACTGATTGTGAACGGCAAAAATATAAATTGCTCCGATTACGTTGGTCAATAGCTCTATCAATAGGCTTCAGAATTTGTATTTATTTTGCCAACTTGCATTTGGATTGCTCGAATATTTCGAACCATTTCGTAGAAAATTCGATTTTATTGAAAATCAACTGTGCTGCCCACAGATTTTGAACGGCAAAAATATAAAATGCTCCGATTACGTTGGTCAATAGCTCTATCCATAGGCTTCAGGATCTGTATTTATTTTGTCAACTTGCATTTGGATTGCTCGAATATTTCTAACCATTTCGTAGAAAATTCGATTTTATTGAAAATCAACTGTGCTTATAGCCCACAGATTTTGAACGGCAAAAATATAAAATGCTCCGATTACGTTGGTCAATAGCTCTATCAATAGCCTTCAGGATCTGTATTTATTTTGCCAACTTGCATTTGGATTGCTCGAATATTTCTAACCATTTCGTAGAAAATTCGATTTTATTGAAAATCAACTGTGCTTGCCCACAGATTGTGAACGGCAAAAATATAAAATGCTCCGATTACGTTGGTCAATAGCTCTATCCATAGCCTTCAGGATCTGTATTTATTTTGCCAACTTGCATTTGGATTGCTCGAATATTTCTAACCATTTCGTAGAAAATTCGATTTTATTGAAAATCAACTGTGCTTATAGCCCACAGATTTTGAACGGCAAAAATATAAAATGCTCCGATTACGTTGGTCAATAGCTCTATCAATAGGCTTCAGGATCTGTATTTATTTTGCCAACTTGCATTTGGACTGCTCGAATATTTCTAACCATTTCGTAGAAAATTCGATTTTATTGAAAATCAACTGTGCTATAGCCCACAGATTTTGAACGGCAAAAATATATAATGCTCCGATTACGTTGGTCAATAGCTCTATCAATAGCCTTCAGGATCTGTATTTATTTTGCCAACTTGCATTTGGATGGCTCGAATATTTCTAACCATTTCGTAGAAAATTCGATTTTATTGAAAATCAACTGTGCTATAGCCCACAGATTTTGAACGGCAAAAATATATAATGCTCCGAATACGTTGGTCAATAGCTCTATCAATAGGCTTTAGGATATTTCAGCAAAAATATAAAATGCTCCGATAACGTTGGTCAATAGCTCTATCAATAGGCTTCAGGATCTGTATTTATTTTGCCAACTTGCATTTGGATTGCTCGAATATTTCTAACCATTTCGTAGAAAATTCGATTTTATTGAAAATCAACGGTGTATAGCCCACAGATTTTGAACGGCAAAAATATAAAATGCTCCGATTACGTTGTTCAATAGCTCTATCCATAGGCTTCAGGATCTGTATTTATTTTGCCAACTTGCATTTGGATTGCTCGAATATTTCTAACCATTTCGTAGAAAATTCGATTTTATTGAAAATCAACTGTGCTATAGCCCACATATTTTGAACGGCAAAACTATTAAATGCTCCGATTACGTTGGTCAATAGCTCTATCAATAGCCTTCAGGATCTGTATTTATTTTGCCAACTTGCATTTGGATTGCTCGAATATTTCTAACCATTTCGTAGAAATATCGATTTTATTGAAAATCAACTGTGCTATAGCCCACAGATTTTGAACGGCAAAAATATAAATTGCTCCGATTACGTTGGCAAATAGCTCTATCCATAGGCTTCAGGATCTGTATTTATTTTGTCAACTTGCATTTGGTTTGCTCGAATATTTCTAACCATTTCGTAGAAAATTCGATTTTATTGAAAATCAACTGTGCTATAGCCCACAGATTTTGAACGGCAAAAAAATAAATTGCTCCGATTACGTTGGTCAATAGCTATATCCATCGGCTACAGTATCTGTGTTTATTTTGCCAACTTGCATTTGGATTGCTCGAATATTTCTAACCATTTCGTAGAAAATTCGATTTTATTGAAAATCAACTGTGCTATAGCCCACAGATTTTGAACGGCAAAAATATAAATTGCTCCGATTACGTTGGCCAATAGCTCTATCCATAGGCTTCAGGATCTGTATTTATTTTGTCAACTTGCATTTGGATTGCTCGAATATTTCTAACCATTTCGTAGAAAATTCGATTTTATTGAAAATCAACTGTGCTATAAGCCCACAGATTGTGAACGGCAAAAATATAAATTGCTCCGATTACGTTGGTCAATAGCTCTATCCATAGGCTTCAGGATCTGTATTTATTTTGCCAACTTGCATTTGGATTGCTCAAATATTTTTACCATTTTGTATTGCAAAAATATAAATTGCTCCGATTACGTTGGTCAATAGCTCTATCCATAGGCTTCAGGATCTGTATTTATTTTGCCAACTTGCATTTGGATTGCTCGAATATTTCTAACCATTTCGTAGAAAATTCGATTTTATTGAAAATCAACTGTGCCCACAGATTTTGAACGGCAAAAATATAAATTGCTCCGATTACGTTGGCCAATAGCTCTATTCATTGGCTTCAGGATCTGTATTTATTTTGTCAACTTGCATTTGGATTGCTCGAATATTTCTAACCATTTCGTAGAAAATTCGATTTTATTGAAAATCAACTGTGCTATAGCCCACAGATTTTGAACGGCAAAAAAATAAATTGCTCCGATTACGTTGGTCAATAGCTATATCCATCGGCTACAGTATCTGTGTTTATTTTGCCAACTTGCATTTGGATTGCTCGAATATTTCTAACCATTTCGTAGAAAATTCGATTTTATTGAAAATCAACTGTGCTATAGCCCACAGATTTTGAACGGCAAAAATATAAATTGCTCCGATTACGTTGGCCAATAGCTCTATCCATAGGCTTCAGGATCTGTATTTATTTTGTCAACTTGCATTTGGATTGCTCGAATATTTCTAACCATTTCGTAGAAAATTCGATTTTATTGAAAATCAACTGTGCTATAAGCCCACAGATTGTGAACAGCAAAAATATAAATTGCTCCGATTACGCTGGTCAATAGCTCTATCCATAGGCTTCAGGATCTGTATTTATTTTGCCAACTTGCATTTGGATTGCTCGAATATTTCTAACCATTTCGTAGAAAATTCGATTTTATTGAAAATCAACTGTGCTATAGCCCACAGATTTTGAACGGCAAAAAAATACATTGCTCCGATTACGTTGGTCAATAGCTATATCCATAGGCTACAGAATTTGTGTTTATTTTTCCAACTTGCATTTAGATTGCTCGAATATTTCTAACCATTTCGTAGAAAATTCGATTTTATTGAAAATCACTTGTGTTATTATAGCCCACAGATTTTGGACGGCATAAATATAAAATGCTCCGATAACGTTGGTCAATAGCTCTATCAATAGGCTTCAGGATCTGTATTTATTTTGCCAACTTGCATTTGGATTGCTCGAATATTTCTAACCATTTCGTAGGAAATTCGATTTTATTGAAAATCAACTGTGCTATAGCCCACAGATTTTGAACGGCAAAAATATAAAATGCTCCGATTACGTTGGTCAATAGCTCTATCCATAGGCTTCAGGATCTGTATTTATTTTGACAACTTGCATTTGGATTGCTCGAATATTTCTAACCATTTCGTAGAAAATTCGATTTTATTGAAAATCAACTGTGTTATTATAGCCCAAAGATTTTGGACGGCATAAATATAAAATGCTCCGATTACGTTGGTCAATAGCTCTATCAATAGGCTTCAGGATCTGTATTTATTTTGCCAACTTGCATTTGGATTGCTCAAATATTTTTACCATTTTGTATTGCAAAAATATAAATTGCTCCGAATACGTTGGTCAATAGCTCTATCCATAGGCTTCAGGATCTGTATTTATTTTGCCAACTTGCATTTGGATTGCTCGAATATTTCTAACCATTTCGTAGAAAATTCGATTTTATTGAAAATCAACTGTGTTATTATAGCCCACAGATTTTGAACGGCAAAAATATAAAATTCTCCGATTAAGTTGGTCAATAGCTCAATCCATAGGCTTCAGGATCTGTATTTATTTTGCCAACTTGCATTTGGATTGCTCGAATACTTCTAACCATTTCGTAGAAAATTCGATTTTATTGAAAATCAACTGTGCTATAGCCCACTAATTGTGAACGGCAAAAATATAAATTGCTCCGATTACGTTGGTCAATAGCTCTATCAATAGGCTTCAGGATCTGTATTTATTTTACCAACTTGCATTTGGATTGTTCGAATATTTCTAACCATTTCGTAGAAAATTCGATTTTATTGAAAATCAACTGTGCTATTATAGCCCACAGATTTTGAACTTCAAAAATATAAATTGCTCCGATTACGTTGGTTAATAGCTCTATCCATAGGCTTCAGGATCTGTATTTATTTTGCCAACTTGCATTTGGATTGCTCGAATATTTCTAACCATTTCATAGAAAATTCGATTTTATTGAAAATCAACTGTGCTGCCCACAGATTTTGAACGGCAAAAATATAAATTGCTCCGCTTACGTTGGTCAATAGCTCTATCAATAGGCTTCAGGATCTGTATTTATTTTGCCAACTTGCATTTGGATTGCTCGAATATTTCTAACCATTTCGTAGAAAATTCGATTTTATTGAAAATCAACTGTGCTATTATAGCCCACAGATTTTGGACGGCAAATATATAAAATGCTCCGATTACGTTGGTCAATAGCTCTATTAATAGGCTTCAGGATCTGTATTTATTTTGCCAACTTGCATTTGGATTGCTCGAATATTTCTAACCATTTCGTAGAAAATTCGATTTTATTGAAAATCAACTGTGCTATTATAGCCCACAGATTTTGAACGGCAAAAATATAAATTGCTCCGATTACGATGGTTAATAGCTCTATCCATAGGCTTCAGGATCTGTATTTATTTTGCCAACTTGCATTTGGATTGCTCGAATATTTCTAACCATTTCGTAGAAAATTCGATTTTATTGAAAATCAACTGTGTTATTATAGCCCACAGATTTTGAACGGCAAAAATATAAATTGCTCCGATTACGTTGGTCAATAGCTCTATCAATAGCCTTGAGGATCTGTATTTATTTTGCCCACTTGCATTTGGATTGCTCGAATATTTCTAACCATTTCGTAGAAAATTCGATTTTATTGAAAATCAACTGTGCTATTATAGCCCACAGATTTTGAACGGCAAAAATATAAATTGCTCCGATTAAGTTGGTCAATAGCTCTATCAATAGGCTTCAGGATCTGTATTTATTTTGCCAACTTGCATTTGGATTGCTCGAATATTTCTAACCATTTCGTAGAAAATTCGATTTTATTGAAAATCAACTGTGCTATAGCCCACATAAACTGTGCCCACAGATTTTGAACGGCAAAAATATAAAATGCTCCGATTACGTTGGTCAATAGCTCTATCAATAGCCTTCAGGATCTGTATTTATTTTGCCAACTTGCATTTAGATTGCTCGAATATTTCTAACCATTTCTTAGAAAATTCGATTTTATTGAAAATCAACTGTGCTATTATAGCCCACAGATTTTGAACGGCAAAAATATAAAATGCTCCGATTAAGTTGGTCAATAGCTCTATCAATAGGCTTCAGGATCTGTATTTATTTTGCCAACTTGCATTTGGATTGCTCGAATATTTCTAACCATTTCGTAGAAAATTCGATTTTATTGAAAATCAACTGTGCTATAGCCCACAGATTTTGAACGGCAAAAATATAAATTGCTCCGATTACGTTGGTCAATAGCTCTATCCATAGGCTTCAGGATCTGTATTTATTTTGCCAACTTGCATTTGGATTGCTCGAATATTTCTAACCATTTCGTAGAAAATTCGATTTTATTGAAAATCAACTGTGCTATTATAGCCCACAGATTTTGAACGGCAAAAATATAAATTGCTCCGATTACGTTGGTCAATAGCTCTATCAATAGGCTTCAGGATCTGTATTTATTTTGCCAACTTGCATTTGGATTGCTCGAATATTTCTAACCATTTCATAGAAAATTCGATTTTATTGAAAATCAACTGTGCTATAGCCCACAGATTTTGAACGGCAAAAATATAAATTGCTCCGGTTACGTTGGTCAATAGCTCTATCAATAGGCTTCAGGATCTGTATTTATTTTGTCAACTTGCGTTTGGATTGCTCGAATATTTCTAACCATTTCGTAGAAAATTCGATTTTATTGAAAATCAACTGTGCTGTAGCCCACAGATTTTGAACGGCAAAAATATAAAATGCTCCGATTACGTTGGTCAATAGCTCTATCAATAGCCTTCAGGATCTGTATTTATTTTGCCAACTTGCATTTGGATTGCTCGAATATTTCTAACCATTTCGTAGAAAATTCGATTTTATTGAAAATCAACTGTGCTATAAGCCACAGATTGTGAACGGCAAAAATATAAAATGCTCCGATTACGTTTGTCAATAGCTCTATCCATAGGCTTCAGGATCTGTATTTATTTTGCCAACTTGCGTTTGAATTGCTCGAATATTTCTAACCATTTCGTAGAAAATTCGATTTTATTGAAAATCAACTGTGCTGCCCACAGATTTTGAACGGCAAAAATATAAATTGCTCCGATTACGTTGGTCAATAGCTCTATCAATAGGCTTCAGGATCTGTATTTATTTTGCCAACTTGCATTTGGATTGCTCGAATATTTCTAACCATTTCGTAGAAAATTCGATTTTATTGAAAATCAACTGTGCTATAGCCCACAGATTTTGAACGGCAAAAATATAAATTGCTCCGATTACGTTGGTCAATAGCTCTATCCATTAGCTTCAGGATCTGTATTTATTTTGCCAACTTGCATTTGGATTGCTCGAATATTTCTAACCATTTCGTAGAAAATTCGATTTTATTGAAAATCAACTGTGCTTATAGCCCACAGATTTTGAACGGCAAAAATATAAAATGCTCCGATTACGTTGGTCAATAGCTCTATCAATAGCCTTCAGGATCTGTATTTATTTTGCCAACTTGCATTTGGATTGCTCGAATATTTCTAACCATTTCGTAGAAAATTCGATTTTATTGAAAATCAACTGTACTATAGCCCACAGATTTTGAACGGCAAAAATATAAATTGCTCCGATTACGTTGGTCAATAGCTCTATCCATTAGCTTCAGGATCTGTATTTATTTTGCCAACTTGCATTTGGATTGCTCGAATATTTCTAACCATTTCGTAGAAAATTCGATTTTATTGAAAATCAACTGTGCTTATAGCCCACAGATTTTGAACGGCAAAAATATAAAATGCTCCGATTACGTTGGTCAATAGCTCTATCAATAGCCTTCAGGATCTGTATTTATTTTGCCAACTTGCATTTGGATTGCTCGAATATTTCTAACCATTTCGTAGAAAATTCGATTTTATTGAAAATCAACTGTGCTGTAGCCCACAGATTTTGAACGGCAAAAATATAAATTGCTCCGATTACGTTGGTCAATAGCTCTATCCATTAGCTTCAGGATCTGTATTTATTTTGCCAACTTGCATTTGGATTGCTCGAATATTTCTAACCATTTCGTAGAAAATTCGATTTTATTGAAAATCAACTGTGCTTATAGCCCACAGATTTTGAACGGCAAAAATATAAAATGCTCCGATTACGTTGGTCAATAGCTCTATCAATAGCCTTCAGGATCTGTATTTATTTTGCCAACTTGCATTTGGATTGCTCGAATATTTCTAACCATTTCGTAGAAAATTCGATTTTATTGAAAATCAACTGTGCTATAAGCCACAGATTGTGAACGGCAAAAATATAAAATGCTCCGATTACGTTGGTCAATAGCTCTATCCATAGGCTTCAGGATCTGTATTTATTTTGCAAACTTGCATTTGGATTGCTCGAATATTTCTAACCATTTCGTAGAAAATTCGATTTTATTGAAAATCAACTGTGCTATAAGCCACAGATTTTGAACGGCAAAAATATAAAATGCTCCGATTACGTTGGTCAATAGCTCTATCAATAGGCTTCAGGATCTGTATTTATTTTGCCAACTTGCATTTGGACTGCTGGAATATTTCTAACCATTTCGTAGAAAATTCGATTTTATTGAAAATCAACTGTGCTATAGCCCACAGATTTTGAACGGCAAAAATATAAATTGCTCCGATTACGTTGGTCAATAGCTCTATCAATAGGCTTCAGGATCTGTATTTATTTTGCCAACTTGCATTTGGATTGCTCGAATATTTCTAACCATTTCGTAGAAAATTCGATTTTATTGAAAATCAACTGTACTATAGCCCACAGATTTTGAACGGCAAAAATATAAAATGCTCCGATTACGTTGGTCAATAGCTCTATCAATAGCCTTCAGGATCTGTATTTATTTTGCCAACTAGCATTTGGATTGCTCGAATATTTCTAACCATTTCGTAGAAAATTCGATTTTATTGAAAATCAACTGTGCTTATAAGCCCACAGATTGTGAACGGCAAAAATATAAATTGCTCCGATTACGTTGGTCAATAGCTCTATCAATAGCCTTCAGGATCTGTATTTATTTTGCCAACTTGCATTTGGATTGCTCAAATATATCTAACCGTTTCGTAGAAAATTCGATTTTATTGAAAATCAACTGTGCTATAGCCCACAGATTTTGAACGGCAAAAATATAAAATTCTCCGATTAAGTTGGTCAATAGCTCAATCCATAGGCTTCAGGATCTGTATTTATTTTGCAAACTTGCATTTGGATTGCTCGAATACTTCTAACCATTTCGTAGAAAATTCGATTTTATTGAAAATCAACTGTGCCCACTAATTGTGAACGGCAAAAATATAAATTGCTCCGATTACGTTGGTCAATAGCTCTATCAATAGGCTTCAGGATCTGTATTTATTTTGCCAACTTGCATTTGAATTGCTCGAATATTTCTAACCATTTCGTAGAAAATTCGATTTTATTGAAAATCAACTGTGCTGCCCACAGATTTTGAACGGCAAAAATATAAATTGCTCCGATTACGTTGGTCAATAGCTCTATCAATAGGCTTCAGGATCTGTATTTATTTTGCCAACTTGCATTTGGATTGCTCGAATATTTCTAACCATTTCGTAGAAAATTCGATTTTATTGAAAATCAACTGTGCTGTAGCCCACAGATTTTGAACGGCAAAAATATAAATTGCTCCGATTACGTTGGTCAATAGCTCTATCCATTAGCTTCAGGATCTGTATTTATTTTGCCAACTTGCATTTGGATTGCTCGAATATTTCTAACCATTTCGTAGAAAATTCGATTTTATTGAAAATCAACTGTGCTTATAGCCCACAGATTTTGAACGGCAAAAATATAAAATGCTCCGATTACGTTGGTCAATAGCTCTATCAATAGCCTTCAGGATCTGTATTTATTTTGCCAACTTGCATTTGGATTGCTCGAATATTTCTAACCATTTCGTAGAAAATTCGATTTTATTGAAAATCAACTGTGCTATAAGCCACAGATTGTGAACGGCAAAAATATAAAATGCTCCGATTACGTTGGTCAATAGCTCTATCCATAGGCTTCAGGATCTGTATTTATTTTGCAAACTTGCATTTGGATTGCTCGAATATTTCTAACCATTTCGTAGAAAATTCGATTTTATTGAAAATCAACTGTGCTATAAGCCACAGATTTTGAACGGCAAAAATATAAAATGCTCCGATTACGTTGGTCAATAGCTCTATCAATAGGCTTCAGGATCTGTATTTATTTTGCCAACTTGCATTTGGACTGCTGGAATATTTCTAACCATTTCGTAGAAAATTCGATTTTATTGAAAATCAACTGTGCTATAGCCCACAGATTTTGAACGGCAAAAATATAAATTGCTCCGATTACGTTGGTCAATAGCTCTATCAATAGGCTTCAGGATCTGTATTTATTTTGCCAACTTGCATTTGGATTGCTCGAATATTTCTAACCATTTCGTAGAAAATTCGATTTTATTGAAAATCAACTGTACTATAGCCCACAGATTTTGAACGGCAAAAATATAAAATGCTCCGATTACGTTGGTCAATAGCTCTATCAATAGCCTTCAGGATCTGTATTTATTTTGCCAACTAGCATTTGGATTGCTCGAATATTTCTAACCATTTCGTAGAAAATTCGATTTTATTGAAAATCAACTGTGCTTATAAGCCCACAGATTGTGAACGGCAAAAATATAAATTGCTCCGATTACGTTGGTCAATAGCTCTATCAATAGCCTTCAGGATCTGTATTTATTTTGCCAACTTGCATTTGGATTGCTCGAATATTTCTAACCATTTCGTAGAAAATTCGATTTTATTGAAAATCAACTGTGCTATAGCCCACTGATTGTGAACGGCAAAAATATAAATTGCTCCGATTACGTTGGTCAATAGCTCTATCAATAGGCTTCAGAATTTGTATTTATTTTGCCAACTTGCATTTGGATTGCTCGAATATTTCTAACCATTTCGTAGAAAATTCGATTTTATTGAAAATCAACTGTGCTGCCCACAGATTTTGAACGGCAAAAATATAAAATGCTCCGATTACGTTGGTCAATAGCTCTATCCATAGGCTTCAGGATCTGTATTTATTTTGCCAACTTGCATTTGGATTGCTCGAATATTTCTAAATATTTCGTAGAAAATTCGATTTTATTGAAAATCAACTGTGCTATAGCACACAGATTTTGAACGGCAAAAAAATAAATTGCTCCGATTACGTTGGTCAATAGCTCTACCCATAGGCTACAGGATCTGTGTTTATTTTGCCAACTTGCATTTGGATTGCTCGAATATTTCTAACCATTTCGTAGAAAATTCGATTTTATTGAAAATCAACTGTGCTATAGCCCACAGATTTTGAACGGCAAAACTATAAAACGCTCCGATTACGTTGGTCAATAGCTCTATCAATAGCTTTCAGGATCTGTATTTATTTTGTTAACTTGCATTTGGATGGCTCGAATATTTCTAACCATTTCGTAGAAAATTCGATTTTATTGAAAATCAACTGTGCTATAGCCCACAGATTTTGAACGGCAAAAATATATAATGCTCCGAATACGTTGGTCAATAGCTCTATCAATAGGCTTCAGGATATTTCAGCAAAAATATAAAATGCTCCGATAACGTTGGTCAATAGCTCTATCAATAGGCTTCAGGATCTGTATTTATTTTGCCAACTTGCATTTGGATTGCTCGAATATTTCTAACCATTTCGTAGAAAATTCGATTTTATTGAAAATCAACTGTGTATAGCCCACAGATTTTGAACGGCAAAACTATTAAATGCTCCGATTACGTTGGTCAATAGCTCTATCAATAGCCTTCAGGATCTGTATTTATTTTGCCAACTTGCATTTGGATTGCTCGAATATTTCTAACCATTTCGTAGAAAATTCGATTTTATTGAAAATCAACTGTGTTATTATAGCCCACAGATTTTGGACGGCATAAATATAAAATGCTCCGATTACGTTGGTCAATAGCTCTATCAATAGGCTTCAGGATCTGTATTTATTTTGCCAACTTGCATTTGGATTGCTCAAATATTTTTACCATTTTGTATTGCAAAAATATAAATTGCTCCGATTACGTTGGTCAATAGCTCTATCCATAGGCTTCAGGATCTGTATTTATTTTGCCAACTTGCATTTGGATTGCTCGAATATTTCTAACCATTTCGTAGAAAATTCGATTTTATTGAAAATCAACTGTGCTATAGCCCACAGATTTTGAACGGCAAAAATAAAAATTGCTCCGATTACGTTGGTCAATAGCTCTATCAATAGGCTTCAGGATCTGTATTTATTATGCCAACTTGCATTTGGATTGCTCAAATATATCTAACCGTTTCGTAGAAAATTCGATTTTATTGAAAATCAACTGTGCTATAGCCCACAGATTTTGAACGGCAAAAATATAAAATTCTCCGATTAAGTTGGTCAATAGCTCAATCCATAGGCTTCAGGATCTGTATTTATTTTGCAAACTTGCATTTGGATTGCTCGAATACTTCTAACCATTTCGTAGAAAATTCGATTTTATTGAAAATCAACTGTGCCCACTAATTGTGAACGGCAAAAATATAAATTGCTCCGATTACGTTGGTCAATAGCTCTATCAATAGGCTTCAGGATCTGTATTTATTTTGCCAACTTGCATTTGGATTGTTCGAATATTTCTAACCATTTCGTAGAAAATTCGATTTTATTGAAAATCAACTGTGCTATTATAGCCCACAGATTTTGACCGGCAAAAATATAAATTGCTCCGATTAAGTTGGTCAATAGCTCTATCAATAGGCTTCAGGATCTGTATTTATTTTGCCAACTTGCATTTGGATTGCTCGAATATTTCTAACCATTTCGTAGAAAATTCGATTTTATTGAAAATCAACTGTGCTATAGCCCACATAAACTGTGCCCACAGATTTTGAACGGCAAAAATATAAAATGCTCCGATTACGTTGGTCAATAGCTCTATCAATAGGCTTCAGGATCTGTATTTATTTTGCCAACTTGCATTTGGATTGCTCGAATATTTCTAACCATTTCGTAGAAAATTCGATTTTATTGAAAATCAACTGTGCTATTATAGCCCACAGATTTTGGACGGCATAAATATAAAATGCTCCGATTACGTTGGTCAATAGCTCTATCAATAGGCTTCAGGATCTGTATTTATTTTGCCAACTTGCATTTGGATTGCTCAAATATTTCTAACCAATTTGTATTGCAAAAATATAAATTGCTCCGATTACGTTGGTCAATAGCTCTATCAATAGCCTTCAGGATCTGTATTTATTTTGCCCACTTGCATTTGGATTGCTCGAATATTTCTAACCATTTCGTAGAAAATTCGATTTTATTGAAAATCAACTGTGCTATAGCCCACAGATTTTGAACGGCAAAAATATAAAATGCTCCGATTACGTTGGTCAATAGCTCTATCAATAGGCTTCAGGATCTGTATTTATTTTGCCAACTTGCATTTGGATTGCTCGAATATTTCTAACCATTTCGTAGAAAATTCGATTTTATTGAAAATCAACTGTGCTATTATAGCCCACAGATTTTGAACGGCAAAAATATAAATTGTTCCGATTAAGTTGGTCAATAGCTCTATCAATAGGCTTCAGGATCTGTATTTATTTTGCCAACTTGCATTTGGATTGCTCGAATATTTCTAACCATTTCGTAGAAAATTCGATTTTATTGAAAATCAACTGTGCTATAGCCCACATAAACTGTGCCCACAGATTTTGAACGGCAAAAATATAAAATGCTCCGATTACGTTGGTCAATAGCTCTATCAATAGCCTTCAGGATCTGTATTTATTTTGCCAACTTGCATTTGGATTGCTCGAATATTTCTAACCATTTCGTAGAAAATTCGATTTTATTGAAAATCAACTGTGCTATAGCCCACAGATTTTGAACGGCAAAAATAAAAATTGCTCCGATTACGTTGGTCAATAGCTCTATCAATAGGCTTCAGGATCTGTATTTGTTTTGCCAACTTGCATTTGGATTGCTCGAATATTTCTAACCGTTTCTTAGAAAATTCGATTTTATTGAAAATCAACTGTGCTATAGCCCACAGATTTTGAACGGCAAAAATATATAATGCTCCGATTAAGTTGGTCAATAGCTCAATCCATAGGCTTCAGGATCCGTATTTATTTTGCAAACTTGCGTTTGGATTGCTCGAATACTTCTAACCATTTCGTAGAAAATTCGATTTTATTGAAAATCAACTGTGCTATAGCCCACTAATTGTGAACGGCAAAAATATAAATTGCTCCGATTACGTTGGTCAATAGCTCTATCAATAGGCTTCAGGATCTGTATTTATTTTGCCAACTTGCATTTGGATTGTTCGAATATTTCTAACCATTTCGTAGAAAATTCGATTTTATTGAAAATCAACTGTGCTATTATAGCCCACAGATTTTGAACGGCAAAAATATAAATTGCTCCGATTACGTTGGTTAATAGCTCTATCCATAGGCTTCAGGATCTGTATTTATTTTGCCAACTTGCATTTGGATTGCTCGAATATTTCTAACCATTTCATAGAAAATTCGATTTTATTGAAAATCAACTGTGCTGCCCACGATTTTGAACGGCAAAAATATAAATTGCTCCGCTTACGTTGGTCAATAGCTCTATCAATAGGCTTCAGGATCTGTATTTATTGGAATGATATCAAAGGGCCGAATGTCGAAGGGCCGAATGTCGAAGGGCCGAATTTGTCGAAGGGCCGAATGTGTCGAAGGGCCGAATGTGTCGAAGGGCCGAATGTCGAAGGGCCGAATGGGTCGAAGGGCCGAATGGGTCGAAGGGCCGAATGGGTCAAAGGGCCGAATGGGTCGAAGGGCCGAATGGGTCGAAGGGCCGAATTTTTTTTTTTTGTTTTGTTTTGTTTTTAGAATTATAATTTTTGTTTTAAGAAATATTTGGTAATTTTTTTTTGTCAAATATAAATTAATTTTTTATGAGTTTATGTATTTTATTATATTTAATCTTTGGATATTCTATTGACAAAAATATTGCATTAATTGAGGTTGTTTATATTTTGCGTTCCTTTTGGTATTATCAAGTGAAAAAATATTTGTACAAAATAGATATTTTACCAAAACCAAGTCTTATTACATCAATATAAATGGAATATATATGTAGGTATGCACATATGTATGTATTACTTTTGTAGTATAACCCGCTCGTATATAATAACAAAAGGCGAAGGTTATTTTTTTCTAATATGCGTACCAAATGTAAATAGATTTTAACCTTCTTCCGTCCCTCGGGTCCATTTCGACCCAAATGAACTTTTTCTTTCGAAAATCTTGATAAATATAAACATCACAAATGTGTAACTTAGTGACTTTGTCTAATATGTTCAAAATAAGTATTATACAAAAATTTAATAATTTTCGATTTACCGTTACACCGCAATAAAATAAGTAACACTAAATATCCTCGGGGTCAAAAATGGCCCATAGTAATTTTATAGATATAAAATTGTTATTTTGCCATCCACATAGATTATATTGCATTCTTATCATACATTTAGGGAAATCACCGAATAATAAATTCATTTTTTACATTTTGTTCAATTTTACTTGTGTTTCGTTCTATAAATTTGTTGTGCCTTTTCATAAAATCGTCCGTTTTCAAAACTATAAAACGCGATAGTGATGACATAAATTTTACTCTAACGTAAATTTTTAAATTCTTTGTGTTAGAATTTGTATGTAAAAGTTTAGACAGAGTGATAGTGTATATAATTTTTATTTTATAAACTTGTGTAAGTGGTTTGGGAAATCTAATATAAATTTTACCTATATATAAAGGTAAGTGAGTTGTTTTATTGGAAATTTGAAACCACTATTTATAAAACATTATACATTTTTGTAAGGTGTTACACGAATGAGATATGGCTTCCAGTGCAGCGTTATCTGAAGACGACACTTGCTCTGAGACTTCAGATCAAGTAGAATTTGATGCAGATTCGTATGACAGTGAAGATGACGTTTATTCAGAAGAACCAGTATCGTCATATAAATCTAAGGACAAACAGATTGAATGGTTTTCTAGTCCATTTCCTCAAAGTGGTCGAGCTCCATCCTCGAATGTTATGCAGCTTACTCCAGGGATTACAAGATATGCAATTACTCGTATATCAGATGAAAAATCTGCTTTTGAGTTGCTTATCACTAAAGGCATACAACAAATTGTTGCCGATAATACGAACTTGGAAGGGGTTCGGGTTTATGGAGGCGATTGGAAAGCTTTGGATTTCATAGAGCTGGAAGCCTATATTGGTCTACTGATATTAGCTGGTGTTTATAAATCCAATAATGAGGCACTAGATAATTTGTGGCATGAGCACAAAGGCCGACATATTTTCCGTTCGACTATGTCGTTGAAACGATTCAAAACCATTTCAAGAGTCATAAGGTTTGATGATCGCACGACACGAGCTACTCGCAGAAGTATGGACAAGTTGGCCCCAATTCGAGAGTTGTGGGATAAATGGGTGGAAATATTGCCAAACTTACTCAACCCAGGCGAATACGTAACCGTCGATGAACAATTGGTGGGATTCCGTGGAAGATGCCCGTTCCGCCAATACATGCCAAATAAACCGGCAAAGTATGGAATTAAATTTTGGGTACTTTGCGATAGCAAAAATACCTATGTTTGGAACATACAAATTTACACGGGAAAGGAAGCTGGTGCTGCACCTGAAAGAAACCAATGTTTACGCGTGGTACTTGATTTGTGTTCAACTCAGCTGAAGGGTAGAAATGTAACAATCGATAATTTTTTTACCTCGTATGAACTTGGACAAATGTTGTTAAAGCGCAATATGACAATGATTGGAACAATCCGAAAAAATAAGACATCAATTCCACCTGTACTTCTTGATGTAAAAGGCAAACCTATATTTTCCTCAATATTCGCATTTACCCGCAACACAACTATGGTGTCTTATGTTCCGAGAAAAAACAAGTGTGTCATCCTGCAAAGCACGCTTCATAACCTATAAATTGAATTAATGTATATAACAACTTCATTTTTGTTTTATTTTATTTAATAAAATTAGAAATAAAAACAAAAAAAATTTTTTTTGATGTAAATTCATATGGGTCCATTTTGGCCTCGAGGAACTTTAGTGTTATTTATTTTGAGGGACGGATGAAGGTTAAATAAGAAAACGGAATTTTGTCATAAAATGTCATAAAAATTCTTTCATTTACCAACGATGTTATTTTCGAGAACATTATATAGTTTATTACTATTGTTTTAGAAAAAAAAAAAAGTAAATAATGAATCCTAATTATCGGTCGGCTTTCTTTCAATCTCACTATACGATGTATTTTTTTTCTCTACACGACGAACACATAACAAACAAAGGGATGGAAAGATTTTTGAAGGGTGGATTTACAAAAAAGAGTTTTATAGATGTTTTCCATTCATCCAGTCATAAATTACAACATTATGTATTTGGGTAATCCTTTTATTCTATATAATCCGCTCCTACGTGCGGCACGCAGTGCGACATGTTTGCTGATCCCGGCTCCTACGTCCCCCGAAGCTCAAATCTAAAGCCCCTCGGAGGGCTAAGCGGGGGGGAGCGCAGCGACCTCCCGCGTGCCCGTGAGAGTTACCGAAGCCGTTAGCCTCTACAATTCCAAGTTAAATTAGTCGATGTCATTTTTCTTCAATTTATTTTCCTCAGAATAAAGAAAAAATAGTACGGGAAATTGTTATGCAAGATTTTATATTGCAATATTTTATAATTGCAACTTTTTGTAATTGCAATATGTTGTAATGCAAAATTTACATACCAAAGTCAGTTTTCCTATGTCCATTATTTTAAGTTGATTTTTTATATGAGTGGGCATTTATCTACTTACATCAAGATGGTTCAGATTCAATTAATAAAAAAAAAATTGCAATAATTACACAAATTTTATTTAAAATTATAATTCCGGATGTTAGTTTCTCTTCTTGAGCTTTTCTTCTTTTTCTAGATATTTTTGTATAAATTCATAAGAAATTAATTTATATTTGACAAAAAAAAAATTACCAAATATTCCTTAAAACAACAAATTTTAAAAATTATATTTCTAAAAACAAAAAAAAAAAAAAAAAATTCGGCCCTTCGACCCATTCGGCCCTTCGACCCATTCGGCCCTTCGACCTATTCGGCCCTTCGATATTCGGCCCTTTGACACTTTCGGCCCTTCGACACATTCGGCCCTTCGACATTCGGCCCTTCGACATTCGGCCCTTCGACACATTCGGCCCTTCGACCCATTCGGCCCTTCGACATTCGGCCCTTCGACATTCGGCCCTTCGACATTCGGCCCTTTGAAATTCGGCCCTTCGTACCCATTCCTATTTATTTTGCCAACTTGCATTTGGATTGCTCGAATATTTCTAACCATTTCGTAGAAAATTCGATTTTATTGAAAATCAACTGTGCTATTATAGCCCACAGATTTTGGACGGCAAAAATATAAAATGCTCCGATTACGTTGGTCAATAGCTCTATTAATAGGCTTCAGGATCTGTATTTATTTTGCCAACTTGCATTTGGATTGCTCGAATATTTCTAACCATTTCGTAGAAAATTCGATTTTATTGAAAATCAACTGTGCTATTATAGCCCACAGATTTTGAACGGCAAAAATATAAATTGCTCTGATTACGTTGGTTAATAGCTCTATCCATAGGCTTCAGGATCTGTATTTATTTTGCCAACTTGCATTTGGATTGCTCGAATATTTCTAACCATTTCATAGAAAATTCGATTTTATTGAAAATTATTGAAATACACAAAATAAATTTTCTGTATACAAATTAATTAAATTTTATAAACTTTATTTATTTGTTAAAATTCATTTATATTTATTTAATTAATGTTTAACTATTTATTTATTATTTTTCACCACCATTTTAACACCGCGCGTTGGTGGTCGGCAATGTCGCCGTTTTGAAGATCGAGAGCAGACTGATGTGAAAAGAAGATAATTTTATTTTGTTTTGTTGTCTCTTCATGTGGAAGAGACAGTAATTCATTGGTTGAATGCGTGTGTTCCCAAATGGTAATGTCAACGTTGATCGGCGTGAAGACGTTGCATTAGTGGTTGGGTAGACTCAGACGCCAATGTATGTGAGTGATACTTTGTGGCGGAGCACGCATGAGTGAGCCGCTACAGGACTCCCCCGCAAGTGATTTTCCCATTCCTGCGAAACATGGTTGGTTTCGGTCTGTCTGTGTTCAGATCAGCTAAACAGAGGTGGCGGTCGCTCAATTGAAATGCCCCATCCACATGACATTAATTGAGGCGATGTGCCGAGACAGAGGTAATGGAAGAGAATGTGATCGGTCGATGCTTGCGTCAGTAGCGGTGAAGGAGGATGTTCGTCGAGATGAGTATCTCTTATCTTCCTTCACTGAAATGTGTTGTGCTGCAGACAGAGCTATTTGAAGATGTCTGGTGACGCAAGTGAGTGAGTGTGCAGTCTGTGTCGTGCTAGGCAGGTGGGCAGCGGTGAAAGGAAGCGTCGAAGCACACACCAGGTAGGTTGGGAGCAAGGGGCTTCGACCAATACCTGATGTGTACCTCTAGTCTTCCCTCACTGTACACCATACCAGTCTGAGACAAGAATGGTGCAGCGACCGAGTTTCCATGTCATTGTTGGCAAAACTGTGACATGCCAGACCAGAAAATGAATTCTGAAGTCTGGAGTCAGCTTTGGGGCCTGCCAAGAGATGTTGGCAGTGGCCGCTTTGAGGCCAGTCCACGGACTCGACTGTGGCCGGAGAAAGTCGATGTGAGTCTCGACTTTCTCGTGAGAGGGTGGGACAGTCGAAGTGAGTCTCGACTGTGTCCCAGTGACATGGAAAGTTATACGGCAGAAGTCGAAGTGAGTCTCGACTGTGGCCGTATAAAAGGCGGTGAGGAGTGAGGTTAGGAATGGCTGGGTGGTCGTTTTGCTATACGACCTTTGCTGAGCCATTTGAATAAAACAAAAGAAAATTTTATTGATTGAAAAAAAATGAAAATAAAACAAAATGAACCCGGAGAAATATGGTGGTAAAAAATTTACATTATAATAATAAAAAGAAATTTAGTTATGGTGTTGTTGTCGGTGCTGATGGTGTTTCTGCTACTGTTGTCGTCATGGTGGTCAGGATAGTGATTATGATGATGATGATGATGCTGCCAGCTGGTGAGATCACCGAAATGGTGATGGTAATGGTGATGTTACCGCTCCATGCTAACTGCGGCAGAGATAATGGTGTAATAAGTCTGTACGATGTTTGCCTGTATTCATGTATTGAATGAATATGACTCCATTTTGTTGGGTGTGGTCGGCGTTTGTGTGCCGATGTGGATTGCGGCCATACACCATTTACAAAAAAATTAAAAAATAATGATATGTATATATATAAATTATATGTCTATATTCATATATTTGACACCACACATGAAAATATTTTTTATTTTATAAATAAGTGATACGTACCATTTACCTGGTACAAGTTCGTACCAGGTGTCCAAAAAAAATATTTGCATTAAAAAAAAAAAATGTGCTTTTCCGATTTTCGCGTGTTGCTTTCCGTAAAAACGGACGTCGGTGGTCACCAATATTGAAATACACAAAATAAATTTTCTGTATACAAATTAATTAAATTTTATAAACTTTATTTATTTGTTAAAATTCATTTATATTTATTTAATTAATGTTTAACTATTTATTTATTATTTTTCACCACCATTTTAACACCGCGCGTTGGTGGTCGGCAATGTCGCCGTTTTGAAGATCGAGAGCAGACTGATGTGAAAAGAAGATAATTTTATTTTGTTTTGTTGTCTCTTCATGTGGAAGAGACAGTAATTCATTGGTTGAATGCGTGTGTTCCCAAATGGTAATGTCAACGTTGATCGGCGTGAAGACGTTGCATTAGTGGTTGGGTAGACTCAGACGCCAATGTATGTGAGTGATACTTTGTGGCGGAGCACGCATGAGTGAGCCGCTACAAAATCAACTGTGCTGCCCACAGATTTTGAACGGCAAAAATATAAATTGCTCCGCTTACGTTGGTCAATAGCTCTATCAATAGCCTTCAGGATCTGTATTTATTTTGCCAACTTGCATTTGGATTGCTCGAATATTTCTAACCATTTCGTAGAAAATTCGATTTTATTGAAAATCAACTGTGTTATTATAGCCCACAGATTTTGAACGGCAAAAATATAAATTGCTCCGATTACGTTGGTCAATAGCTCTATCAATAGCCTTCAGGATCTGTATTTATTTTGCCCACTTGCATTTGGATTGCTCGAATATTTCTAACCATTTCGTAGAAAATTCGATTTTATTGAAAATCAACTGTGCTATAGCCCACAGATTTTGAACGGCAAAAATATAAAATGCTCCGATTACGTTGGTCAATAGCTCTATCAATAGGCTTCAGGATCTGTATTTATTTTGCCAACTTGCATTTGGATTGCTCGAATATTTCTAACCATTTCGTAGAAAATTCGATTTTATTGAAAATCAACTGTGCTATTATAGCCCACAGATTTTGAACGGCAAAAATATAAATTGCTCCGATTACGTTGGTCAATAGCTCTATCAATAGGCTTCAGGATCTGTATTTATTTTGCCAACTTGCATTTGGATTGCTCGAATATTTCTAACCATTTCGTAGAAAATTCGATTTTATTGAAAATCAACTGTGCTATTATAGCCCACAGATTTTGAACGGCAAAAATATAAAATGCTCCGATTAAGTTGGTCAATAGCTCTATCAATAGGCTTCAGGATCTGTATTTATTTTGCCAACTTGCATTTGGATTGCTCGAATATTTCTAACCATTTCGTAGAAAATTCGATTTTATTGAAAATCAACTGTGCTATAGCCCACAGATTTTGGACGGCAAAAATATAAATTGCTCCGATTACGTTGGTCAATAGCTCTATCAATAGGCTTCAGGATCTGTATTTATTTTGCCAACTTGCATTTGGATTGCTCGAATATTTCTAACCATTTCATAGAAAATTCGATTTTATTGAAAATCAACTGTGCTATTATAGCCCACAGAATTTGAACGGCAAAAATATAAATTGCTCCGATTACGTTGGTCAATAGCTCTATCAATAGGCTTCAGGATCTGTATTTATTTTGCCAACTTGCATTTGGATTGCTCGAATATTTCTAACCATTTCGTAGAAAATTCGATTTTATTGAAAATCAACTGTGCTATAGCCCACATAAACTGTGCCCACAGATTTTGAACGGCAAAAATATAAATTGCTCCGGTTACGTTGGTCAATAGCTCTATCATTACACTTCAGGATCTGTTGGTCAATAGCTCTATCAATAGGCTTCAGGATCTGTATTTATTTTGCCAACTTGCATTTGAATGGCTCGAATATTTCTAACCATTTCGTAGAAAATTCGATTTTATTGAAAATCAACTGTGCTATAGCCCACAGATTTTGAACGGCAAAAATATATAATGCTCCGAATAAGTTGGTCAATAGCTCTATCAATAGGCTTTAGGATATTTCAGCAAAAATATAAAATGCTCCGATAACGTTGGTCAATAGCTCTATCAATAGGCTTCAGGATCTGTATTTATTTTGCCAACTTGCATTTGGATTGCTCGAATATTTCTAACCATTTCGTAGAAAATTCGATTTTATTGAAAATCAACTGTGCTATTATAGCCCACAGATTTTGAACGGCAAAAATATAAATTGCTCCGATTACGTTGGTCAATAGCTCTATCAATAGGCTTCAGGATCTGTATTTATTTTGCCAACTTGCATTTGGATTGCTCGAATATTTCTAACCATTTCGTAGAAAATTCGATTTTATTGAAAATCAACTGTGCTATCCACATAAACTGTGCCCACATATTTTGAACGGCAAAAATATAAATTGCTCCGGTTACGTTGGTCAATAGCTCTATCATTACACTTCAGGATCTGTATTTATTTTGCCAACTTGCGTTTGGATTGCTCGAATATTTCTAACCATTTCGTAGAAAATTCGATTTTATTGAAAATCAACTGTGCTATAGCCCACAGATTGTGAACGGCAAAAATATAAAATGCTCCGATTACGTTGGTCAATAGCTCTATCAATAGGCTTCAGGATCTGTATTTATTTTGCCAACTTGCATTTGGATTGCTCGAATATTTCTAACCATTTCGTAGAAAATTCGATTTTATTGAAAATCAACTGTGCTATAGCCCACAGATTTTGAACGGCAAAAATATAAATTGCTCCGATTACGTTGGTCAATAGCTCTATCCATAGGCTTCAGGATCTGTATTTATTTTGCCAACTTGCATTTGGATTGCTCGAATATTTCTAACCATTTCGTAGAAAATTCGATTTTATTGAAAATCAACTGTGCTTATAGCCCACAGATTTTGAACGGCAAAAATATCAAATGCTCCGATTACGTTGGTCAATAGCTCTATCAATAGGCTTCAGGATCTGTATTTATTTTGCCAACTTGCATTTGGATTGCTCGAATATTTCTAACCATTTCGTAGAAAATTCGATTTTATTGAAAATCAACTGTGCTATAGCCCACAGATTTTGAACGGCAAAAATATAAATTGCTCCGATTACATTGGTCAATAGCTCTATCCATAGGCTTCAGGATCAGTATTTATTTTGCCAACTTGCGTTTGGATTGCTCGAATATTTCTAACCATTTCGTAGAAAATTCGATTTTATTGAAAATCAACTGTGCTATAGCCCACAGATTTTGAACGGCAAAAATATAAATTGCTCCGATTACGTTGTTCAATAGCTCTATCAATAGGCTTCAGGATCTGTATTTATTTTGCAAACTTGCATTTGGATTGCTCGAATATTTCTAACCATTTCGTAGAAAATTCGATTTTATTGAAAATCAACTGTGCTATAGCCCACAGATTTTGAACGGCAAAAATATAAAATGCTCCGATTACGTTGGTCAATAGCTCTATCAATAGCCTTCAGGATCTGTATTTATTTTGCCAACTAGCATTTGGATTGCTCGAATATTTCTAACCATTTCGTAGAAAATTCGATTTTATTGAAAATCAACTGTGCTTATAAGCCCACAGATTGTGAACGGCAAAAATATAAATTGCTCCGATTACGTTGGTCAATAGCTCTATCAATAGCCTTCAGGATCTGTATTTATTTTGCCAACTTGCATTTGGATTGCTCGAATATTTCTAACCATTTCGTAGAAAATTCGATTTTATTGAAAATCAACTGTGCTGCCCACAGATTTTGAACGGCAAAAATATAAAATGCTCCGATTACGTTGGTCAATAGCTCTATCCATAGGCTTCAGGATCTGTATTTATTTTGCCAACTTGCATTTGGATTGCTCGAATATTTCTAAATATTTCGTAGAAAATTCGATTTTATTGAAAATCAACTGTGCTATAGCACACAGATTTTGAACGGCAAAAAAATAAATTGCTCCGATTACGTTGGTCAATAGCTCTACCCATAGGATACAGGATCTGTGTTTATTTTGCCAACTTGCATTTAGATTGCTCGAATATTTCTAACCATTTCGTAGAAAATTCGATTTTATTGAAAATCAACTGTGCTATAGCCCACAGATTTTGAACGGCAAAACTATAAAATGCTCCGATTACGTTGGTCAATAGCTCTATCAATAGCTTTCAGGATCTGTATTTATTTTGCCAACTTGCATTTGGATGGCTCGAATATTTCTAACCATTTCGTAGAAAATTCGATTTTATTGAAAATCAACTGTGCTATAGCCCACAGATTTTGAACGGCAAAAATATATAATGCTCCGATTACGTTGGTCAATAGCTCTATCAATAGCCTTCAGGATCTGTATTTAGTTTGCCAACTTGCATTTGGATGGCTCGAATATTTCTAACCATTTCGTAGAAAATTCGATTTTATTGAAAATCAACTGTGCTATAGCCCACAGATTTTGAACGGCAAAAATATATAATGCTCCGAATACGTTGGTCAATAGCTCTATCAATAGGCTTTAGGATATTTCAGCAAAAATATAAAATGCTCCGATAACGTTGGTCAATAGCTCTATCAATAGGCTTCAGGATCTGTATTTATTTTGCCAACTTGCATTTGGATTGCTCGAATATTTCTAACCATTTCGTAGAAAATTCGATTTTATTGAAAATCAACTGTGCTATAGCCCACAGATTTTGAACGGCCAAACTATAAAATGTTCCGATTACGTTGGTCAATAGCTCTATCCATAGGCTTCAGGATCTGTATTTATTTTGTCAACTTGCATTTGGATTGCTCGAATATTTCTAACCATTTCGTAGAAAATTCGATTTTATTGAAAATCAACTGTGCTATAAGCCCACAGATTTTGAACGGCAAAAATATAAATTGCTCCGATTACGTTGGCCAATAGCTCTATCCATAGGCTTCAGGATCTGTATTTATTTTGTCAACTTGCATTTGGATTGCTCGAATATTTCTAACCATTTCGTAGAAAATTCGATTTTATTGAAAATCAACTGTGCTATAGCCCACAGATTTTGAACGGCAAAAAAATAAATTGCTCCGATTACGTTGGTCAATAGCTATATCCATCGGCTACAGGATCTGTGTTTATTTTGCCAACTTGCATTTGGATTGCTCGAATATTTCTAACCATTTCGTAGAAAATTCGATTTTATTGAAAATCAACTGTGCTATAAGCCCACAGATTGTGAACGGCAAAAATATAAATTGCTCCGATTACGTTGGTCAATAGCTCTATCCATAGGCTTCAGGATCTGTATTTATTTTGCCAACTTGCATTTGGATTGCTCGAATATTTCTAACCATTTCGTAGAAAATTCGATTTTATTGAAAATCAACTGTGCTATAGCCCACAGATTTTGAACGGCAAAAAAATACATTGCTCCGATTACGTTGGTCAATAGCTATATCCATAGGCTACAGAATTTGTGTTTATTTTTCCAACTTGCATTTAGATTGCTCGAATATTTCTAACCATTTCGTAGGAAATTCGATTTTATTGAAAATCAACTGTGCTATAGCCCACAGATTTTGAACGGCAAAAATATAAAATGCTCCGATTACGTTGGTCAATAGCTCTATCCATAGGCTTCAGGATCTGTATTTATTTTGCCTACTTGAATTTGGATTGCTCGAATATTTCTAACCATTTCGTAGAAAATTCGATTTTATTGAAAATCAACTGTGATATAGCCCACAGATTTTGAACGGCAAAACTATAAAATGCTCCGATTACGTTGGTCAATAGCTCTATCAATAGCCTTCAGGATCTGTATTTATTTTGTCAACTTGCATTTGGATTGCTCGAATATTTCTAACCATTTCGTAGAAAATTCGATTTTATTGAAAATCAACTGTGCTATAGCCCACAGATTTTGAACGGCAAAAAAATACATTGCTCCGATTACGTTGGTCAATAGCTATATCCATAGGCTACAGAATTTGTGTTTATTTTTCCAACTTGCATTTAGATTGCTCGAATATTTCTAACCATTTCGTAGAAAATTCGATTTTATTGAAAATCACCTGTGCTATAGCCCACAGATTTTGAACGGCAAAAATATAAAATGCTCCGAATACGTTGGTCAATAGCTCTATCAATAGGCTTCAGGATATTTCGGCAAAAATATAAAATGCTCCGATTACGTTGGTCAATAGCTCTATCAATAGGCTTCAGGATCTGTATTTATTTTGCCAACTTGCATTTGGATTGCTCGAATATTTCTAACCATTTCGTAGAAAATTCGATTTTATTGAAAATCAACTGTGCTATAATAGCCCACAGATTTTGAACGGCAAAAATAAATTGCTCCGATTACGTTGGTCAATAGCTCTATCAATAGCCTTCAGGATCTGTATTTATTTTGTCAACTTGCATTTGGATTGCTCGAATATTTCTAACCATTTCGTAGAAAATTCGATTTTATTGAAAATCAACTGTGCTATAGCCCACAGATTTTGAACGGCAAAAAAATACATTGCTCCGATTACGTTGGTCAATAGCTATATCCATAGGCTTCAGGATCTGTATTTATTTTGCCAACTTGCATTTGGATTGCTCGAATATTTCTAACCATTTCGTAGAAAATTCGATTTTATTGAAAATCAACTGTGCTATAGCCCACAGATTTTGAACGGCAAAAATATAAAATGCTCCGAATACGTTGGTCAATAGCTCTATCAATAGGCTTCAGGATATTTCGGCAAAAATATAAAATGCTCCGATTACGTTGGTCAATAGCTCTATCAATAGGCTTCAGGATCTGTATTTATTTTGCCAACTTGCATTTGGATTGCTCGAATATTTCTAACCATTTCGTAGAAAATTCGATTTTATTGAAAATCAACTGTGCTATAATAGCCCACAGATTTTGAACGGCAAAAATAAATTGCTCCGATTACGTTGGTCAATAGCTCTATCAATAGCCTTCAGGATCTGTATTTATTTTGCCAACTTGCATTTGGATTGCTCGAATATTTCTAACCATTTCGTAGAAAATTCGATTTTATTGAAAATCAACTGTGCTATAGCCCACAGATTTTGAACGGCAAAAATATAAATTGCTCCGATTACGTTGGTCAATAGCTCTATCCATAGGCTTCAGGATCTGTATATATTTTGCCAACTTGCATTTGGATTGCTCGAATATTTCTAACCATTTCGTAGAAAATTCGATTTTATTGAAAATCAACTGTGCTATAGCCCACAGATTTTGAACGGCAAAAAAATAAATTGCTCCGATTACGTTGGTCAATAGCTCTATCAATAGGCTTCAGGATCTGTATTTAGTTTGCCAACTTGCATTTGGATTGCTCGAATATTTCTAACCATTTCGTAGAAAATTCGATTTTATTGAAAATCAACTGTGCTGCCCACAGATTTTGAACGGCAAAAATATAAATTGCTCCGATTACGTTGGTCAATAGCTCTATCCATAGGCTTCAGGATCTGTATATATTTTGCCAACTTGATCTGTATATATTTTGCCCACATAAACTGTGCCCACAGATTTTGAACGGCAAAAATATAAAATGCTCCGATTACGTTGGTCAATAGCTCTATCAATAGGCTTCAGGATCTGTATTTATTTTGCCAACTTGCGTTTGAATTGCTCGAATATTTCTAACCATTTCGTAGAAAATTCGATTTTATTGAAAATCAACTGTGCTAGCCCACAGATTTTGAACGGCAAAAATATAAATTGCTCCGATTACGTTGGTCAATAGCTCTATCCATAGGCTTCAGGATCTGTATTTATTTTGCCAACTTGCATTTGGATTGCTCGAATATTTCTAACCATTTCGTAGAAGATTCGATTTTATTGAAAATCAACTGTGCTAGCCCACAGATTTTGAATGGCAAAAATATAAATTGCTCTGATTACGTTGGTCAATAGCTCTATCATTAGACTTCAGGATCTGTATTTATTTTGCCAACTTGCATTTGGATTGCTCGAATATTTCTAACCATTTCGTAGAAAATTCGATTTTATTGAAAATCAACTGTGCTATAGCCCACAGATTTTGAACGGCAAAAATATAAATTGCTCCGATTACGTTGGTCAATAGCTCTATCAATAGGCTTCAGGATCTGTATTTATTTTGCCAACTTGCATTAGGGTTGCTCATTATTTCATGCATCAAAGTATGGTGATTGATTCATTCTCTTAAAAAAACTTGAAGATCGCTATTCACACTTGGTTTGAATTGTCCCTTTGAAAATATTTTATATAACAGAAATCTAAATTAAAAACATTTCAATATTTTTCTTTTTGTTTATTTTAAAAAGTACAGATTTTTCATCAACTATAGATACTTGTTTCTTTTATATTATGTATAATATATTTATATAAGTTTTATAATATATAAATGAATTACATAAATAAGGAATCCCCTTTTAAAGGAACGTCCCATTTATTTCCGTGGCGTTGGGTCAAATTAAAAAAAATATCAAATAAATGTTGTTCAATATGAAGAAGACTATAAAATGATAAGAAGGCTAAGTTTATATAATTACAATTCTTAAAATAAGAAGAAACTGATTTAAATTATAACTCCGTATGTACAATAATAAAATTTATTAAAATATTTAAGTATTCAAAAATTCTCTAATAAATCCGGTGTTATGTTTCTGAAAACGTCAACAGTATATTGTACAACAAGGGAAGAAAACGAGTCATTGCAATACGAAAGTGAAATTTGAGTATTACAATTATGTATACGTTTCACACGAGTTATACACGCTATTTTTTCTATGATACAATAGTCCTGTAATATTTATAAACAATTAGCAACATAAAAAATAAACGTTCACAATATAATTGAAACATTTGGGTTTTCATCACAAATCGTTGTGCAATGAAATTCGATTTGTGCTAAGCATCCTTTTCTTATATAATTTAAATTCAAATATAATCATCGAAAGCATAGATTACTGAACTATCGTAGAAAAATTTATTTGTTTAACATAACTCCGACAATGTTATCGGTAGGAGTCCCATTTGTCCAAGGAACAATTTGTATTTAAAGCTTTGTTTTATTCGATCCAAGACCACTGAAATAAAAGTTGGTTCTTTAAAATGGGACACTGTGTATGTATGTATAAATTTACATATATATAATATTAATTACATATGTATTTATGTTATATTATATATGTAATACATATATACATAACATACATAATATTAATCACAATATATAAAAAATATATAATCAATAGTATACATTCAGGTGTTTTTAAAACGTTTACATTTTTTGTACAGATTTATTTATTTTATAAAATGAAACATTAATTTCCGCGAGCTTACCTTCAGCCGTTATATACTTTTTTTTTTTTTTTTTTTTTTTTTGTAATAATTTTGTATTTTATTTTCTTGATCTGAAATAATAATACCATAATTTTTACTAGACTTTCGATTAAAGCTACAAATGTTGTTTTATTATACATATTTAAAATCATAAAAATAAATTTCCAATTTAAAATAAAATTAAACAAAACAAATCCATTATTTTATGTATTTATATATAATTTTTTGTTTAATTTAGTTTTTTTTAATATATTGTATTGTATATTTACAAATATTATCAGTTTTTTTTTCAAAAAAATGTAGATTTACAGTGGCGATGCATGAACATTTTTTCGGACGAAGGACCCGACACCGTAAAGTGTTGAATATAATATCCGGCTATAGTATTGGAGGTGTTGAAATTGCAAGTATTTTGGAGGTTATTGATATGCCGGTTTTTTTAAAAGGCAGGAATGGTTACTGCCTTTTAAAAAACCGTGCCTAACGCTACTACCCCCAAAATACTAATAATTTCAACACTATACCCGGGATTTCTGCACATTACGGTACACCACATTGTATCGTTTCCTTATTAACACTGCAAAAAGCAAATTTTAATATACATTTAGTTGCTTGTAAAAATTCCTCATGGTGTTATAGTCGGCCTTTTATTTAATACGACAAATGATAATTTGAATAAAATTATTTGAAATTCAACTAATGCTTAAAATCCAATATTCATGAAATTTCATTTCGGTCACCATTAATGATAAATCTGTAGTCACAAAAAAAGGGACACAGGTCGAGTTTTGTAATATTACAACTATAAAAACCCGTAATTACTGTTCACAAAAACTAGAAATCAAAAAATCATACGACTTTGGATAATTCTTACTTTTAAGAACGATTTCCTGAAAAATTCGAATTTCAGGCTTATGCCCTTTTGTTTTAAGAGGTCAGAAATACTATTTAACCGATAAGTTACTGTTTATAAATCAAATTATATGTGAAGCTATACGCAATAAGCACTGGATGTACATATGTACGTACTTATACTCGCACCAGACGACAATGTTTCCAAATTGCTGTGTTCATTGCGTATTTTTAGCAAACTAACAAAATACATAAAGTAAAAACACTAAAAGGTGAAAATGAACGAATATAGATAGTATTTATTATTAACATTTATTTTGTAGAAAAAATTTGAATCGATTTTTGCATATCGGATCAAACAAAAACAAGGGTGATCAAGAGAGAATGTAAAAATTTGTAAACTAATTTATATGTAGGTTATTATTTTTTTGGTTATACGAAAACACCGCTTCCTTCGATACATCGCCACCGCCACTGATCTTACATTTATACTGTTTTGAAATAATAATAGAGTTTATTAATTTTTAAACAATTTACTTATTAAAAAAATCTCAATAAATTTCTAAATATAATATAATAATAATATAATTAATATCTGAGTTTTATTTTTAATTATTTTTGTATTTATTTTTTTATAACATTCATCATTGCACTCATTTTTTACTATTTTCTATTTTTTTTTTTGCGTATTTATGTAAAATAATAATTAATTATTAGGTAATAAAATAAAATTTTGAAAATAAATAGTCAGACTAACATAAATGTATATATTTTTACTTAAGTTTTTTTTATATAAATTTTATATCTTTGTGTCACATAAATGCTAAAATACTTTGATAAAAATAATAATCATATAATCTTAAAATAAAATAAATCTTAATTAAATAACATAAAAACTATAATAAACATGATGTGAATTGGAATTAAACTAAACAAAATAATAATAAAAAAAAAACACGAGTATACATCAAAAATAGAATAAAAAAAGTTTTTAAAACTTAATAAAATTAAATAATTTGAAAAAATAATAAAATAAAATTAATATAAATAGGAATCAATTAAGGCAGTTTGATACATTAAAAAATATGATGAAATAATGTTTCCAATGAGATTTTCTTGATTTTGAACAAAAACGAATGCGATTAAAATACATAGCTGTTTTGTTTTATTCTCAAAACACATAAATTTTAAATAAATGATTGTTTTTATGTGAGATTGATTTGTTTACTAAATTTAGTAGATTAATATTATAATACTACTATTTTACTTTTCATTTTTTTTTTTTTTTTGATTATGTTTAATTTATAATTGTTTTTCAATAATATGTTATTTTCCAGATTAAACCACAAAATTACTAATTTTATCTAGCGCCTGTTAAATAAAAAATATATAATAATAAAAAAGGAGCGTTTTAACAATAAATAATATTATTGTCTGATATAACAGTAATAAATAATAAAAAAAAAAAATATCATTTTGATTTTTAAAGTATTTTAATGTCCAAAAAAATTAAACCATTATTTTCACAGCCCAAAACCGAAAATATAAATTGAAATAATAAATAAAATATGAAATATAATTAAAAGTAACGGTAATTTTTCCTTTTAAATGTATACTAAAATTTTGCGGCCATTTTTTTATTTTATTTTAAATAACATGTTTTACTAATTAAAATCAAAATGATAAATTTAAAAAAAATTAAATAAAATGGAAAAGAAATAAAATTAAAGTTTTTTAAAACTATATTTTACTTTATAATTTTCCTTCACTAATGATTGCGTATAATATATCCTCATTTTGGCAAATTACGAAGCAGTTTACCAATTTTTTTGTTTACATTAATTTTTTTATATATTTACAGTTACAGTTATAATATATATGTATAGATTTTATAATTTTTTTCTCTAGTCTTTTTTTATTAGTTAGGATATTATTAATAAGATGCATATTAATGATTTTGGTTTTGTCCCATGCATAATTTAGGTAATTTAAAATTCCCACCATATTTTTTTATGAATTTTTATCATAGACGCAAACCAATTTGTAAACAGTCTACGACAGAATTTTTTTTCGAAATTACCAACTGAAAAATAATATTTTTTAAATTTTGTTTTAATCGCGCTTTTGTAAGGTTTTGTTTTCACTGAAATTATTTTTAATTTGTACCATTAAGACACGCAAAACAATTAAATTTTTTGTTTTGTTATTGTGGATGGAAATTTTTTTTTTTTTAAATATTTTATATAATTTTGCCTGAATTTTTTCAACTTCTTTCTTGTTTTGGTGTTATTAGATATAACTCAGGCTGACTATTCGAATTCTGTGACTGTTGCTGTACTATTAATTGTGGTATCTGTTGTTGTTGTTGTTGCTGCTGCTGTTGTTGTTGTTGCTGTTGTTGTTGTTGTTGTTGTTGTGATTGATGTGGTTGTGGCGTTTGTGGCTGATGTGCTAGCATGACAGGGCTGTACTGTTGCTGAAATACGTTATTATACTTTTTTAAAACAAAATATATGAAAATCACACGCAAATTTTTCATTTTTATTTTATGTAATAAAACAACTCAAACACTCACTGTATTTTCCGGACTTGTATCAATCATGTGACCGTCACCTGAATTTGTGTCGTATTTTCCTCGTTTAAATCGTCCGTACAATGAACTATATGGAAGATTATAATGTATAGCAGCTTGATTTATTGACATTTGACCAATCCTGAAATAAACAATTTTCAATAAAAAAATATTTTATTAGAAGAGAACATGAAAACAAAAAAATATTTATTTAATTGAAAAAAATCATTCACCGAACAGCTTCTAAAGCCTCCATCATAGCATCTTCGGACCACGGCGTAGGATTAGACCTTGACAATTCTATGCCTTCTCTTTTACATCTTCCATACAACGTCCCTGTTGGTTACAAATCATTAAAAATGTACATCAAATTAATTCTTTTCAAATTCTTACCAGTTGGTATACCAAATTCCACACTCGCTTTCTGTACCGATGCTTGGCCACTACGAATTGCCTCTAAGGCACGTTCTAAATCCTCTTGCGTCCAGGTGGTTGGTGCAGCATTAAAAGGTGCTGCAAGTCGGATACCTTCACGTCTGGCAATTTTGTAAAGCGTCGATGATGGTATGCCATACGCTTTTGAAGCCTTATTCGCTGATATTTGCCCGGTACGTAAAGCATCAAGAGCACTATTTAATGAATCTTCGTTCCACGATTTATTTGGTCCTTCTTTTTTGGGGGTATCAATACCTAGACGGTGAGCTCTTTGCCATAATGTTGTTGGTGGTATACCGTATGTAATGGAAGCTTTTGATAAACTCATGTGATGTGTTCGCAATGCATCGAGGGCTGATTCCATATCATCAGGGGTCCATGTTTTTGGTCCAGCTGCATTCCGTGGGTCATTAGGAGAGGTTAATTCAGTATATTCTACTTTAATTTCACTAGGTAAAATCATTTTATTTTCCTCACTTGTATCTGATTGATATAGATCTAAAATATTAAAAAAAGCTCAGATTAATATTATCATTTACATCGAATGTTTTAAAGACAAATAAAAAACGCATACCCATATGAGAAGGAGTCATCATAGTCACAATCTCGGGGGTAATAATCATGCCATGCAATTGTTCATGTTCCAATCCACTCGATTGATCCACGTCCATGTTACTAGACCGACTACTCTGATTCCCATGCTGTGATGATTGAGATTGTGACTGTTCTGACTGTTGCTGCTGTTGTTGCTGTTGTTGTTGTTGTTGCTGCTGCTGCTGTTGCTGTTGTTGTTGTTGCTGTTGTTGCTGCTGCTGTTGAAGTTGAAGTTGTTCTTGGGCCTGTTGTGATGCTGAATCTCGATCCAAATCCTGTTTTATTACAATAGTGTCAAGAGGTTGAGAATGTTCCCGACTGTTTTCGCTATGATGCGGCGACGATGTCAAATGATGTATTGAATGCTGTGATATACGATCCACATCCAAATTATCACTCGGATCCAGGGAACGAAGCGTTTCAAATTTCCGTCGAATCTCCTGGTCGTGCAGATCTATGGAACGATACAAATGGAGTGGTACTTGAAATGTACAATTAAATTTATATATTAAACTTTTTCATTAATATTTAGTCAGTCTTCTTATAATTAAAATAAATGAAAAAAATTTGTTTTAGAGAAGTAACGTTGAGTGGTTTGAATTTGAAATTTGAAAATTACAAAAGTACACTATAATTAAAGTTAAATTGTGGTGGTTAAACCGTTTTTTAAAAGTTAGAAGTTCAGTGAGAAAAAAAAAACTTTAAACCAAATTAGAAACTGACTACTACTTAATGGGAAGATCTATCTCAATTGACAATAATTTTATTAATATTTTACTTACTTGAAGTCAGCTCAATATGTTCCGTGACTGGAGTCGCCGATGGTGCCGGTGGTTCAGGTGCAAAATCTAAAAACTGCATCGATACACCCATCAAGGACCCATTCTAAAATTACAATATAAAATCGAAGCCAAAAAAAAAAAAAAAAAACAACAAAATAAAATAAAAAAAAAACATAAAAATCAACAAAAAATAAATATTTAATAAAAAAATAAATAAAACAAAATAAAAAAATCGGAAAATTATGACACATAAATTAAGGAAACACAAATTATATGAAAAATAATTATGAAATTAAATGTAATTGAAATTAAAAAATAAGAAGGAAAATGTTTTTATGTATCTCTTGTCACCGTACCATGCCCATTCCCATTCCGAGACTCGTCATATTTTTATCCCGTTGATTTTCACTACTACTTCCTAAATTACTACGTGTTTCCAATGTTAAAGGTGACGACTGTGATGTATCATTATGATCTTTAACTAAATTATTACCACTTTGATTATTTATAGATTCATTTGTTCTATTACTTAATTTACTATTTATGTCTTCTGTATTACTGTTATTATTATTGTTACTACTATTCAAATTATTATTATTACTTATATGATAATTCCTTTGATTTGATTGATTATTATTATTACTATTTTTAAATTTCCGTTTAACACACGGTTCTGGATATTCTTCACTTATATCACAGAGACCTTTAATTTTTAGATGTTCCGCAGTTTTAAGAAGACTCTGAAACGGAACATAAAAACAATACAACTTATCAGTCATACATGCATTTATTTTTGTTGTTGTTTGTTGAATGAAAAGGATGTTAATTACTCAATAATGTTACAGCACGCGTATCACACTAACAGAATACGTAGTAGCATAATGGACGATATTATATTTTCTCTCTCGAAGTTGTGTCGTATAAGTTGTTTTTTTTTCCAAAAGAAAAGCATAAAAATATAAAACTAGGGAGGCTATAAAACTAATCGATGATAAAATGTAAGGATTTTTTTTTATCAGAACTATTTTGTCAAAACATTAATTTACTAAAATATCATTTAAACGGCTTCCTTATACTTATATAAATTTAAAGGTTGTTTAGAACAGAATACTACTGACTATTTACGTAGTACATTATTTGTTTGCTCTTTTGGGTGGGTGTTACACCCAAAAAACAAAAAAACAAAATATATATATATATATATATATATATATATATATATATATATATATATATATATATATATATATATATATATATATATATATATTTCAACTTTTCTATACATAACCTTTATACATAGAAGTAGAAATGTTGGTTTGTGTTTGCTTTTTTATAATCGAAAATCACGTAAAATATACATAAAATAAAAAAAAAATTATTTTAGCCCATCTGTTAAAAAGGCGACATTCTCAAAGTTGATCTTCTTAAATAAAATGTCAAATATAGGGAAATCTTTTTATTTTGTTCTATTTACATTTAAATAAAAATATATTGTAAAAAAGGGAAGTTTACCTCTGCTGGCTCTTGCTTTATCTGATACAATTCACCATTCGCTGTTGTGACATATTGTATTGCATAGTTGTATCCAGTGTCAATTGGCTCATGTTTGACTGTAACACTATGTCCAGCATCATGATAATACTCTTCGATCGGCTCTTGTTTTATTGCTATATTCATATTTGTATTCATTATGTGATTATGCGATCACAAATTTTATATTAAAAACACTAGAATATTAGAGAAACACAGAAAAACATAATTTAAAAAAAAAACATAAAAAAAAAAAAATCGAAACATTAGCCAAAAAATCTTTCCCTATCATCATGATCCTATCCCATCCCTAATAAACAATCTCAGGATAACCCGATGGTGTGTATTAATAAAAACAATAATCATAAAAAATACATGTCTATCAATGATGCGAAGTTCGCGAGGCAATCAAAAATGCCAATTAAGATTATTTAGCGTCTGCGCTTTTTTAATTCAAAACGATCAGAGAAAAGAAGAAACACCGAGAGAAAGAACACAACTAAAATACACTATGTATTATATGTAGTCACTCTAGTGTATTTTCTTTTCTAAATAAATCTTAAGAATAAAAATCTTATACCACATACATACCAACATACAATATAAAATACATGCACACGCACATATACATAACGTTCAATACTTTACTGATCTCATCTCGTTATGATTTTAAAGTAGTTTTCTTGTGCTGTTTTCTCGTTGTTGATGTGTGCAGTATAACCGACTCGAGAAAAGTAAAAAAAAATGTATTTTTCGTTCGTTCTTGTATTTAAGACAAACATATAAACTCCTGCTGGCCTAAATTCCATTCCAAACATACAAAAAAAAAAAACAATTCATCATATCTTTTATGAATTCAAGAAATATAAGAAAGTAAAAGAAAAATGTTTGTATATAACTCAACCAACCAACCATTCATCCATCCCAGTTCTCAAGAACGAGAAAGAATTAAGAAGAAAATACAAGCTTTATATATATATATTTTTTTTTTCTTAAGGGAAGTGTTAATCTTCTTATTTTATATATAATATATATTATTTACTTATATACATATATACAAAATACATACATCAAGAGGAAAAAATTCTCAAAGAAATAACGACGAAATTTTACCGTTGTGCCGTAGGGTCTGGTTATAAGATTAAACAAAAAAAAATGTATTTAATTTTAATTTGGTCAGAGGAAAAACTTTTTTCCTTTTTCCAACTTTTCCAAAAGATAAAACTTAAATAACAACAAACGGAAAAAAAATCAAAGTTGAGGGTTGTTTTTTTTCTTGGGTGTATGTATGTATATAAAGTTCACCCCGAATATCCCCTTTTTCACCCTTCTTCCACAAGTACAATATACGTAACTTACATAAAAAAAAAATTGTACACGGGTATAAGGTGAAGAGGTCATTTTTTCTTATGGAATTAATTAAAAGCTAAAATAAATCGCGAGCAGGTAAAAGTTACGTTATGTATAATAAATTCCTAACGCCGACATCTATATTTCAGTATGCCAAACTATTAGACTGTACGATCATTTTGTTTTATTACTTTTTCTATAATTATTTATAGTCAAATGCATTAGACCTTGAACCCGCTTTTGTAGATTTTCTTTTCTGCTTGAGCTATAATAGTGAGAGTAATGTAAGAACAAATGCATTAAAAATTGCAACGATTGCAAATCTATCAGTCTCTTCAAAATTATGATAAACACAGCCACACACACTATTTTAAACAAGTATAACATTATCTTAAATTACTTTCATTTAACATTAACACTAAAAGTACCGACAGTAAATAATTTTTGCAAGATATATTTAACCAAGAATGTTGTTAAGTCACGGTATTAAAAGTTAAATTAAATCTCATCTCCCTATTTTCGAAATTTAATCTATTCGATCTATTGAGTTGATATTTTGAAGAAAAAATAATTACCATTCATTTACATTTCGAATATCTACCAAATTAAATCCATCGTCGTTTCAAATACACAAACAGGAAGTGAATACCTACAGTGAATTTAAATGCAAAATAATAATACATGTATATATATATATATATATATATATATATATATATATATATATATATATATATATATATATATATATATATATATATATATATATAAATCAATTAATCAATATTTATATTATTTAAAGACAAAATGGTTGTCGAATAAGTAGTACGGTAAAGTATAATTATATAAAATTATGTTTATTTCTCTGCAAGACATCTATCTAGTATCAAATTTGATCAAACCTTATTTTCATTCAAAACATATGTCAGTCAAAATCTTAACGAATTTATTTTAATATACATAATATATTTTCTCACAAACACAACAAACTCTGTCGATTAATTTAACCAACTCTCATTATGCAGAAGATAATTATAAAATTAGTTGAGTAGTCTATAATTAAATATCCTAAACCGGAAATACTCCTAGCTCGTTAATTTGTATAATACATTTTTTGACAAATCACAATAATAAAAAAAAAAGACAATAATAATAACTACCAAAAACTAACTACCTTTCGCCACACACTGTAAATATTTAATCCTAAAACCATATGTTTTTATTGATAAATAAGATTTATTTAAAGCTTTCTTTTTAGAAATAAAATAAATTAAAAATTAAATACTAAATTAAAAATAATTTCCACTTTGATTTATTTATTTTTACACAATTTTTATTTTCTCATTGACAATATTTTATAACATCACCAAGAAAATTTCCAAATAAAAATTTTCACCACTTCTTCACGATTATCCAAAAACAACTTAATACTTTTTTTTAATATTTTTTTAATTCACTAACCGTATCATGTTTCACATCCCTGCACTCTAATTTTTTTTAATATTATTTTAACACCAAAAAGAAAAAAATTACACACATACTATTTTATATTATTTACTGTATAACCAGTCTCCTCAGGAACTTACGTTTCATGTTCTCGACAGTGTGTACGTTCATTTAAGAATAAAATTAAAAAAAAAAAAATTGTAATTTAAATATATAGAAATATAATATACACATTCATATATACACCACTACAATCACTCTAATTTATATACAACATTTTTTTTTACTGCACAAACGAACAACCAACACAATCTTATAATTAAAATAAAATATTTAAGTTTAGATAGAAAAAAAAAGATGCGATTTTTACGTCTTTCTCACTCGATATTCACTTCCAATTTGTTAGAAGAGCAAAAAGGATATCCAGTTATATTTAAATTTATGTGTAGTAGTAGAAAGTAGATCTTATAAATCAAAGAGTAGTTAATTAATCATATTCAAGAGAAGAAAAAATTAAAGCAAAATGTATGTATGTGTGTGTAAAAAAAAAACTAAAAAAAATTCTGTTTTTATTTTATAAATATATATATATATATATATATATATATATATATATATATATATATATATATATATATATATATATATATATATATATATATATATATATATATATATATATATATAATATATACTGAAGCCCCACAAATTATTATATACAACACAATCCGAAAAAAAATATTTATATATCACTGAACTCACAAATACAATAAACTTTTTCAAAACAAAATTAACACTCACACACTTACCTAAAAATTTTATATAACAAAAATATAAAAATATAAAAAAATTGTAATTATCATCACAGTGTAATACACGTTATTTTTTGTATTGTTTCTTTTTCAAAATGTGTATAAATAAATAAAAATAATATAAAAACACACGTGTTATAAAATAAACATGTTCAATTAAATTTCGTTTTACTATTTTGACTTTTTATTCACACCGCAAAACACACATACGTAAAATAAAAATTAAATTAAAGTTATACATATGCTTATATAAATTTAAATTTATGAAACGTGATTTTCGTAACGCACTGTATACACACTAATAATAACAATAATAAAAAAAAAAAAATATAAATAAAAAAATCAAGATGTTATAACAAACACGCCTCTAGTGGGGCGAGGTCGAACTTGAAATGAAAGGGAGAATGTTCAAATTTTTTTTTTAATTTTCAGTTTGAATTAAAACGACGACGTCGACAGCCAGAACAAAAAAAAAATTTGTACGAAGCCGGTTTTAATGTAGGGCTACTTTAAGAGGCAATAAGGGGGACAAAAAGCTAGATATATATGTATGCTCACATCCATCTATATCCATACATATTGAATTTATATATACACGAATATATATTTCTATACATACTGTATATATACATATTTATCCAACATACAATTTTTTTTTCCTACTCTTTCTCTATATTTTTAACAGGGCATAAAGATATAAAGCACAAGAAGGGTGAATTCGAAACAAAAAAAATGTAATAGAAACAGAAAAAGGGAGAGAATGATAAGGGAGAAGAGCATTATAAAAAAAAAAAAAAACAAGGACAGACGAAGGTAGAAATATATTAAAATCGTATTTTTTTTCTTGCTTATTCTATTCGCACTCCGGAATCAGTAGATGAATTACAATACTTTTCCATACCACCACAAAAATAAAATAAAGTATAAAAAAATTTCGCTTGAGTAATTTGTAGTTTTTATTAGTACATTTATTGCCACAACATAAAACGCTTTTAAGAAATTCTACTTTTGGAACACACAAATTATTTTTTTCGCGTTCTCATTGTTTTTTTTTTCAGGGAAAAATATATAAAAAAAAAAATCTACCTGCATATTTTTTTATTGATTTTAATTTTCACCTGTCTGACCATAATGTTTCTTTCGGAAGAAAAAATGGTGATACCTCTTATATACCAACTATTAATATATAATATAGAAATACAAAAAAAAAACATAGAGAACTTATACAGAGTAATTAATCTTGAAAAATCTGGTAACAATGTATGTATAAACGTATTAAAATAAACTCAGCCAATTTGTCTAACATTAAAATGAACACCATCATCAAAACTAATCAATAACGGTACGAATACTTATTTAAACGTATCGATTATTTTTTTTATACTTTTTTGCAGTAAATATATTTCAAGCAATTTGAATAAAAATTCTAGAATTTTTTTTTTTTTTTTGTTTTACAGTTAGAAGTCATTAAACGACATTTTGTTGTTGGTGGTTGTATTTCTATAATATAATCTTGTTTTAATTACAATATGGTGGATGGTTTATTTATTGTGGAGAATGGAAATTATTCATGCGATGAATTTATATGCTCTCATGGTTTACATGATCATAATAGACAGAACACAATTGAACGCTTCTTTTATCCAATAAAATCAATTTCCTTATACATATACAAACATCAACTATCTTTTACATAATTTGTTATAAGAAAAGTCCATAAATTAACAAACGAATACAATTAAAAAAATGATCAAAAATGATTTTGCAAGTAAATTCTATGTTTACGCTCAATTTATACATTAAACGTGTTACAACAACAATGCAAATCAAAATAACTTCTTGACTAAAAAAAAATCACGAAATAAATAAAGAAAAAATTCTAAGACTTGTAATTAAAGAACAACACAAGGCGAAACCGGTTCAAATAAACATGTCCAAAATATTGTAGATTAACATTTTCGATAGACTTAAGAAAAGTTTTATTTTTTTTATGTTAGAACGATTTCAATTAATGTTCAACTGAAAATAGTTTTTAGATTAGAAGACATTCTCTGGTTAGAAAAATGCGACTACCTTTCTTAAACTTTAATAAGATGACAAAAAATACATAATATAAAGACACATCTTTAAAGCTCTATCTTGTTCTTTTAAACCTTTAAACGTTGATGGGGAAAATCACTTTAAGAAAATCAAAATCAAAACAAAAAAGCAAAAAATAATAAAAATACACAAGAATATTATAAATTTACGATCAAAACAAAGTCTGAGTATATGGTATATAGAGTACATATACACATGCATATACACCATTTTTTCCTTATAAACATCCTTATTATTATTTTTTTTTTTTTGAAAGTAAGACAATAAACACTCTATTTACAATTTTAACACATTTTTATATTTTCTTGATTTTCCTTGAATTTTTCAATCATAAAAATGGTATGAATACGCAATGAAAAGAATTTTAATGATTCATTACCGTAGTGAGCGCTCTTGAATAACGGTTTACAGAAATGCATTGAAGATGATTATAAATATGCAATTACGCTTATAATTTGTAAAGTAAAAAATACTCAATATCTACTAAGACTCCGGATTTAGGCTAAATTCACTAAATTCGGTAAATGCATTTTCCTTTCTCAAAAATAGGGTTAAATACAGTGACCAAAACAGTTCAGAGACAAATTACATATATAAGTTACAAACCATATTTACCCCGATTCCAACACGCAATGCAAATAAAATTCGCTATAAAAATACGACCTTTTATCGTATTTCTCGTATACCGTTAGATTTCAGTACTTTTAAATTTAATCCTAGTGTTCACTCATGACAAGGGATAACAAATATACGGATAATTTTTGAGGAAAAACATGAACGCTTTAAAGGATCGGTATATATTTAACTCTACTTTTATATGGTTTTTTTGGAGTTTTTTTGACAACGGGAAATTATTGGTTTTTCCGGATATTTTTTGTCAAAACGCCATCAGTGAATATACGGAATAGAGTGAAATAAATCCCGGTATAACAAACACTCAAGGTACTGTTGTAAAGTTTGTTATAAGTATATGTTCATAGTTCATTACAACCGGGTGTTAAAACCGAAGTTTAATATATCTGAAATTCTGAAGTATTTTCAAAATGTTTGTTATAACCGGATGTATTTTATAAACGTGGTTTGTTACAGCGGGATTTGACTGTAGTAATCAAGTTTATCTGAAATTGAATACGTTAGGTGAAAATCATAGTGTATGCTACCGAAACAAATGGGAGCGTAGTGACATTCCAGAAAAATAAATCCCATGGATACAAAATCCATCGTATTTGGAAGGTAAACACATGCATTTGGTTTACAACATACAGTTACTTTTTAGTTTGCCTTTCCTAATCCGAGGATCATTGTGAATGATCAAAAAATGAAGTACTAATTTTGTGCTCATTTTCTGTAGAAATGTGGTGATTTTGCGTTTGTAAGAACATTTTTTTCTTTCTGTCTGTTAAAATATTTCAAATTATGAAATCCTGTTAAGAAGAATATTTATTAAAACATGAGCGCGGGTGTTTTAATAAATATTCTTCTTGACAACGGGATTTCAAAATTTGGGATTTTAAATTGTGATTACGTATCCAACCCGAAAAAATAACACAAATTCGAAAAAGGTTCAAAAAGGGAGTATGAGCCAAAATTTAATCTTTTAGCTATAAAATTAGCTGAAGGAAAATCATACGAAGCAAATATACAACTATGGAAGGGCGAACAGTGTTGGGCGAACAAAATTAGCATTTTTGACAAATTTTGAAAATAAATAAAGCATTAAAATTCCGATTAGAAAAAAAAAGTCAACTGGACAACGCGGTAATTATTTATGTTTCCAGAGTCACAGAGTATATCACTCGGAAATGGATGTGAGGACCACAGCAATAGTTATTCCATTTTGCGCCATGCAGCCCGCCTCTCTACATAAATAATTATCGCGTTGTTCAGTTGACTTTTTTTTCTAATCGGAGTTTTAATGCTTTATTTATTTTCAAAATTTGTCAAAAATATGGTCAAGAAGAACAACTTAAAATGGTTTCTGCTACCGGGAAATGCTTTCGTGGCCCTAAACTGAAAGGATGTAATGAAGACATGGGAAAGCAGTTAGTCAAATGTACATCTACGAAAAGTGTAATGCCGGTGACTATTTCGATAATGCAGAACAAACCATTAAATTTGAGAGAATCAATTTCTTCCAAGATCAACAACAATTTCATTAGAGCGTTGACATACTAAAAAAAAATCCCATGGATACAAAATTCCAAGTGAAAAATAAATCCCAAAAAGCATAATTAACAAAATGAAAATTTCAAATATAAAAATCCCATAAATTCCAAAAACTGCGGAAATCCCTAATTTTATAATAGCAACACACTTGGTATCGTTATCCAAAATAAAAAAAACCCAAAAAAAACCAACATATCCCACAAAATCGAGTTTTTTAAATGTAACAAATTTTAAAAAATTAATTTAAATCGTTTTATACCTTAAGAGGATGGGGCTACCGCCCCAAACCCCCGTTTTGACAATTTTTTGAAATTCTAACATTCATAGAGATTGAGGCATTTTTGAAAAATTTATGTTTTTGAATAATTATTCACATACTAAAAATAGAACTCCCCATAGCCGCTTAGCATTCGTCCTTTCTGCGCAAGGATAACAAGCAATTATGTAGATTCCTTTTGTTTTCATATTGTAGTTAACATAAATGTAATGGGATCTTCCTTTTCGATGTGACACTTTACTTTGTATTTTTTGGTATTTTTTTGGAGGGATTTTTTTCTTATTATTTGGAAGGTAAACGTTTGGTTTACAGCCTAAATTTAATCGAATAAAATAATAATCGAAAAAATAAAATTTTTCACAAGGAACATACTTATGAAATATATCAATTAAAAATAATATAAGAAATTGCTTTTTAATTATTATTTTTATATGTAATATAATAACTAGGCTTCCTCCATATATTGTTTTGAAAAGAAAATAATGACGAAAGGAGAACTTTCCTCCAATGTTATTGTCCGTGTACGTATGGTTAGATGAAAGTCTATGCACACGTGATTATATCCGTATGGGAAAAGCGAAGAGATCTCTCTTTGGATGCATTTAGAGGTCATTTAACCAAATAAATGAAGCAGGAAATCAATGCATCCAATACTGAGATAGTTATCATCTCAGATGGAATGACATCACAGCTTCAAGTGATGGATGTGGCAATAAATAAGCCTCCTTAAGAAACCAACAGTTTCGTTGATCTGTGAATGGGCTTTTAAGACATGGAACAATATTTAATCAGCAACAATCATCAAAGGTTTTAAAAATGCTGCTTATCAAACGCAACAAGGAGCAGCGAGGATGACATTTCGTACGAAAACGCCAGCGGCAACGAAAGCAGTAGCAGCGATTCTGCAAACAAAAGTTGTATGAGTAATTCTGATAAATTTGAATTTTAGGAAGACTTAGATTTATTATAACATATGAAAAAAAGATTCGGTATCTAACTTATGTTATAAAACATTTCTCATAGAAAAATATTTCATTTTTTTTTTTGTCATTTTCTATGAATTTTATTTTCTCGATGATCAACCGGAATCGTATTTCCTGAGTTTTTATACCAATCGTTTTTTTTTGTACGAATTAAACCCATATGAGAAACAACTCATCGAACCGAAATTCTGGTGCTCGACTAATGAGCAATTTGATTCTGCCTTAATTTACTAACTTATGTTAGAAGTAATTTAGATTAATATAATTTATTAAATTATATTAATCTAAATTAAGACTCTCTCCGTTGGCGTTCCGTAGAATTTAGTGTTGAATTAAACCACATCTTTATTGTGTATTTTATATCAGCATATTGCTGTTTACCATTATATTTCAGCAACTCAAAAGATTTGGTTCTTTAACGCTTACCCAGTCCCAGTGCACTGGGGTCAAATTTATCCCAATCGATTTTAAAATTAAAAAATTACGTTTCTTATTATTTAAATGGTGCATGCCTTATAAGATAGCCTCAACTAATATCTTATATGTTAATGAGATATATGTAATATCTTATATGTACACGCAATACAATGAAAAGAGGGTTCAAATTACTCATAAATTTGGTAATTTAGTAGTTTTTATTTACTTTCTCTATGAAATATATGAAGATATACTTGGGGTCAGATTGACCCCTGTACACGGACAACGTGATAGTAAGCTTTACACAGAGTGAAGGTTAAGTATAAGTGTGTAATACTGTCGAGCTAAACATATTCACTTTAAATACATTTATGGACACGTTCAGTTATTGAAACCTATCCGATAACTGATTTAGTTTCTGCGTTGCTTTCTCCAACTCCTGTGCTGTCTTCTAATTCATTAAGATCATTAGATCATCTGCCTTGACTTCTTTCAATACAGAAAATGTGTCATCTCCAGTATTTTACTACTGAAAAAGTAAATTTTTTAAATACGGAACGAGTGAAAATTCCATTCAAATAAGAATCATTTCCTTTTACATTGGTATCATATTCAGCCTTCTAGGTCATATTTCTACTTAGAGATGGCTCCCTTAGTTTCTATAAACGCTCATCAAATGTATTGAGCTTCCTTAATATCAGCGTAAGTCACTTTACCCACGTTTCAACCACATTTGCAAGATTGCATAATTGTTCTTATATGTATTGTGTGAATCTGGTAAAACATGTTTTTGAAAAGTCTCTTCATAACCTTCAAAACGTAGTATATGACATTTAATTAAAATATAAACAACACAGATTATTATTTGATTTAAAATGGAAAATTTTGTGCCAAATAATCGTCATTTGCGGGAAGTTTTGTTGTATTTTGTTACTATAAAGAAAAGCGCTGTAAGTCATCGTTTAGTTGTAGAAGCTTACGGTGAACAAACTTTTTCTGATAGTATCTGTAGAAGGTTGTTTAGGCAATTTGAAGAATGTTTATTCGATGTTGAAGACGGGCAACGTGAAGGTAGACCGAAAAAATTTGAAGATGAAAAATTGCAAACATTATTGGATAAACACAACACACAAACGCAACAAGAATTGGCAGAAGCATTGAATGTTGATCAATCCATTGCCAGTAGACGTCTACATGGAATGGGGATGGTGCAAAAATTCGGGAATTGGATACCACTTGAATTAACAGAAAGGCAGATGGAATGTCGAAAAACCACTTCTGAAATGCTTCTTCAAAGATAACAAAGAAAGGGTTTTCTGCATCGATTTGTTACTAGAGGTGATCATCGATTGATTTACTACGGGAATCCTAAACGTAAAAATCCTTATGTAAAGCCTGGTGAAGCATCATCACAGTAAAAAATACAACAAAATTTTATTTTATTTATTTATTTATTTTTATAAATTTGGTGTAAAACTTCAAAACTGGCACAAAACTTCATATTTTAATCAAATGTCATATACCAAGTTTTGAAGGTTATGAAGAGACTTTTCAAAAACATGTATTACCTACAAAACATATAAGAAAAATTACGCCATCTATTAGAAAAATGAACTTACTTTTACATATAAACCCAATATAAAATCTTTTTGTTAGTGATATTAGTAGCCGCGTTTTCCATGAAAACTGCACTAGAACTCGATAAACTTTAAATTATTTTTATTCTATGAAAACCGACAAAAAAATAAATTCATAAAGCGGCAATATGTAGTGTGTTTAAGTTTAAAAATTTCCCATTTATTTCATCAATATTTTCTTATTTCTGGGTGACGTCATTACACGCGACTACACTCGATAACTCGTGGGTTTATCAAGTGTAACTAAAAAATAAGCAATAATTGTAATTATTTATTGCTGTAACAGCTTAAAATGTGTATTTATGTTAAATGCACTACGCATTAACGCTTTATGAATTAATTTTTTTGTTTCGGTTTACATAGAATAAAAGTAATTTAAAGTTTATCGAGTTCTAGTGCAGTTCTCATGGAAAACACGGCTAGTCTAAGATTAAACAACGAATATGTTGAGTTTAAATATAGCGAGTGTATAGTTCAAAATCGATGGAAAGAGAATTAGAAAACCGGTAGGCTCAATTCTGATTGAGCCGGAGTGATTTCTTTAGGACTATGTAGTATCGAATGAAAAATAAGAGAAGAAAATATGATATGAGCAAATCCCACCTACTTAAAAATAATTATCCTAAACTCCACAGCGGTAATTTTGTTCTTGTTTGAATCATCTACGGTCCACCTTTGCACCTTTAAACGCTAAATTTTCAGGCATTTTAAAAAATAAACAAATGTTCAGGTACATTTCCGAAATTTGTGGTTTCTCTTTCCTCGGATCATTAGGTTAATCGACCTCATAGTGCTCGATCGATCGACGTTCATATATTATACACCTTTCGCCATATCTCTACCGCATTCTGTTCTTCATACCAGTGGTTTTGGGCTTCCACCGTATTTAGATGCCCTTTCTTTTAAACGCTTGAATTTCTAGACATTTTGAAAAGTTTACAAATTGCTCCGTCATCATTTTACATTTGTATAGGGTGGATTATAATTAAATGCATGTTTTCATAAAACAATTTAAGCATTTTTGCTCGCTCTTTTAGCGTATATCATACGCATCTGCACTTCATAAAAAATCAAACCGGACTGAGCAATGTCAAGTAGTAAGAAAATGGCGCCATCTTTTGACCGTTCGCTTTATTATGCTAAACTGCCGTTTTTCTATAAACTGTTGGGGGGTTATTTAATTTGTACATTGTAATGGCAAAAAAGTATAATACGGGTAGATTCCCCATGATTTATTACCTTAAATTAAGGAACATAACCCTTTATTTTTATAGATATGTAATTTTAACCAAACCGTAGCTCTGAACTTATTTCACATATTATGGGATGATATAAATAATCGATTAGAAAATAGATTTTATGGTTACGAAATAAACAAAATGTTTAAAAATCTAAGGTTGTGGCAGAATCATTTCGCAGATGTCGCATCGTAATATGTAACAGAAATCTTAAGACGTCTTGAAAAAGATTTTATTTCACCGAAAAAAGTGATATCAAAACATTCAATTTTTGGGTTATCAAATACAATCTTACTGAAATTTGGAAATTTTGAACTAGTTTTATCAGAACTAGATAATTTAAAAATGGATAAATTATTCGAAGTGATGATAATCGAAAAGAAATTTTCAGTTATTAGCCCAACTTTTAAAGTTATGAATAAAGAGTTCTTAAATTTTTCAACCACTACGTGAAATTTTGTGAAACCACATTTGGTTTGTCTTGAAATTGAAATACATATTATTATTTAAATGTTCTAGCACTGACTAATGTAAATATTACCGGCTCCAATAGTTGAAGGGTTCGTAAAATTTAAATCCCTGTCAAACGTACACCGCTCATCTGAGGATAATTGAATTTGACATGAATATAGATTGACTTATTCTCTGTCAGTAGTAAAATTTATTTCTTGGTGAAAAGACGTGTTCTTATTTTTTTTACAAAGGAACTTAAACGAAATTCGGAGTTAGTTAAATCATAACAATTTGAGAGAGAAGTTTATGTATCGTATCATCCATTCGACGAGATTGACAGCATAAAAAAACACTATGGCGGTGGCCGACCGTACACTACAACTAGTCGAGAAAACCTAAACAAAGTTTGTATCATAATCCGTAGTGAAGTTCAGCAACAATAGCAAATTAATTGGACATTAGCGATAGAAGTATCCGGCGAATCATGAAAAATAAGCTAAATGCAGAGCCTTTGAAAAACTAAAAGTCTCAAGAACTAACCGATGCTTGATTCCAAAGATCAAAAGAATTACTTCGTTTGCTCGCTCGTGGAGACTTATCAAATTTCTTCACCAAAGAAAATGATCGCGTTTAATTAAAGAGACGTTTCGATGATAATTCTGTGCATTTGAGTCACGCAAAAACAAGGTAAAGCAGAGGTGTTGGTTTGGGTGGCTGTCGCTGAAAATGGTCGTTCAGCGCTAATGTTTTTGTCACCAAACACGAAAATCATTATCTTGCTTCTTTTCTTTTGAAATATTTACTATGTCAACAATTTCACTCAACTTTCGACCACTCAATACAATATCATGGGTTTTTTCAATCATTTCTGTCTTGTGTTTTCAATCATTTCTGATGTTTTGAATCATTTCTAATGTTTAAGTTCATCGACTCAAAAACAGATAGTTTCGTAGGATGGAGTAGAAGTTAGATTCATATCCTTTTTGATATCGTTTGCCGATAAACCTTTCAAATATAGATAATGAATTGCAATCTTTACAAAATACAAAATACGCCAATTTTGTTGCTTGTGCCTAATAAAAGATTCTATTTTTGAAATTTGATAATAATAACTTATTATAGCGCCATCTATGTGTCAATACAGGACACTTTACAGCCCATGTAGTAGTTACAAACAATGTTCCGTTTTACGGAAAATGCAATTATTTTTAATTTTTATTTTTAACTCATGAAAAGTTTATTACAAACTGATATTAGTTAATAGGATATTGATAGAAGAATTACGTACCTATTATCAGCCAAGATCAAATTAAATTCGAATAAATCAAAAGTGCTATTAAAAATTCTATAATAAAAATACATAATAAAAAATTTTTAACGACAAAATGATTTAATAATAATAAACTCGTCATTAAAACAATATCTTTCCTTGTCATAATAGAAGTAGTGTGTAAAGAGCCAAAACAAAAATATTCAAAAGACAAACCCTATTGAAAAATTTACAAATTTTCATTCAGAAAAATGAAAAACAATAAAAAGAATTTTCTGTTTTTCTTTTTGTTTTCATTCTGAATTTCATATTTAGATACATACATACAAAATACATACGTATATAACACAATACCGCCAAAAGATAAATGAAAATCAAAAGATGAAAATATGTAACACGAAAAATTATATATTTTCATGGTTATTAGAATTTTTTGTTTCTGTTATATTGCAAAGTTTATGTAGTATGCACATATAAATAAATCCAGCTTTAGTGGAAAGAAAGAACAAGTTTTGCATCATCATTATATTATGATTATAATCAACATAACAAACAGAAACCAACAACTTGGGTTGTATAACATACATGAACATACTAACGAACAGCATAATAGTCACGAGTTTTTAATGTTTTCTTATATATAGTATGTTGACTGACGTACATACATAAAACGAAATGAAATATCTACATACTACCCAATAAAACAGCATAAAAACCTAAACATTTGAAGGTCATACCCTTGAAAATTAAAAAGAAAAAACGGGTCCTTTGTTATAAAGATGCGAAAGACGAAAATGAAAAATCTTAATATTACATATACATGCATATAAAAAAAAGAAAATAAGCAAAAATGCATTTATGTACGTATATACATGTTTTCAATAAAAAAAAAACTTGTCTGAAATAAAACAGAACATAACAAAAATTTAAGGTAAAATGAAGAATATAAATCTTAATATTTTCACAATATATCGATACCTTTAAGTGCTATGTAAATATTTTAAATTTCTACAACAATGTCTCTAAATTTGAAAATATTTTTGATGTCCTTCAAAATTTTCGCTCAATGTCCTCAGAAACAGTGTTCTAAAAGACTGTAGCACCAGAAAACTGAACCATGAATGATAAAAAATACCTTTCTTAATTTTGTATTTACCACAAATTATAAAAGTGGACATAGCACCTGTGTGCTCTAAGGTATCGATATGATCGTAGCCAATGCATTACAGTTAAGTAATCATACAAAAATAATTAAAAGGTACTTTTGGAGCGAGAAATTCGTGAGAAATGCAGGTAAATTTGTGCATAAATGTACATATTAGATTAAACCTAAATTTTTGAACTATTACGTATTTTACATATTTAAAAAAAATAATGTAATACACAAAAAAAACCTTTCTAATGTTTTAGAAGTACATATGTAAATTAAAAATTAGTCAATATAAATGAAAAAAAATATTAAACAAAAGAATTTTCTTAGTTTAACCATGGCTAAAATCAAACTCTTTATCCATAAATAACTCGACAAACCGCAAAATCGAATTTCAATCGTATGCACATTGTATAAAGATGATTCGGATTTCGTACTAAATATTATTTAAAAATAGCTACTTGCATTCTACGAATAGAAGTATATTCTCGCTATTATTTGCTTGTTGTTAAATAGAAGGGACGAGTAATACTGTAATCCAATATCCTTGCCTTTAAATGTAAAAGGGAAAAATTAGACCTAAGTTATACTCCAGTATTACTTATGAGTAATACTTTTCACAAATGTATATATTACTATAATAGAATTTTAGATACTAAAACGACAGTAACATTATTTTTTTTCGACACCTTTCATTCGAGTAATGAGATTTTAACACTTATCCGTATTTTTCAATATTTTCTTTGACCTTCTTTCATTTTCATGATCATCATCACCAAGCAGTATCATATCACAACATATACATATGATTTGAGACGATATGGCATTGAAATGGAAAGTCTTTTTATTATTATTCTTTGCTTTTTCTTATTTATATTTTATATACTTCTAGGTCAGACACAAAAAATAAAATTGAGAAAAAAGAAAAAACAAAATATGTATGTAGGTTTGCAAGACGAGAAAATAACATAAAATAACAAAATAAAATAAAAAACGAAATATGGAACACAAAATATAGCGAGAAAGAAAGAAACGAAAAGGATTTTTCATAACACAAAGTGTAAATATTTTCAAAATCATAATAATGAAAATTTCGTAAATTGTATATTTTAAATACACATCATCATCTCATCGTTATCACAATCAACAGATGAAAATTTTATAAATATTTGTATGTCTATATGTATGAACGAATATCTGATTCAATGTATCTGTTTATATTGAAAATTCAAAGTGTTTATTAATAGCTTTCTATCAAAAGGGTTTTGGAGTTCTCTAAAATGAAATGAGAAATAGTGGCTCGCAAAGAAAAAAGGAAAACGTATCTAAATGCAGCTTAATAATTTATTTTTATTTATATATTTATCAACACTATCACTATATGTAAAATGGTCGTCGTTACCTTATACCCTAGACAGACAGCGGTTTAATAAATCCGATTTAGCTAAACTCTTTTAAGTACTCTATGCAAAAGGGTTTAGTTAAACTCTAGGTTGTCGTACTGCGACTAAACTCGAACAATTCACTAAATCGGTTTTATTAAACCGCAATCTGTCTAGGGTATAAGGTAACCACAACCATTTTACGTATATTAATAGTGTTGACATTGCAAAAAATATATCGAAATTCATTCACATATCATCAGACAACATCCTCATTAAGTTGACAAAAACAACTAACCAAACCAAAAATGTTTATTTTCATATTCTAATGAAAAATCTGTTTTGTAAATAGGAAAATTTTCGTATACGGATAGACACAAACACAAAAAGTGTAGTATTATACATTTTTCGAGTAAGAATGATATGGAAAAATAGGAAAATAGGAAAAATTAATTTTCTATATTTTATGTTGTTTTTTCGTGTAGTTGTTCCACAACTGAAAAAGTTATGAATGAAAATTTTCATTTTCGTAGAATTTTTGTTATTTTTTTTTTCATTTTTCTGTTTTGTTATATATTATTGATAATAATAAAAAAAGAGTAAAACGGAATTTTCACAATTTTGTTATTATTTAACAAAACAAAAAAAAAATAAAAATAATTTGGGGAAAATATAAGAACGAAAATTTATTTATTTATTTTTCTTTTTACGTTATGACACTTTGAACTAGTTTTTCCTCTTTTTTGTTGTCGGTGTGTAATTCGAAATTAAAAAAGAACAGAAAAATTTAAATTTATGAAAGCGTGAAACCTGATGTACGTTAGTATATTTACGTTATTGATTTTTAGAGGAATTACACATCACTGAATTGGAGGTGATATATAAAAACATGTAATCGGTGGGATGCATTTAATACCACTCCATTTGATTGAAAGGGAGTTTATTAAAATTGAAGTTATGCAAATTAAACAAAATTAAACTATATATATGTATTTCGTTATTTTCCATTAAAAACAATTTTTATCTAAATGAAGATTCCACACGCCATCTATTGCCAGGTGAAATGGATGTCTCTATTAATTTGAATTTGTGCTTAAATTAAAACAAAAACACCATTAAATCTACGATTTTTACTACACAACCAAACATTAAAATTTTAAATGTAAATGAGGTATTAAAAATTCAGAGAATGAACTCAAACTAACTGAACAAAAAAAAATTAAAAAACAGCATGTAGTAGTATAGTAATGCTGCCGTTTTATTGTACAGAAATGATCAACTAGAAATTTTAATGTTTTTTCGTTTAAAAATAATCATTTATTTTAATCAATTAGAATTTCTCACAAAAAATTAATACTAAAAAGCCTTATAACTCTGTATCCCTAAATATCCATCAACATCTCAACTGAACGTCGGGTTTGAAGTACACTACTTTTTAATTAAATTAAATTTTTTCAATTGGAAAAATATTCTTGTTAAATATTTTAAATAAAGGAAAAGCATATGGTAATATATTTATTTTATATTCAATCGCGATTTAAATATACATATTATATGTACATTAATATAATATAAAAAACAATTCGCGGATCGCGACTATTATCTTAGTCTCGCCTTTTTCTTTTTTTTTTTTTAATTATTTTCAGTCAATTTGGTATTTGCAATTTTTATATTCAAAAGAAAGGAAACCGAATAGCATCATTGTCTGCCTTAAAAATTTTTGGGTTTTTAATTTAAAATAAAAAAAGGTTCATGTTATTGGAGGCAATATTATTATGTATACAGCTATCTACCTACATACACTTTCATATACGTTAAGCATACATATACATTCTGTATATTATATACATACATGTATATAAACTTCTTTTCATTTCAAGAATAATATTAAGAAATTCTTTACAATATATCATCATGCATACCAAAAATTTAAAAAAAAAACTGGTATAAGATGTACTGTAGTATTATAAATTACATACACATTGGTAAGGAAATCTTGTTATCAAATTCGAAGAAATCTAGAACAAATTTTTATTATTTATTTAAAAGGTTCTCTTTTAATTGGACTCTGGAAATTATACGTTTGTTTGTCGCTCAGTCCTTCAAACTGGTCTTTTAAATATTCAAGCATTGTCTTATTTTTTGTTCGTCTTTCGATTAATAATATCTTATAAGAATTTGTATAAACCATATTAGCAAAGGTTCATTGAACTGAAATCAATAGATAGTTGAATTATGCATTAAAATTAGTATTCCAATTAAAGTCTGTGCTATTTGGATTTAATGATATTATGTCGTATTCTTTGAAAACAATATAATTCAACTTTCTTTATTGATGGTTGTTAAAATTATTTGAACCCGACAATCCCAACTGTTGGAAGGAACCATAAGGGCGCTATCTGAAACGATCGCCTAAAGCATATTTATGTACATTTCTCGCTTCGCTCTTGTTCAGCCATACATTTTTATTCGTATAATATATTATATATTTTTAAGGTTTATAAATATTTCATAAAAAGCAGAATTCTTAATTTAACTTTATCTAACGAAAAAAAAAAATAAAAATACATGAAAAATTGAAAAATCGTGAAAAACAGAAAAACTCCGCAAATTACTACAAAACGAAACATAAAAGAATATGAGAATCCCTGCACACCTCCCAATATACAATTTTTTTTTGGTATTGTAAGGTTGTCGTATTTTATAAAATGCAGAATTTTTTTCTTTTTCAGTATATACAATTTTTTTTTTCTGTTCAGAGTGGTATGAGTCGAAGAAGCATACACAACCAACAAAAAGAAAAAAAAATTGCTGGAGAAACTCAACCAAATCAATTCTGTATGTGTGAGTGGTTATACACACATACACAATTAAAACAATTTATCCAAAAAGAAAAAATCGAAATGGAAAAAAATACAACCAACCTCTAGAAAAAAATGTGTTGGGAATGTATTTGTTAGTCAATATTTTGCGATATCGCCTGGATAGGATATATATATATTTTGTCAGTATATTTTGCTTTTCTTTTTTGCAAATGCGATATTTGAGTGATTATCGCATTTTTTTTATAAAGCATACTGTTTTCCTTCGGCCCCTTGTAGGTGTCACGCAATTTTTAATTTAACACAGCAAATTTTTATAATATAAATCGATAAAGTTGAAATCATTTGAGACCTTTTTTTTTTTTGTTCAAAGATTGTAATGAATATAAAAGGGATTAGACAGCGCAAAAGCAGTAAAAATGGTTGTAATTTTCACTTTGTATTTCAGTAAAAAAAAAAATCTACCCTATTTATTTTAATTCGCCTTGAGATCCATTTATAGTGAGTCATATAAGTCATTGTACGATAAAATCGACATGAATTTTAAATGATCACGCAACTTGGCAATATTTATAAATCAATAAGAAAAGCATTAGCGGCGCGTCGTCCAAAAGCAGGTTCACAGTATCAACATATTACTAAATTAAAGAAAACTATCATAGTTGAGACTACATGTAGTTCTACCTATGCAAACAATTCTTTTATTTTTTAAGAGCTATAGATATTCGTTAAAAGACAAAAGCAACAAAATTGACCAATGGAAAAAGCATATTTTAATATTTAGATTCTACGACCCGCTTATTTTGGAAATGGCTGAAATCCGTTTAAAAAAAAAAATCAAGTTAGCTGTTATAATATACAATACCACGATATCTTTTCATTTGTAAAAACTTGCAGCTAATATATCTATTTAAAATCAATGATTTTAAACATAAAATTTAAAATATTATTACAGCTAGAAGCTTCAGTTTTTGGAAAACGGACTTTGAAAATAAACCGGTTTATAAATAACTTTTCTTTCAATTCGCAATACATAAATTGATCTTAATAATATAGCTCTATGAACTACCGTACTCACCCCTATTAATAGGCAATACATATATATATATATATATATATATATATATATATATATATATATATATATATATATATATATATATATATATATATATATATATATATATATATATATATATATATAATGGAAAAAATATTGATTATTTCTAAGAAAAAATTATGTATGTATTATATGAATTCTTCCAACTACTATTAACTAATTCAACTCTACATCCATCCAATTACATTGTAATTGAAAAAAAGAAAAGAAAATGGATTTTTATGTCATTTTGAATAAATATATTAATCAATTTTCTTGATATATATATATATATATATATATATATATATATATATATATATATATATATATATATATAAATTTATATTACAAAAACTGCAAAAATAAATACTAAAGCTGTTATATATGAATGTATTGTACTGGGCGAGATTGGGTGCAGAAAAAATATGTATAAAGAATATACTTGGGATGATACGTTTCACCCCTAGTGGTAAGAACTTCAATGAATAAAAAATGTATACAAGTATATATAAAAAATTCAATACAGATAAAATATTATAAATAATTTATGTATTTATATAATATACGAATATATCCATTTTAAACTGTTAATTAGTTTCTTAAGACTATTTAAATCAAGCGAAATAATTGAACAAAAAAAGAGCAAATCAATGTCAGTCATAGTCAATTTTATTAATAATCTTTATTTTACAAGTATCACAATTTTAAAATAAAACAAAATCCATTCATAAAAATAAACAAATTTTCCGGGAATTTCCTAAATTAAAAAAACGTAAAAAAGAAGAAACTAAATAACAAAAACACAGTTCAAAAAATATTCAATGTCACTGTATAGTTTTCCATTAAATGAAACAAAAAATGGAATGGGATACAAAACATAATCAAAAATCATAATTATCACCATCCCATTATAAACACTACACAAACAATATACAAACATAATGTATATTATTTTGAAATTGATTAACGTGTCGGGGAAAAATAAAGTTATTTTTAAATCGATTAATATCATCTTTAAGAATATATTCTAAGAAAATATCTCCAAAAATATAAATAATTTTTTCTTTTCGTTTCGGTTTTACAACCAAAATTGTTGTGAACGTAATAAAAATAAGGAAAAATGAAAATTCCATTCAAGAAAGCGGTAAACAATTGATTTTGAACAGTTTTCTTCCTCTTTCAAAAAAGTAACAAACAAAAATGAAGAAAATATTTATTCTTTTTTATTTTTTGTAAGAAAAGAAAATAACAAAAATAATAATAAAAAAGAAGCAAAGAAAGTGAAAACGAAACAATTTTTATTTTTGCTTTTTTTTTTTCATTTCTATCTTCTTTCCGTGTTTATTTTCATGTTAAAGTCAAGGTCGCCTGATTTTATTTACTGTATTTTTTTGTTGCTTTTCATTTTTATAGATAAAAATGAAAATAAAAAATATAAACAATTTGTATTTTATTGTTACAGACATTTTTATATTTTCCTTTTCGAAAAAATTCTATAAACTTAAAGAGGGATCAAAATTTCATTGCGAAAATTCTTTAAAAAGGAAATAAAAATTTAAAGTGAAATTTGTTAATACCATATGTATATAAATTTATATAGTGCGTATACATTTTTAAAATTGTTTTTTCCCATAATTATTATAGTTGATTAAAATTTTTCGAGTTCCAGTTTAGTTGAAAATGTGTAAATGTTAAATTACATTTAACCTTTTTTCATCTATTCCCAAAGACATACGAGAAAAGTCGATTTACGTTATTTCCTTTTACTAAAGTAATACTGAACTAAAAAAGTTATCAGTAGTACATTTTGTAGTAAACTTTTTTTAGTGAAAAGATGCGGAAAAAACTGAGAAAAATGGACTGGTTCATTTTTTTCATATTTTTTCGTAACGTTTGTAACCGCACCATTTTTTAATGAAACACATTTTGAATATATCCATTTCATTTACGCGGAGAAAATCTGTGCCTTTTAACAAAAAGTGGTTAACTAATAGATAACCAACTTCTTAAGATATTACCACAATAAATTCAACAACGCTAAGCACATAATATACCCTAATCGAGTTTCAAGAATTTCACTTATATTCTAAGAAAATTTTGCTCAAACAGGTTAGGTTATCTTGAGAAGAACCAATTTGTAAAATCTGTTTATCTTCAGAACAACTGACTGCACTTTTACAAAACAGAACGATGAACATTTCAAAATAATTAGTTTTCTTAATTTTTACCGTTAAAATCGCGAGATAACTACAATTAACTGGTTTTATTTGTATGACCAAACTCAAATTAAAACACCGGTTGTTTTAAAAAACGAAAGATTTTGTCTGTATACACAAGTATGCAGCAGTGCGTGCAACAAATAGCCCCCTCGTTTCTTTTTTCTTTATCTGTAAACTAATTCTAGTTTATATGAAAAAAAAGAAACGAGGAACTGATGTTGCACTGTGAACCATTAGACTCTAGCAGAAGTATGTTTGAAATAGTTGTTTACGTTTTATGACCTAAATGTTTTCCTTTTATTAATGCAGAGATACTCAAAATATTTTAGAAATACATATACACCCCAATTCCCATAGTCGTACCACGTCATTTTGCATGACTACAGTAAATTTTCTTATTCTAAGTCGTTTGTTACGTCTAAATTCACTTTATACGACAGATGTCACTTGCATTTTCTAAGGGACAGACGACTACAACAAAATAGAAAGGCGAAATTTTAGTCGTAATATTTTTTTTAAATGTTTTTAATTGTGTAATTTTGTTCATTTGTTTAAATAAGTTGAAGTATAAATTAATACTTTTTAGTTCTAAAATAATTTTATTTGTAATTTGATCCGATATCTTTTTAGTTACAATCTTGTCACTTGAATCGACTTCAAGAATATCAATTTTCATGCGACGTGACGTGAGTTAAGTCACGTCGCCTGAAATGACACGATTATGGGAATTGGAGTGATATAATCACAGTGAACTCCCGCTTTACGATATTCGTTATATTTCAAAAGAATAGATGAAAAGCCACATCCGATAATCTCCAAATTATTTCGGCTAACCAACTACTGTTATTTTTGTAAAATATAGTATATGTGTAATATATAGTTATTATACTCAACGGCAGAGAAAACGTAACATCCTAAACACAATTGTTTTTTTATGCGAATATCTTTTGAACCGCGACCAGCTGGAAACTTGAAACAAAAGCAAGTTCAAGGCCATTCAAACGATCTTAAAAAATATTACCTTAGCAACTTTAGTCGCTTTCACACACACCATAATCCAATACCGAACTGAAATTCAAAATCCGAAAAATGGTCGTGTGAAATGTACCAATCTACTACCGAAGTGGATTATTAAATACACTAGGTATATAATTCGGTATTTAATTTTTTAAGTACCATGTGAAAAGAATGGCAGATATTAGTCTCCAAAATTAAATAGACTTTTTTTGAATTTTTTATTAATTAATATCTTAATTAGTATTTTTTAGCTGAATTTGGTAAGTTTATCGAAAATTATTTATTTTTTGTTTAATTAAGTTTATATTTTAGAAATACCATATGTAATTGATTTTTATCTTGTTTACAAATACATTTTTAACAACCAATTTGTAACATTCGAAATGTAACTAGTTGCGCTTCAGTCAAATCAGCAATCTTGATACGTGTGAAAAGACATATGAAAGCGAATTATCAAATCCACTTCGGTAGTGGATTATGGTGCGTGTGACTTTTGTCTAATCATGTGGCTGAGTACTAATGCTTAATACTTAACCCACAACATATCCAGGGAAGACTGGATGATGGGTGCAGTTTCGGAACCAGGAGTTATAAACTTCTTCACTGATGGTTCAAAACGGGATGGGTAAGTCGAAGCTGGAGTGTTCTGCGAGGAACTTCTGTTAAATCTCTCCTTCCGTCTCCCCGATTACTGTAGCATTTTTCAAGCTGAAGTAACTGCCATAAAGGAAGTCGTGGACTGGTTGAGGTATAATGTAATATCGGTTTCTACCTTCAGCGAAGTCAGATCAGTGTGGTTGTTGGAGTGATTACGGGGCACTGTCTCATAGGGAGGCATGTGAGTAGACTTGGTGTCTTCTCACATGACTACTGTCGTAGTTGCGAGGACGAAGAGGAGGAAGAGACAGTACTTCATCTTCTTTGCACCTGCCCTCGTCTGGTACGAAACAGACTAAAGTTTCTAGGGACACCCCTCTTAAAGGACCCGACGGACCTCTGTACGATGAATGTCAGGAGTATCCAACGCTTTGTTAACAGCTCAAAATGGTTCCAATGAGTTGGAGGAAACAATTATTCGTGGTATGGCTACGGACCATTTTTGTGTCTATGCCTGGTCCTAGTGGACTGCCACCCAAACCTAACCTAACCTAACCCACCACATGGATTATTACTAAATTTTCAAATGTGAATATCTCTTGAACCTCACTAGCTGGAAACATGAAATAAAAAACAAATTCTAAAACAATATTAGAAAATGTGGACCTACTCTTTCTAAATAAGTGGTTGAGGTTTTTAGAATTTTCAAACAAAAGCCAAACAATGAAAAATTTTAGAAATTTTATTATACAAACAAAACGACAAAATCATAATTAACCTATAAAAAATGTGTGGTAGGGTGTTGCCCCACTCCGATTGATAATCTATTGAATATCGCACTGTGAGATATTTTCCCATTCCTCTAAGAGCGCGCTGCGGAGTGTTCCATCGTATTTAGAGCTGGAATACGAGTCCGAATTCTTCTACCAGAAATGTCCCAAACATGTTCTACAGGATTGAAATCGGGACTCCTTGCCAGCCACGTCATCTTCGAAATATTTACATTTGCTAAGTATTCATTCACGACTCTGGCAATTTGAGGTCATGCATTATAGAGCATTAGCACGAATTGATCGCCTATAAATGGTGCTTAGGGAACAACATTTACAGATTATTTACAGGCCGTTACAGATTAGATTGGAACCAGGTAAAGTTCGGTGCATGCTTTCAACAATAGGAATATTGATGCGGCCTGACTTTAGTCATCTAAATTGACGTGACATGAGTTCGGTAATTGAAATTCAAAATAATTATTGTGACAAAATCTGTGTAATTTTATGCAAAATCAAACTAAAGATTATTCTGCTTGTGCGTTCAATTGGGCATCAAAAACTTGATTTTTTTCACAATTCCAATCGAACCCGACAATCCGACATTACGCAATTTAGATGTAGTTTATTTTAATGATGTACACAATTTTCGATCTCACGTTGAATGTTAACAGTTTATACTTAGATAAATATTAGAAGTGTACAAAGCAAACCGGGAAAGCTTGAAGTTTTGTTGGGTTTGTTGGATTTTGAAATTCAGATTCTTGTTTTGACAGAGGTTTAGATTCACACCAATAAAAACAAGTTTTCCAATTTAAAAAACTTTGTTATATTTTTCAAATCGTGATGAAAATCGATCAGGTGGCTACATAATTTACATTAATAAAAAAATAATCTTTAATGATGATTTTGAGAACAATAGTATCTTAAGAGCCATGTTAAACGTGTTTTATAGATCGTAATTTATCAATCGTAATTTATAAATCGTGTTTGTCAGGTTTACAAAATGTTTAAAATTATTTTTAAAAAAACTTGGGAAATTTAAAAATACCACTGTGTTGGGTGATTTTAATTTTAATATTAGAAATTGGTTGATCGATCAGTGAACCTTTATACAATGCTTTTTTAATCAAGAAGGGTTCACATATTTAAACTCACTATAAGAAAACGTCAACATCAGAATTTATTTACAATTGGGCATATTTTAAAACATTATTTTTCCTAAAAATATCGTCTATTTCTAAAAATTACTGAGTTAGTATCTGTCCATAAACAAATATGTATTTTTGTCCATCAAAACCAAAATTAACCAAACTTTAAAAAAACAGTAAAATACATATTGCACTCAGTTTAAATACTTTAAAATCTTTAGAACGCGTGATCTGTCTACTGACGTTACAAATTTTATCCATAATCTTAAAATTTCAATTACTAAAAACACCAGTAAAACAGAAGTTAATTCAAAAAAAGATAATCGTTGATTAAAATTTAAAACCCTCAAGAAATTATTATACGCTTAAAAGTAATTCTCAGAAAACAAAACATGACAAATGCTTTATTAAATTATGTCGTAATAAGTCTAATAGATCAGAAAACGAGAGCAAGAATAGCAGTTTTTTGAGAAAATTTAAAAAACTGTCATCTTTTCGTTCGTTTCCTGCTAGGAGTCTATTTTTTTTGTTGCAATTGGAAACAAGACTACCAATGAATTTTTGTTCAATTCAAGCGGTAAAACCAATAAATGTTGTCAATGCTTTAAAGTTAATACGGCCTTGATCACTAATCCAAAACATATAATGAGAAAGTTTCTTGTACTGACACATTTTATTTATTAAAATTGGTTGGAACCAACCAAGGACTCAATGCCACAAATAGGCTATGGTACATACGTGATTATATTCTAAATCGCGAACGCATTCCGCAGCCTTAATAAACTGAAGAAGTTTAAGCCAAGGCAGGGAAGGCAACTGATAGACCTACCGTCAAATATTTCCAACATACTAACTCCGTCGAAAGCACGACAAATGCACACGAAGTGAATGTATTGATCATCGTCTTTAAGACAATCCTCCAATACAGCGTCCTGAGCCAGTCCCATGCGCCGAAGGTGAACTTTAAAATGGGCGTGACCAGTAAGAGCCGTGATCAATACACTCAACTGGTTCCTGCCGAGAGTTAAGCAAGCCTAGTGGCCTTTAAGTTAGGTACACTAATAAAAAGCTTCGCAATGCGGCAGCTATAAGTAACAAGCCACTGCTGTTTTAATTCACTTAGAGTGCAATTTTTGATCGCATTCACAACATAGTTAAATGATAAGGAAGCAACTGGTTCAGGACCTATAAATTTAAACCCATCCCCATTTGCTAAAGAATCTGCAATATCGTTCCCCTGAATGCGACAATGAGCAGGAACCCACATCATCATCACTCTATTGATTGCACATAGAAGATGAATAAAGGACATATTTACAGTCGTTAACAAATGTTGACGCAGTCAGGGATTATCCAACGAATTCAACACAAGTAAGCTGTCTGTGTAGAAAACAAAATTTTTATTTATAATAGCAAGATTCAATGCCTCAATTAGACTGTGCAGTACCTACCCAGGCAGCCTGATAAATTCAGATCAAACGTAGGGCAATACATTCCTTAACCTGAACAGTTATCGGAGCGAGAATCATCAGAAAATAACACTGTTGACTCATAAGGTTCTCAAGAAAATCCAGTGATTCCGGTACTAATGATGCATAATCATTAAGTAATTGTTCTATGACCCACGAATGATCCAAAAATGTTCCACATCCTTAAGCACCTCAGCCGAAATGTAGTGTTCTATGACTCACGAATGATCCAAAAATGTTCCACATCCTTAAGCACCTCAGCCGAAATGTAGCGGAACATACCGCGCTAAGAACGAAAGATCGCAACTGTGGAAGGAATAGAATTAGTTTCATGGCAAGAAGGGGAATTGGGGCCATATCTCCAGTAATGGTCCTACAAGGAATAATTAGTAGACCATTGAGGTTCATAATTGAAGTCTTTAAACGATTGACCACCACACCAAGAAAGCATACGATAGCATTGGTAGAACCAACGATTTATAGATTAAAGACAGTATTTTGGGAGTTAAACCCCAGTTTTTCCCAAAGACTCGCCTACACTGCTAAAAGATGGCAGTAGATTTTTGATATTTTGAATAATCCAGGTGAAATTTCCAGAGCAACAAAACCTATCACTGCTGAAGTTTCACAAGTAGATTCACCGAAATCACCAAAAGCAACTACAGGGGTGAGAGCACATTTCCCTGAGGACAACCTTTGGCAACTTTGAGCGAGATTTGAGCATAGAATCAATCCATTTTAGGTAGGATCAATACCGAAATTGGTACAGGTGTTAGTAGTAATCGACGAAAACATTGTATTATCAAAGGATCCCGCAATGTCCAGGAAAGTACGTACCTACAAGAAAATCTTTATTATTGAGGGATCTTTCGATCTTAGTGACAAGTTCATGTAGAGCAGTTTCGCAGGACCTACCTATAATGATGTTGCATGTTACTGAGTGGGGAATTAGATAAATATTTACCTCTAATAAATCTGTCGACAATCTGCTCTAGGGGGTACATAGAAGGTGCTATAGTGAGTTCTCTATAAATAAAAATGTTCCACCGAAGGAAACTCTATTCGGTTTAAGGATCCCTCTAGTTATTATTAAATTTCGAAAATATAATCTTTTATTAAGCGCTATTTTCAAATCGATGTCATTTAGTTGGAAAAATTGGATAAATTTCAGATGGATATGAGTGATCTGCAATTGTTGCTTGATAAAAATTGTTTGACAACGAACCCTAAAAATACGGTTTACTTAACTTTTCGATCAGGGAGTTCTACTTATTTAACTGATCTACGCCTATTAAACAAGTAAGGAAAATCATACACCTTGGTTTATTTCTAGGCCCACAACTGAACTGTCACATTTCGTATTTAATTTTAATGTGGTCTCGGGTTGCTAAATTTAGGATTAAGCATCTCCAAATTAGGATTAAGCATATCAAAATCAGTTACAGAAATTGATTTTTAACAAGCCTTATCGAACACATTCGGTAGAATTTTACATGCCGCCTTTAAAAATTGCGCAGCTTGAGATTTTCAATACACTATTATTTATTTTTAAAATTGTGAAAGAACATGTAAACTTTAATTATGATTTCAATTTACTCAGCGATATTAGGCAACACTAAAACAACATTAAAAATTTGAATTTGGGTTGAATTTGGCTCAAATTATTCTGTAGAATTTTATTTCTTTAAAACAAAATTTTAATTTAATTTATTCTTCTGAATTATCGAAATATAAAAACTGGAAATTACTGAAACTTTTAAAAATCACCGACGAGTCGAAATTTTGTTTGCATTTTTCAGATCGACGTCCAAGATTCTTCGGATCGCCAAAAGAGTGTTATGCACAGTGCAACTTTCGTGAAACGACTTTAATGTGTGGTGGATCTGTGTACAGCCCAGACCATAACCCTATCAAGCACCTATGGGACATACTTCAAAAATAATTAACACCATTCAATCCCCATTAACCATCCTTTTTTAGGAGTTCAGTGAACATCTGGTGCTAATTTGGAACCAAATTGATTAAGATAAAATTAGACATTTAGTTTCGAACATAAGCTGTCGCTGTGAAGCTGTCGCTATGAAGGTGTAGTTCACGGTAGAGGGGTAATAAGCGTTATTGACTATCGATAATTAGAAAATGTTACTGTTATTACGTATTTAAAAGAAATCGTCTTTTCCTAACTAATACCATTGACACACTGCGATTTAATAAATCGGATTTAGTGAATTTTTCGAGTTTTGCCATAATGTATCAACCCTAATTTTGCATAATAGCGGTTTGTTTCATAGAGTACCTGATCCAGTTTAGCTAAATCGGATTTATTAAACCACAGTCTGTCAACGCTATAAGACTACTTCTTTAAAATGGGCCAAAACCATTTTCTTGACTGCAATGTATCAATATTGTTGCTCTAACATAACACCTAAATACGTACTATTTCTGTTAAGTATTAATGGTTTGATAGGTATATATTTGAAAAAAAAAAAAAAATCGAACGAAAAATGATCGAAAATAAAAATCTCGTTGTAAAAATTATCTCGAAAACAAAATATCGAAAAAATATAATCTCGATTTGAAAATATCGAATATCTAAATGATCGATTTTTGATCAAATTTTATATTTATAAATCGGGCACCCGATTCTCGATGTTTCTCGTTCGAGATAATTTTTCTTCAACTAATATAAAGGGTTTTTTTTTCAATAATTTATTTTCTATCACAGATTTTCGTACGAGATTTTTCATGTGGCGACATTTTTTTTTAGGTTAAATGATCTATTTCCAGTATTAGTGTGGTAAACCCAGTATAATCTTTACATACTTCAATTTTAAATTGTAGATCAAAACCAACAAAAATGATTATACAAGCCGTACAGTTCGCTCATAATATATTGTCGATGTACTCTATATTTATTTGTGTTGGTTTTATTCATGCAAAAAAAACAGATGTTTATATACTTCCATAGAGTACCTCTTTATATCTTAAGTGTTTATACTGTATGGCTTGTATCACAGCACCTAGATATATAGTGCTGGGAAAAAAAATTGGGCAAACATATTTTATTACAAATTGGAGTCTTTTTTGCTAAAATTACAAAACTTTTGAAAGCAATTGACTTAATGTTTTATTTTAAATACATTTATGACTCATTTAAAAAAAAAATAAATAATACCTACAATTTAGGAAGCAAAATCGATAAATTGCTAAAATATTCAAAATATCCCATTTGGCACTTAAGGGGCGTGGAAGTAATGGAATAAAATAAACACTTTTTTTTGTGTTTTATTGGTTTGTGGAAATTCTATCTTCAATATTAATATTTTGTTGAACCGCCTTTTGCTTCTATTACAGCGGTACAACCCCGCAACTTATGTGAAAAAAAATTGGTCAAGCAATTAGTTTATTTTACGCCTACCGTTCTTGGCCGTAATTAGGGTGCAGATGTTTTATTGCCTGCATGTATTTTATTGAGTATAAATAGTGCATATTTTGTAAGATTAAGTTATTCTGTAGGTGATCCTAGCCAAATAAAGAATAAAGTGCAATTTTAGTTTAAAAAAATGGGTAAAGTTAGTGAGCAGTGTAAAAGCAATATGTTGATTTTGGCGCGAGACAATTTAACCACGCGTAAAATAGCAGAAAGATTTAACTTTCCTAAAAGTACTGTCGCGTGGAATATTAAAAAAATGCGAGAGATGGACAGTACACAAAGAAAGAAAGGCTCTGAAAGGCCCAGAAAGACAACGCCAGTGAAAGATCATTTTTTAATATTACAATGTCGTCGGGACCGTTTTAAAACTTCATCGGACATAAGAGGGGATCTTGAGCGAGCAACGGGAAAACAAATTTCAACCAGCTTAGTGAGAAAAAGACTGTTAAAGGTGGTTTGAGAGCACTTAAACCAGTCCAGAAGCCTGAGTTCACATTACGAGTGAAAAAAAAAGTTTGCTATGGACCCAGGAGCATGTCTCCCAGGAGAGACAGCAGAGACGTAACCACTTCAACAACAACGTCAAGCAAAACTAGCTACAGTTAGTACAAATTTGAGTGACCGAATGGGAACATGATGGAACGAAATCTCGCCCCCGTCACAACCGCTGATTAATAGTGGAAGAATAATTAAAATAGTAGAGAAAAAATAATAATTAATTTCAATCCCACCAAGGAATTAATTTCAATCCTACTTTTCAGAAGCAAAGCTATATAAAATAACTAACTCTCCAAGAGCAACAAGCTGTAAAAATCATATATAATTTAAAATTGTGTTCTTATTTACTAACTATCCAGCTACTTAGGTGTCTGGAACCGGGTTGATTCTTTGTTGCTAAACATACCTTTCCTCTCCCGCGATGTTGTTTTTCGTAAAAGGTTGTACGGTGGACTCGGAGTATCCGGGAAACTTTCCCTTAGGTTTGGTCGTACATACTCAATCAATCAATCAGAAGTTTTCAATAAAAATCATTAACGTGTGAATCAAGTGTTAAATATTTATGTTTTTTTGTATCGAAACAAAAATGTAAACAAAAGCAACCAACGAATAAAATTGACAACTAGACATGAATTATAGAAAAAATTTAATTTAATTTTTTATTTATATACCAAAAATTAAAAATTGTTAAAGCTGACATCTTTAGAAATAATACCGTACTCAGTTTTCACGTATCAAATAATACTGGATTATCGATAAATCTGCCTATATCTTTGACCGCCAGTTTACTATGGAAAAGTATATCCATGCCCCTTATAGATATTATAATTTATTTGTATCGCAATTGTCATAGTCGTGTCATTTCAAGTGACGTGACTAGAGTCGTGTCACGTCGCGCCAAAATTGGTATTGTTGAAGTCGATCAAGCGACATTTTTTTTTTAAAATTATATACAAATTTTTAACAATATCTATACATACATCAACACATACTAAAAACATGAAAAATAATTATTTATAAAAAAAAAAAATAATAGACTAGCTTTTACGTTCCATTTTAACTATACTGGTCACTAGTGGTGGAAATCTATCGATAGTTTCATACTATCGATATTTTTTATATACATATGTACATACTATCGATATATTGATTTTTTTTTTGCACATACAACAGAGTTTTGTTATTTTGGGATATTGCTTTAGTTACGTTTTTCTTCCTGTCATTCCTTTTATTTGCTCGGTGAGAAATATTTTATCGAGTTAAAATCGGTAGTTCTTTTGACAAAACCATTTTTAGAACAATCCAATCATAATGCAGAAAATATAGCAAGTTCCCTCAATGACGATTTTATTGAGTGGGACATAAAAGAGAAAGTTGTTTGTCTTGTAACAGGCAGCAGACTAATTACTCCCATGTGGCAATAGTGAAGCACCACTTAGAAATGCCTATAGTTGACAGGAAATCCAATCCGGTAGAGTTTTGGAAAGTGAGTTAAATATTTTAATATGAGACGATTGTGCATTTAATTTAATTTAATTATTTAGCGTAACAGGGCAAAATTATTAGTGATCGATGATCCCGTCTAAAAGCCAAAAAAGGTTGATTTGCTGACTTTTTACAAAAAAACGATTGGCTACTTTAAAAATTTTAATTAAATTTGGAAACTGCGAACCTTTTCGATTATAATTACATAATTAACTGTGATTTTTTTTAAAATTTACCTCTCTTGATTTTATATTTTCTGGTTCTAGTCAACCTACATGTGAATTACTAATTTTTTGTTATTGTTACTTTTTTTTAATTGAATAAAGCTTTATAAATTTATTATCCGATAGTATCGATAGTCTTTTAATTTGTTTCGATAGTTTTCTATCGATAGTATTTTATTTCACTATCGAAACTATCGATAGTTGAAATTATCGAAAGTTTTCCACCTCTACTGGTCACTTCTTCTCACTTGTAAAATTGATGTGACACGAAAGTCATTTGAAGTGGCATTTGTTGTTTCAAGTGAGTTGAGGCGTACAACCGACATCGGCAATAGGAATATTGAGGCGACGTGACTTTAGTCATCTAAAGTGATGTGACACGACTTCGGTAATTGGGGCGTTGCTTTATTGGTTCAAGACGGTCAGATAAAATTTGTCAGCGACATATGTTAACAAAATAAAATTTAAATGATATGTAATCTCAAGAACTGATACTAATTTTTTTTTTTTTTCTGATCACACATTTTTAACTTTGTTATAACGCACGACTATCTTCAGATTACATATTCTTAGCTTTGTTACGTTGCACATACATAGGTCGCTCATAATTTTAAAAAAATATAAAATATATATTAACAATAAAAAAAGCGACGTATTTTTTCAACGTTCTCGAGAAATTGTAGATATTACTGGAATATCAATGGGATCAATGCACTAATGAATATTGAAGAACAATGTGGGCTTCTCTCGTGTGCGTTCTCCTCTTGTTCCGAAAACAGTGAATTGTTTTGAATAATATTGTTCTGTTGAATTTACTGAGTAAAGAAAAGACATAATTACTAGTGATGAGACAAGGATCTATGCTTATGAGCTATAAACAGCTCAACAATCAAGCGAGTATCGTGTTAAAGATGAAGCCGAACAAACCGCGTGAAAGCCGGTCAAAAATCTAAAACATGTGAACTGTTTTCTTCGATTACCGTGGTATTGTCCTCAAAAAGTTGCTTCCAACTGGTGAAACAATTTATAAAGATTATTTAAGTACTATGCGACATTTGCAAGAATAAATTCGAACAAAAATGTTCAGATTTGTGGCAAAACATTTCATGGTTTTTGTATCATGATAATACAACATCGTGCACCGCAATAATTATTCGCTAAAAATCAAACAAATACTATAAGTTCTACAAACACCATATTCACCAGATATGGCACCATCTGAATTTTTCCTGTTTCCTCGATTGAAGAAACCTCTTCGTCGACGCCACTAAAGAGTATTGGCCGATTTGAAGGAAATACCAGAAGTAGAGTATCAAAACTGTTACGATGACTGGAGAAAAACGTAGACACATGTTAAACTCAAAAATAATTGACTGAGTTTTGGCTGAAAGTGATCTGATTGAAATTTTGGGTTGATGGTTATATGGGATTTTTTTATTTGATTTGAATTTACAGTTTATACGTCACTTTGTTCTAAAACTACACTTAAATGATTAAAAAAGAGTTTAAAATAATTTAGTAAATACTTCTTAAATTTGTAAAACCTTTTTGTATTTAACAGTATGAACAAATTTTGTCTGGTCAACTAAATAGGTTACTTTACTTGTTTAACAACCAAATTTAAGGTGACTGAGTCTAGTCACCGTTTACATGTTAAATTTAATTCGGATGCTTTCAGTCAGATCACTTTAGGTTTAACATGTATCTTTAGTAAAAACAAATTTGGATGAATAAAAAAATACTTCGTTTTATTTAAAAGTCACCTTACATTTTAATCAAAATAGTAGATCAAGAGTTCCCACTTCATATTACTTTTTTATACATGTATAAGTATTGAATAGTAATTAAACCGTTAAGAATAAAATCTAAGCATTAATTATAGAACTTTTAACAACACAAACCATAAATGCGGTTGCATTGGAATCTTATTACAACAACATCCCAGACTTATCAATCATAAAACGATGTAAAATAAGGTATCATTTATAGCCAATTGTATGGACGGTACTAAATTTCGTAGCAATTAATTGAGGTTTAAAAATGTTCTCGGTTTCTCTCTCCATATTCATTTTATAAAGAGTGAGTAGTAAAACAAATTTTTAAACAAACATTTAATGCGGTTTAGTATCATTCATACATATAAGCATTAAATATGTATTAAAACGAGTATTATTCATCGTTGAATTAACATCAAGAGTAATTTTCATCCAAATATATAAATAAACTAATTATATATGTAGTTAGTAATAGTGATGGGCTAAATCGATCTTTTTTGTTAAAAATCATATGAGAAAATAAACAAAACAGAACAAAAAAGATCGATTTAGCACATCACTAGTTAGTAATATTTATAAAAAATTAAAACATACTTGTAATTCTGGTTCTGAAACATCAATCTCGCCACGATATACAAATTTTATGATAAATTGTAAATCTGCAAAACAAATATCAGATGGCATTATAATAGTAGCATGGTCGCATGGATTATCTAGCAACAATTTTTGAAAGAAGGTTGAGCATGCTGATAGGACAACCTGAAATTGTAAATAGTTTAATTTTTATGAACCCAACAATAATTATAATTTAAAAATATATTAACTACATATTTTACAGAATTAAAGAGATTACTTAATTTTTTTTTTATAACTTAATTACTTCAATTTTTTTACAAATAAATATTGAAATACAGAGGTATTTTATTAAATGAATTTTAAATGTAGAACAAACCACCTCACCTAACCACCTACCTTATGTGCTTTAAGAGAATTATTCTCACATGCAAGTGTAACATCAACAAAAGATTGATTTTCCAGTAGTTGATGAAATACAGATGTCATATTATTTTGATAGTTATTCCATCTAAGGCTGAAATACTGATGACGATCCGTTGGAAACATTGTTAGTTTAGTTTAGCTTTAACAATTCAAAAATTTAACTCAAAGGTTCGTTGTTTAAGAAATGCTTGTTTAATTTCTATATTTAAAACAAACTATTCCAGTTTGCTAATTTTATGATATTTTCACATGAAGGAATATAAAAAAGAAAAAATTAAAATTAATTAATTCCTTATTAACGTGGCATATACATCTTAAAATATAACGGACATCTACAAGAATTGCCACATAAAAAAAAACAAGTAAATTCTTCACAACATCATGCACTGCCATCTTTCGAAAGTAAACAAAAACTAAATTATAATAAATACAAATGGCATAACAATGAATGAATGAATGAATAAAAAATTAAAAAGTATGTAATAAATAAATCAAATCCGATTATGTTTTAAGAATGTTTCCAAATGGATCAAAGTAAGATTTTAAAAAATAATACAATTATATGACATAGTCGTTTGTATAATAAGCCTAAAAGTAATTACTTCATGCCAAACCATAAACCAAATACACATAAAAATGTAAATAATGGAACAAAATATCACCTAATCGTTAAATTAATTTATTTATTATTCCTAATAAAGCAATTTTGACGTAATATTATATTTTCAATGATATATTGTTTCATTAATGAATAAAAATGTAAGATTAGTGTGGAAATAAAATAGTTAAAAATATAAAAACAAAAACACTTGTATACATACATATTGTTTTTATATGAAAATTCGCCGCTTATTGATTTCCTTTCTTCTTTTCGTAAATGTCACTTGTTTGATTTTCCAGAATTTCTATATACACAGAACAAAAAGAACCAAAAACTATTAAAATTCTCCTTCCCTCTTTGCGCCACTTAAAGCATTAATCATTTTTTTTATTCGATTTTTAATCGCCTCCGATTTTTTTCAGGATTATATTTTTCAAAATGTCTAAAATATATTGTGAAAAACAATAAAATTGGTTATAAACACAATTTTATTTTTTTTTTTTAATTTCGATGTAACATCATTATCATTATTTTTTCATCAACAAAGAAAAATATTATTTTACTATACATTTTCTTTTTTCTTTATATTTTTTATTGCTTTTTCATTCTTTCTTTTCTTTTTCGGATTTTTTTTCTTTGTTTTTTTAATACACGAATTATATTGTAAGGGAACTGTATTTTTAAATCATTTACTAAACACTTATTAATGATAGATTATCATTAATATTTGGAATAAATTGAAACTTTATTGAGATAGTTTTGAAAAATTAATTTTTATTTTAATTTGACGCCGCTTTGCAAAATAACATTTCACTCTTTTCTTGTCGTCGTTTCTCTTTTGTTTCGGATACGAGGCTGTTACTTCTAAATTAGGTTTTACCATTGAATCGGTTCTCTGCAGGGTTGATTACTTGATAGTTGATACATATAAATTTTTGTAAAAAATTACCGGAAAACCGGAAATAAAAAATTTTGAAAAAAAAGAAATACTACAAATTTTTTTATTCATCATTATTTATTATATCAGTCGTTTTAGTGTTTTTTTTTTTTGGGAATAATATGTCATACAATATCTATAAATCTTATTTAAATTTACAATACTTAACCAAACTATTCGATTCAAAAAAATGATTCGTTACGGTTGTTTCACAACATATTTTGAATTTTCGCCGTTATTTGAAAACGTGATAAAAATATGTATGTATTTTAAATTTTTTAATTTAAATATATATATATATATATATATATATATATATATATATATATATATATATATATATATATATATATATATATATATATATATATATATATATATATATATATATATATATAAATTAAATGTAATATTAAATTAAAGAAAAAATTGAGTTAATCTTTGGAAAATATATACTAAAGAAAAATGAAAAACAATAATTAATAAAAATATAATAAATATAAAAGCTAATTTTAACTTAGTTTATAATATTGCTTGACTCGGAGGATAGTGAATGCGTTTTATATGTTGCGCTAAATTCCATTTTCGCCGAAATTTCTTTGCACAAATATAACATACTATCTTTTTTTCAACACCGCATTCATGATTCATATGACGTAACATAATACTTCGAGTTGAATAAATTTTTCCGCATTTTCCACACGGTACCCCATTGTATGTTGACGACATAGACAAATGATTATTGGTGTGATGAGATTGATTTTGTTGATGGTGGATATATTGAAATGTTTTTGTATCGGTTTTATGATCAGTCATGTTTGCATTGTAATATAAGTCCTCATTTGGATGTCTATTGAAATAATAATTATTCCACCACATTTCATCTGTAATTTTAATAAATTTTAAATTAAATGAAACATAAAACAATAAATAAAATTATTAAAACTATTTTTTTTACACAAATATACACATTTAACAGTTGGCCTGTCTGTTTACGTAAACTACGGTTTCAATTTAAAAATTAAGACTAAAAACTTACTAAACAGAATTAAAAATATGTACTCTAAAATCAATTTACTTGCCTGACATTTGTGATCCAGTATATAAAACTAAAATTATAGATAAATAATAAAAATTCGGTTTTTTATGGAATTATGCTTTTTTATTTTACTTAAAACATAAATGGCCGAAGTCTAGAAACTCGCCATTTTAAATGATTTTTTATCGCAAATACCCTAAAACTAGTACAATATAAAAATAACTGGACGGAATGTATAAAATTCATAAAATATTTTAAATAGTTATCGCTTATCAACTAACATCTATAAAATAAAATACTTTTAAGTACATATTATTAAGAAAATTGTATAAAAATAATCAAAAATGGCACCTTAATAACTAAACAATTTATTTTTAAATATATAAAATGGCCAATTTTGAATTATTATTGTGATGTGAAAACACGTGTAATAATAGGAAGACTTTTTTCATATAAAATTCGTTGTTATTGATAAGAAAATTATAATTATGTAATATGTTTTTATAAAGCAATAGGACACTGGATATATAGTTTATATAAAAATAGCCATAAATCTAAACTAATTGTATATGGAATGTTTTCGTTTAAAGGGGCAAAAGCCTCATAAAAAAATGAAATATGTAATACAAAAAAAAAATTAAATAATAAAATTAAGTATACATATTATGAAATTTGAATAAACGGATCTATAAAAAATTCCATTTTTTATCACAACTAATTGGAACATATTTTTTAGTTTTATATATATGTATATGAAAGAAAATAATATATAGGTTTAGATGCTGCTTATTAAGTCATTCTTAAAAAAAAAAATCACATTTTCAGACATTTTTATACATTTTTAAATTTTCCATCTTGGAATTGGAATAATTGCTAAAACTATTACTATTTATATTAACATCAAAATTATCTGAATCTAGCTTAATTTTTTCCCAATTCCAGAGACCATCACGTTTATGTTTTTCCATGTGTTTCGGTAAATTACGTCGTTGAGTTACAATTTTAGGGCAAAATGGGCATTGAGCACCTCGTCCACATTCTTTTAAATGACCTTTAACTCCACTCATTTTTTTATATTTTACACCGCATTGCGGACACACATAGCGAGGTAGGCCATCATCCATATAAATCACTTGCGGCTCGATTCCTTCATAAAACACTCTAGGAATGCCTAATTGTTGTATTTGCTGTTGATGCTCCTCTTGTTGACATCCAGTTGTCGGTTGGCCTAAAAAACAATTTATTAATTGTATTATAAATTAACAAAATCAAGATCTCTAAACAAACAAAATGAAAACAATAAAAAGGAACTAAATTTTTTTAAAATAGTAAATACCAATAAAAAATTAAACCAAAAATAGAAAAACTAAAAAAAAATAGAAAATAAAAGAAAATCTACTTATTAATTTAATTTCTTTTCTTGTATATAAAAATTACCTTTGCTCCGTATAAAAAATTAAAAATTTAATAATAAACAGTAAAATAAAATAATTATAAAAAATAAAAAAAATAATAATAAAAATTTAGTTTATTTCATTTTAATCAATATTTTTTGTTTTATTTATTTGTGTTTCATTACAAATTAATTTGATTTATTTTGAGTTTTTTTTTATTTTAAAAAATTACAATTTTTCATATTTTATATGTTTTTGTGTTATTTTTTAATTTTTATTTTATATATATTTTTATATATATGTATATTATTATATCACCCATCACCGAGAAAAATAATTGTTTATAATAATAAAAATAAAAATTATTAAGTAAAATTAATAATAATGTTTTCTGTGTACATTAATTAAAAAAAAAAAAAAAAATTGGAAAATATAATTTTGAAAAAAAAAAAATTGAAGGAACAAATTGCTAAAAATCATTTCGGCCATATTACAAACTTAGCGGTGGCTGAACAAGAAATTCGGACCGATGAAATGATAGGTTAATTAAATTAAAAAAAAAAATCACGAAAATTTAACTCAAAAATGATGTTTTTAACTTCTTTTCATAGTAATTTCGATTTGTCTATAAAATTATTTTTTTTTTAGTAATTATTTATTATTTCTTCTATTATATTATACATTGTGTGTTGTATTTTTTATCTGTTTTTGAAAAATATATAATTTCTTTATAATATAATATTTTATAAAAAAATATACACAATATAATAATAATTAATATATTGTATATTTTTTATATATAATTGTTAATAATAATAATTATACAATCACAAATAATCACATCAATATTTTCTTTCACAGCTCCATTGTTACAATTTGATATTGATTAATAAAAACCTATTTATATTAATTTAATTAATTATAGAATAATGTAAGAATATACAATTTTATATCTATGTTTATATATATATATATATATATATATATATATATATATATATATATATATATATATATATATATATATATATATATATAAAATTAATTTATACATATATACTATTTAAATATATATATATATATATATATATATATATATATATATATATATATATATATAATTTATATATAGATAAATTAATATACAATATTTATTTATAAATAACCACGTTTAACTCATTTATTATTTTTATACTTTTTGACTATTTTAACTTCTTTCTAAAGTTGATCATATTCCATTTGAAATAAACATTAAAGATTGATGCCGTTGATATTCTATTTCAGTTTTAATTTTAACATTAATCCTTGTTGTCGTTGACAAATGGAATGCAAACCTTTTGTTTTCTTTTACACCAATTAAATTTAAAAAATATCAACTATCTTTTTATTTTATTTTTTTTTTTAACAAAACAAACAAAAATGGCAATAATTTAAATAATTAAATAATAATAATAAAATAATTATATAATATATATTAATAACAAAAAAAAATTTAAATAAACAGCCGAATGGTCAAAATTTAAAAAAAAAATATTAAAATAAATCGACTATTTAAAAAAAATTTCATTAATTAAAATTAGATTTTAATTAATTTATTTCTTTTAGTTCATATCACATTCTATATATTAATTTGCATTTAGAATAAAATATACATATTTCATTTTTATTTATTGCTTATTTTAATTAAATTAAAATTCTAAATGCAAATACACGTAACTCTTTTCCTTTTGTTGTTAAAAATAATAATAAAATATTATATATAATATGTATTATATTTTTATATATTTTTTGTTTTTAGTAAAAATAAAGTGATTATATATGTGCAATAAAAATCGGTAACTATAAAATTAATAAAATATGTAATAAAAAATCAACTAATAAAATTATGTTATATTATATAAGAACATAAAATATTGAATTGACTTTATATAGAGGGGATTTGATTGTTTTATAAATCTGTTATTAAATTCGTTAAAATATGACGAGAACATTATATCCATCACTATTAAAAATATATTTGTTTTTTAATTGTTAATATAAAATATAATATTTATATATTTTTTGCTATAATATGTATATCACTTAAAAAATAAAAATAAAAATATTTTCTTCACTATTTATATTTTTAGTTAAAAATTAATCAACAATTTTCTGAATAAAATAAAAATCAACAACCGCAGATTTACCAAAAAAAAAAAAAAAAAAAATATTATTTTAATTTATTGCACACAAGTATTATTTTTCTTTTAATTTAAATATTAATTAATGTGTTTGTGGTTAATAAATCCCAAAACCGCATTTCATATTTTTAAAGAGCGTGAATTAATTTTTATTTAAAAAAAAAATTTCTTTTTTTTATTGACTAGATTTTATCTATTGGCAACGCTCTATCATTATTTTATTTAAATTTCCAACACATTAATTAAATCAAAAAATATATCTATTAATTTTAATAAACAATCATCGCTGCTGATGTGTGCGCATATGCAAAACTAGATTATGTTTATGTTTTGATTTTTTATGACATATCGGGCATTCAAATTTTGGCTCGACGCCACATTCAAAGCGTATATGTCGATTTAAACTATGTGGCCGTGCATATGAATTACCACAGCGATTACATGTATGCGTTGTGCCCGTTAAAGACGTACCCTGAGGTATTAATTTTAAAGGCATTTTTGGTATTAATGGTGATGTCGCAGATAATGGTGGTGTAGTTGATTGTGTCGATAAACCAGATAAAGCTGATAAACTTTGAATTCCTGTCAACACCTTAAATTCCCTTAAACATGTATTGGGTGTTAATAAACGTAAATCACATGGTTGATCATCAGGCGTTGGCTGTCTGATCGTATGCATTGGATCACCTGTGGGGGTATAAAACTACTAAATTTTATGGAAGTAAATACAAAGTATCTTCTTATAATTTTCATATTTTCTTTATACTGTTGTCCTTATTAATTTTAATTTAGAAATATTTTTTAAAATATTTATTCTAGTAATTTGTTTTTAAATTAATTTGTTTATAGTTTTAAATTTTAACAAAAAACATAAAGCAAACAAACTGTAATCGTGAGAATGTGGCTATTTTAAATTAACAATTTTTATAATATTATGTTTTTATGTATATAATTATGTTATCCAATATTAAAAGAAAATACTTTTTGTTTTAAATCTCATTGATTACAGTATTATTTTTCTATATATATTTTATATTATTTAATAAAATAATAAGCATAAAAATGAAATGGTATGACAGCTAAAAAAATGGAATATTTTTGTTTTGACATAAATAAATAAATATATATGTTTATAAAAATAAAGACTGAAAAAACATATGAAAAAAAATAATTAAAAATTATTAATTTTTTAATTTATTTTTTATATGGTTTTGATTTTTTTGAGTATTAAATGAGATATATCTTTTTCTTTTTTTATTTTGATTTAAACAAAACTCGGTGGTCTTAGTCGCGATTTATGAAAAATTTGCTTCCTAATTATTAAGGTAGCAACTAATAACGAGATTGGGGTTATTAAAAAATATATTAACTTGAAATCATAAATTTCAAAGCAATAAAGAAATTACTTAAAGAGAATGTTTTGTACTTTAAGTATATTATATATATTTGCAATAGATTTATAAATCAAAATAAAAAATAAAAAAGTGATATAAATAAAATGAAAAATGAAACGGAATGAAATTATTTAATTTTTTTCGTTTGAATTTCAATTTTTTTTTAATTTCTGATTTTTAATGAATTTGTTTATATATTTTCGATTATTTTTTTTTTGTTTACCAACACCAAAAACTTAAAAAACATTTTATATTTTGGTTTTTTTATATAATTTCTTTATAACTTCGGTTCTTAAAAATAAAAAAAAAATAAAAAATAAAATAAAAATAAAAAATTATAAAAAATAATAATAATAATAAATGAATAAATAAAAACTACATAAAATAATTTAATTTTATTACTTCACTTTACACACACAAAAAAAAAAAAAAAAAATAGAACTTTTGCATTTTTAAATAAATAAATATTTGTATATTCTTTTAGTTAGATTTGATTTCACGGGATCCACATTGTATCATCAGTTATCAGTTTCTCAGTTAAATATATATCAATCTATTTCTAATATAATTTCAATTTTCCATCTGCTTGTTTCGCTTTATCTTTTATCAATTCTCCAGCGTCATATTTAATTTATCAATGAACATTTTCAGTGTTTGTTTCGTCACCTAAAATAAAAAATACGTTAAAAATGTGGTAAATAACATTAAATTAAACAAATAAAATGATGTAAAAAGAATTAAATTTAATAAAAAATAACTTAAAATAAATAAAAACATCCTGAAATTTTGGTTTTCTGTTTCTTTTATCACTTCAAATTATTAAATCAAAACACATTTTTTGCTTTAAATAAAGAAATATCACTCAAATCATATAATGAAGGATTTTTATAGTGAAAATCAATCACCCAAAAAACTACTTGTTATTTTTATTATATTAGTTAATTTGACTATTAATATATTAATATAATTGTGTATCATCTGATATATTTATATATATCGCCCATTGCGTACAAGAAAACAATAAGTACTATTTATCAATTTATTGTACTTTTAAAATCTATCTAGTTTTTTCTTCAGGTTCTCCTACAAATTATTCAACTTTAAAGAAACATTTTTACGAGGTTCCTTAAACATTTCAAATCCTTGAAAAACAATGCCTTTGAATCTATGGCTTGAATGCCTTCTTGTATGCTATAATATCGCTCATTGCGTGCAAGGAAACGAAAAACATAGTTTTTTTCAGGAAATCATTAGAGACTAGACTATTAACACCAAGCGCGAATTGCGAAACAAATTGAAATGCTTGAAAAGCGAAATTGATTTATTTAGATATAAGAAACACAAGTAAACAAAATTTTTGTATATTTATAATATTACATAATATGATGTTTTTAATCAAATTAAATTTAATTAAGACCAAAAATTATTTCAAAGTTTGAGAAAAACGAAATTCATATGTAATAGACATTTTTGAATTTCAGTTTTATCTAGATTTGAAATAATTTACAGGCTTAATTAAATTTAATTTGATTGAAATCATCATAATAATCTTATAAATAGATACAAATTTTGTGTATGTATGTGATTTTTGTATCATAAAATTGATTATTCGCATTCGCAATTCAAGCTTGGTGTGAATAGTCTCTTAAAAAACAAGTTTACCCGTAATCTTTGATTTAAATTTGTATAACTTGTGTCCTTACTGAAGAAAAAAAATTACTTAGATATGGCAATGGAGCACCTTACAGATTTTAAAAATACAATATCGCGTTAAGCAGTAATTATCGCTTTCTTACACGCAATGGACTGTATAATTTATAAATAATTTTATAAATTATTTATGTATATTTAAAAATTATTTTATTAATTTTGAGATTATTACTACAGAGAAATTATTTTTTATTTAGCTTTTTTAATACATACATTCAAATTTTTTATCTTTTGTTTATGTTTACTTAAAATTAGTGACTAAAATTGTATTAAATATTATTTTGTTTTAAATTAGTTTAAATAAATAAATAAGAAATAAATTAGAATTAAATATTATTTTTATAAATAAATATGAATTAATAATTATTATTGCAATATTAGTTAGTTGTTGTTGGAACGGTTATAACATTTGGGGTCGGGGTAGTCGCAATTAATGTGGGAACCTCAATCAGATCATCGTTGGGCGGCTTGCAAAATTTTGAATTTAAATGTCTTTTTAAATTTGAATGTATATTTGTTTTGTAACCACAGTTTCTTAAACAGTAGTATTTTGGTGGTAGGCCACATTCATTTTTTAAATGACACTTTAGACTATTTTTCCATTTGTAATTACGATTACAATTACGGCAAATCCATGGTTTCTCACTCTCCGTTGGCAAAAATAACATTTCATTAGTCATTTTAACTTCTTTTTTAACTTTATGGCAAAATTTTAAAATCAATGTTACGCATAAACTGATGTTGCTGCTCTTGAATTGATTGTTTTATAATTAATTTAGCTTTTTGTTTGTTTGCATTACTACTTGTATTATTTAATATACCGCCCTGTCCTGATGTCATCGCTGGTCTTATATTCCATTGCGACTGAAATAACTCAGATTTAGGATTTAAAGCCCAGGATATTGGATTTGATATTTTTATGTTATAGTTATATGATTCATAATTAGTATGTGTGTTAGTAGGACTAGGAGTTTTCCGTTCAACCTTTATTACACCCAAACCAATGTCTTCACCTAATAATTAAAAAATTAGTAGTATATTAGTATTGTTAAAAGCGATTGTTAAAAATTTAGATTTATTTAATGTAATAATCATACGGAAATTCACACAAAATATCCACACACAATAAAAAAATATGTAAAAAAACAAATGAAAACACCTAAAAAAAAAAATAAAAGTAAAGTTAATAAAAAAAATTAACAATAAATAAAATCTCTATAAATAAATAGCGGCAAAACTAAAAATAAATATAAATAAATTTAGACAAAACAAATGATTGATTGGATTTTTTTTATTTTTTTTTAATAAATTTCTTTTCTGTAATATATAATATATATATTTATTATATATAAAAAATTATTTTTATATATTTTTATAAAATATATAATGGAATAACAATAAAATTTATTTTTAAGTAAAATTTATTTTGATTTTATAATTAAAAATTAATTATTAAAATTTTAAAAAGAGGAATGAATTGAAGAATTACTTATTAATATTAATATTTTTTGCAGTGAAAATTAATAATAATTATAATACATATTTAATTTGGAATGATGGCAATATTAATTAATTTAGAAAATTTAATTTTTTATAAGGCACTCCTCAAAATCAAAATATATTATGTATAAATACAGATAAATGTATATATATATATAGATGTATAGATGATATATATATATATATATATATATATATATATATATATATATATATATATATATATATATATATATATATATATATATATATATATATATATACATATATATATATATATATATATATATATATATATATATATATATATATATATATATATATATATATACATATATAATAATTCACTGCACTTTTATAATTTTTACTATATTATGTTTTTTAATTCTTATTTAATATACAATGTATTCGAGAATTATAGATAGTATTATGTATATAATTTTATTAATATTTTCAACATTTTTGTTTTGATTATTTATAGTTTCGGATTTTTTTTTTAAGTATTATTCATTAATAATCTAACCAAATAAAAATTATTTTTATCACAATTTATTATTATACAAAAAAAAAAAATATATATATATAACGCTTATTTTTAAATGAACCAAAAAAAATTAAAACAAAAAATATTTATATAATTAATAAAATGAGTATTCATAAAAATAAAACAATTTCTCTTCTCTAATTATTTTTTGTTTTAATTAATTAAAAAAAATTGGAATGACCCTTCACCTATAAATCGGTTTTCTTTTTAATTTTTATTTATCTAATATCGCTCATTATGGGAGCTATAACTAAAACAAATGTCACTTAGCTAAATTTCCAATTATTTAAAATAAATTTCATAAACCAATTAAAATAAAAAATGTCTTTTATGAATTTCCTACTCTATATAATATAAGGCATATTTTTTTTATAAAAAGCGCGTTTACGTTATAATAATACAAAATATAAAAAAACCTAAACTATAGTTTTTATAAATGAATATATATTTTTTATTTATTTAAACCACATAATTTTGAAAAGGCCCTGTAGTTGTCTTTTAATTGCTCCATTTTAACATTGCGAAAGGCACGTTCTATAGGAATCTGTTATGCAGACAGAGTGTTCCGTCAGATATTTTACCATTGTTTTTTTTTTTTAATTATTTTGACAGTTTCGGGTATTATTTGGAATAGATTATCTTAGCAATATATACCAAGCTTAATATAATAGTTAAATTAGATGAACAACACTCTGTATATAAACTGTCTTAATAAAGGTATCTTAAAATCCTTATGTATTGTTTGTTTTTAAAAATACTCTAAATTAAAATTAATAAAAATATTATAAACAATTATGTATAGTTAAAAAAAAAAAATTTGAGGTAACATGTTGTTGAGAATGTGGATATGAAAAAAAAAATTATATATATAAAACAATAATTATCAATAACGAAGGAATTATAATTAATTGTTTAAATTTTAATTTATGGTAACAAATCACGAAACTTCTTTTTATTTGAAATTATTAATATTTTTGTGATGATTGGAGAGGTAGAATTGTTTTATAAAAAATATTATAATTATAATAAAGGCTAGAAATAGTTATTAATTTTTTTGTCTTTTTGTTATTTTTTAAACTTAGGAATATACATAGTATTTAACATTAACATAATTAATTATTTAAACTAAAGAATACGTAAAAAATAAAGAGGTAGAAAATATGCTAAATCTAGCCACAAAAAAAAATATGTTCTCTCCGATTTTTCATAAATATTTTTAACAAAGAATTTCCAACAGTTTCCGAAATAAAACAATAAAAAAAATCAAAATACTGCCGTCCAAAATATTATCTAACAAAAAAAAAAATATTTAACAAAACTGTACATAATTAATTAGTAGTAAAAATCACATACTACATATATTTTTCTTCTATTTAACAAAACCAACTTTTATAATTCCATAATTTTCCTTTCAATAAAGCTTTAAATTTATTTAATTTGTACGATTTTAAATGGCGACTAATTTTTATTCAAAAAAAAAAAAAAAAAAAAATTGCTGCTTACACTATTTAAAGCTTATTTTTCCTGAAAGCCGCCATTATGTTATTAACTGCGAGCTATTCACCTATTTAGGTAATTTTGGGCGTTACTGGACATATTTTTAATACTGTGGAATGTTTTAGAATTAAGTCCTCGAAAATTATGGGGAAACGTCTTTTTTTGTATATTTTAGAAATAAAATGTGATGATATATTTATTTGAATTTAAAAGAGAAATATATAATTTTTTTTTTCATACCGTCAAATTCATTTTTTGATCTTCATCATATGCCGCCATTGATAAATTAGCAACGGCTAAATTAGCAATAGTTAAATTCATTTTAGAATCATCTGTCATATGCATTTTAGGGTCTACATCTAATGGAATAACTTTGTCATTTTCAACTTTGAAAAATCGTTCTTTGTGCATACGCTCCATATGGCGGCCAATATGCATTTTTTGTTTTGCACGATATACACAATAAGGACACTGGAATTGCGGTTCTTTACCACATTCCCATTTTTGATGATTTCTCAGTGATGATTTTAGCTTATACAATCTACCACAATCACCACATGAGAAACCAATATTATTATTTGCACCACCACTGCCATTTCCACCTGATCCACTATTTGGACTACCTGGTTGCTGTTTGATATCCAATGGACTGACAGATAAGTCTCTAGGTAACACCAAAGGATGGGCGCCTTCACGTAGCTGTGTTACCAATGGCATCACCAATCTCGCGTTCCATTGATCCCACGTTAAACCAGCAATTCGTGTGATGCTTAAATCTTCAGCGACTGTAATTAAATATAAATTTAATAATCATAAAAAAATTAAAAAACAAAAGTTAAAACGAAAATTAATCAAATTAAAAAATAATTCCACCTACAAGCAACATAATTTGTTTTATAACAATTAATATTGTTAATTTTGTTTTAAAAAAATCAATTAAAAAGCAAAATGTTAATAGAAAATAATAATAATAATAATAATAATAAATAAGTAAATAAATAAAAACACAAACAAAAAGAAAATTTATGTTTTATACACATGAACATAAAATTAAATTATATTTTTATAATCCAATTATTATATAATACATCAATAATAAGTGTCTATAATCCTAAGTTGAGGTAAATTGTAAGAAATCATGTTGCAAACGACCAAACATGAAGTTTTGCATAATATTTTCTAATACTTTTCGTTATTTTTACATGTGTGTATAGAACATAATTAAAAATTATTAAATTAAATTATATTTATATTATTTACACTAAAAAACAAAAAAAAAACTAAAATATAATTAAAAATAAATAAAAATCACAACATAACAACAAACGGTATTTTTTGTACTTTTCAATTAAATAAATTAATATGGCTGCAAATTAAAATTTAAAAAAAATAAAAAAATAATGCTAAAAATTAAATAAAAATATATATTTTTTGTTTATTAAAAACTTACAATATTACAATTATTTATTTTTTTTTTTTTATTATTTTTCTATTTACTATTTTTAAGGTTCCACAAATCATTTTCATTCATCAAATTTAACTTCAAACTAGTTTTTCATCAGTTTTTGATTACGGATTATTTCTGAATTGTCCATTACATTACACATCAACCTTTGGGGTGGACCACCTAAAAATAAATTTAAATATTAGTAAAAAATATAAAAACTTTTGAAAAATGTATAAACAAAAGATTAAAATAAATAAGAAAATCGACGAACTGAAATTAAAAAAAAATTAAAAAATTAATAAATTATCTCGATTTTAGGTTTTTTTTATTGAATATATATTTCATCTTTATTTATATCTTTTTTAAATATATTTTACTTTTTTTTTACAAAATGAAAAAAAATGTCACGAAAATGAGTTTATATAAAATAAAGAGATTATAAAATTAAAAAAAAAAATGCGACATTTAAATTAAATGTTAATTCATTTTAATAAAATAGAAAATGACATGAAAATTAGTTTTTTATAATTAATAATTATATACTTTTTTTCTATAATATATGATAATAGTAAAAATAATTTTTGGATTAAATTTTAATCAATCAATTAAAATATTAATTAATTAATACTTTTTTTATTTTATCTTAAAGTAAAAGAGCAAAACGAGAAAACATTCAACACAAAAAGTTATTATAAGAAAAAAATCAAATTCTTAAGTAAAAACTATATATGAAATATTAAAAAAACTATACGTTTATAATTAATTAAAAATAAAAATAATAAAAATATTGAAGTCTCTTTTAAATTGTTGTTCGATTTTTCGTTCGTCGACTTTCTAGGGGTGGCATGGCAGCATGATGTTTTCGTATGTGAACACCAAGATTTCCTCTTTGTTTGGCTTTATATGGACAGTGCGGACATTGATGCATTGGCTCTTTGCCACCACATTCAACATTCTCATGACGACGTAAAGTTGATTTCCAACGGTAACGTTTGCCACAGTGTCGACACACGTACTGCCGCCCTTCTTCATTGGCACTTGTTGCTGAATCGCTTAAATATTCAAATTTCATAGAACCTGACATTATTTTATAATCATCATCGGTATGATGATGGTGGGAGGAGTGGCTTTTTATATTGTTATCGTCATGCGATTGTGAATATTCATCAACGCTAAAACCAATTTGTGAACCATCTGGCAATTCAATATCATCAATTTCGGCGTAATTATCAAAGTCACTTATTATAGACGAATGAATATTATTATCGTCATTATTCTGTGAATGATTTGATAAATTTGTTACAGCCGCTGATGATACTTCTTGTTCACGATTATATTTTAATTTTTGGTATCCACTTTGCAGTAAATTTCGATTTAAAATCGGCGTCGATTGCAATTGCTGCTGCAATGTTACAATCCCTTTTATAATATTATGCTGATGGTGTAACTGCTGAGCATTTGTTGCTGTAATTAAATTTTTCGGTTTTGAATATTTAATTCTTGGATGAAATGAAGATGTTTGGTTTGTAATTGGCGGTTTGTTTGTTAAAATATAACTATTTGTTTCTTCTTTGGTTCCAATAATATTACTACCTAGTACACTTAACGCTCCTAATACATTTGACGATCCTGATGATGAATCCGGTGGATGATTATAAATTGTATTTTTAATTCTTTTAAAATTATTTTTTAAAAATGTTTTATTATTATTATAATTTAATGATGATGATGCATTATTTGTATTGGATGATGATGATGATGTTTTTACAATTACTGCAAAATAAAAATATGAAAGAAAAAAGAAAAGAAAAAATAATAATTTTATATGCAGTAATAAATCAATTAATAAAAATATATAGATAATATATAATAAAATTGTTTAAAACATAAAATTACGATTAAAATAAAACTCAAGTGTTAATAATTCTCAAATGCAATAAAAATATAAAAATATAAATTATTAAAAATAAAAATATATAAATACATAACATAACAAATACAAATTTAAAAAAAAAAAATAAATAAATTAGTTAAATTATTATTTTTCGTATAAATAAAAATACAGTAAACTTTAACAAAAATTTTTATTTTTTTTATTGGTTTAGGGAATTTATTTATTAAGGATTTGGAGCAGAGGACCGATGATTGGTGAGATATCGACTTTAATTTGTCTAATATCTCTTATAAAGTTTCTGGATAAAATTAACAAAAAAATATGACATAAAATATTTAGAAAATAGGATATATATATATATATATATATATATATATATATATATATATATATATATATATATATATATATATTAAATTTTACGGTGATTTTGTGTTGTAATAAAAATGTGTGATAAAAAATAATATAAAAATTTGTTTGTTTTTATTATCGAATATTGTTTGAAGATAGATTGTGATTATTACAAAATTACCATCACTATCACTTTGATGATGATGTTCATCAACTTCTTCTGAATGATCCTCTTCTGTTTCTTCTACATCAATGACTTTATCATCAAGTTCTTCATCCTCATCCTCATCGATATTATGTTCCTTTTCATCATCAATATTTTTTATTGTAATGGTTTTAACTTTATTACTAATTTCACTGTCATTATTACTATCATTAAATAAATATCCTTTAGTTTTATTTTTTAATTTGAAACTTAATACGGCGTAGTCATTTTTTATAGACAACAGTATATTTTCATTTTCTAATAAACCACAATTTGATATCATTGGATATATTGTTTTTGTTTCATTATCAATACTATCATTTTCATTAGCTGTATTAGGAGCAGCTGTTGTAATTGGTTTAACAATTTGTTTATTTATTTTACTATCTGAAATGAGAAAAGAAAGAAAAAAAGCTTTTATTAGTACAAAACTAAATTTGAAAAGCAAAAAAAAAAAAAAAAAAAAATTAAATAAAAAATAGTTAAATAATAAAAGAAATGTAAAAAAAGTAAGTTAACACCACAAACCATGTAAAAAATAAAAAGAAAAATAAATAATATATAATAAAATAATTTTCATTTTTTCTTTTTCGTTTTCTTTTATAATTTTATTTAAGCCTTTTTTTCTTCATTATATATGTTATTATAATATGGATATTTTAAATGCATTAATTTTATATGTGAATTTAATGTATGCTTGTAACGTGTTACGTATGGACAATAATGACACCGTAATGATGGTTGAATACCACATTCATATTTTAAATGACGATTTAAATTTTTTTTATAAGAATAAACTTTATTACAATTAGGACATTTATGTTGGTTTAGTTGCATATTATGAAGCCATTCATGGAATCCTGTTGTAACCATGTTCAAATTGGTCATTGATTTACAGTAATCTGAAAATAAAAAAATTAAAAAAAGAATCCAAAAACATAAAATAAATTAAATGATACAAATAATAAAGAAAGTAAATGATAGGTATATTAATAATTAGAAATTCTTAAAGCTAAAATAAAATATATATTTTTGTTTAATATTTATCAAATCAATTTATTTATATGACGATTTTTTATATGATTTCTCAAATGATTATTTCGTTTACATTTAAAATTACAAAAATTACAGGTAAATCTTGGCTCCTGGCCACATTCTAACTTTAAATGACGTGTCATATTCCTATACAGAGAATACTGTTTACCACATTTTGGACATAAACATTTACGTGCAGCCTAAAACAAACAGAATCCTACATATAGCAATTTAATAAAAATAATGTAAAAAAAATTGTATTACCTCAGTTTCAGTTTGGCATGATCGAACTGATGAGACTGGTAAAATACGTTCAAGTGAATTGACATCTGATGTTTCTACTTCAGTGGCTGTTGTTGGTGTTATAAATTTAAACTTAATTAATTTCTTTGCGTTATTTTCTGTTATAACGAACGAATGAATTTCATCATCAATAAAATCTGAAATTTTTTTTTTAATATTACTTTAATTAAATATGTTTTAAATTAAAAATAAAATTGATTGGTTTGTTTGGGATGTAGCTAAGTATATTAAATCTAACTCTAAATCTAAATTATAATTATTAATAAAAGTCTTAATTGTTTTAATTAATTTTTTTTATGTCAATTTTTAATAAAAAATAAATATGAATTATATCTACAATATAATTAAAAATTAAATATTTAAAAATAATTGTTTTTATATTTTTAAAAATATTTGTATACAATAAAAATTATCCTATATGTGTTAACATGTGATATTTTAACATATGATATTTCAATGAATCCTTTCGTGTATATTTCCGTGTACATAACGAGCATAAGAATTTTTTGGGTACACCACATTCAAGTCTCATATGTCTCTGCAACGATGACAACAATGTATACCATCGTCCACATCCGTTTAAACATTGGTATGGCCTTAGAATGGGTCCTAAATTATCACGTCTTTTTCTATGTGGTCCTAATTGATATAGATATCCTGCATGTATATATAAAATAATTTAGTTTAATTACAATTCTTTTTTCGATTGAAGTGTTTAAAAATAATTTAAAAATAAATTAATAAAAATATATTAGTAAAAATTACTATAATACAACATTAAAAAATCAAAAAAAAATCGTATTTATCACTTTTGCTTTAATAAAAATAATCTTTATTTTCTTACAAAAATTCACACAAAACTTTCTTAATTAGAGTGTATCTCAAAGTGTTTTATTAGAGATGATTTTAAATTTGTGGAAAAACCACATAAATGGCACTTATATAATCTAGTTGGAAAAGTGGGATCGGCACGACCAAATCTTTGATATGATACAATTTCTTTAATCGGTGATATTGTCTGCACCGTTTTAACATTTTTTTCAACGGTATTAACTATTTCTTCATCGTCATCCTCGTTTTTGTCTCCATCTAAAAGTAAAAATAAAAGAAACAAAATAAAAAACCAAAAATCGATTAAACCATTTATAAATCAAAACTAAATTATCAGTATTTTTAAAAGTGTAAATTCTTATTTGTTTTTTGATTTTTTTTTATAACATAATTTTTATTTAAAAATATTTTTTTCTAACAATTTTTTTTTTAAATTATAAATAATACTTTACACAGACATTAGAATCTAAATGTCGTTTTAAATGAGCCCCTTGTGAAAATGCTTTTCCACACATAAGGCAACGAAATTTTTTCTGTCCCCCACATTCATACCTGCGTGCCATTTTTAATGAAATTAAAATAAAAACAAAAAATAATTAATATTTTGCTTTAAAATGAACAACTATGTATAGATATGTTAATTTACCTTATATGTCGTTGTAATGAGCTGGCATCTTTATAGCTTTTTGAACATAAATTACGTGGACATCCATATCGTCCTTCCGAATTAATTAATTTTCCTAAATCAGAAAATTTTATATTATACCAAAAATCATGAAATGGAAATCCAAAATTATATTGATGTCCTGAAAATAAATTTATATTTTTTCTATTCTTTGATTTTTATTTAGCACAAGTTTAATAATAATATATTTATTATGTATCATTGCTTTTGTAAATACAATATCATAAAAATAGTGTCGTGATATTGACATATTTCTTGATAATTTATTAACAACTAATACTAACAATTAAATAAAAAATAAATTACATTAATTTAAAAAAAAATAATTAAATAAATATACTTTCATTCGTTTAATAAATCCAAAATTTCACTTGTTTTTTTTTTCTTTTTGAACAATTTTCACACAATTCCACTTGTAACATTTTAAATTCGAAATAAGCGAAAAAATATATATTTAATAAATAATATAACAAATAGTAAACACTTTCGTTGTTGTTTAAACAATAAAAAAATAATAATTGATCATGCCAACACAATTTTAAAATATGTTTAATAAATTAAAAAAAGGTTAAATTATGTATAAAAATAAGTTTTTATTGTTATTAAAATTAAAAATTGTTTTAAATTAAAGAGAAACATTTTTAAATATGCATACAAAAGGTGAAACAAAAACACTAAAATTTTAATAATTTTTTGGTCAATAAATTTTTTTTTAATGTTTTGGTCTTACCCAGAATATAAATATATAGAATTATATAGATAAAATAGAGAAAAAGAAAATTGATTTTTTATTTAGAGGGAAAAATATAATTCACTATTTACAAAATATTATTGTCCATGCAATGTTTGGCTACAACTTCATGCGTACATAAGTAAAATGTAATGATTGGTTAAAAATGAAATTTAATTTAAAATAATTCGCGAATATTTAATAAAAAATCAATTTATTATTATCTAAAAAGTTATAAAATATAAATAAAACAAATCAATTAATGAAAAAAATTAAAATATAAAAGACAAAGCTCAAAAAAATGAAGAAAAAATCGCTTAATCATTAAAAAAAATTATAAAACAAAGCTTTTATGTTAATTTAAATTATATAAAATTAATTATCCTTTGGTAATGATTATGAATGAGAACGTGATCTATTTTATCAAATAAAATTACATATATTGAAGGAATGGTAAGCTACCAGGAGCTAAAAATAATTTCTCTTGCTTCAAACTGGCCAGCATTTTATTCATTTCTTCCATATGTTTTAAATCCGGCATAAAATTATCATAATTTTCTTTTTTCATTAAGAGAGCGTTGACAGATAAACATTTACTATCATCACCACTGCCACCTGCTATAGTGCTTAATTCGTCATTATAATCTTGTTTCGATGAGACAATGCCATGCTTAGAATTTAAATGGCGTACTAAATGATATTTTCTACGAAATTTCGATGGGCACATATCACAATGAAATCTTGGTGGTATTCCAATACATTCATCACGCATGTGACGTTGAAGATGCCGTTTCCTTAAATAATTTTTATTACAAACCGGACAAAAGAAACGTTCCGATAAGTGATCCTCTCTCTTTACAAATGGTTTGATGAGTGTACTTGTTACATTTTCTATAAAAATAAAAATTTTTGTGTTTTGGTTTGGTTGTGTTTTGTGTTTTCTTGTGTTGATAAAAAAAGGCAAACAAAAAATAACAAACAAAAAATATCTAAACAAACTTAGCTACAATGAAAGTTAACAAATTCTGTTTTTAAAGGATTTAAATGTATAGCAATTTTTCAAATTTGGTGTGATGAATCAACAAAAATGGCCAACAATGGCAAAATAAATCAACTTTAAATGGATAAACAAAGGCTTTCTCTTAACCGCAGCATTATTTTAGGAATTGCAGTTTTTAACCTGGTTTATTGAAATAAACGCTGTAATCACCTCCATTAATTTAATTAAAAAAAAAGGCGCGAGGAAAGTAGACCTAAACTTTAAATCCATTTATTACTCGGTATAAATTTAACTAAAAACAATGTCGAAAAAAATATAAGGCAACTTTCTATTAATTATAAATAAAACCTTATACCAATTATTCATGCGACTACAAGAACAAACAGTTTATATCTAATTTTCTGTACAACGTGCAATTTAAAAATATATACCGTACAAATTCCCCAACTCATACTAAAAATCATTATACTAAAAAACATATTTGATATTTTTGTTGATTTGAATTGTTTGTAAATTAAACTAAAAAAATTAGCTAATTAAATATGCTAATTATTTTTTTAACAAACAAAATAATGTTTAATTTAAAGAAACATATACATATATACATGTGTTAATACGCGACTCGATTTTCGTTTATTTCTTAGCAAATTGACGTAAATGCCAATTTACATGATCGATTAATCCCTTTTTATAGTAAAATCGTTTTTCACAATGGTTACATTTAAACGCTGGCACTTTTCCACATTCAACCCTTTTATGTCGTGCCAAATTTGAACGACTTGTGTATGAATGTACACAACATATATCACAAAGAAATTTTTTTTTATTATCATATGGAATGATGGTATCAGTTGTGGTCATTGCGGTGGTTTCTGTTGTGGCGGCAGTGGTGTAAGATTGTAAAGAACAGTTATAAAAGGATGCTGAAATCCAGAAAAAAAGAATGTTTGAATAATACTTATTGGCAAACAATCAAAAAATAATAAGAATTAATGAATGAAAGGACGAGACAAAAGATTCAAAAAAAATATATATAACAGAAAAAAAAAATAAAAAGCGGTTAATTAAACACAGAAACTGTCCAAATCCACCCACAACAAATGATTTCCCTCGGGTTTTGATTTAAAAAAAAAACTATTTTTTTTCTATTTTTGAGATTTAACAATTAGTTCTTTTATTAGTTTTCCAAAAAGAGAAATAAATGTGGAAAAAATGAAAAATCTAGGTTACAAAATGGTTAAAATAAAAGCACGAAGTACACATAAACGGTAACTTAGGACAATTAATACAATAAGTTGTAACCCTTTTAGCTTCAATCATAGCGGCCCGACTTCCTTTTAATTTACTTATAGTAGCATAGCATTTAATACATCGTTTACGAATTTTACGATTACGTTTATCACGTATTGTTGTTTCATATAAAATATGTGTACGTCCAACGGAAAAACCTTGAATGAAAATGAAAAACAGAATAGAAGCAAAAAAAAAAAAATTGGCAGTATTCTATTGTTGGAATTTTTTGGGCTATTTGCTTTTAAAGAAAAATTAAAACAATAAAATTGTCCAGTCTCAAATTCATTTTTTTCTATTTTCTATGTATTCCATGTTTTTGTTTTAAATGTAACTTTAAATCATATTTCCATGTACTAAAGAATGAACAATAATCACAGGTATATGTAACATTCGAATGTTTTTTACTATTACTAATATTTATAGTTGAACTAGGTGCATCCAGGTCCAGCAAATCATTTAGCGATGATACAGATGAAGAAGGCTTTATACTACCATATGTGGCACTCTGTGGTATATTACATCTCATTGTTTGATAGCATTTAAACAGTTTTCTTATCGTTACTTCTGGCTCAAACACTTCAGTATGTTGTCCAACTGTTCTTTCTACATTAGAGGTGGCGGTAGGAGTAGTACCAGGCGTATGACCTGAAAAACGGTTCCTTTATGCAAAAAACAATACACAAAAACATCTATTTTTTTCAGTATACATAAATAAGAAATGACCATGTTTTCGTTTTTGATATTTATTGAAATAATTTATTGCTTTTTTTCTTAAATAATTTTTTATTTTACACATTAATATAAATCAAAAATAAAACTATAAATAAAAGAAAGAAACTAAACTAAATGTTTTATGAAGAAGGAAACTACTAAATAGTTTATTTTCAATCATCACATTCGAAAAATGAATACATCCTGGATATATGTATGTATTTAATTATGATTTTTTTTCTCTAATAAAATCTCAAAGAAAAGTAAAATATTTTTGAATTCGATTTAATTTTCATTGCTGGTAATCACGATTGTTCCATCATTCCAAAAAAACATCACATTACATCGGTTTTTCCCAAAATAATTGTATTATTAGTTTTTTGCACATCAATTGATGTTATTATCGCGGTTTTGCTAATTCATATCAAGGCCACTTTAATGTTCGGTCGTTACACACATCGTTTATGTATGCAAAATATTTCTAGCGTGTATTTGTTGATTTATTTTGTACATTTTGAAAGAAATATAATTCGAATTCATAAATATTTTATATTATGTGCGAATCATACTTTCCCATACGTTTTTAAAAATAAGTTCGCCTTCTGGTTGGTAACTGCCCTGCAATTTCTGGATGTTTTTTTCTAATATGCGTTAATAATCTATCGCTGCGCTGTGTTAAATGATTACATATTGGACATCTAATATTTTTACCTTTACCACATTCGTGCCTCAGATGTCGCATTAACGTTTTATGATGTCGATAAACTCGATTGCATTGATAACAAGTATGTGTTTCAGTCTGTTTATCGTTTATATAACCATCCATTAATGCATCGCTAGGATGAATATTGTTTAATTGTCCTGAATTATAAAGTTTGTTATATTCATATCCTCCTGTAATAAATAGAATAATATTTGGGGATATTTTCTGTTTTTGCTTCGTTCAAGATTAAGAATATTGAGACAAAGGTAGTTGGTTAATATTTTCCTTTCTTTCTTGCGTTCTAAAGCTACTTAGTTATATGTATATTATAACAAAAAAAAAAAAAAAACTTAATCTTGATGATTGAGGAATGTTTCAAGGTACTCTTTAAACTCTTCTCGTAGACCATATTTGATAAAACATTAATGATAAAACTTTTGAAGTTAGATTAAACTTCAAAATCGTACAAATAAAAATTTATAAAATAAATATTTTAAGAATGAAATCATGTTTTTTCTTAATATGAGAATCTTATAGCTTTCACGTTTTTTATTTGTATAAAACTGCATTAAAGAAAATGTGTCAAAGTTTTAATGTACACATAAAAATGTATATAATTTATTTTCAAAAATAAACTATTGTTTCTCAGTTAATTTTAACTAATATGTAGGAGTATTTTTTATGAATGTGTGCAAAAATAAATAAGTATTAAAAACTCGAATTTCATGGTGTGAATTACAAATAGTTATTTTATATTCAATATGAGCGCGCATTCATAGTATTTTAACATTGTTTCGACCAAAATAAAACGAAGCAAAAAAAAAAAACATATTTTAAATCCAAATCACATTGAATATGCAAAAAAAATACAAAATCTTATTATCGAGTTACTAATTAAACTCGCGTCTTTTTTTTATTGATATATGTTATTAACATGTATTCTATGTTCTAAAGAAATAAAGTTAAAATTATACACATATTTTATAATAACTCAACAAAAAAAAACGTTACATATTATGTACATATATATATAAAATTATAATCAACTATATCACGTGGAAATATGAATATGTAAACATATATACATATGTTACAACTACCCGTCTTGTCTTATCAATGTTCTTTGTTTGATATGCCACAATAGAATTTTTATTTCTTGTAATCGTAAAAATGTTTTTGGAAAAAATAATTTGAATGACAACTTTGTTTACTTCACTTTTTGTATTCGAAATGCGCTTAATGGTTTGCTTTAGACTTTTTAAAGTTCTATAAAAATCCCACACAAAACATAAAAGTCATGTTCTTACAACGAAACTGATACAAGATTGTTGGTAGTTTTTCAACCGGCAAACTTCAAGGAATTCTTATCTTTTTCCAAAAAATAATACAAAATTATTATCCGTAAAATTCTTCTGTTAAAAAATTACAAAAACATTTATATGCAATTTTGTGATGTGTCGAAAAAAATCTGCTGCGGCCTATTATGAAATTTTTCGCTTTCGTAAAATCGGGGCCTGATTATGAAATAGATCCCATTTTTCGCGATTTTCCGTATGCGGTTCGCTGCGTATGTACATTATGTATTATGAAGAGCGATTATCGGGACAGGGTATTTTTTTTGCAAATAACAAAAAAATTATTTTTAACAAAATAAATTTAATATTTTTTAATAAAAAACATTTTGAAGAAAAAAAAAAGGTTCGACAATCATTTCACTTCGCCAATGCGATTGTTATTGAACAATCGCGTTTGTAAATTTTAGTTTCGCAGGAATCCGCTATCGCAGTTTATTATAAGGCGCAGCATTCAACATAGAGTGTGTTTTTGCGAAAATGTCGTTTCTTAATGTAATCCCAATCGAAAAATTCGCCGCGCATATTTGCTATTAAGAATGTTTTATAACAAATAATTGAATTTTATTTACAATTTAAATTTTGAAATGTAAGTTGCAAATTATTTAAATAAGATTTAGTTTTTTAGAAGAAACAAATATAATTTTTATTTTGTAGTGTAATCTGCGGTGGATTCATGTTTTACTAACAGGATATCAGCGTCGATTAGATTTTATTAAAAGCGGGAAAATTTTCGATATTTATGATATCGAGAAAATTATTTTACGTATTTTTAACCACTAACAACCACCAGACACAACACAAAATTGATCATTCAAAGAAAGAATTGATCATCGAAAGACCGAATTCAGAAGTACTAAATGAAATCTACCTTTTTAAAAAAATGTTGGTTCAGCAGTTACAGGTCCCTGACCTGTCATTAAAGGTATCAATATTCATAGAAAATTCGATTTGATGAAAATCACCTTACTATAGATCAGCCGCTTATTTTAAAAAAAAGGCTTAAAATAATAAATTCAATTCCAGCGTTGAAATTGGCCCTTCTCTACTGAGACTTTTCGAAAAATACTTGTAATTTATTACTGATGATGGATTCACGAAGCAACATTTTATTCGCGAAAAAAATGGTTTTTCACAATACAAAATTTCAAAATACTACCAACCAACCTTTGAAAATCAATCGAATAACAAACGAGAATTGAATATTTTATTTAACAAAAATTGAATTTCAATTCCTTGGCAAATAAAATGCTTAAAATGGGATTAAATGAAATGGAAACACGAACGTAAGACGATTTTTTTTAATCGTGCAATTTGTGTCAATTTCGCCGCAATGGTATACCATATACCTTCAAGAATACCAATATAGTCACCTCATGTGAAGTGAAGCTGCGTATACGGGACATGTCTGGTTAAAAAAATGTACACCACGAAGTTAACTACACGAGTTGAATACGTAACCAAAATTGTTACCCTTTGAACCATTTTGGTTACATTATGTTAGTGACGCTGGTTAAATTTTTGTGCGAGTTGAGAATAATTCAACACATTGAGTTAAAAAAATGTTATCTCACGACAATGAAACTGCAATGTGAAAAACGCACTATTTATCACCCCAATTCTTATAATACCAAATCAATTGTACGATTCTGTCAGTCGATTATTAAAGTCACTTTGTACGACTATTGCCGCTAAAAATTAGAGCAATGCGATGTATATCATAGCAGCCCTCTAGAGTTTATAGAAAGAATATTAAAGCTTGGCTGTTACTTGACGCGACCATGCGACTAAGGGAATAGGGCTGGAAAATTGATATTCTTGAAGGCGAACTGTCACAACTTCATCTAGAAATGCATTTTGAAAGTAAATTAGAAAAAAAAATTAATTAACCTTCCTGTCAACACGACACTCCTGAGTGTGTATTTGGATTTTCCAATGTAAAAATCAATGTAATGGAAATTTCCTGTCATACCGAGTTTTTCAGTAGTCGCCAATAAAATTGGGTCAATATTTACGATTTTCATATAAAATGCACTATAAAATTTAATACATAGCAGAGTATGCTCATGTTAATGAAAAGTAGTTCGATACTAGTGTTGACCCAAAGGGTAATGTCATTACCGATAGCATCATTACCTCAAAAACTCTTCCGTCATTACTCCTTCATTATTTTCGAATGTGCATTTTAACACTAGAACTACCGACACGTCAAAATGACGGATTTACATTTATTGAATTTATTTTGTTTTATTATTATGTAAGAATTATTTTAGAAATTTATTATGACTTTTAAAATGGCAATAAAGTATTTATATTAAAAATCATCAAAAATTTCCAAAACAATTCTAACATAATAATTAAAAAAAATGAATTCAATAAATGTAAATCGGTCATTTTGACCGGTTGGTAGTTCTAGTGTTAAAGTCACTTAAAATTATTGTGTTTGATAAAAATAATGAAAGAGTAATGACGCAAGAGTTTTGAAAGTAATGATGTTATCAGTAATGGGGAGTGTCTGATCAAAAGTCACTATTTACATCTTACTTTTTGCTACTTACTTTTGATCACTTTTTTGTAGTAAATAGCTTGTTTTGACCCAAAATCAAGAATTTTAGGAATATTTTTCATAGAGAAATCGGCAATTTTTGGTCCATGCTGGAAATAACCACTTTTGGTCTATTTCACTTAAAAAATTCTGCCCTGATAGAAAAAAAAATATCATTTTGGAAAATGTAAATAGCGACTTTTGATCAGACACTCCTCTAATGACGATTGTACAGCATTGGATGGTTCTCACGTGAAAATATTGACAATTACACTGTCAATTTTGAAGCTGTCAAGTAAAACTACGCCATTATTAAATATACGCCATTAAAGCTAACGCCATAAGAAATTATTAAAATTCACTACAAAAATGGTGAAAATTTTGCAGTCACAGTTCGCAAAACTAAAGCATTTTTTGGTCGTCGTGAAGCAACTTCTCGGCCGGCAATAGTGAAACTGGTGGAAAAATTTGAGCTGTTGGGACAAGTTAGTGATGTGAAGAATCGAAACCGTGTGCGTCGCTCAAGAACAACTGAGAATATTGTTGCTGTAGCCCGTAGTGTTGAAGAAAACCCAGGTTTGTCGATCTTTGGAATTAGACATTCCAATTAAACTCTTTGTTAATAGAAAAGGGTACCCAGCCCAAATATACAAGCAGAATTAGCACAATTTGAAGGTCCGCTTCTCTTCTTGGGACAGTGGACATATTTTAAACTCCATAAGAAGCCTTCTAGACAGTTCGGTGTCGCTACCGAAAAGGCATCAAAGGCTGTTATTTGTGGCGCAGTTCTACATAACAGGGGAAAGCATTTAAACGAAGTTTATGTATTTGAGAAGGATGCAGACAGACAACTGAAGCAATTCCGTTTAGGTTTTCGATGGAGAAAACAAAACTGGAGATGAACAGCTAGCTACGAATTCAAGGCCAACAAAAAAGAATTTTTTCTTTGTAGTAAGCACCAAATTGTTTAGATAAATAAATAGAATTAAATTATCAGAAGTAGGGCTTGCCCGTTCCCGAGCTTTTTCCCGGGATCGAGGCAGGACAACTTTTCCAATACCTCATTATCAAATCCCATACAAATGAGCCACTATACTGTCAAACCAACATCCACCAAAACATGAAAGGAATCGATAAGCGGGTGGGTTTCCAACGAAAATTAAATCGTTATTGGGCGTATGGGATAACAAATTTTCTTGTCCGGAACTCCGGGAATTCCCGGGCAAGCCCTAATCAGAAGCCTTATACGATTTAGCTAAACTAATTTAAGTTTTCTATGCAAAAACAAAGAGATTAGCTTAAATCGAGGTTGACACACTGCGGCTAATCTCGAAAAATTCACTAAATCGGTTTTATACCCTAGATGCGTATTAAGGGTATAAGGGTTTTAAAGGATGTTATACCCTAGATACACTGCGATTTAATAAAACCGATTTAGTGAATTTTTCGAAAGGTATTAGTTAAATTTTTCCCGGTAAACCAGGGGAAGGCCTAAACCAAAAAAAAGTGTAGATACCAAATTTGCACAATTTTCTGGGGGAAATCAAATGGTGACCTTCTATTTGACCTTTAGATCAAATTTCAAGGTTATTTCAAGGTCATGTTGGTTTTTTAAAAATTAAACTTATTTTTGACTCTGAGATCCTATTATGATTTCCGCCACGACAGAATTTTTAGACGATATCGTGAATTTGGTATCATAAAACACGATGCTTTTTCGCCATCTATTCGATAGCGAGAAAAAAAACCGCCAACAAAAATAAGGCGGATAATTTTCAGAATAATATACTGTCGAGGATTTTGACAGGTCACTCGTTTGTTGTATTTTGCGTTAGATCGTTTGAAAAGTGATCTAGTTAAAAATATTTAATTGAACTAAAATCAAAATACATACTCTCAAAATAATATCGCGACACTAATAAACGTCAAGTAAGATCACATTAATGTGGAGTTCGATTGGGCAAAATAAATCAATCTAATGTCAAAAAAATGATTAAATCATTACGATTGGGCAGAATAAATAATTTATTATTTGATTTAAATCAAATTTGACAAATCAAGATTTTTTGCAAGATTTACCAATACCAACAAAAAAGAAATGTCAGTCTCAATTGTGACAATTCAAGACGTCCAAAAATTCATCATTTTTAATCACTCCGGAATTTTTACGAGTTGGTTATTTATTAATAAATAAGTTGTGTTATTAAAACAATTTTTGTGACAAAATCTGTGTAATTTTGTCCATATTCAAATTAAAGATTTACTGACGGTTTCACATAAACTCACCATACAACCATGAAATAAATCATTCTGATTCTCATCTAATCGAACTCGACATAAATGAGTATGTATGTGACGTTAAATGAATGCGTTTACAGCCTTTTCGATACCGGAGTTTATAATAAGAAAGTTGAAGCGGGTCGAAAAGAACATATCGAAATGTTTTAAGGGTCGCCGCGGAAATCATAAACTAACGTAACGTAATACTTGCAGAAATGTGCACGCTCGAGATTTAAGTGAAATATGTAACTATTGTATACAAATATGTATGTTCAAACAAACATTATATGCTACGTATCAAAAATAAGTAATCGGTTAAAATCATTTTGCGTTTTCTTTTAACATTAGGAATTCGTATTTTTGTATCTATTGTTGTTTTAAGCGACGAAATTCATTTGGTTTGGTTAGTAAAAAAACAAAATAAAATATAACGTAAACAAATAAAAAAATCTCGTGTTATTCAATAAAAACAAACAAAAAGCAACCGTCGGCCACATTTGTAATGTTTTTATTTTCTTCTGGAATTTTTTATTTCTTTGAGTTATGTGTATGAATATATACGAAGATAATAAAGTGCAGTCATTAAAACTCACTATTTTAATACATTGTCGACCGTCTCTTCTGAGCTCAGTCTCTTATTTGTATCATTATATCCCTCTTCCAGAGCATTTACAATAAAAAAACACTTTTTACTTACAGGTTTGTATGAATTTTCAACATCACCAACAAAAATTTTTGCTCGCAAGTAAAAAGTGAAAACTTTTTTCATTGTAAATACTGTTATTTGTGCAATGTGTCCCTCTAATTTGTGTCATGATCTTGAATGACAAATGCATCATGAAAATTGACAAACGCGACTGGCTCAATAGTAGTCGGATACCGCATTTGCGAAGTGATTGTGTCAATAATTTTTCTGGGGGATCTATTATGAAATTTTCGATAGTGCTTTTTTCGACAGTATTGACCAATTCGACAATGTCGAAAATAGCTATTATGAATTATCCGACAATATCGAAAATAAACTAAGAAAGAATTTTTAAAAAAATTAATATTAATTTATAAATTTAAACGAAAAATTGAAGAAAAAACAAAATTAAAATATACATTACGAACTGAATAACTGAAATTTTATTATTGAACAAGAATATGGTATGCCTTCGTCACCTCAAGAGCAGTCTTATATTGTTCGATTTTATCTAAAACAAAGTGTGGTTGCCTATGAATAGGAATTATCACCAGGCGACTAAGCACTGATTGATCCTAATGGTGGTAATTTTAGTTCTTAAACGTGTCCTTCGGATTTTATTGTGTTTTTTTGTTTAAATTCACATACATGAACACACGAACATCGATTGCTGTGTGAGCATACGCGGAACATGCTCCATTAATAAAAGTAACAAGGAACGCGAAGGTAGGCCAGTAAAGTTTGAAGACGCCGAGTTAGAGGCGTTATTGGAGCAAGATTCATGCCAAACTCAAGGCGAGCTCGTTGAAATTTTCGGAGTGACTCAACAAGCGAATCAAAACCGTCTCAAGGTCATGGTTATGGTGCAAAAACAAGGAAATTGGGTTCCGTATGAACTCAAGCCAAGAAACGTCGAACGCCGTTTTTTCACGTGCGACCAACTGCTTCAAAGAAAAAAACCGGAAGGGCTTTTGCACCGAATCGTGACAAGAAACGAAAAGTAGATCCACTACGACAACCCAAACCGCCGAAAATCATGGGGTAAGCCCGGTCATGCATCAACTTCAACGACCAAACCGAATATTCTTGGCAAGAAGCTAATGCTGTGCATCTGGTGGGGTCAGTTCCGAGTGATCCACTAGAACGGAGTGATCTACTAGAATGGAGTAATATACTAGAGTGGAGTAATCTACTAGAACGGAGTGATCTACTAAAACAGAGTGATCTACTAGAACGGAATGATCTACTAGAATGTGAGTGATCTGGAGAGCGTTATCAACAATAATTGATGCAATTAAGTCGAGCATTGAAGCTCAAACGCCCACAATATGCCAAAAGACAGGGCAAAGTGATCTTTCAGCACGACAACGCTCGGCCACATGTTGCAAAATTCAAGGAATCTTTGGAGGCGCCTCAATGGGATGTCCTACCCCGCCCGTCGTATTCACCAGACATTGTCCTTCCAACTACCACTTGTTCCAGTCGATGACTCATCGTCTGGCCGAGCGGCACTTCACTGGTTACGAAGAAGCCAGAAATTGGGTCTGACTTTCGTGTCAGGCGGACGTTTTATAAAATTTTTCCTCAAAATTTTTTTTTACGAGTAAATACTGAACATTATTAAGGGGTGTCTTAAAATTTAACAATTAATTATAAATAAATAAATAAAGATTCTTAGATCGCCTCAAAAGACGAGGATTTTTTCGACGCGAAATCCGTATGCTGCCTAGAAGATGGGAAAAAGTCATAGCTAACGATGGACAATACTTTGAATAAGGTACATTGTACCAATTTCTCTGAATAAAGCTTAAGTTATAAAAAAAACATCAAAACTTATTTGTACACAAACAAAATAGCAAATTACTATGGGCATCTTTAAAATAATCACACCATTAGAGTGTGGGAGGTTTGAGAGAAAGGCGCCGGGAGATAAAGAAAATGGAATGCTATGTGACAAGGAGGTGGGATTCGGTGACAAAAGATAATTAACGTTAATTCTGATTTTGTATTGCTTGTTTTATTATTTTGTATTCTCGAAAGGTCCACGGCGATGAAGCGTCCAGACTGAAGCACTGTGTAAAGAATTTATCAGTCAATTCTTACGTTGCTCACATAATGTTAAGATCTAAACAAACGGCACAAAGTTTCACAAAATAAATTTTGAACATTGTGGATTTCTGACGTGACTATAACCGTGTCTTGAAATATGATATTCTTGAAGACGAACAAAATGACAAATATATCGAACAAATTATAAATATACTCGTTTTATAACAATATTACTAATTTAAACAATCACCCCAGTGTCGCTTCAAGTGACGTGACTAATATAACATTTGTATTGTTGAAGTCGATTCAAGCGATTTTTTTTTTAAATTATACATCAACAAATATTAAAAATATTTATACATGAAAAATAATTATTTATAAAAAAATAATAATAGATTAGCTTTTACGTTCTATTTTAACTATACTAGTCACCTCTGTTCACCTGTAAAATTCGTGTGACAAGAATGTCATTTGACTAGACTCTCGTGTGACAAGAGTGCCATTTGTAATTTAAGTGAGAGGCCTAAGAAACGACTTCAACAGTAGGAATAGTGATGCGATGTGACTTTAGTCATCTAAAGTGACGTGACACGACTTCAGCAATTGAGGTGAATAACTTATGAAGAAGACAGGGAAAATAGGAGGATAACTTTTGTGAAAATGGAGTAATAAAGCCATTTAAAAGATTGTCATTAGTACCAAAGCCTCCTTAATTTGTGAACTTATAAATTAACAATTTTATATTCACTTATTGTTTTTTTTTTTTTTTTTTTTATAAAATGATATAACTTGTAAAGGTTCAAAACATTAATTCTCAATTTTGTCAAATTGGGAGTTTTTGATATTCCTCCTTTTTCCCTGTAGTATTCATATTAAAAGTGTATAAAATTATTCATTAACTTTTTAAAATAAATTGAGTCCATCCATTTTGTAATATTCGTCTATCACTTGCAAAAACCAAGTGACATCTGGGGGCCTATTATGAAATTTTCGATTTCGGATTTTTACGATATCAAAAAAAATTCGTCCTATTATGAAACAAATCACAATGGACCGTCACCGGTCCAAGTGTGCGTAAGCAGCCACTCCATTATGAAACAAAAAAGGAAATTCGTATCGGATTTTTTCGAACGTACATGGCAAAATTCGACTCCTATTTAGTTGGCGGATTTTGTAAAATTTATGGTATTTTGTGTTTTTGTGGAAAATACGTTTTTGTAAATGATTTATTCAATTTTAAATAAATTAAATATTATTTATAATATTGTAATATTTATAATAATAAATTATATTACAAATTCGATTTTCCAAGTTTCATAATAGGGTAAATCCGCGGCGTATCGAATTTTTTCGATATCGTAAAAATCCGAAATCGAAAAATTTCGTAATAGACCCCCTGTTTTATAAAGTGACTTTAGTTGTAAGAAACGACCAGTGGTTTTCCAGTTATAAAAAAATATCCAGCAGAAAACGAGTGGAAAAGTTAGTTTTTGACATTGTAGGTTCAACTCATTTTTGCTCTCGTTGTCTGCTCGGCGTCTGTTTTGTCAAAACATACTCAGAACAGAAAACGAACGAAAAGTTTTTAACTGGAACCGGGCACATTGAAAAAAATAAAAATCCGAAAAAATACCTTGTTATCCTTCCGCACGTAGGGCCAAATGAGATTTTTTTTTTATTTTAGTATGTGAAATACAAACGTAAATACATTGCGCCAAAGAAAACGCAACATTTGTTTTTAGAAAAATGTTGTTTTTGAACGCTGGTATCTTGTTCAAATGTCGGAATAAAACTGGTTTTATTTGGTTTACTTTGACAAGAATGGCATTTGAAGTGACATTTGTCGTTTCAAGTGACTTGAGGCGTAAGAAACGACTTTGACAATAGGAATGTGGCGACATGACTTTAGTCATCTAAAGTAACGTGACACGGTAATTGGGATGATAGTCGTGACATTTCAGGCAATGTGACTTACAGCCCAATTCTCATAGTCGTATCACGTCATTTTTCGTGACTATAGTCGCATCACATCAATTTTGCGATTCTCTTAGTCGTTTGTTACGACTTAAGTCACTTTATACGACAGATGTCGCTTGATTTTTGCAAGTGACAAGCGAATACCACAAAATGGAAAGACGCAATTATTTTAATTTATTTATTTTAAAATATTGTTTTTTGAATAATTGTGTGCACTGTTTTTAATATGTTAATGTTTAAAATAATAAGATTGTTGTTATAAAACGATTTTATTTCCAATTTGCCTGATATATATTTCAAGTTGCAGTTGTATCACTTGGTTCGCCTTCAAGAATAGCAATTTTTAAGTGACGTGTTACGACTATAGTCACATCACATGAAATGACACGACTATAGGAATTGGGGTGTTAAGTCACGTCGCATGAAAATTGATATTCTTTAAGTGGATTCAAGTGACACGACTTTTACAAACACCGCAATTACCGTTCGGGTCACGTAGATGACTAAAATCACGTCGTCTCAATCACTCCAATTCCCATAGTCACGTCATTTTTCATGACTGTAGTCACGTCACATCAAATTTCCTATTCTCTTAGTCGTTTGTTACATCTATGTGACTATAGTCACATAGTCGACACAATTATTTTATTTTATATATTTTAAAATATTGATTTTGAATAATTTTGTGCACAATATGTTATTGTTAAAAATAGTAAGATTGTTGTTATAAAACAATTTTATTTCTAATTTGGCTAATATATTTGTAATTGCAGTTGTGTCACTTGGTTCGCCTTTAAGAATAACAATTTTCAAGTGACGTGATACGACTATAGTCAAATCACATGAAATGACACGACTATGGGAATCGGGGTATTCAAATGACATTCTTGTCACATCAATTTTACAAGTGAGAAGAAGTGATTAGTGCACTTAAAATGGAACGTAAAAGGTAGTTTATTATTATTTTTTATTAATAATTATTTTTCATGTATGTATAATTGTTTTTAATAAGTGTTTATATATAAATATTGTTAATAATTTGTACATAATTAAAAAAAAAAAATGTCGCTTGATTGACTTCAACAACCCAAATTTTGGCGCGACGTGACACTACTCCAGTCACGTCACTTGAAATTACACGACTATGACAAATGGGGAGTAAAAGATGTAGGTCAAATTACAAATAAAATCGTTTTAGAACAGAAAACTATTAATTTATACAACTTATTTAAGCAAGTGAACAAAATTACGCAATTAAAAACATTTTAAAAAAATATCATGCAAAAATTTTATAAACGAGAAAAAAATGTTAATTTAAGACTATCAACAAACAGTTCTATTTCTTTATTCACAAATCGGAATGAGCCATTTTGTAGATTATAATTTAGAAAGCCTTGTATATGAGATTGATAAAATTTCTTAAACTCCTTGCCGAGTTATTGCAGTTTTATACCCTTATTCCCTTAGTCGTCTCACTTCATTCGACGCGACAATTGTCGTGTGACTTCAGCTATTAATTGGTATGGTAACACGAACCAAACAACAAGAATCCTTTAGACAACGCATTATTTGACGGAATTTTGACATTTAAAAATCAAGAAAATGTCAGTTGTACGAAAAAATTAAAAAAAAATTGTTATTTCATAATTTTTCGTGTGAATTGATTGAGATACCCCCATTCCCATAGCCGTGTCATTTCATGTGATGTGACTACAGTCGTATCACATCATTTGAAAATTGTTATTCTTGAAGGCGAACTAATACCCCGATTCCCTTGGTCGTGTCACTTCATTCGACGTGATAATTGTCGCGTCACTTCAACTTTAATACCCCTATTCCCTTGGTCGTGCCACTTCATTCACGTCACGTGACAATTGTCGTGTCACTTCAACTTTAAATTGGTATTCTCTTAGTCGATCGAAGTGATAATATAAGAGAATGCGACGTAAAACTATATCTGTCACTTCAAACGACAATTGTCGCATCGATCGACTAAGAGAATATCAAAATTTGATTGTCGGTACAAGTGACAAGTGACACGACTAAGGGAATAGGGGTGTAAATTGGTATTTTCTTACACCCCTATTCCCTTAGTCATGTCACTTGTACCGACAATCAAATTTTGGTACTCTCTTAGTCGATCCATGCGAAAATCGTCGTTTGAAGTGACGAACATTCTTTTACGTCGCATTATCCTATATTATCACTTCGATCGACTAAGAGAATACCAATTTAAAGTTGAAGTGACGCGAATTATCACGTCGAATGAAGTGACACGACTAAGGGAATAGGAGTATTAGTCGATCGAAGTGATAATATAAGAGAATGCGACGTAAAAGAATGTTCGTCACTTCAAACGACTATTGTCGCATCGATCGACTAAGAGAATACCAAAATTTGAATGTCGGTACAAGTGACAAGTGACACGACTAAGAGAATAGGGGTGCAAGTGACGCGACTGCAACTTGAAATATACACACCAATTCCCATAGTCGTATCACGTCATTTTCATGACTATGAAATTACACGACTATGGGAATTGAGGTGATATAAGGCAAATTAGAAATAGAATCGTTTTATAACGACAATCTTATTATTTTAAACAATAACATATTAAAAACAGTGCACAAAATTATTCAAAAAAGAATATTTTAAAATATATAAAATAAAATAATTGCGTCTTTCCATTTTGACGTGACTATAGTCCTAAAAAATGACGTGAAACGACTATGAGAATTGGAGTGATAATATAAAGGCGAAAGGTGGGTTTTTATTTTCTTCGAGTGATAATATAAAGGCGAAAGGTGGGTTTTATTTCCTTCGCATTTTTTTGGCAGAAATATACATAGATCCCAATTCCCATAGTCGTATCATGTCATTTTTCTTGATTGTAGTCACGTCACATCAATTTTCCTATTCTCTTAGTCGTTTGTTACGCCTAAAGTCACTTTATACGATAGATGTCACTCAAGTGACAGGCGACTACAACAAAATGGAAGGGTAAAATTTTCGTCCTAATTTTTTTTTTTTTTAATGTTTTTAATTGTGTATGTTTGTTCACTAGCTAAATTAATCTTTTTGTTCTAAAACGATTTTATTTGTAATTTGGCCGACATCTTTATAAATTGGCCGACAATAGTTAGTCATGTCACTTGAGCCGACTTCAATATCAATTTTCATGCGACGTGACTCAAATCACGTCGCCTGAAGTGACAAGACTATGGGAATTGGGGTGATACATCTCAATTCCCATAGTCGTGTAATTTCAGACGACGTGACTTAAATCACGTCACGTCACATAAAAGTTGACATTCTTGAAGTCGGTTCAAGTGACACGACTGTAATTTTTCTTTGTGTGCAAGGTAATAGGTGTGCAAGATTACTAATTGTTCCTTATTAATAATTAATACTTATTGTGACTGAACTAAATTGTTTTGTGATTTAAATTGGCAATTTCATTAAATAATAAATTACGAAATAATTTTTATATTTTTTGTTCTGACAGTTAATAAAATGGCATATGGAAAGCATTGAGCTCTGAAAGCCAGAGAGAAATTATCGATAAACTTCGACGGGAGGGTCGAAATTTAAAAGAAATTGTTAATTTCGTAGGTTATTCGATAAACATGTTGTCAAATGCTATAAAACGTAAAACTAGACCTGAAACTCGTGGTGGCAAAATAAAAACATCCATAAAAACTGATGCTCGAATCATCCGATACGTTAAACAAAATTGTTTTGCAACATCTAGTGAAACTAAAGCAGAACTTAACCTTGAGATTAATATTTCAACAATACGTAGACGTTTAATAGACAATAATTTGAAAGCATGTTTGCCTAAGTGTCCAGCATTACCCAAACAAAATGTCCAATTAGAATTCGCGCGAGACTACGTGAAGTGACCAGTTACCAAATGGCAAAATGTCTTATGGTCTGAAGAGCCGAAAAAGAATTTGTTTGGATCAAATAGCTCATTAAAATATATTAGACGTCCCGAAGGGAAACATGACGACCCCCTTACACCGTAAAGCACGGCGGTGGTAATATAGTGACGTGTATGGGGGTTATTTTTCTTATAGTGGGGTAGGCCCTGTATTTTGGATTCAGCTAACTGTGACTGAAGAGGTTTACCTCAATCAAATATTATGCGACATAATGTTACCTTTTGCCGAGAATAACATACCCCTTCGTTGGTTGTTTTAACAGGATAATGATCAGAAACACACGGCGAAGAATTGTTGCCTTCTCCAGGATAACAATGGAAGTTATGCAATGGCAAGCTGGGGGGGGGGGTGTGAAAGGCGCGTTAGGTTTACCTCAGAAAACCAAAAAATAGATGATTCGAACCATGGGAAAATGTAAAAAAAGATTGGATGGGCATACCACCGAAGGTCAACAATTAGTGGATTCTATGCCCAGGAGTACGTACAATGCAGTAATTCCAAATAAGAGTTTCACAACCAAATATTAAATTTTATTATATGGTTGAATTATTTTTATTATTATCGAGTTATTTTCGTAATTTATGAATTACCTATTCTTGTGCACAGCTGAAATTGCAAGAAATTGAAATTCGCAATAAATAAATTTTTTTTTGATAAAAAAAAACTTTTGTGATACAATATACACAAAAGTACTGCAGTAAATTTGAAATATTTATTATTATGCTCCATTTCGCATTTCCTTTTATTAAGGGGGACAACGATATATGACGCCGAAATTGAGCAGATGACCGACCAAACGGCGCAGTGGTTAAAGCTGTGGAGGTTGGATCGGGAGGTACCGGGTTAGAATCCCGATAGAGGCGGGATGCAAAAAGGATTTTTCATCATCTGATTACGATCGGTGACGAAGATGAACACATCTATGACCCCCTGTTGAGAGTGCAGAATCCATGGGCCGACCCACCTTTCAAGTCAGCACATAGGTTGACATGAAGCAATGCAATGTACAGGTGGTTTATACAAAACGGGTCTATAGCCGTATGTCCTCGATTTGGCTACTAATACGTAAAGTAGGACGGTAAAAGTAAACTGCGAAAGAGTTGCGAGTGCCTTGAGGCCCCAAAACAGACTGCACAGATTAAAACGTTAGGTTATTTTAATAAAAGATTAGGAATAAATGATTAGATTAGAAAAGATTGAAAATTAGAAAAGATTGAAAATTGACGTGATATATAGCATGATGAAGCCGCATGGTCGCGGAGGCTTTTTGTTTACGGTGTCAATTGTAGTGCCGTGCAAAATGATCTGAAACAAAACGGCAAACGTATGTGGTCTGTATATGCCAGTGGTCACTTGATAAACCTAATCTTTTAAGAATAAGTTAAGAATTGGAGAAATGGCAGACATCAAATCAAAAAAAATCGGATATTTTCGATTTTTTTCTTCTTCGCTGATCAAAAAAACTAGTTTATTTTGAGAAATTTAAAATTTGTTAAAGTTCACCAAGTGAGCTTATATGTTACGAAAACATGTGCAAAATTTTAGCCCGAATCTTTGGCACCGAAAAAACACCCCGCTTCTCCTTAGTTCGAATAGCTGCGCTCGGAGTAGAATGAAAGAGTCTCGAAAATTGACTCTATTTACAAGAGCCTTGAGTTTTGGCCTACCTAAGTCATGAAATTTTTCAGATTCTACACACATTAACTTTCAAATGCAAAAAAAAATTGATTTTTTTAAGGTTCTAAATGGTTGTCCCCTTTAAACCATAAAACAAAAACAAAAAATTGAATTACCTATTTTGTTGCATACCATAAGTGTTCAAAAAAACAGAATATTTTTCGAAAAAAATTGTTGCCTTATGCCTCAGTGAATTATTTTAAGTGTAAATATTTTAAAAGTTTCTGTCGTTTTCCCGCCATTCTTGCACAAAGGGTTAAATCGTATCATGTTTCATGAAAAATGTCCGGATGAATGCTAGAATTTCGATAAATCGTCAAAGTGCGGGTTTCAGGGCGGCAGTCCCATCTTCTAAAGGTACAAAATAAATAAAAACGAAAAAATAATAAAATAATAAATAGTTTGCTTTGCTCTACATTCGAATAAAAGCTTCGCTTGAAAGATAAACTAAAGTCGCTTGAGATAAAATGTACATAAGGTAAATAAGACTGTACACAGCTCATTTGTTATATGGTAAACCTTTTCCAAGACGAAAATCAATGCATTACGGAAAATCCGGTCTTACGTCTTATGCTGATAAATAGACTTTACCATAGGTTTTCTTTGCTTTTCATAAGGAAGAGAATGAAAAGAAATCTAATTTTAGTAGAAAACACATTCGAAGAATGAAAAGCGGAAACTCAGCAAAAAAACTAATTTTTTTTATAAAAATTTAAAACTTTTAAACTGTCAACCGATCTTAAAATATCAAGTGGTGTTTTGAAGGGGAAAGATCAGATTATTGAAAAAAATTACTGTCACTTTAATTCAGGTATATTTATTTGGGCCATTGAAAATGACGAAAATCCGAAAACTGAGAAGTGGGAAAATCATCGCAAAAGTAACCGAAAATTGTGTTTTAAAGGTTTGTTTTATTATAAATTCGTATAAAAAGTTAAACTGACTTAATAGGATATAGTATCGTACAAAAATTTAATCAATTGCCGCACAATCGGTGCAAACTATAAGAGTTTGTGCCTCCGCAAATGCTTATAGTAAACTATTGCGACAGTCCGTTAGTGGTTTGTTATACCGAGAGTTAACTGTATTTGACTATTATCCTCAGATTACGTAATAATATATATAAACTATTGATTTCAATATAAAATATAAAATTAACTTACCGCCACAAAAGTTAAACTTCAGCTCATGACTGGGGTTCATTCACATCCAACACGCGATTTCGTAACACACTGCGTGACAGCTAGTGACCAACTCAGGCTGCTATCGGACTGACACCACTCATATACCTTCGAGTTGAATTATGGTTAATAATATTGCTCGCTAGCTCAGGAGCGTAGTTCAAAGTTTGCGTGGGGTGCGTTTGGACCTCAGTCATGAGTTGCAGGGTTAGTAATCATACACGTATTACATTCGACAATTCGAGAGCACTCATCTTAACCAAAGCCTGGGTCGCATACTTTTTTAATTTCATAACAGGAAAATTTTCGAATAAAAGTCGCGTTATAAAATTTCATAATAGCTTACTCGATGTTGACGAAAAATTTATAACATAATTTTTTCCTGATAAAATGACTATTATTTTTAATTATTAATTCATTATTTGATTTATGAATGTACATATGTATATAGTTTTTAGCTTTTTATCCAAAATTAAAATAAAAATTCGGTTAGTGAAATTTTGATTTACGTGCATTTTTCGGACGAATTAATTCGTTAATCGAGTGGTTGGAGTATTTTAAAATTGAAACAATCATTAAAATAACGTAAAATCTGATCTCCATGATCTATTAAATAAGTAAATTATACATATTTAGTCGCAACCATTTAAGCATAATCAATTGTCTAAAATTCTCGCCCAACTTCAATTTCATTATTAATTGAATAAACAAATCAACAAGTGCGTATCAATGATATATGTAAAGTTTAAAATAATTAACATTAAACAAACGCCTTAAAAAAAAAAATCGCGAATTATTATAACATTTCTAAATCATAATTTCATTAAATTCTAAATATTTTCAATTGATTTTAATAAAATAAATGGGTGTATACATTATTAAAATTATAAAAATCCACGTAGGATGTTTAAACTTTATTAAAAAAAAAACTTTTTGTAATAGTATTGAATAAAACAAGTATTTATTTGCAAATGGACATTAAAAATCGAACACTTTTGGTTTACGTTTTCACGGTAATATTAAAACACAATAAAATAAATTTAAATGTGAAAATGTTACATTATATTTCAAGAGCAATGACATAAAGTGACCTAAATAATAAATACTCCATTCCTCGATAAACTCGCGATTTTATATTTATTTGTTCTTTTCTTTCGTTAAAATAATCAATATTAAAAACAAAACTAAAAAAATTAACAAGTTTATTCTAATGCCCGAAATTACCAAGTTTGTAAAATTATTTATTTACATCATAAAATATAAAAACCAAAAATAATACTTTAACCATTCAAGTCATTGATCCGGATTGTTCCCCACATAAAAACAACATAAAGCCACACCCAAGAATTATAAAACATTTATGTTGATCATATTACGAAAAACGAGTGAATTTGCAATACACATGACAAAATAATTTAAAACTCTACGTAAATAATTATTTGTTCCCTATACATGTTTAATACGAAATCTTAAGAAGAATCAATTGTTGTACTCGAATCATTCTAGTCGGGTCTGTAATTTTCTCCAATTGTTTGAAATGCATACAAATATTGGCAAATTGCCACAATAGTATCATGCAATAAAAAAAAATATTAACTGAAATAAGAATGCAGAACGCAAAAAAAAAAATTATTATTTACAAATTATAAATAAAATAGAAGATCGAATTTTCCTATTAAATTCATGAGGTCTAAACGAGATTTCTTAAAATATAGCTAAATATGACCATAATAGTTTTCAAGCTTATCAAGTACATCTGTGGAAATTACCCAAAACAACACAGACTCAAAATAACTCGAGTTATTTAGCTCCTCAAATCTATCAAAATTCAGAACAACTACATTAAATGGAACATTTTGATAAAGAGAAAACTGTTTTAACTAAAAATAGCGTTAACGTTTTTGCACCTACATATATATCAAAATGTTCCTCCGGATGCAGCCGTTTCGAACTTCAACAATTTGAAAAACTACCCAACTCGAGTTATGTTGTTTTGAGTAATTGTCATTGTCATATCTAAATTTGGCTAGTGAAAAAATGTGGTTTAATACACAAGTGAAAATTATATGTGATTAAAGCATGTTTCTACTGCTTGGAAAGGAACAGAAAATTCAACTTAGATGTCAGAAACCAAACGAATGAACAAATTCATACACAAACTACGTCAATGACAGGTGTTTGCGATATTAGTTTACACGATTATATTAAAAGTAGTCATTAACTACTATGTGATAAACACCTAGTATTAAACCCGATTTACAGAATAAGCTATTTAATGAAAAGCGATTTGATAAGTATGAAATGTTAAATGTGAATGTTAAATCAGATTTACGGAAAATTAAAACGAAAGCTTATTTTATTTAAAAATTAAGGACACCATAACGGACATTTAAATAATTCCAACATGCTTTAGTTTTCTGATTTTTGCAACAATTAAAGTAAATGTAAATCGGCTAATTAAAAGTTTTGAGCGAGACTAGATTTATAGGAAAGATTTAAAATACGATTTTTTAGTCAATCACTTGCTCAAATGAATCAAAACCTCCGAGCCAAGTTGAAATTAAATTTCTTTGAAAAGCGACTCAAGGTTTAAATCCGGTAAGGCCATAGACACAAAACAATACCTGTATATTAGAATAATATGTTGTTGATTGGTTAAAGTAGTAAAATTCTATTTAAATTTTATGCAATTTCCCCATAAGTTAAACACTCACTACGTCTCTGTCTCAATTTTCTAATCTATGTAATAATAAAGTTGTTAACAAAATTAAATAAATAATATAAAAATATTTTTACAAACCTATTTTGTGTTATTTTCAAGGAAAATTTATTTTTCTGTTGAAAATTATGATATTTTTATCACGCGTATTAATTGGATTATTATTACTATTTTATCACAATTCTCTCTCCATTAAAATTTATTTTTCGCGAGAAACGTCATATAGAATATATGTACATTCAACAACCACACTAGTTTATCAGAAGACTCAACTACATAGGCAAAATTAATAAGAAATTTGCATACGTTGGCCTTCTGTATGGCATTAAATAAAAACGTTAAATAAATTATGAATTGATGATAAATTTTAAAAGAAAATAATTTTTAAACAAGAAAAACCAAAACATAAAATGAAACACATCACAGCTGAAAATTAATATTTTCCCTTCGTGTAAAATTATAATAAACAATAATAATAAATATGTAAATGTATATTTCAAGTAATAAATTGAATCATTTCTTTATGCCGATACTGCATAAAAAAATTAATACGTACCTGGTTTATTTGCATACTTCTTTTTAGTTTTATTTGTCATATTACCCATTTAAAGTTACCTCACTACAAATTAATTAAAACTTGTAGCTACAATTACCTTCATCAAGTAAATATATCATTATTTCATCATTATATTTCAATTTCAGCTCTTCACATTACATTTTATTTTTCACTTCACTTCAAAATAATATTCATAAAGCACTCAAAAAAATTTAACTTCTTTTAATTAAAAAAGAAGATGATATTTTAAATTTCACGCGATATTTTGATAACTCAAAACTATTCGTTACAAAAACAATAATTTTAAAAACGCTAAACAACGCGCGGTTTTTTTTTTTTTTGTTTAATAACGATTAAACACGCGGGATTTCGATTTGTTTTCATAATTTTTTCAGAATTATAGAAATTATATTTTTTATAATAAGCAAAATACATGCTGAACTAAGACAAACAATAATAATAATAAAATAAATAAAAATGTATGATTTAAATAAATAAAGAATTCAAAAATAATAATATAATAATAAAAAATAAACAGAAGGCCAACGTTCCCAATTTTTAATTAATTAATTTAAAAAAAATTAAATATATGACTTTTTACGATATTATAATGGTATATGTTATGAAATAGAGCGATATTGCATATATGTATATATTTTTTACAAATTAATTATAGTTATACTAAATTAAACAAAAAAGAGAAAAGAAATAAATAATAAAATTATATTTTATATTAATAACCAAAAACAATAGAAATTAATTAAATGAAAATTGAAATCAATATAATTTTATTAAATTATCTTTTTTTTCTTTTATTTATTTAAATTAATTAATAAATAAGAAAAACACTACTCAATCACCATACAAAAAATAAAGTTAATATTTAAAAAAAAAATGGTTTATGACATTGATTAAAAAACTAAAAACAATCGATTGTTGCTACAAAATAAAAATTTAACACCTCATTTAATAACATTTTTATATAATAATTATGCTACAAATAAATAATGCAACATTGACATTAAAAAACCGCAACTTTTCATTATTTTCTTTTCTTTTATCAATGTCATGATCATAACACCGCGACTTGAGAAATAAACTGATTACTTTGCTTTGGATGCGAATAAACAATAAAACAAATAAAATCAAAAGTTAACACCGATTTTCTCTCAAACCGCCGAATTATTTTGATAAAAATATTAGATATTCAAATTGGTTTAATTTATTTTGTGGTAATTTTAAAAAATCCTACCTTGAGCATCGCGATGCTGTCCTGATCCAGCTTCTTGAGTAGATAAAAAGGACTCTTGATCTTGACTTCGTTCAACCTGCCACTGTGGATAACCTAAATTAATAGAAATATTGAAAAAATATGGTTTAAATTTAATTGTAAAATTCGATAATTCGGTCAAATAATCACCTTGACTCGAACTTTCACCGCCATGACTTGGACCTGCCGGATCCATATCATCAAGTAATTCTTCATCTTCTATTGTCAAATCTTCAACCGGTTCATCCTGACCATCGTCGTATTCATTTTTAGGTTCTACTAACATATCTTTTTTTTCTTGTTGTGTTACGTCTGGATTTGGTTTTACTATTTCTTCCTCTTCTTCGTCAATATCTTGATTATCTTGTTCATTTTCATCTAAACCATGGTGTTCTATATCTGATGTTTTAATATCTATTTGCTGCTGCAATTCAGTCTTTTTGGTAACATTTACGACAGAGGTAGCTAAGTTATTTATTGATCCAGATGTGGATGCGGCATGAGGCAGAGATTGTGATGAAGAATTTGAATGATGGTCATGATTATCTGTAATTGTAAATAAGAAAATTCCAGCTAGAACTTCTATTATAAATACTATTGAATATTTTTATTACCTGACAAAGCCCCCTCCGTGCTTCTTCTTCGAACTTTTTTCCTTTTTCTTGATGTGGGACTAGTTGATCCTTCCCTAGATCCTGCGATATCTGAATCAATATCTATTGCAGGATGTTTTAGAGGCCTTTTATGTTCAATTGTGAGACCACACTGTAAAAACATAAAAAATACCAGAGAATGTAAAATTAACGTTTAAAAAAATTTCAACGTGTCCTATTTACCTTAGATGACACAGGTACATGTTGTTTTGTATCATTTTTCTGTGTTGTATTATTACTGCTTCGATTGTCTGATAAACCTTTTATTTGTAATGATTCTGCCGCTTTTAATAGTGCACCTAATTGATCTTGTGATATATTAACTTCACCCCTGTACATATAATCCATCATTGCTCGTAATTCTTGAAATTTTACATCCTTTAATATAAATATTGGATGCTTATCATATTGTTGCGATAACAGCGTCTATAAATAAAAATATAAATATGTACCGTCAATCTTTCATAATCTCGAAATAATTGTATTATAATACTTACTGCAAAATATGGACTACATGCTGATAAAACAACTTTATGAGCTTTTAAAAACTTCCCCTCCGCTGCCAATGTACAATCGACTAATGTTCCATTTTCCAATAAAGTGTCGAAAACGCTTATTAACGTGCTTTGATGGTTATTCCATCTTAAACAAAATTGTTGATCTTCCTCCATTTTATTTTTATTCTTGTTTTGTGTATTTTTATTTATACTGAAACAAAAATAATAAACATTATTATGACTTCTGTTTGGTATGGATGGGTTCATATGAATAAAAAAAATTTTGCAAGAGTAAAAACATTGCAAGAAATTTCAAGGTCAAAAATAAACTTAACCAAATATACCAGTTACAAGTTTTTTTGTAATACATTAATTAGATTATTTTTTATCTTCATAAAAAAAAAAAAAAAAACTACGAAAAACACAATACATTAGAGGAATAACACATACATAAGATATTTATGTGAAATATATAAAAGCTACACACTAATTTTGCATAAAGGAAAATCAATAAAAAAAACTATTCAATGGCGGCCACTGACGCCAACAAAATTTCCACGTAGAACAATTGAAAAACGAAGAAAAACAGTTTATGTTTTTTAAATTTGAAAGAATAAACCACGTGTAAAAATTATAATATATTACACTAATAATGTAACTAGTAGAGAAATAATTTAACTATTCTGACCTTATTCCTACTTCTAAATTATAAAAAGACAAACCAATAATAAACAAAAATAAACTTGTTATCTATAAAAATAAAAAATAATTTTGTTTTGTTTTTACATTACAACATCGTTTTAAAGTTTGTAATTTTAAATTTAAAATTATAATTAAAAAAATAAAAACAAAAAAAAATTAATAAAAAGCACAATTATTAAGAACTTTAGAATTTAGAAGAAAAAAATATTCATAATGAAAAAAGAAAATGGCGTCCACCATGTTGCTACTCACAAAAAGCTATGGATATGCTAATCTTACTTTTTTACAGGAAATAACTTACATTTCAATATAATATATTTTTTTACGCTCGTTTAAAAACTAAAACTAATATTGTTCACATTTTATATTAAAAATCCACTACAACTGATTTTAAATTAAACTTGATCATGTTTTAATAATCATAATTTTTTTTTATTCTCTGGGCTTGGCAAATGACGCAGCGGAAACTTTAGAAAAAATATTAAATTTTAATTCTTATTTATTAAAAACTGTTTTGTTAACTGACTGTGGCTATGGCTAGCTTTTTTTAATTCAGGGAAATGTTTTTTTTAATTTTTATTTTACTACTACTTGTACTGTTCAAAAACAAAAAAAAAAAAAAGAAAATCAATTCGAGTTTCTCTTTCTTTTATATAAAGCAGATATAATAGAGAATAAGAAGGAAATAGCGGTGAAAAAAAGAGAAAGAAAAACCGAATGAAATGCCGAATTTAACATCGCATGAATGTATTTCGTTTTTCAATTGTTTAATTATATTTATGTATTTGTTATGCTATTATGTGCATAGATTGTGTTTTCCTTCTTTTTCTTTATTTAATTTATATATATATAAATATATATATAGGTATAAATAAAAATATTCATACATGCACATAAAAAATAATAAATAGATAGATATGCGACAGATGTTTTTTCTTTCAAAACTATACAAAATTTAAAAAATCCCACTCGTCGCTTCGCCCCAAAAATGAAAAATATTTTCTTTCATACATTTTAGTTTTTGGGGGAGAGCTTAAGTGTATATGTTACTTACATCTTTCTTTTCCATAAGGAAAATTTTTATTTAGAAAGTATGTAGTTTAATTTTTATTACACTTACAAATACATGTACATATATACATACGTTTATGAATACCTAAAGAATGATATCATGCTTTTTAGCAAAACTTTTGTGTTTTTTAAGAACATAATATATTTTTGACCTCAAAAGAAAAAAGTTGAATGCGTCATACCTTGTTTTTACTGGAAAATCATTTAAAATTTAAAAATGAACATTGATCAAGAAGTGCAAAGATCAAATAGTTAAAACTCTTGCATTGGGAAGTTAGCATAATATTAACCTTTAAATTTTGTTATTTTAAAATGTCAAATCAACAACAAAACATGAATTTTCCTGTTTATCTAAATATACACAAGCAGTTATCGGACATATTGTATTTCAATTGTCTTCTATATGTAGTTAACACCACCCGCATATACATGAGTATAATGTGGACAAAGAAAAACTAACTATACAAACATACTGTTTTATTCCAGTTAATTGTAAAAAAAATCAATTTGGTATTAGTAAAAATAGAAAATCATGGAAAATATAAAAAGGGTCTTTTACTTATACTTTTGCACTTCAGATTTATACATTTTCAATTTCCACCAATTATGAAACGAAACGATGAGATCATCCATTTTAGAACACAATATTTACAAGAAAAAAGTTTGAGAAGCTTTGCTTATTAACATTGAAGAATATGATAGTAGATCATGTTTTATATAAATTTAAAGGGGGTGTATTTAATACAATTTTATAATACTTTAATCCCCTGTCTTTAGGTATTAAATTCACATATTGAGGGAAGATTAATTACTTTTCATATTTTTACTGTACTGTAAGTAACTTAACAAAACTACTTTTTGAGAGGCGGTGAAAAAAAAAAACAAACAAGATAAATTGACCAAAATACCAAAAAAAAAATATGTGGCACATGCGCAATTTAAAATGCCAAAAACTATTTTGTTAAAAAGAGATGGATAGATTACCCAAAAATAGTTTTTTTTTTAATGCGATAGAAAATGGAGGACGTGGAAACAAGGAAAATTCACGAATTTGTAATTATGTAGCACATGCATGATTTCTTAAAAGCTTCTTATAATTTGCTAAAGAAAATTGCATTTTAGTTTAGACAGCAATAAACTTCAAATTACGAATGTTCAAATTTTATAAACATTAATAAAAATTATAAATGAACATAATATGGCTACCGCCGTTTTTTTTAAGCAAGAGCCCAAAAGTTATAAAAAGCAATGTGAAAATATGAATTTCATGATGGCGTCATAATGTTAAGAATAAAAGCTTTTTTAGATAGTTTCTAAATTAACCATTTAAGTTCTGTGTAAATTTGTACTCTGCTCTAATCGATATTTAAAACTTATAAAACATTCTTAATCAACAAATAACATTTTTATCTAAACTTAATTACGAAAACTTTAAATAATTTAGAAAATTTTCCTCACGCCATTTTTTATTTACTACAAAAAATTTTCATTTACCTTTGTTAGCATTTAGCATAGTCTTATTTTCACTTTACTATTTTTTGTTTACTATATTTTTTTATTTCCAACATAAATAATTTTTCACTTTATTTTATTGAGATTTAGAAAATACAATCATTTTATCACAAAAATATATTTTTTTAAACCATTGGTAATTATAATTTTCACAAACGAAAACCAAACTTTTTCTATTTATTTTTATTTTTTTAATATTTTTTGACTGTCTGCTCTCGTGTTTTGTTCTCTCGGCGAGCAGTGATCGTATACTTGCGGTATATGGTCGATACCCCAAGGTCTGATCACGTCAAGGTGTTAACAGATGTTGCTTTATACATGGTTGGATGATAATAAATTTATTTGATCTGGTAATATTTTGGAATTTTAAATAAAAACAAAATTAAACCGTTATTCTATTAAAAATACAAACGAAGATCAATAAAAAAAAGCTTTTTACAATATCCGACAATTTTTGACAGTTTTAAATTCTCTTTTCTTCAGAAGCGAATTAATTCCTAAAAAATGATCAATTTGTTATTCGTCATTTTTGAGCAATATGAACGAATGAATGAAAGAAAGCAACCATTTAACAATTTACAACAATTTAAAAATTTACCGGTATGTTTCAAAAACTTGGGACTTGTTCAGTTTCTGATAATTATTCTAGCTGTAATAGTTATGACATTATTTTGTATGCAATCAAATTAACATAGCCATTACTTGTAAATTTGACACTTCTGTAATAATATTCATAAACAAAAGCACGCAGTAACGATAATTAAGCCGTATCACGTTAATTTTCTCTAAGGACGTGTTCGAAGTTTGTGATAATTATTCCAGCCGTAATAATTATGACATTATTTTGTATGCAACCAAATTATTACAGCCACTACCTGTTGTTAATTTGACACTTTTGTAATAATATTCATAAACAAAAGCGCGCAATAACAATAATTAAGCCGTATTACGTTATTTTATTTCTAAAAAAAATAGTACAAATAAAACTTATTACAAAATATGGAAGAGAAAATTATTTCACTCCTGTCAAAATTATTACAAAAACAAAATTATTACAAACTTCGAACACGTCCTAAAAAAAATAGTACAAATAAAACTTATTACAAAATATGGAAGAGAAAATTATTTCACTCTTGTCAAAATTATTACAAAAAAAAAATGTTACAAACTTCGGACACGTCCGATATTTAGTAATAGGTTTTATTTGTACTATTTTTATTAGAAATAAATTAACGTAATTATTGTTATTGCGCGCTTTTGTTTGGCGCGTTTTGTAGTGGCTGTGATAATTTGGTTGCATACAAAATAATGTCATAATTATTACAGCATTACGACGTGTTCGAATTTTGACAGGAGTGAAATAATATTTTCTCCCATATTTCGCAATAAGTTTTATTTGTACTATTTGTTTTAGAAATAAATTAGCGTAATACGGCTTGATTATTGTTATTGCGCTCTTTTGTTTATGAATATTATTACAGAAATGTCAGCAACACGTAGTGGCTGTGATAATTTGGTTGCATACAAAAAAATGTCATAATTATTACAGCTGGAATAATTATTACAAACTTCGAACACGTCCTTAGGACGTGTTCGAAGTTTGTAATAATTATTCCAGCTGTAATAATTATGACACTATTTTGTATGCAACCAAATTATTACAGCCACTACGGGTTGTAATTTTGACACTTCTGTAATAATATTCATAAACAAAAGTGCACAATAACAATAATTAAGCCGTATTACGTTAATTTATTTCAAAAAAAATTGTACAAATAAAACTTATTACAAAATTTCAAAGAGACAATTATTTCACTTCTGTCAAAATTATTACAAAAACAAAATTATTACAAACTTCGAACACGTCCTTAGTATGTATTCACAGTATTGTTTTCGCCCTACGTTTCGATGATGATTTAGACTTATCAACAAAATTATTTAATTTTTTTTTTTAACTGATCGTTTCTTGCGACGAATGACGTTTAGATTTGTTGTTGTTTTTATAGTAAATATGTACATATTTGCAAACTCGTAATTTTAGCTGAAATTTACATCCAAATGAGCACATGACAAAGCAATTGTAAAAAAAAATCTATTGGAACTTAAATTTGGTCGTAATAAATCATTAAACAAATATTTTTTTATGAAAATATTTTGATCTCAAAACCCAAACATTTTTCATCTAAGTAATGTTAAATTCTTTCGGAAAAAAAAAACACCCTGAGGGTAAAAAATTTTACTCGAAGGGTAACAATTTGACATTACAAATTCTTTCTGGGAAAATAAAGCACTTTATTTTTTGCTCTAGAGCATTTTGCTTTACTCTAGATTTTTTCATAGATTTGCTTTACTCTTTACAAATACATAGAAATGTGAAATGTCAAAGTGAATTGGAAACAAAAATAAAACTCCATTTTGATATTTCATTTGTTGTTTATTGAATATTAATGTGCTAAAATTAATTGGTTTCATCTTTTTGTTATCAAAATAAAAAAAGTTTTACTCATCTGACTGACATTAAAACATAACCTCACTTTATTTTGCTCTTTTTACACCAACACAACTACAAAAATATTTTCATATTCTTTAGGAGATAAAAAAGTTACTTTATTTCGAGTAACCCGAAAGAATTTGACATAAATGTCTATAGTAATGTGTCGATAAGTTTCAAATTTTATACTACGAAAACAAAACAACCAAAAATTACAATGGTTGACAAATTTTTTTGGATTTGATGTTGTTTTCACCGCCATAGCACAGAAGAAAGATTAACCAGAATAGACATTGAAGTATAATTATTTTTGAATATTATGAATATTTTGAATATTTAATACAAATTATGCTGTCAAAACAAAACTGTCAAATAATTTCACTAACTGTACTGTTAAGGATTCTCAATTTTTATTATTTCAAATAAAAACCAGTAAACCAAATAATACATAACCCAACTTTCTCTTACCTTCGGCAAATCAAGATCAAAAAAATGAGTCCCAATTTTTCCATACAAAAACAGCGTTATGTCTCTTCTGGTTGTATTCTGTCGCCATAGCTACTACATATATTTTGTTAGTGCCACTAAATAATATTGGTGGAAAACTTGGATTTTTTCCATGAGAACGATAGGTTTTTTATATGGTAAAGCAGCATTTCTTTGCTAATATCGTGAAGAAAATCAACAAAAACTATAATCTGAAAACAAGATCGAAACGCAGAGCGAAAACAATACTGTGAATGCATACTTAGCTATGTGACGTTCCTATATCTAAACCTACAATAATTTTAAGCAGTTGAAAAACCAATACACATATAAATTTCCCATTTCCATTTCTACTAGATAGCAAAAAAAAAACAAAACAAATTACACACACATAAATAAAATAGAACACAATACACATACATTTTTTTTGATCGTCCGGCAGAATTGAGTTTAGAGTGGAAAATTTTTTATTTATTATTTTTTGATATATTTCCTATTATAAATATATTAAAATTATCATAAAAATAAGTATATAACATAAAAAATTGAAGTGTTTTGAAGTTACTTCAGAAATATAGTTAAAATTTAATTAATAAAGTAAATTTTCAATACAAAAACCCTAAATGAAAAAATAAAAATTGCGCATTTAGAAAAAAACTAAAATAAAAGATAAAATATATAGTAGCAAGTGCAAGCTCCACGTTGTTGATTACTTAATATTTAAAACAAAACCATTTTATAATAAAAATAAGTTTGTTTTCGATTAATAGCATAAATAATTAATTTTATATAATGTCGGAAATTAATTTATTATTGGGTGATTATTTTAATTTATTAAATAATGATAATACTGATAAAAATACTGCCACCTACCATGAGAACAACATAATTAACCAGAATTTTCTATCTATTGATAAGCCATCTATTGAGTTAATTAAAAAATTATGGAATGATAACAAATCGAAGGACATTAAATTGATCGATTATTTTAATTTTAATAAATTTTTAAATATTAATGATAATACTATTAAAAATAATATTTCATCGGTTTTAATTATAAACGATGGTGGTTTAAGGTTAATAGCAATTAATTCAAATTTTATTATTGAGTTCTCAAGTAATTTTATCAATTTGAATAAGGATTACATAAATGAATTGGCGGCATCAGAAAAAGCTCATGCCAATCCTAAAATTGGTACTCTAATTAAAATAAGCTTGTCGAATGGACATACAAATGAACGGACATTATCGCAATCATCGTCGATTGATGAAGGAGAGGAATTTAAAAATAATGGGAAAAAAAATTTTAATAAAAAATCAAAACGGAAAAACCGATCAATGTCCGAAAGCTATTGTGATGTTATTAAAACTGTAACAGAAAAATTTCACGAGATGAAACTGGAATCGAACAATAAAAATAATAAGATGGAGACTGAAAATGGGACTGAGAATGACTCAACGAAACCGTCAAAATTTCGAAAATCACGTAGTTATTCAGAGTCACATGACGGTGAAGATTCAAACAATCAGGATTACAATAAAATAAAGAAATACAAAGGAATTCTGAAGCATACGATTTACAATAATACATCAATGATCTCCGAAACTTCTGAAGAAGATATTTCGAATTCATTTTCCGATGATTGGATCGATAATCGTCGTAATTCGGACTGCAGTAAAAAATCTGTGCGGTTTAGTGATGTTATTAGAAAACAGTTATTTCGGTATGTTATTAAGAAATTCCAATAGAATCTTATGATCATACATTTTTATAAGAATATAAACAAATATTTTCTGTATATCTTCGCTAGGTTTGCTTTGCTCTCAACATTCTTGTGGTGTTAAAAATTTGCGATCATAATTCATTGACTTTTCTTTTAAGACCGGTTTTGTAGGTGGAATTTAAAATTCTAAAAAGGTATTTTTGTGATGTATATTTTCTTTTTTTGGCAAATCATAATTGAGAGAAATTTTGGAGATTTCTTGTTTTGGTTTAGTTTTGTTAGTTGTTGATCATAAAAGTTGATTGAAAGTTGTTTTAGTTTTAATTATCGAATAGTTTTGTTGTCAGGTTTTTTGGGTGAGGTAGTTGATTGATCTATGTTTTCTTTAGCAAAATGATATTTGATTTATATCAGTGGCAATAACCCAAAACAACATAACTCAAGGTATGAAATTCAGAACAACAGAACAAATTGTTTAAAATTCAGAACAAGTAAATCAAAAGGAACATTTTGGTATATGTATAGGCAAAACAATTTTAACGATAAATAAAAGAACCGTTAAAATTGTTTCGCCTATATCAAAATGTTCCTTTTCATGCAGTTCTGAAATTTAATAAATTTGTAAAACTACATAACTCGAGCTATGTAGTTTTGGATTATTGACACGCAACTTTTCTTTGGCATCGCTTATTTGGCTGATGCTCTGAGGGAACGACGAGGTTGTAATTAGCTCTTTTAATGGAAGCAAAATAGTACTACTTTAAAATGAAGTAATAAATAACTAAACAAAAAATTTAATTATGAATCAAGCAATTATAAATTAGCATAGGTAGAAACTGGTCAAAGAATTGGTATTAGTCCTCCTTTAAACTTCATTTCGGCATGCCGCCTGAACTGAACATAGCATTCCATGAGTATTTTAATTCAGACAGAAATAATAAAATTCCTTGGTTCTTCCATTTTTCAACACCACAAGGTTTTGGTCTTTGATGATGTGGTGTTAGGTGTTGGCTAAAAGGTTTGATTAAAGATTAAGAAAATTAATTAAATATTTGTATAACTTATTTTGAAGGTTATTTGTGCTACGTTCCATTACAAATTTAGGAAGAATAGTACATAAATGTTTTTCACTATAATAACATCACAAACTGCGCTGAACTGAAATTAACTGTAAACCTAATCATTATTTCGTTTTATCTTCCAGTGTAAATTCCAGTATCTTAGGACAGCGAAAAAAGAATCACAAAAAGAATGTAAGTCGTCGCCGAGCGCTTGATAAGAAACTGAGTGAAAGTGAAAATTCTGAAAATGAGGAGCATAAGCATCATTTCACGAAAAACATAGACAAAATCAACAACCGTAATATTTAATATTAGTATTATAGTACCTACAGTTCATTATAGTAAACCGTTTAATTCACACATGAAATAGTAATATCTTATCTTCATTTAATATCTTTTTGATTTGGTTTGTTTGATTTTTTACGTTATCAGAGAAAATTAGACTGGTCTTAAATCTTAGTAAAAATTTTAATCGAATTTTTAAGTCAACTTTTCAAAGAAAGCAACGATATTTTTAATTCACAGATTTTCTATTTTTTTTTTTTTTTTTTGAAAATTTTAAAGATAAGATGTTACATTTATAACATCCGTGTATCGCACATGGATAAATCTCACAACATTATTATAGATAATAATATTGTATAAATCCATACATATTTATATATTCATTGTTTACTACTTAGAATTTTTAATTAAGAAGTGTTTTTGAGTTATGTACCTATTATTTTCTTATTTTTTCATGCATCTTAGAAAATAATAAGAAAAAACCTAAAACAAAATAAGAAGAGTACAAGTTTTCCTAATAAGTTTATTATATACATTTAGAAGATCATTTGATTTTCACGAAACAAATATTTCGATTTTACACGTTAAATGATGATTTTAGAAAAAAAATCTAATTTGAAATTTTTTTTAGAGATTTTGGAAGAAATTTAAATAAACAAAAATTAAAATACAATCTTTTGTTTTATTTTATGTAAAGTCGATGGCACGTGAATTAAGGCATTCACCCCTATTATGACTGTCGAGTCGATCGACAGTCGACACGACTCTGTGTTGCCTTTTCCTTTTTCTTATTGTTTTTATCAAATGAAAAACGAAAACACAATACAGAGTCTTGTCGATCGACTCGACAATCATAATAGGGGTGAATTTTTATTGTGAACAATAATTTTTATTGTTGAATTTGAATTTTAGTTTTGACGGCTTGAAATGACGGTTTGCCGTTTCCGCATGGGGCGTCATCTTTACAACCAGTGATGGAAACCAAAGAATATTTGGAGCTGGTTTGGTTTTGGTTCAAAGTTAAATTCAAGTTTCGGTTTCGCGTTTTAAAATTATAGTTTTGGCTCGAATATACATGTTTTTTTGAATTTCCATTTCCAACAACGAACAAAAATGTTTGTTCATTGTTGGAAATTCATACAAACTACAGAGCAGAGGGGGCCTATTCTCGAATTTCACATCCATTTTCCACATGTGGACATCTGTCAAAATTCATAAAACTTGAATTTTTTCGGTACTAAGGGAATATTTCCGAATGGGTATAAGCATGTGCAAAAATTCCCTATATAGGAAAATGTCAATGCCGCATGTGTTTTATATATGAATTACAATTTTCGAACGTTTTTGTGTGAACTTTGACAGATGGCCACATGTGGAAAATGAATGTGAAATTTGAGAATAGGCCCCCAGGGGGCCTATTCTCGAATTTCACATCCATTTTCCACATGTGGACATCTGTCAAAGTTGTCAAAAATTGGTTCGAAAATTGTAATTCGTATATAAAACACATGCGGCATTGACATTTTCCTATATGGGGAATTTTTCCACATGCTTATACCCATTCGGAAATATTCCCTTAGTACCGAAAAAAATCAATTTTTATGAGTTTTGACAGATGTCCACATGTGGAAAATGGATGTGGAATACGAGAATAGGCTCCCAGGGGGCCTATTCTCGAATTCCACATCCATTTTCCACATGTGGACATCTGTCACAGTTCACACAAAAACGTTCGAAAATTGTAATTCGTATATAAAACCATGCGGCATGGACATTTTCCTATATGGGGAATTTTTCCACATGCTTATACCCATTCGGAAATATTCCCTTAGTACCGAAAAAATTCAATTTTTATGAGTTTTGACAGATGTCCACATGTGGAAAATGGATGTGGAATTCGAGAATAGGTCCCCAGGTTTGAATAAATTTCCAGCATAACGAACAAAATTGTTTGCTCGTAATGTTGGAAACTCATACAAACCTGTAGGTAAGGTTAAGGTAGCGGTCTAGGAAGACGGGACGCTAGGCGGCAAAATGAGATCAGCTGTTAGTATCTCGCCAAATCTAACTTTGACCAGACCTGCCGAGTTATTACACATGAAGTACTATTTGGCCATCTTTTGTTCGTTAACTTACTAGCTTCTTCCTGAAGCAGTAGTTTGCATAACGCAAGAGGCATTTCAATATCCCTCCTGCTTTTTGTAGTAATACTACTAAACATCAATGAAGATGTTTATAAATCCTGGTTCCAGAACTGCATCCACCAATGTGGTGGTCTTAAGAATCCCTCTACTACACAAAATAGATGAGGCCCTGCATTGCTGCAGGTCCAGAAAGACAGAAGCGCATTATTAAAGGTTCCTGAATATCCAAAAAGGTTACCATTGGGTAGGTAGTTTCTGTACTCGGAAAGATTTTTCGATGAAATACAATATATAAGAGACTGAAGAGCAATCTCCCCTTGCAAGACGCACGTTGAGATTTTAAGCTTTTCGTGCCTCTAATATGAGCTTCTATTTGTATTTCTAGTGTTTTAAAGAGAAAGGAAGATTAGCGCTGTGGTCTTTGGAACTGCAGGGTGAGCGTTTAGGAGTTGGTATGGCTTTTACCAAAAAAGGAAAATCTGTGCAATATGCTACTTCCTATGCAGCTAGAGAGTGACATACAAATAAATGAAAATAAACTGGCAGATGTAGGCGAACTAATGAAAAAGCATTTTGGTAACGACTGCCGAAATCATTCATTTTTAGAATTTTGTAAAACATAACAAGACAGTACTCCACAAAACGTTATTGACGAAGAGGTAGAGCTATGAGAATTGCAGGAAGCAGTAGGCGGACTAATCGTTTAATTTTATTTAATTAGTACTATTTTGTGATGGATTATTATGATTATTGATTAATTTTATATAATTAATACTTTTCGTGATGAATTATTTTGATAATAGGTATATTATTTATTTTTTGTTAAATTTATACTTACCTTTTTATAATGAATTTTTATTTTACGTTTTTTAATAAAAATGACTGTGTTTCAAATAAAAATTATTTAAAGTCTAAGTAGTCGTTCTCAAGTTTAAATTGTTTTCAAAACTACACCCATCCCCCCGATTTACACAAGTCTTCTTGTTGATCGTCCAGTGAGTCTTGCAATGAGTCATCTTCTTGTACTTCCTCTTTCTCCTCCTCGGGTTCTGGGATGATTTCGGGCTCAATCTCTTGCTTTCCTGAGACCTGGATATCAAAACTGTCCAGAAGAACGTTGTGGCCATCGTCGAGATATGTGTAGCGTTTTTTTAGCTGATTTGCATGAGCAACGATCTCTCGTATATCGGTTTGCACCTTGTAATTGACCGTCCCCATTTTACACACGACTTCTCCTGAAACCCAGCGCCACTGGTTGTTGCTTAAGTGGGTTTTAACGAAAACTTTGTCGCCGATCTCAAACGTCTTTTCCTTAGCACCGTGGTGAGTGTTGAACTGCTGTTCCATCTTGTGGTTTCGTTCTACTATAGCTTTCGTAGTTGGCATGAGCAAGTCGAGCTTCGATCTTGCTTGTCGTTCCGTCATCAGCTCATGCGGCGATTTCGATCCAAGGTTGTATGATGGTGTGAAACGGTAGTGCTTAAGGAACTTTCGCAAGACTTCATTAGCGTTTCCATCCTTCTCAAGCTTCTTGAGTCCCTGTTTCAGCGTCTGCACGAACCGTTCTGCCTGACCTTTCGATTGCGGATGATAAGGCGCTGTGGTGATATGCTCGATTCCTCTTTCTGTGCAGAATTGCTTAAATTGTTCCGATTTGAATTGCGGTCCGTTGTCAGAAACGATTGTTTTGCAATCGCCGTGTCTTGCGAAGGCTTCTTCGAGCTTATCTGTTGTTTGCTGGGACGTCGTGCTCTGCATCTTGTAGACTTCTGGCCATTTTGAAAAGGCGTCGATGATGACAAAATACCAGAAGCTGTTGACTGGACCAGCGAAGTCGACGTGCAATCGCGACCACGGCGCTTCTGGAATCGGCCACGACTGCAGTTTAGCTTTGATCGGTGAAAACGCATTCGTTGCGCAATTCACACAGGTTCGAACTGTTTTTTCGATGTCGTTGTCGAGCGATGGCCAGGAAACTTTCTGTCGAGCTAATAGCTTCATGCGCTCAATGCCAAGATGACCTTGATGCAGTTCTTTCAGTATTTCGCTGCGGTAGCACTTCGGAATTATGATGCGATCACCGAAAAAAATGCAACCGTTGATGACTGTGAGCGAATCTCGTCTTGTGAAACAGTCTGCAGCCTCAACGTCAGGAATTTGCTCTCGTTTGCGTGGCCAACCCTTCTCAATGCAACTTGTCATTACCTTCAACGTCTCGTCTCGACTTGTTTCGTACTGAATAGCTTCGAAGGTTACTGGCAGCTTCTTGGCGGTGTCGATAGCGAAGCAACCTAGTGAGTCTTCTGCAATGATCTTTCCAATGACGACGTCTTCGTCAGGCTTCTCGTGTTGACTAATGAGTCGAGAGATGAAATCTACGTATGCGAAGCTGTTCGTGTCGACGTATTTGATTTCGAAGTCGTATGCGAGCAATATCAACGCGTAGCGTTGAAGGCGGCTTGCCGTGTGTACCGGAATTCCCTTCTTATTCCCGAATATTGCGAGCAAGGTTTTATGGTCAGTCTGGAGCTCAAATTTTCGACCATAAATGTAGCGGTGAAACTTCTGAAGGGCGAATGTGAGCGCCAGAGCTTCTCGTTGGATTTGCGGGTAGTTTTTTTCTGCTGCTGTGAATGAGCGTGCGGCATGCATTACTGGGCGCAACGACTTACCGGGCATCTCATGCATTAGACTTACTCCCATTCCATAGCTTGAAGCGTCAGCGGCAACGATCAACTTCTTAGTAGCCAGAATTGTCTTGAGCTCGTCGAAAGATTCTTGATGTTTTGTTTCCCATGCAAACGTGATATCATCTTGAAGAAGCTCGTCTAATCGGCCGCGATGTTTCTTTATACTAGGAATGAATTTTCCGTACCAAGTGAATGCTCCTAGAAATGCCTGAAGTTGCTTGACTTCTGTTGGAGGCGGAATGTTCTGAAGCGTCTTGATCTTTTCTGGGCTCGGTTTAATGCCGTTAGTGTCGAATATGTGGCCAAGAAATTCGAGTTCTTTCTGACGGAACCAACACTTGTCGATTTTGAGGTGGAAGCCGTTCTCCTGAATGCGGCTTAAAACTTCGTACAGATTCTTGTCGTGGTTGTTTTGATCTGTTCCTCCCACAATGAAGTCGTCGATGAACGGAAAGGCGCCCTTTGCTCCGCTCATCATGCTGCTCACAAGTCTTTGGAAGATTCCCGGTGTTGGCTTGACTCCTGGCTGCAACCGATTGACTTTGAAAAGTCCGCAGTGAGTGTTGATGGTCATCAGCTTCTTTGAGTCGTCGTCGAGCTCGACTTGAAGCAACGCGTCTGAGAGGTCGATTTTGCTAAAGAGTTTGAATGGCGATAGCTGAGCAAAAATCTCGTCAGGCGTTGGCAGTGGAAATTGTTCCGGTTCAAGCGAATCATTTAAGCCAGTTGAGTAGTCGGCGCAGATTCTAACGTCCATCCTTCTTCTTGACAGCGACGATTGGTGCGGCGTATGCTGAGTATCGCACGGGCCTAATCACATTTAAGAGCTGCAACCGTTTGATTTCGTTCTCGATAGGCTCCATAGCGGCAAACGGAACTGGACGGTTGTTGCGGAAATTTGTTTTGCACCTGGTTTGAGCGTCAGCGATGCCTTTTGGGTGCAAAGACCGAGCGAATCGCTGAAAAGGGCTTGAAATTTCATCCTCAACTCGCTTGAAAACTGCTGTGAAGCGTCGAGTCGGACGTTGTTGCAGATGCTGGCGATGGGAATATTCCATAGGTCGAGAGCTTCCATCCAGTCGCTGCCGAGGACGTTCAAGCTTGAATTTGCGACGTAGCATGGGCCGATTTCTTCTCGTCCGTGGAGCTTCAATCGTGCGGTGAATTTTCCGAGCATCGACACCTGATCGCCTGAAGCGCTGATTGCTTGCTCTTCGCATGGCGTCAACGGCGGTTCACCAATCTTTTTCCAATTTTTCTCGGATATAATTGTCCAGTCGGAGCCAGAATCCAGTTGCAGGCGAAGCTAGTGATCATCGATGGCTGGTTCAACAAACTTGCGGGTAGAGATCGATGCTGTTGTGACTGCCAGACTTTGACGACGTTCTGATCTGTGGCTAGGTCTGCTTGGTCTTGATCGGAATCTGCGCAGGAATTCGGTCGCCGAGGTACAATGGCCAGCTTTGTGACTCTTTACCTTGCAAGTATCGCAGATTTTGATCTTGTACGGGCAATCCTTATGCCAGTGGCAGTCACCGCAGAAGTAGCAGTTGTTAGGAGGCGTGTCCAATTTTTCTGTTGATTTGTGTGTGGATTTCTGCCGACCTTGCTGTTGCTGTCCTTCTTTCTTTCTGAACATCTGCATCACTTCGCTTCTCAGTGCTGAGTTGGAGTGTTGGACCATCAATTTCTCGTCTTTGAGACAAGACAACCGCTTTGCTAGCTCGCAGACATCGTTTAGCTTCAATCTGGTCACTGTGTCTGGATTGGCTGCTGCTGCACGGGTTATTTCGACTTCCTCGAGCTTAATGAGAAGTTTTTCGAGAATGAGTGAGTCTTCAGCTCCCGTGAGCGCTTTGACGAACATGAGAACCTTAAAATCATCGGCTGTGCACGTGGCAATCTCGGATTTTTCGCACTTCCTGTTGACTTGGCTTGCGAAATCGTCCCAATTTTCTCCTGAACCTTTAGCGATGCTCAAACACTTGTAGCGGAGTGTGAAGACCGATTCTTTCCGTCCGAAAATCTTTTTCAGCTCCTCGACTGCTCTCTCGAAAGTTATGGTTTGTATGGTCTCTGGCAGGATGCGGTCAGCGAAACGTCAGTACTCCGAGGTTGACAACTTCTCAGTGAGCAAACTCACTCGCTGGCGGACCGTCAATGTCTGTGCTTCCTCTGTGAAGATGTGCTCGTATCGAGCGTACCAGCGGTCGAACGTTTCACCGTCTTCCGGGCAGTAGCCAAATTTTTCCATTCGATCGGACAGGTGCTTGTGTATTTGTGCCGCTGCTGGTCGATGAACTGCATCCGCTGAATTTGCTGGCGGAGCGTTTCGCTGCTGAACCATTTGTTCCATGATTGCTGCCATTTGTCGTTGGTTTTCAGTCTGAGCTTCCATCAACCGTTTGATGAGTTCTTCCATGATGCCGAGGTTATGCTCAATTGTCAAAAAAAAAAAAACGTAAAATTCGCTTTATCCTCGTCGCCACTGTTGTGATCCTGGAGATGGTTCTATTCAGATAAATGATACACCAAGGATTACTGACAGTATATACTTTATTTTTAGTTTGTGTGTAACTTGTCGTGGTGAAAATCCTTCTGCTGTTTTTTCCATATGACCTCTGCCAGGCGGGGTATATCCCGCCTTGCTAGGATAAGGTCGTTCAGACTGTCATCGTAACAGAGATATGTACATACATGGAAAAAAAAACATCAACAATTTAGCTCGACCGAGCGACTTTTGTTGACAAATCGAACAGTTTGCCAGCAGAGAGCATCTTTCATTTTGGTGAATCGAAAACCACATAAAGGTCGTATGTGCTTTTGTAAAGGATTTCAATACCTATTGTACTTCTCTCAATTCTAATAAAAAAAGTATGATCCGACTGTAGATCAGAATTTTTAGCATCAAATATTCCACATTCTTTAGTTAAAAACTACAAATCAACTTTATTATAAATTCAACATTCAGAGAACGACTATCAATCATTTTTTAAGCAATACATGTCCTTTTGGTTTAAGAGGGCTTGCCACACTTGGGCTCTGATTCGTGATCTTTTTATACCTTTCTTTTGCAAAGTTAACTTCATCAATATATTGTACGACTTTAGCCGCTAATTCTCGTTGCTGTAAAATTCTCTTCTTCTGTCGAATCTGAATAATAGAATACACTTTAATGTTTCTTAGTTCACTATAAAAATTTATTTTGCTTACTCCAAAAGGAACTGGACGTTCATCTAGAAATGAATAATCTGGTAAATTGACGAGCGGCCCATCAGAATTGGGATTCTTTGGTAAGCGTTGCTTACTACGCCACTGTTGGTCTAAATTTAAAGAATTGTTCAATGATATACTACGTATTAATAATATGTTAAAACCACTTTTTATATTTAATTCATTTTTTAATAGATAAGGTATTTTTCCTAGCAAATTTTTCATTTTTGACAGACAACTATAATGTGGTTTTCCACTTGCAACCAAAAAACTGACTCCGAGCAAAACACGAGCGAAAATGACGGTTTCCTGATCCCGGTATAAAATGTCAAAAACTTCATTTCTTCGTTCTGTTTTGGTCTGTCCAAGTCCAACTGGAAAATCACAATTTTTTCAGCATGACAATACCAAGGCTAACAAATAATTGTAGGTTGGTTGAAAGACTAGCAAATATTTTAATACATGTTTGCTGATTATTAATAAAGTTTTTAAACAAACCAATCCTTTGTGTTTTAAATTGAAACCAATTGATTAAAGTTCGTCGATTTTATATACATATGTATTTATATTTTTATATTTTCAAAAATAATTATACCTTATATAATTGAATATCTCTTGTTTAAAGTGGCGTAAAATTTTGTTAATCGTCATCACTTGTCATAATATTAATACGAAAAATTTTCAATACCTAACCTACTGCAAAGAAAACGAAAAATTTAAGTTTATTCGTTTTTATTTTTCAGTTAAGTTATAAATTAAAACGTGCATTAAATTCTTTGTAATGAATACAAAAACAAATATAGCTGAAAAGAATTCTTCAAATACTAAGAATCCACAAATAAAACCCATTTGGAATCGGGCTATCACAGCTAAATCAGAATGGCCCGATAAAGTAAATGATTCGATCTTTTTTCTTTAGAATTATTTAAAAACAAACTTTTTCATTTCAGGAAGAATTTTTAGATGTTATTTATTGGTCTAGACAAATTATTGGTATAATCCTGGGTATTATATGGGGGATAATACATTTGAAAGGTTTCATTGGATTGATATCGTGAGTTTCTTTAATCCAAATAAACTTTAAAGGCCCAAGATTTGTATGTCTATTAAATATGTATTTTTAGATTTGCTGCTATTAATAGTGGAATTGTGTATCTATATAGTATGAATTTTCAATCAGTCGACGAAGAAAATTACGGTGGTATATGGGAATTAATAAAAGAAGGTTTCATGACTTCATTTGCCGGATTTCTTGTTACATGGATAATCTTTTACTCCGGGCTGCATTTTGATAGTGTTTAAGATTTAAGTATAATTTGATAAATTATGGTTTACACGTAATAAAAGAGGATTAAACATATTCCAAAAAACACCTCTTGCTGTCGTTTCTATTTATAATTTGCTAAGTAATGTAGATGTCATTTTACATTGTATCTTGCAGAGCAAAATTTTTTGACTTTTGACTATTTACCATGTTTCCATGTACCGAGTTCAAATAGGTTTAGGTTTCGTTGAAAATATGGCGGCGCTAACCCGTACTGTTTCCATGAACAGAGTTCGACGATAGGTCCAGTACCATTGCAGCGCCACATCCTTCAAAAGGAGATGTAAATCGAGTAAGACCGCGCTAGCGAACGCCTCTTAAATTCGGGATTAACAGGGAAATGTGGATTATCGTTTTGAACAGGAGCCATATTTAACGTACTGTTATGCAGATCAGTTGTTTTTGGAGAAAAATGAATATTTTCCAGCCACAGAGATGAGCGCTCTTTAGGAACAGGTGCTACTGGAGGAAGAACCAATCCAGCCAAATTGTTCGGCTGCATGGACGCTGACTTTTAAATGGTCCAGACATAGCAGGATATTAGGATGCGTGCAACGGAACATCGTTGGGCTGAACTTTTAATGCCGCATCTACAGACTGATTCACTACGTCCTTTGGCTGTGTATTTTATATGGCTTTAAGTTGGTTGGTCAATAATTGAACTTGGGCCATCAAAGAGCTCACCAACTCCGACTGAGTATTACCTCCAGCTGATTGAACTGGAATAGAGGTGATACTGCTTGGTATTGTTACTCTCGATTCGCCGCAGAAGCCGGGCGAGGGTACCGCCAAGGAAACCTTGACACCGCCTTCTGATTCCTGAAACAGTTCGCCCGATCCAAAACCCGAGGGCTTCTTTTCTTCGAGATTCACCATTCGATCGCATCCACCAATTTTTGGCTGCTTCGATAGACTGATTTAACACAGCGGTATTATTTAAACATTGATTTAATGCCGTTAACAGTTTGATACTGGGATCCAAGATTTCCTGAGTCTGACCTCTTTAAGTAGGAGGCTAAGTAGCCCGTTCTAATCGACCCTGAACAAGTAGTAACCGCGAACGAATGAATCGAGTTGGTCTCCGGATTGTAAATATACGATCTCAATAAATAACTGTTGAAAATTCTATAGTTTGGATTGAAACACGGTAATCTCGGCGTCGGCTTTTGCCTAGCTCGTGGATGCATTTTGCGCGGAGCCTCCTTCGTTCCATTTGTCTCAGCCCCTAAGGAAATCTTTAGAGCGCTCAAAGCCCCCGCGGAATCTGTTGGAATGAATCGAGTTAGACATTCGACTTCCACCTCATCGGACAATGACAGAAATTAAACAATTAATCACTCAGTAATGTAATTTAAGTCAAATGAAATGTTGAGAAAAAGTAAATTTGATTGAACCAAGAAGTAAAGAATTATCGCCTATGCCTAAGTAATAAAATTAAAGCTAAAATAAAAATTTCCAAAACACCAAAAAAAATTATAAATAAATAGATTTATTCACGTCGCCCAAAAATTTCAATGCTGGTAACTGGTTTGAGCGATCCCGCGCGATCGAACAACGATAACGCCGGAACACGCTAGGAAAGCTCCCCTTGTAGGCAGTCGGGATGAAACTAAAATAATTGAATTGAAATATACAGCAAATTAATGTAAAGGTACGTAGAATCTGAAAATAAAAGAGGTAGGGCTAAACTCAGAATGAAGAAAGATTGAAGTTCAACCACAATCATACGCCACATGGCGGAAAATGGAAAACTCACTCATCCGACGAACTGAGAATAGGGATTAGCACTCACATCCATACGAACTCAAAAAGCTATATGCTGGTTGCAGTTACAGATGTGGAAGCTAACCGGACAAGGAATTCCCTAAGGTTTGAACGCGACTGTAACGAAATCCTAAGATTTCGTTAGCAGACACGGGATCAGAGGTCTGGTGCGGTCAAATAGTTGGCTAAAGCTCTCGGTGTATCGTGGAGGTTTCCAGACATAATCCCATGCTTGTATAACAGCATGAGAAAAGGAATTAAATAAAAGACAAACGCCCTTAGGAGCAAAAGAAAATAATAAACTGGGTGCTGTCGGTCGAGATGACAATCCGGAGCCGCTCGATCACCGACCAGAGTCTGCTAGACTGCAGATATCACTCCCTCATGGTGTGACAACATTTTTTTTTCTTTATTTAATATTACAACTGATTTACAAATCATTTAGTAATTTATCTTTCTTAAATGAAGATTCACATTTGACGGGCAGTAGCCCAATGGTTAATCCCATTTGAATTTACATAGTAATTATTTTTCTCTATCCTAATTAAATACAACTGCCCAATTCCAAAGGTTTCTGCCTTTGAAGTCTTCTTACTGCATTGGTGGTATCCAACAAACTTCGTATGTCTGCATTTTGGTGCCGAGATATCCGCTGAATGTGTTTCTTCGCATGATTTTGTATTTCTTCACTTACATATTCCATGTTTAAGTTCCTATGGAGGTTATCGTTTCTAATGTACCATGGCGCGTTTACAATGCCACGCAGCACTTTGTTTTGAAAACATTGAATCATTTGTACATTTGTCTTCTTGGTACAACCCCAAAGTTGAGTACCGTAGGTCCATACAGGTTTAAGTATTTGCTGATATAATAGCAATTTGTTATGTATTGTAAGCTCAGAGTTTCTACCTATTAGCCAATACATTTTCCTATATTTAATGTTAAATTCTTCTTTTTCTTTTTAACATGCTCTTTCCATCTAAGCTTGCAATCGAGAGTCATGCCGAGATATTTCGCTGTATTTGCATTTGGAACCGGCCTTGAATTAAGTTTCACTGGAATCCAGTTAACTTTCTGGTTTGTGAAGTTTACGTGAACCGACTTTGCTTCGTTTAGGCTAATGCGCCATTTCTTTGTCCAACTACTCACTGTGTCGGTTGCTTTTTGAAGCTTGGTCGTTGCTTCTGATATACACTTTCCAGTCGCCAGAATAGCTGTATCGTCTGCAAATGTTGCTATGGTGGCACCTTCTGTATTTGGCATATCTCTTGTGTACAGGATTACAATATAGGACCCAGTACGCTACCCTGTGATATGCCTGCTGATATTCTCTTTAGTTCAGAGTACTCTTGGTTATATTTTACACGGAAATGTCGGTCTGCGATATAAGATTTAAGAATTTGATAGAATTACTTAGGTAGATCTCGATGCAATTTAAATTCAAGTCCTTGGTGCCAAACTTTGTCGAAAGCTTGTGCTACATCTAAGAAGATGCTGGAGCATATCTTCTTATTCTCAAGTGAGTCTTCGATTATATCCGTTATTCTGTGAACTTGTTCTAACGTAGAGTGATTTTCTCTAAATCCAAATTGGTGTGGTGGAATCAAATTTCTCTCTTCTATTATTGGCTTGAGTCTCTTGAGCAGTATTTTTTCAAATAATTTTGAAATTACAGGAAGTAGTGAAATCGGTCTGTACGACTATTTATCGTTCGCTGGTTTGCCTGGTTTGGGGATCATAATTACTTCAGCAACCTTCTGAATACAGCATTCATATCTGAATACAGCATTGATACCATGAACCAATTTTCGTAGTCCCTTCTCGGGAATGACTTTTACGACTTGTCCAGTAATTAAATCATATCCTGGAGCTTTTCTTGCGTTCAAATTACAATTGATCTCATTTTTGAATTCCTGTAATGTTACACATTGAATATTATATTCAACAATTTTGCTAACTGTTATTATGTTTTCATCTGCTGTTTGCCTAGGTAACGGTTGAAAGGTGTCTTCCAAGTGAGCCGCAAATAAAATAGCTTTTTGCTTGTCGCTTTTGGCCCAGGTTCCCTCCCCATTTTTAATAGGCGGCACATGCATTTTGGTTCTTTTTAATCCCTTTGTTGCTTTCCAAAGAGAGTAGTCAGTATCTTTATGTTCGGTGAGACCATTTAAGTACTTGTTAATAGTTTCATTCTTAATTTCTTTATAAGTTGTTTTAGTTTATTGCATAGAAAATTGAGAATTTTTTTGTTTTCCGGGGCGCGTGTCCTTTGCCAGGTCTTTCTTGCCTTCCGTTTCTCTCTAACTAACTCCCTGACCTCAATAGGATAATTTTGATTCCTACGGGATTCGGTGTGACTAGCATGAGAACTTTCCCATGCTGCTTGTTGAATAGTAATGTTAAATACCTCTAGTTCGCCTTCAGCATTGTGTTTTAATCGGCACTCGTAGATTAATTTGCATTTCAATTAGTTCTTGGAATAGGTCCCAGTTAGTTCTATTATTTGTTAATAGGCAGGTTATCCTTATTAATTATCATTGTGCTGAGTGTCATGATAACAGGTGTATGATCGGAATATATCCCTTCGCTGTTTTCGATGCACATGTAATCCTCGAAGATCCCTTTCGTTACATAGAAGTCAATGAGATCTGGTATTTTATTTATATCAGCAGGCCAGTATGTTGGTTTACCTCCAGAGTGGAACTCGCAGTTATTTATTCGCCCGGCTACGAATAGCTCTTTTCCTTTATGGGTTGTAAGTCTTGATCCCCAATAGGTGTTTTTTGCATTAAAGTTACCACCAATAATAAAATTGGATCCTAGTGATCTAAAGAGTCTATTATAATCTTCTTTGGTTAGATTTTTGCGTGGAGGGCAGTAGATAGAGGAAATACTGTATTCATTATTATTGTTAGTTTCAACTTTTATGGTTTTAACTTGCATACTTTCTTCTTCTATACTAGGTTCTACATAGTGTTTGAGATTCTTTTTCACTATTACTGTTGATCCTCCTCTGGGTTTTCCTCCTGGGTGAACAGCATGGTAACATTCATAATAACGTATTTTAATAAATGATGATTTTGTCAAATGGCTCTCCGATATAAGGCATATATCTATTTTTTCTAAATTTAGAAAAATTTCTAGCTCTGGAACATGTTGCGCTAGTCCGTTCGCGTTCCAGGTGACAATTCTTAATGTTCTGCTCATTTTAGTATATGAGGGCTGTTGCCTCGTTCAAGGTTTGATGCATATCTAGACGCTTATATAAAGCTTCTAGACCACGTTCTTGCTTTGCTACCCGTATATTTATGGCTTCTATGCTTCGACAAATCCTTTCAAGGGGGTTATCATTCATAGCATTAGATGATTGCTGTACAGAATTTGTGAATAACTTTTCCGCTCTGTACCTATACCTGGTGGTTTTGGCTCCGCTTGGGTTTTAGTTGGTTTCTCTTCTCTGGTAACCCTAGGGTTTTGAGGAAACTGTTGCATTTTGTTTCTTAGTCTTTGAAGTTCTTTGGCTACTTCACAGCCTCTATAATTTGCAGGATGATGCCCTTTACAGTTTATACATTTTGCAGGTGAGTTTCTACTTTCTGTACACTCTTTCGCTTTGTGTTTTCCAGCACATTTTACGCATCTTGGCTCCCGTCTGCAATATTTTTGCGTGTGATTGAAACCTTGGCATTTTTTGCATTGAGGTATTAGCCTCGTGTTTTTCTTTAGCGGTTCTATTTTAACCCTCATATTGAGAATCGTTTTGATGTTGAAGATGTTTTCAACTTTCTCCTTTTTGTTAAACGTAAGCATGAAGAGTGGAAGCCCCCTTTTTTAACTTGATTGTTCTCACCTCTCTCTCATTTTAGGATGTTTACTGCATCTTCTATTTGCAGATCTCTTGCCTTTAGGTCCTCAATTATGTCCTCCTTCATACACGTTGGATGAAAGCCTCTGGCCATAACCTTAATTGAGCGTTCGTTTTTATCTTCGTACGTGAACCATTCTTTACCTTCCGCATTGAGTTTTGTTGCTAGAGCTATATATGTATCGGAATCTGGTGTATTGATTTTCCACACGTTATTGTTTAGTGACACTATTCTATATTCCTTAGATGTCACTGATTTCATTATAGATTGTATACTAGCAAATTCTGTTATGCCGATTACATTAATTGGCGGAGGAGCCTTTTCTTTCGGTACAACCTTTTGTTGCCGATTTTGTTGCTGTTGCTGGTGAGCTCGTTTGGTATTAGTATCACCAGTTACTAATATATTAGCTTGCGAATGATCTCCAAATTCAGGCGAGAATTCTGCTTTTCGTTTTTTGGTAGGTTTTTTCTTCCTTTTCAGTACCCAATCTGTTTCTCTCATGAGATCCTCTTCATCAGTATGGAACTCATTGTTATAACTGGTGTGAGTACTTGTTTCATTATAACAAGTTAGCGGGTTTTCAGAAATCTCCATTGGTTTGGGCTTCTTTAATTCTTCATTTTGTTTTTTAGTTTTTCAATTTCGCTTCTTAGTTGGGTTAAAAGTACATCTACTTCACTGAGTTTTCGACAGAGTTCAGCGTTTTCGTCTTTCTGCTGATTTGCAGAGTTAGTATGATTGTTTGGTGATCTTAACAACATTGAACTTCTTTCGAATGGGTTTAGCAATGATTGGCTCACCCCAGAATCTAGTGAGCCAGCCTCGTAAGAGGGTGGATTAGCCAACTGGGCAGTTGGTTTACCACCTGGGGTATTGTTTTCTTTTTGTGTTGTATTCATTGCTTTAAAACTGGTTATGTATCAACTACCAACCTAACCAGTACAAGTTGGTAGTGGGTCATTGAAGAAAACATCTTTTGCTATGTTCTCGGTGGTCGGTTATTCCGCCGTATCTCGGTCGCCAGAGCCTCGTTAATTAGCAGGAAGTACCACGTTCAGGTGAGATTGGCATTTGGGCTAGTATATTAAGACCATCTAATAACCGGCACCCCTTACCCCCCAGCGAAAAAAATGACAGTAAATAAAAAAATCCAAAAAAAAACCCTAGAAAAATCACTAAAACAATAAGCACTCACTAGTAAAATAAACAACGGAACTATTATGAATTATTACAAAAAAAAAAACAAAATGAACGAAAATGTAACGTTAGTATTTATTGTGTCCAGTGGCCCTATTCTGGCTATTCCCTGGGAATTGGGAATTGGGAAAAATATTGCTATATTTTAAAACTTCAACTATTCCCAATTTCTTATTCCCCAATTCCCAAAAGTGTATTCTGTCATAATTGGGAATAATCCACTGCGAAAAAACACTATTTCAAATTTTGCAGCCGCCATTATTTAAAAATTTTATTTTCTACATATAAAACAAAAACTTTACCGATACTACGTTTTAAATAAAATAATGAAAATACACAAAATAACCAGTTACACAAAATAGCCAGTTAACTGAAAAAAATGATTCGAAAAGAAAAATTTTGAATAACTGAGAAGATACATTAATAACGGAAGAAAAGTGAAACCATATGTGTATGATCACGCCACCACAATAGCTGAAACCTAGAAAGTTATATAATGAAGAGAACATATAACGAAAAGAAAATATAATAAAAGAAAATTCGAAAACTAATCAGTCAAATTTGGCTCACAAAATTATAAAATTATTAGAAATAAAAAAACCTTCAAAATTTTGAGACTTAGGTTGATCCACACGATGTGTTTTCAGTTATGTTTTAACAAACGAAAATATATCAAAAAAAATACAAGCGTGTTTTAAAATATCGAAATTGAAAATCGCATCCACACGTGCATTAAAAACAATTGTGTTTTGCAATATTAATATGGACGGTAATAGATTAGTTTATGGCCAGGCGACTTTGATTTCTTTAGATTCACTCTAATACCTACAATTAAAATAAATAAAAAGGAAAAATTACGGTCAAAACCATGGTTAATGACATTTGTTTAATTTTTTGTGGTTATACCATAGAATAACTACTAACTAGTAGTTATTCTATGGTTATACCCTGTCTAAAATCATACCAAAATGGATAAATCATTTTCGAAAATTACATATGTGTGGAAACATACGCTATCACAAAAGCAAAAATACAACATGTGGCCATACAAAATTGTCACATGTGTTGACACATTTGTAAAAATATTGGTAAAAACACGACGTGCGGATCTACCTTTACTATATGATCAAGAAATATTAGAATTACGTTAATAAGCAACAAAAAAAAACTAACAAAAATTGTATGACTGCAAGATGAAATACAAATTTACTTTTTTTTTTAAAAATGATATGACCAAAAAATTTTATCCGCCATAGTTTTCGTTTTCTCGCAAATGAAAATACCTTATCTTAGATCAGCCCGATCTGATTACGCCGCCGAGGCAGGTTCCCCTCAAACACCGACTAAAACCCCGTTTGAATGACGGGGTTGCAGCTATCGCACTTTCCAAAAAAATTTAATGATTTATAAACGGGAATGATATTCTGTATCGCAAATCATTTGTGTGCCAAATAGAAAAGGGAAACTTTTCTTTTCATCGTTATTTTACAGATCAGCACAATTAAGAATTTTTTTCTACAATGACAATAGGTATCACCAAAAACCAACCATCAAAATTGGTTTTCTTTATTTGTTTCACAATTATAATTGTAAAGTTACCCAAAGTTTATTTCAGAAAACTCCAATTATATGTAGGTTTCCATACTTATGTACAATATTATCCGTTCTCCACAACTCGCTCTTAAAACACATTGAAATCAAAAAATTTCCTTTTATTACTTTTATGTTTCCTTAAATAGCACAAACAATTTATTTAAATACATTCTTAGAAATGATAAGCCTTTTATTAGTCATCAAATTTATTGTCCTTTTAAAATTGTATTTATTTCTTGCACAAGACACAAAGCACGAGACACATTTAAAAAGCAAGGTAACTAACATCAAAATAGAAAAAGGGAATAAAATAACCGTTCTAGCAAACAAAACATAAGGGCTTGTCACGAGCATTTCGTATTTGCGTATTTCGTAATTTCGTAAATTTGACGTCTCTTCTGATTGGTTCTATTTATTTCTCCTAAATAAGCAAGAAACGTCAAAAACAAACAAACAAACAATGCTACTTATTTGCGTAAATATTTTCGTAAGAATGTTTTTCAGCTTGAGTTAAAATCTAAAAATTATAGATAGAAAAAAGTAAATGTTGAAATGAAGAGGTATAGATATAATTTTTTGCTGTGAATTTGTGATTATTACAAATATTTATTAAATGATTTCTATTAAATATTTAATTGAAATGCCTTCCTGCTAAGCTAAGCCGGAAAATTGTTTTGTGAAAATCAAGTACCAAAATAAAAACGCAAATTAATAAAAAATTCGTAATCTTTAGGTTGGATATTTTGTCGTTTGAGTTTTTTCTTAGATTAATTTATTAAAATTAAATTATTTTCATAAGTTTTATGTTAGTTTCATGTAAACTAGGTAGTGTTTTTCATTAACACTCAGTTCTAAAATATTTTAGCTGTTAAATAATGGATCGTCTGTGATTACTTGTGATTTTTAATAAATAGAAATAAGATACGACATATAAAATAATATGACATATAAACAATTAATTAATATAATTTACTCCAAAAAATCACTATGTAGTAATCACAGAAACATTTTTATATCCAGCAATAACCATATACGCTGAAGAAATTACGAAAATAAATAGCCCGTGAGCGTGTTTATTTTTGACGTTTCTTGCTTATTTAGGAGAAATAATTTAAACCAATCAGAACGAAGAGACGTCAAATTTACGAAATGCCCGTGACGAGCCCTATAAAAACCGCATTATGTCGCTTCTGGGTATTCTGTGGTAAAACCCTTGGTACGTTTATACTTAGGGTTCAACCTAGGTTATCTTTCCCCTTATTCATTTATTATAGATAATTTTGAATACTTTTTAATGAAACATAATCGAAAATGATTGTTTCTACACTATTTAATTCAATCGAACCTGGGGCCTTATTCTCGTGGACATCTGTCAAAATTCATAAAAATTCTCTAAGGGAGTATTTCCGAATGGGTATAAGCAGGTGGAAAAAATTCCCCATATAGGAAAATGTCCATGCCCCATGTGTTTTACACATATACGAATTACAATTTCCGAACGTTTTGATGAATTGTGACAGATGTCCGCATGTGGAAAATGGATGTGGAATTCGAGAATCGGGCCCCTGTTTATTTTTTTTTCATTTCACCAAAAACTTAGCACTATAAGTTTCCTAAGTAATTATATTGCCGAAACAAATTTTTTTATACAATTAATGTGCAAAAATTAATTAATAATAATAATGAACACCAGAAAAGAATACTTAATGGCTGGCAATAAAGCGGCACACAAATAATTAATATTTGAGATACAAAAAATTAATAAAGCGGCACAAATTTATGAGCAACAAAAAAAAATTTCTTGGCATCATAAAATAAATTTTTTGGAACAAAATTTAATAATTTGGCAACATTTATTATTTTTTGGCATTATTTGAAGGGAACACAAAAAATTATTTTTGGACATTGAATTAAAGAATTTGAGAGTCAACCATTAGAAACAAAAATGATAAATAGGCATCAAATAAAATATTTGGCTGATTACAAATGTATATACAAAAAATGTTCTTTAAGGAACCAAATAAAATAAAGTGGGGACAAAAATTATCATCAAAATTAATTTTTTGCCAGCAAATTAATATAGGGCAACCCGTGGCGTACTGCAGCTATCGGGGGGGTCACAGGTGGTGGATAGTGGACGGCCTATCGATAGGTAGGCTAGCGGTGAATTAAATAAGCCGCCCCCCAACCGCAGTCCAGCTGGTGGGAGAGTCTCAGGGAACTGGGGAGTGGTTAACCTCAGTTCATTAAATTCTGAGGGCCTATGATGCCCAGCATGGAAAGGCGAACAGATGGCGCCAGAAAACCATCGACCAATAACCACGGCGGACTGGGCGTCGTGTCCTCTCTGCACCTCCGGAGTCTCCGCGGGTGATGAGTGGGGGTACCCCTATAAACGGGTGACCCGGGGAATGGAATGGATTCCATTGGATTGGGCTCTCCATGTGAATAGGTGAAAGGGGGTGAGAATGTGGGCGGAGGGAAGGGGGTGCTGGGAGGCCGCGGTGCTAGCGAGTCGAATGGGCTGGATTAAGGTGTTAAGCGACCCGTGCTGATGATAAACTAGGCTGGGGCCCATTTAACAAAGCCCAGTCGCTAACGGAGCCCTCTGGATATCTGGCTACCTCCAGTTGTATTTAGCCTTACCTGCGTATTCGGATCTCTGCGCAGGCGGACCTCTATTTCTCCGATACTCGTGGGAATCAGATGGAAAGATCGAACACCGAAAAAACAAAGGGCACCGGCTCTCCTCAAAAGCCGGTATCAGTGAATGGGGGTACCTCGAACCAGACAGGTGGGGCCTCTAAAGTTGCAAAGGGGGTTGGCTCTAGGGCAAAATTCCCGGGAGTTAGCGGTACCAGCGCAGCATAGGGGAGTGGGACGAGAGACACTCCTCCGGCGAAAAGGCGATACAGGAATCGCCGCTCGGCATTCCGAATTCTCGAGAAGTGGGCTGCGACCCCCGAGGGGCAGCTTACGGAAGAGCAAAGAACATCAGTAGCTTGGGCAAGGAGCACTGTGGGCTGCGGAGGCTCGGAAAGGGACCACGTGTCGAAAAGACAGCGGTCCCAGGACGAGGTGGAAGTAGTCAACAGCAAGCGGGCCAAGTTGGTGACTGAAAGGAAGCCGAGCTCCAACTCAGGAACAAAGCTGTTCAGCGATGTCCTGAGGGAGCATGTGTTGATGCTAGCCGTCATTGACGAAAGTCAAGAAGATGGGAGCATCACGGCCGAAAAATGGAGGTTGGTGTATAATGCACTCAACCTCGTCTTTTTAAAGGTCCTGGGTGAAAATCCAGGACCTCCCCCATCCTGCAGAGATGCGGGGTGGTATCAAGGGCGTGTGAAGATGACTGCATGCTTGGACTCTAGATCTGTGGATCTATATAAAAAGGCTATAGCCAAAGTAGGGGAGGTGTGGCCAGGCGCAAAGCTTGCGGCAGTTAGCCGGGAGGAAATTCCCAGCAGGCCGAGGGCACGTGTCTGGCTGCCATCCGAACCGGCTAGCCCTGACGAGGCTTTGGAAATCATTCAGGCCAGTAACCCGAGTCTTCCGACCGGAAATTGGAAGATCGTCAAGCAGGAGGAGGCGAAGGGGTTCTCGAAATTATCAATTATGGTAATAAATAAGGAGTCCCTTGCCCTCCTGCACAAAACGAAGGGAGTAATTGACTTCGGTTTCGGGTCAATTACTCTCAACGTTTATAAAAAGGATGGGGCGGAAGCGCGTACGGGAGGCCAACCGGAGGATGGTGGCAACCCGCCCAGGCCTGAAGGAGGTACCAGCAGCATGGGGGGAGAAGCTGAGGGTATGGGGGAGAGTGAAGCCGGCGACCGCGGTCGGACAAGGCCTCCCTTGAAGCATAAGGAGGGGCACATAAGCGAAGGAGCTGGTGTACCGATGGAGGAGGCTGTCGGCAGCCCGGCCAGACGGGTCGGCACTGACAAGTCCTCTACAGAGGGTATGAGGGGTGGCGAGACGGGTGGATCCGGCGCACCCCAAAATACCGAGAAATAATATTCCTGCGGTAGCAGGAATATACCATAGAGATAGGTAGAGGTTAAATGGTTATGATTAAGATAACACAAATTAACCTTCACCATTCTAAGGCTGCTTCGGCAGCTCTACTCCTCAGGCTGACTAGTTCGGGTGAGGATGTGATATTAATCCAAGAACCTTGGATTAACAACAACAGGATCTGTGGCCTCAGAACCAAGGGGTATAAAATTATATCCTCTAGTAAGTCTGGGAAGATCAGATCTTGTATTCTTGGAAAAAATAATATTAATCTTTTCCTTCTCTCTCAATACAGCAATGGTGACACTACTGCAGTTAGCCTGGAAGTAGGCACTTGTAGATTCTGGCTAGTTTCAGCCTACATGGACCGGGAGAAGGAGGTTCCTCCGGATAACCTGGAGGAGCTGATCCGTAAAGCGGAACAATCAAAGGTAGGTGTGGTACTGGGAGTTGATGCTAATGCGCATCACACTATCTGGGGAAGCACAGACATTAATGAAAGAGGTGAGTCGCTTTTTGATTATTTGATGAGTACTAATCTTTCAGTGTGTAATATTGGGTGGGAACCCACATTTATTACTAGTAACAGGCAGGAGGTTCTAGACGTGACCCTTGCCTCAAATAATATTCTTCATATGGTTAAAAATTGGAGGGTGGATAAGGAACACTCCTTTTCTGATCATCAATATTTAACTTATAGCCTCGATATTCACCCTGCTACCCGGGAAGCCTTCAGGAACCCTAGAAGGACCAACTGGAGCAAATATGGGGAATTATTGGAGGAAATGTTACCGACGAGGGCTATGGAGCCCCCGACGACCGTTGGGGAGCTGGAGGACATGGTGGCTAGCGTTACTAGCGCATGCAACCGATCCTTTCGCGCTGCCTGCCCACTGGCTAAGCCTAGGGGTAGGCAAAAACCAGTATGGTGGTCCAGGGAACTGGGAACCTATCGTAAGGCTTGTAGGATAGCCTTTAATAGAGCCAAAAATACAAGGGACATTCAGGATTGGGACTCCTATAAGTAGAAACTCGGAATTTATAAGAAAGAATTAAGAAAGGCACAAAGGAGGTCTTGGAGAATCTTCTGTGATAATATGGAAGAGGTATCCGAAACCTCCCGCCTTAGGAAGATTCTTTCCAAAAGTACATCTAGTCCTAGTTTTTTGATAAAACCGGACGGATCTTGGACAGCTTCTAGTGGAGAATCTCTGGAGCTTCTCTTCGAGACACACTTCCCAGGGAGCTTTGAAGACCTGTTGGTGCGTAGCAATCATCAGGAATCACTGTCAGTAACCACAGAGGATATCGTAACCAGAGAACGGATCCTATGGGCACTGAGGGGTTTTAAACCATTTAAACCGGCTGGTCCGGATCAAATTATACCAGCGGAACTTCAAAACAACTCAGTAATTAGTCTTCCCTACCTGGAAGCTATATTCAAAGGGTGTTTGAAGCTGGGCTATATTCCTAGGTACTGGACGGAGGTCAATGTGGTGTTCATACCGAAAGCGGGGAAAAGCTCACATGTCTATCCTAAGGACCTAAGACCAATAACTCTATCATCCTTTCTTTTGAAAACATTGGAAAGGCTGCTGGATGTATACATCAGAGATAAAATAAGTGCCAGGAAGTGGGCATCGTCTCAGCACGCGTACACAAAGGGTAGATCTGTGGACACTGCTCTGCACGCCTTGGTGTCTACGATTGAGAAATCGATTAATTCGAAGGAATTCTGTTTGGTGGCCTTCCTGGATATAGAAGGCGCCTTTAATAATGTGAAAGCGGAGGCAATCAAGGAGGGATTGTCATTTTTGGAGGTGGACGTTCCTCTGATAGGGTTAATCAATTATATGCTGGGAAGCAGGATTGTTAGCTCGAAGTTGGGGGACTCCACCTTAAAGAGGCGAGTAACTAGGGGAACTCCGCAGGGGGGTTCGGTCCCCTCTTCTCTGGAACATAGTGGTAAACGGGTTACTACTTGAATTGGAGAGAGAGGGTATTGAAGTTATTGCGTACGCAGATGACGTAGCTTTAGCTGTTACCGGGAAATTCCTGGGCACGATTGTAGACGTAATGCAGAATGCGCTTACCATCGTTACGAAATGGGCTGGCAAATGTGGACTTGGTATTAACCCGTCCAAGACAGAGCTGGTACTCTTTACTAAGAAATACAAAATCCCGGTAGTTGTCCCTCCTACCTTAAATGGCACGAGACTTGCTTTTACTGATAGAGCTAGATATCTGGGCATTATCTTGGACAGTAAGCTTAGTTGGAAGCCCAACATGTTGGAGAGAATAAACAAAGCTACTATTGCTTTGTACTCCTGTAGGAACGCCATTGGTCATAGATGGGGTCTGAAGCCGGAGCTGGTACACTGGCTCTACACCGCCGTAGTGAGACCTGTACTCATGTACGGGGTGGGTGTTTGGTGGCCAGCTCTGGACAAGGTAACTTACAAAAGTAAGATTGAGAGAGTGCAAAGAACGGCCTGTATGCTTGTTAGCGGGGCATTGAGGTCGACACCGACAAGTGCCTTAGAGGTTATGTTGCACCTTCTTCCGGTCGACATTTTTGGCAAACAGATGGCGGCAAATACGGCTGTACGACTTGCAGCCGTCTCTCAGTGGAGGTGTCTTAGTATAGGACACTCTACTATCGTCAGATCGTTGAAGGATGAGCTGGCGAATCTTGACTACATTAAACCTACTCTACGCTTCGAGAAGCGATTTCGGACCTCCTTCCCTTCAAGGGAATCCTGGAGGGATAGACCGTCATCGGAAACTGAAGCGTTGCAATTCTTCACAGATGGCTCCAAGCTAGACGGCAAAGTAGGAGCTGGAGTATTCTGTGACAAATTAAATGTAAATATTTCTATTCGTCTCCCTGATTACTGCAGCGTGTACCAAGCTGAAGTCGTAGCGATTGAGGAGGTCATGACGTGGTTGAAGCATAATGTGTTATCCTCAGACGATATCACAATCTATGTGGACAGTCAAGCGGCGATCCGGTCGTTAGAATCGGTGTCTTTGGCGTCACGGGTGGCGTTGAGTTGTCACTCATCTCTAAATGAGATGGGTGAGCATTTCAACATCCAGGTAGTCTGGGTCCCAGGTCACTCGGGCGTCATAGGGAACTGCAGGGCAGATGAACTTGCTAGACATGGTACGACTCTCCAGCTGCAACCGGAAAGGGCAAGTCTGGGGATGCCTATCACAGCGCTGAGACAAGCACTTGGGAAGCAGGCGCTATCCTCAGCGGGGGAAAGGTGGTCTAACACCCTAACCTGTAGAGTTGCAAGACAAGTTTGGCCAAAGCTGGACTTGGGGCGCACTAGGGCATTAATATCCTTACGCAGACGTGAATTAAGAACGGTCGTAGGAATACTCACGGGACACTGCCTTTTTGGAGAACATGCAAGAAGGCTGGGTCTGGAGGCTAATGACTTCTGCAGAAGCTGCTTGGACGAAGAGGAGGAAGAGACGTTGGTCCACTTCCTTTGCTCGTGTCCAGCATTGGCTCTCAGAAGGCACAAACACTTAGGTAAGTTCAGGATGGACTGCCTCTCGGATCTCGAAAACATTAAAGTGTGGGACGTCTTACGCTACATAACGCTCGAAATGGTTCCAATAGGGGTAAAAGGGGATACATCCTGTGGTATCACAATGGACCGTCACCTGTCTAAGTGTGCGTAAGCAGCCACTCCAACCTAACCTAACCTAATATAGGGCAAATTTATGGGCATACAATTTTTTTTTTTTTTTTTGTAAAGAAAATTTTCTGAGGTTTTCGGAAAAATTAAGTAATACGACCTAACCTCGTTTTGCGTTATATAAAATTGGTTATTTTAAATTTTCGAATCTCTTTCGTCGATTTGTTACTGAAATGAAACTTTTCTAAATGTGCTACGAAATTTTAGGTTTGCTTTATTTGTTAGACTGGAGTAATTCCTACTTTCATTTTCATTTTACAGTGAAAATATCATTTGAATCATTTTGTTCGGCAAATAATTAGCATCCAATTAATTTTATTCTTTAAAGTTAATTACATTAAACATACATTTAAAAGTCTTTAGCTGTGAAATTGTCATACTTGCAGTCTTACTTTAGGAATTTTACAACAACAATGCCGTATATTTTCATTCCGGAATGAATAGTTTCAAACCAACTTTTTTTTGGTATAGAATTATTCTATAAATAATTTTTTTTATTTAATTTTTAATGTCAACTGATAAAAGTAAAAGACAATTTTTTTCGGTTTTTATTTTTATACCAATTTTATACCAAACTGTTCAAGTGACCAAAGTAAGGCGGCATTTGATTCTTGAGTTTAGTTGTTTATTATCCTTTGAACAAAGCGGCTCGTTTACAATATAAAATTATGTTTGTTCTTTGTTGTTTATTTGCGATTTTCATCAACAAAGGGTGAAACATAAGCGTGAAGGTAGGCGCATGCCAAAAGACTTCAGGTTTCTCGACACGCATTCTACACTTAGGCCCTTTCCCAATTACCTACTTGTTTGATGGAACCTTACTTATTCAATGTAATTTCTTATGTATTAAGTTAGCTTCCACCATATAAGTAAATAATTGGAAAAGGGCCTTTGGCTGTTTTCGAAACCAATACTTATTTCATACTTATTTATTTATTCGACGCCATCTTAAATAAGTAAGTAAAATCATTCGAATTCATTTCACTTACTTATTTTGACAGCAACAATAAAAATTTATTTGTTTTCCATTTTTTTGAGTTAAGGATACTGTCACTCGCAACATAATACGTTTATAACACAAACGCTTGATAAAACAACGAGAGTAATGAATTTTGATGATCTCTAAATAATTAATTATCTGAAAGAATTCATTTTTTACTTCAGTGTTGTTCAAAAGCATATTTTAAAGTTTTCGGTATCGCGCTACCTTAGAAAAATATTCATAGGCAAAATGACAAGCAATTTAGATTTTTTTGTAAGAAAGGGATAGAAAATAAAGTACTTTTCATACCAGGCGTCTCGGCTTTGAGCTTCGTAAATAAAAATTTTTTATTTCGTTGTTTAAGTATGTAAATTAGTTTTATTCGATTGATACCGTTTAATTTTATAGTAATAAATTCAATTTGTTGAAAAATAAATTATTTTTAAGTGATAATTTAAAAAAAAAACAAAATATATTACAATGAAGTTATCTACAAAGCCAAGGCAATGCGTTCCACACTCGACTGCGAAATTTTAAAGTAGTACAAAGCGAAGTGCTTTCTCAATATAACCTACAAATCACATTTTTTGCACAAATATTTTATACTTACCAGAAAATCTAGCTCATATGTACGTTACAAATTTAGAATATCTCAGTTCTTGCTATAATTCACGTGTAAAATAGACCTACATAAAATATTTGATAGCAACCGAATGTTCAAAGCCAACGCCACCGGTATGAAAGGGTCTCAGCTTCGCATTTGTGGTAACTAAATATTTCGAGGCGAGGCGCCTGGTATGAAAAGTACTTAAGTCACCTCGATAGGATACTTATTTGAATAAGTTAGGTTCCACAAATATGTATTCGTTTCGAAAACAGCCTAAGGCTGTTTAATACTGTTGAATACTTATTTATGGAATCTAACTTATTCAAATAAGTATTTTATCGAGGTCTCTCCGATATCTCTCCAATATAAAAAAAGACGCACGGTATGTGTTCGCTAATATGAAACTACATGTATTTTAATTTCAGCGGCGCTTCGAACGTTTGGCGCATTAAGCGTGAAACATACCGAGCAGCGGCAGCGAGCAGCAAATTTAAATATATATTGATTTGCTTATGTATTCATAGATGTATTTCTTTGAATCTCAAAATGTATTTTCGATTTTTGCTGTCATTTAAAAATATATTCTTAACTTTTTGTATATGATGGATAAAGGCTGAAATATACCAATCGCAGCGCGACATGTCCCACATATTCCAGTTGTATTAGATTTTCTTTTAATCAACATTTATCTATTAAAATTATCAAAAATTTAAATGTTTTTATAAAAATTACTTATACTTTTGCTTAACATACGACTATCTATGAATACATAAGCATATCAACATATATTTAAATTTGCTGCTCGCTGCCGCTGCTCGGTATGTTTTACGCTTTAGCTTGAAGATATCTCATTCGTTCTTAAATAGACAGTTAAGTTTAATGATCGAAAATTGGCATATAAAATTATTCAGGATGTATTTTCGAAAACGCCTAAGATGTAACATTGAGGCTGTTTTCCAAACGTGACTTATTTGCCGCTATTTTAAATAAGTAAATAAAGTCATTCCGATCGATTTAGCTTATACCCCAAACAGATTAGCGGCGCTCTACGCCTAACTTCGCTTCTCTTCATCTTTATTATTTTTTTTTCAACCACATAAGTGGCTTTCACACGCATCCTAATCCAATACCGAACTGGATTACCTAATCCGAAAAATAGTCGTGTGAAATGTGCAAATCTAATGCCGAAGTGGATTATCAAATACACTTTATAATTCGATATTATGTAATCTATTGCGCGGTACTGAATTACCGTGTGAAAAGAATGACAGATATTAATCTCAAAACTGAATAGATGTTTTTGGAATTTTGATTAATATCTTAATTAATATTTTTTTAGTTGAATTTGATACGTTTGTCGAAAATTATTTATTTTTGTTTAATTAAATTCATATTTTAAAAATGTGTAACTGATTTTTAACAAATACATTTTTGACAACCAATTTGTAACATTCGAAATGAAACTAGTTGCGCTTCAGTAAAATTAGCAATCTTCAATACTTGTGAAAAGACATATGTACATATGAAAGCTAATTATCAAATCCACTTCGGTAGTGGATTATGGTGCATGTGAAGGTAGGCGCATTCCAAAAAACTTCAGGTTTTTCGACACGTATTCTACACTAACTACGGCTGTTTTCCAAACTATACTTATTTACATACTTACTTATTTGTGGAACCAAACTTGTTCCATAAGAAATTACGTTGAATAAGTTAGGTTCCACAAAAAAGTAAGTAAATAAGTATCGTTTGGAAAGCAGCCTTAAAAGATAAATTTATATTGTGTGTTGATATTATAAAAAGTTACTAATTTTTTTTGTTGTTGTATTATGTTTAGTAATTTTTACACGAGTAGTAGTTTATAACACGAGAGAGATGGAAAAAATGTATCTTTTTAGTGTAGAACGCGTGTCGAAAAACCCGAAGTCTTTTGGCATGCGCCCACTAAATAAATATATGAGGTGGGCAAATACGTCAAAAAATTACTAAACATATTCGGACAGCATAATAAAAACTTGTGAATATAATAGTTAACGCCGCTTATACCTGTTTAGGGGGTACATCATACGATTTTGAAGTTGGAAACATTCCGGTTTCCGTGTGGATTGTTTGTTGGGAATTTTCGACAGCTCTAAGGCCCTTTCCGAAAGTTATACTCATTTGTTTAGACATACTTATTTAAATAAGTATGTTGGCGAGGTAACTTAAAATAAGTAGCTATGTTCTTACAAAAAAAAAAAATCTAAACTGAAAACAAAAATTCTGTTAAAAAAATACAGAAAATTAAACTTTGTATTTTTTTGTTGCCGGCAAAATTTTTTGTTTGATGCTGATATATATTTTTTTTGTATACCTTTAATAATTTAACCACATATTATATTTGCTGCTAATTTCTAATTTTTGATGCTACTCTTTGTTGCTAAACTATTTTTTTTGACGCTGAAAATTATTTGTTTGTATTTTCATTGTTTTGTTCCAAAATATTATATTTGTTGCCAATTTATTAATTTTGATGCCAATGTTTGTCGTCACAGTATTTAATTATGTCCTTCAAAAATATTTGTTTGTTTTTTCATATGTTGTTCCAAAATATTATTTGTGATGCCAAATTATTTTTTAAGATGCTAATGTTTGTCGCCAAAATTTTTTTCTTGTATGCCCGTTTAAATTGTCCCATAATTAATTAACTATACAATTTTTAATAAGATCACTGTTAAACATCCACACTGCAAACTTGACTTATCATACACTCAACCAAACATAAGTGATTGGTACACGTAACAATCATAAACCTTCCCCTCACACCACGCACAATGCCATGAAAAATAGACAAACAGTATTTTCGTAGGGGAATAAAATTATAAACGTGCACAATCAGAGTATTATTCTTCTTCTTAATTCATAAATTCACCAATATGCTCGCAATCAGAGTACGTATATCAAAGCATCTAATTTTAAATAATCAACATTAAGGGGTACATGAATTTGAACATGGAACAGAGCTGGGCAAACCCGTCACACGTGCCACACCAAAGCAGAGTGAATAGTAAGTTACGCTCATAGTATGAGCCGTAACAGGTTCATGTTAACAGTTATGGAGCTGGCAGAGATTTTGTCTGGGTCAGGTCAAGTCAGCAGAAACTACTTATTTTAGTTATTACTTGACACCACTGATTTGAATTAACTGATAGAAATCAGTGCTTGACACCGAATGAAGTGATTGCCGAGTTCCGAACAAAGCTGGACGCACTGAAAGATGAAATTACCAGAGGAACGGGACAGATGGTGGTAGCCAGGTATTGTAACGTATGACTCGGGTCACTCAGCATCAGCTATGGCGGAACGCTTTATTACCGGGTGTAGCAGTCAGCGTTTTTCTAGGGTGGGTTAGGACGAATAACGCCATCGCTGATCAGTCATAATACAAAAAAAAAAAAATGAGTACCCATTGAAATAATTGATACATGAAGCTTTGACTATGCCGTATGCACCTAACTAGTTCGCTCCCATTGTGACACTATTCAACCTTACTTCATTTTCTTTACTTTCTACTACCTTTTAATAAAATAAATAGAGATGATGATAACAATATCAATGCTTGCACTGTATCGTGGGAAATTATCTGACCAATTGTCACGCAAAGTTGAAATAATATTAGTACAACACCAAAAGAAATTTAAGAAGAAAAGAATCATGCAACTTAGAACTAATAACTTATATATAAAGGTAGAAAAATTCACAAATATTAATAATATTTAATTATACTTCACCAAGTAATTAAGTTGATGGTTTCCAAGGTTGCTCATCACTTCAATGTGTGTTTATATTGCAATAATTTTGGCTCCCAGCGAAAGATTCTGGTTCAATTCCAGCTAACTAACCCAACATTTTGTACATAAAAATTCATAAATACTAATAACTTTTTATTTATTGTATTAATTTAATATATTTATTTGTTTTTTTATTTTTTTTACAATGATACATAAGTTCTTAGATAACAAGTATGGGACAACCATGTTGCCTTACACAAGATCAAGTGTAATAAATGTTCACTATTTTTGTTTATATTTTTGATTAATATTAAACTTTTTAATAACTTTATAATTTTATTGATATTTTACTTATTACTTGTCTTTACTTTAGTAATATGTATAATTTCAACTTTTTTTACCGACCGAAACTAAAAATTATCGGTACGTCTTTTAATAATCTCTTGTACCGCACTTACAAGTTATAATCATTGAGCCGATTTAGTTGCATCAGTTTCTTTCCTCGTTTCTGTACCCCTCTCTCTATAAATTGATTTCGAAGGTCAAATTTTTGTAGAGAGAGGGGTAAAGAAACGAGGAAACAAACTGATGCAAGAAAACACGTCTAAATCGGCTCATTCAATGATTTTTCCTCTTCTTATTGATCCTCTTCTCTACCCTTTTTTTGCCTTTGGTTTTTTATTTTTTTTCGCGCTAAAATGGATAATTGCTCACACACACCCACCCAAATATAAAAAAATATAGATCAACGGAACATGATTTCTCGACGTTTCGATTTATTCACAAGCTCATTGTAACCAACACATTTATCGCAGAGGGTAAGCACCAAATGGTATAATTATTGATTTGCGATGATAAGGGAATTTTTGGTGGAATTATGATCATACTGAATACAATGGTCGGAATGGTTTACAATCCAAGAGCTCTTGCTTGAGTGGGGTATGCGAAACTCGGACAAAACAGGCAGACCTGATTCTTAAAATGGCAGCCAGAAAAGGACTACTAATAATGAATAGTGGCTCAACCAGAACTTTTCACCGCCCAGGGTATACGGAGGCGATCCCCGACATCACCTTAAAACCGACTAAGGCACTGTTATCTTCTACGATGAGCCTCATTATTTCGGCCCGCGAAGCATCCATGCCAAGGAGAAAACCTCGTCATGACAAACCGGCTGCGTACTGGTAGATATCTGAAATCGCGGATGAACGAAGGAAATGCCTTGCGCTTCGACGGAAGGCACAAGGGGCAATAAACCGAGACGAGGCTAACCGCACATCTGCGGCGCATTTGCAAGCAAACAGCGGGCTATTAATCAGAGTAAGGCGCGTTACTGGAAAAATTTGATAGAGGATATGGACGGGGACTTGGCTACAAGATAGTCACTCAAAAGCTAGGTACTCGGAAGCCAACACGCGTGATGAATGCTTTTCCCCGGCCACTCAGAGAGATCTGAACTAAATCGTAGCCCAGACACCGAAGCTCCGCTATTCTCCGAAAATGAACTTGAGGAAGCTATTCTGTCATTAAAGAATAAAAAGGTCCCTGACCCAAATGGATTACCAAATGAGGTATTAAAAATGGTCTATCAACAAGACGCAGATTTGCTGAGAATGTATAATGCATGTCTGTCGGAGGGTGTGTTTAGCGCTCGCTGAAAGGTCGCAAGATTGGTGATGGCTAGCAAGGGCAAAGGCGACCCAGAGCTCCCCTCGTCCTATCGACCACTATGCATACTTGACACAGCGGGAAAGATTATGGAGAAGTTAATTAGAGCGAGACTATTATCTGCGATTCAAGCCGCAGGTGATCTATCACCTAGACAATATGGTTCAGAGTAGGACTATCAACGATAGACGCAATCCGGGAAGTAACGAAGGCAGTTAGGAGAGCCGAAGACCGTAACCATTTCTCGCGACGTATTGTCAAACGTGGACAAACGTAGATGGCCCAAGATCCAGTTAACGACGCCTTTTAATGTCCGCGGTACAATCCGTTTTTCTGTACGGAGCAGAAGTATGGGCAGATTCTTTGGACAAGCAGATTTACCGGAAGCGACTATCCCAAGTGCAGAGAAGTAGGGCCTTACGAGTTGCGGCGTCGTATCGCACAGTCACCGAAGCAGCGACATTAGTGGTAGCGGGCTGCATTCCTATTCACCTCTTGGCTAAAGAGCGCAAAACCATATACTTTAGAAAGATGGAGGTCGGCAAAAAATAGCGAGCCTGGAAGAAAGGACTCGCACTTTAGATAACTGGCAGACAGCCTGGGATCACGAAACGAAAGGAAATGTACAGCGAGACTCATCGAACAGCTGAGACCCTGGATTGAGCGGACGTACGGTGAGATCGGATATTATCTGACGCAATTCCTGACTGGTCACGGATATTTCCGCCAGTACCTACATATCTGTGGTCACAAGGCGTAACCGCTTAAGTCAAATTTGATAATTTTTCTAGAGACGTAGAAAAAGTTGAATATTAAATTCATTTTCGTTTATGCCAACTAAAGCTGCTACGGCTTGCGACCACAGCATTTGGCCACAAGGCTTTACCACTTAAGTCAATCATTTAGTGAAGTTAGAAAAGAGCTAGAAAACGTTACACACTGAAAATTATTTTTGTCTTAAGTCGACTTAAGCGGTTATGCCTTGTGACCACAGATATAATGGGGAAAGTGTCGACACCAGAATGCATATACTGCCCGGGCGTGATTGATGATGTGGAGCACACCCTTTTCGAGTGTGATAATTGGGTTGCCCGAAAGCGAGCATTGGAGGAAGAAGTGAGAGATATATCGCGGGGTATGTGGAAGTTATCCTAAGAACCAAAAAGGTTGATTTAGACAGGAGCATTTAAGACAGGAAGGAGGATGCTCGATTTAGAGAAAAATTGTTAATGTGGGTGACCTGAAGTAATGTGATAAACGGTTCCAGGTCATCCCCGTAGAACAGGGAGGTGTTTTTAGTCAGTGGTCCGGAAATGGGAGCCCGGTACAGTGTGCGTAAATGCATTTTTACCTTCCCACACCAAAAAAAAAAAAAAACATTTCTGAATTTCTCCTCTATAGCGCCTTCGTGTAATTTCTCATAATTTCTACTGTTAGTTCTATGATTAACTTTCCAGTGTAAGCATACAGTTATTTCATCGTATATCTTGTTGTTTTCCATTTCAAGTGCCTCGGTGCAATTACCACATCTTTGTTCTGGGCTACGGTAGAATTTGCTGATATGCCCATAGTTTAAACAACGTTATTTACAGAACATTGGCAAGGCCTCTCGGGTTAATTTATTTTGTCCTAAACAACTCAAGTGCAGTTGTTATTAATTGAAACAAAAAGTAATTTTTAATGTTTTTATTGAAATTTTATTTAATTAAAATTACTTTATTTAATTTTTTCTTGTTTCGTTTATATATTTTTTTTTCCAATAAAATCTTAGGAAAAAAAACATTTTCATTGTTTAAATATTTTGTTTTTGATTTATATATCTTAATATACGTAATTATTTATTTATATGTATGCAATAATATAAATTATAATATGTATTTAATATACCGTTAAATAATATATAATTAGGAGAGTAAAAAATGCTAAAAACTAAATGGAAGTTTTGAATTTTGATTTTTCAATATAAAATAATAAAATTAAAATCAAATCATGAAATTAAAAGCGAATCTAATATTATTATTCTTTCTTCAATAAATCACAGTGAAGTATATTTAACTTTTTGTTATTCATTTGATCATAATCATTTTTTAATTTTAAAACAATTAAAAAGTAAAACGGAATTACGTAATTTATCAGCCATTTTGTTCAGAATTTAACATGTTTTTCTTTTCTTTTTTTGATTATTTAGTAGTTTTTGTTGGAAATATTATTATAATTTTTATAAGTAAAATGTTATATTAAAAAAATAATATTATAATAATGAATAATAAAAAAAAATGTATAATAAACCAATATTATATTATGAACACGATTTTCTATGTTTTATCGCCATGTGTTTTGTTAAAAATATATAACTATGTATTATTATAAAACGGGAATTTCTAACTAAATGCACTACATTTTAAAAATTAAATTAGAATAGAATGTAGTTTTTTGGCAAAATTGTTTAAAATATTTTCATTCTAAATTAATTAATAATAATTACATTAAAACCATTTTTTTATTTAATTTTTCATTAAACATCAACAGAATCATCTTTCGAATATTGATTTTCCTTGTAAATTGTGTGACGGAATGATTTTCGTTGCAGCCCTTCAACTAATATCTCCTAGGAAGGAATGGAATATTATTGTAATTAATTAGTATATTTAAAAAAACAAAAAAAGATGCAATTCACCAGTTAAATTAAATAATCAAAAATAATAATTTATAAAAATTTTTCTTTTTTAGAATTTGATTCCCTGTCATGTTGGGCATTTCAAAATGTCTGCATTTGTGTATTTATTTAGCTTATTTTTAATTATTTTTGTTAGAAAACCGTCACCAAAACAAATTAAAACAACAACAAAAAATTATAATCAAACCTCAAAATGTGCTGTAATTTTCTTTCCTGCAACAACTCTTTTGACAACCTCTGGTGGTTTGTCGGTTCTACTATTTTCAATCGAGACATTCTGATAGTCATTGCTTGTTCGTGAAACTCGTGGTTGAACTTGAGGTCGAGTTAATGGTTTAATACTTTGTTCTAATATTTGTACAAGTGTTTGTGTATTTTGTATTGGTGTTAGATGTTAAATAAAAGCAAACCAATTCATAATATAAATCAAAAAAACCACAAAAAAAAAAAAAAAAAATAAAATAAAATAAACAAAAATAAAACATTAAGAAAATAAAAAGGAATTTAAGAAATACCTCCAAGTCGATTTAAGCCAGCTGCAAGGTCACGCACTGATTTTTTTTCCATAGCTGCACCGGGCGTTATGCCAACAATACTGCCACCGCCACCACTATTATTGTTGCCCGACATTGCGGCCCCAGGTGAGATTCCGACAATCGAACCGCCAGATGATTTTATAGGTAGTACATCAGCTGCAAGTAAATATATTAATATTTAAGCGCCGTTCCACCGCACAGAAAATTTTACACTTACAATTATCAAGGCTGTCTTGACGGCCGGTTCCTTCAGATCCCAAAAAGTCCAATGATTTTGATTCGTTGCTACCGGCAACACTCCATGGCCGATGTTTACCGCTTACACCACCCATACTCGTCGTCATTATTGAACTATTTTCATCATCATCATTAGTATGATGCGTTGACGTGTAATGATGGTGCGATGATTTATGATGATTTGATGAATAATGGGGCATGTGATGATGTTGCAAACTGAGAGGTTGATGATCGTACAATTCTTCGGCCAGCGAACTATCGTTTTCAGTCTTTAATTTAATTAAGGGTGATTTTCGGTCAGCTAAAGGAGAATAATTTTCTAAATTATCACTTGAAAGAGATCTTGAGTTCCATGACGATTTCATAACGGGCGATACCCGATCACCGCGTATTATTTTCCTCTCCTCCAATATTGGTGTCGTCTCCTCCGATGTTAGATTATATCTTGTATCATCCCGACTCATGGTTGGACTATCGACAAAACTTAATGAACTGCACTCTTCAGATGTAGGAGAGACGAGTGGTGTTAATGTTGAAGGTGTTGCTGAACCAGGCCCAAAAAATGTCTCCAAACCTTCGCCTAGAGTTTGTGTTTGTAATTCCGGCATTAACGCTTTTGTTGGAGCCCGAGTTTTGGCACGTTTCGGTCGACCCTTAACCAAATGTTGTAATTGAAATGAGGCACTTGGTAATTCAGTTATTGAATCACCATCATTATCATCATCGTCTTTATCATTAAGTTGTGAGTTCGAATGAGAATTTGGGTCCAGCAAATCGGGTATATGGCTTAAACTCAAATTCTCAATTCCAAGTCCTACAACCGATTGAGGTCTAAGTTTTCTTGCGACGGAACGACGTTTGGTGGGCAAATGAGGTGTTGCCTAATGCAAAAAACAAAACAAATTCAAAAATTATTACCAAACATACAACGAAATACATCTATCTATTACAAACGTATAAAATGCTAATGTGTTAGAGAAAATCTGAAGTGAACTTACAAGATTTAAATATTCCAATTTCTATTTAAATTTTTTTTTTTTTTGGGCAAGCAATACATTTTTTTTTATAAAATTTGAGAGAAAAAGGAAACATTTTAGATGCTAAACTAAATTTGTTGTAAAGGCATGCCAATTTATGTATAAACTTACTGTTGGTGAATCTAAACCTAAATTTGGTAAATTTAGGTCACATCGATCCACAGATGCGAATATGCTTGTGTCCTAATTGAGAATTAGTTTTTATTAAGTTTTGATTTCGGCGGTGAAATGAAATTAAATGTGAAATTTTCAAATGATTTTTTGGTTGATGTATTCGAATCATCGTCAGAAAAATGCTAGATTAGAATAAAATATTGTCATACCTGACTCGAACGGCGAATGACGTCCGGAGTTAGGTTATCAGATATCATGTACGATGAATCAGAAATACTTAGTCCTTTTTGATAACGGGTTAAGGCTTCTAGCACTTCATCGGTTGCACGATCGGCTATCATGCTAGCGATTGATTGTTCTATTTCACTGAAAAATCGAAAACGTATTAATTATTAAGATTGCTCTTCTATCACCGAACACATTCGATTATTTCCGACATTCGTTACCTAATTTTGTTCATAATTTCTGTTCCAGCACTATTAAACATACAACTTTGAATGAATTCTTCGGGAAACACTAAACGTTCCATGCACTGTTTTCGCAAATCATTGATAACGGTTTGATTTCCAAGCGTCTTAGGACAATGATCAATTCCCGTTTGCAGCATAGAATTCAATATCTCTTCTAAATATAGTTTTATCGAATCATTTATTTCCGATACAATTTTATCGAGTTTTGTTTCGATCGGATGAGGATCACAGCGCAATGATTCCTGTAGTTTTGGCAATAATTGTTTACAATTTTCAGCATCATCGAGTAAACGTTGTATATTAATATCGAGCGAATTCTGTTGTATCGACATCGTTTCTTGACATTCAGTCACAATTTTATCAACTAATTGATGTGTAGATGACAATAGGAAGCCATGTTGTAAACGAAAACCATGCCCATTAATACGTTTGAATCCATTACAGTTGCGCTGTAAATATTCCTGCATTTTACGCATTAAATGATCGGTCTTTTCCGGGTGACTTTTTAAACAGGGTGCTGTATCAAATAGCGGGAACGGTATATTTTTCATCGAATAATTATTTTCGAGCGCATATACAATATCAGAAAACCCTTGCAGTGTAATGTTATTCCGATCAAGGCTTATCCATTTCAGTTTTGTATTAATTTGCAACGATTTTGCCAGAAGGCGCGCCCCAATATCACCCATATAATTCGAAGATATATCCAATTCTTGCAGACTTTGATTTGAACCCAAAGCATTCACAAAATTATGCAAATCTGTTTTTAATTTATTATCGGATAAAACTAATTTTGTTAATAGGCAATCATCTTTTTGTATAAAATTAACTAGAGAATCCATTACGGTCGATATATTTTTCGTTTTCATACCCAAAAAACATTTCGTCATGTATAAGCATCGAATCGATGGATTACGGCCGATTGCTGTTACAACCGATGCCATTTCAGCATCTAAATTATTGTCACTAATGTCGAGGCTATGAACAACACGTACGCCATGTATACACGATTCGAGTACATGGGCACCATGAAGTCCTAACGAGTTACCACTTAAATCTAAATTCAAATTGGCTGTCGATTCGTTACAAGCGAGGCCGAGTAAAAGATTTCTGTCAATAAATAATGTTAAATCAAGTTTAGAAATACAACATAATTATTGTTAAGTACAAAACTTACTTTAATGCCTCTAGTGGTAGTTTACAACAAGCTATGTTTAAATGTTTTAAACTAAGCGAGCTTGTAAAAAATTGTTTATACGATGGTGGTATCTCTTTGCCCTTCTTTGTGCTAAATGAATTATGAGATACGTTTAAATAGGAAAGATGAGTTCCGCAACCTCGTAGTAGTGCACCAAATAACTGAAATGAAAGATTTATAAATAAAATGTTTTATGGTCCTACGAAACCGGTACAAAATTGTATTCTAAAATCCCGCCCTACTTATAGAAAAATTTACTTACATTTTCTAACGTAATATCCGTTGTTGATAAATTTAAATGCTCCAAAACGTTTGGTTGAGCAAGGAAATTATATAAATTCTGAAAATTAAAAACCAAATATTTTTTATTTTATTTTTGTAAAATCTTTAAGCCATTCCACCATCATACTTACATTAATATCATCTTTTAAACAGTTACCACTTAAATCTAAATGTGTTAATGTATTTGAAATACTTTGATTTAAAAATAAGGAATGTGCTATTTGATTAACCCCTTTTGAAGTTAAGCCACAATGCGATAAATACAGTTTACATAAACCTTTTGATACTTTTGCTATTGGGCCAGCTAAATGTATTGCACCTATATTTACGTGTAGAAGGGAAGAAAGTTAATAAAAATCGATTAGTTTTGTTATTTTGTACTTCAACTTTTGCACTGATATGCAACGATGATGGGGTTGATGATAGATGGATTTGATCAATTAATGCCAAATTAAAAAAAACAGAATAATTATAATATTAATTCAAACAACTTTGCATTCAATACCAAAAAACTAAAACTTTATGGCTTAAAAAAACTGGGAGACAAGAAGAAATCAATAGAAAAATATTAAGCCAAAATAAAATGATTAAAAATTAAATTTCGAATCTGTATTCTTCTTATCTCAAAAGTACAATTATTATAAAATTGAATTTATTTTACACGCATCCCTTAATTTACACGAACTCAATCGCAATGTTAGTATGCACGCAGCAGGATTAAAATTTTAGCGGCTTGTGATTTTCGCGTACAAATAAAGGGATGAATGCAAGGGATTATTAAACGAACCAAGATTTACACAAAAAAAATGTAATTCGTGCAAAATTATACAATAAGAAGGTAAATTTGAAGTTTTGAATATTTTTTTTTCTTATGTTTTTCTTTCTAAATTACCAAGCTTAGCATGAAAAATTAGATTAGTAATTTTTATGTTGGTCATTGTTCTAAATGAAATTGATGTTATACACGCTAAGCAAGGTGGTTTTCGATACGAGTAACTTTTTAACAATGACAAAAAATTGCAAGGAATGGCAAACCTTGCACTAATTTCCCAGCTAGGGCACATATTGATGTTGCACCTACAGAAAATAACTGAATTAATTTACACATAATGGTTTTTTGAAGTATATTTGAAAATATATTTTATAAAATTAAAAAAGTGTTAAATGTTGCATGGAACGTGGATTTTGTTTAATAAATATGTATATAGAAAAGTAATTTGCTGTAAAAATTTATAATTTCGAAAAATTTGTAATTAAAGAAAACATTTTAAATAAGAACACCTCTTACCTTTATCCTCAATCACATTATGACTTAAGTCAATTGATTTAATCGCCGGGTTATTATTTGAAATCACAGCTACAGCTAATTTATGTAAAAAATCTGATTTTAATCCTAAACTTTCTAAATGTAATTCTTCTAGCCACATTGAACGTCTTAATATATGTAATATTCTTTCTAATGTTTCGCTTGACAAACGAGTGTTGGTTATTTTTAAACCACGGAAAAATGTATTATATTCTAATGCTGAAACAATTGCCATTAAATCTCTGCAAAATAAAATGAAACATTACCGTCAAACTTATATTCGAAATAAAATTAATCATCATACTTACTTGGAATCTAGATGATCGAAATCTTTTAAATTAAGTATTCTATTATCATGCGACAGGTATATTGTATCAATGTCCCATGCCACTTCTTCTCGATACGGAACATTATGATAATCACACATGCTTGTATATTGCATACTAAATCCACCGCATGGGCCAATATTTTTTGGATCCGATGGTCGTATTTCGTCCGAAAATATTTGTTCCCGTTCAATTGGCTGTGCATCGATTTTTCTAATTATATGTTTTAATGGAACCGTAGGAAATAATTGTTTGATCGCCGATGCTAAATCGGTTAAAATAACATCGGCATTTGAGCTAAAATTTCCGGCATCGCCTGTTGTTACAAATGAAAAGACGCGATCATTTGTTACTATTGAAAAATGTGTTGGATTTTTACTATCAATTGACTGGATATCTAGGTAATGGAAATTACAGTCTATCTGAAAATGAAAACAAAGGGAAACAAAAAAATTAGACAATTTAGTAATTAGTCGAAAGATTAATCAACAAATTAGTTAAGGAATCATATTACTTAATACGGTTAAAATCTTTTAACTTATAGTATTCTTGAAATATGAGATTTTGCTAAAAAATTCGCGTTAATGGCAATCTCAATTTTTTAAAAACTTGGCCCTAGAAACAATTTACTCAAAATAGTTTGGGTTTAATGATTTTAAAATTGTTCAAATGTTGCTTCAAATGAAGCGTTATTATTGTAGTGGCGTTTTGACAAACAATTTTATATTCAAATTGGTGCCAAAGTAAGTAGAGTTATTATAAACTTTTATCAAACTCTCTTCAACTTTTAGATTTTTAAGAATTTGAAAATTAAGAATTTTAATCTGAATTTGAATATGAAACTGAATTTAATTGACTTTCCAAAACGTATATTTCTGATCCTTTGATTAGTTTTTTTAAATATATGAGTCGCTTTATTGATAATCTTCGACATCTCGTGATAATTCATCTAATAGCAGCGTTCTGTAAAATTTCTGGGCACTATTTATAGTAAAATGTATCACATGAATTGAGCTCTGGAAAGCAATGCGACCGACGGTGTTGTTTTAATAGGGATTGCAAAAATGATTGTTGGGCGACATCGTCCATTCACTTGTAGAACACATCCGGAAAATCTCTTAAAAGTTTTTTAAAATCCTATATTTATTATTTTGATAAATGAACTGAATAAATCGAAAACCGAAATAAATAAAAAATATTGAACCGTAATTGTACCGTATTTGATCATTTTGTTCTTTTTGGCTTCGGTTTTCTTTTACTTTTACGTTTTTAACCCATTTAACTTACATTTTGAGTAAACAACTTAAAGAATTTCCAAAAAGCAAAATCCTATAATCGAAGAATTAGAATTAGAGCAATTTTGATGATATGGAAAAAATATTTTATTAAATTCAAACTGTGTCAAAAATTTTGGGCTAAAATCTTCATTTCTGGATTTCTTTCGATTTTGGCATCGATTGCTACTTCCAGAATAATTTCTTGATTGTTTCTCTATATTTTGGCGACTTGTTCGCTCGAGGCATCCCCAATTCTTATGCAGATTACTTGTGCACCTTATTTGAAATTTACTGCACAAGGAAAATATTTGTAAGACGTCATATTCTCTTCAATTTTCCAAAATTCGTTTGATTAAGCTAACCCATGATTTTAAAAGTTTGCCAATAAGTTAATCAATTCAGATGTGTCCTTGCTGTCTCCTATAATTCTTTTCATTCTGTGACATTGTAGATTATACACACATACCATTTATATTTCAATTGTTTTTTTTTACGAAACAATCAACACATTTTTGTCATGAAAAATGTATGATTAATGATTGGATAGATGTCACCAACAATTTACGATATAAATGTATATCAAATCTGTCTATTACACATATACTAATTAATGTAATCAGTATAACTAGAAATTACTATATACATACATACATAAAAAAAAAATCTAAATTAAAACTTCATTTAAATTTCTTAGAAGCAGTCCTAATCACAATTATGATTTTTTCAATAACGTACATATAACAAAACAGCAATTTATTATGTATTGTGTTTGAGTCACAGGCATTACTACAGACCATGAGACGACCAATTCATTAATTTAAATCAAACATTTTATGTACTTAAATTTGTTTTCTTCTCCATGTTTTCATTTTAGTTTTTGTTAATTGAAAATTGGAAAATTCTGTTTTCTAATTCAAGGTATTTTATTTTTAAAAGTACTAACTGAATAGTGATACTTGATACAGCTTTATTTAATTAAAAATACGCTAACAAAATATGTACTTTTTATAAACGAATAGTACTCGTACAAACAAATATTTTGTTTTATTAACTGAAACTTAATATAATATGTGTTGTAATTAGTCATATGTACTTACTTTTGTTGGAACTTTGGCGATTAGTAAATAGATCCGAACTGGTGTGAATACTAGTACCCTGTTTTCTGTTTTATCATTTTTTGTTTCTAATTTTATCATATATTTTACTAATATTTTTGTGTGTCGTCCAAGAAGAGTTTTAACACTTTCTGCAAAATATTAAAAAAAAAATAAAAAATTAAAAAGATTTCAATTTTATTAATTTAATAAACAAAAGAAAGGTCATATGTATTAAGTGAATTAGGAATTAAACATAATCGGGGACATTCACTAGATAATTTGGTTTAAATGGCGACCCTCTAGTGAAAAGGTGATCTGGGGGCCCTATCGCATTTGGGTATTATAAAACGACATTTTCGCAAAAATGAGTTTTTGGTCGAATGATTCGCCTTATTATAAAATGCAATAGCGAATTTTTGCGAAATCAAAATTGACAAAATGCGACTAATCAATAGCAGTCGGATATAACATATTTTTCTGTTTATATTTAATACTACCTTGATCAACAAGTTCCCGGAATAACCACCGTATGGCGCTCCCATCGTTCCGATTTGAGTTCTATTTTTTTTTGTTAAGTTGGTACATCTTTTGTTGATATTCCCTCTAAATCTTAGCGTCATAGCTTGACATTTGCAAAAGTTACGTAGTCAAGAGTACATCTACTCTGTGTGTGTTGGCGATTTTTCCATTATTTCCTCTCGGCTGCTGAAACGCGTTCCCCGTAATGGTTTTTTAACTCGATTGAACAGAAAGAAGTCACAGGAAGCCAAATCAGGTGAATTCGGTGGCTGTTGGATGGTATTTGTTGCATTTTTCGTCAAAAAATTACGAATAATGATGGCACTGTGCGACCGTGCGTTATCATGGTGCAAAATCCACGAGTTTTCTGCCCACAATTCTGGTCTCTTTCGGCGAATTGCTTCACGCAAACGTCTCATAACGCCCAAATAATACTCTTTGTTTACGGTCTGGCCTTCTGGCAAAAATTCATGATGCACTACACCGTTGTAATCCATGAAAACCGTGAGCATTGCCTTCTTTTTTGACTGAAAACGACGTGGTTTTTTTTTGGTGAACGCCATTCACTTGCCTGATGTCTGGATTGCGTGACGTACTCATAAACCCACGTCTCGTCTCCAGTAATGATCCTTTTGATGAATGTAGGATCGGATTCAGCCTCGCAAATCAGGTCTAAAATTGTAAATAATCGCCAACACACACAGAGATAGATGTACTCTTGACTACGTAACTTTTGCAAATGTCAAGCTATGACGCTAAGATGTAGAAGGAATATCAACAACAGATGTACCAACTTAACAAAAAAAAGCAGAACTCAAATCGGAACAATGGGAGCGCCACACGGTGGTTATTCCGGGAACTTGTTGATCAAGGTAGTATATAATAGAAATATTAAATTTATTTTGTTAAAAATAATTTCAATTTATTTGCCAATACAAATGAAATGCGATCTGCGATAATCGCTTTTCATAATAAGCACATAAGAAGCGAATTTTTCAAATCGCAAAATCGCAAAAAATGCGAAATGCGATCCATTTCATAATAGGGCCCCTGATAAATAGGTGAACTTTGTTTGTTGAATGGAAAAGTTCTTTTAGTGGAGGATAGCTTATACCCAGGTATGACGAATCTTTGACAACGGTAATCACAATTTTCAGCATTTGCGAATCACCAGAACTTCACTTTCGGCTATAAAAACGTCCGCTTAAACTAATTAACCTCGCTCAACAATCCGCAAATCGACTAAATCATTAAGATTTTGCATCTAAATTTAACAGCAGAATTATAAAACTTAAGCGGAAAACTTAAAATCTTTTTTACTTGTGCAGCGAAAATGTATTCAAAAAATAACTCAGATCACGAAATTCAAATAAAAACTTCAAAGCAAACAAGATAAATGTTTCAAATAATCGTTTGAAATCGTTTTAATAAAAATTTCGATGGTTTAAATTGGGTTTCTATTCCTTCACTTATCAATTGGTATAAATAAGAAAAAATTCGTTTCAAAAATCGAAAGAAATTAATTTATAATGAATTTCAAAAGTTTTTTTTAATTACAAAAACAAATCATTGGAGTTGCCTGTCACTACAATATCAGTCTATCCAAATATTAACTCGCATAGGGCCCTTATTCTTGAAATTCACCAAAAAAAAGTCGTCAGTAACTTTAGTATAAAACAATTTATGTTTTCGACTGAAATGGCGCATTTCACTAGAAAATCACGGGGGAATTTCAAGAATACGGCCCTAGGCGTTCTTTGTGTCTAAAGAAGGAACCGTTATTTCATCAAATTTCATTCAAGTTCTTTATACAAAATTAATATTAATAATAACTTTAAATGATAAGGAATTTATTAGCTTACTGTCTAAATGAGCAAAGGCAAATTCTACAGGCCAAAACCAACCCTTAATGCGAACATTGTAGATGGTCGGCCAGCTCAACGAACGATTCTACACTCAATGGTCTTCTATGTCTGTCCCAGCATGTTGTAATAAATTAAACTTTTGGTCACTGGTGAGAATTGAACTCGACGCCGCCGTAGCTTAGTACGTTCGTCGAGGAACGATTACGTAGCTAGCTTATAGATAAAGACAACATTTAAGTTGTTCTACGCTTACAGTACATCCAATCGCATTTCATTTAAAATTGAAAAAGTTAATGAGGAAGGGTGCTCAAAAAAGCGAAATTTTTGCAAACGAGCTGTTTCGCTCCTAATGTGAAGTGAACCGCCAAGTTCAAGAATTTTTTTAATGTAAAAGTGTTTACACGTTTAAAGTTCACTATTGATACCAATTATTTTGGATAACAAAGTAATTCGACAGTCGTTGGAAACCGGTTATTATTTTAGCTGTTTGCTAAATTGACGGAAAAACACAGTCACCAAAAATATTTGTAAACCGAAATGAAATTAACTACATAAACTAGTTTCTTATTATTTACGAGACATTATTAAACATCGATACACCCCTCTATATATATTGCTTATAGCACAAATCTTATTTGTAGTGTGTATTTTACTTAGTTATTGTGGATTACTAAAATAAAAAAAAAATAAAAAATTTTCGATGAAAAAACCTTGTAAAGTAATTAATTAATCAAGGTTTACTATAACTTTATACTATTTTAGTATATTGGTACATTTACGGATTTTTAAGTATTTGTAAAGTAATTTCGCTTATTTGGAAGCTAAATATCTATAAACTACGTTTCTTTTAAGTTTGGCAATTAAATTCAATTATCAAAAAATAAACAGAATAAAAAAAAAGTAATGCACGTTTTTGAAGAGGTAAAACATTACAAATCGCTTAACTAAAAATTGATCTCTTAAACAATGAAAGACACACTTGTACATATGCTACTTAAATTCAAGAGACACGTCATGTTATTAGATTGGTTTGTTTTTGAATAATAAGCATAGTTACAAACTTTTCCCTCAAGAACTGGATAGCAGTTAACACTTTGGCATCGTCATGGGTCGTGGGGTTATTACAGGACTCTATCTCAAAGGTGAGCATGCACGAATACTAGGAGTCTACTCGAATGATTACTTCTGTACTCCACACTGTACTCCATTGCGGAGCGTTTGCTGTTTGGATATTTTTTTTTCGTAAGATTTACATTATTTGTAGCAGTTCAGGGTAGTAAATCGTTCCACGGTTATTCAATTAAATAATACAATGCGAGCAATGCAACGCTTCGTTGTAAGCTCTGGATGATTTTATGACTAGCTTTGAGGAAATTTTATGGGGTACGGGTAATTTATACAATTTAAAATTTAAAATAATACTGCACTATTCACGCCAAAAAATGGAAATAAATTCAATTGACATTACTTTCGTGGTCTATCCCTATTGGGATTCAATCCTAAGGACCGACGAATAGATGATTGAGCTGAAGCATAGCCATGGCAGATTGTTCGTTTGGCGTAATACCGTGTACATTTTATCATGTAAATTTTGTCATTTACATAAGTGTAAGGTAAAACCCCACTTTAAAGTCATTTGAAAAAGGCTTTATACTTTGAGAATGCATGTGTTCTGGTAGAGTTGGTCAAATAATAGTATTTGAAGGTAAAGTCACTACGGCAGTATACCATTTTTTTAAATGCTGCCAATGGAGTTCTTGAATCTTTCTACATAAGAAACTAACAAGAAGTAATCAAATCTTAAGCTAAAATTATTACATATTCTAAGTATACCTTAAACTCGACGGGATAATGCGCCTATCGGTCACAAATTATTTGATGAGTTTTAATGTGAACGTGTTAACTTGGCCATCGCCCTACCTCGCAGTGAAAAAATAAGTACAGTAGAACGTCGATTATTCCAATGATAATTATTCGAAACGTTAATTAATCGAATACTGTGACAATTTAAAAAATTACAAAATTAATTTACGTCTCTTCTTTTGTATGTGTATGTATGTGTCTTTCTATATGTATATAAATAAACATTTCTTACATAATATTTATTAGTTTTACTTATATGTTTGATTATCCGAATATTTGCCAGTGTATTTAGGGTTAAGTCCACTGGGGTGCGATTCCGCTTCAGTGATAAAATGAAATGATAAATTTGAATCGATGTAAACAAAGCAAAAAGGAGAATTCGTTATTTTTCGTATTATGCCTACTTTGAAATTTAAATGTTTGAATTTTATCAAGAAATAAAGCAAAGGAAAAATAATTATTTAAGTTTGGCTGAATGTGCTAGGTTTACAAGAGTACTAAAAGCTATATTTGCTATACTTATACCATTCAATATTTGATCGGTAATTTCAGACATTGTTTTTAGAAATCGATTTACGACACTATCTCCTTACTAATGTTTTTACCAAACGAATGATAAAGTATCAAAATGTCTTTGAAGGTTGGTCACCAAGGGTGGTTTTTACCCTTTGTATTTACATCTGAGCTCTATCAAAACCAACGTAATCAGCCAAATATAACCACAAAACTTTGATTTGATTGGATTAGAGAGCGAATTTAAATATAACCAGGGTAACAAAACCTATTTCAGAAACCAACCTTAACTATGCATAAATTCAATAATCATAATCATATTGTTACGTTTTTGCCTTGTCAATCAAGGTTCGTATCACTGGATTGTGAATAATACAAACTCAATTCAATTTATCACCAACGAATTTATTTATTCCACAAAATTTATTACAACACAGTTTATCAATCAAAATTCACAAAATCACTTTATATAAATTATTCTCAATTTTTACTAATCACTTTTACTTTTTATTTCGCACAAAAACACTTTTTAAATCACTTTTTAATTCCTTTTTAATCTTTATACTATCGCTTTCCAAATATTACTGATAATCTTACAAGTTTACTCTATCGCGTTCCAAATACGAATGATCCAATTCGATCTTGTTCGCCTTTTTATATACACAAACCAAGCTTCTCGAAAGTTCACGACTTTTCCAGTTGGAATAGCGTAGAAACATTACATAACAATTTTTATCATGGAAAATTCCATTTAGTACAGTAAACATTGAGCTATTAGTTTTACTTATTCTATTACACACTAGGTGTCACCGTCACACTACCCCTCACCTAAGCCTGTTCGTCCCGAACAGGACCCAAATCACCTCCTCTGTATAGGGCCAGCCTCTCCAAATGCACCACATTTGGTTTACCTCGATGTCCCTTCCGTATCCGATAAACCACGTCGTTCATCCTTGTGATGACAATATAAGGTCCTTCCCATGCTGGTTGCAGCTTCGGTGATAATCCCTTTTTCCGTTGCGGGTTGTGAAGCCATACTAATTGCCCTTCCTGGAAGCCCTGGTTATTTGCTCGTATGTCATATCGAGCCTTCATCCGGTCACTTGACATCCGTATTTTCTCCCGTACAAATTGATGAATCTCATTAAGTTCCCCTTTCATTCGGTCCACGTAATCTTGTCCACATAAAGCCGATGATGGTACAGCCCCAAACTTTAGATCTCCAGGTAACCGTAGATTATCTCCAAATAACGTTTTAGCTGGTGTCATTCCGGTTGTGTCATGTATAGCTGATCGATAGGCCATCAGAAACATCGGTATATGTCGATCCCAGTTGCGTTGGTTTTTCTCAACGACCGTTGCTAGATATTCCTCCAATGTACCATTGAATCTTTCCACCATACCGTCAGACTGTGGATGCAAAGGCGTTGTTCTCGTTTTATTTATACCGAGCATCTGGCATATTTCTTGAAACACCACCGATTCAAAATTCCGTCCTTGATCGGTATGAATCTCCATCGGCACTCCAAATCTGCTAATCCAATTGTTTACCACGGCATCAGCTATTGTTGTCGTCTCCTGATTGGGAATGGGGTACACCTCCGGCCATTTGCTGAAATAATCCATGATTACTAGCACATATTTGTTGCCGCTCTCAGTGGTGGGAAATGGGCCCGCTACATCCATTGCAATTCTTTCGAATGGTGCTCCAACGTTATATTGCTTCATGGTTCCACGACTTTTGCGTGCGGGTCCCTTCACCGCCGCACATTGGTCACATTTTTGGCACCATTCTATCACAGACTGCCTACATCCTGCCCAGTAGAATCGTTGACGTATCTTTGCTAGAGTTTTATTAATTCCAAGGTGGCCCCCACTTGCTCCTCCATGATACTCATTCAGAATTTCTACAATCCGGCACTTTGGTATCACCAGCAACAATTGCTTCACTTTGCCATCCGTGCTTTCCCACAATCGTTTTAAACAGCCATTCTCAAGACGGAGGCTATCCCATTGAGCCCAATAAGCCTTGACAATGGGAGTTTTGTCCGCGATCTCGCTCCAAGTTGGCCGGTGTTCCTTTTCCTTCCATTCCATTATAACTGATAAATCCGTATCATCCAATTGCTCTTTCCTGATCATTTCGTCGGTCCACTCCTCATCAGGCAGCACTTGCGTAAGCCTAACGTCGATGGTGCCTTCCTTTGCTTCAACATGGCCACAATGTTTACATTCTACTGGACACGGCCGTCTTGATAATGCGTCGGCATTTCTGTGTGCACTTCCCTTCCGATGTTCAATTTGGAAATCGTAGCTTTGAAGACGTTCGATCCAGCGTGCTACTTGTCCCTCTGGATTCTTAAATTGTAACAGCCACCGTAAAGCGCCGTGATCTGTCCGTAAATGGAATTTTTGGCCATAAAGATACTTATGGAAATGCTTGACACACTCCACTATAGCCAACAATTCTTTCCGTGTCACGCAGTAATTACGCTCCGGTTTTGATAATGTTTTGGAGAAGTACGCAATAACTCTTTCTTGACCATTAATTTTCTGTGATAACACACCTCCTATACCGTCATTACTTGCATCGGTGTCCAAAATAAATTTCACGTTGGGTATAGGGTACGCGAGGATTGGCGCGGCACACAACCGTCTCCTTAGTTCCACGAATGCTTCTTCCTGGTCATTCTTCCATTCGAATGCTTTGTTCTTCCTGGTCAACTCGTGTAAACTCTTGGCGATGTTGGCGAATCCTGGCACGAAGCGTCTATAATAGGTGCACAATCCGAGAAAGCTTCGTAATTCGTGTAAATTTTTAGGTCTTGGCCAGTTCTTAACCGCGGCGATCTTTTCTTCGTCGGTGTGAATTCCATTAATCGTTACGAGATGACCCAAATATTTGACTTCAGTTCTGAACAGCTTACACTTCTTTGGACTTAACTTCAATCCGGCAGCCTGTATCCGATCCAAAACTTCCGCCAAGTTCTTTAGATGCTCGTCAAAATCCTTCCCCATAACGATGATGTCGTCCAGATATATTAGGCAAGTCTTCCAATGTAATCCCTTTAACACGCGCTCCATTAATCGTTCAAAAGTCGCAGGGGCATTACATAATCCGAACGGCATAACATTAAATTGCCAAAGTCCGTTACCCACACTGAACGCTGTTTTCTCGCGATCTTCCTCATGGACTTCCACCTGCCAATAGCCGCTTTGTAGATCTAATGTCGAAAATATTTGAGCACCCGATAATGTGTCTAACGTGTCATCGATCCTTGGCAGTGGGTAGCTATCTTTTTTCGTCACAGCATTGAGTTTTCGGTAATCAACGCAAAATCTCATGCTACCGTCCTTCTTCTCGACCAATACTACCGGTGAGCTCCATGGGCTATTAGATGGTTCAATTACTCCTGCTGCCTGCATATCTGTTACCATTCGATTGACTTCTTGTTGTTTTGCCAAAGGTAGTCTCCTGGGTGGTTGACGAATTGGCATCTCTTCTCCCGTATCAATGCGGTGCTTTACCATTGAGGTCCTTCCGTTATTATCCGATGTACTGCAGAATATGGACGTGTACCGTTTGAGTAGTTGATGTGCAGAATTTTTCTGTGCCTCGGTAAGATCTTCGGTCCATTTCTGCATAAGTTGTTCTACCATTTCTTTCTGCCCTTGCATGTCGGCTTTTTCAACCGGGCTTCTCTGTTCACACTTTACTATAGTTGAAACCTCGTTACATTTTCCGATGACTGTCCCTTTCTTGATGGTTTTCGTCTTATCCGAGAGATTTAGAGTCCTAATTGGTACTCTATAGTCGTTGTTTGGTTTAACTAGGGCTTTCCCGATTATAATTTCCTTGGCTCCGTTCTCCTCTTCGTTAGCTTCCACAACCCACAACCTGGGTGACCCAGAACCTCCCTCCAATTTTCCCCATAGGATCGTCTCCGAATTCGGTGGCAGCTTCTCCCGATGATCAATAATAATTCGCCTGATAGTTGCTCCAGCACTGCTAGATTGAAGTGGCAACTCGATGTTATCGTAACTTAAAACTCCTCGTCCAACATCCACCACGAAGCCATTTGCCCTCATGAAGTCCATCCCCATTATAACTTCATCCACAATATCTGCAATCAGCACTTCGTGTTGGAAAAGAGTTCTCCCGATTTTTATTTTCACGATCTTTTTGCCTTTTATTATTGAACTATCTCCAGTTGCTGTTTGTAACTTCAATCCATTAGCTGGTTGTACATCTCCATCGATCAGATCTTTACGGACAATCGTGCGATTTGCTCCCGTATCCAGAGTGATGATGCAATCCGTGCCATCAATGTCGCCTTTGATTGTTAAGCTGTCACCGCCCCTTGCTACTTTCGAAACGCGGATGGAGGTTATGGGGCAATCGGTTGTGGGAGTCAGCTTCTGCCCCTTTAAGCTGACTCGTTGTAGTTTAACGGCTTCGCCGTCATTTGGCCTTCTTGCCTAGCCAACGCCTGCTCCCCGCTTGGTCGTCGCTGCATAGGAGATGGTGATCTTCCCCTTTTTCTTCTTAATTCCCAGCAGTCGCGAGAGATGTGACCGACCTTATCACATGCCCAACATTTGATTTTGCCGCTTCCATCTCGGTATCTTGGTGTTGACCGCTCGTTGTTTATGCTTGTATCGATTTCTACTCGGCGTATTTTCATTGACGGTTTGGTGATGGCTTGTGCAGTTTCATTTATTAACGCACAAGCGATGGTTTCCGCAAAGGTTGCTTTAGGTGACATCACCGCCCTGCGTGTCTCTGGATCTCGAATGCCGTCAATGAATGCGTCAATTTTTAGCCTTTCCATATAATCGGCCGATGTACTGGTATGTGCTAGATGTACTAATCGCTCGATTGCCGATGAAAATTCCTGTAGCGATTCTCCTTCCTTTTGATAGCGGCTTTTCAATTCCATACGAAAGATTTCCCGCCTGTGGTCACTGCCGTACTTCCGATCCAGCGCCTTCATAATTTCGAGATAACTGTTGCGATCTTTTTCCGGGATTGTTTGTAAGGCCTCCGCTGCTTCACCTTTAAGGGCTACTATTAACGCTGCGACAAGATGTTCATCATTCCAACGGTTTTGATTGGCTGCCGTTTCAAATTGAAATTTGAAAATGCCGAAAGATGTTGTACCGTCGAAGTTTGGTGGTTTTAACTTAACTGATTGAACGGTTTGTACCACTTGCGTCGTTGTTTCACTTGCTCTGACATCAATCAGCTCTTTCTCTAGACGTTGAAACTTTTCCACAACTTGTTGAACCTTCATTTCTAATTTTCCTTCAACCTGTTGAATCTCCGTTTGCAATTTCTCTTCAACATGTTGAACCTTCGTTTCTAATTTTTCGTCAACCTTTTGAATATCCATTTGCATCTTCTCCACTTCGCCGTGTATGTTAGTAGATAATTCGAGAAGTTTCTCGTCCATTCTCTTTTGACCATCTATAATTTGGTCTTTTATTTCCTCTGCTTGTTGCGCCATTTGATTTTTAATTTCTCCTAGCTGTCGTTCGTTTTGTTGTTTCATTAGACTCATCTGTCCCGTCATCTGGTTCATAGCAACTATTAACTGCGACAAATCGAAACTTCCAGATGGTAGTTGTGTTGTTTCAACTGACGGCTGTTTATCTCCTGTCTTCTCTATCGTTGCCGCATCCGTTACTTTTTCTCCAAAATCATGTTGATCTGCGTCTAACCCTTCTTTCTCCATGGCATCACGTAGTCGCGCTTGTAAAGCTGCTTTATTACCATCAGTAGCCAAACTCCGTTTCTCAAGTTCTCTTTTTAATTCTGGAACTTTTAATTCGTTGAGAATCATTTTCTTTTTCTTTTTATTCACAATCCCACCGCTGTCACCAAATTGTTACGTTTTTGCCTTGTCAATCAAGGTTCGTATCACTGGATTGTGAATAATACAAACTCAATTCAATTTATCACCAACGAATTTATTTATTTCACAAAATTTATTACAACACAGTTTATCAATCAAAATTCACAAAATCACTTTATATAAATTATTCTCAATTTTTACTAATCACTTTTACTTTTTATTTCGCACAAAAACACTTTTTAAATCACTTTTTAATTCCTTTTTAATCTTTATACTATCGCTTTCCAAATATTACTGATAATCTTACAAGTTTACTCTATCGCGTTCCAAATACGAATGATCCAATTCGATCTTGTTCGCCTTTTTATATACACAAACCAAGCTTCTCGAAAGTTCACGACTTTTCCAGTTGGAATAGCGTAGAAACATTACATAACAATTTTTATCATGGAAAATTCCATTTAGTACAGTAAACATTGAGCTATTAGTTTTACTTATTCTATTACACACTAGGTGTCACCGTCACAATATTTTTCCTTTTGTTGTTCGATTATTTGTATAGTGGACACTAAATTGGATCTAAATTACGCAACCCGATACTTTGGAATTTCTTATTCAAATTTTTGATCAATGCGTAAAACTGTTGATCTAAACAGCAATTTTATATATTTACAAAATGCATTACCTCAAAATCTGTATCAGTATACGTAATTGTGGAACCCAATTTAAGTCCTGATATACATATATTGTTCTGAGGTATGCTGATTGCTGTTCATTTGTCTATTGTAAGTGTAGCTGTTGGCAGTGATCCAACAATAGAGCTTAAATGTGTTAAGGTGAATATCTTCAGAATTTGTTTTACATTATTGCGGCTTATACATCTGAAGTTTATGCGATATAAACTCTTTATATAATTAGATTTCCAAACTCAACTTGGATGAAATCGTGCTGATGCTTGCTGATTTCATGAAGATGTAAATTGTATCATTCCGCACAGTATAACATCGGATGCTGAATCCATCTCCATAGATTCTATTTTGTCGTATGCCTTTGTCCAGATAAATAATGTTGCCAACTATAATGAAACATTTCTGGATTTATTTTTCGCCAATTCAACGATGTCCACCATAAATCAATGGAAACCAATTTAAACACATAAGACTTTTTGTAGTCTAATTCCAATATTAACAATTGTAATTCAATTAAATTTTTTGATTTTAGGTATGTATTATCAGCACAATGATAGTCTGATGTCTTATTTCAAACCGATTGACTGGGATTTGGGCTTTTCGTTGGTGTACATGGACATTAACCGTGATGTGCAAATATTCTATGACATTTTATTCAATGGCTTCAACAGGTATGTCCCAATTTCTGTTGGAAAGGTTAATCTTAGCAATCCTCTGCTGTTTAACAACGACCTAATAAATCTTCGAAATCGTAAAAAAAATTATATCGAAAGTTCTCCAAGAGTGCTGACGACAGACAATCATTTTTAGATTTACTGAAACAGTTTGATTGTTTACATTGTATTGCATACAAGAATTTTATTGCTAAGGTTCAAAATAATATGGATAAATAATATAAATCCAAAATCATTCTGGAATTTTGTTGACTCCAAAAGAAAAATTTGTTTTTGTTTCCGTCAACAATGTCGTTCAATGACATAATTGAAAATGTTTATAAACGTACTGATATTGGTGTTCCCGTTACAGGGATCACATTAATTAGGATTGAGCCAGTAGAAAAATCTTTTCTAATTTGGTGAGTTTGATAACCGATTACCGTGGTGGGAAAATATTAGATATCTACCTCCATATGTTGAAAGATGTAATTCCTTGAAATTTTTGCCTTTCCTCTTGAAATTCGTCGTCAACACGTAGAAATGATATGTAAGTGACGAACCTTTGAATTCAATGTCGAAATGTTATAACGAACTGAGTAGTTTTTATGACTTTATTTTAGTGACTAAATTGTTTTTGTGTTATTTTAATATTATGTACTTAATCGTATGTACAACACAATCAATTGTATTTTTGTTATTGTTTAAAATTGTACTGGAGCTTATGGTTCCTAGTCAATTTTTCTGAAATAAAATTTAGGATCTCGATTTTTTAAAAGGATGCTTAACGTCGTTACCGGAATACATATGTATATTTGTTAAAAAATCCCGATATTCTTCCAATTTTTCAGAAAGCATTTGAGAAGCTAAAGATGGTAATACCTCAGAATAAAGCACAACACATTTTTGCCCTTACCGTTCATTTTACGTGTCGGCGCTTGCGTCCACTTAACGACAATTTAACATTGATGAATCTTACCTTCGCCAACCCGACGTGAAAAAATAATGTCGACATTTTTTCAAACAAAAACCTCATTGTGAACTTGGCCAATAAACCTGTACCAGGTTTTATTATTTTCATTGTGCAAAATCTTTCTTTATAGAAGATATTTCAGATTCACTTTTCACTTATTTATTTCCAATAATTAGAATATTATAAGGCTTTTTAAATTTCATAAAGTAGATTTTCCGTTGATTTTGAATTTGCAGTTGCCCAATTACACAAATTATTCAGATTCTCTAAAAAGAAACTGAGAGATATAACGCGAAATATCGGATTATCGAATCAAACGGGTTAAAATTTAAAATCTTAAAAATAAACGTTTATATGCATACATACATATGTATGGTATATCCCAGTGCACACAAAAATTTGGTACATCACTTTTCTTAGGAAATAATTTATTTGTAAACGTAATTAAATATATTCTACATATTTCAGTAATTATTATTGTATACGTACAAATTTTATCATATCAAATTCGTCACAAATTTATCATTCGTCGCTTACTTGAAATCGCAAAACACCGTGTATAACTATTATACTTTTATCAGATTTCATTATCATGGGAACCAGAATCGCACCCCTGAACTCCAAACGCGCATTAAACGTATTTGATTCAAATTTTATTGAGAGCGTAGGGTTTAATTTAATTCCGATAGTTTCACTTTCCATTTGTTTTATATGGAGAGAAGGGTGCCGCTAATTGACGATTGGCAAACTGCAAAATGCGATACCTCTCGGAAATAATGTAAACCCTACGCTCACATCATGAAATGACATTTCTCTCCTTATAAAACATATGGAGAGTGAAACTATCGGAATTAAATTAAACCCTAGACAGTCCAATCGTCAATTGACGATTGTAGCATCACGGATTCCATCTAGAGGATTTTCTACGACGTAATAAAGTACGTAATAAAACAGACATTGAGAATTAAGTTGCAATTTAATATTAAATTGTGATTTTTGTATTCATAGGTGATTATTTTTCACCACTCAATTATACTAACCAATTGTTATAAATTCAAACGTCACATTTCTGCGTTGGCCCAGTTGTATTTTTTTCCGCTAGCGGCGCATTTCGTACTTTTACAATTGTCAATACGGTTACTTCGGTTAGTACATATGCTTTATGCAAAACATATAAGAAAAGTATTGGAGATTTTCCAGTTAATTGTTTAACCTACTTTTGCGAGACAATCCATTAAAAATAAAATTAAACCGCTTTTCAAAAATACATGGTATTTATGCATTGGGGACTAATTGCTTAACACTGCAATTTAGAAAATATTTTCCAATAAAGCTTTAAGGTCACATTAATCTATTTCGTACTAAGCTTATGTATTACTTGGGGTACTATTTACCTAACTTTTAGTTGCAAGTTAGATTAGAGTAAACATACATGAAATTCTGGACCAATTAAAATGTTAATAGAAATTGTATTTGTTTCAGGTGCTATCTATCTTAATTTAAATTCATTTCACCCAATTTTATGCCTAATTGCTAAACGTATTATGCAAGGGATTTAGAAAATACCATAATAAAAATTACGAAATTATTTGAATAGCCAGCTTAACAAAAACAAAATTATATAAATAAAGCGATTAAAACCAACAACATTTTATGTTATATATAAATACATTTTCGATATACTTATGGACAAATTATCATTTTATTAAATATTTTTGTCGTTCTGTAACGTTTTTATATTTTATAAAATATAAATAAACATTATAGATTCAGATGAACTGACAAATTGGATGATGTATTGTTTGTCTGAAATATGATTTATTTTAATCGATTCGTTTTGTGACTTAAAAGGTTTGGATTGTCCTAAACAGTATTAATTAAGGTAGTTGCAACTAAGGTAGTTGCTCGTATTAATTTTGTTGAAGAAAATGTATGTCAAAAAGATGTACAACCTTAGTTTTAAAATTATAAAATATTCAATTTTCGCACTAATATACATTTAAAAATATCAGACATTCTCTAAACAAACAGCCAAATTCCAATAGTAGTTTCCTTTGTCACAACAAGTAACAGCAAGTAACAGCTCATTTTAATATTCATATACTACTCGTAAACCTTATTCAGTTGTTATGATAAAAAACGTTTTGCAATTCATTGCGTACGATTGAAAACATTTACGAGTATACGTAAATATTATTAAAAAGAAAAAAAAATAATAAAAATTGTACGCTACATTACTTTTCTTTCAAGCCATGTAGCTACTGATACCGACACGCCGAATGGAGAAGAGTTACGGCACAGTTGTCAATAAAGCTGCGGCATTTGGACCGGGTCCAAAACCCAATAGGGGTGGAATGCAAAAGGGATTCTTCATCGTCTGATTACGATCGGTGATGGCGATGAATACATTTATTGTATTTATAGGTTGGCATGAGGCTAAATATGGTCCACGGAAACGGGCCTATAGCCGTACATCCTCGATTTGGCTACTGCATAGAGTAGGACATTAAAAGCAAATTGCGAAAGAGTTGGGAAGACCTCATACTCCAGAAAATGTTTCCATATAGATAGAAACAAACAAAGGCAGACCATTTTTCAAAATAAATAGAACAATAAAAAAATATTTTTGGTTTGTTGGGGGCTATAAAATTTAGCACTCTGAAATGAGTTTGAGAGCCACTACATTAGTTATTCTATCTTATGAGTATAATAGCGATTTCCAGCTAAGTACCTGACGTGTGGTGAACAAAATATGAACGCAATTTGACCATAATACATACAATATAAAGGAGATCAAAACTTTCAATCAGTTTGCAGACTAAAAACCAACGCCGTCTTCCTGTGATGAAAATCGCCTATAGGACTGTTTCAAAATAGCATAACAAAAATGTTTAAGTTAGAACAATATCTAGTTATAGTTTTTTTGTGTTTAGTCAAAATAGACAATTGCTACAATTATACCACAATTAATAGCCAGCTTAACTGGCTGGATTATATGTATCCATCGCGTTTATACCGATGCTAAAGTTGTTTTTTCGATTTAGCATAGGTAATGTAATTGTGGCATAAATGCAGCAAATGTGTGTTGTAAACTAGATGATACAATACGCCATAAAACGTGTTAATATAATCTAACTTCAGAGCTAGATTTTTTCATGATTCGGTAAAATTAAATTGGCTTTGGGTTACATTTTCACAATGGGTTATTTTTTGAGGATACTTGAAAAGGAAGAATACATGAAAACAAGATTCTTCGGCTGGAAGCTTGAATTTGTGAACAAAAGTCTCGATGGCCAACTGGCACAACAGGGGCCATTGTTTTTTCCATACTGGTGTATTAATAATTGTGGTCTGAAATTAAGAATTTAGGGAAATTCTATTTAAAATTTTTATTAAATTTTATTAAAAGCTGAAATTCTTAAATTATTAAATTAAACTAAAATAATTAACCAACATAGATTAAGATTATATTCATTTTCGAATCCGAATTGTTATCCACCGATAATTTTTGAAATAAAACTGAAGCCAAATTGCAGCTTAAAATTTTGGTCAGATTCTTTGTAACTGGCAGATCAGTTCAACATCCACATTTTATGGGTGCCAGGACATTTCACAGGACCACTTCTCAGAAAGCAGAAAGGATATTGAAATGCCTCTTGCGGTATGAAAACTGCTGCTTCAGGAAGAAGCTAGCAAGCTGACGAATGACAGATGGTCAAGTATCACTTCTTGCGTGATAACTCGGCAGGTCTGGCCAAAGTTGGACTTGGCGAGATCCAAACAGCTGATCTCACTTCAGCGAAGTCAGATCAGTGTGGTTGTTGGAGTGATTATACGGGGCACTATCTCATAGGGAGGCATGCGAGTGGACTTGGTGTCTTCTCACATGACTACTGTCGTAGTTGCGAGGACGAAAAGGAGGAAGAGACAGTACTTCATCTTCTTTGCACCTGCCCTCGTCTGACACGAAACAGACTAAAGTTTCTAGGGGCACCCCTCTTCAAAGACTTGACGGACCTCTGTAGGATGGACGTCAGGAGTATCCAGCGCTTTGTTAACAGCTCAAAATTGTTCCAATGAGTTGGAGGAAATAATTATTGTGGTATGGCTACGGACCATTTTTGTGTCTATGCCTGATCCTAGTGGACCGCCACCCAAACCTAACCTAACCTAACCTTGTAGCCCAGTCATGTCAGTCAATAATGCACAAATTTTAATGATTTTACTCGATGAATATTTGTGTCAGCAATGAGACGATACTAATTTTTTAACATAATCCGATTATCCCAAAACATGAAAAGCTTTCTGGAGCCGAGCTTTCAAATGAGCTGTTCGACGCAGCAACGAATACGTCCGATCGCTTAGGAGCTTAACCTTTGAGAGCGATCAACGAAGACGACAATTATTTTGAGCTATCTCTGCTGATTGTAATTGCTCTTCAGAAGTTAATTTTTGGCAAAAACAATGGAAGCCCGCAGAGATTCATTCAAGTCACCTTACGATCAAATTGGTAAAGAATCAAAAAATCAGTTATAATTCTAAATTGAGCTATATGTATGTTTATTTATTTTTTTATTGCCACATAAATTATTTAGCATTGAAAATAGTAGAATTTCGTTGCCAGAGCCATTGGCGAGCATTATGAATCGTGATCATTCAAGTCGAAAGAATTTCTAAGCTTGGACTACTATATCAACTGCAGTTTTCAAATGACTTAACTTGAAACATCTGCGCCGATCACTCAGTCAACTGGGTTCATGTCTAGATTGAATATTCAAAAATTGTTTAATTGTACAAACAAATTTAAACTATTGAAGTTATAGCATTGCCAGACTGCGGTTTAATAAATCCGATTTATTGAATTTTCGAAATTAGCCGTAGTTAGATTTACGGTGGTGGTTTGGCGTCTATTGGAGGGGGGGATCAAAGTTGAGTAGATTAATCTACCAGCTCCGTAACCTTCCAGTAGGGTGCGCATCACGTGGGCTGTTCTGGTCTTGTCATTAGGCAGCTACGTGATGGGTACAATTGTGTAAGGGGTAACCTGTTCACAATTCGCAAGTGTACGTACTGCCTCCTCGTGGCAACCACTGGTAACTAAGGCCACTTGGCACATTTTAGGCCATTTGGCACAGGCTAAAGTACGGCGCTAAAGGAGAAAACCTTGACAAAAAACCCTAATCTAAGGTGGAACAGCATATGCCGAAAGATGAATGACTGATAGGTTAATCAGCCCAAAATATGCGGACTCTGGATACCAGGCACCCTCCAGTTTTATTTAGCCTTCCTGTAGTATAGCTGGGTGACCTACAGGTGATTTGCAATTCCCAGCAACTCGTAAGAGTAAAATCAAACGGAATACGGGGCAGGAGTAGGAATATACGGGAGTGGGACAACCCTCTCGAGGTCCTTGAGCTCCAATGCTACCGTCTTTCTAGCGGAACTACATGCTGTAGTAAACATCTAGGAGGGAGAGCAATAAGCCCAGATAGTATGTATCACGTACCGGGAGGCAATATTGTCAGGTTCATTAAGAACCTGAATATTGACTGGACGGATAATTAAGCAGGGGCCAGCACAATAGATCTTTTAGGTCGCAGTGCGAAGTGGCTGATCGCCCGCATGGCCCCCCCAATAATAATAATAATAGATTTACGGTATTTATGCATTATTTTGAGTTTAATGACTAAAACGATGTAATGGGAGTGTGTTAGTTTGACAAATATTATGAAAACAATAACAGTTTAAGTGTATTAACCGTTATTTAAAACGAGTTTAGCTAAATCGGATTTATTAAATCGCAGTCTGGCAATGCTATTAATGGGCTCATTCAGCTTCGCCAACTGTTGGCAACATGTTGAGTAAAATCAAAGCGATGAGATCAGAATGCAATGTTTAATAGTATACTATTATCGACACGAGCCGATAGACGAATGTTGTAAATGATCTGAGTGAATAAGAGCCATTATATGCGAGTAGAATACGATACTTTGTCCATGTGACCTTTAAATAATCCTTAAACAATTTCCGTCGACATTTTGACGTCTCAATTTAATTAGAATGAAAATGGCACTACTACTTATTTAAAATTTGAAAAATGAAATTTTTACTTGGTAGTAGTGAATAATGGAAGAAGAGACTACTAGATAAATTAGCAGTGAATAATTTATATCATTATAATTGAAGAAACCATTGCGTAATGAGTATATTATACGTTAGTCGTGGACAAATGTCATTTTTTAACCAAAAAATTAAGTTTCGAATTTTTTTTTTCTCTATTTTTCTTAAGGGGCATATGCCGAGAAAACAAATTTGGCGAAAATGTCGTCTATGGGGTTATGTCGCGGCACCTTAAAATTATTTGTACCTACTTTTATTACTATAGCGGCTTTATTCATTTTCCCAATTGACATTAAACCCCACAGGGGGGTAAATACAGTGGTTGGCGTTCGTTTATACACACTTTAAATTTCTTTTTAAAGTCAATTTTTCTCTCTGTCTAGTTTTTTCTATACATAACAGTGCAAAATATGGTTCTTAGTGAGAAAATACCAATTATAAGTGTATACGTAGTGCAAAAACAAAATTCTGTGGTTTTTTTGAGAAACTAGTTAACTGCATTTTTGTCGATTTTGAGTTATGAATGAAAATAACTAGACAATTGGCTAAAGTTTCAAAAATAAATTTCTGCTTTTCGATATTTTTTTCAATTTCTACAGAAAATCTAAATAAAAATGAGTAATTACTACTAAAACCTACTGTGAGTTTTTTTTCAAATGCGTTTTCTGAAAAATTTACTTTTTGCAGTTAACTAATTTCTCAAAAAAAAACCACAAATATTTTTCACGAAAACCAAATTGTTTTCGCAAAATCTAATTTTTGTAATTGATCAGTAAGTTTTAACTTCCAAACTGATACATTTGAACAGAATATCAGATGTTTTAGCAGAGAGGGGGAAGGGGAACATTTAAACACAAAAGAAATTGCGCAAATTGAAGTATACAAGAAATGAGGATACTCTAATCGTCACTTTGCTAGGGAAATTAAAAGAAATTATTTGAAAAATCCCATAAGTTATGTTATCAAGAATCCTACAAGAGGAAATTCAAAGCTCACCGCACGCCAAAAATTTCAAATTAAATACGAACTGACCAAAAATAAATTATATTGAAGCCAAATAATTTCGAAACTTAGTCTGTCAGTAGTTAAATCAACTATAGCATGTGTTCTGAAGGCAACAAAAACCATTAAATGGGTTAAACCTAAGTCAAAACCCTGCACATATGGAATGTCGTTTGAAATTTGCCCAAAAGTACATACATTGGACAAAAGCATGCGATTTTTTCCGACGAAAAAAAAAAATTAATTTGGACGGACCAGATTATTACAGTTGTTATAGGCACGATATCAGAAATCACGCTGAAGTTCGATCAAGGATAAATTTTGGTGGTGAGACGATTATGGTTTGGGGAAGGTTCTCTGGTGATTTTAACACACCAATTTGCTGGATCACTATAAAAATGAACGTAGACAAATATTGTGAGCTGCTTGCATAGCACACATGCATAGCGAAGTTTCACAGAAATCTATAAGGATTGGTTTCAAAACAAAAATATTCCATTAATGGAGTGGCCTGCATGTAGTCCTGATTGCAATCCAATTGAGAATCTTTTGGGTATATTGGCTGTAAAGGTCTAAGGCAAATGGACGTCAATTTTCGTCAGTAAATGATTTGAAGCAGTGCTTTAAGCAATGTTGGGATGAAATCGGTCCAAGCGTGCTCCAAAATCTTTGGCAGTCGATGCCAAAACGAATTTTTGAAGTTATCAAGAATAAGGGAAGTGGAACGAAGTACTAACTACTCAATCTCGGGTACATTTTTCATTTCATCGTTGGAAAAACGCAGATGCGCAGATTAGCGAAAACCACTGATTTTTTTGCATCTTAGTAATAAATTTAGTTTTAATGAATAAAATTTAATGAAATAAACTGAAATTCATAAATATTTTGGTAAAATAAAATACTAATAACTTTGCGAGTTATTTCATGGAACCCCCGACAGTAGACTAATAACCTTGATATACTGCCTGCAATTTAATAAAGCGGATGTCAAGCTGAATTTTAGGTAACAGTTGTAGCCATAACTAATTTGGAAACTGCGAAGCACAGTTTTTTTTTTTTTTAAATTTTATTCTCTACCGCCTCCTTCAATATACTATATTATGTACATTCACTGTAGATTGAGCGCAACGCATCAGTTTATTTTAACGAATAAAAGTGCTACACCAATCGATGAAGTTTTTCAACGTTTTGTCACCAGAAAACTGAATTGGTTATTAAATTATTAAAAATAAAAAATTGGTAACGTGTATAACAAGGATTTCAAAACGTCTAATAACCTAACTTTTTAATGACCTGTAATTAATTAAACATTCGTAAATAGGTACACAAAGCAAATAATTAAAAATTGATTTCTAAAAAAAAAATATCCAATCAATAAAATTAATTTGCATATTAACATACTTTTATTTTAAATAACATATTGTTGCAAGTATTACATAAAAAAAATGATTAAAATTAAGTATTTGACTAATTTTTTATTTTTATTTATTTTATTAAAGGAAAACATCCAGTAAATAGAATTAAAAAGAAAACTCCCACATAATACAAAAAAAAAAAAAAAAAACAAATTCAAAAAATTAATATGTAAATAATAACCATGACCTTCAACGTGTTTTGATTTTATAATTAATTGAACCGAATTTCATTTTGGTTGCTGTTTTGTTGTGTTTTGATGAAACGAGATTATTTTGGCCGCAATTTTTATTTATTATAAAAAGCAGGGTTATTCAACCATTTTGTGTTTCTACACTTTTTTGTTTGTATCGTTTTGTTTATTTGAATATTATTAAAAATAATCTGCTTTATTGTTCCAAAAGATGTAATCTTTTTTAAGTAGTATTTTATTTTAAGAAAGAAAAATCATTATGCTTATTACACTTTTCATTATACATATGTACTCGTTAATCTTACTTGAAGAAAACAGGCACATAATTAGCCGGGAGAAAAGTGTTGTTATGTAGGACAAGAAGTATACATATGCCTATACTTACGTTTAATATAATAAGTTCTTTGTGTTAAAAGTAATACGACGGAATTATATTCCAAATAGTAAATAACTAACACAAAAATTATTGTCTTATCTTATCTATTCTATTCGATTTCGACTGTTGTAACATAAATTAAAATGCAGAGTGGCAATTTTTTTTTTTTTAAGTTTATATTACAAACTACATAGAAAATTAATTATATTTATGTGTTTACACCACACCCGATTTTTGTTTTGTTTTTATTTTAGTTTGTACCACAATAATAAATGAAATTTCACTTACCCGTTCCATTATCATTCCGTTTTTGTAATAATTGTAAGATTTTATTTAAATATTGATCAATGTGTACCATTAGTTTTGATACTGATTTATCATCCATATCCGTTTCCATTTATGTTTTAGTATAAGCGAGTTTTGTTAGTAAAAAATTAGTAAAGTCAAATTTTTTACCAACCGTAATACATTAAGTAAAGATTATCAAAAGAAATCAAAAACAAAACTGAAATGGAAATTCTATGAATAAAAAAAACAGAAAAAAAAATCGCGTTTTTTATATTTTATTTATTTAGCTTTTTTATCAATAGAGATAATTATCACGATTCGAATATGAATTGTGAAACTTAACACCATTGGGCGTTGTGGATCGATGATTATATTTTATTTATATTTGGCGTTAAGTTACACTTAAAGGTTGTACGATTTGTGTGGATATTTTATCGTACACATTTGATCGTAAGTTCTAATAAAAAAAATGGAGGTGTGGCCAACACACGACTTTCTTTTACGAACAGAGAATTTTGAGAAATTTTATTTTTTTTATAACTTTTTTTTAAAATTTTTTTTTTTTAAATTTTTAAATTTTTTTTTTTAATTTTTTATTTTTATTTGTTTTTAATTTTTGGAAACATTTTGTTTCAAGTAGTTTTTTGTAAACCTTATACTTTTTAAGATATTTGCAAAATAAATTTTCTGGACCAAGGGAGTGACCATTTCCGGTTAGCCGATTTGGAGTAAAATTCACTGGGACCTCCCAATTTATCAAAAAAGCTTAAATCTGAAGTTTCAGTTCGATTGGTTAAACCATCTGGGCTGTAGAGAGGACACAGACAGACTGACAGACAGCCAGACAGACACCATTTCGAAACCCACTTTTTCGGACTCAGAGGACCTCAAAACAAATAAATTTCTAAAAATCTCAAACTCTAAAATTTTCATGATTACTATACTTTATTTTACTAGAGTAAAAGAAAGTAATTAAAATAAAATTCAAATAAACCAACCCATTTACATTGAAATAAAGAAAATATTGTTACGTAAAGGTTGATTTACACGGGTCACTTTGTATAATCATCGGTGTAAACAGTAAATCATCGAAGGTGAAAAGTGAATTGATTGTTAAAGTTGGTTATTTTGTAGCATTATCATTTCGACAATAATATTGAATTTGAAGTGAAAAGAGTATTTCACTTTCGATGCAACGTGTTACCTGGGGGTGATTATTTCACGACGATTATCTACACGTTAGGAAGGAATCGCTCGAACTTCTCCGAGGGAAACAGATACATTTAAGAGTAACTGTGTAGTAATTATGGCTAATTATGGAAGAATCCATCTATGTCAACATGAAACTTACGCTTACTGTTAGACCGAAAATCTTTTCTAGGAATCACTTGATTAATAATTTTTAGTTTCAAATCTGATTTGTAGAAACATGTAGTATGTTCAAGATATTTGCACCATCGACTAGAGGTTTAGCTCAATTTAGAGAAATTCCCATAATGTAAAGTTCTCAAAATTTTGAAATGAAAAATTTGATGGGAGAATCGCCAATAGCCAATTTTTTGACGGTCTGAGAAACAAATAAAACATATAGGATATTGTTGGTCGAGTAAAAAAGCATCGCTTGCTTACCTATGGTTTCCACTTGGATGCTTTGCGAATATTCGCAAAGGGAAATTTCTTGTTGTTTTGTGATAGTGTGACTTTAAGTTAAGTGTATTAGTAACTAATTTTGACATTTTGACATTTGTAGAAATACTATTAAATCGTGTTTTTTCTTTGCTCCAATTGTGTTTTTTTGTTTTTCGATTTATTACTTAAAACTAATTAAAATGGATCGAAATTATGATTACGTATAAAATGTTAGATTGAATGACCTGAGTCGTTTTTTAATTATACAAGGATGGCCCCAGATTCTTTCAATAAGTTATTGAAAATAGTGGGACCGAATATTGTAAAACAAGACACCAAATTTAGGATGTCGATAAACCCATCCACTAGATTGGCACTTATGTTAAGGTAATTATATTATAACAAATATAAAGCAGTTTATTTCATAGTATAATTTCATTTTAGATATTTGGCTAGTGGTGATAGCCAACGTTCAATTTCTTACAATTTCCGAATTGGCAAAAGTACAGCTTGTCATATAATTTCGGAAACTTTAGATGCAATTTACTTGGAATTAAAAGAAAAAGTACTATCTGAAATTAAATCCGAAGATTGGTTAGCAGTAGCAGAAGGATTTCAGCAAAGATGGAATTTTCCGAACTGCATAGGTTTTGTAGATGGAAAACACATCCGGCTTATTGTATTTCAATTTAATTTAATATACACTCATGGAAATTACTATAAGAACAAAATTTGTTACTATCTCTTTCCTGAATTTACCGTAATCAAAATATTTTTGTATTTTTTTTAACATGTATCGACAAGTTTGTTAAAATTCGTGTAAAGATTTTTTTATTTTTTGTGCTACCTTTTAGTATCGTGCATCAGACTCGATAAGAGCGGTTGGAAATAATTATAAGAACAAAATTTATTTTGATTGGAAATAATTATAAGAACAAAATTTATTATATCAAAAAAATTATAATTAAAATTAAATTAAGGTAAATATATTAAATTAATTACTTTTAAATAAACTAAAAATATGTACATCTTCGGATGAAGAAATTTAAATGTTAGTCGCTGTTATGTTATAAAAAATATGTACGTGTTTCTTATGTAGATATGCCTAAGGGAAAAGCTTTAACGCCAATTGAACAAGGAAAAATACAAGTTTATCATGAGCAGGGCAAAACTTTTCGAGAAATAGCTCAACTTATGAATAAAAGTGTTTGTGACAGAATAAACGATCCAGACGAACGCCCATCATCACTGAGCGGTGCAAAAGAGAAATTAAGCGACTTGAAGTCAACAAGACCCTTTCATCGGGTGCCATAGTGCGTGAAATTCGTTTGCCGGTAACCAGTCGTCGTGTTCGTCAAATTCTTAATGCGGATTCAAACATAAAATACACAAAACGGGTGGCCCTTCCACGACTTCTATTGCGGCATAAAACAGCAAGACTTGCATTTGCTGAAAAATACCAATTTTGGGATGAAGAATGGAAAAAAGTCGTCTTTAGTGATGAAAAAAAATTTAATTTAGACGGACCTGATGCCTGCCAGCGATATTGGGCCGATAAGCGATCAGAGAGACAAACTCGTAAATCTCGAAATTTTGGTGGAGGGTCGCTGATGATTTGGGCCGCCTTCAGCTATACGGGAAGGTCACCAATATGTATAATTTCCACTAAAAATAACGTCCAATAAATACGTTGAATTGTTAGACGATGTTTTAATCACATTTGGAGACGATTTCATGCCTGAAGACTGGATTTTCAACAGGGCAATGCGTCCATCCACAGTGCCAAAACGACAAAAGAATTTTTGAGTGAACGAAACATACCGTTGTTGGATTGGCCAGCATGCAGTCCCGATCTCAATCCAATTGAGAACGTTTGGGGGCTGCTTGCACAACGGGTATTTGCAAATGGACGACAGTTCGACACAGTTTTAGAATTAAAGAATGTGGTTAAATTGGAATGGTCAAAAATAGACGAAACTACCTTAAAAAGGTACATTGATTCAATGCCGCGAAGATTGCAGCAGGTGATAATAAAAAATGGAGGAAACACCACGTATTAAAGGAAAAAAAACATTTTTCATTTTTAAACTTACTGTGTTCTTACGAGGGTGAATCAAAATGTCTTGCAATATCATATGAAAAAAATAGTGAGTGAGACAACTATATATTTTTTTAAAAAAATTTTGTCGCGGTGAAACTTATAGAAACAAAATTCGATGTAAATTTTACAGTTCGTTTGTTTTCTTCAATTTAGTAGCCTGTGTTTTGAAAAAAATTCAAAATGAATGAAATTGAATATCGTGCCGTTATTAAATTTTTCTGTAAAGATGGACGCAATGCAATTTATATATTCAATTACATATCAAAAGTTTACGGCGAATTTGCACCATCATTTTCCACAGTAACAAAGTGGGTAAAATTGTTCAAAAGTGGTCGGGAGTCATTAGAAGACGACAACCGCACGGGTCGTCTCGCAGATGCTATTAGCCATGAAAACATACTTTTGGCAAAATCAATTGTATTAGAGGACCGCCGTATTTCTGCTTCGCGGTTAGCGTGGGGACTTTCCCTTTCATATGGTACCACTTATACCATATTACATGACCACCTTCACATGTAAAAAGTAAGTGCGCGATGGGTTCCCCGTTTGTTGACTGCACAACAAAAGAAAATTCGTGTTCAAACTTCAAAGGCGATTTTAGAAATGTATGAATAAGGTCCAGAAAACTTCTTGGATAACATAATAACAGGCGATGAAACATGGATTCATCATTGGGATCCGGAATCCAAACAAGAATCGATGCAATGGATTAAACGTGGTGAACCACCACCAAAGAAATTCAAAACTCAACCGTCTGCTGGTAAGGTTTTGGCAACAATTTTTTGGGATGCTGAAGGGATATTGATGATTGATAATATGCCACCGAAAACCACAATCACAGGCATCTATTACGCATGTGTTTTGCGAAAATTGAAAAAAGCGATCCGGCAAAAACGGCCAAAGAAAGTTAGAAAAAAAACCTTACTTCTTCACGACAATGCGCCAGTGCACAAGGCTAAAGTTGTTCAAGCTGCATTAAATGACTGCGGCTTCGTAGAAATTCCGCATCCACCATACAGTCCAGACTTGGCACCCAGTGACTAATTTCTGTTCCCCAATTTGAAAAAAAAAAAAATTAAGGGGCCGGAAATTTTCCAGTGATTCTGAAGTACATTCTGTTGTAAATGAATATTTTATGGAGCAAAACAAAATTTTTTTTTAGAGGGCTTAGACAAGTTAATTGATCGATGTAACAAATGTATAAGCCTTAAAGGAGATTACGTCGAAAAATAAAAATATTGCTGTCTCACTCACTCTTTTTTTTTCATATGATATTGCAAGACATTTTGATTCGCCCTCATATATATATTTCCTTCGAACTATTTTTGTTTTTTCTTTAAATATCATACTGAAATCAAATGTTCCTATTATTTATTATTTTATGATTTATGAATATATTAAATACTGAATCAAATTATTTTTAATTGTTTTATATTATAAACTTATATAATACATTCATTGATTTCTTGTTCTTATAGTAATTTCCATGAGTGTATAAATTCTCGCGAATACGCTAATTTATGAATATGTATTCTTTTACAGGCACCACCCGATTCCGGTTCAGATTTTTATAATTATAAAAATTATTTTTCGATAATCCTGAAGGCAATATGCGACTACAGATATCGTTTTTTAGCTATCGATGTAGGTGCTCAAAGACGCCAGAGTGATGGAGAGGTGTTCCAAAACTCGATATTGGGCAAACGATTAGCTAATAATACGATGAACGTCCCCGAGGATGCCGAAATTTTTGAAGGTGGGCCAATTTTGCCTTATTACCTGGTTGGTGATGAGGCATTTGGTTTAAAAACGTGGTTAGTCACACCATATCCGGGTAAATCTAGTGGGAAATTAGATTTCGAAAAAAGTATTTTTAACTATCGACAGTCGCGAGCTAGGCTTGTTATTGAGAATACTTTCGGAATCTAACTGACTGGGAGCTTTATCTTTCAGGGTTTTATACCGTGTATAATTATTTCTTATATTTTTATACATCGTTTTTAGTAAATCAACGTTTATAGCGAGATTAGAGTATTTTTTTCAAGTTCGCTTTTAACTTCACCCCACATATCGTTAATTGCGGATGGTGAGCGGCTTTTGATAGGTAGCGTATAGTCATATAATGGTGGGCAGTCAAAGATAGCATCCAGCATATCTGCCTCGAATGCCAACCGGTTCATCCCTTCCAACATATCGTTGACATTTTTAATGTTTTTATATACATATTTTGATTTTTTTTCATTGTTCAATGGCCCTTTTTGAATTATTCCTTTTTTATCAATTTCACCAAGCTCATCCACCTCTATTTATCTTGCAATCACCTCAAAAAACCACCGAAGTTATATTATACAAAAACCTTAGTTTATAATAATTTTGTTTATTATGTAGATTAAACAAATTAAATAAACCAAATATTAAAAATTAAAATGATGTGCATACTTACTTTATAGGATAAACTTCTTTTAATGTCAACAAAAATATTATTTTGACAGCGAGTGTTTAATGCAGGGTTGAACAAAATAAGGGAAATTATTCATTTTTGGTGTAAATAAAAAATTTACAATGGAAAAAGATGTATGCACGACAACTTTCTATTGCAAATCGCTTTGTAAATTTTTGTATGTGTGATTGTACAAATTTATATATCGATATATAATTTTTTTGAATGTATACTATCCACGTGAAAAAATTTAAAACAGATTGCGATTATTCGCAAAGGCATCCACAAGTGGAAACCCACAGTTAGGTTTATTAGAGATTAGTTAAAAGAGAAAATAAGATATCCGTGTTGCCAATTTCCATTTAAGTAATAAGATTAAGGTCCAATCCGTCAACCTTGCAATTCTGGATCGTCATTCCATATCATTAATCATTTGTTCTTATCTGGTTCAGCCAAAGTAATTATTACTTAAGTACAAGTTGTCAATATATTAGGGATTTATTCAATGGTTCCCTACGTTTAATCGAGTAATGACTGACAGACGGGAATAAAAGGACATCTCCTTTTTCTATCTATGTATTAGTGATCTTACGAGCTCTAAGAATAATTTCGTTTTATATATAGGTTTTGCACTTCAAATTCAACCTTTTACAAAAGACAATCATCCTTTTTCAAATCAAGTTCGCCTTTATCCAAATCAAATTCACCTTTATCCAATATCCTATTTTACCAACATAATTTATTCAATTTAATAAATTAACTGTAATTAAACTTTAGGTATAAAATAACAGGTTAATTAAACTTTTACTATAATATGGGAATAAAATTCACCTTAAAATTCGACCTATAATTTATTATAAAATTCACCTTAGATGTCATCATAAAATTCACTGTAGAATGGATCCCAAATTGATCTAAATTCAACTTAAATTCATTCCCAAATTTACCATATAATGTCATGTAAACTAAAAATTCACCTTTAAATTTTCCTTAAAACTACGGTGCGTTGTAACTTTATCGTACAACAAAGCCTTAAAGTTCATCTTAAAATTCACCCCAAAATCAATCCAAATTTACTTTAAAATTCTTCCTAAAATTACGACAAATTAATTCTGAAATTCACTCAAGTTAACCAATTCAACCTACAAGTCACTATAAAATTTACCCTAGCCTTTAATTCAACCTACCCTAGAAATCACTCTAAAATTCACTTTAAAACCCCTCTAAAACTAACGCTGAAATTCACTCTAAAATTCACCCTAAGTGTCAGGAATTTAGAAAGCGAAAACTCTTAGAAGCTTAAATCAGGATTTTATCAAATTTAAGAATTCTGTAGTTTGGAATATTTATTATTGTGGATTTGCGAAGGCAAAAATGGAAAATGGGAGTTTAAAGATCTAAATCTTTAAAGTTAGTATAAACTTAGAAATTCGTCAAATCTAAGAATCATGATATTTAGAGAATTTTTACAACATTTATGAAATGTAGAATTTTTATTTTAGACATTTAGAGTGCCAGGCAAATTTAGGTTCTCTCCCGCTTACCAGTACAAACAATTAAGTTTTTACTGGTTCATCACTGAATTTCGAAATAATCTCAAAAATATTGGCCACAAAGAATATCAAAAATTCTAAAAAAGAATTATCAGAGAGTCAAAGGACTTCAATCCGATGTTTTTAATTTTAATGTGATATTTTCATAAATGATGAATTTGATTTGGAAAATAATGAATTTGTTTTGGATAAAGGCGAATTTGCTTTGGAAAAGGATAAATATATTTTGAATAAAGATGAATTTGACTTGTAAATTGATGAACCTGATTTGTAAACGGTTGAATTTGGAGTGCAACACCTATAAGCAGAGTAGAGAACTCCATTGATCGGTCGTTTTGTTCATTATTATTCTCCAAAAGTGGTATCATTTATATTTATTAAAGACAAATAAATCAAAATGCATTCGATTTAAGATAATTGTAAAAAGCAAAATTATTTTCTCAATTATAGAAATTCTAGTGACTACATTATTAAAAGAAAGACTATTTGGATATTTCTCACAGTATTCGAACAAGGGCCAAGGCGAAGTTCCGAGGTTTTCGTTTATTTATTTATTCAAATATGTTTTGAGTTACGAATGTGTATTAGGTTCATGTTACATTTGTTGTTTTTATGTCAATTACTTCATCAAAATTAAGTTCTTGCATTGGTTTCGAGAAACTTGAAGTCGAAACTTCATATTTAATTCGATTAGTCCAGTGATCCAACTATGCAAACCGATAGCTTTTTTTGACGGCTTCATTGTTTAGTATTAAAAGGTTCTTGTTTTGTGTGTTTTAAACAAGGACGTTTACAGAAAGATTGTTGGCTTAAAAATAAGCCAAATAATCAAAAAGTGATTAACAGTTCTAAACTACGATATACCTACACAGAATAATCAACAAAAGGCATTTAAAAGGGATCAAGTAAATACGGTTGAAAAAGCAAAATTAAAGGATAATGGTGAATTTCCATTCAACAATACTGAGTTTACAGAAAATCAAATATGGTCTTTAGATTCTGCTTGTACATCACATATGACCTCTTTAATGTAATCCATAACATAACGCTGATGGAATTATGGAGTAGCAAAAACCCTCCTGTACGGCTCTTACGGATTTACGGATGTTTGGCCTACTATAAAGATAACAGACCAAATATCTCAAAACTATAACCAAGAGCAAAAGGAGGATTTTTTGTAGGTTATTCAAAGGAGAGATTACAGAAAATACGACGGGCAAGAGAAAAGAATACAAGAAACATTGATTAACTACGTGCAATGATAAGAGCACAGAAGAAACCAACCATAATAGACTACAATATATCTTATCAAATACAAGTAAACTTGAGTCATCCGAAAGGCAAACATTCAATGAAAAACTAAATCATAATAATTCGAATCATGTTATCTGGTTTAGATAACCTGTAAATGGAACCGGTTGTAACACCGAATTTCGAAACAGATAATAAGAATAATAACAGAAGACAACAAAGAATAGGACAACTTCGTAATAATTTTTTATGATTATTTTGCAAATTTTAGGTGTATAAAGGTGTAATGAAACCAACGGAGACGGAAAAATGGTTAACGGTCATCAAAGAGTAATATCAAGACTACCGAAGCTGAATAAAAAATTTAACAGATATAGCACCAACAATTGCAAATTTTTTATTTTTTCAAGCAGTTACAACAACATTTTTCAACTAATCGTTTCTGCGTCCTGCCTTACATTTTCTATTCGTTCGTTCTTTTATTTCTAAAATTGGAAAAACTTAACTAGAGTTATACGGTTTGTTTACCCGTGGGAAGCGCTGCTTTTTTATTTTAATTTGAAGAAAAGTGCAGCTGATGGATATCGATTGCTGTGTGAAGCATATGGGGAACATGCTCCATCAATAAAAACATATGAATACTCGCCGAAACTATGGGAGTAACTCAACAAGCGATTAAGAACCGTCTCAAGGGCATGGGTATGGTGCAAAAACAAGGAAATTGGGTTCCCTATGAACTCAATCCAAGAGACGTCGAACGCTTTTTTCACGTGTGAACAACTGCTCCAAAGAAAAAGTCGGAGGGGTTTTTTGTATCGAATCATGACTGGGGACGAAAAGTGGAGTCACTACGACAACCCAAAGCGCAGAAAATCGTGGGGTAAGCCCGGTCATGCATCAACTTCAACCGCCAAACCAAATGTTTATGACAAGAAGCTAATGCTGTGTATCTGGTGGCATCAGTTCGGTGTGATCTACTATGAGCTACTCCAGCCTAACGAAACCATCACTGGAGAACGTTATCAACAACAATTGATGCAATTAAGCCGAGCATTGAAGCTCAAACGCCCACAATATGTCAAAATACATGAGAAAGTGATGTTTCAGCAGGACAACGGTCGGCCACCTGGAAGGATGGGTAAAAGTCATAGCTAACGATGGACAATACTTTGAATAAAATACATTGTACCAATTTCTCTCAATAAAGCTTCGAAGTTATACAAAAAAAACCCTCAAAACTTATTTGTACGCCCAATACATAGTACCAATTTCTCGAGAAACAACATTATTGTTAAATTCAAGGATCGCCACTCTTGCAAATTTGAACAGAACGCGATCAAAATCTTAGTCTTATGGCACAACTCAATAGACTAGTATTTAGATATTTAGCCATTTCTAGTAACCCATCGTATTTGGAGCTTTTAAAGGACTTTAAAATTACTGATTCCAGCCGTCCGTGATTTTCAATTTTTTACTATATTTATGTTCTAATCTGGAGCGCGCAAATCAGTTTAGCATTTTTAAAGGGGTGAATGATTTAATCTAAGCGAATACATACATAAGTAAAAAGTATCAATACCGAGTAGACGATCAAAAGTTGTGCGATAAAATAATCATGTACCACGAGTGTATATATAAATGCAATCAGCGTTGTTGACGATAGATATGAAAACCACAATTATTGTAGGTCAAAACGTACTCTGAGAATTTTTTATGAGTAATGCATGAATTTTTTTTAAGCGACATACAGTTGCGAACAAGACAACAATCGTATATATTTTTATTATATAATTTATAAGTAATAAGTTTAAATTAAAAAATTATATAAAAATATAAGAAATGCGATTTTTAATTTCAATATTATTTTGAATTAAATATTTTACAATATCATTATTAAATTTCGAAAATATAATCTTTTATTCGGTGCCATTTACATTTTCAACAAAATTGGCATATTCTGCATTTTGTGAAGAATGGATAAATTTCAAATTCGTGGTGCAATCCATTATCTTTATTTGAAAAGCTTAGCAACAATCGATATCAAAAAGGACATGGATCTAAGTTTGGATGAGCCTACACCATTCAACGGAACTGTCGGTTTTTTGAATTTATGAAACCAAAAGAGGTGGCCACACCAGAAATGATTCAAAAAATTCGAATGATATTGTATTGAGTGATCGTAAAGTAAAGTTGAGTATGATTGTTAATATCGTAAACAATTGAAAAGAACACGCGGCGAACGAGAAACCACTTAAGAACTTTAAAAGGCGATTACATATATTGCAGATTAAATAAAAATTTGCCCAAAAAGTACGTCTCATTCTCAATAAAGGAACATTTTCAGCCCAGATTATACTTTAACTTACATAAATTTATATTGTAAAGAATTTATGTAAATGTTTAAATGGTTTGGTGTGCAAGCAAAGGGTGGTCCATCTAACGTTTGCAATTTAATTTGGCTCTAAATCCAAAGACGAATGAATATTTTTCAAAGCGGTTTGTTTTATTAGAAAGAGTAAACATTGGCATAAAGTAAGGAACACAATTTCATTCAAACGATTTCCACGGTTGTCTTTACCCATTCTGTCAACAAAATTTTTCAGAACATTTTCGATTCTATGGGCTCCTATCTTATCAATGGTAACTTCGATTTGATCTTTCAAGTCTTGCATAGTCTCTGGATGATTAGCGTAACACGACTCCCCACAAAAAAAAAGTCCAACGGAGTCAAATCGCAGCTGCGTGGTGGCCAATTGACATCTCCGTTACGGCTAATTATTCAATCCCCGAAGACAGTGTGCAAAAGACCGATTGTTTCGTTTGTTGTGTGGGAAGTTGCGCCGTCCTGTTGAAACCAAATGTCGTGCGTCCTCCTCTTGATTTCTGGGTAACAAAAACTCGTTTATCATGGCTCGGTTACGCTCCCCATTGACTGTAAGGGCGGCTCGTTTTCCATTTTTGAAAAAAAAGGGACCAATGATGCCGCCGGTCTAAAATCAACGCCAAACAGTCACTCGTTGTCGATGCATGCAAATGCGACAATTTTGCTTGTTGACATTGCCTCCGAGGTGAAAATGAGCTTCGAGATGATTTTTCGGTAAAAATGCTCATATTCTTCCAAGGTTTCCACAGCCCAATTAGCGAACCGAAAACGTTGCGGATGGTCATTTTACTTCAGCTCCTGCACTAATTGAACTTTGTACGCCTTCATACCGAGTTTTTTATGCAAAATTCTCATCACAGAACTGACACATTCTGAGCAACAGCTGCAATGTTCTCGGCTGTACGCGCTGTAAATGCACGTGCATGTGTTTGTTTATCTAATAACAATCCAGTTTCACGAATTCGCTTCACAAATTGATCCACAAATTGCGTCGTAGGCATTTCATTTCTACTGAATTTTCCACGTAAATTTCTTATAGTTTGGGTAGAAGACTCGCCACTTCGAAAGTAAGTTTTCATTATTTCCCAATTTTGTTCAAGCGTAAAGCGACCTATTTCGTAAATGTTAAACATTAAACTAATTTTGTCATAACAAGAATGACATAAGTGTTGCCACACTCGAAATAACCGAAGGTTGAAATTGCAAATGCTAGATGGACCACCCGTTACAAGTACTAAGAAGGAACATTAATACATACAGCTGTGTGCAATATAATAAGGTAATATAGTACATATATAATAGGTATCATAAATAATTCACCGTTGTTCACGATATTATTTGAACTAAACCGATATAATATTGTGATTCCCCGTTAGACAGCATTTTAATTTTTGTTTTTTTGTTTTACTTTTGTTTTGAATGTTTTACATTCAGTGTCACTGTAAATTAAACCTTCGCTTAAGTCGCTGTGTGAAATAATAGGTAATTATACATTTTAATGGTTAATGACTAAATATTATAATTTAAATTGAATAATTTATATTTAGCTCTTAAATTTTATCTAAAATTAAATATTAAAAATTATTTATATTTACCCGGATGCATTTTTATTGTAGAAATGGGTCGCGGAAAACATTGCTCCGAAAGTCAAAGGGATTTGATTAAAAGACTACGAGCTGAGGGTAGAACATTAAAAGAAATAGCCAGTTTTGTAGGCCGTTCTATAAATATGGTATCAAACGCATTAAAACCCATTAAGCAGGCCAAAACTTGTGGCCGTAAAAGAAAAACAAGTGAAAGAACAGATGTCCGTATTGTTCGCTTAGTTAAAAAAAATCCATTTGCTTCTTCAAGTGTAATTAAAAAGGAGCTAGGCCTAGACATCGATACTTCCACAATCCGCAGGCGACTTATAGAAAACAATTGGAAAGCTAGTCCCGTTCACCAAAGAAGGTCCCGTTACTATCGAAAAATAATGTTGCTGATAGAATAAAATTCGCTAAAGATCACATGGAGTGGCCCATAACAAAATGGCGAAACATATTATGGCCTGATGAAACCAAAATTAATTTATTTCAATCAGATTGTATCAATGAGTATGTCCGACGCCCCAAAGGTAAACAATACGACCCGCGCTATACAGTAAAAACTGTCAAACATGGTAGGGGAAATATTATGCTTTGGGGCTGTTTCTCATATAGTGGTGTTGGACCTTTATGTTGGATACGTGAGAATTTAAATAAAGAAATTTATTTGGGGGATATTCTACGGGATACCATGCTTCCGTATGCAGAAGAAAATATGCCCCTTCGCTGGGTGTTTCAGCAGGACAATGATCCGAAACACACAGCGAAGGTGGTAAAAAACTGGTTTGGCGCGAACAATATCAATGTAATGAAGTGGCCAGCACAATCTCCCGATCTAAACCCCATAGAAAACCTATGGGGTGAGTTAAAACGTGCTCTCAGTAAAATGCCGAGGCCAAAAAATAAAAGTGAGGTTTGGAAAAATGTAAAGGACGCTTGGTGGAGCATCCCAGTTGAAAAATGCCAAAAACTAGTGGATTCTATGGGGCGGCGATGTAATGCTGTGATTAAAAAGAAAGGGTATAGCACCAAATATTAAATTATTATGTAAAAATCAACTATTTTTGTTGATTTAATTATTTTCAAGCAACATTTTTTAAATTACCTATTTATTTGCACAGACGGAATAAGTGAATTCTAATTGAAATATTGTAAACTATCTGTGATCATAATGAAATGAAATAGTAATAAATTTTTTTTTGTTCCTTAGAGACAAACAATTAAAAAAACGTGTTTCATTTTTGCGCATTAATGATTTTGGACAAAAATTAGCAATTTAAATTTTTTTTTTTAAATTACCTATTATATTGCACACAGTATATGGGAAGGTAATTTGAAAAGTCTCTAAATATTCAGCATTCGTAACATTGTAACTATTTAACAAAACCTGCTCAAAGATGTAGTATTTTTGGTTTCAACTAAACATATCTTTCGTTACTGTAACGTACTTTTCAAATATAAATTAAAAGTGAACAAAATTCAGAAAGGACCCCAACCTATACAATAAAATATAAGACGATGTACTTACATATTATTATAGCAAGCAATAATATATGAGAACTTTTGAGAAGAATTTGTGTGAATATGCTACGCCTTTCTGATTTTAAGCGATCGCACACTTTTAAATATGTCAACAAAATGTACTGTAAGCGGTCGTAATGTTGATAATTAAAAATCTGGTTTTGTCCATTTAAATTAATCATACTCATAAAAGTAATATAAGAATTTCCCCATAATATATATTCGTTACGTATATACTACTATGTACATATAAACAATTTGCATATTTGGTGAAGTTATATTAGTCATCACTGTAACGTACTTTTCAAATAAAAATTTTCAAATATAAATTAAAAGTGAACAAAATTCAGAAAGGACCCCAACCTATACAATAAAATATAAGACGATGTACTTACATATTATTATAGCAAGCAATAATATATGAGAACTTTTGAGAAGAATTTGTGTGAATATGCTACGCCTTTCTGATTTTAAGCGATCGCACACTTTTAAATATGTCAACAAAATGTACTGTAAGCGGTCGTAATGTTGATAATTAAAAATCTGGTTTTGTCCATTTAAATTAATCATACTCATAAAAGTAATATAAGAATTTCCCCATAATATATATTCGTTACGTATATACTACTATGTACATATAAACAATTTGCATATTTGGTGAAGTTATATTAGTCATAAACTACATATTCATACATAAATGTACATATTTTTATCATTCATTTTAATTAAGTTTAATTAATTAGGAAAGGCTTTGAATGTCGAGATAATGAAAACAAATTTAACAAGATTCCTCGCCCGCACACACACACACACACACACACACACACACACACACACACACACACACACACACACACACACACACACACACAGCCATACATCCATTCAACCGCGTAAAGATCGAATAGTGTTATACAATACCATTTGAAGAGATACACAGCCGAGAAAAAATATTTAATTGTTTGAAAAATAATAGTATGGTATGGATATGGTTCATAGGAGGTAAAAGTTCCCCTCATCTGTTGTTCTAGTGTATAACGTACACAAACCATATTTAGATATATACGGGCGATTCAGATTTCCCTGTTTTTCTTTTACATGTAATAATTGTTGCCATCGTGTGATGCATTTTATTCTTTTCATTTGAATGAAAAATAATTGTAAACATTTCTTTACAACAGTAGTTCAACGTTTCAAGTCGTTTTGACTTGGTTTGGAAGCAATACATAACAAATATAAAGTAATAAACCCAACATATTTTTTGTGTTTTCATGCGTTTCATCAATCAAAGCAAAACATACGAGTAAAAAATGTACAATATGTATTTATAAAATATATAATACGTGTTCGTGCACTACGATAAATACAATTTAGTTAAGTATTTGAATTAAATAAAAGTGCTCGTCTCCAAAAAATATTTGTGGATGTATGTATTACAAGAATACTTATATCTTGAATGGCTTGATTTCCGATTTCTTTATTTTTGTTTATATTTTAGTTTTAACATTACTCGTATATAAATTCCTAACTGATTACAAATTCTGTTTTGTATTTTGCTTTTGTACACAACAAAATAGGAAAGAAGCAAAATACATACAAATTCAGTAATTAACCTGTATGAAATAAAGAACCTATACGGAAAACACGTAATGCATTAACCTCTATCGTATGGTGGCACAATTTTTTTTACTTGTGTTGTAATTTCTACCAATTGTCTGACCTTAGTTGAGAATCAAGATTTTACGAATGATTAACAAACTTTATTTTCGATTTACTAATTTACACGGTTAATTTTTTTTTTTTTTGTTTGATTTAAATTGAAAAAGAAAAAGATGAAGCAAATAATTTCCAGAGAGATAAAAGGTCCAGATAAATATAATTCTTTGTAGTCTTTTACCTCAAAATATTTCCAATGTTCTAGGTACGAATCTGGTCCGGAATTGAAAAACATTAATTAAGATACTTCTATTTTTAGTTTTATTAATTGGACGTCGTCAAATTCTATTTGTACATAAGATTAAAACCGTACTAAAGCATTTAACAAAATAATTTAAAAATTGATTGATTGATTGTTTGGAGAGTAAGAGCTAGCAAAGCCTGACTCCCGGCTCACCGTACACACCCTTTTACACATAACAAGACCAAAGGATGGGTGAGGTTAGTTAATAGTCAGTATGTTTTTTAAATTTTTTATTTGATATATAGTATTACCACAAGACAACACTTCTCTGCAAAGCTGTCAGGTTCCTGGAATTCAATTAAGGCGTTATGTACAGTTGTAGCGGGCGAAATGACGACATTTTCTTGATTTTTTTTTAGACAGCATAATAAATATTTATTTAAAAACTGTTAACACTTGTTACTTGGTACTTGTTACATTTTTTTTCCTTTAATATCGCCTATTTGATTGCACTTTACGTGCCTCATTTAAGATACTCGTTATATCAATCGGTTACTGATTGGACTCGGTAGCTAAAATTTCGTCAGCTTTGTCTTCTTCAGTTTGCTTTGTTAAAGGAACACACACCCTTATTAACATATTGTGCAGAACAGCACAAGCGTTAATAATTTTTTCATGTTTTTCGAGAGTACAGTATATAATAATCTCTCTTTTGATAAGCACCTAAATCTACTTTTAACAATTCCAATGCATCGTTCAACTAAGCCCGCGCAGACTTGTAATTTATTTTACCTTGTGAATTGGCATTTTGTATTTGAGTCATCAACCACGGTTGCACTTGACATCGACTATCCCTCAATAACCAAAAATTCTAATCACGTGGTAGGAGCCCAAGAGGACTCGCATGATCCCTCAAGTGAGGTGGCCTATGCGCCTCACAGTAAGATCTGGAGTCTCTCTGGGAAAATTTTCACACCCAGCAAGGTGCGATGGGCTATTGGGTCTTTCAAACCTTACAAATCCGCCATCCGCCGGAGAGGATGGTATCTTTCCAGCTTTACTTCAAAAAGGTATTGAGGAAACACTCCCCAGCTTGATCCAGATGTTTCGGGCAAGTTATGCTTTAAACTATATTCCGAAACTGTGGAGGAAAGTAAATGTGGTCTTTATACCAATGGGATGGGTGGGGGGGGGGGTCGTACAGACACCCAGGCCAGGGCATATCGGCCAATTAGCCTCACATCGTTTCTATTGAAGACGATGGAAAAAATCCTGGACTATCAAATAAGAAGTGAGGTCCTTGGAAAGAATCCGCTGCATCGGGACCAGTTTGCGTATCAAACTGGTAAATCCACAGTGATGAAAAAGCAGTGACATATAAAGAAATTGCCCTTTGTGCCTTTGTGGACATTGAGGGGGCGTTTGACAATACCTCCTATGGATCTATAGAGAGGGCAGCAATGGGAAAAAGGGTTCCGCTTTCTACAATTAGGTGGATCCGTTCCATGCTGGAACATCGTGAGATTACTGCCAGACTAGGTGGCGAGTCAGTAATCATCAAGGCCGTAAAGGGCTGTCCCCAAGGAGGCGTACTATCCCCTCTTTTGTGGTCATTGGTTATTGACGGACTACTGGTCCTTCTGAGCAGCCATGGGTTTGATGTCCAGGGCTATGCGGATGATGTGGCTATCATAATCAGAGGCTAGTTTGATGAGGTCATTTCTGATCGCATGCAAAATGCACTCAATATAATATGGCAGTGGTGTTACCAGGAAGGACTCAGTGTCAATCCAAACAAAACTGCCATTGTTCCTTTTACGAGGAAAAAGCTTGCGCTTACAGCTCCCTCGTTAAACGGTACTACTGCTCCTTTTTCCAGCGAGGTTAAATATCTAGGGGTTATCCTAGATCAAAAACTAAACTGGAACCAACATTTGTTGACAGTTCAAAATAGAGCCACCAAGGCTTTCTGGGCCTGTCAAAGACTCTATGGGCGTACTTGGGGACTACAACCAAAAATGATCTACTGGTCATTTCTTACAATCATTAGGCCTATGCTCACCTACGCATCGGTTGTATGGTGGCCTAAAACTGAGCAGAAGGCAACGCAAACCTTATTTAATAAGGTTCAGCGTGTAGCCTGCATCGGTGTTACGGGCTCAATGAAATCATGTCCAACCGCGGCGGTGGAGACACTTCTAGGACTGACACCGTTACACCTGCATATTAAAAAGGATGCTGCAATTATGGCCCTGAAAATGCAGGCGGAAGGAAATATCAAACCAGGCAATCCTTAAGGAATTTCAGACAGACCCTACCATATGAATCCCTTCCGACTGTATGCCAGCTAAACTGGACTTCCACAAACCATTCTGTGTTAGGTTACCTGACCGGGATGTGTGGAGTGCAGGTGGGCCATCCTTTGAGCGAGGGTCCATGGTATGGTTTACAGATGGATCAAAAACGGAAGATGGTCGGGGATAGGAATACACGGGACTGCCACTACCCTCTCGAAGTCCTTGGGTACCAATGCTACCGTTTTTCAAGCAGAAGTACATGCTATAGAACTTTGCGCTAGGATAGGCATAGCAAAAGGCCTAAACGATGCAAAGATTTATATTGTATCAGACAAGGCTGGTATGGGATTGTCTGAAAGTTATTAAACATCTGGCAGGCTCAAATAAGGTAACACTTATGTGGGTGCCAGGTCATACTGGAATCGAAGGAAACGAGGCAGCTGATGGCCTCGCCCGTAAGGGTTCTGCCTCTCTATTTATTGGACCAGAACCCTTCTGCGGCGTTACTAAGGAACACCTTAGAGCAGCGGCAAAACGCTGGGAGGATGTTCAAAAGTCCTCCTACTGGCGCAGAATTCCAGGTTTACAACAGGCGAAGAAATTTATATCACTTTCGTCTGTCAGGGTTAAGGAGTGTCTTGAACTTATGAAACCTGAGTTGGGGCTGCTTACTGGCTTCCTCACAGGTCATGTCCCCTTAAGGTATCACCTTAAGAAGATGGGCTTAAGTACGACAGATGGATGCCGCTTCTGCGATCTGGAAGCGGAATCAGCGGAACATGTTCTGTGCCATTACCCAGCCATTTTCCAGCAAAGACTGCAACATCTAGGAGGGAGAACAATGAGCCCGGCCAGTAGTATTATCAGATTCAATAAGAGCCTGAATATTGACTGGACGGATAATTAAGTAGAGTCCAGCACAATAGATCTTTTAGGTCGCGGTGCGAGGTGGCTTATCGCCCACATGGCCTTTCAATCAATAATAATAATAATAATAAGCACGTGCAGACTTGTAATTTATTTTACCTTGTGAATTGGCATTTTGTATTGGAGTCATCAACCACGGTTGCACTTAACATCGACTATCCCTCAATAATCAAAAATTCTGATCACCACTCCGATATTTTTGTTCTAAAACGTAAATTAAATTTGAAAGGGGCCATATGGATGTGTCAGAAGCCAAACGACTTAACTCCAATTTTTGAACTTTACGTAACTTTGAGCAACTGATTTAACGGCTTTCGCCAATTCTGAAATTATGTAACTCACAGAAGTTTACGATAAGGAAGACATGATGTCCTGACTAACTTCATTGGAAGCTTCTGGCTGCAAAAAACCTTAATCCACAAAGCATTTTCAAATGTAATGGGATTGCGTAGATCCGTAAAGTTCTCCGAAAAATTGTGAAAGTTGTGTCATAAGGTCGGTGCAAGCATATGTTTTGGAAGCCGGTACAATTTGGAAAACTGAGTTTAGTATGGCGAATCGCGGTACACCGCTCGGTGAGGAGGAAATTGTCGATGATAACCAAGGATATGGTTACGTCCGAACCGTCAAAAAAACGGAGTTGGTTCAACAAAATCACGTCATTTTTTATTGAACAAGATATCTTCTAAAATGTGTTAACTGACCCATCTCGGAATTTTAATGAAGATGAAACCGTATTTTACCTACCGCTATCGGTTTATATCGCCTTTTATTATAAAGATAGGAAGAAAGAAGAAACGACAAGTTTTTCCATTTTCTTCTTGTATCTTCATAATAAAAGACGACAGAAAAACGAAAGTCGTCAAATTGCAGACTCCTGGTTTACAACACAATTGTTAACGACCAAATGTAGCATATCAATGTGTAGGTTACGTTTATGGATGCTAATGGGGAATTAAATCCACCTATGATAGTTTATACGTATCTAAAATACCAGTAAACATAATTTAAAAAATTACAGTCGATTGAGGAGTTAGCTTGGCTTAAATCCCACTTCTCCCTTCCTAAGTAAGATTCTGCAAAGATCACAAGAATTACATTGATATCACTGCTTCCAAAGGCTACACATAGCAACCGCTAGATGTAGGACGTTTCCTACCAGGACAAAACTGAATTGTAGAATATAATAATGTCCTGGAAAATTGAAAGTAAATGTATAAAGTTAAACCGGAACGGTTTTGCGCCTTTGTTAAAAAGTTGCTTCGATCGTGTATTAAAGAAAGAAACCATTAAAAATGGATTTAGAACGTCGGAGTTCTACCCCTTAAGTCTGATACCATCGACTACCACAAGTTTTTGCAAGTACCAAGACTACCATCAGCTTTTGATGAAATCTATCGGGTTCTTCACATTTGTCGTTCAAAGATTTCTCTACACCATTCAAAAGATTTTAGATTTACAATCTTCGGCCATGATTATGAAATACTTAATGGTTATTCTTATGGTTTAATAACTACTTAATAAGAGTGGAAGTCTGGAAGGATGTCCGCCATTGCTTCATTTATCTAAACTAAGTCTTTCGACTGCTTCCTTTCTGGAGGTTTGGAATTTATCATTTGTTACACTGATATTTAAGTCAGGCAGGAGAAGTGATATTGCTTGTTATAGAGGAATTTCGATTCTATCTGTGTTTCCGAAGCATTTGGAATCTTTAGTTAAATCGATACATGATTAGATTTGAAAAATAAGATTAGTGAGTATAAGCACGGTTTTTTGTCGGGTAGATCTACAATTACTAACCTAATGATTTTTTGTAACCATTTATTTAACGCCATCGGAGCACATGAGCGGGTTGGTCTACTATACTGATTTTTTTAAAGCATTCAACAAATTATATCATAAAATGCTATTACAGAAATTGATGGTGTTTGCTTCTGATTTTATTCCAGTTTGTTGGTTTGCATCTTATATATATATATACAGTTGCGAACACGAAAATAGCAGTTCCAAATTTTTTTTAAAAGAAACGAAATATTTTCAATCTTAAAGATGAGATGACAAGGTTTCATTTTTATTTCAAAACAATACCATATTACTTACTAAAAATATTTTTCAATACTGAAGTTCGATGTTTGACCCGTTGAGTAGTGCGGGCCTCATGAAACCGTTCATTCGAGCGACGTTTACGGAATATATTTCGCTCTGCTACAATTTGAATCTGGGATTCGTCCGACAAACAAACCCATTAAAAACAGTAATAATAAAAATGATTTAAATAATCGATAAACCTTAAATTTTTGATTACGTTTTCCAATCTACTGTCGAAAACTGTTTATAAAGCTTAGGCAATGACACACGTTTGACCATCATGACACTATTTAATTTTTGTTTAATCGTCGGCCGACAATTTTTTATGTCGAATTCTTCGAATCGACGCCATAGCGTTGTGTCAGATACATATGTTGGTACTTTTTTCTTTAAGAACATTATTTATTGCATTTATCAATTTTCTGCTGTAATTCGCTTTTAAGCACAATGGCGAATTTATAGTCGAAACTCCTGCTATTGTTATAGCAAGGATTTTCGAAAATCATTTCAAAATCATGTCTGAAATTCGATACGAATTTCAAATTTACTTGCTTGTTTTGGATATTTTGTTGCAATGTTTATTGTGATGGATTTTGATCACTATAAGCGTTGTTACATTACAAACAAATCTTATAGTAAGGTTTATAAATATGAAAACTGTTACTATAACGTTGTTATAGTTGTGGTAACGATTATAAATTCTGGTCTATTCGGAAATTTTACATTATATTTAGGTGGTTTCTTTCAAGAATCGTGTTACGTACAGTTTTGTATCCTTAGAAATATCTTGTTTTGGTCCCATGACTACTGTGATTCAATAAACGCAAAATTAGATATGTAAACAGAATAGAAATAAATAAATATTACTGGCAGTAGGAAGTAAGTACACTTCTAAAAAATAATAATTTTAATTTAATTATTGTTGTTTACGACGAGTGGCGAACAGCTTACATAAGTTATTTTCAACAGAATCAGATCAATTTGCTCAAAGCAATTTTTTAATGTAATCAAAAATTACCATTGAGTGACATCACCTTTATTTTTAATAATCGCATCAATTCTGCTCGGCATTGTATCCACAAGTTTTTGGCACTCTTCTGGTGTAAAATTATTCCAAATACCCTGGAATCTTTGCCGTAGTTCACCAATAGTTCTGGCAGGTCTAAAACGCAATTGTTTTATCAATTTATTCCACAATGTCTTGATTGGCGACAAATCTGGACTACTGGAAGACCAATCGAGTAGTGGAATGTTATTTTATGTTAACCAGGCCTTAACTTTTTTAGCTGTATGGCAAGGGGCACCGTATTGCTGGAAAATTATGTCGTCACTTGATGATTGGTGTGCAGCAATGGATGGTAAAAGGTGGCCTTGTAAAATTCCAATATATTTTTCCGCATTGATCATACCATCAACGTAGTGAAGACTACCGACCTCTGCAGCTGACATGCATCCCCCCATACCATTAAAGATGCCGGATGTTTAACTTTCTTAATAAGGCAATCATTTTGGTAGGCTTCATCCTTCGTTTGCAGAACTCTCGATCGACTATCTCCAGGTATGACCTCGAAACGAGATTCATCGCTCCACAAAATTGAGTTCCATTGTCTAGGGACCCAGGATTTATGAGCTTTTGCCCATTTAAGGTAAACGTCCATAATGTGGATCGTTGTACCGATTGTGGATTGTTTAACGTTATTTTGTTAAAAATAAGAAAAATATTTGGTTTATCAATGTATTGAATATCAACAAATATACATTCATATGTTATGTTGCTTGTATTAGTTTTTTGGCGGGATAACTGTAATATTACTATTCATTTTATCCTTTAGTTGTTTATCGCATCGCAGGTGTGAAGCATTAAGTGCTGTAATTGATTTTTGCTTATAAATTTTTGAAGGAAAGTGCAATGATAAAATAAGGTGTTAAGGTCGTGTAGTTTATATTTTTAGTGATTTTTACTAGTTAACGGTAAGTAATTAATCATTGTTTAATAAAAAACACATTATTTGTAGCAAAAAATGACTGTTTAATCTAAATCAAGTAGATCCGCATTATGTACGTTATTTTTTCACACTTGCCCAAATGCGGATCGTATGATCCACTTTATGTTCATAACTTATATATTTTAAATTCAAATTTTTATATTAATATTAACAATTAAAGTACAAAATCTAAATTTATATTATGTGTTACTAATGCTATTTTGAGATAAGCTAATTTGGATCTAGATTTTTTCAATAATATTCCTGTTTTTGGAAAGTAAAGTTAATTAAAAACAGAAATAATTTTAGTCTTAGATGAGAAAGTTAATCGATAAAATATGTATTAAATTAAGCAAAAATGGTAGGTCCAATTTAGAGCAACTTATTTTTCTGATATTTTGTGATTAATATTACATTCTGGATAATATTTGTTAACCATATTTAATAAAAGTTATCATTTTTACAAAATTGTAATGATGTCTCAAATGCGGATCGCGCGATCCGAATTAGGTGCTGCAAGGGAAGTATTTTGTACTTAAAGGAGATCGTGTTAATGAATTTTTTTTTTAGATTGATGGTTAAAAATAATTAAAATAAACCATAGAATGGCAACTAAAAATAGTGAGGGAGCTAAAGCGAATTTTAAAGTTGCCTTAAAAAGTACATCGACGCAAAGAAATGTAATTTAAATAAATTTGTAAGTTGTTTAAACCCAAAAAAAAAAAAAAAAAAAAAAAAAACCCAGGCTTATTACAACAGTAACATTTGATGTCATTTGAACTCGAAATGTTCTTAGTCTGAAAATTGACCTTCTGTTGATTCCTCAGTGGATTTATCACTGCTTTTTGTGCTTCTATGCTTCGATCTACATTCTTCGACATCATGACCATGACGCCTGCAAAATTTACAATATTTCTGATAACTATAATTTTGTTTGGGACTAGAAAGCTTGTCTTTATTTGACACATTAGTATCGATATTCGCCTTAATCATGTGTTTGATATTTATCATTTCGCTCATGAATTCCTCCATATCGCGACCCTTTTGCAATAAATCATCAAAAGAGGTAATGTCGCTTCGTTTCATTTTGGGTCGATATGTGGAATTAAGAAGACTGTATGTCATATCTAATTTGACTTTTTCTGATAAATCAGTAAAAGGCAATTGTGCGAACAATTGTCGGATATGAACTACAAAAATGTCGATACGCTCCCCCTCTTTTTGTGGTTTTGAGAACATATTCGAATATACCTTATACGCAGGCATCTTTTGACCAAACGTGGATCTCATGAGATCGAGAGCTTCTTTGAAATTGCCCTGAGTGTTTTTGATGCTGACCCACCAGCTTGCAGCGTGTCCTTTCAGAAGTAACGGAAGACCCTTTAGGGCATTCTCGTCCGAGACACCGCCACAATCTTTGTAGGTTGTTATAGCGTCGATAAATGCGGAAATATCCTCATTTACTTCACCTCTAAAATCGTGATGTACAATTTAAAAACGTACCACTTGTATTGGACAACACCGTTTGTCGCTGTTTAGGGTCGGCCATCTTACCGATAACCGCCAAAAGTGAACTAAATTGCTCGTCCGTAAAGGAAGCCATTTTGTTAAAACTATTTGTTTTAATTACTTCGTCACTATTTTCACTGTTTTTTACTTTAGTTTTTGCTCTAGTTAACATTTATTGTTATATTTACCATTCATCTCTGAAAACCACGTTTCTATATCAGCAAAATTGTCCTCCTTTTCCCCTTTTAAAGTCCTCCAGTGAAAATTCCCAATCGATATGGCCACGATGTTGGACGCCAAATGTAGGTTATTTTCCTTGTTGATACAGGTTCGACTTATATTCATAGGCTAATAATCCACAATTTATATTATGTTGGGGTTAGGGTTTCCACATGGATGGGAAATCACTCGGTGAACTCAATAATTAACAACAATTAAACTGGTTTTAAACAACTTACAAATTTATTTAAATTACATTTCTTTGCGTCGATCGTATAACGCCTTTACAATATTTTTTCCCGATTTCCTTTTTTTTCTGAACTCAATTTTATTTTTGTTTTGAGTTTTTATAGGAATCCTATACCCGCGTCCGACTACTATATTGGTTTTCTTTTTTCAAAGCTTCGTTATAAAAATAAAGGTGCATTTACCGTGCACATCAAAGGATACGTTCATAAATGAACTAATTTTATATTGAGGGCGTTACAAAGCTAACGGATATTTACCTATATTCGATCATCCGGAGCGTATCTTCAATTGTGACGAAACCGCATTTTTTTTAAGTCCAAAAGAAAATTCTGTTTTAGTCACAAAAGGGCAGAAATCAGTTTACTCATTAGTAGCCAACGACGAAAAAGAAAATGTAACAACACTTATGATGCAATGCACTAGGGAAACTTGGTCCCCCAATGGTGGTTTTACCGTATAAGAGAATTCCTGTTAGTGTAGCTAAAAGTATGCCAGCCAGTTGGGGAATTGGAAGAAGCGATTCGGGTTGGATGACAGGGGAATTGTTTTTTGAGTACATAGCCAATATATTTTTCCCTTGGCTAATAAACAATAATATACAATTTCCAGTTGTACTTTTTGTGGATGGCCACACATCACATGACATTAAATCTGAGCCAGATTTGCAGCAAGAACGGAATCATATTAATTGCTCTTCTACCCAACTCCACATCAATACTGCAACTAATGGATGTGGCTTACTTCCATCCTTTGAAACAAGAATGGAGAACAGCAGTTAAAAAGTGGCGCATGGAAAATAATGGCGTAAAAATGGGCCGGGAAGAATTTGCTCCATTGCTATCAACAATTTTAAATATTTCTTGCTTCGAAAATAATTTGAGGAACGGATTTAAAACTTGTGGTTTGTGCCCTTTCGACTCCAACGCGATAAATTATAGTAAACTGCTTAGCAATAAAGGTTAAGTACTACAATCTAAGGAAACGGGAACAAATAAATTAGTACAACAAAATCTCGAACATCTTCAGCGATATTTAGGAATTGAAAAACTAATTAACTTCGAGAAGTCGTTCTCATGTAATTCCTGGAATGGCGATATGGAGGATGCTTCATTATTTGAATATTGGAGAGATCTTAAAACTAACGTAGTTTCGGATGATTTCAATGATGTGGCGCCTGAGCTGAATATTGCAGAACCTTCTTTAGCCAATAATGAAATCGAAATTGATTTGGAAATACTATTGGGAGATAAAACTAACGTTATATTGAATGTAGATTGCGACTGCACAGTAACGGTTGACAACGAACCTCACACACCAATCAAATTAGTGGAAAGTTCAATCAATAAAAACTTACCGACTCCGTACAAACAAAATTGAATTTGGCCTTCACCTGCAGACTCAATTCCAACAAAGAAAAAAAAACTACCAGCAGTAGTATCCTCTGAACAGTGAATTAAATATACTCAGTAGAAGACAGATAAAAAAGCAAAAGAACAAAATGAAAAAGAAGAAAGGAAAAGACAACAAGAAAAAAAACGAAACATTAAAGGAAATGAATACCAGAACAAACCAGAGCAAATTTTTATAAGAGAGCCAAGAGTTGATGTTGAACTTAAAATTCAACAGTACGTAATTGTGAAATATGAGGGTGAGTTCTTCCCCGGAATCATTGAAGATAAAAAAAATAACGAATACTTCGTAAAAGTAATGTGCATGTCGGGCAATAACTGGAGATGGCCTGACAAAGATGATGTTTGCTGGTACAACAAGACTGATGTTATCCAGCCCATACCGGAACCAGAACTGATTAACGCGAGAGGACTTTATTCTGTTCCGCAAATTAAATCGGTCCGTGATAGCAACTAAATTAAAATTTATTTAGGTTTAAGTAAAATTTATTATATAAAATGTGAATTACCTAGGTTTCAGTTTAGTTTTTTTTTTTTTTGTGATATGTATTAAGTTACGCTAAAATTTCAGAGTTTTTGTATTACCAAATACAAATGAAGTCAATTTGTATGTGATATTACCTATATTTATTTTATTTTTTGAATTATGTGAGCATTGATATTATTAGTATTTTTTATTATTTATTTTTTAAACCTTGAATTGTTATTTCTTAAAATAAAAAGTTTTTCATCCCAAAAATATTAATTTTTATGTTTCCAAGTGCGAACTTCTTTGAGATTCACATTATAGACCGCAAACGGTCCGCTTTAGGGAATTGAATTGATTAAGGCGATCCACTTTAGGTAACTTAGTAGTATTGCACATTTTTGTTAAAAAATGAACCCTACAAGTGAAAATTGCTCTATTTTATAAAATAATTTATAAAAAAATTACTGAAACTCGACAAAAATTAAAAAAGAAATTTATATTTAAGCACCACATTTAACATAGAAACCGTCAAAGCCTTAAGTTGTTATTAGCGATCCGCAATTGGGACATTTACTTACGTCGTTTTTTTCTGTTTAATGTTTAACAGTGATTTTTGATTAGCCTAAAAATGTTACATTTTCAGTCAGATTTAAATAAACAGCGGCGCTTTACAGCTATTTAATATATTTATCTACTTACATATATATTTTACCATATAGAATCCGAACCATATGTTTTTAAAGTCCTGATTAATCGAGAAAAGCTCATTCCTGTAGCATCTGACCATAGTTGGGCCAATTCTCCACAGTTGCTTCGACGGTTTGACTTTGCTATTTTGCGCAAAATCCGAATGTCGGCTGCTGTTGCTTTGGGAATTTTTCCAATTTTAGGTTTAATGATTACGTCACCTCTTTCCTTGTAATGCTTTATTATATTTTTCACTGTAAGATGTGATAATTTTAGGTCTCTTGCAATTTGGCATCGTAAATCGTAAATATTCGAAAAAACTGCCCAACAACGAGTAACTAGTTATAAACTGAGCCAATTGTTGTGAATCGCTTGTAATTATTTTATTAAAAATTTGTATTAAACGCCAACTAATGAAGAATTGTTACAGAAAATAAATTTTTGAAATATATTTGTTTGTTTTCGTTTAATGCGATGATTTTTGACGGTTTAATTTTGATATTTGGTTGAGCCAATTCCTTTGAATCAGGGCTCGTCTCGTACTTAACAAAACTCTCTTTTGCTTTCTATGAAAATTTACAGTAACTAATTAAAAAGATATTTAAAATTATTAACTTTCGGCTATCCTAAGCTAGTTGTCTTGAACTGGACCTATCATTATTAATTAACCTTAACCTATCTAGTCCTTCAGTTTTGCTGTGTATAAACGGGTGTACGATGGGGCCGACCTTCAAATAAGGGATATCTAATATCTTGCTTAATGCTTGGTCGTACATACAAATTAATCAATCAATAGAACTCTTTAGTTTAAACTTAAAACCTCAAGTTCATTTTAAAATTGGAAGTTTAAGGATTAGAAGTTGCTTACTAGAACTTACTTGATGCTGGCACGAAGAGCCACTAGCAGCCACTTATAGGTGTTCAGGTAGTTTTAATTTTTCACATTTGTTACAAAATCAAACACCATAATGCATAAACGACATTGCTCTTAAACACGATAAGGACATTTTAAAAATGATCTCGATGGAAGAACAATCGGAACTTTTTTCAATTTTGTTGAATTAAATGGTGTGGTTTTATAGGTAAGGTAACTAAGGTAAGAGTGAATGGAAGAAATACTTGCCCTATCCCCCTCCCAAGTGGATAACCATTATTTTATTTAACCTTATATAGATTCACAGTTACTTAACATATTGTATTTGCAATTTCAAATACAAATAATGTAAATTAAGACTTTTATGTAATATATTAAATAATATATCAAATGTACATTAAAGTATTATTGTTTTAGCTTTAATTGGATCGACAACTATTTTTTTATATTATTTTATTATTTCCTGTAACATGTTAGTTCTATTTTTTCATTTCTTTTATTTCAACTGGATTAAGAATATAGATTAGATAGAGTCTAGTGGTAGACGGTAGTAAACTCAGTAGACTATTATTTGTTGTGTTGTGGGTAATAAAATCCAAAATTGTAAATTTAAAAATGGAGATTACTATGTACATCCAAAGGAATGTATCGAATTTCTTTTTATTAGATGCATTTAATGTATCTTTCACTACATGGATATACAAAATATAATCCATAAAAATAAAGTTATATATTAAACACACAAGTTGAATACATGTAGAATGAGTTAAATAAATAAAATTAAAAAACAAGTCATATTGGCGCCTTAAAGTCAATTTGGTTACCCTAGGCAACAAACATAATATATTCTAAATATGTATTTTGCCCATTATAACATTTTTCTATATTTAATCGTGGCTAAATGATTGCTATCAGACAACAATGTTATAATGTCCTGAGAGAAAGATTAAGGTTTGCTTTAATAATGACACAATTTCTCCACTTTAAAAATTGTACTAAGGTAATTTCAATATTTAAATACTTCTTAGACAATTTAGATAATAGACAATGGCAAAATATTAATTTGGTTTTGAATTTTTCACATTTACTTAACTTATTAATTTCTAAAATAATTTAAATTTGCATTGCTATATGCACATAATCTGAACGAGTCAACATGTAATTGTAATATGTACATGTTTATTAATAAAGGCGTTGATTTATTGTAACGTATATCATTTTTTTAATGTTCCATATTATGATAATTGATTACAAAATTTTTTATAAATAGTTTCGACTAAAATGGAATGTTTTGTATATATTTACTCTAGTTCAAAATACAGGTGGGGTTAGTTTTGTCTATTTATAGATGCATGATAAAGGCATTTTGTTTTGTTTCAAAACTAAAATTCAAACGGATGCATTAAATTAACAGTATCATTAGTCTGATGATGACGCTTCATTAGATTAATATAAGGCGTTAGAAATTAATAAGATTTGTGTGTATACAAAGAAATACGTAAGTGTATTATATAAAAAGGGAAATTTCGTTTATTTTACCCTTGAAAAATGAAATTAATATTCATTGTTATTCCACATACTAATGCGTTATGAAATTTATGGTTGGATCTTGTTTATTATACACTTTTTATTTCTTTAGATGATTATGTGTGTTAATTAACGAGAGAGAAACATTAAATGGTTATTTAACATGGCTGAATTTCAATGAGACACAAACAAACTGAATAATTTTTTATACATACTTAATGAGGTTTTATCACGATCGCGATTAACATTGCAATCAAGGCCTCTGTAGTTTTTAGAAGAAGAAATCCGTAAAGAATTTTGATATAGGACTATGTCTCTGTATTTGATTTCAATGGGGATCGCACAGAATCGATGTCCACAAAAAATCTTATAAACTAATCGCTTATACTTAACTTTTAAACAAAAAAAGGTAGCGAACCGCAAAATTTACTAATTAGTAAACAAATAAGCCCAATTAGCGTAAATGGGCATAAGAACACACATCGAAAACAGCGTTTCAGCGGCAATTTTAGATGCATAACTCCGTGAGATCTCAACTAATTCCTACTGAGTGAATTAGAACATCAACTCTAAAATAAATAAACGATTTTTTTCAACTTTTAAGTTGCTTCGAAAATCAAATTTTTAGAGAATACAAAAGTGGGGAAAAGTACAACAGCTCAAAAGAGCATCCCAAGATGATAAATAAGCCCAAGACAGCTGCTACGTAGTACAAAACATGGTAAAAAAAATGTTCCATAAATATCCGCACAAAACCATATCATCTACAAACTACAAGGCCACTTTAAATGTAATTCTTTACATTTCGAGATACCAACCAATAAGGATTTTGAGGTGTTGGTCGAACTATTGCAAGGAGATCTGCCAAATAAACAAGGGAAATGGTGACCTCGGATAAATTAGACTCTCATCTTTAAAAAAATAAATGTAAAAATTTGTGAACTATAAAAATTCTTAGAAAATCAAAAGTTGAGGCAAGCTAAAGAGCAAAGAGGAAGATCCAAAGAATAATCAAATAACCCACACTCATCGCTTTGAAGTACAAGAGGCAGGGAGAGCCCAAGAGGATACAGAAAAGTGTTACATCAAAATCACTTATACCTTTTGAACTTGATTTGCTAACGCAATGAAAAGCCATCGTGTAGATGCCGTTATTCTCTAAAATAAAACATCCGAAAGAAACTAGACTAGCCTTCAAGGCCACGGCCAGTGCATAGCTCCACAAGTCAAAACCGATATATTAATTAACACTTTCACGTCCGCACGGTTTACAAACATATTCTTTTCTGTCCCCGAAACTTTTTGAAGGTTCTTCGAACGAACGGCTTGCCAATGGTGCCTTGTGCAGTCACCGCCAAATAACGAACTGCTTGCCAATGGCACCAGTATGATGTCACTGGCAAGTACCGACTGGCTTGCCAATGGCACCACAGTGATGTCATCGGCAAATAACCAACGGCACTACTGTGATATCACCGGACGTGACAGTATTAAAGGTGAAAAGTGGTAAATTGAATACTTAACTTTAAAAAATAGATGTGAAAATTCATTCAAATATTGAGAGAGTTCAGAAAGGGAAGCAAGCACAAAACGAGAAAATATCTCAAATACCGAACCAACCACGCCCAGGACTGTTGCTGTGGAGTCATGTGCCATGAGTTCTGTGACTGTTTCTTTCCCTAAGGTACTATTCAATCTTATAATAAATAAAGTCAAAACAATCATTACAACAATTTCAACTAGAACTTTCATCGCTGGCAAACATGCTTAACTAGGTCATTCAAGGAAAATTTCCAATCAATCGGAACTAAAAGTGATCTTGCCTCAAGTATTCTGAGCTAATTTTGGCGTATAAGTTGTTGTAAATATCACTTGTTCTGAATATGTTTTTAAACTGGTTGTTCTTACATAAATTTTAAAATTGAAGGAGTTAGACCAGGGTCAAATTGGAACATTAATTAAGTGAGGTTTAAGGCCTAGAAATTTTTTTTTTTACTCAGTTATATGACCATGTAAAGGTGGTTTGGTGTCTATTGGAGGGGAGACCAAAATTGAGTAGATTAATCTACCAGCACCGTAACCTTCCAGTAGGGTGCGCATCACGTGAGCTGTTCTAGTTTTGTCATTAGGCAGCTGCGTATTGGGTACAATTGTGTAAGAGGTAACCTGTTCACTATTCGCAAGTGTACGTATTGCCTCCTCGTGGCAACCACTGGTAACTAAGGCCATTTGGCAAATTTTTGGCCATTTGACACAGGCTAAAGTACGGCGCTACAGGAGAAAACCTTGACAAAAAACTCTAATCTAAGGCGGAACTGCATATGCTGATAGGTTAATTAGTCCAAAATATGTGGACTCTGGATACCAGGCACTCTCCAGTTTTATTTAGCCTTCCTGTAGTAAAGCTGGGTGACCTACAGGCGATTTGCAATTCCCAGCAACTCGTAAGAGTAAAATCTAACGGAATATGGGGCAGGAGTAGGAATATACGGGAGTGGAACAACCCTCTCGAGGTCCTTGGGCTCCAATGCTACCGTCTTTCTAGCGGAACTACATGCTGTAGTAAACATCTAGGAGGGAGAGCAATAAGCCCAGATAGTATGTATCACGTACCGGGAGGCAGTATTGTCAGGTTCATTAAGAACCTGAATATTGACTGGACGGATAATTAAACCGGGTCCAGCACAATAGATCTTTTAGGTCGCAGTGCGAAGTGGCTGATCGCCCGCATGGCCCTTCAATAATAATAATAATGATCATGTAAAACTATGAAAAACTTTTTTTTTCAAATGAGCGTCGTTTTCTTTCATTTTGAAATTTGTTCAATTTCCTACGCCAAACGATAACTAGACACATTAATTTTAAGACTCTTTTTGCTTTTTTGTTTTGCTTACAGATGAAGTATACTGCTATTTTGCTGTCAACCGCAAAAACGCTTTTTTAGAAGAAAGCCGTTTCGGAATAGGTATTGTCTTCAGACATAGCCGTATAATTGATTAAAAAAAATGTTTTTGTATTCTTTAAACCTCACTTAATTGATTTACAAAATTTCAAATAAATTGAATAAATTGATTCAAGAATAAAATCAAAGTGGAATTTTTCAACAATATGCCAACCCTATCCTTAAAGAAATAATCATTATTTTATTCAGGCCCGTTTTAGCTAACCGTAGAACATTTAAGAAGTCTCAAACAAATAGAAAAGTGTTCTTTTCAACAACATTTTCAAAGCTACCTAGAGAACAAAATTTATTTACAAGGCGATCGACTGACATATAAATAGGGTTGCTAGTTGCATTGCTTTAGGAAGTACAGCGCTTCCGTTCTAGCTAAGATATATAATTACTACCTACTTTCCAAAACTTGTAAAAAAATTGTGTACTTCTTTATAAATCACAGAAAACAAGTACACAACAAAATAGGAACCAGAAAAGAAGCACCGTACTCCCCAAAGAATTACAACTGGTAACCCTATTCAGCAAAGATAAAATTGTGAATTTCCTATTATCTAATTAAAATTGTTTTCCAGCCCAACAGTTTTGATTTTGTGTTTTACTACAGTACTTAACATTTAAATTTAACGATACGAACAATTCTAAAGAAATTTAAAATAATTGGAATTTCGACTCAGTCAGAATTCACAATCCAAAAATCATAAAATTGCCCTTCTCTCTGCGTAGTTAATTATCACATGTTGCGAAGTTTTTAAACTAAATCTTTTACAACTAAAGCTTGGTAAATTGAATAAACATCCTAGACACAGACTACGGTTTAATAAATCCGATTTAGCTAAACCAGTTCAAGTATTCTATGGAAAAAACGTGTTTAGCTAAAGCCGAGGTTTACATACAAGGATTGTGCCCGAATTCCGCTTCGATGCAAATGATAATGAGAAATTTCAAATAAACAATTAAGTAATTTCTCGTTCTCATTTGTCATTGAACCGGAATTCGGCGCCTGGGGCTCTATTCTCGAATTCCACATTCATTTTCCACATGTGGACATCTGTCAAAATTCATAAAAACTATGGAACTTTTTCGGTACTACTTCATATTTCCGAGTGGGTATAAGCAGGTGAAAAAATTCCCCGTATACGAAAACGTCAATAAATACATAGATTTTGCCAGATGTCCACATGTGGAAAATTGTTGTGGAATTCGAGAATAGGACCCCTGATCTCGAAAAATTCACTAAATTCGATTTATAAATAGCAGTATATCCAGGGCATTAAGCTTAATAAGAAATAACAAATAACTGGTTGAAATGATATTTCCAATTTGGATTCCATCAGAAGTGGAATTTTCGAATCAGCTAATTTTATCAAATTGTTCTATTCTTAAATCATCTTTTAACTCCTTTCCGATTTTAAACTGATTAACAATTTTTTTACTTATTTACCAATTAATTATGTTCAAGAAACCGAAGCAAAATAAGATATTCGGCGATGTAAAACAAAATTTGGTTTATAAGAAAATTAGAAACAATAAAATTATCATAATTTGAGATAAAAAATATTTGAGACAAACTCAAATTAATCGATTTTCCAAAAACAAGATTTGAGTTGTGCGGTTTTAGCAATACATCGCTAACGACAGAGTAGTATAATAGTTTTGTTTAGTTTTGTTATGTGCGGGGGTATTTTCTTTTCAATGTCCCCTCTTTCTCATCTTTAATCTTTAACTACTCATCTTTAATCTAAATAGCCATAGAACCACCCCAAAATAAAACGAAAACGGATACAAGGATTCTTAGGCAGTCTGTAATACTAGGAAACTATGTATAATTCCCTTTACAGTCGTCGTCGATTTATTATTTGTTGTTTTTTGTTGCCCCAAAAACTCGCTTTAAACCTCACTTAATTGATTTACAAAATTTCAAATAAATTGAATAAATTGATTCAAGAATAAAATCAAAGTGGAATTTTTCAACAATATGCCAACCCTATCCTTAAAGAAATAATCATTATTTTATTCAGGCCCGTTTTAGCTAACCGTAGAACATTTAAGAAGTCTCAAACAAATAGAAAAGTGTTCTTTTCAACAACATTTTCAAAGCTACCTAGAGAACAAAATTTATTTACAAGGCGATCGACTGACATATAAATAGGGTTGCTAGTTGCATTGCTTTAGGAAGTACAGCGCTTCCGTTCTAGCTAAGATATATAATTACTACCTACTTTCCAAAACTTGTAAAAAAATTGTGTACTTCTTTATAAATCACAGAAAACAAGTACACAACAAAATAGGAACCAGAAAAGAAGCACCGTACTCCCCAAAGAATTACAACTGGTAACCCTATTCAGCAAAGATAAAATTGTGAATTTCCTATTATCTAATTAAAATTGTTTTCCAGCCCAACAGTTTTGATTTTGTGTTTTACTACAGTACTTAACATTTAAATTTAACGATACGAACAATTCTAAAGAAATTTAAAATAATTGGAATTTCGACTCAGTCAGAATTCACAATCCAAAAATCATAAAATTGCCCTTCTCTCTGCGTAGTTAATTATCACATGTTGCGAAGTTTTTAAACTAAATCTTTTACAACTAAAGCTTGGTAAATTGAATAAACATCCTAGACACAGACTACGGTTTAATAAATCCGATTTAGCTAAACCAGTTCAAGTATTCTATGGAAAAAACGTGTTTAGCTAAAGCCGAGGTTTACATACAAGGATTGTGCCCGAATTCCGCTTCGATGCAAATGATAATGAGAAATTTCAAATAAACAATTAAGTAATTTCTCGTTCTCATTTGTCATTGAACCGGAATTCGGCGCCTGGGGCTCTATTCTCGAATTCCACATTCATTTTCCACATGTGGACATCTGTCAAAATTCATAAAAACTATGGAACTTTTTCGGTACTACTTCATATTTCCGAGTGGGTATAAGCAGGTGAAAAAATTCCCCGTATACGAAAACGTCAATAAATACATAGATTTTGCCAGATGTCCACATGTGGAAAATTGTTGTGGAATTCGAGAATAGGACCCCTGATCTCGAAAAATTCACTAAATTCGATTTATAAATAGCAGTATATCCAGGGCATTAAGCTTAATAAGAAATAACAAATAACTGGTTGAAATGATATTTCCAATTTGGATTCCATCAGAAGTGGAATTTTCGAATCAGCTAATTTTATCAAATTGTTCTATTCTTAAATCATCTTTTAACTCCTTTCCGATTTTAAACTGATTAACAATTTTTTTACTTATTTACCAATTAATTATGTTCAAGAAACCGAAGCAAAATAAGATATTCGGCGATGTAAAACAAAATTTGGTTTATAAGAAAATTAGAAACAATAAAATTATCATAATTTGAGATAAAAAATATTTGAGACAAACTCAAATTAATCAACTTTCCAAAAACAAGATTTGAGTTGTGCGGTTTTAGCAATACATCGCTAACGACAGAGTAGTATAATAGTTTTGTTTAGTTTTGTTATGTGCGGGGGTATTTTCTTTTCAATGTCCCCTCTTTCTCATCTTTAATCTTTAACTACTCATCTTTAATCTAAATAGCCATAGAACCACCCCAAAATAAAACGAAAACGGATACAAGGATTCTTAGGCAGTCTGTAATACTAGGAAACTATGTATAATTCCCTTTACAGTCGTCGTCGATTTATTATTTGTTGTTTTTTGTTGCCCCAAAAATAATACACAAAAACTACATACAAAATAAAAAGGGTAAACATACAATGTAATACATAAGATAAAGAGGATAAGAGTGTTTTTGGTATTCGCTTTTGGTGTTCGATGATTTTAGTATCGTTATTATAAATGAGTCATCTAGGTAATTTTACTCATCATATATAATTATCAGTTAAATATAGCCATAAAGGTGCTGCATTAATTAAGACACATTGACCTGTATACATATTATCAGATTAGGGGCAACACCCAAACGATCAAGGACACGCCGGTCGGTTGTAATTGCTCATTTAAGCGTGATTTGTCAAATTTTAGACAACAACAACACAACACCAAAAAGGACACTCCCAGGGAGGAATGATTTATTGAATAGTCACAACTCACAAGTACTTACCATTTAAATCTTTAGTTAATTGTGATCTTGTCGACATTTTGTTTTAGTTTTCTTTGAAGATATTTCCGATGTAAAATCTAATAATAATCCCAGATTTCCCGTTCTTTTCGCGTTAACGTATCGAGTTAGCAAATTCCCGTTCTAAAATTTCTACTTTATTTGTTTAACACTAACACAAACACAACTTAGAAATATGAATTTTCTTTATAATACAATTTATTTTTATTTTTGGGGGTTTTCCTTTAATTTGGAAAAATACAAAACAATAGAAAAACTCACACATCCACACATAATCACAGATAACTTTTTTTTTGCACAAAACAAGAATTTATGTTAACCTTAGATTTTACTTGTATTCCGACATAATTGAAGTAATTAAATATTTGTTGCACGATTTACTATTTATAATAGAAACACTTTTTAGGTTTTTATTTTACTTTATAATTATATTGTGTTGCGTTTCTTAATCTGTCAAACTGACGTCCATCTTTACAACTGAAGAAGTGTTTTGTGTGCCATGATTGTACACGAAAAAAAACAAATTAAAAATGATGCATTTATAGTGGTGTGCGTGTATGCTATTTTCAGTAGTTTACAAATAAATTAAGTAGTGAAGTTGATAAACCATAAAAAAATTCCATGGTATTTTATGTTCATGTTAGACTAAAGATGGTGCTGTTAAGAAAACCTTTAAACAGCTTTTAAGCGAGCCTCAAATGTTCAATATTACCAATATAATTTGTCAAATAAATTATAATAAATATGTACATATAAGCAAATAAATCAAAAAACCGCGGGACATTGCTAAACTTTCCCAAAAATACCGTATAAAACCTTGGTATTATAATTTATATCAAACTTGCGGTCAAAGATATAGGCAGTTTTATCGATAATACAGGTTGATTTGATACGTATAAATATTAGTACCGGTAAAGCTTAGCGGTTTTAATGCGTTTATTCGCACCTGATTTTAGTTGACGCTCTATTTATTGGTATATTCAATTTATTTAACGTCAAACATAATTTTTAATTCAATTCCTCAGTGCGAGTTTACGACCATTTTCTGAAGAAAAATTTTCAACGGGCAACCAATCGACGTAGTCTATTTTGTAAACAAATTTCCCGTTCCGAACATAATTCTTTTGTTTTCCATTTAAAATATATTAATCTGCTGAAAATTTTTCTTCAGAAAATGGTCGTAAACTCGCACTCAATATTAAATATGTATATAAAATTAATTGTTTTCTATAATACACGTCTAGCTAGTTTTCATTTTTATTAGTGTTGATTGCTTTGGTTTATATTTTTGGTTTGGATACGAAAGTTTAAAAATCATTAAATGTCTAGTAGTGCCATCTTTTGGTGTTATAATTTATTTGTTTTCCATAATAAAACTGCGTTTAAAGATATAGGCAGTTTTCTCGATAATGTAGTTTGCTATGACAAAAATTAGAACCGGTAAAGTTTAAATGAAGTCAACTTCAAAAATTTAAATATTTTCGTACATATAAAATAAAATTAATTTTTTTCTATAATTCATATTTATGTAGTTGTCATTTTTATTGGTGTTGATTGATTTTGTTTACATTTTTGTTTTTATTAAAAAAATGTTTGAAAGAAACCGTTAAATGTTTAGTGCTGCCATCTCTAGAATGTTTATAATCTTTGGACATTTTTTGACAGCGTTGGTTTTAAGGCTGATTTGATGTCAAATTAAAATTATCGGTTTCTTTTTACACAAAAACGAAATTTAGGCCCTTTTCCAATTACTAACTTATTGTCGAGTGGTGTTGCATGTAAATATTAAAATGCTTTGTACTAAAAATTATGTATGTAAAAATCTCAATCTAGTATGTGTTGAAATGAACGGTTGATTGAGGATTATTGTTTGAATAGTTACGCTGAATAGAAGCATTTTTATTAAAAGAAAAACAAAAAAAAAAGATTATTGGATTTTAGTGGAAATACAGTCCATAAAAAACATAGTCAAAGTCGAAGACAATTCATGGTCCAGCTCGAGCCAGATATTTATAGTAGCAATCTGGTGGAATTTGTTTGATTTGGTTTGGAGAAGAAAAGTTTAATCTATAAAAGAAGACGTCCATATTTGGTCCACTACAATGGAAATAGTTGGAATTTAAAATAGGCATTTTGGATATTTGATCATTTTGTAGTTTGATTCATCAATTTCAATATTTTTTGGCAACAAAAGTAAAGGTATTTAGTTTTGAGATATATAGATATTGAGCTTTTGTGTGTAATAATATAATAACACCCTAGTAGTAGTACGGATAATAATAGAGATGTCGATAGTACAAAGGCTGATTCTGCTCAAAATAGTTCTGCATATTTGTGCAAAGAAATTGTGCACAAACAGGTCGTTTTAACCACTGCTATGATTTTGATAAACGATTCTAATCAGAAGTATATTCAATGTAGCTCTCTTGGATTCAGCCTCTCATAACAATTTTATATCTATGGACTTGGTTAAAAAATTGGGAATTAAAGTCGAAAAGGATAATAACACTGTATGTGGTATTAATGGTACAAAAACTGATGTTTGTAATAGAGTAGAAGCATCAATTCATTCTCGCATTGATAATTATTGTAAGAATTTGAGATTCCTGGTAGCATCTGAGATCAGCAATGGATTGCCCTATCAGTATATCAATAATTCCAGATGGTCCGTTCCATCTAATTTAGTATTGGCCGACCAAGATTTCAATATACCTGGACCTGTAGATATATTATTAGGAAGTGAAGTATTTTGGGAAATTTTGAAAGATGGTTGTTTAGAATTGTCAAAGGAGCTCCCAGTGTTTCGTAATACGAGCTTTGGTTGGATAATTGGTGGAAAGTTGGAAAGTAGTTCAGACAACCAGAATTTCTTTTTGTCATTAGAACCGAAAACAACGGATACTGGATTGGATAGTTTGTTAGAAAAGTTTTGGGATATGGAGTCCTGCTGTAATGATAAGAATAAAATTCGTACAGCTGAGGAATTAGCATATGAACAGCATTTTGGTGACATTCACAAGAGAGATATAGACGGTACATTTATTGTACAACTACCTTTTAAAATGGATAGTAACTTGTTCGGTAATTCTTCTAATATGGCTTTTCATAGATTCATTGTTTTGGAAAGAAGATTAAATAAAAATTTGGAATTGAAAATGCAGTATATCGAGTTCATGAGAGAATATGAGTCAATGGGACATATGAGCCTTTGTACTGAAGTGGATGATGGTCCGGGTTAGTTTATACCTCATTTGGCTGTATTATACGACCTGATAGTTCCACAACTAAGTGTCGAGTTGTTTTTGATGCTTCGGCGAAGTCTTCGTCTCAGTACTCGTTGAACGATTTGTTAATGGTAGGTGCTGTAGTTCAGGAGGATTTATTTTCAATTGTGTTGAAATTCAGGAAGCATGCCATTGCTTTCTCAAGTGATATCGAAAAAATGTACAGGATGGTGAAGTTGGAGCAATCTCATACAAGGTTTCATAGGATTTATTGGTGAGAGCGTTCCATTGATGAGTTGAGGATTTACGAGTTGCAGACCGTAACTTATGGAACGGCATCTGCGCCTTACTTATCAACTCGTGTTATCCAACAGTTAGCTGTAGATGAATCAGTAAATTGCCCAATAGCGTCAAATATTTCAAGGACTGATTTTTATGTAGACGATTTACTTTCGGGTTGTTAAACATTAGATGAAGGTATTTCAATGTATGACGAATTAATTGAAATGTTTTCGTCAGCAGGGATGAGATTAAGAAAGTGGTATTCAAATTCTAAGGAATTATTAAATCATATTCCAATGGAAAATCGAGGAGATCCCAATGAATTGGATGTCAACGATACAATTAAAACTTTGGGCTTACGCTGGTCACCCTTATGTAATGAATTCACATTTTTGGTTCAGCCATTGGATGACAGTAACAGAATTACAAAAAGATCGGTATTGTCTGATATTAGTATATTGTTTGATCCATTAGGACTATTGGGGCCAGTAATTTTAAGTGCGAAAATTCTTATTCAGAGATTATGGATGGAAAAACTAGATTGGGATGCTAACATACCCGAGAACTTAAAGGCAGATTGGATTAATTTTAGAGATATTTTGGAATGTTTGAATAATTTGAGATTGAACCGATGTGTCATTCCAGAAAATGTTAGTGATATAGAAATACACGGTTTTAGTGATGCGTCGCAAAAAGCTTATGGCGCCTGTGCATATCTTCGTTGCAAAAATAGTGATGGTAGTGTAGTTATGAATCTCCTATGTAGTAAGTCTAGAGTAGCTCCTTTAAAAGTGATCTCTTTGCCGGGATTAGAATTAACTGCAATATTGCTTCTTGTCAATTTAGTTCAGAATGTAGTGGCGTCTCTCAAGATAAATGTTGGAAAGATTGTTTTGTGGTCTGATTCGACTATTGCCTTGTCCTGGTTAAAGATTCCACCCCACAATTTGAAAACATATGTGGCCAATAGGGTTAGCGAGATTTTGGATGGTAGTAAACATATGAGATTCAGACACATCGCTGGGAAATTAAATCCTGCAGACTTGGTGTCTAGAGGAGTTTTACCTCACGAGATTGGTCGTTTGGATGTTTGGTGGCACGGTCCCTTGTTTTTAGAGGATGATGAGTCAAAGTGGCCAGTTAGTAAAATAAATATTGCAAACAGTCAGGAGTTGCCTGAATTGAAAAATGAACAGTCATCTTTTGTTTCTGTAAGAGTCATAGATATTTTTAACATTGAAAATTTTAGTTCGTTGGTGAGACTCAAGCGCGTTGTAGCTTACTGTTTTCGCTTCATAAACAGATATATTAGAAAGAAGACTGTTTGCACTGGTGGCTTGGAGGCTTGTGAGTTGGAGGCCGCGTTATTGTCAGTCGTTCGGACGGTTCAGAAGGGTAATTTTAGAGGTGAGATTAGAATGTTGTTAAACAATAAAACGTTGCCGGAAAATAGTAAATTGATTAGTCTTTCGGCATTTGTTGATGTAGAAGGAATGCTTAGAGTAGGAGCAGGCTGGAGAACAGCAATTTGGATTACGATCAAAAGCATCAATTGATTTTGCCGAAAGATCATGGTAAGACAAAGTTGATTATTCGACATGAGCACATAAAAAATATACATGCTGGAGTTCAGTGTACTTTGGCAGCTGTGCACCAGAAGTACTGGATATAGTTAATGGCAAGGATACAGTTAGGCGAGTCATTAGAAGCTGTGTCTCTTGTTTCAAGTTTAGACCAAAGTTAGAGGAAAAAATCATGGCATCGTTGCCCCCAGATCGTTTGAATGCTGCCATACCATTTAATATAGTCGGAGATGACTTTTGTGGTCCTTTTCTAGTTAAATATAAGGGACAGCGAAAAGATGCGCAAAACAAAGTTTATATTTGCATATTCGTTTGCTTCGTCAGTAAGCCCGTCCATTTGGAATTGGTCGAGGACGCAACGAGCAAATCTTTCATCGAATGTTTGAAACGATTTTTTTCAAGACGAGGACGAAGTGCAATCATTTATAGTGATAACGCCGGAAAGTTCGTGGGCGCCAACAGAGAAGTCAAAGAGATGGAAAATTTAGTTCGTGGATCAAACATAGACTTGCAAGCATTTTATTCAAATGAAGGCATCACGTGGAAATACATTCCGCCTAGATCGCCACACTTCGGAGGCCTCTGGGAGGCAGCAGTTCGGATGTTTTAATCTCACATGAAAAAAGTAGTTGGAGTTCAAGTATTGACCTTGGAGCAGTTAACAACATTGGCTATAGAGATAGAGGGAATTCTTAATTCTCGCCCTCTTTCATCACTTTCTAGTGAACCACGTGATCTAGAGCCACTAACACCTGGGCATTTCACAACAGGGGGTCCAATTAATACAGTTTTAGAGGTGGATATCACAAACTTATCAAGTAATAGGCTAGCATATTGGAAACAAAAAACTCAGTTGGTGCAGCATTTCTGGAAAAGGTTTTCCAGAGAACATCAGCTGTTCATAGTTTTACAAATTTTTAATAGGTCAAGGACAGCGAAACAACAAATCAGTTTGTTTTTATTTTTATTTTTCATGTAAACAATTTTCATTCAAAAAATGTAGTTTGAAGTATTTGAAACGTGAAAGTTTTTTTAATAAGGAACTATTTTGTAAGTTTTTTGATTTTTTGCTATTGTTGTTTTTATAAAGTAATTAATATTTACAAATTATTATTTACTTAATTTATTTTATGATTTGATTAGACTAGTAAAGCCTGGAAAATGGTATGCAATACCTAAATATCGGCGAAAAAATAAAATTTTTTTTATTAAAATTGGTCAATAAAAAAGCCATAAGTGTTTTAAAGTAACTTATTATTATTACATAAGAAATTACATTGAATTCGTTAGGTTCCTAAAATAAGTTAGTAATTGGAAAAGGGCCTTAAACAAAAATATTATGAGTTTAGGGTTTGTTTCTTGGGTATCGATTGATTTTTAAATCAGATGATTGCTTTCTCTCTTTTTGCCTATATAGTTTTTTCTATGTTGTGTTTCAATTTGTCGTTTCAAAATCGAATGTCCAAATCGAAAGAGGCAACCACAAACGTTTAGTTGCAGTTACAGTTTTTTCGGAATTGAATTCCGAAATTCATATTTTTAAACGTCATTTAAGCAAAGAATTTAGTTGAGATTTTAATGGAATTTGATATGCTGAAAAATCGGAACTAGGCGTCAATTGTAACGTAGGATTTACATAATTGTTTGAAACCGTCTATTTCTACACAACTCAAATTATTTAAAACTCCTAAGCTGCTTCTGAAATCAATCCAATTCACTCTAAAGTTCTCGTTTATATCAGTATCCCAATCCAGTTTTCAATATCCATAGTTTCTGAATAAGAATTTTCGCACTTAAAATTACTGGCCCCAATAGCTACTAATATCAGACAATATTGATCTCTTTGCAATTCCATTACTGTCATTTAATGGCTCAACTAAAAATGTAAATTCTCCAAATAAGGGTGACCAACGTAAACGCAAGGTTTTAAGTAATCGTTTCGTTGACATCCAATTCATTGGGATCTCCTCGATTCGCCATTGGAATATGGTTTAATAATTTCTTCGAATTTGAGTACCACTTTCTTAATCTCAATCCTGTTGACGAAAACATTTTTATTTTCGTCGTGTATTGAAACAACTTCCTCAAGTGTTTGACACCCCGAAAGTAAATCGTCTACATAAAAATCAGTTTTCGCAATATTTGACGCTAATGGATACTTTCTGATTTATCCACAGCTAATGGTTGGATAACACGAGTTGATAAATACGGCGCAGATGCCGTCCCTTAAGTTACGGTCTGCATAACTCGTAAAGCTTTGTTTAAACCATCAAAGTTGATGGAATGAATTCTCTCTAATAAATTTTTTGATACTTTGTATGAGATGGCTCCAATTTAACCATCCTATTCATCTTTTCGATATCACTTGTAAAAGAGGTTACACGCTTTCTGAATCTCAACACGATCGAAAATAACTCTTCTTGAACTATGGGCCCTAGCATTAACAACAGTACAATTAATTGAAGAACTGCTAGGGCGCAATACAGCCAAATGAGGTATGAAATATCCCGATGCATCATCTACCTCAGACCAAAGCTCCATATGGCTCATCGACATATGTACATATATTCTCTCACGAACTCGATATATTACCCAATAAGCCACTAGAAGGATTACTACATAAGCCACTATCTAGGGTTTATTTTTAGGGTTAACATTGAAAATGTTGAGAATTGTTCAGTTAGGTTTAGTGGGGAAAAACTCTGATGTGAACACTTTTTTAAACACGGTACACATTTTCAAAGAGTGCAAAATATTTCGGACAAAGATGCGTTAAAGGGGTTACCCTTTTTGTTAACAGATGATGCTGCTATTTGGCGGCAAGGCATCAAGTCAACTGTAGATTAGATTTTTAATTTGAAATTTCGATCAGATCAAGCAACCGTAATACATCTACATATGGAGATTTTCTCAGTCTCACAAGACAAAGTTACCAAAATCGACAGACATTCCTAGAGAACAAAAAAATCTTATTGTAATTACTGCCGTAATCGTGATCATACTATCAACGAATGTAAGAAAAAACAATTTACAGCGTACAATATCAAGGCAAATTAATCTCAATCAATTTCAAATATATTTACTACTGATACAACAAGCCGACCCAGATCGGACTTCATTAAGAAAGAAAACGATTTTTATTGTTACGGGTGTGGAAAACGAGGAGTGATCAAGAGTTACTGCGACAAGTGTAAAAAGAAAACCGTTGCATCAGCATTGACTGCCGAAGTCGTTAAGGTGTTATTTTGCGCGAGGATGTCGATAGGTTGTTCCTAACATTAATAGGTTTCTCATCCATATCATCAATTGAACTTAATCCAAGAGTCCGCCCTCGCTCCTTTAGTCATGCATCACAAACCAATCTCTTTTTGAAGTGTTTAAAGACAATATTGTTTCATTTAAGCAGGAACAAATATCCATAGTCTTACATATATATACGGATCTCAAAAAATACAAAGAGCGTTAGTGACAAGTGTTAATGTTGTCTTGCAGAATAAAACTATCGTTAGGGAGACTTTATACTATAAAACTATCGTTAGGGAGACTTTATGGGACTGGGATTTGTTGGGGTTTGTTAACGAGGCCGGCTTAATTGAATATTTTTGTAATAAAACATGTTTTTTCAAAAGTTCAAATGTACACTGAAAAAAAAGTTTTGCGATATTTAGAAAAAAAGCTTGCTAAATTTTAATAAAAAAACGGTAAGTTTTGCCCACCTAAGCGCTGTTCAAATAATGAAGAAAAAGTTTATCAAATATTACATTGCGCTTGGTAAGTTCAAAATGTTTTTACTTTTTTTATGTTTGCTATATTTGCTAAATTTAAAAGATATTTACTTTGCATTTTGTAAAATGTTTAGAAAATTTTACAAAGCGCAAAGCAAATACTAAAGGTAACGAAAGCAAGTATAGAAATTTAATAATTGAACAGTGCTAAGCGTTAGCAAATACAATATTGAGCTCAATAAAATTTCAATGTAACATTTGTACTGCTTAGTAAATTTTACAAATGAGCTTTTCGTAAACTACCATTATTTTACTAAGAGCTTGTTGATAATGATAAAAATTCATCAGAACCATTTGAATTTATGATGACTAACTTACTATGTTTGTCAACCGTTACTATATATATATATATATATATATATATATATATATATATATATATATATATATATACATATATATATATATATACATATATATATATATATATATATATATATATATATATATATATATATATATATATATATATATATATATATATATATATATATATATATATATATATATATATATATATATATATATAAAATATTATATATATTAAAATCCTCTTCAAATAAAACTTTTATTCAACTTCATTTCACTTACAACAACTTTATTTTAATTAAATTAGTAGTGTTTTTTTATTCGCTCCGGATAGCTGCTATCGAGAGCCGTCATATGAAAAGTGGCTCCGGATAGCGCTCCGTATAAATAGGTAGAGCCAAATATTTTTTATATCAAGTTTTCGCTAAACAATTGAATTAAAAATGATAGTTTGATGTTAAATAAGTTTAGTTTACCAATAAATAGCGCGTCAAATTTAAATTTAGGCGTATAAAAATGACGGCTCTCGATAGCAGCTATCCGGAGCGAATAAAAAAACACTACAATTATTGGACGTACAATTCAATGCTTTTATTTTTAATACAATATATTAAAAAAAATATATTTATAAATTTTAGTAATTAATAAAAAAAATATTACTAATGAGCGAACATTATAACAGTGTCCTTTGCAGGTACTTTAGTATCACAATCTGCTACATAATACAGTACTTTGTTTTTTTTCTACATATAAAACAAGTTATTTACATTTCTTGATAATTATTAAAAATTTATAACTAATAACTAAATAATAATTTCGTTTTCGAAAACAGTTAATAATAAATAACAATAAATAATTATTATGATTGCTTAAATCAGTGGTCACTGCAAGTAATTCAATATCACAATCTGCTACAATTTTGATTGTGGCGCATATAAAAAAAAATCATAATATAAATACTAAACAATTTAATAGATATTATTAAATAATTATACTTTTTATTTGGAAGATAATATTTAATTATTTTTATTTTTTAAATCGGAAATCAGTGTGGCCACTGCAGTTACTTCATGGTCGTATTTTGTATTTATGTTTTACAGGTACTTTTGTATAAATAACCAAATATTATACAATGCTGCTGGATAGTGTAATTGGAATATTTAAAATATTTTAAACGTCTTATCTATGGCTTCTAATAAACTGCCACAAACAAACTTTGTATCGTCCAATATAATGGCAAATTGAAATATTTCCAAGTTCTTACCTATTGCAAAAAAGTAAGGCTGAATTTGTGTTTTATCAGTTTTTCATTTACTATTACGTTCTTTGATCATCACTTCCATTTGGAAAGAATTTTCAGCTCTGACTATAAACCAGTCCTGACTATCCTTGATAGTACATTTGGAGTAGGAATCACTTTTAATATATTTTACGGAATTTGGAATAGTTGAGCAAACCAGAAGCATAAGTTCTGTATAAAAGGAGCCTGTAACAGAAAAAACATTTATGTTAGGCTCAAGTATGTACTTTTTAATAATTTAAATTTTAATAAATAATATTTAATTACCCAGGTTTATAGTTGCTTTGTTCCAGCAAAGCGTTTCCAGTTGTCTTTTCCATTTGGGCTGTGTTAGCCTTGTATTCAATAATGCTACTACATCATTCTCAAAGCCACACCAAGCAGTATATAAACAGCTATAAGGGTAAATAATATTGAAGTCGATGTCAATTTGTAGAACATTAAATAAATATTTATTAGAATTTGCTTAATATAAACGGAAATTTTATTTAGATTTACCAGTTCCGACATTAGCGGATTTTTGTATATGGGCCAGCTGTCAAATATACTTTCGAGAGAAACGTCCTTATTCTCCATCAACTCCTTTGTCTTGTTGCTGGTAGAGTCTTCCACTTCTCCAGTACCATTTCTACAGTACCACAAAACTAAATCTTCCTTTTCTAGAATTTTTGGAAAATGGAAATTTTATTTCTAATTCTAAAATTAAATCTCTATTTTCCAGAAAATATATTTTCATTTTCCAGCCAACATATTTTTATTGATTTCAACGGCCAATTCTAGATTCTGTAATTTTATAAAAATTAATGTTATCAAAAACAAATTATTGAAAAATGCAAGTTTTATACAGTGTGTCGATTTATCATTTTAATTAATAAATTATATATTTTATGACGAATAATAAGTTTTCACCATGGCGAAAAATAAATTAAAATTGAAAAACACGAATTCTTATAATCTGCACATAAGACAATGACGAAGACTTATATTCGCTGTATATAGTACATATATCACATATGTATATATATTTTTAAAATAAAAAAAAAAAAAAACGGAATGCTATAACTGCCTATTTTCACAAAGCGCGTTGCAGGTAAGTGTTACTAAGCATTTACCAACTTAAAGGAGATTTGTAACATTATTATTAAAACTAACTTACCTTTAATATTGATGAACATTTTTCAGAATAAATAAAACAATACACTAATTAATCCAAATATCACTGCACAGTTCAAAGTTTACGGAAAGAATGATCTTCTATTGAATTTATTAAAAATATTTGGACATTAAAAAAAAAAGAAGACCAAATCATACGTGTTTGTCACCAGTTGATTGGTTATAAATTAAGAAAAAACAAAAAAAAAATCGGAATGCTCCAACTGCCGGTCAAAATTCACACAGCGCAGTGTAAGTATTACAAAGCATTTACAAATTTAAAAAAGGCTTAGTTTACTAAGTTCTATACTGAGGAAAAAATAAATGTAACAGCTGCTTATATATTTAAAAAAAGTATATGTATAATACTTACAGAACGTTCTAAATATTGCACTATAATTGCAATTTTTGCAAGGCTTATTTTAAATTTGTAAACGCATTTTAACATTTGCTCGACTAGATAATGAACTAATCTTTAAAATTAGTACCAATACTGACATGTTTGACCCTTAATGGTTAAATTCCAAATAAAATTTTCAAATTTTCCATGATCTCCTAATTTTACAAGAGCCTACAGTAAACGTAACTGATAAAAATGTCAGTTTTTCAACATTAAAGCAATCTACTGGTCAAACTAGGCCATAGTCCGGAAATTTATACTCACTGTTTAGGCTAACATTTCATGTTCCAAATGGTGTACCGAACTTTTTAATATACGGGTGGCCGCACCTTCTACGGTTCATATTTTAGGTGCGCGTTCATCCATTTAGATGCATTAGCCATTATGAATATTAATATAATTTTACTTTCCTATACAGAGTACATAAAAGTATAGGAATCATGAAAATTATACAACTCGGAAGTGGCCATCTTATTTATATACAAATTCACATCCAAAATGACCATTTCTGGAAAATGTCTGCATGTATGTGTGTTGGATGTCTTTATGTTCTCTACCTCAAAAACAAACACCTCTAGGATTACGAAATTTCGGATTTTACATGTTATATTATGTGGAGACAGGCACCTCCTATTTTGGTATTAAGTTATTTTTTCTCTACACATAACTTATTTCTAACTCTTGTATAAGAAAGATGGATGGGTGTTGTCATCAATAGAAAACAGCATATTTTTTTATTTGGATTTGAATCATCTACCGGTCAAAACAAACAATATACTTTGAAACTATCCCCAATAGTTTTATATTTTGCGAAATTTTCTAATTTTACGCGTATTTAAGATAGAAATAATGGTAAAACTAATTTTTTTTTAACTTCCAAGCAACGTATAGGCCAAGCTACCTCGTGTATGTCCTTATATTTATATTCGCTAAGGCAAAGGCTGAACCTTCGCCTTCGAAATGGTGCACAGAACATTTTTATGGAGATAACTGTGATCTCTATAGGATTAAGGTATATTTTTTTTTCTAAACCTCCTTCTCTAAAAGTACTTGCAAAAATTAATTTTTGATTAATTTAGTACCGCCTAAACTCATTCTAAAATGGTACCACTTTCAAAAATATATGTTAAATAATCCAAATATGTCTATTGTATACATATAACGTAAAAAATCCAAAATATATCTAAATAACGAAACTGTAACGGAAGCTCTTTTAACTGTACATTTGTAGTTACTATCGTGTATGATCTGTAAGTTTATGGTAGCATATATATTATCCAAGTTGCAGTATACCATATTAATATTGGATTTATTGGAATGTACCAAGGGTCTGTAAAATTTTTGTACAAAAACAATTTTGAAAATTACATTATGCTCATGTTGTATTAACATTAAGTTTATTTGAATTTACTGGGAGCTATTGTAACATCCTAATATCCATACACTTTGAAAATTACTCAGCGAAAAAATAGAACATAAACTGCATCATGTAGTATTAACATTAAGTGTATTGAAATTTACCAAGCAGTATTGTAATACCTTTAATCAAATCACTTTGAAAGTTACTCAGCATTGCAAAAATAGAAACCAAAGTGCACCGAGTAGTATTAACGTTAAGTTTATTGAAATTTACTAAGCATTGTTGTAATCTCTTAATTTAAAATCAACTTCAAATGTACTCAGCGTAATTTGCTATAAGTAACAATTAACTGTAAGTAAGACCTCGTAAGTTTTTACGGGGCACCACATTCTTTAAAAATGATTTGTAATACTTAAAACTTTCTCTTTACTCAGCAATAATTGTAATTATCGCAAAGCTTTTTTTTCAGTGTATGTTTTGAGCAATTCTGTTCAGTTTTTACGAACTAATGAAGGGAATTGCTTGAATTCGGAAGAGAGAACGATGGTAAACTCGTTATTAAATAAAAATAATATAATATTCTCGCCAGTTGTGGAATCAACTGGTTTCGCCGAACATCATGTGACTTTGAAGGATGGAAAGGTAGTGCCAATAGCCGGATCACCTTATACGTATATCGTAAATAAACAAGCTTTGCTAAACAAAGTAAGAATGTTGAATCAGGATGTAAGGATTCTGGCAAGTGCCGGTCAAATTAGAAAACCGTGATAAAACTGCCTTCATTACACGATCAGGACTATACAGTTTTATACGTATGCCTTTTGGGCTTAAAAACGCACCGGCAACGTTTCAACGACATACAAATCGATTTCAATCTGGCACACAAATGTGACTTTCCTTGTATATTTGGACGACTTAATAGTAATATCGGAAACTTTCGATTCACACATATCCGACCTGTAGGCTTAATCAGCAAATGAGAAAAATATGTTTTTTTCTGTGAAATCGAAGCAATTTCGAAACTCTTGCCTCCTAAATCTGTTCGTCACTTGAAAGGGTTCTTACCAGTGTAATTTTTGTTCATTACAAATAGATATTCCGACAAAGGATCCAGCTAACGTTCGACAGTTGCAACTTGCAACTAGAAGATGAACACCTTATATCACCACAGATTTTATTGATCTGGTATGAGAAAATTCATTTCAGACAAAGTCTTAAATTTGAAACCATCGAGATTATTGAAAACCGCGTTAAAGAACCAATCATTTGAAGTAATTGCCATTGAATAGTTCGGCCAACTAGTAGAATCTGACATAGGATATCGGTAGATCTTGATCGTCGAAGATTTCGCTACTAGAAATGCATCCGTTAAAACAGGCTACTACCAAAGCTTGTGCAAAAGATACAATCAACGAATTTTTCTTTCGAATGGTTTACTCGGCGCCGTTATCGAAAATAATCCGAATTATTTCGGATAACGGTGAACAATTCGTATAGTTGTTGAATGTATGAGTATTAAGCAGAATTTAGAACCATTATACCACACAGCAGCAAATGCGGTAGAACGACGAAATCGTGATTTGAAAACACAAGTATCTATAATGGTGAAAGTTAAATATAACTCGATCTACTCGATTGTATATTAATACGGTGCACTCTGATATTACCGGCTGCACAACCGCATACTAATCATTTGGTCGTGAGGTGGGAACGGTGACAGATGTAACCAAAGATTTTAGAGCGGTCATCCAAAATATAAATTTTGTACCACAGATTTCGCCCCATCTACTCGGACTGGAACCTGTGCTAAAACAGGCTCGTGCGACAACAGCGAGAAAGCAAAACATTATGCCGATAAAAAAACAAGACATGTGAGTTTTAAGGAAAATGATTTGGTTTTAATAAAAAGGCAAATATTTAGTCAAGCTCAACGTGGAATTAGTCGAAATTCCTCCCTAGACATGATGGGCCATATAGGATTAAAAATCAAATGTGTCTTTAGTTGGTGTGTTTCACGTCTCCATGATAACTCCTTATCATGCTCGCGATATTACAGAAATAGAAGTTCCTTTAAATTCCAGAAAGCCGAACACGCAAAATCGATGTGAACATGACTCATCAAACAAGGAGGTCAAAATTGTTGAGAACAACGGAGGATGTTACTTCTTCCGGGCGCGTATCTTTGTTACCGTCTCGGTATCGGGATGCATAAAATGTTCTGAATTCTACTCGAGAGGAGTGTTCATTCAGAGGGGGAGATTGTAACAATACTAAATTAACGTTTCATATATTTGAATTTGGCGTGCAGACTTTGAAATTTTGTGCCTTGGAACCATCTACGGCTAAACATTTTTTTGTTAATTAAGATTAATTTTGTTGTTATATTGATATTTTCATACCACCATAAATAAAAATAAGGGAACAGAAAGAAGAGAATTAGAGAACGCGAACCAAGAAAGACGTGCATTTTAATTTTGTTAACCCATTTTTTATATGAACTAAAAGATAACAAAATTAAGAATAAAAAAAAAAAAAATGAAACCAAAGTGTTTTATTTAGCCAAAAAACAAAGATAATGAAACCCAACCGTATTACAAATTTGCGCAATTAAACGTTAGGTCTAGAGCCGGCCTAATAAAATTTGTTAGTGAGCAACGAACTTCATTAATTATGGAAGAGTTTCCCTAAACGTAGCACGTTATAATTATATAGAAATATCTACATAAAAAATGTGTAAATAAAACGATTAAAATAAAACTTGATTCTTGCGTAAATTTAATTATTTTTAGACAACACACTATCAAACCACTAAGAACCTGCCAATTGGCCAATTGATAGGAGAAAGATTCCAGACGTCAAAGATTTCTGCATTATATTAAAGCGATACCATGTTTGGATCTGTCGTCGGGCCAATCGCCCGTCTTAATCACTTTGCGAACAAAGTTAGTGAATACACAGAAACTGACTGAAACCACTTCAGATATAAAATAATAGAGGACCTAAGCTCAAACATCTAGTTAAAATTGGAGAGTGATACAGACCAAGCACTGGAACATCATAATGAATATGACGAAATACATTCCACACCACTACAAAACGAGAAAGAATAGAATGAGGAATGGTCAAATATTGTCAACAAAAAAGGATTAAGGAGAAAAGAAAGTTAACGTTGTAACGTCGGTCCTGACAAATAAAAATTCAAGATTACATTTTAATTACAAAATTAATTAATTTACTACTTTTTATTTAAAAATTAAATTAAAATTATTAAATTAAAATATTAGTAAATATCTTTGATTTTTTTTTTTAATTTAATTTTTTTTAATTTTTTCTTATAAAATCGCGAAGAATAAACTTAAAATAAAAACTTATTTAAGCGCCCGTGTTCTTTTCATCCATTAAAATATGCCTCTAATTTAATAAATAATTCTAACAAGAATTAATGAACAGTACGTAGGTATAACAATAAAATTATAGAAATAAATTTGGTATAAAAAAAGGTTTACATAAAAATAAAAATTTAACTATAATTTATAATTTAAAACATTTAAATTAAAATCTAAAATTTAATTGGAAAATAATCAATAGGCGGTAAGTGATGTCCACATGTTGGGAAATTTTGTGGAACTGGCGGCAAATCGGCATGCGTCCCTATGTGTAACACTAAATTCATTCCGATGAGTATATGAAATTGAAAATGACAATGGAACAGCCAGAAGCCAGGATTATTCGCCCGAAAACGTAACACAACGTATCCATTATTTGGTACCGCAATTGTATCTTTTAGTGCCGGTTTCGAAAATTCTCGATGCAATAAACCACGACGATCCAAGTCGAGAGCATGTTTGAGATTAATCTTTTTGACATTACTATCAGGTGATCGACCCATACCAATTACATAAAATGAATGTCCATGCAAATGGAAGGGATGACTTAAATTTGGTTGTTGCACTTCATCGACTAGGACAACTTCGACAATGGCATTTAATGGAATGTCAACGGTGTGTGTACACATGCAATTCGGACCACAATCTGGCGGACGATTATCTCCATTGCAAAATTGCTCGGGTGGTATATCATTGATTTGTGAGATCATCGGTGATGGAGGTGATACATATGAAATTTCATCGATTAGTGAGATTAAATGATCCGCTCCTGGTGCAACTATATAAATATAAAATAAAAATAATTTCATTGTATAGTAAAGTAATAAATAACAATGTAGTATGCTTACCTAAATAACGATTGTAAGTGTTCGGTTGAAATAATTCATTCGGTTGATAGAAAAAGAATCGAAATGGCAAAAATATTTTAATATCGGGACGTTCAGCTAAAATCGCTTTATCAATTTCTTTTGCGTATTTCATGTTACTGACACAGATGGCGTCCGGCCGTTTTACATTACACAGCGCATCCAATGGATTGAGTACCTTAATGTAGAAATACATTTAAAATAAACATTTTTTTGTTTTGGTGTGTAATTTTTAAATAATTTGTGTGAAACGATCAAAGCGTGCTACAATTGTGCATTAATTTGTTTTAACAACAACTACTACATAAAACTACTATGTTATATAAAGAAAAGAATTAAACTTACATAAGAAGATGATTTGCAAATTCTACTATTTAAATCATGTAACCATGGTCATGTTCGGTTTTGTTAGATACACATTTTGTTTTTGGGGTAAGCCAATTTTATAAATTTTTCAAAAAACAATTTTTTTTTAGTTTTGTAATCGTATTTTATGTCATGTGGTGGTTTGGTGGTGGTGATCGTATCATGTAAACACAAATTGCATTCAGTTGTTGTCTTTTATACAATAATTCAGACATGTGTTGTATTTGTACTTCCTGTTTGTAGAGTGGTGCCAATTTTTATGTTTGTGTTTGTTTTTGTTAAGGAATAAGGCAGTGATACATGTACGATTTTTGCCTTTAAGGCAAAAAACTAGTCACAATAAGTAGGCATTAAATGCCTTTTAGGCAAAAATATAAAAATGGATATGGTTCAAAAATTACATAACCAGCGCGCTGTATTTTGTTTACCTTAAAGGACAAATTTTTGCATGTATCACTCTGCCTTAAATGTTCAGGTATGTCAAGTGAATTTGTAGTAGTGCATTAAATTCTTTATACAATGTGCTTGTGAACAAGGAAAGGTTTGTTGGTATCTGACAACATTATTTATTGTGCATTTATACTAGGTATTCCCACTTTACGCCATAATTCATTTCTATAAATTATGTCATAAGTCGAGAATGAGGAAAACTAATTAAATTTAAGATATTTTTTGTTTATTTAAATAAAAAAATAATAATATTTAATTTTTTTTTTTTAATTTTATGTGCTTATTTATATAAAAAATAATTATTATATTTAATATTTATTTATAAATTAAAATAGAGAAAGTGACATAGATATAGAAAGAGATAGATTTTGGAAATAGTTTGTTTTTGGAGGATTTTAAAATGAAAATTTATTTACAAAATATAAGAAAAGGGAATTTAATTTGATCATCAAAGATTTTTTTTTTTTTAATTGTGTAGTGCATGGGTGAGAGGTAAGGCAAATTTAGCACCAAAATATATTAACATAAAAAAAATATTATTTATAAATTAAATTCTATTAATAATAATTATTTAAAAAAAAAACACAATACAAATATGGCGGTATAATAATAAGGATTGTCAGGAAACGAAAACTACTTAGAATAGCTAGCTATAATTTTTACAAAATAAAACCACCATGTGATTTAATATTGTTCTTTTTTTAAATATTTAGTCGGAGGACCGTTTTAATGTCTCCGCCATTTTATTTTTTTTGTTTAAATAATATAATCTATATTTATATATTAATGAGTATTTTAAGTTCCAAAATAGAGAGTAGGTGTAATGGAACTATTTATATTACATGGTTATAAAATTAAGGATTTTCTTTTTGATTTGTTTTTAATGAATGGTATAGGATGGAGGGGATGCATATAAATATCTTACAAGTTTTTCGTTTTTACTTGAAACAAAAATTTGTATATACAGACGGGTATTTCTTAATTAAAATTTATAATGTAAGTATGTAAAAAAAAAAATTAAAATTAAATTAAAAATTAATTAAAAAACAAACGAAATATTTCTGAAAATATATAAATTAAATTATGCTGATGGAACCTGGAATTAAAAAAAGACTGGAACAGAAAGCGACGAATGTTCTTATGCTCTTATTAATTTAATTCGATAGTTTTTTTGTTTTTTTATGATTTTTTTTTTATATAAATAATTAAAATTTTTAATTTAATTTTATGAATTTTAGTGTATAGATATGGGCGGTACATGGTCACCGCATGATGGAAAACCTGGTGGTACTGGTGGTAAATCAGCTTGTGTACCAACTTGAAGAATTAAATTCATTCCAATTGTTATATGGAATAAGAAGTGACAGTGGAAGAACCAAGAACCTGTAAGTAAAATAAAGAAAATATAAAAAATGATATTTAATTAAGTTTATAAAATTTCACTTTTTTGAAAGTACAGTTTTGTGTTTTTTTGTTTTTTTTTCATAAGACCTTGATGAAATGAACCTCATCATGACTATACATTTGTGTAAGTGCGTGTAGACATATGAGATCTGACCTAATTGTAATTTGTATGTTAAATTTCGTGGAAAAAAAAAATAATTCACGTGATTTGGCGGGTTAAGTAAAAATTGACTGAAATCCGTGTTCATGTAATTTCATTTGATTGAACATATAAAAACTTTGACATTATTATTATGAATAATGCTAGTGGGCTTGTTATTAAATCTTAGAAAACTTGCTTTATGATATCGTATACAGAATAAAAATGCACTTGAAATAGTGTACATGCACAATAACCTTGTGTCCTTGAAAATGTTGGAAAACTAGTTTTCTACAAAATAAATTAAATTTGAAAACAAGAATTTTATAATTTAAACGCTCTTGAAACTATTAAGATCGAAATAATTAATAGATTTTTAGAAACACGTGCAGGTGCTTGGGTAAAGTAATAACCTGAATAAATCATTCTTAATAGAGAAAAGGAATTGTCATACTTATAATATTTGCCACTAAAATGGAGGTCTTCAACAAACTTACATTTCGACGAAGTAAAATAAACGTTTGATCTTTTAATGAACAACTAATCGTGATCATTTATGACCTGTGTTCAAAACGAACTCTTTACCTAACATGGTAATTAATCGTGATAGTAACATTACAATAAGGATGGAAACTACGATGGGAATTTTTTAATTTTGTAATATTCGTTCATGTATATTTATTTATTATTTATCACTGTGTCAAGCTTATCGTCTTTCTTGTTTTTATTTACTCATAGTTATCAAAGATCATTTTAATTTCTCCAAAATAATACTACAAATACAGTATACCTACGTTTAAAATGAAAATTAGAGAAATTACTTTCTGATTAAAATAGATAAATTAAATTAAAAAAAAATATTTGTGTTTGCTGCTTTTGTATACAATATCGATTAAGGCCGATCTTGTAACATACGACCGCACTTGCTCTTGTAAAAAAATAAAACGGTAAAATATTTAAAATAACTTAAGGCTATTAAAGACTGTTGAAAAGTTATAACATTATTAAAAAAAAAAAAAGAAAAAGAATTAAATCGAATACCAGCTGTCCAGTCAATTGAACGAATTTTTAGGTTAAACACAAAACTCGTATGGTTAAAAAATTAATTAAATTATGTTTAAGTGTTTAAAGATAAATTTACTTTCACACTTTGATGAAATAACATAAAAAAAATATCGTACCTGGATTATCGGCCCGGAATCTGAAAATGACATAGCCATTATTTGGTACGGCGATTGTATCCTTAGCTGGTGGCAAATTATATTGACGATGAAGTAAACCACGACGATCCAAATCAAGGGCATGTTTTAAATTGATTTTCTTAACATTTGAATCGGGCGATCGACCAATACCGATAACATTAAAAGCATAACCGTGCAAATGGAACGGATGGCTTAGATTTGGTTGTTGAACTGTAACATAAATTGAAAATTAAAGTAAACTTGTATAACGCGTGTTGTACAACAAATAATTATATTACCTTCGTCGACAAGTACAACTTCAACAATGGCATTTAATGGAATATCAATTTTATGCGTGCACATGCAATTTGCTCCACAATCGGCTGGACGATTATCACCGTTGCAAAACTGTTCTGGATTAATATCATCATATTGTGAAAGTAGCGGGGCTGATGGTGATAAATAGGAGATTTCATCGATCAACGAAATTACATGATCTCCGGTTGGTGCAACTGTATAAATTTTAGTATAATTAATTTTAAAACTTGAAATCTTAATTCATCAAAAAAATATTCAAACCCAAGAATCTGTTGTATGTGTTGGGCTGGAAAAGTTCTTCGGGACGATACAAATAAAATCTGAATGGTAAAAAGATCTTCACATCTGGTTTCTCTTGCAATATTCCACGATCAATATCACGTGCATTTTTCAATTGGCTAACACAAATAGCATCATCACGTTCAATATTACATTGTGCATCTAATGGATTCATTACCTAGATTTGTGTTTTGGATTAATTATCTGGATTTTTTTTTAAGGTTTTATGGCATTTTGTTCATGAGTTTTAATGGTAAGATTATGTATGAAATTAATGAATGGAAAATGATGAATGAAGGTGATGAACTAAACGATGAAAAAATATTTTATATATGTACAAAAGTTTATACAATTTACACGCGTTCTTTCCAGTGGAACATAGAATTTATAAAACAGTGACCGAGATTAGGTTATTACAAATTAAACGAATCATAATTTATTTACAAGTTTCGAAGACAATCACATTGGTAGCGTTATAAACCAATTTTGATGGATTAATCATACGATACAGCTGTGCTATATAAATTTATAATAACCCAATACTATAATATTAAAAAAGGTTAATTTATTATCTTAATTATGTTGTTTTTAGTTTTACTAATCGTATCGGAATTCTATTAATAAAAAAATGTATAAAAATTCAATATTCCACTGTAATTAAAATCAATAAATTATAATTACAAAAACGTTTTTCTTTAAAAATTATTTACACGACTTTGAAAACAAAAGTATACATATAAAGAAAAATCTAAAGGAGATAATTACATGTTTATATTTATAAAATACATAAATATGGTGTATGATACATAAAACATAATAATAATAACAATAATAATAATAATATTTATATGATGAATGAAATACATAATTAAAGTATTTTATACGTAAGCCCGTCTCAATATATATTGCAATACTTACAACTCCTTGTGGTATGCCAACATCATATGTGGGCGCTTGTGTGGTTGGCTGATATGGCCCGCGAGCATAACGCAATATTGCCAATTGCTGTGCTCGCTTAATACCGCACTCACCTAAACCGCGTAATTGTATCCAATAGGCACCAACTTGTTGATCAGCATTGATTACAAAATCATACCGTTCACCTAAATAAGGTTTAAAAACAAAATTAAATTAAAATTAAGAGTTCTAGATTATTATTAACCATTAGATTTGGATATTTGGATTGGAATTACACATAAATTAACCTTCAATTTATAAATTTTTTCCAAAGTGAGTGGCATACTACTATACATATATATTACTTTTTGACCATGTATTGTAACGTTTTTTTATAGGTTTTACAAATAAATTAAAAAAATCGCGAAACGAATACCTTTAAACTAATCATACGCGAATTTTTCAATTAGACATGTACGAGTATAAATAAACCGAATCAATATACATTATGCGCAAATGAATTAATTTGTGAACATGCATATGAACGTTTGCGCCTATTTTGGTATTTTTTTTTATTTTTTATTTATTTAATTGACAATAATAATTGTTTCAAGTACCCTTAAGGCTAGATCGGAATTTATAAACCTTCTAAAAATTAATTTGTTACAAAATTGTCCTTGAATCGAAGAAAAACAAAAAAAAACTTTCCATCGAACACAGGCGTCGCCCGGTCTCGATATATGGAAGTTATTAAACAAAAATTGATTAACTTCCGCCAAGGTTTTAATCAATTTTATTGTTTTTTTTTTGTGTAACTCACCTGAGAATGAGATTATAGTGTTGACTTGAACTGGATGTACTGGTTCACCATCGGTGGCAATAACTGTTAGACTGTGTCCTTCAATAGTGATTTGTGCAGGACATACTGAAGCAAATGCGTTTATCATACGGAATCGATAACGACGTCCTGGTGTCACTGTGAATATTTCCAATGGCGTATTTGTCATGAAACCAGTATTTGGATCACGGAATTGGCCTTTTCCATTGATCAATAGCGATTCAGGATCTTGACCCGTATTTACAGCTAAACGACCTGGATATCTTTCGGCGGCATCTTCATGCAACCAATCACTAATCAATACAATGTGCGTTGTCAAATCAAAATCATATAAATGTGAATTAGGATCACGTGATGGTGGTTGCCGTACAATAACCGAACCATATAAACCATCTAATTTTTGTAATCCAGTATGTGAATGCCAGAAATGGGTACCTGCATTACCCGTCCATTGATATCTAAATGTGTTTCCTTGTTGGATTGGACACTGTGTTACAAATGGTACACCATCATAGTATTGGGTTCCCCGTTGCCAGATACCGTGCCAATGAATTGTAACTTCCATACCTTCCATATGATTTTCAACATCTATAACAACTTTATCGTTTTCGCATACTTGGATACTTGGACCGGGGATCATACGATTTGCAGTTAAAATACCACGTTCAACACCATCGGCCAATACACACTGACAATGTGACCACACTGTATTTGTTGCATTTGGTGTACACACTTGACAAGCGGCTCCTAATACTGTATAATATTCTAGCGTGAAATGATAGTAACATATTCTTGGTGGTTCACCTTCACGGCATGCGCGTGCACATTCATCGGGTGCCGATAAATTTGGATTTCGTCTTAATTCGGCTGTGGCCGAACTTGTGAAATCTAAATGTCTGAATGGTGATTTTGGATTTGGATTTACAATTGTTCCTAATGTACCGGTAATACTACCACTTTGTCTTAATGACGATGATGATGCCGATGGTGATAAAATTGATGAACCACTCGGTCTGGGTATACTACTCGATAGTGATGGATGAGTTTGAACTAGGCCATGTGTGGCTGAGAAAAAATTTGGAGCTATTGATACATCGGATGGTGCACCAGTTACATGTTGTCGCCACCATGATGCCGCTGTTGATTGATCTAAATTTTCTGTATCTGAAAAAATAAAAAGAAAAGATTAAAATCTCAGCTTTAGTTTTAAAATTGGTAATTATGCAATCAATAATAATTTTGTTTTGTGAAATAAATTTTTATTTTGCTAACTTTATATATAGGAGTTAGGCGTGGTTGCATGAAGACAATAAAAACATTAATTCAAAGAAAGAACTAAAAAAAAAAAAAAAGGTTTTATAACAATAAAAATAAAGTCTACTTTGCATATTTGATTAATCTGAAAGGGTTTGGCTTTTCATTGTGGTCAATAAAGATCATTTGATTAAAGGTTCTGTTAATATCCATTAGCCGTATGCTTAGGTTACCATCACTAGAAAACAGATGGCTCTATTTTCTCATTTATTTTTTGTCGCAAATCTCATTTTCCAAATAAGTAATTTTTTGTTAAAAATGGAATGAATTTAATAAAGCTCCGTGTATTTGCACACTTGTTGATGTTGTAAATTGGATTACGTGAATTATATATCTATGTTCTTATAACAGAGTTGTTCGTTGGAACCTGGTGAATATTTATAATTTTGTTGTTGTTGTTGCAACTATGTAAATATGTATGTAACGTACATAACGATTACTGTTTAAGCAGGAAATTGTGTTTTTATTTTTTGGTGAATGTACGTGCAATTTAATATTTAATAACATAATAAAATCAAGTAATATCGTGTAATTACTATTTATAAGTGAAATTATTAATTTTTCCGCTTAATTGTGGAATTTGTTGTCTTTTTATCGACGATTGATCGGATAAGGCAACATACACTTACATTAATTGGCTGTTGAATAATATTTTTGATAGCTCATACCATCTAGTTCATAGATGGCAGTGCATTACAGCAAAACTCGACGCTAATGTGAAGTTTATTCGAAAATACAAATTGACTAAATGTACAATAACTGAAACGAGATTATACCCACATAATACATATTTATAATATATGTACATAGTGGGTTTTATTAAGTAAGTATTTTTATGCTCTGATAACGAAATAATTATGGCACACATTTTGTTATGTGCAAAAAGTAAAAAAAATCTTACATTTTTATACACAATTATATAATTTGCGTACGTGTGTAACTTAAGATTCGTGGATGTTAAAATCTGTGTAATATAAAGTTAATTTCCTTGATTTTATTTTATTAAAAGTAAACCACAATATGCGAAGGGGAACTGGACGAGGCCGATTAGATACATTTTCAACCACATTTGCTTACTAACCATGTACATATGTTTATTCAAATTATTCTATCTTGCATTATAGGTGTGAATTAATTATTGTGGTTGCTAAAATTCCGAATTGATGACAGGTACAATTAAATTATATTAAATCTCATGTGAACAGAAATTTTACTATGCAGCATTTCCTCATTACAATGATGATAGTTAAAAATGTTTAACTTTAAAGTATTCGGCAATTTTGATTGATTCATATAAATGCCGACCGCAGCTGTGATACATAATCTACAAACGAGAATTATGCTTATTTCACTAAATAAAATTAACATAATAGCGCGTCTCATTCAATAAACACAGCAACAAGATGTATATTTTACATATCGAACAATTCATCCGGATCTCTTTAAAATTTAAATTTTGAAAAATAAAAAATAAATTAACATTAAAATAAATTAAAAATTAAGATGAATCATTTCTTTCTTTCGTATTTAATTAATCCGTAATTTATTTAAGTTTTCACTTCACATTTTTTTAATTAGTGTTTAATATTCAACCAAATTCTTCAACAATACCAAAATAAAATCAATCGTTCAACTTCAACATTCACTTCAACGGATGATGATGACCATTATACGATTTTTTTTTTTTTTAAATCTTAAGAGGGTGTTATATAATTTGATCATTTTTTTACCGTAATTAAATTAATAAACGTAATTTTTTTTTGTGTGCGTGTGTGTGTAAGTGTATGCAAAATATGTTAAAACGTATTGTAACGTAGTTAATTGAGGCGCGTGTCCTCAATTAATATAAATTTTAAAGAGCCAATATAGAAAGTATCAAGTGCGGATTATTGGATTTTGGATGCTTCATATAAAGTTAATTGACTTTCGATTTTTTAATCCTTTGGGCGTTGTCGTCTTGAGAGTTTTAATTAATAAAATGTTATTTGTAGAATTTTTCATGCTAATTTTATAAATAAATTGAACATCAATAATGGTTTAGTGCAGCGACTTTCTTGATACATAAACTAAATTTTATTTTATCGCTAACTTTAATAATCATATTCCTAAATCCTTTGGAAAATCGCATTTAGAAATAATAAACAATCACTACTTCTGCCCAAATATGGGAATTATATGCTCCATGTTGGGTTTGATTTCATTAAACCCTTCTCTGTTAACAATATACAAGTCTTACAAGGTCAATTTCACAACGTGTTATACCCTAGACAGACTGTGGTTTAATAAATCTGATTTAGCTAAACTAGTTTAAGTATTCTATGCAAAAACAAAGGAACTAGCTAAATCGAGATTGACACACTGCGACTAATCTCGAAAAATTCACTAAATCGGTTTTATTAAATCGCAGTGTGTCTAGGGTATTACAAAGGACAAACTACTAGAGGACCAACCTCGTGTAGGTCGCCCCAAATCTTCGACCGACGACACAAATGTAGCCCTCGTGAAGAAAAAAGTTAACAAAGACCCAAGGAAATGATAGTTCATGAACTAAATGCTAAACAAAAGGAACGTTTTCCTAGAAAAATTTTAAAATTATCATTCTAGCTGCTTTAATAAAATTGTAACAGTCAATGAATCTTTTTTCTATTAGGACGATCCAGAAACTAAACAGCGGTCTATGGTTTGGATACCAGAAGGTGCAAATCCACCAGTTAAAGCGGCACAACAAAAGTCGATAACAAAAGCGTTAGTGTCGATTTACTTAACCAAGTAGATAGTAGTGGCTGTTATTCCATTGAAATCTGGTAAAACTGTAACAGCCAATTGGTATACAGAAACTTGCTTATCATGGGTTTTCAAAAATTTATTGGGAAACCAGAAAAAAATGCACCTGCTCACACTGTAGAAAAAACCATCAACTTTCTAGCGCTGTCAGGGATCAATGAAATTCGACAATCACCTTATTCTCCGTATCTAGCATTGCCTGATTTCATTTCTGGTTGTTACAAAAAAAAAAAAAAAATTGAGGAGCGTAAATATAAAAAGGAGTCTTTTGAAAGGTGGGTCTATCGCTTAAAAAAATCTATATGTAGAAATAAATGTGGTAATTATTTAAAGAAAGAAGATTAAATAAATTTCAGTTGACAAGTTTTTTGTTTTTTTTTCCAAGCTCATTTAAGGATTGGAAATGCTAGGAAAATGCGTGATTTACATTCAACGAAATTTTGAACATGAGATTTACTTTATTCTCTCTATCAAATTTTAATTTTCTTTACACATAACAAATAAATTTAAATAAAAAATGTCATAAAACGTAATAATTACTTGGTTAACATGTTTTGTAATTAAATCATACTTATTTTGTGTATGTGTCGAAGTTTTTCCCGAAAAATCATCTTGAAAAGGCAACTTTAAAAGTTGGTTTTAGGGTTTAATTCTCTAGTTTTTTCTATTTATTTGTTTTAAGATGGTTTTTCTCTATTCCTCTTTAATGATTTTTTCGGTATTGTATTTCAACCGTATTCAAGATAATTTCATCTTCAAAATTCGTTGAATGTAAATCACGCATACAAATAAGATGTTTTCCCACAAAAGGTCCTTAAAACTGGTCACAGAGTTTATTAAATTTGGAGACCTTCCCCTCTCCTCCCCTTTCCCCAATATCATAATTCGTCATGACGATATAAATCTTTTACACTGAAGCCGCCAAATCACAGACTCACAATTATTTAGAAATGAGACGTGTTGAACAGCTTCATCTTCTTCTTCTGATAAATTTCTTTTCTGAAGATTTGTGCCGTTGTTTCAGATCACAACATTATGTGAGCTTAGTGAGAATTAGCTGATATAATTCTTTACTCTGTGGTGAATCATTCGAACAATTCAAACAAATAAAAGACAAACAATATCACAAAACTTTTGTGACTGATATCCCAACTCCTTGTCACATAGAAATACAGTATCGGACTGATGAGCCTATGACTATGAAAAAATTAATCCTCTCATCAGGCCATGGTTGCTGGACCGATTGTACCTCAATTTACATTCTTTATACACAGAGTGTACTGTATACAGATTGTATTAGCGAATTATACTAATGCTAATAGAAAATTTCGACCAAAGCTATAAATATTTGTGAGACTGGGAGGCAAAACCAAAATAACAAAAATTTATGTCTGGAAAGGCGGAAGGATGGACACGATATTTTTTAAATCGATGTTTTGGAGTCCTGGGGGTCAATTCTCGTTCTTTGCAAAAATTCAATGAAAAAAAATCTTTTCATTTACATCTAGTCAATCATTTTTATTTTTTGAATGCAAAAAAACAAAGTTACCTATATAATTTTCACAGTACCGTGGGCCGATTCTGTTTCCATGAAAAATAAAATGAAAACATTTCTCAGTGGAAAAAAACATAATTCCAAAGTGTTTTTAATGAATAGCTACTTGATTATTTTCGTCAAAATAATCTCATATGAAAAAAATTTGTTCATTGACCATTTTGGTGGTGAGAGAATCATTTAAATGTGTCTATTAATGTACCGATTTACCGATATACCGAAAGTTGTGTCCAAAATCTCAAAGGGTTGTGGTTGACCGCCATCAAATGATCGTACTTCAAGCAAACTTGGTAGTTTTCCTAGTTTATAAAGGCATTGAAAAATAGAAAGAGCTTTTGTTCATTTTCCAAAATCCTAAACTATTTCAAATGTATATTTTTGAAATTTTTTAATTCACATTGATGTACAGTCGTTTTAGGTTAAAATTGCTTGAATTTTTAAAATCGACTCCTAGATTTCCAAAATAGTCCTTTTAAGCCTAATTTTAAAATTTTATAATTCCCTAAGCTTCTTTAATTCTAAATTCAAGCACCTGATTTCTACTCCTATTTTAAAAATCTGTAAATTTAGAATATCCTATTGAATTTAGGGTTTCAAAATTATGTCAGATTACAAATAGTTTTTCGAAACAACTGCATTTAAAAATTCGAATCTCGGTGTAATAAATAAAATTTAAGAGTTTTAATGCTTTCACAATAGCGCTTCACACGCTTGACTATGATAGGTATTTGAATATTCTTCAGATTCTAGACATTTCAAAATAAAGAAAATTCGTAAACTCAAAAATACTTTCAACTTGAGACTATACATGGAACATTTTAAATTTTATGAAATTCTTACTATCCCATTTTCATAAAAATTGAGACAAGTACAGGTTATTGGTGAAATTATTGAAATTAGTAATTGTTTGGGCTTTTTAAGATTTCAAATTTCGACATAACTTATCTTTATTCTTCAATCAGAACTCTCTTGTACTTCTTCAAATTCTCTTGTACTTTGTCTTAGTTCGAGCTTTAAAAATCGAATTTTGTAAGTATGGATGTACAAAACTTCTGTGTAAAATATCAAATTACAAATTCCACAAATAGATGACCGCCATTTAAATGTTACAACTTAAAGTAGTGTATACTTTATTAAAAAAAAAGTAAAGCCTAAAAAAATAATTGGTATTGACGAATTGCGTTCATTATGGTTGCATAACTTAATTAACATAAGATACCTATCAACATACGCACAACGCACATAAGTTAGTCACTTATTACCTCACAAAAATTACTGCAGCTATAAATTTTAGGCTCTTAATACAAATGTCGATAAACAAGTGTCTTGTGTAAACGAACAATTATTTGACGTTTACTGTTCCTTCGTTATAAAATTTATATATTTAAATTTCGGAGTAGGCGTAAACTATAAAAAATTAATTCAAATTGGAGCTTGGTTTACACAGAACTATTTTTTCATTTAATTTTTTTCACGGAAACAGAATCGATCCCCTGGGGTGGCATTTTTGTAACTTGTAACAATAATAGATTTGTACTCTATTTCGCTTTTTCAATTAAGCTTTTTCTAAAGCTATCGGAATAGCTGATCGGGTTTTGCAATACATTTTGCTATAAACCGCATCTTCGAAAGTCTTATATTTACCATTCAGACTGCGATTTAAACAAACGGATTTAGCGAATTTTTCAACGAGTTTAGATAAATTGGACTGTGGTCTGTCTATTAGCATCCGACATTTTGTTAGGACTATTTTTCAAACTAGATCCTGAAACTAGCCCTGGGTGTAAGCATTTCATTTCTGTTGGAGCAATTACCGACCTACGGTGTACAAACTATTACTAGAATAGTAATTTGTAGAGAATTGGTTAAAAAAAGAGATTAAATTAGATTTTAAGTTAATATTGGACATACTACAATTTTAATTTGTTCCCTACCACTGAACAAGCCTCTTTTCGGCAAAGTTTGTGCGCTACTTCTGAATCAATGTTTTCTTCCTTCTTCTACTAAAAGTCTACTATTATACCGAGCTGATTTGATAGGATCAAAGGCTAAATAAACAAATTTTAAAGATAATTGCTCAATATGCCTCCTTAAATTTATTTAGATGCCTTAATACTTGATTCATCACGTTTGGTTGTATTTATACTTTATAATTATTTCCCACGGTGACTTAAAATATGTCTAGGCTTTTAAATAAATTTACGATCAGGAGATCAATTGGAAGCGTACAATATATTTGCGCCCCTAAAGCTTGCACACACCTTGAGCCGGTCCTGCCAATTGCCATAGATTTAAATACCGCGTGCTGTTTGGGCATTGTTATTTCATTCAAATAGTAATAGCATCTTGTGATATTCAGTTGACGTTCGAAACATGTCCTATTGAACCTATTGTCATTTATGAATGACTCGTATAAACTAGCCAGCTGTTTAGAAAACTCGAAAATTTAACCAACATCGAATTTCGGCATTGCGCTGTGGACTGCACTGATTGCTGGAATCCCATATTTCACCATGAGGAACTTCTGTATGAAGTGATTTACTAGATGTTTGGTATTAGTGTTACTTAAAGAACCTTCAATAAATAGTATAGGAAATATCCAGTTCTAGGTATTACGTTGTAATTAGTAATTCAAAATTTATGATTTCAAAACACAAAGCGAATTTATTGATAATCTGTTTGGATAAAGTTTCAAAACAAGAGTTTATTGAAAATGCTTTTGTTGAAAACTACAAATCCGGAATGACCTGATTATCGACACTAATTCCGTTTACATACATTATATCAACATTGTTTGCACCGTGTGAACGCACCTCGACATTAAATTCCGGTTATGACAAATCAAAACACTATTTTTTAAATGTCCTTCATCTCCTTTGAATTATATAGATTAAATCAATAAATTAAATTATTTTAATTTATTATTGTTTTTCTATAGAGATAATAAAACTGTGAAATTAGTAACTGTTTTGTTTTCTTATTGACGTTTTGATCCGGGATACAAAAATACAATTATCACGTACATGACAATTTTGCATAACAATATATCGTTCTGTTTTCATAAAAGGCAAGTGGAACAACCCTTTTAGACTTACAAAGCGTGATAGCAAATAACACTTTGGGTTGTTGGAACTCTCTAAAATCTCTGAATAATTTATTTAACCTACACTACAGTATTATAATCAAGCTTCATTTATTTTCCGGTCATAATTAAATTTTTTTCAAATAGTAAAACTTATTTTAATTAAATAATTAATTTCGGATTTTGTTTTGGTTTGTTAAGAAAAACTGAAATCAATTTCCTCAAAATTTCATGCCGTGGTAATTAATAACAAAAACAATATTAATCAATTGAAATTAACACACAAGCGGCATGAAAACGTGAAGAAAATTAAAATTGCATTTCCGTCTTCTCTTGTATGCATACATACATACATAATAAGTTTATGGAAGAGATTCTTCCCACAATTTCTAATTTCTTCTATTGAAATTGGTTTATATTAATCATCGTACACAACAAACTGCTAGAAAAATAATTAACTGTTATCACGATTATTATAGATAATGGCGTTTCAAGAACATAAATGGAACAAATCTAAATTACGCAACACAATCAATGCCATTATGTCAATGTTGAATTAAAAGTTATATTCAATTTTAATTTATTTATAAATTGAAGCAAAATATGCTGTTAGGCCATTTATACATGACACGCGAATGATAGACATTATATTAGTTTAGATTGTATATAGTATATTGAATATTATGATTTCAACACATAATTAACCATAAAACTAGGTACTTACTCGTATATCTTTAATTTATAAATCAATTAATGCCAACGGAACACTACAGGGTATCTAATTAACGCCATATTTTAATTACATATAAAATGTAACATAAGGTCATCGTGTGCTTCCGTCATATTTTGAGTTTATGTAATACAACAATTTCTCAGAATCACCGCAATATTGATTTTACGAAATTATTATTTCATATTTGTGGTGTTTATTATAAATTGTACTTAAACTTCTTGTAATTGTTGAGTATAATGTACGTACAATAAAAAATAAAAATAAATCGCGCACGCAAAGTAACATCAGTCATGCTATATTTTGATTTGTCAATTTTTAGTTGTTGCTCGGCTGCCTTTTTTATTGCAAATATTTTACAATTGTGTAATTACAGTTAAATTAAAATATATGTATGTACTATGTATACTATTATAGATTTTGTTCAATTAGATTTGTTCGTTATTTTCTCACGATTAAAAAAAAAACACAAAACAATGAAAGTGTTTTATATATATCTCGATATGTACTTGTCGATGTCACGACATATATTTATATACCTATATAGCGGATATATATTACTTGATATGTATTTTGTTGTATTTGTACATACAAAAATAAATTGTGTTATACATAATACTTATTTGAGTTTATTTATTTGTGGGCAGGTTTTATTTGCACTTGGTTTGATTTATTAGTTTTTAATGAAACGGATTTAATCAATACAATTTTTTTAGCGTGGTCTGCATTTACCACGTGATAATTATAAAAAATCGACTGAACAAAATGGCGGCATTATGTATTTTTTGTTTGTCAATTTTAAGCTTAATACTTTTACTTGTACATTCCGCACCGCTATAAAAAAATATTTTTATACATTTTCAAAAAAAAACCAATTAAAAGAAATAAGCGAATTGAAAACTTTCTATAATTTATGTATAATATATAACAACCCTTTTTATCGTTTTTTTTTACTGTACATACTTATAGTATACTTTAAATAATTGAAATGGATTTATTTAAATTGATCATGCATGAAGTTACATTTGTAGTTTCATTTTCGTTATGAAATTATATCATAATATTCATATGAACATTAACATGTTAGGTATCAGTGGATTATTAATTGTAAATTTTACACTTTGTGGTAATATGTTTGTTATAACTTATAATAAAACAACAAAAATATTATGTTTTTGAATTTTTAATTACAAAAATATACAAAGAATTGTACTAGTAACTTAACACAGGTAAATGGTTTATTATAACGAATATCGTATCTATCTATATACGATATGATATGTTGCAATTATTTTTATGTACAAAGGTTGTTGTTGTTAATAAATAATTCATGTGAAATATTTCAATTTTAATTTGTAGAACTATAGGTTGTATGTAGCTATGTATATACTATATGTTAGTAAAATTTTTGGTTAATTGAAACAAATATTTGTTTGTTATATTTTAATATTTGTAGTTTTTCGGGTTTTAATTAAAAAACAATTGATACAGGTTATTTCCTCCTTTTACTATTGGGAAAATTGGAAATTTTTCAGTTGGATTGGAAGGAAAAATTTTTTTTTTTTTTCATTGCTAAATATTAATCAAAACTTCTAATTAGCAGAACACTTTTGAATAAAACCATTCTTGTCTTCTGCATTCGATTCAATTTAAAATATAAAAACCCGCAAATTTCGTCAAAGAATATTTCCTAATTTTGCACAAATTTTAAAGTGCAATGCATTGAGAAATTTCAAAAATGTTGATAAATTGGCGTTAAATTGTTATGCAGCTATAATCTAACTAAACTGGAGTAGTGTATATTATTCGCCTGATTTAAATCATAAGCTTAAATGTTTTAATGAATGAATTCTCCACATATTAGATATGTTTGCCCCTTTAAAACGTGTTCAGGTTAAGCGCAATAAACCCGTTCAGTGGCTAATTCAGAAAGTGCAGTGATTCAAAAAGGGTGGGGATTGGGAAACTTTTAAGCAATACCATAATTGGGTTAATAACCTTATTCGCAAAAGCAAAGTTATTGCAGGCTCAAAAGTATGTAACGCCAATATTTCACCTAAAGTTTTGTGGAGAATCTTGCAGACATTCGGAGCAACTAGAACCACAGCTTCTTCTCATCTAGGTTAAGTGATTTTTTTTTGCTTCTGTATTTAATAAACCAATCGCTAGTCGTGTTATGCCAATTAATAGTATTAATAATAATGCTTGATGATTTACCTTTAAACATTGGGGGAATGATTTACCTTTAAACATTGAGATGGGTAAAGTTTCTGTACTAATATGCCTTCACTTTTCCACGACCTTTGTTACTGTCTTTACTTTAATTTGGGTTGGGTATGTAATGTCGAATTTCAAAATGTCGGTTCCACAAATGTCGACAACAAAAACATTGACTAGAAAAATGTCGACTTGGACAAAATGTCGCTTTATAAAATGTCGATTCGAAAATGTCGACTTGGAGAAACTGTCGATGTTCAAATAAACTTTGCGCAAAATTTATTTTAACATCGACAATTTCTCCAAGTCGACAAATTTTAAAAATATAATTGAAACTATGTACATATATTTGATTTTTTAAATATGTGTACAATATATGTATTAAGATAAAAATGTATTAAAAGCTAATCCTTTTAAGAAATTTATTTTGGTTCTCCTCTACTTTTCTTCTAAAATCTTTCTTAATCTTCTGTCACGTTCAATTATACATTTTTAATTTTTATTTTTTCTCCAATTTGAATCCTCTGCAGTTTCCATTTTACATAAATATGTTCTTTGCCTTAAATTTCAATTAATTTATAAACACCTACATGTAGCTTTCCTACGAGGATTTTAAGCCTTCGATGCCAACTCTCCACACTTTTCTGAGTTTTTGGAAGTTGTTCATTTATAAGGTCGAGTATAGACGAAAATTGTGGCAGATAAGGAACTAAACTTTCTTTTAGTTGTGTTTGATTAGTGTGGTTTCGTATTTTACCATACACATAATTTTTCTCAAAACACTCAGTAATTTTGTGCGTGCCATTTAGTCGACAATGATTTTTTTAATTCCTCGTAATATTCCGGGATTTCGTCCTCACCCAAGTATGCCAAATATTTAAACATTCGCATTTGAATACTAAATCCTTCTTCTTTGCCATATTTTGTTGCCAATCCTTCTGCCTGTATTTTTCGCCATATTATTTGACCAAAGTGGAAAAAACAACCTTTGAAGTGGGTGGTTGGGAATAAAACTTTTTCAGCACTCACACTTGCCTTTTCAAAATCTGAGATAATGTATTCTGGTATCAGATTTATATTTTTATCGCATGAAATTCGGCATATCTCATAAAATATTTCAGTATAACACTGTTTATTTTTGCTGGATGTTAAGCAATATAACATTGGAACAATCATCCCATCATCCACTTTACAGTGAATGGTAAAAAGTTGCCTCATTATAGATGGTACTATTGGAATATCAATTCCTTCTAGATTGATCGGTTCTTGTTCTCCAGCAGCAGATCTTACCCTTAAAATTTTCTTTTTCTGGGCTTCCGCTTTCGGTAAATAAACCCTGCAATTTTCTTTGCAAAGGGCAACGGATTCAATTATAATTTGAGATGGTTTATTTAGAGAAGTTTTAGCCATTGTTTTAACGGCATGATTCGTTTTATATTTTTCAAATTTGAAAGCAAAAGGCTCATGCGAATACTCCTTTGGATCCTTCCATATTTTGTGTTCTGAATTTTCCAGCTTAGTACTAACACGTGCCTTACAAATATTAATCTCTTCACAACGTCAGCGGTAAACTTCATATGAAACTATTTCTTTTCTAATATAAAGAACCTTTTACATTTATGAATGATTAAAATTTTCAATTTTCGCATCAAGCAGTCTTGCTTTTAGGGATTCGCACGAAAAATGTTAAAAGGAACCCTAATGGCGAAACTTCGTTGCCTGTCTGTCTGTATCTCACAGCCGATTTTTTCAGGAACTACAAATGCTATAGACTTGAATTTTGGCCAAGTTATAAAATTTGTTTGGCCGGAACTAGTCCAATGGTCAGAATCAACAAAATATTTTCTCGCCATTTTTGAGGAGGCCAAAGATTAGAGACCAAAAAACATTTTTTTCATTCATCCGGTCAAGTGGAGTATCGTATTAAAGGTATTCATTAACAGTATTTTCTTGTTTTTAGATCGCGCAGTATTTGACTAGTTAGCGAACACGTTACCTAAAATATATGTCCCTACTTTATTTCTTCAATTCACAATGATACAAGGTCTTATAAGGATTACAGCACTATAGATTAATTTCCTATTGATTTGTGTTATTATTCGGGAAAAAATCGTGGTAGCTTTTGAGCTTTACAACTAAACAATTCACAGAAATAGGTAATTGATTTATGTGTAAAGTGAACTGGAGCGTTTTTTTTTGTTCTCTTGCGTAAAAAATTATTCATGTTGTTTTTTTTATTAACTAGTACCGGGTTTCCATCGTCATAATACAATAGTATTAATGTTATTACACTATGATGATGGAAACCCGAAATTGATAGTATAAAAGTTTTTTATAATATTTCATTATATGTACTACAGCTATCAAAAAATACATACTAGGTAGCAAATTGTATTTTTAACGGGGCAAATATGACAGTGTACAGCTTTTTTTCCAATTCTTATTCAAATTCGATTTTTTTAGGCTTTTAACATTTTTTCTATTTCTTTAAGTAAGATTTATCATGTAATTATGAATATGCACAAAATACTATATAGTAGTAGTATTCATACAAAAATTTAAAACGCTTTTAACTTTACACCGTATGATGGAAATTCGATAAGGAATAATAGTATGATATTGGGGCAAATACACGATTGTTCGGCAAGCAAGCAATTTTCGTATGAAACAAACAAAATATTTGCGAACCAATTTCAATCGATAGTACATATTCATTTCTCTTGGTTGCCCATTTAATTTTGCGGACTTAAAAAATTGTTAGCAGTTATATTGTGTTTTTTACAAAAACAACGAACAGTTAGAAAAAAAAAATAAAATTTTAAATTAAAATTTACTTGGTAAAACCGGTCTAGTTGTTATATTTTTCGGCTTGCGAATTGCTATTTGCTAAATTATCGTGTTTTTACCCCATTATTATATACTATAATGCTAGCCGTGTTTTCCATGAGAACTGCACTAGAACTCGATAAACTTTAAATTCATTTTATTCTATGTAAACCGAAAAAAAATAAATTCATATAGCGGGAATATGTAGTGTATTTGACATAAATACATATTTTAAGTTTAAAAATTTCCCCCTTGAGTTGTTTCATCAATATTTTCCTATTTCTTGCTGACGTCATTACACGCAACTACACTCGATAAATTCAAGTGTAGCTATAATTGTAATTATTTATCGCTGTAACAACTTAAAATGTGTATTTATGTTCAATGCACTATACAATAGCACTTTAAGAATTTTTTTTTTCTGTTTACATAGAATATAAGGAATTTAAAATTTATCGAGTTCTAGTGCAGTTCTCATGGATAACACGACAGCTATTATACTAAAGACGATAGAAACCTGGTTTAATTTACATCAAAGTTGGCTCGGATGAAACAAATTATGTATATCAGTACTTTTTCTCTATTTCATTTTTTACCATGTTGAATCATAATATAATATTTCATGTAAAACATGATCTTAATAAAAATAAAGTTTTTGTTTGTTCTCTAAGTTTAAATTACCCCACAATGTGGAATGCTGCAATGTAGCGCTCAATTTTGAGTTCTCTCAATCTTGAGAAATACAACCCAAAGGTACATTTAAAAATAATTGATTTTGATTCAATTATATTAGCTGCAAAGCATCACTTCGATACGATTTGACACCAAGTCGTATAGAAGTGATTTTGCTGAAAGTGATTAAGGAATTTTTAATGTAACTTGCTTCATTGCAGCAACCACGGCACCGTATTGAAACCGAATAATGATTCTAATAATGATGCAGATACTTGATTTTATAGATTTCTCGGCCAAAAATAATCATCAGTTATATCGAAGATATTTAAAAAAGAAAAAACCTTAAGCCATGGAATATCGGAAAAGGCAAGTTGTTTGAAAAGTCAATTGGTCTTTATGTTTCTCGAAAGATTTCGTTTGATATCATGTAAAGCGTGCTTATGAACAAATTTTCGCTCGGAATATTGGAATAGCTACTCTCAACAAAGTTTTAAGGGATCCGACAAAATTTTTGTTCACTTAACAATTGCTCCGTTTACTCTAGATCATTTTAAATTCACTGTTGGCACTGGCTCCCCTTTCACTTGTGTTATAGCTTTGGGTTGTAAAATGTAAGCAATCGCCATTGGAAAAAAGTGGATCAAAGCACAGGTCAATTCTGATTTACTTGATGAATTGTAATTGGTATTTTTTTCATAGTAAGGAGAGAGTAAGACTGAATTGTAGACTTTATTGTAGAGGCTCTTCAAGTTAAACGAAAATACATTTTAAGTTTTGCTGCACAAAATTCAGCTACACGGATTGTAATCCTTAAGTAGAATATGGAAATATCCCAACAATATTTTAAGTGACCTTACAATTGACTCATTATTAAGGATTATAAGTTAATTATCAACAAAAACCTATTTGCTAAATCATGTCAAGCTTCTCCTGTCAAGTGAATCATATCCAACATAAGAAATTATTTAATTATCGCAGCGTGCTCTATCAAAGGGTACGACATCGCGAGCAAGCGGAAAGTACTATTGGAATAAGCAAGACTGTTATCGAGAAATTTTCAGCATTCCATTGGGTCTGTCCTTACTTGAGGTGCCCAGAGTCGGAAAATTTGGGTTTCGAAGTGGTGCCTGTCTGTGTCCTTTTTACAGCCCAGATGGTTTAACCATCATAAATTGGCAAGTCCGAGTGAATTTTAGTTAAGAAGTGGCTACCAGAACTGCCTACTCCCTTGGGCCAGAAAATTTGTTTTGCAAATATGTCAAAAAGTTTAAGGTTTAACTCTAAACAAAATTTTTCAAAATAAATGAAAAAATAAAAAATACAAAATAATACATTTGTAAGAAATTTGCATACTAAGTTTCTCAAAATTCACTGTTCGTAAAAGAAAGTCGTGTATTGGCAAAAGCATTCGGCGTTAGAAAAAACTCATGTATAGCAAACATTTATTTAGGCTGACAGAAAATGTGGTTCTACCGACCGAGACTAATTAGCTCACCTTTGGGACTTAAAAACCATTTAAACTTAGTTTCTAGAATACTAGATGTTACTAACCCTATAGGTCACAAAAAAGGAAAGGAACTTTGATCTTTAGTCAGTTTTACAAAGTATAGGTGGTAGTTGTGTGGTTTTTGCCTAAATACAAAAGGCACATTCGTAAATAGATCTTGGGTAACTTCAGATTAAGTTTCGACCATTATAGTTAATTTAATGGTCGAAACTTAATTTGGAGTTACCCAAGATCTACCTAAGAACGCGCTTAAAATAGTCTGAAAATGTGTAACATATAGGATATGGAAAAGGTTGTAATATAATTATTGTTTGTTTATATTGTTTTTGTTTATGCAATCTGTTTTGGGGCTCGGGGCACTCCTTCTCTATTCCAGTTTTCTTTCCAAGCTATGTTAAACACAAATAGACCATCTGCACATTGCGTTGATCCATGCCTGTATAGTACCTTATTATTATGTCAAATGATTTAAAGTTCATTGACATAATAACAAATTGCAACCTTATGGCAGAATACTACAGGCCGCCTACTCATTAAATTTTTACAGTCCATGCCTCCCTATCCAAACGACGCAGCTTTAAGCAGTATTCCGTTTGGTGGGTGTCACTATGAATATACCGTGTTCACTAAGTTCTTACAAAACGTCTAGAAAGTACATATATTCCAAAATTTCTTCTTTCCTGGGTTCAGTGTCGAAGCCAACATCTTCTATTTTTTATGTTTTCCCAGAATACAAAAATACTGTACTTGAGATGTCAACAATTTATGTTAAACAGGCAGGCATTCTACAAGGATGTAGCTCGAGTATATGGAAACACTATCGCAAGTTAATGGTAGTCCAACCATTTTGAGTAATCGGAATGAAGTTGAAAAAATTTAATTATTATTCGCAAGTGGGTTGAAAAGTAAAAGTGTAAAAGTCGTGAAACTATTGAGGAAGCTGTTGGATCAAAGAATATTCCTAGTAGCTATTTTTATTAGGCAACAAAAAACTAAAGTAAAATAAAAAGGTGGCGAGCAGTTTATCTTTCGATGAGACACATACTATTTCTCAATAAATGTTTGCATTTATCTTCTATGGACTGAGCATATTAAATATGATTGGACTTAGAAACTAAGAGATTAGTTTCACATGACTATTTCTGGCTGCTTGAAGCCGCCAAGCCGCTTTGATATAATTCGTTTTTGCAACCGGAAAACAAGATCAACACAGAAATAAAATTTTTTCCAGTGTAGAACCGATCTAATTTATTTTCCACAATATCTATTTTAATTATCTAAAGATTGATTTGTTTTCTTATTTGTAACATATGTACATGAAAACAAATAAATTCTTTGTTGTAGCTACTAAAATAAGTTTGTGATCTCAATTCGGATGATTTACCTACTTATTTAAGATGGCGTCAAATAAGTCTATAAATATGAAATAAGTGTCGATTTCGGAAACATATGTAACATATGTTTGCATAGGAATTGCCAAAATTGTTATAATTTAGTTAAATCTGTGGTTTAAATTACTGTTACATTCTTAAAGTTACTCCTGAAAGTGTACTGGAATACAAATTAAATAATATTAGCGTACCTTATTAGCGTAAAGTTGTGAACCTTTGCCAGACTCCATGCCCTGATGAGAGAATTAATTTTTTTCATAATCCCGTAGGATCTAAGCTTATCGGCTTGAAACTGGATAGTTCTCTTACAATTTTCAGAATATTAACTTAAAATTATGAATAAATAAAGCGTCAAAGTATCTAGTAATATTTTTTAGAATTTTAGAGACACGAAGGACTCAAAATTTGGTTAGAAATTCGAAAAAACAAAATTTAATTAAACTCGTAAAATTAAGAACTGTTATAGTACGAGTTTCACTATCAAGTCATGGTTAGTTCAGCAGGACCTAACTTAACGAAATAAATAATCCGCAAAATATTCGTTAAGTACTAAACTATTTTACACTCAGCTACTACATACCTTTGCTAACGGTACCATTTTTTGTTCGTATTTAATTAGAACTTTATTTAAAAGCATATTTTTAGTATTCTGCAATCTGTTTGTTTGCCAGTAATATGTAAGCAAATTATTTAAGCTACTACAACATCATTTTCACATGAGTAAAACCCTCATTTTAACACGTTCGCTACCAGAGTCTCATTTTTTTTTTTTGGGATTATATCAGACCAATTGGATTATACTTTAGGTATTTACACGTTTCAACTTCATAAATTGACCAAAATCGCCTGTTACATATTTGTGACGACGGGTTCTGGTAACAAACCGATCTGGGCCCTATTGCACTAACTACTTATCACTTATTACTTATCAACTTATCATAAGTTAGTTTTTTTGATAATGATAAGTGATAAGTGTTTCACCAAAAATAACAAAATCTCACTCACTTATCAATTTGAAAACTTATCAAATTTTGATAATGATAAGTGATAAGCGTTGCACATCAGATTGTCTATCACTTATCAATTGACGAACTATCAAATTTTTATGATAAGTTGTAATGATCTATACAAAAATACTATAAATGTGATAGTGTTTGCCAAATAATATGCTTTCCGCACATTTTATATGTTAAACAATTGTTTTATATCTATATAGCAAAACAATTAAAAAATTGTTATTCTGTAATTTAATAACAACAACAATTTTGCATGTATATAATAATACATGAAGAAACACCTTTCTCAATTGAGAGGTTTTATCTTAGTATTTAGAATCAATTGTAAAAAAGGTTATCAAATAGATATAAAATAATCCTCTACCGACTGGTAACAAACATATAACGTAGCGTTGTGGTCGTGCCGACGAAAAGTTAAAAATTGTTAGTTCAATGTCAAACAAGTAAAATTCTAGAAATTTGTGGCGTTGTACCGACGTCGGAAATGGGTTATAAAACTATAAAGTTATTTGGTGCTACTTGGGTGGTGAGATAAGCCAATCTTTAAGGGGAAGCACTGTCACCCAAAATCACAACACCGGGGAACGGGCGAAAACAGGACTCAAAATTACTAAATAGCCTTGTATATGGCAATACTCTGTTGTCATGGACACTACCTAGCCAATTTGAATTTACTGCATAAAAGCTGCGGTCTGGGCCACACACCATCATTGCATTCAGTGAATGTTTTCCACGTCGAATCGCAAAGTGTTCTTCATTGACCGTAGGTACATCTATATTAATCATTGTTCCATCGAAGCAACCAGCTACCTGATGGTAACCACCCATCTCAAGAAACTTCTATCCGGGATATTCCTAACCATTGTTAGTAGCTGCTATAGAGGACTCAATGCGCAGTTTCGGTCGCTTCCATGGTGCAAATTTGCTCCGATTTTTAATAATACGTTCTCAATTGGTTCAAGTAACAAACGAAAATATTATCACGCGAGTCCAGAGAATATTTGGTTCTGGCTTTCACTACACTATTTCTTCTTTCGTTTTCATCCTGGAATAATCTTTCGAACCGACGCATTTATTTATAACAATTATTTTTTTGTTTAATAAATTTCAGTTTTTGTTCACTAAAGTTGATATAATACCTATATTTGATAGTTTTATATTAATTTTAAACTATCGAAAAACAACTGTCTTACCTCTGTGATAAATCGAACAGAATGAAATTGTTCTTACTTTGACTTAATATTATAACTTATAACAATATTATAACTTATAACGTCTTATAACAGACTTCCGTCATACCACTACAATTTGTAGCTCTTATCAATTTTTTTGAGTAGTGAAATTTTTCTTATTGATATTTTGGATAAGTTATCATTAAAGTAGTCGACTATTGATAAGTTAAAACTTTTGGTGCAACGAACTACGAAAAAATTATCAAAAACCTCAAACTTATCGCTTATCAAAATATTACTTATCATTTATCATTTCGCAAATTGGTGCAACTTAATTTTGATAAGTGAGTGCTTATCACTTATTATAACTCAATTAAATACTTATCAAATTTCAATTTGGTACAACAGAAAATTATCAAAAATTATGATAAGTTGATAAGTAATAAGTGATAAGTAGTTGGTGCAATAGGGCCCTGGTATCACACATATGTGGCGGCAAGAAGCGAACGAGTTAATAAAGTAATATCGCAAGTGGAATTTTGAATTTACATTTTACGAAATTCCTTAAAAGTGAGTTTGAATTTTATTTCACAGTAGTCTCAGTGAATTGAACTCAGTGAATAATTAATACAGATATTTAATCCATCATTCGTCATTCTGAATTTTTAATGCAAACTATGAGTAACAAAAATATTCCCATTATAAAAGTTGGATTTAATATTTCGGTACAGATTACAGATTTCGAAATATAATTTTTAGTTACATAAATTAAGAATTCATACAAAATTATGTGACCAAAATGCATTTTGGAATCACCGTGTTCAACCAGTCGAACCGATTTTACTACAGATTAGAACGATTGCTAACCATATAGTTGATGTATGATGTATGTATTGAGAACAATATGACGCGCTTTTGTATACATAACATTTCGCTAAATAACCAAACAATTTTTTATTTAAAACTTTTGAATAAATTATAATATTAAATGGCACACATAATAAAAGTTTAGCCCGGAAAGAAAACAAAGAAATTTGATGGTTGTCTGATGTAAAAAAATAAAAACACAAAAATTTAAAAAAATTTACCGCACAGATTGATCAATTGTTTTTTTTTTTTTTTTTGAAAGAAACCAAAAACCATGCTAAGTAAATTACTTCATCAATAATATTAAAATGTAATTAGAGTATGTACATGTATATGTATAATAAACACTTTGCGCGCACCTTACAAAATCGTATACAACTTCATGCTGTTTTTTTTTCTTGTTAAAATTTTGTGTTACATAATTTTGCATCAAACGTTATAAAATCTCTCTATGTCAGTTGGGTTTTTGGAAAGTAATTAATTTTAACGTTTTGAGATCACCTAGTTTTAATGTTTTCCATTTTGTACATAAATAACTAAAAAAAAACCATTTATTATATAGAACAGGTGAATGATCATAATTTTAAACGGAAATCACAATTTATTCGATTTTTTTATCGATGTTTTGACCTGTTTGCTAAGGATACAAGAATTATTAATTTAATTAAGTCTATTAATAATTTTGCTTTTGTTTTTTTTTTATTTTTTATAAACTTGCAATTTCAATTAATAATAATAATAACGAAAACAATAAAATCATCAGTAAATAGTTTTCCTTCTATTGTGTTGCACATGTTGTTTAAAAATCAAACTAAACGTAAAGAAGAAAAGTTTCAATTATAAAAGTTTATGGTTGAAAAATAAAATATTTTGACTTCTCTAATTCTAATATAAGACAATGGGGAACAATTTATTATTTGTTTTGTATATGTACATAAATTACAAAGCTTTTTGTTTATATGCAAAAGAGATGCACTTGTCTGATACGAATGGAAAATTTGGCGACGTGACTTACACCAACCGTTCACTTTTATGCTACCTGATATGTATGTAATGTATAGTGTGCTTTTATCAGTCGCAGCAGCCATATTAAAACTTTCATTTTTAATGCGAGACATAACATATTGTGCAAAATTACATACTCTGCTTACGAGTATATAACATAACCACAATAAATATTATACAAAATTGAAACTAATCATGATTTTTTTATATTTTTTTTTATTTATTTAATGGTACACAGCCGCACATGACATGTTTGAGAAAACATATAAATTACCAAATTGCCGACTCATAGATTAAAGGTCAATGTTGGAATATTATTATTTATACTGCAATCTAAATCTTAAAACATAAATGAAATGAATTACCTTGAGTTAATGTTTGAGAGAGAGACACACCTAATTTGTTTAGAAATAATTACTAATATTTGTGTATACAAAATATTGCGGTGGCAATATGAGTTTTATTATAGTTTAACAAGGTGTTGTAGTCCATATTTGTAGTTTGCGAGATGCGTTTTGCCGTTTTCTTGTTATTGCTATGTTCATACATATATGTGAAAAACAAGTGAAAATCAAAATAAACAAAAACTTTTTCTTTTTTTTTTTTTTCAATAAAAAAATGTTGTAACGCTTGTTTAATAATATAACATCGTTGCACATATGCGTGTCTTTATCAACTTAATTAGTTGTTCTGTCAACAGTAAGCAAATCAAGATTTTCAAAAGAAGACCCCCTTCTCAGAAACCAGAGTAACATGAACTTCAAATCGGTTTCCAAGGCATTGAAAGAGAGAAGATGAAAGTGGTTTTAAAAGTTTTCTTTTTTTATTCGTTTTTATGTTGAAATTATTCATGATTTTAATTGAGCTCATCATAATAGTAAAATTAAACGAATTCAAGATGAAGGTCGTTATAAATAAAAATACAGATAGTTAGTAGCGCACATGCCATGCCTTGGGAATTATATGCAGTTCGCACAAACAATAAATTGGAATGTTGTACAACCAAATATGTACATACATATACATATAAGAAAATATGTTGTAATATTTTATGTTATACAAGCGACTAAATAAAATTCCAACCTTTACCCTTTCTAGAATTGAGTCAAGATTTTAATCGTAATTTGGAATTTTTGTGCTACAATCTTTTTAAATGTCCTTCCTCACAATTTTCACTAGCCGCACACATTTCAGCAAAATATATTTAAAAAATAAATAAAAATTAAGACCTTGGATAATTTTTTTTGCGCTATGTTATATATTGTTTCCCGTTCAGACTGTTGTCTATATATACATATCTGTACCATAAAAATACATTCATATATTTTAATAAAAAGGGTGGAGCTGCCAATTTTTAAATAAATTCGAGAATGCCAAAAAAATAAAAAAAATATCGTGTTATATTTCCACTTTACTAATTCGTTAATAACGTTAAACAAAAACTATATTATATATGTATGTATGTAAAATAAATCAACCTTCGAAAAAATCAAATAGACAATTATTATTGTTTAAATATCCTTTCACAAATTTATTTACATATTTTATAATTGACCAATAAGTCCAACGAATGCCGTCACCTAAATCTAGATCTCACTGTTAATTTACTCCTCAATCAAATTATAATACATAAACTAAAAGTATTTTAACCACCTTATTTCATGTTCAGTAAACTGTATAATCATTATCGTCACATTTCAAGTGAAAATTTGATGAATACAAAACAATTTAAACATTATCAGAACATGATGAGTGGCTTTTGCTCCAAACTAATTTAAATAATCATAATTAGTAACAAAATAATAGTTTTCATATTGTAAATAAATCGTGCAAAATTAGTTTATTTCCATTCTCTATATATGTTGGTATGTATGTAGTTTACTATTATGATTTCATTTGTGGGTGACTTTTATTATTTTTTTTTTTATTCTAAACTTTACATAAAATTGAAGTCAATAAATATCAAATCTTAATGCTACATACTTATTTAGTTACATATTTTGTAATAATATAATAATTGTGGATTTGGGAAAGGTATATATAATTTTCGGTGACAAAATTGTAATAATTTCGTTTGTTTTTATATAATTTTCTGTGATTTCGTTATTATTATTATTATGAGAATTAGACCACCTCAAATTTTATATTTCAATTATTTCAAAATCGGCGAAAAATTGTTTAATAATTTTAATTGATTATATTATATCGAAATAGCAAGCTTTTATGTCGCAAAAAAAAAAAAAAAAAAAAAATCGCTCGTTAAATGGCGTGAAATTTATTAAAATTACAAATGAACAATACGATATATAGTGACATCTGAATAAATTTTGAGAAAGCAAAAAATAAAAAACAAAATCATATATTTATCTTAGGTCAGTTGCTTTAATTTAAAAAAAAAAAAACTAAAAATTTTGATAACAAATAAAGCTTTTTTCTTTTCTTTTATATTAAATTGTTTATATAAATTTAATTGAAACTTTTGTGAAAGTTTTCCATACATATTATATCTATTCAAAAAAAAAAAAAAAAAAAAAAACACAAAACAGCAACAATTTATTGTATAGCTTGTATTATAAATATAAACAATAATAAAATGATTGAGAATAATTATTGAATATGTTATTGCTGCTGCCGCAGCGCTGTTGATGGTTGTTACATTGTGATAAGTGAAATTCAATTTAAAATGAGTTTATCAGCTTGAAAACACATCACAGTTATTATTCAATATATAGTATGTATGTACGGTGCAGTATATGAATATTTAGTTTGATCGATATACATTTCAAACAGACCTATCCCTCAAAGACAATATAAAAAACAAATTTATGAGCTTGATTGATTATTTCCATAAGAAGTAAGAAATTACAAAATCTCTAATTTTCTCAATTTGATTTATTATTTTAATAAATGTATCAAAATTATGTTGAAAGCTACCTACATTTGGATTGCAAAAAAAAAATCGAGTTAAAAAATGAATTTAAATTAAAACATAGTTCGACCAAATTTTTAACGATTTACGGGGTCAAGGTCATAGTGTTCCAAAAGCATAAATTATTCTATATTATATTTCAATTAATAAACTGTGATGGTTTTGTTTTATATTCTTTTGAAATATATGTGTCAAAAAAGAAATTTTACGACAGCACACAATTAAGATTTACTTGTAAATAAAGCCCGCATGCATTACACTTGCCATACAAATTTAACCTACATCAAAAATCACTTTCAAAGTAAAAGTAATAGCTATATGTACATTTTTGTTTTTTTAAGACATTACTACGTAATTAACAGTTACCCTTTTTAGGGTGTCTATATTATCCCATATTGAAATGCTTTAATGGGGGTATTTTATTGCAAAATTTTATAAAAAAAAAAAAAAAATGTAAAAAAATCAGATTATAAAATGTCGATTACCTTCCTACAAATGTTTATAATTTTTTCGATTATTTACGGTAATTGGGTAATTATTTTTCGTTTAGCTGATCTATTATTATATAGTATTGCAATAGTATTGTTGGTGGGTGAATTAAGTAATTACTTAACCAGATTAATTGAAAGTGAAATGAGTTCAAACTATAAAGATTAAGTTCCGTTATTAGTGATCATAAAATGAGATCAATTTTTAATACTTTCTTTTTGAGATTTTTTGTTTGTGAAATTTGTATTTTTTTTTTTTTTTTTTCGTTTAACCGATCACTTTTGCACGTATTACATACATACTAGTTTGATGTGATCTTATACATTTGTATATTGTTTCATTACCACACACTACAATAAAATGTGTTTAAGTTCATTGCCATTCTCGTACCAAACAATAATCATTATTTTAATAAAATGTTTATAATTTCATTGATCTTTACCTCGTGTCGGACGAGCAAAATGATCGTATTTGATCCTCATACCATCTTTTCGTTCGATTTTTTTTCTTTTTTTTTAGAAAGTGTTTTTGAATCGTTTCACATAAGTAAAAACTTGATATTTTCATATCAACTGATTATTTTTATGCGAATGTCAAAAAATACAGTTTTTTGTAATATTTAAGCCAACAACTATAAAAATTAAAAAAAAATTAAACTTAAAAATTTCACTTAAACCAAAAAATGTAGTAAGTAATTTCAATTGGAACAACATCTCATCACGAAATACGTCACGTGCGTAAGATGAAGATTTTTGAGAAGAAATAACGGCGATTATTTCTAGCGGTTATTTGACTTTTTAAAATTTAAAAACATAATGTTGAAAAGAAAGCATAATAATCGGCAATGATCAATCTTGTATGAAATTGATATAAAAAAGTGAAATTAAAGTTTTTATTTTTGTCGCAAGATGTCAGGTTACACAATATATAAACCTGTGATTATTTAGGTTTTTCGTTTTCTATTGTAATCATATTTCATAAGCCGTGATTTACACTGTACATACTCCATTGTCAGTCATAAACATCTATGTATGAAATGAAAAGTAATTATTTTACTTTTGTTTTTGTACAATAATTAACATTACGATGTAGCGTTTACATTTATAATTTTGTAATGATTCTGAAAATGTTTATTGCCTAGAGTGCCTTTATTGATTCTATGCTAATATTAAATGTAACTATACATAAAATTTAATCAACTTTCCTATACTAATTAATTTAAATAGAAAATTCCAATTAACAAAAAAAAAAAACGGTTAAATCAAGTTAATTAAATTTAATTTAGTTTACCCCGATTAAAACCTTTATGTAAGCGCGCATATACAAAATATTATGTAAATAAATTATATAGTGCAAACAATTTTCTTGTCTATGATATAACAAAATGTACGTAGAGCTATTAACATTTTATACGAGTTTATATATTTTCTAATTGTATCTGCTTTAGTTTTCGCGAAAAGCGAAAAAAAAAATATTCAAAATTATAAATTTTTCATTCATTACAGTATTAATTAAATCGCGAGGTGAACGAAAATTCCAAGTGTCCCTGAATTAAAAAAAAAGCAACTACATAATGGAAATTTGCAATTCATTTGTTATGTATGGTCTTTTGTGTATATTCATCTAATTATATGCAAAATAAACTATACTATCTGACAACATATTACAACATACAAATATTTGCAACAAAACATTAATAGAAAGAAACTATGTCAATTGTATTAGAAAATTTATTAAAATAACATGTTTGTTGTTTTTTCTGTTGTTGTTGCTTTATAACAAGATTTACAATCTTTGAACTGGATTTATTAAAAAAAAAAAAAAAAGTTTTCTTCCAATTAAATTTATTTCAAAGATTTATTTATGCTTTTTTATGAGACAAAATTATTTCTAAATATGTTTTTCTTAAAGGCTTCCTACATAAAACGTTATTACATTAAAATGATCATTAATATTTCAACTCTATGTTGTAATTTATTTTTTTTTTGTAAAATGATGTCAAAAGGTTATATTTACACTTGTTAATTCATGAAAATTTAAAACGAAATATTACAAAATTTATAAGCACAGGTTTAATGCATTGACTGTAAGAAAGCGGTTTAAAAAACACTTGAATGTTGTTTTAAGGGACGATGACTGTGCCATCTGAATTTAATTTATGGAATACAAATGACAGCTAATCAAAATTATTAGAAATTGAAATCAGTCTATATTTCTATTTCTGCACATGCATGAATGCTAATTTTTGCGTAAATTTATTGACATTTTTTCACTTGTAGGTTGTAGCAAATAAAAAAAAAATGTAGTTTTGCACATTTTATCACTGCTTAGTACAATTTTTGGCATGATTACAATAGATTTTTTTTTTTTTATGTCTATTTTATGGAAAATGTGGGTCGTTTTAAACTTGTTCATAATACGTTAGTATAAATTTCATTCAAGCACACTTCAACGATATTTTTTTATTTTTTTATTTATCATACACATTTAGAATTTTAAATCGAAACTGAGATATGTAGTTCCGTTTTTTCTATTTGCTATTTTGAAATTCACTTCACACTCACCTTTCATCATTTTACCAGGCTGTGACGGTTGCACTCTAACACCAGACACATAATTAATATTAATATTTAAAAAACATAAAACTATTAAAAATGAAAATTTTAATTTCCATATCACATTAAATAAATTTGTATCCTTCATTTTGTATCGATTTATAAATTAATCCTTTTTTTTATTATTTCACTTTTTTTTTTTTTCAAAATCCAGACCTCCAGAATGGTATTAAATCCAAATAAGAACACACTATTATTAAATTAATTTTGTTTTTATATTCCGTTATGTTTAACTTTGCCAAATTGACCACATTTGTAATATTTAAATAATTAAATATTAATGTTAAAAAAAAACACACAAAACTTCCACACTTTTATACGTCAGGCCGAATGCAATTTGCAAGACGTAAAGTGGCCTAAATGCAAAGAATTTTTGTATTTCTTTAAAACACGCGACTAGTAACGCGTTTTTCTGTAAACTGAATTGAAACTTTTCGTGTCTTGGTAATATAAAACCTTTCTCTTAAGAAGAATTCTCTATTTCAAGGTAGATTTCTTAAAAAAATACGAAAAGAAATTGGAGATTTCCCTCCATAAATGTGAATTAAATTTATATAAAAAAACAAAAACAAATCAAAATCGTATACAACTAATATTTCTCCTTTCAAAAAAACTATACAAAAACAAAACACTAAAACCATATAGTGGAATATACATATCTCTTAAAGTTGTAAGACAATTCATTTTAAATTTGCCGTTATTATATTATTTTTTAATTCTCTTTTTTTCTCTTCTTAATGTTTTTCTGTTAATAAAAAAACAAAAAAAAAAAACACAGTTACGGTTAAATTAAAAGAATAAAAAAACCGCAAAATCAAATATTTACAGTTTTTGTTTTATTCTTTGGTTTTATAACTTTATAGTTATACGATCGATTTCCCCGCTTTTATATTAGACCTACCCCACTTTGTTTCTGAGCACGATGTAATATGTGAAAATATAGATCAAAAGCTCTCCCCTGTTATGTTTAAGAAAAAAAAAAGACAAAACCACAATAAAATCTCAAAGCAAACTTGATCTCCTTCGATATCGAAAGTATGTATCAAAAATAATTTAGTTTTGTTTTATAATATTTTACTTACCTCTCTCTCTCTCTCTCGCTCTTTTGTACAAAAATATTTTATATTTTTTCAAATTGTGATCAAGTTCGTTAGTGATATTGTGGAATTTTAGTTTTATATGCTGTGTTATCATATATGTTTTTCCTCAAAACCACCGACCACGGCAAGGACACACGTTAATTTTCGGATTTGTATATATGTAATTTAATGAGAAAACTGGTGAGATTAATTAATGTAATTGGGTATGTAAATGAGCTGGTGTAATTAATTTGCGATTTATTTGGAATATAATTGTGCAATTTGTGTGGACATTAAATTCGATGTCATAAAAAAAAAAAAAATGAAACTATAAGTGTTGAGTGTGATGTAATGCGATTACGTCTCTACGTGCGCAGGAAGTTTTTTTATAAAAAAAAAACCAGCCTAAGGGTGCATTAGATTTTATTCGCAGTTTTAATTAACGAAATGCTATACATATATATGTAAAATTAAAATTTGGACTAACAGAGACATAAATCCGCTAGTTTAATGTTTTGTTACATAGAGCTGACACATAAAAACATATCATATTTGACCGTACGACACCACCAGTTCACATACATAATATACTGGAAGCAAAAGGAACGATAACTATTGTTTAGACCTTGGATTAACATGAAATTTGTGATTGGCAGCTCACATATATACAAAAATCTGTACATATATGATGTCTTTTGAATTGTTAATTAAGCAAAAGTAAAAAAAAAAACATGTGTATTTATTTATTTTTTTTTTTTTTGGTTGGTATAATTATAATAATGATTAAGAAATTAGCTAGAGGTCAATATCTCGATTTGGTCTACAAATTATATATTTTCATGGTTGAAAGCTTGAATCCATTCAAGCTTTACCTTTATATTTGACCCATTGCATAATTAAAAACTGGCTTACCAAAAATTGTGACAATAAAAAAATTTCCCAAATTAACAAAAAAAAAACATAAAATTTAAATTTCACAATAAAATCAAATATTGAATTTCCTTATTTGAATAGACAAAAAAAAAACGAAAATAAAATGTATAATACACAGGAGAGAATTAATTTGTTGTGTCTGTTTTAGTCTTGCCAGATTGTATAACGCACATTTATATTTTTTGTGTTTCTGTTTAGTTTGCAATTTTTATTATTATAATTTTGTTTTTTTTAATAACTGTTAGATGAATGAAATTACAGCATCACGGAAATTTGAATATGGTTTATGAGTTTTGATTATAATCTTAATTTGTTTGTGCATAGCCTGTCTGTGTGTATTAGTGGCAGATGAGTATGTAAATTATACGGTAATTCGAAATTATTTTGGTAGATTTTTAAATAATGTAATGAGATAAAATTTGCTTTCCTATACACCTACAAGTACGAAAAAACCATGTAAGCATATTACCAAATATAATTTTTGGTGTAGATTAACCTGCTTTTCAATCCAATTACAAATCGTTAAGAGAAGATGTAATTGTTCGTTTCATAATAATTAGGCAGACATCTAAATTATGAATTAGATATGTAATTGATCAAATTTTACGAAGAAGAGCGAATATAGACTTGAAAATAGATATAAATCAGATTCACAAAAAAAACATTGTTCTTTATAGTTAATTTGTGTGTCAGACATCCAAATTATATAAGTTATGTAAAAGTTGTTTTTATCCATTTTTATGTATATTTTGTGACTTATAAGTTTACAATAAAATAACTTAAAATGGTTTTCCTTGTAATGGCAATAATTTTTTTTAATTTTCGAAATGTTTCGAATTTTTTCTTCGTCCGTTGTACTCGTTTTATTGAAAACTAATATCATAATTATAGAAAAATTTCTGAGGACGAGGCTCGACCCCAATTTCGAGGATAGCGTCCTGATGACAATTACGGAGTTACGTTTATACAGGCGTCGGAATCATAGTTCATTGGGATCTTATCCGTTGGTTTTCCAGGAAGGTATCCTGGAAAAGGTATTGGGGTAGGAGAATGAGCAGTTCAAACCATAGTTCCTTGGTAACTAATTGAGGCTTAGGCGGCTATTAGGGACCTGTGCAAATTAGCCACTGCAAAGTGGCTTAAACCATGGGAAGGAGCAGAGCTGAAGGCTGCGTAGGCGAATAACCTGCTTCGGACTGATCGGCTACCTCAGTTCATCAAGTGCCAGAATGAAGTTATGAATGTTAATAATTGAAAAGTGATCCGGAGGAAGGCGAAAGGCACTTCGTCTTTGTGTGCACATTCTCCCGAAGGGTAGCCAGCGAAACGTAATCCCGACTGCGAAGGAAAAACCACAGTGTTAAGCCTGTGAGATACCCGGTTGCGCCTCCTGCGCGGAAAAGGCCCCGATAGTTCAAGTCCTAGCTAAGAGGCAGCAGAGAAGGCTGAATGAAAATACGAGGAGGACATCGGTGGGTGCATCATTGCTTGCACCAGTGAAGAAATATCCTCGGTAAAACTATTTAAGAGGTCTTAAACAAATCGGGCTCCGAAGGGTAGGTGTAAGGAGGTGGAGGAGAAAAGTCAACCATCTGCCTCAAGTCGGGATAGAGAAATAGGCTGCGAAGAAAGCAAACCCGCAACTTGTCGGTCGTCGCTAGCCTATGACGACGAGAAAAAAATGAAAATAATACAGATTTACCTACCAATACATAGACGTAGCCCTTATTTAATAACCATAAACTATAGGTAATCAACTTAAGGGATTATCGAAACACTGGGTAAGTTGATTTTTGATAACGGAACTCACGAGTCCTAGAGCGGCCATTTTGGCAAACACGCAAATACATCTTATTCCAATTCCAGAGTTCATCTCTAGAAACCTGATACAGAAGCAACTCCTCCTTGCGAATTGGCATGTAGATGAAGGGGTCTCTTTATCCAATCACATGCACATTAGATTTGATATACTGGCCGGTACCATGCAGAGGCAGAAAATCAGAGCTCCGAAACTGACCGACTACGGTTTATCTAAGGCACTTCTCGGATTAGAAATGGTGGGACGGGCTGCTGGAAAAATAAAGAAAAAAAAAATCGAAGAATTTATTTTACAAGGTAAAACGCACCAATGAATGGGGGAGTACAAGTTGGCCTTGACTCAATATAATCTCGAACTAAGGAGAGCCAAAAGGACAATTTGGAATGTTTCTGTGAAGGAATCAATGAATCGCCTTGGTGTGTATCACTGCTCCAAAGACCCATTTTCCGGACTCTTCCTAATATGAGGTAGTTTTCGCACCATACACGCACCACAGGGTCTATCTGGAAGGATTTTATTCCCAGTAAAGAGATGAAAACTACGAAAATTCGACGATTATTCTACCGCTAAAGGATCTAGCTGGACAGATCTTAACAACACATCAGCAACAACTTAATAGATGGAAAGAATACTTTGAGGATAACTGCGTAAATAATAAAGAAAATTACGTGCTTTCGAATGACAACTATAAACCATCAACACTCACCCACGTGTTGATGGTTTATAGTTGCCAGCGGGCTGGCGCAGACAATTTACCATCTGAAATATTCAAAGGCAACGCATGTATAACAGAAAAAACTCTAGCATCACTATTATTTGACATATGGAATACAAGGATAATTTTACAGAAATGGAAAGAAGATTTGACCATAATAATCCGAAAGATAGGCGACCTAAGAGAATGCAGAAACTGGCGAGGCATATCCCTCCTTAACAGCACAATAAAAGAATTAGCGATGATCATTCTTGAACGTATATCTCCATCAATTAATCAACGCCTTACATTATTCTTATCATCAAAGAGCAACCAAATGAATGGAACTCACCACTATATCTACTCTTCGTGGGCTTTGAATGGGCATTCGATTCCATCAGCAGAGATGCAATATGGAAGGTATTGTACGAAATAGGCATACCGAGAAATGTATCGGGATGCTGGAAACAAGGTTTAACACAGAGGAAAGCAATGTGATAAATACTTCAATTCACGCGAGGAGTAAGACAAGGATGTATACTATCTCCACTACTGTTCCTGATAGTACTTGGACAACATAATGCATAATCCACTAAGGTACCACTAAGGTCCACTAAGGTACCTCAATGATCTAGATTACGTAGATTACTAACACATAAATATGCAGACGTATAGCAAAAAATACAGAAGCTGTCCGACCTAGCACATGAAGTTGGTCTCAAAGTCAACATCAACAAAACAAAAGCCATGAGACTGAACGTGAACATTAGTACCCCAATCAACATACTCCACAAGGTATGGAATGCGTCCGTCCTGTCAAGAAACACAAAGCTACGATTGTTCAACGCATGTGTAAAATCAATACTGTTGTATAGGTGTAAATCATACAACATTAGCAACATAGAGCTTCTACGACAAACAAAACACAAATGACATTGAGATCTAAATAAAAAAGCGCAAATGGAGATGGATCGGTCATACATTGAGAAACTCCAAATGAAATAACACGAATGTCATTAGAATGGAATCCGCAAGGGAAACGAAAAGTTGCAAGACCAGCTATAAACCTGGAAGAGAACTATGCCAGTCGAAGCGAAACCACTTGGTAAATCATGGAGAGAGCTGAAAACAATAGCCTTCAATTGAGTCAGATGGTCCAGCCTAGTAGACGCCCTATGCTCCTAAATCGGAGATAAAGGAAAAAGTGAGATGGGCCACATTAGCTCTATTAAACTGTTCAAATCTGCTGGAGGAGACGGTATTTTCCCTGCCTTACTGGAGAGCGGTATTGAGGAAATTCTCCCCAGCCTGGATTGGACTTTTCGGGCAAGCTATACCTTACATTCCAAAATTTTGAAGGAGAGTAAATCTAGTCTCTTTACGAAAAAGGTCACCAAATCAGAAGTGAAAACATAGAGGGGGCTTTTCATAATACCTCGTATGATTCAATAGAGAGGGTAGTGGGGGAAAATGGGGTTTCACCTCCCATTATTAGTTGTATCTGTTCCATGCTGAAATATAGGAAAATTACAGCTAAAATAAGTAGTGAGTCAGTAACCATTAGGGCCGTAAAGGGGTCTCCCCAAGGAGGCGTTTGATCACCTTTATTAAGGTTATTGGTTTGATAGTCCATTGATAGATTACTGACACTTCTGAGTAGCCGTGGATATGATGTCCAGGGCTATGCGGATGATTTGGCCATTGTAATCAGAGGAAAATTTGATGTAATCATCTCCGACCTCATACAGTATTCACTGAACAAGGTATGACATTAATGTGTCCAGGAAAGACTTTGACTGTCCAGGAGGATTGCCTGCCTCTGTATTCCGGGCTCGATAAAAACATGTCCGACTGCTCCGATAGAGGCACTTCTAGGACTGATTCCATTGCACCTCATACAGTATCAAAAAGAATGTTGCAAATACGGCCTTGAAGAGGCAGGTAGATGCAATATTAAGTCAGTTCAATCAGGTGGGTCATCTGAGAATCCTTAAGGAATTTCTCCTCTGCGGGGTCACTAAGGGTCATCTTAAGGCAGCGGCAAGGGGCTGGGAGAATTTCAGGTATATGATATGCGATTATATCACCATCGAAAACTAGAGTTAAAGAGCTTTTCATACTTAGAAAACCTGAGTTGAGGCTGCTAACCGGCTTCCTCATAGGTCATGTTCCCTTAAGATATCACCTTAAGAACTTGGGTTTAAGTACGACAGATGGATGCCGCTTCTGTGATATGGAAGTGGAATCAGCGGAACATGTTCTATGTCAATGTACAATTATTTTCCGCCATCGACTACAACTGTCAGATGCGAGAACATTGAGGCTAGACAAAGTGACGCCTGATATTATCAGGTTCATTAAAAGCCTGAATATCGACTGGACCGTTAACTAAGTAGGGTCCAGAGCATAAAAGAATTTTATATATCGCAGTGCTAGGTGGGTTTAACGCCCGCATGTGCCATCTACTTATAATAATAGTATCATAATGACAACGTCATAATTTCTCGAAATAAGTATTCGATTTAAAAGAAAACCTATTTATTGTTTAAATGCTGCCAATGGCTTTGCTCTTGCATCTTTTGCACAAGAAACTAACAAGAAGTATTCATATCTTATTCAAAAACTAACTGTTTATCGTCCTCAGTAGAAAAGTGGGTACTGTGTTGCTTTGCAACTTGGGGGTTCCGGGTTCAACTCGGTGGTTGCCAGAAGAAATTTGTGTTGAATTGTGATTGTAGTGTTACTAGTTTTTCATTTCAAGGACATTAAAATTACTGGAAGATAATTTTCGTTTGTAATATATTTTACCATGTAATTTAAGAGAAATCGGTAAATCATTTTTACTCGTACGAGTTCATGTATGTAAACCATTTCAAAATGCTTTGAATGAAATCGGATCCGAACTCAATCAATTTCTGAAGAAGAATTTTGAGAGTTAGTCTATCGAAAATTTTCGAAAAACCTGTTTAGATAACATCAACCCGGCCACGGTTTTCAACAGTCTAGGAAACATCGCCCGAAAATACGATTAAATTAGTAATTATTGATTTACCCCAAATGAAGCCGTGTTGACCCTTATACGTTTATTAATATGAATCTCAATTATAGATTTTACTAACGATTCAAAAAGTTTAGGAAACAATCCTCTTCAAAGACTTTCATTAAACAAATAAATCAATGGTACAGACAAAGAAAGCGCTCACTTATTCAAAATCCATGACGCCAGTCATTTCTGTGAGTTCGATTGTAGGATATGAATTATAGTGACCATCAATGATACCTGAAAAGTTAGATATATCAGAGTTATCAAAAGAGGCCTGAAAAAAATTGTCAAACGCGTCACATATTTCATGAGGACCTGAAAATGAAACATTATTGCATGACATAATCCTCGGATAGCCACGTGATTTTCTTTTTTTGATTTATCGTTAACATCCCCAGAACGCTTATAATTCTTAAACCCTCTAGTCTTACGATTTGCGAGGTTTTTTAAGCGGCGATTGAACCATGGCTCTATCTAAAAACCTTCGGAACAAATAATTCAAAACCACTTCATAATACTATAAAGCTTTGAAACAGCAACCGAAATGTCCAATAAGTGAAATAAAGCTGTCCAATCAACATTATCAAAAAAGTGGTTTAGCGACAATACATCAGTATTCCTAAAATCAAATTTAAAATCGCTCTCAGTAAAATTACGAAAATCATAGTCTAAAAAATAAAATTTAATTAAAAGTGGCATGTGATGTATGCTAGAATGTCCTGCTAAATCCGGACAAGATTCTATGTCGATGAATTCGCAAGATGAAAAAATTAAGTCCAAAATACGTCCAAACTCGTTAAAAATAGTATTGAATTGATGCGTTCCAAAATTCGATATCAACGCATGATACCATAAACTCGTCATCGATCCAGCATCAAGAGACTTTTGGCAGTGAAAGTGATATCAACGCATGGTACCATAAACTCGTCATCGATCCAGCATCAAGAGACTTTTGGCAGATTAAAGTCGCCCACAATCAACAGCTGATCAGTTTCATTAAATCCTGGTTGAACATCATTGGCAATAAATTCAATAAATCCTTGGTAAACGTCAAAAGTACTACTAAATGGTATATATACCTCCACTATAAAGAGTCAAAAAAAGCACATTCAACCTCAACAATAATTGACTCACCATACTCGCAATTCAGGCTGATTTGACCAAATCAAGGTCGTTATTAACGATGATGATCACACTACCACCAGTGACCTCTCTAATATTTGAATCGCGATCGCGACGAAAAGGTTTCCGTAAAAATAACGATGTCATAGTTATAACACAACATAGATAAGTAAATTGAATGAGATGTTGTGGTAATATATGTATGTGTAGACTATTGTTGCTGAAATTATTTGATGAAATGGTGGGCATAATATTAGTTGAGTTTAGGTCGATCGAAAACATTACTATGAACATTGGTGGATGACGGTATTAGTCCACAACCGTCAGTCTGAAGTTTTATAGACCAGGCACAAACTCTCTGACCAATGCTCCGGCAGGACATATATGTCAAGGCCAGCTGACATAAGCACCCGACACTCAATCTCGTTCTCAGAGATTACCAGCTTACCACTTACAAATTTCCGTAAAGCATTCAGTTTGCTTTGGTTGATTTCGAGCACTCACAGATTCAACAGTGACAGGTTTAGTAATATCAGAATGCTCCGGGTTGATTGACGTATAATGGCGCTGAACTTTTTCCAATAGATCATCTACATTGGACTGAATAATACCGAGTGATTAATTAACAGCAACAAATCGGTCTGAACATGTTGTTAACTCAACTGGAGGATTGCCATGGAAAGCCGATTATTAATATTGAAGTTATTCGTAGTACTTAAAGATTAATTCAGATTTTAATCCAGATTTGAATTTCAGGAATTATTTCGAAGAACCTGAATCCACTATATGGGAACTTAAGCAGATTGTGTTGTCTTGTGCTAATTATTTTACAAAAAACATACTAACTATCAACCACTTAGGTGTCTGGAATCGGGTTGATTTTTTGGTATGTAGTGGTTCACTTTTCGTGCACCGCCACAATGTATCAACTTGGCGTCCGAAATTGGCTCAACGTTGTCATCACTTCACTTCGTCTATATAATAAATAGCTCTGGTGCATTCGATCGATTTTTTCTTCGTGGTCAACCTCAGCACGACAAACATACGAATAAGATATACAACACAAAACAAAATAAATAAATAAAATCACTCTCGTCTCGATCGCTAAAGCAAGAACACGTCGCTCGTGGTGTTGGACGCTATAAAAGGGTACACCCGGCGTATTCAGGAAAACTTGCCTTCCTTAGGCTTGGGCGTTCATACTAAATCAGTCAATCAATCAATGTGGGTTTTTCAGATATGATTGTTTGAATGTCAAATTTGTTTAAAGGAGTTGTTGTTACTGGGAGTGTTTTATTCAGGCTAAAGGCGAAATAACTTCCGGATTTTCCTCGGAACTTTGCTTACTTTCCGTTATTCTGGAGAGTGCGTCTACATTACTGTTATTTATTCCTTTTTTATATTTGATGGTACATATAATCGAATTCTGAAAGTTTCAATCTCCATCGTACCAATAATTTTGAAGAGGGATATTTGATATTTATTAACCATTCTAATGGTTTATAGTCAGGATGTATGTCGAACCTTGTATCATATAGGTAGGGCCTAAAGTGCTATCTCATCATATTTTTGTTCTGCAGAGGTTAGTGTTCTGCTGGCGTAAACGATTGGAAGATCATTATCCTCGTGAGACAAAATTGGCCCTAGTGCAACGTCGGAGGTATCAGTTGTGAGTCTGGATTTTCATTTAAAATGAACGATGATGATGTTTTTTGAACTACACTTGGGTGCAAAAAATTCGCACATTGATAAATTTTCATTCAAAAATATCAAAAAATCCAATGTTTGTTTAATTTTCTTGAATGCAGATTCAAAGTCTATTTCAACACCTATTCAGGGGTACCATTTTTGTACTTATACCGTGTCAACAAAGTGATTTTTGGGATCAACATCTGAAGTACACGTTTTTCGTGAATTTATCAGCAGGAAAATTAGTGGTAAAAATCGAATTAAAACATGGAAATCAGCAAAAAAACATTTTTATTAATAAGAAGTATTCTCTCCCCTAGCCCGAATGATAGCTTCCATTCGATGTTTCATCGATTTCACCAAAGTTTTCACCAACTCTTGAGGTATCGCCTCCCATTCCTCTGCGATCGCCTGTTGCAGCTCCTGGAGACTCGTTGAAACAACATTTCTGGCTCGAACCCTTTTTTTCAGCTCGTCCTATAAATGTTCGATGGGATTGAGGTCCGGGCTTCAAGCTGGCCACTCCATAACAGGCACACCCACCTCTTGAAGGTACTGGTAAACTAAACTTTTTTTTTGTGGTCTCGCATTATCCTGCATTAACACGGAGTTTTCACCAATAAAACCGGGAAAAGGTACGACGTAGTCCCTGAGTACTTCCTCAATGTACCGTTGAGAGGTAAATCCTCTTGATCGACGGTCAGTATTTGCTCCGGAGATGAACACAAGATCTGTCTTCACGTTCAAAGACATGTCTGATTGGAGAGAAGAACAATGGAGAACAGTCATGTCCTCTGATGAGCGCAGGGTTCGAGCCAGTTTCAACGAGTCCCCAGGAGCTGCATCAGGCGATCACAGAGGAATGGGAGGCGATACCTCAAGATTTGGTGAAAACTTTGGTGAAATCGATCAAACATCGAATGAAAGCTGTCATTCGGGCTAGGGGAGGGAATTCTTCTTATAAATAAAAATGTTTTTTTTGCTGATTTCCATGTTTTAATTCGATTTTTACCACTAATTTTCATGCTGATGAACGAAAAACGTATACTTCAGATATTGACCCCAAAAATCACTTTGTTGACACGGTATAAGTACAAAAATGGTACCACTGAATAGGTGTTGAAATAGACTTTGAATCTGCATTCAAGAAAATTAAACAAACATTGGATTTTTTGATATTTTTGAATGAAAATTTATCAAAGTGCGAATTTTTTGCACCCAAGTGTATTATATCGTCCATATAACACATGCATTATTTTCCTATCAAGTCATTTGGCATTCTAACAAATTCATAATTATTGCCTAGAACAATAAATGGTGTTTTTTGAATATCTACTTCTAACATTTTTACTTGGTGAAAACCCGACTTTAGATCGATTACTCAAAAGTATTCATATCAATTGAGCTGAGCGAGAAGCTCTTCAATATTGGGTACTGGGAATTTATCGCCGATTGTTTTAGAGTTTGATTCTCGATAATCGATTACTGATCTAAATTTTTGTATTGCGGATCTAGTGTCTAGGGGGAATTTCTATGTTTTTTCTTTCATTTACTTGGTTCTTTTACTTTACTATATCTATTAGTAAATTGATCTTTCTGTTGTGTACGATATGTGTGGTAGTTTTTTGTTAGATGAGAGTTAATATTGTCTAATCCGAGGCTTGCTCCTTAAAAAACCATTGTCGTCTATAATGCCATTTTCTTGCTCGTCTTCGATCGTCATTGAGATGATGTACTTCTTCTTCATAAGATCAGTTTGAGAATTATATAATTTTTTGTCATTTTTTCGGATTTTTATAGCTAGGTAAATTGTGTGTATGTAAATTGTATATTATTTTGTGAAATTCTCCTAACATTCGGTTGGTTGGTTTCGAAACCTTTGTGAAGTTGGCCCAAAATTCTATCCCAAAAAATTTAAATTTTAAGCACTGGCAATACCATTATACATGTTATGATATAACGAAAGCTATCACGATAGAAAAAATAAAATTTATGAATAATGATTACAATAAATTGGTTTTTGTATCTACAATGTCCAGCACTACATAATATAACATTAAAAAAAATATGAAATCAATTACAAACATATAATACGAAAACAGAAAATCAGTAAAATATTAATTTGTACTAGAAATATAACTGAACTATAATGTAAAATACATTTTTATTATTTATTTCTGTTTAATTTCCAAAGAGATTAAATTAAAAATTTGTAAAGTTACGTTTGCGTGTATAAAACAAGCAAAATCTCATTGGGATCTCATAGCCAGAATGGCCCATATACATAGTCCAATCAAGAAATGTCACTTCATCGTAATATATATCGATAGTAAGGGTGTTAAACATCAGTCTAGCTATGATTTATAATAGACCTAAACTTTATCTTCATGGTTCCAACGAATCAGACCAATGTCATTGGGATTTTATAGCCAGAATGGCCCATATACATACCTAGTCTCATCAAGAAATTTAATTTCTTCGTCATATAACTCGACAGTAAGAGTGTTGAACATCGATCAGACTATGATTTTCTAATAGATCTGACCTTTCCTTCATGGTTCCAACGAATCAGACCAATGTTATTGGGATCTCATAGCCAGAATGGCCCATATAGATAGTCCAGCCATGAAATGTTAATTCATCGTCATATATTTCGGAAGTTAGGGTGTTGAACATCGATCTGACTATGATTCTCTAATAGATCTGATCTTTGCTTTCATGGTTTCAACGAATCAGACCAATACCATTGGGATCTCATAGCCAGAATAGCCCACATAGTTAGTCCCGTAAAGAATTGTCATTCCTTCGTCATATATCTCGAAAGTTAGGGTGTTGAACATCGATTAGACTATGATTCTCTAATAGATCTGATCTTTACCTTCATGGTTCCAACGAATCAGACCAATGTCAATGGGATTTCATAGCCAGAATGGCCCATATAGATAGTCCCGTCAAGAAATGTCACTGCTTCGTCATATATCTCGAAAGTTAGGGTGTTGAACATCAGTCTAACTATGATTTTCTATAAGATCTGATCTTTAACTTCGTGGTTCCAACGAATCAGACCAATGTCATTGGGATCTCATAGCCAGAATGGCCCATATAGATAGTCCCGTCAAGAAATGTCACTTCTTCGTCATATATCTCGAAAGTTAGGGTGTTGAACATCAGTCTAGCTATGATTTTCTATAAGATCTGATCTTTACCTTTGTGGTTTCAACGAATCAGACCAATGTTATTGGGATTTCATAGCCAGAATGGACCATATAGATAGTCCCGTAAAGAAATGTCACTTCATCGTAATATATCTCGGAAGTAAGAGTGTTGAACATCAGTCTAGCTATGATTTTCTAATAGATCTGATCTTTATTTTCATGGTTCCAACGAATCAGACCAATGTCATTGGGATTTCATAGCCAGAATGGCCCATATAGATAGTCCCGTCAAGAAATGTCACTTCTTCGTCATATATCTCGGAAGTAAGGGTGTTGAACATCGATCAGACAATGATTTTCTAATAGATCTGATCTTTATCTTCACGGTTCCAATGAATCAGACCAATGTCATTGGGATCTCATAGCCAGAATGGCCCATATAGATAGTCCCGTCAAGAAATGTCACTGCTTCGTCATATATCTCGAAAGATAGGGTGTTGAACATCAGTCTAACTATGATTTTCTATAAGATATGATCTTTACCTTCGTGGTTCCAACGAATCAGATCAATGTCATTGGGATTTCATAGCCAGAATGGCCTATATAAATAGTCCCGTCAAGAAATGTCACTGCTTCGTCATATATCTCGAAAGTTAGGGTGTTGAACATCGATCAGACTATGATTTTCTAATAGATCTAATCTTTATCTGCATGGTTCCAATGAATCAAACCAATGTCATTGGGATTTCATAGCCAGAATGGCCCATATACATAATGCCATCAAGAAATGTCACTTCATCGTAATATATCTCGGAAGTAAGGGTGTTGAACATCAGTTTAGCTATGATTTTTTAATAGATCTGACCTTCACCTTCATGGTTCCAACCAATCAGACTAATGTCATTGGGATTTCATAGCCAGAATGGCCCATATAGATAGTCCCGTCAAGAAATGTTACTTCATCGTCATGTATTTCGGAAGTTTGGGTGTTAAACATCAGTCTATCTATGATTTTCTATAAGATCTGATCTTTTACTTCGTGGTTCCAACGAATCAGACCAATGTCATTGGGATTTCATAGCCAGAATGGCCCATATAGATAGTCCCGTCAAGAAATGTCACTTCTTCGTCATATATCTCGAAAGTTAGGGTGTTGAACATCGATCAGACTATGATTTTCTAATAGATCTGATCTTTATTTACATGGTTCCAATGAATCAGACCAATGTCAATGGAATTTCATAGCCAGAATGGCCTATATACATAATGCGTTCAAGAAATGTCACTTCATCGTAATATATCTCGGAAGTAAGGGTGTTGAACATCAGTCTAGCTATGATTTTCTAATAGATCTGACCTTTACCTTCATGGTTCCAACGAATCAGACCAATGTCATTGGGATTTCATAGCCAGAATGGCCCATATAGATAGTCCCGTCATGAAATGTCAATTCTTCGTCATATATCTCGAAGGTTAGGGTGTTGAACATCGATCAGACTATGATTTTCTAATAGATCTGATCTTTATCTTCATGGTTCCAATTAATCAGACCAATGTCATTGGGATTTCGTAGCCAGAATGGCCCATATACATAGTCCCATCAAGAAATGTCACTTCATCGTAATATACGAGGGTGAATCAAAATGTCTCGCAATATCATATGCGACGTCAAATTAAATTGATTCGTAGCACTAAACACAGAATATTTAAACTGTCATAATCAACCGATGGTTCAATTAAATGATATTCCATCAACAATATTATTGGATAGAGTAACATTCAGTTTAAGTTCCCTGGTAAACTAGACTTGATTACATTGGTCTGATTCATTGGAACCATGAAGATAAAGCAAAAGTTACGTAGTCAAGAGTACATCTATCTCTGTGTGTGTTGGCGATTATTTACAAGTTTAGAAATTATTTTCAATTTTAGACATGATTTGCGAGGCTGAATCCGATCCGACATTCATCAAAAGGATCATTACTGGAGACGAGACGTGGGTTTATGAGTACGACACACAATCCAGACATCAGGCAAGTACCAAAAAAAACCACGTCGTTTTCAGTCAGAAGGCAATGCTCACGGTTTTCATGGATTACAACGGTGTAGTACATCATGAATTTCTGCCAGAAGGCCAAACCGTAAACAAAGAGTATTATTTGGGCGTTATGAGACGTTTGCGAGAAGCAATTCGCCGAAAGAGACCAGAATTGTGGGCAGAAAACTCGTGGATTTTGCACCATGATAACGCACCGTCGCACAGTGCCATCATTATTCGTAATTTTTTGACGAAAAATGCAACAAATACCATCCAACAGCCACCGAATTCACCTGATTTGGCTCCCTGTGACTTCTTTCTGTTCAATCGGGTTAAAAAACCATTACGGGAAACGCGTTTCAGCAGAAGAGAGGAAATAATGGAAAAATCGCCAACACACACAGAGATAGATGTACTCTTGAATATGTAACTTTTGCAAATGTCAAGCTATCACGCTAAGATTTAGAGGGAATATCAACAACAGATGTACCAACTCAACAAAAAAAAAACAGAACTCAAATCGGAACGATGGGAGCGCCACACGGTGGTTATTCCGGGAACTTGTTGATCAATGTAGTATATGACGATGAAGTAACATTTCTTGATGGGACTATCTGTATGGGCCATTCTGGCTATGAAATCCCAATGACATTGGTCTGATTCATTGGAACTATGAAGGTAAAGATCAGATCTATTAGAAAATCATAGTCTGATCGATGTTCAACACCCTAACCTTCGAGATATATGACGAAGAATTGACATTTCATGACGGGACTATCTATATGGGCCATTCTGGCTATGAAATCCCAATGACATTGGTCTGATTCGTTGGAACCATGAAGGTAAACCATGAAGGTAGACTGATGTTCAACACCCTTACTTCCGAGATATATTACGGTGAAGTGACATTTCTTGATTGGACTATGTACATATATGGGCCATTATGGCTATGAAATCCCAATAACATTGTTCTGATTCGTTGGAACCACGAAGGTAAAGATCAGATCTATTAGAAAATCATAGTCTGATCGATGTTCAACACACTAACTTTCGAGATATATGACGAAGAAATGACATTTCTTGACTGGACTATCTATATGGGCCATTCTGGCTATGAAATCCCAATAACATTGGTCTGATTCGTTGGAACCATGAAGGTAAAGATTAAATATATTAGAAAATCGTAGACAGACCGATGTTCAACACCCTAACTTTTAAGAAATTTGAAGAAGTGACATTTCTTGACAGCACTAAAAATTTGGACCATTCTGGCCATTCATGGCATCTTCTGAGAACAATTAAGTTAAATAATTGATATTTTTTAAAATCATTTTAGAAAATTGTTGATTACTGCTATCTCGAATGAATTATCTGGTTCTTTCTTGTGACTTATTCCACTTTTAAATTGATAAATAATAAATTATTTTTTTTATATTTATTGTTTATTTATTAATTTTCTTATAGTGAAATTATTATCGAAGTTTTTTATTAGAATCGATTTCGATTACAAGTAATAATTTAAAAATAAGGAAATTAATAAATAAACAATAAATATATGTAAATAAAATAAAATTTTATTTTAGTTTAATTATCAAGCTTAGTGCTGTAAATTTATTAAATAATAATTCATATAATAAGAATTAAATTTCGAAATTTTTGTATAACTTCCTAATCATTTTATTTTATATTTAACGCATATTAAAATCTTTAGTTTCGCGATAGTTTTATTTTTGGGCTGAGAGTTACTGTCGTGAAAGTTTTAGCTATCATGAGAGTATTTTTTTTGGGCTGGCATTGAAAATTTTGTAATGATAGAATTTTTTTTGGGCTAAAGTTTCGTAAATATTGGTCGTTATAGAAGTTTTTTTGGGCTGACACTATAAATTGCCATTTTAGTGTTACCATAGCATTCTTTGGGATAGAATTTTGGGCCAACTTCACATACATGGTTTCGAATAGAGTGTTGAATCTAATTTGCTTTTATTGATAGGTTTGTGATGGTGTGAAATTTTCCGATTGTGGAACGTTTGGTTTTGAGTTTGGGAATAATTGTTGAGCGTTCCCGTAAGGAAATATTTGGTTACAACTGATTCTGAATGGGGTTCTAATGTTTTGAAATTTACTTTGCGAAACCTTTATATAATACATCATGTCTTTTTATATATTAAGCAATTCTATAGCTGGGGTTAATGTAGATGGGTTCCTTTCCCTAATATTAGAACCTGATGGTTCTCGTAGATATAAGAGAAATTGTTCGAATCACATTTCTTTAAACAGATTTTATTTTGTCAATAATTAACTGTTAAGAAAAACGTTCTTCAAATGAGTGTCAAAATTAATCGTAACTGCAAAATGTCTCAAAATTAATCGTAACTGTAGCTAGGTAGTTTACGAAAAATGCCATACTCTAATAAAATTAAATTGGATAACTTCATTAGAGTCTTTGCCAATTTTTTATTGACTCACATTTTCAAGTATAGTAAACTACTTAGCTGCGGTTACGTTTAATTTTGAGGCATCATTGATAATCGCAATTAATAGTTTGTGCAGCATATTTATAAAGTCGTGGCATTTATTTGTTATCTATGTTATATTATTTGTGTCACAGAATCACAGTATCTCAATTTTTTTTTTTTTTAGAAATTAATTATTTTATTTATTTATTTATTTAATTATACACAAATAAGGCATAGCCTTTTTACAATATCCAGGGATATATTCCTATGTGTATTCCAGCAATTACAAAGAAAAATAATTATAACAATAATTAAAATTAAATATAATATAATTAAAAATACAGAAGAAAAGATTAAGAACAAAAGATAAAACATTAGAAGACGTGATAATAGAAAAAAAAAAGAAAAATAATGGAAACGAATTATGTGCCAATCAGCCCCTCGAGGTACAGTCCCTTGAAACCCCGTAAATTAGATGCTGCCTTTATAGACGGATTCAGGCTATTCCAGAGCTTCACTCCATGGATAAAGAAAGCACGTTGTCTTGGCTTAGTTTTGCATGATTTAGGCAAATTTAAATTTAATGTCCTCTGCGATTTCGAGAATTTCAGTTTATCATAAAGGTAGTTCGGAACTTTATTTTTAGTCAAACCAAACATCACAGTCAACACCGACAGTTGCAAAACCTGGTTCAAGCTTACACCAAATAACTGTTCAGAAAGGTGCGAAATTGGTTCGCCCCTTCGCTTCAAAAATATGTATCTAGCACAAGAATTAAAAGCAACATTTAACTTTCGTAGGAACTTCTTGGAACATTGCGAATATATCGAAGAACAATATGAAAGTAAAGGCCCCACAAGAGTACGAATAATATGACATTTCACATCACTTGAAATAAATTTCGCCGTGCACCACAATTTACCTAAGATACCATAAATTTTACCACATAGGTTATTAACATGGGTACTTCAATTTAATTTAGTGTCTATGATCAACCCCAGACTCTTGATAAAACTCAATTCTGTGATTGTCAATTAAAGGACTGTTTATCGGTAAATTTATACGTTTTTTGTTAGTTATTAGTATGGCTTGTGACTTCGCAGGATTGATTTGAAGTTTTTGCACTTTGGACTGACCGGATCAATATCCCCGAAAGAATAGATTTGCAAATCCCCGTTTGTTTAATTGATTGACAAATTTGATTTATGTACAATGAAAACAGAATATGCCCTAAAATAGATCCTTGAGGAACCCCAGATGTGATAAAAATGTTGTCGCTAAAGTTGCCATGATATTTTACAGATTGTTGTCGCAGATGCAAGTAAGAACCTATAAGTTGACAAGCACTCTTGGAAAAGTTATATTCATAACATAGTTTCGATAACAACATAGCGTGGTCTACTTTATCAAATGTCTTTGAAAAGTCTAAGAGAACCAAAACTGCAACTTTACCATCTTCAATATTAATAGTAATATCATCAGTAACTTTCAACAAGGCAGTTGTAGTACTGTGTTTGGCACGAAATCCAGATTGTAGTTCATCCAATAGGTTATGTTTAGCAATAAAGCCACTGATCTGAGCATGAATAATTCTTTCAAAAACCTTAGATAATGTTGGTAATATACTTATAGGACGAAAAAAAGTTACTGTAGATGGATTCGGTATTTTTGGAATAGGCGAAATGGTCGTAATTTTCCACGCATTAGGAAATATCGATTTTGCGAGGCCAGAATTTATAATTAAAGTTAAGTGAGGTAGCAAAACCGGAAGTAGAATTTGAATGAGGTTAAGTAGAATACCATTAACTCCTACAGAACTCGATTTGATTTTATCCAGATGGAAACAAACTTCTTCAGCAGAAACCTTTTTAAAGTAGAAAGCATTTACGTCAGCGGCAGAATGAACTGCATCACAAACAAAATTTACATCATTGGAGTTGAAAACCGAACCGAAGTAACTATTGAACTCATCAGAGGTAATGTCACATTTACACTCCGGAATTGGCGGATTTACATATGTGTTGAAGTTCTTCCAGAACAATTTACTCGTAATATTATTGCTAAAACGATCATTAAAAAACTGGCATTTGGCAGCTTTGATCATATAATTTAATTTAATATGAGCTCTAACGTATTTTAACCTATTAATGTCAGTCTTATGCTTTCTCCAATTCTCATGTAGAAAATCACGAATATTACGGTACAATAAAATATCATTATTAAAATACGGACCACGCACTTTACGCTTCTCACAGATCATTTTTAGTGGTACAAAGTTATCAATAAGATAACTTATAAATGAATTTAAAAGTGATAACTGTTTATTAACATCACAAAAATGATAAAATGATGCCCAATTTAATGAATTAGCAGCCATCAGTAGCGCATCCTTGTCAATATTCCAGAAATATCTCACGTAAATAAATTGGTTACTAACATTTTTGTCAACAGGGAACACATACGACCCATAAATCATATCATGGGTGGTTGCAATGCCAGGAATTGAGATTTGAGTAAAAGTTTTAATGTTGTTAGGGTGATTGGCGAAGGCCAAATCAATTAAAGTGGCAGAATCACCCACAAAATTAGTAGCTACCTTTGAGATTAATCCAAGCCCATAAGATGACATTAATGATTTTAGTTGTTTAGCCGTAGGTGTTGAAGCGAGACAGTCAATATTAAAGTCACCAACAATAATGACCTCATTATATCGTGTCATAAGATCACTTAAGACAGTTTCAAGATCTTTTAGGAATTCTAATTTCGAGGACTCCAATTTGAGCGGATTGTATACTACACCCAGGACCATTTTCATGTTAAGTTGATTTCTAATTTCAATAAAAATTATGTCGAATAAAGAGTTTCTTGCATTAGTGTATATAACTTTTGGATTTAGAAATTTTTTGACATAAACACCAACACCACCAGAACGCCGCCCCGAACGATCTTTACGAAATAGAGTAAAATTGTCAAGATCAAAATGTTTATTAGAGTGTTTAGATTTTAACCATGTTTCAGAAATGGCAATAGCATGGAACGGGATGTCCTTAACGATTAACTTTAATTCTTCAAAATTAGGAACCAAACTACCAGGATTTAAATGGCAGAAGTTAAATAAAACTTTGTTGTCAGGTAGGGATGATTTTGAAACAACGTTCCTCACATCCACCGAGCCAGCCCCGTCAATATGTCTACTACCCATCATAATTATGAAGTAACGAGTTTAGTGTCAAAAAACTGATACCAGAAAAGCAAACAGGCACACAATTAAAAGTTAAGAAATTAATTTTTACTCAGTCTTTTAGTTTTTTATTATCACCTTAAAGCTAAATGACAAATGACAGAATTATTAATTTAGAATATGTACATGTACAACAGAGGATTTGCCCAGTAAATTACATTATCATTACAGTTATTTATGTTACTAAACAAAATGTTAATTTGGAACTTCTCTGATTTTGGAAAGCTTGCTATTTCAATTAATTTTTTGTCGTATTACTTTATCCAATTACTAATAGTGTCAAATCCAAAACCAAATAATTTGTGAATACAAATTATTTTTAGATAACCGCTATACTTTGCATTTATCTAATTTACTCATCATGCCCATAACTAAATAAAATCTAAAAATTTCTATGACACAGGTACTAATTAAATAAACTGTGAATACAAATTCAGACCAAAATTGCATTTCACTTTTATTTGGCGTCTTGTAAGTCGTAAACTAAACATAAAGCTATAAATCGCGAAATACTTTTAAATCAATTCGATTGTGTTCCATTGATTGAATAACACCATTTCTTTCTAAACATTGCGGTTTATAACAAAAAATAAAAAATAAAAAATCTAAACGGTGCGATCTCTGTAGATCAATCGGTCATTTTATGAATGTACAAATTAATAAAAAAATATGGCTCAAAAGGAAAACAAAATGATGATCGGTGTTAAAAAAAATCATTGACCTCGACTTTTGATGAAGATCACGTTTTTAACACATTTTATTTTTTTTTGCGTTTATTTTATATCGCGCGCGCCACTTAAATAACATTGAGCTGTTAATATATTTTAAAATCGCATTTATCGCGCAATACGATCATAAAGCGGTACGATGCTTTTAACATCGACAAAAACATATATTTATTTGCCGCCTAATTATCATGTGTTCGTGGCCTCGACACCACCCAAAAGCACGCGCGAATAATATTTTTCATGACAGCAAAAACCACCTACAGTAAATCTAAAACATTAGAACGTTTCAATTTATTTTTACTTTTGTTTTATTATTATGCTCGACCATTCAAATATTTTCCGTTTTGTTAAAAAAAAAAAAAGAAAAAAAATTCATGGTCACTGCTATACGCTATCGCCCGCTTTGTATACTTGGTATAACTCTATTGTTAATGTTATATCACACCATACATATATAACAGATTTTCTTGATCCGGATATTCACACGATCAATGAAATTTTTGGTAGGTATCCACACAAAAAAAAAAAAAAAAAATTAAAAAAAAATCACACCACACTTTGTTGAGGTCATGATGAGGAAATTAAATATAAAACTAACCAAAAAACAGAATTATAAATTCTTATCGCTCTAAGAAGCTTATTTAACACCCAGCGAGGTATAATGAACTCTATTTGGTTACAATACGAATAAAAAGTGAAACCAAATGAAAGAAAAAAAAAAAACTGAAAGCGAAAGGAATCAAGGTCAAATTAAAATAGAATTCTTGTAATTTGTCTTAAGCAAAAAAAATAATATGTTTTTTTGGTTATAAGATTTAATTGATCTCGCTTTATATGTCTCCGTACACGGAGAATATGAAGTACGCATATTTATTTTTAATTTAAATTTTTTTTTTCTCGTCTCACAGACGGACACACCCAGGCCAATGCTTTAAGCTTAATATTTCCATGATCAAAAAATATTGATTGAATATTTATTTCACTATACATACAACACAACATTTTTTGTAACTTTATGATTTATCTAGACCCCCCAAAGACATTTATTATGTAGCGTTATGTTTTATATTTTTATATACGTTTACGTATATATATGTATATATATAAAGAGCTAGGTAGTGCTCGAATAAATGGGGGCGAAAATTTTCCTGGTGACGATCAGACAAAAATTTATCGCGCATAGCGCAAATTTATGCGGCACATGAATATTAAAGCAAAACACACAATTTTTCACTCCAGTGAATAAACGAAAAACTAATACACTTTATATTTGTGTGAGAGTGATAATTTGCCAACTCTACTTTTATGCATTAAGGCAATTATTATATGAATTCATAAAAAAATAACAAAAATTAGAAATCGCTAATATTTCTCTTGTTCCAATCAATCGAAATTTATTGATATTTAGAGACACAATATGATCAATCAAAAATAAAATTCAAAATAATCAATTAATCGATTATATAAAATAGCGGTGATCTCGAACAAAAAGCTACATGCAAAATAATAATTGTTCTGAAAACGATTTCTTTTTTTTTTTTTTTCACGATCAAGTAAAGATCTTAAAAATGATTGATCCAAAACAAATTTCAATTAGTTGAATATTCTGGTTATGAAAGGAAAGTGTTACAAATTTATTTTAATTGAAACAAAATTTTCCACATGATCTTATCTTTCTCATATACACTAAACATCTTAAATTTAAAGTGCGTGTATATTTCATTTCCGGTTTATTATGTTTTACACAGACTTACAAAAGAAAAATGTAAATTTCAGTATTCCAAAATATTTCCGACTGAAACAAAATATTGATGATGTGTTGCCTTAAAAATGTACAATACACAGATTGAAGATCAATTATTGTTTATGTACACATAATATGAATTTAAATTGTTTTCGAGCACTTGATCTTGATTTTTTATTTTTTTTTATTTTTTTTCGTTTTCATTTATTTAATACAAAACTAAAATTCAAAAAACGACTCTGTTGTAAATCAAATTAGAAAGATAAAACAAAAGCATAACAAAACATTAATAAAATTACATGGAATTTACATGAGTTGTGAAGATTTATGGGATTGATCGTGGTTGATCTGATTAACTTGTTTTCATTTTTCGTTTTTCTTTTGTTTTATTTGATTTTATTATTTTACGAAGACCGCGCGAAATACGTGATGATCATACAAAAAACCAAAAAAAATGTTTACATTTTTTTAAATAAATGATTTGTGTAATGGAATCTACTAAATATCATTTTTGTTTATCACATCATATGATCAATCGATCGATAGATAAACTTGTAAGGTGTAATAAATTAAAACTAATTTCAACCCACAAATAATAAAATATTCATGTTTGATTGATATCTCTGGCAGCTACTTTTTTCTCATAAGTTTTTAAAAGCTCATTTAAATATTTAAAATTCCATAAATTTTTTTTTTTTAAATTCACCTAATTTGACTTGCACGTACATAACTGTGTGTTTTATAAATATTATAATGTTTATAGTGAAAAGATATAGAAAAAAAAATATTTACTGATTGACTGCGATCAACTCATGTTATTTAGAATAATTTCATAATCTATTATAGTTGGTTAGACATACATACTCGTAATATAAAAAACTAAAAACAAAAAACATTAAACTATTACGTAAATTACAAACGAACAAATTGAGAGTGAAAAAAAAATATTTCGAGGTTACACGGCACCACAGAATGATTTTTGTAATTAACCATGAATCATAATTAAAATATTTTGTTGTCATAAAAATGCTGTTGAATATGAAAATTGAAAATCATTTTGACAATTTAATGAAACGAGACGTCAGTCGACTTTTCATATTCGAATTAAGAACGTATTATTCCTTAGCCATAATATAACTTTTAATTGGAGCCCGGCAAAAAAAAACTGGCTAAGAGCACTTTACATTATTTTACATTTTTATTTATTTTTAGAGATGTTCAGATTTGTTACTTTCGTTACTTTCTATATGGTACAAAGTAATCGCTACACTTTAGTAACTTTTACAAAGAAATAATTTGTAAAGGGGTTTTCATTTTCAATGTCCGTATGTTTAAAATTGAATAAAAAACAGAGTGAGAATTCTACTATATTTTTGTTGTCAGAGAAAGCACAATCGATGCCATTAAGAAAATAAAATCGTTCAGATGGCCGCCATGGCGAAATTTCGTGTCTAATATTGTTTTTTAAGCCTGTATTCGATGAGAAGAATTGACTGACAGTAAAAAGAAACGAAAAGAGAAAAATAATCTGATGCTCCATATAAGAGACAAAGGCAACGTTTTTTATTTTATAGAAAAACAATTTTGCTATAAAATAAAAAATAAAATAAAAAACGGTATCCTTGTCTCTTATATCGGCATCAGATTGTTTTTCTCTTTTCGTTTTGTTTGACTGTCATTCAATTTTTGTCATGGAATACAGCCTTTAGCTTCTGAACCGTTCTCTGCATATTCGCATAGGCGACTTGCATTTAAAAAAAAAAAATAAAGTTCGACAAATTCACAATGGATAAGAGAATACGAGCCAAAAGGCTCTTTTTATTAAGGCCCGTAATTTTAAACGAGGATAGTGATAAATCAGCGAATTTATCCCCTCTTTCGTATTTTTAAACGAAGATAAATCCACTGAATCAAACCTGGATTAAAATTGGATCCTCGGATTTATACCTCGATATCGATGGCTAAAACAGTGGATACGGCTATTTTCGAAATTGTCAAATTACATATATGTAGCTACAAAACTAAATATTTGTAGATAACGAATTACAAATTTAAATTTAAATAAGTTTTTGAAAATTTAAGTTAAAAATGGAAAATATATTTAATGGGTCATCGTCTTCGGCATCAGAATCTGGTGAATCAGATTACGAGATAATGTTGTCGATACTATCTTAACGTCCTAAGGTATTTCACGATAGAATAAACGTGGAGTTTTACAATAAGAAATAGTTTCGGCGCCGATCCCAGTTTTCTAAAAAAGGGGTTCTTTATTTTACACCCCCCGACAAAATCTGGAACATTTTATTTATTTCTTGTACAGGAATGACACAAATCACGATATTTACTAAATACTAACTCCAACAGACTCAAACTAGCTAGCCGCGAATGCGAGATTATGTAGTTATTTTTTCAGTCTATGTCACAACACGATTTAAATGCTTTTAGGCTTGTTGCGTTTCGTACATAGCATGATTATTGCAACCTAGAATTTGAAACTCGATAAATATGAAATTCAAGAAAAGACGGAAAACTTAAACGAGAAAGAATTATTTTATGTCGTTTTCGATTGAGCCGAAAAAAGCATTCTGAAGGTGAAAAATTTGCTTTTTTTGCTTTTAGTTTGTTCGATTGAAGAAAAAACGTTATTCTGAGGGCCAAATATTTTTACTCGAGAGCACTTTTTAGAAATCTCGAGTTTTCCGTAGATTTATCTCTCTTTTACTTACATAAATATGTTTGTAGCAGTGGTGTAACTAGGTACCCACAGCACCAGCAGCTGCGGGGGGCCCATTGGGGCCCACGAGATTTATCGATCGTTTGAATATTAATTTAAAGTCAAGATTAGATTGATTGTCAGATTAAAGAAGCCCACCCTTTCAAAGTTACAAAACGAAATTTTAAGGTGGTCGTCTAATTTATTAAACAGGCCCAATAATTTCTTTTCGATTGCTGAAGGTGAAAAAGTTCCGACTAGAACCATATGACTCCATAGAAATAAAAATGCCTTTAGATTCTGACACATATATAAATTTAGAAGATAATTTGCTAAACTCGTTTGAAATCAAAGCTTTCGCCATCAGAGAACGATAACGATTTTAGTGTTTGGGTTAATTTATTTGTAAAATACGTTTGGACTCCAAGTTTAACCCTTTTGCACTTCAAATTTAACCTTTTATAAAACAAATTGAAACTTTTACAAATCAAGTTTTGATTAGAAAATATTGAATTTGATTTATAAAAGGAAGCAATACTGCTAAGCAGATTGCGATGTATCATTGTGATGTTCATAAAAATCAAGAAGAAATTGTTGAAACTTTCTTATTAGAAAAATATCTAACCGCGACTGAAAACAATTTCATGTTTCCTTCATTATAAGTGCTTTTGTCTTTAGAAACTGAATTAACAGATACTTGAGCCAAACCAGTCAGTCTCTATAATCAATGAGCGTTGCAATTTTGCAATTAGTGCTGGTGTTCTTCTCTCCTGATTTTGGTAATTTCCGTCCCTTCCCGATTTCATACCTTTCATAACTTCTATTTTTTAAAATTTCTCAAGATTATTGGAGTTTAGCATGGAAATGAAATTTTGATGTTCGAGCCTTAATTGGTGATTCTTTGTTTCGAAACTGTCAGGTTATTCGAGATGTTTTGACATTATTCGAGTGTGGTTCGAACTTACTCAAGAATCTTAGAGTATATTCTAAGAATATATTTCTTCGATATTTAACAAATTATCCGATACTATTTGAGGGTCCCATTCTTATTGCATGTCGTTTTGTCGAGCTGAACCATAACTTGCTTATTAGCATTTTGCTTAGTAATATTAGTAACATTAAGTTATATTTACATGAATTTTCGGAATATTTCGAAATTTTCGTGGATTTTCTAAATGTTGACAGGCTTTCCGAAATTATTCATTAATCTCCAGATTTTTCGGTATTACTGAAATTGTTCGAGATCAATCGAGATTCACAAAATAAAGAGATTATTCCAATTCTTTTGTGATTGTTCTGCGTTATATTCTAGATTTTTTAAGTTTTCCGACATTTCTAGCATTAATCGAGATTGTTAATGACTTTCAAATTTATTCGAATTATGTATGATAATGTTCTGCGATTAGCTCTGAGTTTGAGGACTGGCAGAATTGCAATAAATACATCTGACTCGCAATATTTAGTCATTTTTCGAGATTATGCCAAAATTTCGATACCTCTCCCTATAGGCGAGGGAGGATCTGCTTTCGTTTTACATACTTACGGATAATTCGATATTTGAGAACTTTCAGGAATATTCAAGATATGTTTATACTTTGAAAATTTGACATTTTTGAGATTTTTCGATATTCTTGATATTTTTCAATTATATTCGAAATTTGTGATGCTTCACATCGATATACTATATTTAGAAAATGTCATATCACTGATAGTTGCTGGATGTTTCGTTTTATTTAAGGCCATTGAAATGAATCACGTTCTCTGTCATGTAGTCACGAAATCAGATACTTTTAAATAATGCGAGGCACGACAGTAGAAAGAAATAAGTTTTTATCTAAAAGCTTTACTTGCTCATAAGTACAAGGATTATTTTTGGGGCCCAAGAAAAGATTGGCGGAGGCACGGGATTCGTAGTTTCGCCACTGGTTCGTAGGTTTATTTTGGTTCTGTTATTTGGCTGATTGGGTGCCGTTTTCAGTTTGAAAACTTATTATAGTCATAGTTTATTAAGAAGTATCATTATTGCTTTTCCATAGAGGGGACAATAATCAATCGAAAACGCCATTAGAAAACAAACAACAAAAATGCCTAATATCCCAGCAAGCAGTTATTAATTCGAAAATTGATTTCGAAAATCGCCGGTTTTAGCTTCGTTCAAAATTATGACACAAAAAATTCACGGATCTATCTACGTTTAAAATTACCAAAAGTAACATCGGCTAAATCAGTGGATTTTCGAAAGCTGTGGATTAATCCGTCGATTTATCCTTGTTTAAAAATACGAGCCTAAGTGCGGTGTTTAGTGAAATGATTTAGCTGCATTGATCGCAAACAACCATACCTACTTAAAGCACATGATAAAAAAGAAAATGCAGGCATGTGCGAAAGGCATGTGCGAAATGGCTGTTACAAAAATGGCGCCGAAACATGGACCTTAAATAAGTCAGTTTAATTTTTTTTTTACTTTTAATAACGTAGATCGCTCTAATAAAGCATTTCACTCCTCAATTATACAAGTTATTGGCAAGCCGACTCTATTTTTTTAGTAGAATCAATTTAAACCATTATGATTGAACGGAATGGTGATCGAATTTCAAAGAGATTCTTTGTTTCTCGCCGACCGGACATTAATTCGTTTATCTATGCTTAATTGGAAATGTTTGTATAGTGGATAACTTCAAGCTTATTATGTGCTGATTGATTTTGCCATGATTCGGTTATTCTCATCATATCTTATGGATTTTATTTTACTGTACTCGCTAATTCAATCCATGCCATTGCGAATTTTTTATATATTGCGCGTAATCAATATTATTTTCGGGTTTAATATTCATGTGGTCAGTATTCAACGTCTTCATCCAAGGCAGCCTGTATTACACAAAGCCATAGTCTAAAAAACAAAGCTTTTATAAGGGAATTAGAAACGAGGAAAAAACTAAACTTTTCATAGTAAAACACATAAAACATTTCGCACAGGACATAGAAAAGTGACACAACTCAAAAATTTGAGTTTTTAGAGATAATTCGTCAAAAAGAAGCGCAATGATCGATTGGCGCTTTCATATTTATTTGGTGTTGGGTGCGTCTCAATAGGGTAGGGGTTGACCGTTTATAGCCATGTATCTCGCGGTCTATATTCCAACGCTGCAACTATGTAGAAACCACCAAATGTGTCTAGTATACCTCTACGTGGTAACACCCGGGCAACGATGTGAAGCATCGGCGAAATACTAGAGGCGAGTGCAGTACACTATAAATTAGCAATGAGCGGAACAAATATGGAAACTAATAACCCAGGTGGTACACCTGTTGCTCAGGTAAATCCACCCTCTTCGGAGGTCGGTCTCATGGATTCTGGGGGAGACCAGACATTGCTACACTACAATAATTTTAACCAATCCCAAGACATGTTGGTGAATAAACAAGCTCAATTGAGTGAAACAGAAAAGGATAATTCACATCCCTTCCAGAGGAGTAACAAAGTGTCGTATTCTCCGATAAGAGGCGGTAGTCTCTCTATTGGGGCCAGCAGCCAAAACACTCGTTCTACAAACGAAGAAAAGCTTCACAATGAATTGTGTAAAGCTGTGTAAAGCTAATAATGCATTAGTTGAAGCCAACAATATAAACAAGCAACTGAATGTTAGAATTGCATGGATGCAGGAGCGTATGAGGACGCTTTAAAACGAAGTTAAAGCTCTTAAGCCAAAGGAGGACATCGGTTCTACTCTTAACCAGAATACAACTCCACAAGAGTATCATACGGAGGAAGAAGAAATTGTTCGAGAAACTGAGTAGATTAGAGTTAAAGGTGGGAAAAAAAGGAGACGGAATAATACGCCCTCCCCACCTCAATTAAAGGATGATGTTCCAAATATTATCCAGAAACAACCAAAATAAATACCTCCACCACCACCAATAGTAATAGATGAAGTCAAAGACTATGAGTACTTTATGAGAAAGTAAAAACAATAACTACTACTGATAAGTTTAATGCAAATTCGATGAATGGACACACTATCAAAACAAACTTAGAAGATGCTGAAACATACAGAAAAATGACAAAAATGTTAAATGAAGCAAAACGTGCTTGGCACACGTTTGAAGACAAACAAACCAGACCAATTAGGGTCGTGGCTAAAAACCTACACTCTACGTGTAAACCAGAAAAAATAATTGATGACCTGAAATCAAAAGGATTTAAGGCAACTGAAGCATCGATTAAGCTAAAACGGGGAAGCAAATTACCTCTCAACATGTTTATGTTGACCTTCGTTACTGATGAAGATATCGAAAAAATTTATCAAATTAAGTTCATCTTGAGGTGCAAAGTGGTTATTTAGCCCCTAAGAAGATCTAAGCTTATACCACAATGTAAATAATGTCAAACCTATGGACATACACAAAAATATTGCAACAGGGAACCCAGGTGTGTTAAATGTTTAGGTAAACATCATACCAAAGATTATGTAAAAGCCTAAAATGTTCAACCTAAATGCGTTCACTGTGGAGAAAACCATCCGGCTAACTACAGAGGATGCAGCGTTGCTATTGAACTGCAAAACATCAAAAATAAGAACGTGATTGCTAAAAATCCAAGTTTATTCAGGAAGCAAGCGGTTAAGATGAACCGACACGAAGTAAATCGTAGAGTGTCGGGAACTACTCAAGGACAATTTGGTAAAATGATTTATGCTCAAGTAATGATGAGCAAAGGAAATCCAGTAAAAACTGCTCAACATGACGATATAAGTCAAACACTTAAATTAATTTTAAGCAGACTAAATACATTTGATGAGCGATTACAGAAACTAGAGTACAGCACTAAGGGAGCCATCCCTAAACAGAAAAATGGCCAAAGATCTTAGAATCTTATGTTGGAATGCCAATGGACTGATGCAACCTCAACAAGAACTGCAAGTGGTCCTGGACACAGAAAAAATCGATGTATGTCTCACCACGGAAATACACTTCACTAGACAATCACACATTAAATTTAAAAATTATCAAATATATCACACTATTCACCCTGGAAACACTGCTAAAGGAGGTAGTGCAGTTATAATTAGAAATAGTATTCATCACTATGAGGAGTTAAAATATGAAACGGAAGAAATACAAGCAACTGGTGTTATTGTCAAATCCAAAAGTAGTTATATTTGTATTGCTAGTATTTACTGCCCACCGAAGCACTGAATGAAAGAAAACGATTATCTCGAGTTCCTCAGTAAATTAGGAAAACGATTTGTACTTGGAGGAGACTTTAATGCAAAAAATGTCCCCTGGGGATCCAGAATAACAACAACTAAGGGTAAAGAACTACTAAAAGCTATCAGAAAATGCAGTTGTGAAGCCCTCTCAACTGGAAACCAGCCTGCTGGCCAACTGATCCAAACAAAGTACCAGATCTGATTGATTTCTTTATAATGAAGAACATATCTGTAAATTATGTACAAGTAGATGAAAGCCACGACTTAAACTCTGATCATTCACCAATATTTCTAACGTTAAGTGAAAAAATCATTCAGAAAGAAAGAAACCCATTCCTAGTAAATAATCACACTAATTGGGCATGCTTTAGACTATCGCTAGAAGAAAAAATTAACTTAATGGTTCCATTAAAGACTGAAGAACAATTAGACAAAGAAGTTCACAAATTTGTAAACGATATACAGCAATCAGCTTGGGAAAATACTCCTGAAATTAAAACGAAAATCAAGGGAAACAATTACCCTATGGAAATTAGGGAACTCCTCGCAGAAAAAAGAAGAGCGAGAAGAGTATGGCAACAAACAAGGGCCCCCCAAGATAAAACTCATTTGAACAATTTCACTCAACAATTATGAAGAGAGATCAAAGAAATGAAAGATGAATCAATCAGCAAATATTTAAGAAAATTAACTAATGATAACAGTACTGATTATTCTCTTTGGAAAGCAACCAAAAGAATCAAAAGACCAATAATGCAGATTCCCCAAATAAAAACAGCAGGTGAGAAATGGGCTAGAAATAAGGAAGACAAAGCTCGAGGATTGGCCGAACACCTCGAAAAAATATTCCAGCCACATGAAGACCAAACGTTGGAAGCCGAGATAATAACTGAACAAGCTCTGCAAGAAAGTAAAGAAACCCTACCCACAACACCAAAAGAAGTCATGCGTGAGATAAAAGCTAATATGAATACGAAAAAGCTCCTGGGTACGATCTTATTACTGCAGAAATCTTAAAAGAACTGCCAAGGAAAGCCCTGGTGAAACTCACCAATCTTATAAATGCAGCATTTAGAATCAAATGTGTACCAAGCTTATGGAAAATTGCAGAAGTAATTATGATCCCAAAACCTGGGAAACCACCGCACATAACATCGTCTTATAGGCCAATTTCGCTATTGCCAGTCATGTCCAAACTCTTTGAGAAGCTTCTGGTAAAAAGATTAAATCCGATAATCGAGAGTAAAAACTTGATCCCAAATCATCAGTTCGGTTTTCGCAACCAACACTCAACAATTGATCAAGTACACAGAATAACCAGTATAATTAAGAAAGCATTAGAGGAGAAAAAAGTCTGTTCAACAGTATTTCTAGACGTTGCACAAGCGTTTGATAGAGTGTGGCATGAAGGACTTAACCACAAGTTAAGGAATCTTCTACCAATGCAATTTGCTAAGATACTGGAATCTTACTTGAAAGATAGGTTCTTCAGGATTAAGTTAGATGATATATTTTCTGAATTGAAAGAAATCAATGCAGGAGTTCCGCAGGGCAGTGTATTAGGGCCGGTTTTATACCTACTATATACTTATGATCTTCCTACATTAGAAAACAACACGGTGGCAACTTTTGCAGATGATACGGCGATCTTAGCTGTTGGAAAAAGCAACGAAGAATCAACACAGAAGTTACAATCAGCTATAACTCAAATATATAAATGGACAAAAAGGTGGAGAATAAAACTAAATGAAGCTAAATCAGTTCACATCAACTTTACAAACAGACGATTCGAACATATTCCGATTACCATAAATCGGGAAATAATACCGCATGCGAACACAGCTAAGTATCTCGGCATGTCCCTGGATGCTAAACTATGATGGAAAGCACACGTCAAGAAGAAAAGTGAAGAATTAAGACTTAAATACAGAAAAATGTATTGGCTGATGGGAAGGAACTCTTCTTTATCAACATACAACAAGCTTCTACTTTATAAGCAAATTTTGAAACCAATTTGGACTTATGGTATTCAGCTTTGGGGTTGTACCAAACAGAGCAACGTAAATATCATCCAAAGATTTCAGAATATGGTATTAAGGAACATCGTTGATGCACCTTGGTATGTCAGGAACAATGACCTTCATACCTTAAAATGAACCTCATCTTAAACGAAATTCAGGAAAAAGCACGGAGACATGAATAAAGGCTCCGCCAACATGTGAACATTGAGGCAATTCAGCTCCTAAGCATCACGAATTTAGTACGCAGACTTAAAAGAACCAAACCTTTTGAGCTGGTGTGATTGTCAGTTTAAGCAGCATTGTGCTGATCTAAAATCCACTACAAAGATGTGGTTTACTTCAATTTACCAAACACTATGGAACGCCAATGGGAAGAAGCCTTAGATTAATTTAAGTTAGTAAATTAAGTCAGAAACAAATTGCTCATTAGTCCAGGAGACTAGATTGTAATTAAATAAAATAAATAAATAGAATTTATTTTAAATAAAAAAAAAAAAAAAAAAAAAAAGTTTTTAAATGAGATCTTATCGTAAGCATAAAAATTAGAATATGAGCTTTTATTATCTATAGAACTATTTTAAATAATTATAACGTTGCTGTAGAATTGTTGTTGTTGGTTGATGGTGGTGAAGTTGGATGATGTAACTCGCGCAGCAATAAGCACCGCCACGTCATCCGCGTACCCCACCAAGCGAGTCTCGTCGGGTGTCTCTATTTTTAGCAGGCCATCGTAAGATACATTCCAGAGGTCGGGTCCCAGAATTGATCCCTGGGCTGCTCCCGCTGTGACCGCCATGCTTCGCTGCCCTTCCTCCGTGTCATATATGAGGATGCGATTCCTCATATAGTCACCCAAGATGCGCGCTAGATAAGCTAGAATATGGAATTGGCGCTTCATGGCGTTGATTATATCCTTCCATCTCACTGTATTAAAAGCGTTTTCCACGTCCAGGGTCACCAGCAAAACAATGCGCCGTGAAAAGTGGTTGTAATCCTCCGCTCTTTTTACTGTTTCTGTAACCTCTCTGATTGCGCCGATCGTGGAACGCCCAGCTCTGAAGCCAATATTGCCTAGGCGAGAGATCTCCTGCTGCTTGGATCGCCGATATGAGTCTTGCTCGGATTAGCTTCTCCAAAACTTTGCCAGCCGTATCCAGCATGCATAAGGGTCGAAAGGATGAGGGTAGCTCAAGGTCCCCATCTCCTTTTCTTTCGTGCCCTCTTCCATCTGAAGCTAAAAACTCCTTCCACCAGGCAAGCGTTGTACATCTCCAGCATTATTTTAGGATCCTGCTGGGCAACGATTTTCAAGACTTCATTTGGAATTCCATCCGGGCCAGGAGCCTTCTTGCTTTTTAAAGACTAAATAGCGTTCTGTAGCTCTATCTCTGTGAAAAGTGGAACTTCTATATCTTGCCTTCCTGTTACCAGTTCTCTCTCTGGATGACTGGGGAAGAGAGTTCTGACAATGTTTTCAGTGGTGCGAGCATCCATTACTCGTGTTGGTATCTGGGCTCCTAGTTTCTGCGTAACTATTTTGTAGCCCAGTCCCCATGGGTCTTCGTCAATGTCCTCTATAAGCTTCTTCCAACACGGATTTTTGCTCTCATCAATTTTTATGCGCAGTAGCCTTTTGACGAGCCTGAATTCTTCGAAAACGCGGCTAGCTTCAGCACGATCTCTTATTCGCTGGGCTTCTCGTCGGAGTGCGAAGCATCTCCTTCGTACGTCCGAAATTTCCGCTGTCCACCAATACACAGACGGTTTGTTGTGCCTTGGGCTCTTCCTTGGCATGGATACCTCACAAGCCGAGACGATAAGACCCATGGTGGGCGATATCCGAGCCTCAGTCACAGCTCTTCCGTCCGTTACTATTATATTGCTCGCCGTTTGCTGCTTGCCATTCTTTAACTCTGCCCTGAACCGCTCAACGTCGATTTTTTGCAGGTTCCATCTACCAGATATATCCCGCGAGTCGTTTCGTTGTCTCCTGCCAACTTCAAATGCAATGTACTGGTGGTCACTGCCGCAGTAATCCTCCACGACCCTCCAGTTGAGGATGTGTGGCACTAGGGCCTCCGATGCGAGGGTGATGTCGGGGATCGTCCCCGTGCAGCCCGGCCTCCGAAAAGTTGTGGCAGAGCCGATGTTCAGTAACAGGAGTCCTGTTCTGGCAGCCATCTCCAGGATCAATCTTCCTCTCGTGTCTGCGTTTGGCATTCCCCACTAAAGTGATCTTGCATTGAAATCACCAGCTATCACCAGATGTCCCGTCATCCTGGAGACCTCATCTTCCAATGCTTCCAACTTTGCTACAAACTCCGCGATCCTTTCATTAGGGGTGAAGTAACAGCTAAAATAGGTTATGCTTGCTGTTTTCACCCATAAGAAACCCCTCCCTGCACCATGTTGTTCAACATGCACCCCTCCTTAAGTATCCATATGGCCGCTGTGGCCAGTAGATCTGAGTACCACCCAGTTGCGTCCTTATTCCGATACTGCTCGCTTAAGATGAGCGGCTCGGCCCCTTTCTCTCCTACCAACTGTTGAAAGAGGTGGTCAGCAGTCCAGCTCCTATTCATATTTCCTTGTAAGACTCTGATCATAGCCGGTTCTTAGACACCTGCAGCGCCTCGCGGTACACTTGGCACTTGCCAGATCCTGGGAAGTGTTTGAGCTCCGCCTGATCCAATCCCTTTTCCGTGCATAGCATGCAATTTATTTCCCCGGTACACCCTCTTGCCTTGTGCCCGACCCCGAAACACTTGTAGCACATATTACTTTGATCTGGGTCTTTACAGTCCTTGGCCATATGGCCATACCCTGAACACCTAAAACACCGTGTAGCAACTGCCCTTTCCCGCACCCTGCTGTACACCCATCCAATTTTAATCCTCCCTTCTTTTAGGAGCTTGGCTGCCCAGTTGCTGCTCATATGTATGGTGGCCATTTGCTGCCCCCTGGAGCAAGGGAAAAGGTTAATTCTTATTTCCTCCGAGTCCGGCATTTCCTTCTTTAGTGCCGCTGCGACTTCTGACTTCGTGGTGTATCCATCTAGATCGCGGATCTCTATCGGCACCCTAGACTGTAGATTTAGGATCTTGGCCTGATCCCCTAAGGCATCTCTCAACGCGCCACAAAAGCCATCTTTAACCTTGCTGTTCGGCCGCAGTTCCAGGAGGACGTCCCCTGTTTTGGTCTGCCGGATTGCTTAAATCTCTGTCCCGGATTCCTCAGGTCTGACCTTACTGCGGATCTCACCTAAAACCTCTGCATAAGATTTTCCCTCCGCTGGTCTTATGATTAGCGCTTCAGGCCGGAACCTACGACGTTTACCACTCCTCCTTCCATTCTGAGTTTTTGTGGTAGAGATTTCCTCGGGCTCAGCCGTGGGCTTTGTACTTTCCGGATACCTATTATCCAACTTCTTAGCCTCTGGGTTTCCCCGTCTCCTCTCCCTTCTGGGCAACTGTCTTTCCCAGGCAGCTTCTCCTGCGCTGAGTGTTAATTAATTAATCATTAATGAAAACGAATTATTTTAATACATTTTTAATAATTAATACGAATTTTTTCATTGATGAAAACGAGATATTTTAATACGTTTAGGTATATATAGAATTCAATTTTTATGATTCGCGTTTTCATTAATGAAAATACGAAATCAAAATTTCATATACGAGTACGAGTATCTAAATTCATTTCCAAAACGAAATAAAAACGGCTTATAATATTTCATGTTATAAACATATTTATTAATTCATTTTGAAAATGAATTAAGAAATGCCTTTTTAAATTCATTTTGTCAAACTTTTTTATTTTTTATTCAATTCTGATTTTAATTCATTTTTAAAATGAATTAAAAACGCTTATTTAAATTCAGAAAAAATACCTTTTTTAATTCATGTAGGCTGTTTTATTTTAAAAATTAATTTAATATAACCATGGTCATAAAAAAGTTTTATATTGTTAATGTCAAAATTCTTATCATAATAATTTAATAATAAATTAAAGGTAGGTGACATTGAGGAATATGTAATAGTTGTTTGTAGTTTTTTGTGTGTTATCCTAGAAATGAATTTAGAATAAATTAATTGAATGAATTGACTGAAAAGTAATTGTTTGTCAATGTTGTTATCTTAATAATTTACTACATACAAATTAAAAGATAGTGTTGTGACAAACTATGGCTGACAAAAATCTCTTTGAAATGTCTTATTGTAATTATATAGTATGTCCCTTGTTTGTCGTTGTGGTGCATTAGGTTATTTTGACAAATCTAAAATATTTCGATACAAAAAACCCTAATTTAGTAAGCTTAGATAGTTATGTTGGAGTCCTCTGCAGTCTGTTTTAAAATTAATTGAATTTTTATTTTTTGTTATGTAACACATCTCTTTGAAAATTCGTTTCATCTTTTTTACTTCAAAATTCAATAAGGAGGCTTGTTCAAAATTAAAAGCCTCGGCACATTCAGTGGAATGTTTACATAAGGCGCTTCTATAGTATGATATATTATTAACATTTTTCTTTGTATATTTTACATCATATTTATGTTGATTTATTCTCGTTGATATATAGTAGTTTTTGAAGTTTCACCTATGTAACATTTACCATAGTCGCATGGGATCGTATAAATAAAGCCCGCTCGCTTTTCCTTTGGGATTTTGTCTTAAAAAAAAAAAAAAAATTTATATAAGTACATATGGATTATATTTTTACTTTTTAATGTATTGTTTTCATTATTTTATGCAATAATTTAAATAACTTTTTCATCATTAAGTGTACAATATATACAGTTTTTATTTACGCGGTTTTACGCCGTTTTTCTAAAAAAATATTTTTAATGTTTTTTAATTGTTGGACATGATCACTTGATCTTAAAATTTTACTTTAATTATTTTTTATGTATTTACTTTTTTATACATATGTTTTTCCTAAAAAAATTTCGTGTGTTATGTAACTGAACGAACAATTTTCATTTTTATTCTGTAACTATTATTAAATTTTATTAAGGTATGATATAACTAACATAGAAAGTTAAGTTGAATATCAAGTGATAATTATTTGAATTTGTTTTTTAGTTGCCAAAATTAAAGTAATTTTTTTTTTAGTAAAAATTGGCTTTACGGGAAAAAGATACCAGTTTGAAGAGTTGAATTCACTGGTTAATAGGTGATACAAATTTGTTGTAAAGTGAAATAATAAATTTGTCTTATTATTGTCAAAACTTCAAAATTTCAACTTTCAATTTCAAAAATTCAACAATGGAACAAACTAATGCCGTAAATGTTGAAGAAAATAATAATAATAAATTAACATTAATCATTTTAATGTGTGGCGAGCTAGTTAAACGACAAGAATCTATTTTGCAAGAAATTTATGAATCGCGGGAGGTAAGTATTTTGTGTCCTATTAAAGTTTGATTGAAATTTTGATTTTGCTTTTAGATCTTTTTTCACTATTTACCCTACTTTTAAGTACAGCATTTCAATTTACTATGCCAGCCTTTATAAGGGAATTAGAATCGAGTAGTAAAACACACAAAACTTATGGGAAGTTTCTTTTTTTCCAAAGACAAATTTTTAAATAAAAACGTTATAAATTGTTAATTATGATTTCTGAAATACTTTCATAAATGTTTGAATTTCAATATACTATATATGAATGTCGTTTAAGTAAATCGGTTTCATTTTCTTGTAATAATTGATTTATTTAAACCAAAATATAAAAAAAAATCAAAACAACAGCATTCTGGTGCAATTGAAATAAAAGCTTACTACAATTCGTTTGGTCATTAAGTCAATATACATTACAGAGATGGCATTGATGACCGTGAAAATTTGGTAAAATCGTACCAAAAATTACCACCTGGGGAAATTTCAAGTTCAAAAATTGTAGGAAAAGCAAAACAAATTCACAAAATATAGGAACGTGTGATAATTTTGTGATTAAATAATTTTTTTTCCGTGTTTTTCTGTAGACATCTTAGACATCTGACGTACACTAGTAAAACTAAAGATAAATTTAGTAAGTATTATTTTAATTCGTCAGCGCCAACTTTGGTGTATTTTTCAAAATGAAAGTTCGAAAAATATATTTTAGCAATAATTTAATTTTAATATTTTTGCAATTAATATTTACTTAATACCAATATGGCTTTCTTGTATATTGTTCTTAAATATATGTAGGCAACTTTTATATAAACATTTTGTAATATTTTTGCTTTATTCATTGAAAATCTTGAAGCAAAAAACACCACTTTTACTATGGATTCCTAAGGAAATCAGTGAAAAGTTATACCACTAAAAAAGCTTCTAAAAAATACGTTGTGATGATTATGGCTCTATACTCTAGAGGTCCTGCCGCTACTCGTAAAAATTCAATATACTTGACTACATTAAACTGTGCGCAGCATTAAAAATATTGCAAATAGCTTACTGCGTTCACTGCTTTGTAGATTGCAGAGTTAAGCAGGCGCAGTTTTTTCAATAAATTTGGAATTGCCTTAGATCTTCCTCGAACAATTGGTTATTTTATTTATTTCACTCTCTTCTTTTAAGAGATGATTTTAACATGTTAGCTATAGGTTTAATAAGACGTCGCAAAATATTTAAAACACAAATGGATACAACTTTCAAATCCAATAATTATTTTGATTCTACCTGTTAATATTAAAAATAATAAGAGCGCACCAAAAAAAAAAAAAAAAAATATATATTAGGAAATTGGGCCCACAAATAAAATTAAAATAAGACATAATTATACCTCAATTTAATATCATGACATTTAACATTAACAACGAGAGAGTCGTTGACGCTCAAAGAGGATAGACGTGTTTTCGTCGTCCTCTTTGTAAATTTATTGTAATGTAATTTAATTTAATTTAATTTAATTTAATTACTTTTGTTTAAGTTTTAGTGTTATATTTATGTTTTGTGTTGGTGAACAAATTAAAATTAAATTAATTAATTAATTATTATAAATAATAATAAACATTAAAATGAGTGTAGTGAAGTTTAATTTGGAAAATGTAATCCACCGGGATGCATTTAGCAGGCAATGTTTTTATTTATAATAAAAGAAATGAAAATTCTTGATTTATTAATTAATTGCATTTCATTTTGATTTTGATTTAATATGGGTACAATTGTGCACAAAATCTAAATTTTAAAATAGTAAATTTGTCGCAATTTAAGTTGCGTGGTTAATCTTCATGTCTTATTGGATTGTCACTAATACAAAAGAAGATTTTGATGTTTTGTTTTGTGTACAATTCTCTCAAATTATTCTTGAAAATTTAATAAAGGGAATTGATTTTTATACATATACATAGTTTTTAATAGTTAAATGTGTGTATCTTTTATTATAATTGAATTTTGTTTGCTGTTAGTGTATGATGTGTATTGTGTGTGTGTATTTAGTGAAAACAAATACAGATTAGTAAAATATATGGCCGGCAAAGAGCATAAGAGATTATATGTAAATATAAATTTTCCTTATATGTGGTTGTAGTTTAGTATTGTAGTACGATTCCCCTAATTTTATCTGATATGGTTTTCGCTATCTGTGGCTAAGTTACATAAGTCATTTATGTGATATCAAAACTGGAAATTATATATATAAGCCATACGGTACAAACACTTGAGATATAGAAAGATACATTTTTATGGGTATACACAAGCCGCATTTCTTGACGTTTGATCTGATCCGGATCGGATCATGTCTCATGAAGCGACACAAAAATGCGTAAAACAAACAAACACCAAAATTCAATTTTTTTTGTCTCGTTTCGTTTTGAATCTGCCTCTTCATACTCGTACTGCATTCATTATATTCTTTGTCGCTTTACAAAGTATTGTTCAACTACGGAATATTGTTCAACTATTTTTGGATCACCATTTGTGATCAAAAATGTGGTGATGGGCTGGATCGATCTTTTTTGTTAAAAATCCTATGAGAAAATAAACGGAACAGAACAAAAAAGATCGATTTAGCACATCACTACCAAAATGAATGTTGGATCAAATGTTGTTGTTGCTTCACAAGTAAATTTTGATCTGATCCGGAGCGCTCCGTCAAGAAGTGCGGCTTCAATTGCATAATCCGAATAAGTCTGTTTTGTTTTTGTGTGTTGTCTAATATCATATGAAACAGAACAAGCCATAAGCAAATATTGAGAAAATTTTTATGAGAGTATTTGTTGATTTTGATGGTGCTCTTTGTGTACTACGAGCTACACAAAAGTACGACACAAATTCTCATGTACTCCATTCAAGTAGGATTCTTATTCTTCGTATAATCGAGGAAATTTAAATTGAATGGGTAACTCAATATACATATGATACATACAGGGTTACTTATTTGGGTAGGAATAATTTTAATAAGGGACATCGAAGTTTAGTTTTAATTATATAATTTATTTTAATTATTTTATTAACTACATTGAAATTTATTAAATGTACTTAATTGATTTGAATGGTATAAAGGTTGACGCTCAAAGAGGATAGACGAGTTTTCGTCGTCCTCTTTGTAAATTTATTGTAAGTGGATGCGTCGGAACTCGGAAATGAGTGATGTGTATTTACTTTAAATTTTATAAATGTATTAATTTGTTTTATTTTTCATATGTCATATGTCATATTTCATATTTAATATTTAATATTTAATTTGATTTAATTTGATTTAATTTGATTTAATTTGATTTAATTTGATTTAATTTGATTTAATTTGATTTAATTTGATTTAATTTAATTTAATTTAATTTTTAGATGATAGCTTAGGTGCCGGTATCTGGGTATAGTCGGACCTTGGCAATAATTCTATTTTTCAGCTAGATTTTGTTATATGTAAAAGGCTATAATGATGTATGGCTAGGAGTCCGTGTGTTCATGCTATTACGTTTGGCGGTTCATAAGCATCAAATAGGAAATAAAGGAATCGCATTATAAAAGTTTTCTAATATTTATTTGGTTTTAAGTTTAATGTAGAAATTAGAAATAATTGAGTGATTTTAATTTGAATTTTCAGAAATGCAGATAATTTCTTGCTTGGCCTTAAGCAGCTAAAAGCACCCTGTTATCATGTAGTGTAAAAGTGTATGGTTGCGTGCTAAATATATGTATTATCATTTATATCACTAACATTTTGATAAGTTAAATCCGTTAAATTATGGTGTAAGACGGTTTTAAAAAATGAATAAATATTTAATTTTAATTATGTTTTCAAATTTGCGGAAGAATTTTTCAATCAACTAATATTAATTATGTCACCAGATTAGTTAAAAGTAAATCATTAATAATAATAATAATTTTTGATTTCCTGATTTAGATGTATAGATTTAAAGAATCCTGAGTCCTGGCATTGGATTCCTGAGGAACGAGCATCTAATCATGTACATAGTTAAAATGTGCTATCTTATGCTAACCTGTTTAACTTTTATCATTTAACATTTATTGTACTAATAATGGATTATCTATTAATTGCTTAGGTGACTGCTAACGGATTGAATCTGTCCCAACTAGTAATCTTATCTTATCTTTCGGTTGGGGAGGTGTAAATGGGGGTACGATGTGTGCCCGGGGAATAATGAAGATCCTGTTATAATAATTATTCATTTGAGTAATAAAATTTGGTATTATGGTGGTTATTAGTTTTATTTAGTTTTCAGAGTCGTCCGGGAATTTTTATATTAATTTTATTTGTTGATTCTTGATATACTTATAGTACATAATTGAATTATTAATAAGTCTAGGTGTTGCAGTGCGGTAATATTATCATTTAAATCATTTTAAATAAATTTTATAAAATAATTGAATTAATAAGTATTTATGAAAAAAAAAAATAAGTATTTATGAAATTGATGAAGAAAAAAATTAATAAGTATTTATGAAATTGATGATTAGTTTTAAGTTAAATTTTTATGTTTAAATAGTTTAATGTTCATGTTAATTCTTGTAGCAGTAAATAACAATTATTTAATTGGAGATAAAAGAAACAGTAATAAGGAAATAAGTGTTGTTATTTTAAATTTCTTTTAATTATTTTATCAGGTAAATTAATGAAAGGCGGACAAAGGTATAATTAGAGCATTAATAATTTTTAAGTCCTGTTTTAAATTTAGGATTTAGGGAGTTATGAGTATCCGGCCCTGGATTCCAGAGAAATGATCATCTTATAATGTTATAAATTTAGGGAGTCCTGAGTATCCGGCCCTGGATTCCAGAGAAATGATCATCTAATAATGTAGTTAGATTGTGCTGTCTTGTGCTAATCTTTTTATTATGTTGTGTTTTGTTTATTAATGTATATTAATTAGATTAGTTTAAAGAATATTTAAAGGGGTCTCTTCCTTAATATGTTAATAAATAATCCAATTTTCAGAATATAATATAGTTCCAAAATTAATCATTATTATAGGGATTAAATTAATCCTAAGTTTCAGAATTAAATTTTAGCTTGAATCAACCCTCCAGGATCAAGAAGTAGTATATTAGCTGTAGTTTAGAAATTGTGTTGTCCTGTGCTAACTATTTTACTATATAATTACTAACAATTTACTAACTATCGGCTATACCTAGGTGTCTGTAACCGGGCCGATTCTGTCACTTCTAACTATCCTATCCTATCCTTCGGTTTTGTTATGTGTGAAAGAGTGCACGGTGGGACCCGGCCAGGGGTGGACATGATGCTGTCACATTTATGTGATATCGCGGGTGATTGTGCTCTCCTTGTTGTAATGGTGCTTAGGTATCTTCAGTAAGGAAAGCATTCACCTGTGTTATAAAGTTGGTGTGACAGTTTAATGACCACATCACTAACACGGGATTTCTGGCTTCATAAGCTTGGCCGTGCATTCATATCAATCAATCAATCAATCAATCAATCAATGACATTTAACATTAACAACGACAATAATTACTTAAAAAAACAATTAAAAGTAAATAATAAAAAAACGTCATTCACAGTCTATTTATGGCAAGGAATTTTTCAAGTGGGTGGTATAATTAATCGTGAAAAGCGTATTTTGAATATATATTACTAATGAACTATGGATATATTTTGCACTTGGCTATTTTCCAGATAATTGAAAATATTAAGATGGTCATTTCAAAATTACAAAATTCATCAAAATCACGTCATTTGTGAAGACTACTTGCCTAAAGAAATGTAGTAGTTCCTTATTTTATGCTACTTGTCTGTCAAAAATGGGTGGTGAAACAATTTTGTAGTCGTTTATTTTTACTGATTTACTATTGGCTGTATGATATTTACTATTACAAAAAATAACGTGGAAAATAAACAAATACAATAATATTGAAATTAATAAAAAATCAATTCAAGCATTTTCCCATCGCGCCTTTGATCAAACAAACAATAGGCCCGATTCTGCCTTCAAAAATTTTATGTTATGTTATATTATTTTTGTTTTTTCAATATAAATTCATATAGGAAGCGGGGAAATAAAATAACATAACATGAATTTTATCGTTCCAGAATTGGGCCCAATATTAATTTAATTATTAGAGCAGTTACAACAACACGAGTTTCCATGACAATTATAGAAACAATAATTGCAAGTTATTCTAATTATGCATATTTATAATTTTGTAATTGTACTTACATTGTTGATGCGTCAATGTGTTGCAAAAATATTATTTTTTATTTTTTTCAAATACAAAAGAAAATTTATTACAATATTAAAAAAATTAATTTCTTCATCATCGGTTGAAGCTTTTTTTTGCTTTTTTAAATGTTTCTTTTTTTATTGTAAGAAACATCTTGAGAAGTATAAAATAAAAAAAAAAAATAAAAAACAGTTTCTTCATAAATTTTAATTTAATGTGTAATGAATGGTCTCGAGAAAACTGGAAAATTGATTATATTATTTGTTAATGATAATATAATGGATGGGAATTTTAATTGCAAAAAATTAAGGTTGGTACACTGATACTCATATAACGAAAAAAAATTACTGTTTTACGAGTCTTTGGTATTTAAATTGAAATTACGGGGGCCACTTGATTAACAAAAAAAAAATTAAATGTCCACGCATGTTGGATCATACCAAAAAATAAATTCTATTACATACTTACAATATTAATGAATTATATATGTGGCTATGTACATATTTTTCACTTATCTTGAATTGCTACATAATCTGAATTGGTAATTTGTTTATAAATTCTAAGTGACATTAAGTATTATTGTCAAATTAGATCAAGGTTTATATTATATTGCTTTATAGTAAAATTTGTCAATGCAGCTCTATTGGAATGTAAACGTAACTTATTATTCGGTTCGCTGTTCACTTTACTTGACGCCATGAAGAGTAAGCAAATTACAATCGTTAAAAAATTCAGATTTTTAATACAAATCGACACTGAAAACAAAAATGTGTTTTTTAGGAGTATTTCCCCAACAACTCGTTGAGCGAAACATAACCAATTGGAAATCATCCTATCATTATCTTATTTATTCCTCTGCATCTAATCTTCAATTTATGGAAAAACTAAATGAAGGAAAAAAAGCGCGAAAAACCAGGTGGTTGTAGCAATGTTTTGTCTTTAGGGTATAAAAGCTCTCTTTTGTTTTGTGATTGTGACTTTGTTTTAAAATATAACTAAAAATTCAGTATTTATACCAATTATCGAGGTTCAAAATAATAAAGTGATCAGAAACCAAGCCTAATTAAATTTTGTTTTTTGTGAAATCTAGGATCGATCAATTTGATACAATTCAATAAATAAAACTGGTGGAGCAAACAATGTATTGCAATCAAAATTCACTTTACTTTACGCATCGTGGTCACGGAGAGCTCAAAAACATTTTAAAACATAAAAGAAGCTCAGAAAAAGAGAAAGCTCATTTTTTGTATCTGTGTAAAAACTTCGAATTAGCTTAGAAGCCTCCTACAATAATCTTGAAAAATTAAGAGAAAATTTCGAATTTCGATAACCTCATCCCTTTAAGAAAATAAAACTTTGTGCTACTGGATTAATATCTAAACAATATCTATTAGATAATATTTAACATCAAACAAATCTCAAATAATCATAAAAATCGCATAAAATATCGATAATATCCACATATAAGCAATTCTGTAGCAACACACAACACTTTATAAACTTAGATTAATTTCGAGCATGCTAGTTGCTTGACGCGAAAATCTCAAATCATCTTAGAATTCTCAAATAATCTCGATATTTTCAAAACATATGGAATCATTCTGGAAATCTCGAAAGAATTTAGAATCCTACAGTAATCTTGAAAACTTTCAATAATAATCGCAAAGCAAATCAAAAAAAAAAAAAATTGAAAGACCTCATCTCAATGTTCAATCCAAACTAAATTCCAATAATATAACCAAGCAAATTTTAATTTCAATTTTTATTTTTTCCCAAATTTTGTTTGTTTTCCAAAAAACATAACGCTAACAATTTTTCAGACCCTCAAATAAAATGAGGAGATTATGAGCCACAAATATTTTGTTTCTTTTGTACGAAAATTACTTGCTTACAAACTATTTGCCCCTATTCCAAAGAAACAAATCTCGAATATGTTTAAAAACCTGGAAAAATCGAAAATCTCGATTTACCCGTAATTCAGTAACACACGATGCAACTCAACGTCATACAGTCCTTAACATAATTATTTGTGTACCGCAAAAATTTAACAATCACTCGATTAAATTTAAAATTATGACTCAAAAATTAACTTAAATTTTAAAAATAATACATTTGTTATTCGAAATGACATTTATTCTGTATTTGATTAAAAAAAATAAAAAAAATATTCATTATTTCATTCAAAACAAAAGCAAAAGAAAATCACAAAATTATTTGTGCATGATTATTTTACCACAAAATTATTTGTGCATAGTACAAATACTAACTAAAAGTCGAGGAATAATGGCTAATTTCAAAATAAATCAATATGAAGTATTCCCACCGTTGTTTGCAATCACTTCATGAAGACGCTGTGAAATGGAATTCACGAGATTTTCTAGCATTTGCGTTGGAATTTGATCCCAAATATTTTTTACTACAGCAAAAGTTTCATTTGGCTGCCTTCAAATTTCTACCGCCATTTTTTGCTTTAGAATAATTCCACATATTCTCAATTAGACTTAAAATCCGGACTTTGAGGCGGCTAATCAAGTGTTTGTTGAAACTTCGTAATGTGTCTCTTAGAAACTTCTTGATGAATTTACTTTTGTGAATTGGAGCGTCGTCTTCAATCAATTCTTTATCAATTCACAACCGGAAACTAAAGCGTGCTCGTTTAACACTTCCAAGTACGTACTTAAAGTTACATTTTCAGGAGCATTATGATATTTCCAACACCATTGTAGCTAAAACACCCCCATACTATTTTTTAACCGTCACCACTATGGCGAGTGGGCATAATTACGGTGCGATTTTTGTTTTGTTCGGAAGTGGAAAAAAACCTTTTTTTATCGTAGGTTCCATCCAAACTAAAACATGACTCGTCTGTTCACAAAATATTACGCGTGGAGTCACAGTCTTTGAGTGGTAGGTGTGTGCAATTTTAAGTCGCTATCTCTTATTTAACCGCTTCTTTTGAATAGTACAGGGTTTGACATTTGCCTCATATAGTCGTCTTCTTACAGTCATCAGACAGATTTTGGCTTTTCGAGTGTAATTTATTTCATTCTGTACTTCCTTGATTTTTTCCTGAGGATTGCGTTTAAGGAGTTTCACTATTCTGTTATGATCTTTAGCGGTTATAGCCAGAGCCTTCTAGAGTATAGAGTTATAATCTTAATGACGTATTTTTTAGAAGCTTTTTTAGTGGTATAACTTTTCACTGATTTACATAGGAATCCACAGTAAAAATGATGTTTTTTAGCTTCAAGTTTTTCAATGAAAAAATCAAAAATATTATAAAACGTTTAGATAAAAGTTTTCTACATATCTTTTTGAACAATATACAAGAAGGCTATATTGGTAGTAATTAAATATTAATTGCAGAAATATTAAAATTTAATTATTTCTAAAATATATCTTTTCGAAGTTTTATTTTGAAAAATACATCTAAGTTGGCTCTGACGAATTAAAATAATACTTGCTAAATTTATCTTTAGTTTTACTAGTGTACGTAAGATGTCTAAAATGTTTACAGAAAAATAGGAAAACAATTATTTTGTCCACGACTAACTTATAATATACTCATTATACGTGTGTTTCTCCAATTATAATGATATCCATTATTCACTGCTAGTTTATCTAGTAGTCCCTTCTTCTATTATTCACTACTATCAAATAAAAATTTCATTTTTGGAAATTTTATCTAGTAGTCTCTTGCCATTTTCATTATTATTAAACTGAGACGTCAAAATGTCGACGGAAGTTATTTTAGGTTTATTTAAAGGATTTTATAATAAAACAAAATTTAATGTTACAACATTATATGCTCGTTGAATAATATACTATTATCCACTTCAAGAAAATGTAAAATAACCCATTGTTATTGTATAACCCACGCTGCTAGGGTAACGTGATTTATATTTGGTATAACAAAATGTTGAGTAGTCATTGGAAAATTATTCTTAGTCAAATTGAATGAAAAACTATGGGTCTATTTGTTTTTTGTAATCGGGGCGTGCAGTGTTGCTCGGTGTTCACAGGGCAGAAATACACCGAGTCAGTTAACATAGGGCAAATTTACCCGATGTGTACAGAGCTATATTATTCCGAACGCAGTACAGTGTAAATTTTGTTACAAACATTTTATTTTGACGTTTAGAAGAATAATTGAGGTTAGAAATTGGTTTTGTGTGTACACTGGTGAATGCGGTTCAATCCACGACTCACGTCTTCTGACTAAGTCTAATTTGGTAAGGCAAATCGCATCCGGTAAAGAATAAAATCAAAATTTATTGAGTAAATGGTCACAGTTACTTACATAAAATTATAATTACAGGTGAAGCTGCCGTTAATGCTAATGAACATCTACTTGGAGATTCAGCATACCCATTAAAGACGTTGCTCCTGCCTCTATTCAAAAATAATGGAGAGTTTACTGATGGGCAAACAACCTACAATATCGTACATTCAAATTGGGCTCTTGAAAGGGCGATCTAAGCGAATAAAATATTTAGATACTAGGGATCCTGTTTTAGCCTCATTATAAATAGGAGCTTCATGCATTCTTCATAATTATATTCTAAAAAATAATCCTGGATCTACTGACAAATTTATCGAAGAAATTGAAGATGACGATTCTGACAAACTAAGATATCCGGATGATGTCGATTCAGATACTGACGATGATTTATCTTCTGATATTGCTTGAATGGTTTATATTTAATTGCACTTCACCTGAATTTTTTCGTTTTCTATTACTACGATTTAAGACTTTAGTCGTGTAGCTAGTTGGTTCGATTACATTGACCTCATCATACATTTTCGGATCTGCCGTCTCTATAAGCTCACTAGTACTCGAGAATAACGCGACAGCTGTTATTTTTGGTGACGATTTAATTATGTCACCTACTGAATCGTAATAGTTCAAATGTTTGATGTTATTGCCACTTGTTTCGTTGTGCAATTTTGTTTTCTTGTACTGCTTGACTAGTCCCTTCCATTTATTGTCGCACTGGTCCCATGTCAAATTTATGTTCCATTTTTTATTTATTTTGCCCGCTATTTTTTAAAAACATTTGTTTTAACGGTTGATGTCAACTCGGCATAATAAACTTCCATTAAATACATAAATGCTTTGGTCAGATCATGGGTCCATTTAATAGCTAAAACACATAAATACGAGTAAATGTAATACTCACAATCGTTGGTTTGTTCCTCCATTATCTCCATTATTTAATTAATCAATTTATTGTTATTTTTAGGTTATACTGTCACGAAATACAATTATTTTCTTTTTAATGTTGTTCCCCCTTTTCATTCTATAACATAAATATTTTAGGTTATATTTTGCTTTCATTACCCTTCGCTTTATTTCAGAGCAAATATTTGTGCCTAGTGTATACATGGTGTAGAGTATAGTGCACACAACAAAATGCAATGGACAGTGTAAAATTACTCGGACCGAATAAAAAGACATAGTGTACATTTTGACAGCGCCTTGCTCTCCCCGGTTACAAAAAAAAATACGCCCTGTATTCCAAAAATTAGTTAAATTAAAGTACACCATGACAATTTAAAGAACGGTCACTATGATAAAATATATTTCAAAATTCAATGCTCCACTGTGAAAATACAAAATGGAACTATTTCTTATTAATTTACGAAATTTATTTCAACGAAAGTGGATAAAACGTTGTATGCCACTCGTGAGCAAAGAGATATTATCCACTCGGGATAATGTCCCACTCAGCTGTCGCCTCGTGGGACAAACTTATCCCTCATGGATAATATCTCGTTTTGCTCACTAGTATCATAAATAACTATAATGACAAAATTATCACACGTTCTTAATATTTTGTAAATTTGTTTTGCTTTTCCTACAATTTTTGAACTTGAAATTTCCTCAGGTGGTATTTTTTGGTACGATTTTACAAAATTTTTACGGCCATCACTGCCATCTATATAATATATTTGGTGTGTGAATATGACTCCGCCCTTTCTCAATTGGTGTCGTTATTTTTACTGCTTACGTAAACTATAAATGCGCAATACTTGTATTCTATAGTACTTGATGTCAGCTATCAAACGCAGTATACGACATTTGGTTGAGTGTAAACAAATAGTATTTTTAACTCTTTCAAAATGTCGAATTTTATTCCAAATAAACATCATTTGCGGGAAGTTTTATTACATTATTTTATTGCAAAGAAAAGTGCAGCAGAAACTTATCGTTTGCTTGTAGAAATTTACGGTGAGCATGCTTCAACGAATACAACGTGCAAAGAATGGTTTCGACGATTTAAAAATGATGATTTTGGCATTGAAGATAAAGAGCATGGAAAACCACCCAAAAAATTTGAAGATGCTGAATTATAAACGTTATTGGCTGAAGATTCTTCTCGGACACAATCAGAATTGGCTGTAGCATTAAATGTTGATCGATCAACTGTTGCAAAACGTCGTTGCAAACAATCGGAATGGTTCAAAAAGCTAACAAATGGGTTCCACATGAATTAAAAGAAAGAGACCTCGAAAATCGAAAAACCATTTGTGAAATACTGATTCAAAGACAACAAAGAAAAGGTGTTCTGCATCTGATAGTTACTGGAGAGGAAAAATGGATTTATTATGAGAATCCCAAACGCCAAAAATCTTGCGTGAAGCATGGTGAAGCTGATCCATCGTAACCAAAGCGAGATATCAATTGCAATAAGGTTATGCTATGTATCTGGTGGGATCAGAAAGGTGTGGTATATTATGAACTGCTGAAATCAGGTGAAATTATCAATGGTGATGTGTACCGACGACAACTAATACGTTTGAAGCGAGCTATAGAGGAAAAACGACCAAAATGGGTGAATAGACACAACAAATTAATTTTTCAGCATGACAAAGCAAAACCAAATGTTGCAAACGTTGTGAAAAATTATTTACAATGACAGGACTGGGAAGTTCTACCACACCCGCCGTATTCACCAGACATAGCTCCTTCTGTTAACTACTTATTCCGGTCGATGCAGTCGTCTCTTTCTGAACAGCGGTTCAGTTCTCGCGCAGAGATCGAAAATTGGCTTAATGATTGGATCGCCTCCAAAGACCAAGATTTTTTTAGAGAGGGAATCCGTAAACTGCCTGAAAAATGGGGGAAAGTTGTAGCTGCAAATGGATCACTTTCAATAAATAATTCTTTCATTTTCTAAACAAGCAAATGTGTTTTATTTTAACAAAAAAGGGCGGAGTCATATTCACATACCCAATATATCCAATGCATTTTAGCATTATTGTAAAAAAAAATTAGAAACTTTTAATAATATTTGTGACTTTTTTGGGAAAAATTTATTTTCCTGTTTTACAGAAAGAAAATTTAATTTGTCTTTCTTGTAAAATATTCAGAAATGTTAGAACTTTAAACTAAAATTAACAAAACATAAAAATTTGATTTGAATGGTGAGCAAATTTTATTCCTAAGTTTAAAATTCTATTTCTCGAAAATTTTCCAAATGGCATACAGGACAGACACTATAGTACTCGCATGACGATTTATAGGTGAGATATCGAATTATACAACAACCTAGAAAAATGCAATAAAGTTCCTATATGACATATTTCGTAGAATGAATTAATTTGTGAAGTCACAAATAAAGTGATACTGAAAATTTATTTGCGTCTTTTCTTCGAAACAAAATCCAAGGAACTCAATTAGAGAGGGAGAGACAAAATTCAGAACCTAATTTAATTTTCGGATTACATCATTTCAAGTTATTTTAAATACAAAATATGTATTAAGAAAAGTTGAAGTATTTTTCTTTATTAAATTATATTATTGTGACGACGATGACCAACTGAAGTAGCACACAACAAAACCAATATCAAAGTTGGTCGGAACGTTCAAACAAGACAACTGTAGATAAAACAACTGTAGCTACGAATTATATTTAATTATTCTCAAGAACGTTCATTGACACAAACTGTTTCTTATGAAATCAACGAACAACCGCAACTTGTGATTGGCACTATAGCTCCATTTACATATGTATGTAAGAGTGACCACCAGTTTAATTACTGGTTTTAAAATAAAATTTTATGAAATAAACTGATCATGATGTTCACTATATCTCAGACAACATTTTTGAGACCATTCCTATGTTCTGATTGGCGCTATAGGCGCATATATATGCATAATTTTAAACCAATAAATTGCAAAACAATGGTCACATCGATTATATGAACCTCGACGTTAAACTGAGGGTAATCAAGTTAACCGTGCGTTAAAAATCTATTTTTGATTTATGATTTAGTCTACCTATATGCAACAAGACAATCGAAGATTCTCTTAACTTGGCGAATTCCCTTTGAAAAATAAAATTCGATTTCGGTTTCGTGGTATTTCCGGCAATATCTTGTATATTAGGTGTCGATCGTCTAGTTGGGTAATATATGGGATAATTTCAAATAACTTCGATGAATTCTTCCAAGCACGCTATTTAAATCCGGAAACCTCAATTTGTAGGATCTCTTCTCTGTAAGATTATGTAACTTGTGCTGTATATAATCCAATTCCAATCATAATAGGCATAATATTGGAAAATCTTTAAAATTTTGATTACAATCTGTTACATAACGTTGAGTGACTAACAAATCTCCAATAAGCTTAAAGACCTCGAAAAATCAAATATCGCAAATCTCGATATATGATTAATTCTGTAACATAACGTAACTCCAACGTCTTCTAAATTTAGTAATACATATTGCGAAACTCGATTAGACACAAATAATCCTGATATTCTCACGAAAATTCGAAAATTTCCGAAAATCTCGAATAAAATTAAAATTCAGCTCAATGCAAAGCAATTCAAAAGCCAAAAAAAAATTATCCGTAAAAATAACTTGAAGACGTCTTAATTTTGAAAATAGTGATTGATTAATCCAAATACTATGAAATAGGAGTATCTCACCTTAATTTAATCCAAACTAAATTAGGATGGTATTAAAAATTAATAAAATCCCGAAAATCCCGATATTCCTTTAAGTCGGTACCATGACGCAACTCAACGTCAAAATTCGAGACACTAGAATAATGTTTAATAAGACAATAATCGTTTGTATAAAATCAAACTCTAATTAAAAAAATATGAGTCTATCCCGACTCCTCGGACGACACCTTTCCCACAAAACGTTTTTTAAAGATCATGAGCAGGCAAGGTCCTTAAAAGACGTCACGGCTTTTCTTCTATTTGGAGTTAGTTATGACATTATAGATCTTCCACTATCCCGCCGCCAAATCACAGGTTCACAAATAATTTAAGATTATTTAGAACTGAAACCTGTTGTACAGCAATTAAAGTAGCATTCGCCATTATTCATCTTGGACTTTCAACAATTAGATCCAGTTATATGTACATTCCTAGTGTACTGTTGAAAATCGTTAAGAATTTAAATTACTCTGTTCAGAGAGCATCCACAATGTTCAAAATTTATTTTGAGAAAATTTGTGCCGTTTATCACTGTGGATCATTCGAAAAGATAAAATAATAAAACGCGAACAATACAAAATTAGAATTAACGTTAATTATCTTTTGTCACGGAGTCCCACCTCCTTGTCACATAGTATTTCATATTCTATATCTCTTGGCGCCTTTCTCCTAAATTTACTCTATCATAACGGCATGATTTTACTTTATAGGCATCACATAGTAATTCCGTATTAAGGTTTATATACGACCTTTAGTACTAAGATAATTTATTACTCAGAAACAACACCTTTTAATGCGATTTTATTAAAGCAATTCACAAATAATGTATCGATCATCATGTCGTAGAAATTTCAATCATTAAAATGTCATAAAATGTCAATAAAACGTTACAGAAACGTCAATGTCACAAATTGCAATGTCACAGAAATGAGAACGGTTTGCTATATTTAAAAGCTTACTAGATATATTTTATTTTTATATGTTGACAGCAAGTATTGTATTTTAAGTAAATTTAGAAATTTAAATTCTATATTACACGTTAATCTATTCATTTTGTCTTAAATACCTAAAACAATATTTCTTCGAAAAGTTCGACATTACCTCGGAAAACAGATCAACAAATTTGTATTACCGCTTTTGTTTCTCAGTTTTCTCCTCCATAACAACCTCTTCTATTTTAGACTCAAATGGACCTAAAAGTTAAAACAAACTGCTTATTACTAGAATCTATCTTTGTAGCAAATTTCGATAAAAACTATCAATATTTGTGAGACGACAGTGACGCAAAACAAAAAATATAATAAAAATGTATGACTAGAAGGACGGACGAACGGAAAGACGGACACGACATTTTTCTAATCGATGTTTTGGGGAAAATCTAGAATATTTTTTCGCGATTACAATACTTACCCAATATAAGTTCGTTATAGTGGGGAAAGTAAAAACTGTAAAACCACCAAATCCGAAGAATCTGAAGGTGCGTACATGCTCCAATTCTGGTGAAAAAATGTACACCACGAAGTTAGCAAAATAGTAAAATTTTTAGTTAAAATTGGTTACCCTGGTGAACTTTTTGTTCTAGTTGGAAATAATTCAACTCATACAGCTAACTTCGTGGTGTACATTTTTTCACCAGAAATGTATAGCATGTACGCAGCTTGAACGGCTGGGCCCATATTCTTGAAGTTCACCGAGAACGGTGACTTTAATGCTTGTGACGTATTTCACTAGCAAATCACTGGTGATTTTTTTAGGTAAATTTCATGAATAGCGCCTCTGGGTGTCAGTTATGTTAACATTATACGAGTTTTGAGAATTTTTTCGAACTTACGACTAAATGCTATTATAAAAATAGTATTGAGAGGTAATCACAACGCTCACAAAGGAGCATTTTATTCCCACATTGCAACTTTGTCAGTTCTCAAAATCGTAACTCGAAATAAGAGACGTAATACATACTCGATACCCGGTGTGGTGGATGGATCAGAATAACGGAACTTGCTATGAAATTAAAGTGCATTAGGCTGAAATTTTCTTGTTACATAATTCTAAATATTTTATGAAATTATTTATTTTTAACAAAGCTAAATAAAAAAGTCAGTATAAACTGTCTGCTCAATTGTTACGGCCGCATTATTTAAATAGTTTGCGCAATCCTGATATACATGATATTGAGTTGTATTATTTGGAAATATGTACCATTGGAAGTAATATCACTCATACAAGTAAAGTTCAATGAACTTTGTTTTATTTCGTTTGTTTGCTCATCAACTTGTAGGAAAATATGTTTCCCCTAAAATATGATTAAACATTCAGATACTGTTATCAGTGTAGGTGTATTGGATTATCAAGGGGGAAAGAGAAGTAATTATTTGAGATCGCAATGATCAATTTACAATTTGCAAATATCATATTTGACTTTGATCTAGTATTGTTGAGGCCGTCGTTCTAACTTAATTTACATAAGTAGTAGTAGTAGTAATTTGAAAAGTTGCAGTGTAGAACAAATTAATTATTAATAAATATTTTGAGTGGTTTACCCAAAAAGTTTAAGTCACCAGTTAAGCTTATATTTTTTTCTTCTGTTTTCATTGCGATTACTAAATTATTTGTCATGTGATAGGGTTTTCCGTTGTCAGTTGTAGTTGGATTAGTAGTGAGAAAATAAAACGATTATTCTGGTGATTTCTGTTATATTAGATCGGGTGAATCAATTTAATCCATTTTTTTTATGAACCGCTTCTATAATTAGTGTATTCGTTGAAACTGTTTTCATAGGGCGTCACAAAAGAGAAGGAAACTGTATAGTAAATGTTATGTATATCTGTTGAAATTAAAATACTGTTCCTTGCATATCAAACATACGAATCCAATCATCTGGTGTGAGAAAATTGTCGTATGCCGATAATAATGGTGCTTACTGCAAAAATGATTTGGCTTCAATTCGTTTAATTATGCGGATATACATATAGCATTAGTTAAATTCTTCCGGATGACCTTCAAGTGATAATTTAACCTACAGCCATCTTCAACAGTACTGTGTTTGTGATTAGTTATTATATAAAACTAAAAACTAAAAAAATAAATTATTGTTAAATTAGTGGGATTTAAGTCGAAATTTACACATATTCATTATTTTCGTGTTGTTTATTAAATAAGTTAAATTAGTGCGTATAAGTGAGTCAAAGAGCAAGACAATTGATTTGTGCAACTAATTAATTAATTTTCAGCTGAGCCATTATGTTTTCCCAGGAGCACTCTTCGGATGAGATATGGTAAGCATATTTTTTTATAAATCTTAATCAATATTGCTCTTTTACACATTCTATACCAAATACATTTGAGTTAAAGTAAATACCTACTAAGAAGAAATAAGTTACTAATTTTCATATGATTTTCACTGTTATTTTGAGATGTTTTTCAGTGTAAATATTATATTAAAGCAATTTTATTATGAAGGAATAATAGTGTCTAAAATGAACTAAGTGTATTATTTAAGTGATGGCGTGGAATTGATTCTTCTGACCTATGTGAACGTGTTCATTATTATTTTTTTGTAATGTGCACGTATAATTTGTCCGATCACGTATTCGGGAACAAAAACCCCTCTAGCCGGCAAAGCTATATTGCATGTGTCTAAAGTTAAGTCAGCAGACGCTACTGGTTATTTTGTAGTAATTTAAGGGTCTCTTAATTTTTATTTTTTTTAAACTTAAGTTACTCTAGTCTAGAGCGGTAACTCGACGGCCTAACAAATTTAGGTTTTTCTTGAAAAAACGATCTTACCAATACTTCATTGAATTTCATTCTGATAATCGTTAAAATGAGAAATTCTTAACAATAAGCACATTTATCTAACAAGGAACATAAATAACAGTATGCCGAAAACATGTGCGGTACCATTGATCGTTACAAGGTATACGTGAGATGCCCGAATATAAAGAATTGGATCCCAGGTACCGTGTTAATACCGCAAAGCATGGAAATAGGAACGTTGTGGTTTGGGGGTCATTTTTCTGGCGCGATTCTGGGCCAATATTTACAATTAATGGTCTAATGAACCAAAATATTGTGACGGTGACACCTAGTGTGTAATAGAATAAGTAAAACTAATACCTCAATGTTTTACTGTACTAAATGGAATTTTCCATGATAAAAATTGTTACGTAATGTTTCTATACTAGAAAAATCATGAGCTTTCGAGAAGTTTGGTTTGTGTATATAAAAAGGCGAACAAGATCGAATTGGATTATTCGTATTTGGAACGCGATAGTGTAAACTTGTAAGATTATAAGTAATATTTGGTAAGCGACAGTGTGAAGATTTAAAAGTAATTAAAAAGTGATTTAAAAAGTGTTGTAGTGCGAAATAAAAATTATAAGTGAACAGTAACATTTGAGAATAATTTATATAAAGTGATTTTGTGAATTTTTATTGATAAACTATGTTGTAATAAATTTTGTGAAATTAATAAATTCGTTGGAGATAAATTAAATTGATTTTGTATTATTCACAATCCAGTGATACGAACCTTGAGTGACAAGGCAAAAACGTAACAATATTTATAAATACATCAAAATGACCTTAACTCAATCGACATAACTTATAGTCAGAAGTTGAGCGAGGATTAAAACAGGAAAAGAATTCAGAAGACCTATTCTAAAATATTGTGACAATTTGGAACAAACAGTCGTGGGACGCAAAAATAAACTCCGATTTATACAAAAAAAACAGATATCGATTTTTGGGTTTGTTTCAAACGGTATTGTATTAAAACGGTTAAAGTGTATATAAACAACTGTCAACGGGACCTCTCTGAAAATTGTGTACTGTATAAATTTAAAATTAAATAGGCGAAACTGCATCTAAAACTAATATCTTTGTATAGAGCACGGAAAATTCACGTGCTCTAAGCACGTGCCTAGTTTCCCGAGGCGTTAATTCGACCCTGGTCAGTGAGGGTTTTCGAGAATAATTAACTATAATTCTTAGCTACATTTGTTTTTTGTACGACTAATTTTTATTTACTCTTAATGTTAATTTGTGTAGCTACACGTTCTGTGAAAAACTTCACTCCGGTTTGGGGAAAAGTATGAGCTGTACCAAATTGGTATACGACAGTGTTGTGAAAAGCTAGCTACTTTCTGAAAGATGGCAGTCCGATCGCCAAAATGATTATATTTCGAAACAGTACTTTTTGCGCAGAAACTCTTTTTACGTCAAAACTTACATAAAATGGAATTATTTTTCCCTACATGCAAAAATTCCCAATCACCAGAATACACTTTTGGAAAAAATAATTCCCAACTGCTAAAATACTGTCAAAATAGTTAAATTCCAAATTTCTAGGGATTAGCCAGAATAGGGCCACTGGGCGGTGAATGATTTCTAAAACGTTCCAGCGCATCACGAAAATTCCGACCATATAGGAAATGGAGAAATTTTTTGACACCATAATAATCGACAAGGCTTCCTTATCGAATGAAGCTACACTTTGTCTTCCGGTGGTGGCATCTTACGGATTATCTCAATCTTGTCTTCGTTGGGACGAGGACCACTTCCATCAATACGATATCCCAAGAAATAGGCTGATTCACACCCAATTGACCATTTTTCCTTTGGCGTAATCCTGCTTCGTCAAATCGTTGTAAGATTTCTGATAATCTTTGACGAAGGTCATCTTAAACTAGTCAACTTTCAATGAAATTTTGAAAGATTCCGGGTGCTGTGGAAATTCCAAATTGGACCCCCTTCACCTTATAGGCTCCTTTGTGTGTCGTGATGGTTTGTATTATCGCCGACTCCTCATCAACCTTTAGCTCTTGATAGGCTTGAGCCAAGTCAAGTTTGGCGAAAATATTAACCCTTGGCATCGTGGTGAGCAAGCGGACTGTTGATGGTATCGGATAGGTATGGGGAGTTAGAGCCTTATTAACGGTAGAATTGTAATCGCCACAAATCCGGACGGGTCCATCAGGTTTTAGAACAGGTACAATTGGTGTAGCCCATTCGTTATAGTCTACGCGCTCCAATATCCCCTGTAACATCAACTTCTCCAGCTCTTCCTCGTACATGATAGATTAATAGGCTTGACGGTTGGATCCAATTTTAATGTCACTGGTGGACCACGGAATTCTCCAAGATTATCAAAAAATAGATGCTGAAACTTCTCCGTTACGTCGGTATACTTTGACGATTCGACAGCATGTACTCCTTGAATTGATATTCCCAATGGCGCAAACCACTCACCACCCAATATATTTGCGCGGTTCCCCGATGTAACATATAATGAAAGTTGACCGATATGATGGCCATTGTGTTCAATGTCAACCTCCATTCGACCTAAAATTAAGATCGGATGCCGCTGGAAATCCGTTAAGATCAGATCAGATGGCTAAAAAGCGTTGGTGGCGAGGAGACCGGCTTCACTGAATTGAAACGACCTTTACTAGTTCTAGGTTTTCTCTTTGTTGTTGTTTGTCGTTTGTCTGGATTAGATCGACATAACTTTTTAATGTAACCGGCGATACCACAAAACGAGCAAATGGTTGATCGAAATCTGCAGGTAGATCTCGAATAATTTTCTCCACAACTCTTACAATGGAGGGAAGTACCATGTTGTTTATTTACCGATGGTCGATTGTTGATAACGGTCGGCTGGCGCGGCTTTTGAATGAACTTGATATGCGTATGTGTATCGGCAATGGCTTTGTGGTCCGTCCTTGCCGTTTCTGCAGCAACGGTTCTTTCAATAACGGTCTCCAATAAAAGAGTTTTTTCAGCCAAAAACTGTTGTTGGAAATTTGAGTTCCGTATACCACAAACAATTTTATCGCGAAGCATGCGGTCCAGGCTACCGGTCGGGAAATTGTAATCCCTTGCTAAACGATGTAACTCGGCAATGAGATCGGCTGCTTTCTCCTCTGCATTTGGTCCCGTTTAAAAAATTTAAATGAAGCGGTGATTTCCGACGGGCGTGGGGAAAAAAGATCAATTAGTTTGGAAACTATATTTTTGAAAGCTAGATCACTTACCTTGCTTGGAGCTATCAACGATTCTAACAGCTCAAATGCTCCACCACCGCATAGCGTCAGGAAAATTGCCCGTTTTTTATCGTCGTCCTTAATGCTGTTTGCTGCGAAATATAACTCAAATCGACGACAATATGTCCCCCAACAACGTGTTGTCTTCATCTTCAACGGTTCCATTATCCTAATTACAGATGATGTCATTTTTACTGTAACACAAACCTTTTTATATGTATAAAATTTATTTTAATTACTACGCAATGTTTATCCTAGTCGCCAATATTAGATAATTAGGTGAATAATACAAACATAAGTTATTTATTATTTAATATACATACTTTATTTAAAGTTATTTTTCGACTAACTGATGACAATTGTAATATTACAAATACGGATTGTTGTTTTATGTGTTATTAGTAGCGAGTATTAATACCGTTGATGTACAGTGGTGTAGTACATTACAGTTCTTCACATAAATGATGCACAGAATTTTTTTGTTGTGACCTCCCGCGCTCTAGACGCCCTGCTGATGTCACTACTAATGAAATTGTGAGCAAAATCCATGATATCGTATTGGCCTATCGCCGAGTGAAGCTTAATTTACTTCACTCTAAAATCTAAGTTAGATTAGAGTTATTAAAAAAATGTTAATTTTGGAACTGAATCTGGTGAGGTGGGACGAAGATGTTGAAGCAGAAGAATGATATTGATAACAATTATAATTAATCAACGAAATTCTAAATTATATAAAAGATGATAATCGGCTTTCCATCCAGGTTTCAAAAAATGCTCAATAAATTTATGGCCATCCATCGTCTGTATCCGTCTCTGTGTACTTGCTTTTTCTATTTATAATTAATGAAATATGTAACTTTCAATTTTTTATATCTAAAACGATAAAGATAAGATAATTATATCAATTGTAAAATATGTAAAAAGAAAATTATGTGAGAATTTCCATATTTTCTTTAAAATAAAATTTGTAATTAATTGCTATTGTTGTTAAAATGGTTTAGTTGTTGTTTTAATATATTTTCTACATGTTTGAATTTATAAAGATCGATTTATCATATGGAATTGTTACAGCATAAAATATATGTAACATATGCGATAACATTTTATATATGTACATTGTACTGTACATAAATAAAGTAAACTAAAAAAAAAAACAACGGTGCTCGAGAAAAATCGTGACTCCTTCTTATTTTCCTCGAAAAACCAAACAAAACCGACACATTAAAAACTCAAAAAACAAACCTAAAGCATTTCATTTTCTTAAAACATTCGATTAACACTTTCACCTGGCTCGATTTTGTTTTCTTGTTTTGGTTGTAACTCGCTGTAGCGGCTTGTCTGCATCAATTTACATAATTTACATAAATACTCGCGTGATGTTTTTATTTAAATTTACGATCGGTTCGATGTGTAAGCATTTTTGTATTGCAGTTTGCAGAGCACACGTTCATCGCGAAATTGTTTTTTTTTTTTTTCGGGGGAACTTTAATACAAAATCTCCCTTTATAATCTAATTACGAAATTTTACACCTTTAGTGTACACCCATTATAATTGTCGTGTGAAAGTCGTATTCTATTAAATAAATTTAAATTTGTCTATTTGAATTATGTATTTCGAAAGAGAGACCAAAATTCTAATCGATTGAATAAATTTATTTTATTTTAATTTAATTTTAAAGTTAAAATTTATTTTTGTTTATTCGATTGAACTTTTATCGTAAAAGGTTATCTATCGGAACGTGAAAGTCGTTATGAATTTGTTTTATGATTTAATCGATTTTTTTGGGTTGCTAAATTACTATTGTCGAATTTGAAGGATTTTATTTAGTATATGGTAGAAAAATACTGTAATTAAATAATAGTTAAGGATACGTTATGCTTTTAAATATTATTTCCGACTGTATAAATGATAACAATTGTGTCTATAAATTTGATATTCAATTTAATTGTAATTAACAATTAACATTGACAATGAAAGTGTATGAAATAGAAAATAATTTACAATAATAGAACAATTAGTGTAAACTCAATATTTAAAAAGCCATTGAACATTTTAAAGGTTATAAATCAACAATATACCGTATAAACGAACAAGTATTTAGTAAATGTAAATTGTTACCAATTATTTATGCTTTTTGGTGCATTCTTTTACTCTTTCAGTTAGGTGAGGTTCATTCTGAAGGATTTATTATTGCGAATGAATGATGTATGTATTATATATGGCACTACAAAGTTAGTTCCGTACGGCTAATTACAAAACAGGGCTGATATTAAAATTTGTGAAATGACTTAAAATTAACGTCCACGGGATTGATCCTATTAGGCTCTGATAGAACAGTGTAGCAATGTTTTAGCTATTACGCTTATTTTGATTAAATCCAATCGAACTGTTTTTTACTCTACATCCGATCACTCATCACTGGAATATTAAAATCCGTGCACTGTTCGTTCGAATTGGCCGCTCCACCCTACCTATTTTAATTCCTAACCACGGCTTGATAAATATTCTATAATATTAACGGAGTCGCCCCTTTTGTGTTAACATGTTGTCCATTTAAAATAACCGTACTGATGACAGTCTGCAAGTTTTTTTTAAATGTTGACAATGGCTTTATTCGTGAATTTTTTTCTACATGAGAAACTCACAAGATGTAATCAAATCTTAAGCTAAAATTATTACATATTCTAAGTCTTAACCAATGTTACTACTTATTGTTAGTGCTCACAATTTAATTAATCTAAATTATACTTATATGTGTATATCGAATTAAATTTACAGGTTCACAGGTTCAGCAGTTCGAGTCGATCTGTTCTTCTTAGTCGCCTAATCCCATAAAGTCGTGATGTATATTACGGTTTTAATCATCAGCCAATACATTTTGAAAAATGTAATTTTTATTTGATTGCGCTTTGTTTCAATATAATTTTTCCACGTTAACCTTCTATCCAGATGGAAACCTAAGTATTTTACCTTCGTTTGTTGCGGAATATTTTTTTATCGTTTAATTTCACTGGTGGGCAGGTGCGTTTGTTCAGTGTAAATGTGACGTGAGGTAATTTGTTTTCATTCACTTTTATTCGCCATGCCTTTAGCCAGTCCGCAACTTTGTTAAAATGATTCTGTAATTCTGCCGTGTCTTCGGCAAATGTTGATATTAGTACTTGGTTGGTTACAGGTATATCAGCTGTGTACAACAAGCATAATATTGGTCCTAGAACGCTGTCTTGCGCTGTTTTGTTTGACCATGTATTGCCTTTGAAGAAGATAGTTTCCCAAAACTGAGTGAAATTTCTTCGGTAGAAGCTCTTTAATTTTGTAAATTAGTCCATCGTGCCAAACTATATCAAAAGCTTTATCAATATTTCTTTTCCTCGAAGATGATTTTGATTGCATTTACAATTATGTGTACTTGCTCTATAGTACCATGTTGGTTTCGGAACCCAAATTGATGGGCTGGAATAATGCGCCATTCTTCTAATATTGGTTTCAATTTCGTTAGTAACATTTTTCAAATAGCTTTGAGATTATAGGCACCATGCTTATTGGACGATAAGATGACATTTTTGTCACCGGGCTTGATCACACGGTGCGGACCAGTGTACGGAGGTTGTAATGATTTACGAACTGCATCCGTGCGTAAGAACACGTGAGCGCAAGTTTTAAGCTCTTGACTCACGAATGTTTTTTCGGCGCAATGTCGAGATGCGGGTGTTGGTTTGGAACCGTATTTGAGTTATCCAGGAATTGTCCAGGTCCTGGTCTCGATTATTGTATAGTCAATGCTTTCATTTGCAACAACGTTGTTAACGCCGGAGATGTGTTGGATATCGGTTGTGAATTGGCCGAAGAAGTCCAGGTGCCGAAATTGACGCGGAGATGCTTTTTCCGGATTCTTATAAAATGCGTAGACTAGGGGTTTGTGGTCGGTGAACAGAGTGAACCTACGACCTTCGAGGAGATGCCGAAAGTGCTTAATGCTAGAGTAGGCTGCAAGCAGCTCTCTATCATAAGAGCTGTAACGCTGTTGCGTTTCGCTAAGACATACAGAGAAGAAACTGAGCGGTTGCCATGTATTCGAGACAAACTGCTGTATCACAGAGAAAAAAAAACTAAAGGGACTTCCGTCTTACTGTATTTTGTGAGATTTCCATTTATTTATATAACATTAAAATGATATCCACTTAATATTTAATCAGATTTCCTATCAACTCGACAGGAATTTACAGATTAAAAATTAAAAAGATTCCCACCTTAAAATATAAAGTATTTCCTATAATAATATTATAAAAAATAATGTGTAAATTCTCCTTATTCGCTGATCGTATCGTATATCGTGTTTCATCGTGTTACTTTTTGCTTTTTTTATTGTCATATGTCATTCTTTTCAACTAAAATAACGCCATGTTTAGTTTGTCATGTACAGTGTAGTGTGTTAAGTGCTGTGAAAAAAATACTGTGTTTGATAATTGTAATTAAAAATTAAATTAAACGTACATATTTGTACGTATTTGTACAGTTTACTTTGTGGCGTTACGTAATGGAAGAACAACAAGAAAATAATGATACGCCAATCATGGTTTTCTATATAAAACCGCTTGAATTTAATCAATCCGAAACAGACGAGGTCCCAAAAGTATTGCAATCGTGGGACCTTGCTCAGCCAACGTGTGATATTATACTAGCAGGTGGTATATTGACAATCCAGCACTTAGAATGCTTAGAACTGGACGGCGTGAATGAAATTTTCGCTGATATTGGTAAAATATTCATTGGGGAAAAGGCGTTATTTTTAAATAGAATAAAACAATGGCGGCAATCTAAAGTAAGTTGGAATGAACAATTATGGTATTTATTAATTATTGATCATTTTTGTGAATTTTTTTCGTTATTTGTTTGTTTCGTCCAAATAAATTCAGAATATTCCAATGGAATGCGACAAAGAAACAGAAAGCGTTTCCAACATCAGTAAAATATTGAATTGATTGGAAACTATTTCCAGTGAAATTTCGAATATTAGCCGACCATCGAGCTCTGCAAGTTGTTCGAACGATTTTAAAGACCAAAGCAGTATTGAATTACAAAAGTAACCGTTAAAGGACTTATTAGAGAGCTGTGACAAGGGAAAGCTAATTCTGTCGTTTTATGCAAAACACGATATACTCGATTCGAAAAATCAACGAAATTTATGTCACATAATCACTAATTTCTACAAAACGAAACAATTAAGAATGAGTTACTCGGACATGAGTAATTGGGCAAAACGAATAGAACATTTATTTCCCAACGAAAAATCTGTAAGTATTCAATGTTTTCCATAAATATTCTTAACAGTTTACAATTTTAATGTAAAAACATTTTATAATATAAAATGTTTATTAATCTATAGACCACCTACTATATGGCACGCAAGGCAGGTAAAAAAAATCCAACAGGCAAGCTCCATTCTCGTTGGGCTAATATTCACGAAAAGGTCAACGCACAAAACGAAGACGAAGTAGATCAGATAGAAATACTAGAAAAAGAAGAAAATGGTTTGTTCTTTTCAATTACAATTGAAAATTAAATTATAATAATGATACGATCTACTTTTAGATGAATTGCTGGAACTAAAGTGTTGGTTATCGAATAATTGTTCACCATGGACAGAAGTGTGTGAAAAATGGGAAATGACGGCAACAATTCGGATTCCAGTGTTTCAACACTCGGCGCAGCCTATTCAGGAACTTCTAAGAGATTGGCCACGATTTGATGATCCTGATGGTGAGGTCACAATATCTATGTTTAAAAATTTAATTTTATATATTTGTATAATATTTTACTTTTATAGATTGATATTGATTTTAAGATTCAATACCCCAATAAACAAAATTTGCTGCTTAATGGTTACGACACATTTTGCAAGAAAATTTTACCAATATTCGAGTCGGAAATTAAAGATAAACAATCGAAGCAACTTCTAAAACCTTTAAAAGAGCAAACATTGGATACAAGTAACTATTACAAATTTTTATTAATTGCGTCATAGCAATGTAGTGTTTTGGTGCCGAATCGTATATCAAAAACCTATAAACCAACCATTTTGGATTCCCAGGCGGATTTTGTCATTCACATTTCTACAATTAATGATTTACAACCAAAATTGGAATTGTTAAAAGAAAAATGTCGCAAAAACAACGAAAATATTCAACCGAAGATCATAGTCGTAGGTACTACCTTAGAAAATATAAAGGAATTCTACGTTTTTTTTGACAGCAATATAAAGTTTGCACATTTGTAAAATGTGTCGACATCATTATAAAATTAGTTTACGTTTATAGATTAAAATACTCACACATATCTAAATTAATTTGGTTGTTTTTCGAAGATTTTTGTTTTTGGTCTTTTTTTTCTGAGGTCACCAATTTAATCAATAAACTAAACCACGTTAAGTTAAATTATTATGACACGACTAAATTGTTTTAGGTGTGAGTATTTTAGTTTAATTACAGCCGATCTTATCAAACATTTCAAAATTTTTCACAATCTGCCTGCCATATATAAATTTAAATGTAGACAAGAAAATTGCAATCAAAAATTTCATAATATTTATGCGTTTAAAAAGTATATTTTAAAGCACGAGCAAGACTACACCAAAAATGTACAATCTGCAATTTTTCAAACAAATAAATCTGAATCAAGAATGGCTGAATATTCTGCAATAAATTAAGAAAAACCTATCGAATTAGATATAAACAATATATAATCTAAATTTGCCTCTCCTAAACTGGAAAAATTAGTGGTACAATTTATACTAAAATTACATGCAAATCCTTTACTCTCTAGGAAAGTGATTTCAGACATACATACAAGTTGGTATTACTGAACTTGTAACAAAACCAATATCTGTCTCAATTTCTAATTTTTTGGATAATCATAGTACTAATATACCGGAAACTGAAATTAAAGAATTTATTGAAAGTATATCAAATCCCTTTAAGGAAATTAGTACAGATTATAAGCTATTAAAATATCTCGAGAACTTGGGAGTGTACAAGCCCACCTTTAAAAATAATTATCCAAAAAGAACTTTCTAATATAATTATTAGGAGCGCTCCAACGTTTGCTGAAAATAAAATAGAAATTTGCATGTTAGATTTAAAATTTCAGATCAAAACTTTTCTTGAAAATTCAAATATTTTAGATAAAATATTGGCAAACTTAATTTTTTTGAAAACGAATACTAAAATATCTAATTTCATCAATGGAAAATTTTGGGCTGAGATGAAATTTCCACCTGACAAAGTTGTATTGCCAATATTTTTTTATCTAGATGACTTTGAAATTAACGATCCATTAGGATCAGAGTCTGGAGTAAATTCAGTATGCGGTATTTATTAAAATTTTCCTGTAATACCAACTCATCAATTATCAAAAATTAACAATATATTTGTAGCAGGATTCATAATGAGTCGTGATATTAAAGAATATGGGATGACCAAATATTTAAGACGATTAGTCCAACAAATAAATGAATTGCAGTCTGATGGCTTAGAAGTAAATACGAACAAAGGATCGTATACAATATATCTGTGGTGAAAAGGTAAAGTATCTTATCTCGAGATAAGACATTTTTGAGATTTTAACAAAATCATATTCTATTAAAAATTAGCTATTTTTACAGCTAATCGGTTTGCCGGTAGCTATTATAAAATTCGAGTTATTACTATGTCCAAATAACTTATTTGAAAAAAAAACTATAAAATCAAAAGGAAAAACATCTTATTTAAAAATTAAAATAAAGTTATCAAAAAATTCGGAAGCAAAACATTTTAGTTACATATAGGTCAACAAAAAAATTTTAGTAAAACACCTTGTTTCTACATAATTTCCAGTGTTTCAAAAAAAATATATATTTAAAACAACTTATCTACAAACAAGGGATTTTCCCATTTATTTTTGTTAAAATTATATGCTTATTCAATATCTTATGTCCTATTAAGATTTATGGGAATATGCATAAAAATTTGGTAAAATAGCTTAAGTGAAATAAGATAAGTTATTTTAACAAAATTGTAAACGTAAAATAACCTGTTTGCATTTTTCTTAATTTTCTTAATTACTCTAATAAAATTTAAAGTAACTAATACTTAAAAAAAAAATGCATTGTATCATCTTACGAAAACCCTGGAAAAACTAGCTTATAAAGTAATATATTTTTTCACAGATTTATTTTAACCGTTTTTTTGCTCTCCTGAAAATTGTATAAAATCGAGATAAGATACTTTACCTTTTCACCACAGATATTTTCAAGTAGCACAAATACTCGGTGATAATTTGGCATTAAACGCTGTCTTAGGTTACGCTAAACTCTTTAGCGCAAATCATTTTTGTAGGATCTGCATTAGGAATAAAACCCAAACCCAAGTTGATTGTGTAGAGATAACTGAGGCACTTAGAAATATACACAATTATAACAATGATATTTCAATGATAGGAAGCAACGAATCTACTGTAAAAGAATTTTCTGTAATAAATGAAATCAATAATTTTCACGTTACTAAAAATATTGCATGTGATATCATGCACAATATTTATATTGGTGTCTGCAAATACGACTTGGCTAAAATCCTAAATTATTTCCTTCCTCCCACTTAACTATAGAAAACAAATGTTTAATTATGGTAAAACAGAAATTTCAAATAATAGTCCTCCTATTGAAAAAAACCATATTCGTGATGCTTCATTTAAAATGAATGCATCACAAATGAAAATTTTTGTTCATTTATTACCCCTCATAGTTGGCGACTTAATGTAGTTTAAATGATCCAGTATATAAATTTTTAATATTGTTAATTCAAATAATCGATATGCTACTTTTACCAGTATTTACGCAAGAACATTTGGATAAATTATCCTCACTCATTGAAAATCATCACAGGCTTTATCAAAGTTTGTTTAATGACACGCTTAAACCAAAATTTCACTTGATGCTTCACTATCCTACCATTATAAAACAATTAGGCCCGCTAAAATATTTGTGGGGCTTTATATATGTATGAAGCCCAGCATCATTTGTCAAAATTGTATGAGCATAATATTACTTCAAGGAAGAAATATTCCATTAACATTGTTATTCCAGCAAATACTGTGCTTAGGTTGTAAGGCTAAGCGTTTGCTTGATTAACGAATTTGTCTAATTAAATTACCGCTGGTGGGGTTTAATTAAACGGAGAATTAGAAACTACACGTTTGGTGATTAAGTTTATTCTAGTTTATTATTAATTAATTTCGAGTTTATATACAAATTCATAAAATGCTTAATAATTAGTTTTTATAATGTTGTTTATATGCTATAATATATGATATTCATGTAATTAGAATCATTTGAATACAGATGTTGTTGTTGTACTCGACAGGAAGTAATATTATATGCATACGGATAGGAAGTAATATTATATGCATACGAAGAAAAGTAAATTTGTGACACATCTTAATTTACTTGAATTGTAAACTAAGCAAAATGTTATAATCTTTAATGTATATTTAAAGAAAATACGTAATTCCATGTTCACAGATGAAGTGAACATACTCCCGGGCTACATTAAGCCTTTTATCTGGTTGTTTGTAATGCGGATCCTCTGTATGTGTCGCGCATAATTCTTTAGATGCCCGCTATGTATTTTACAGAATATGGCGCTGCTACAAGTTGTTGGTATTAAACATGAGGGAGTGGTTCCAGAGGTTGAGCCGGGTGTTGATGTGCTAGCAAATTCATTCTTCTGAATATACAGCAAGCGATGATAAAGAGAGCCGCTGGTATTACTAGATAAATTGCTGCATAGTGATGGTAATCGTGTATGTTAACCTTTGCTTCTGATGTCATTAGTGACCTCTTTTGGTCTTGAATGACGGCCTCAATTGCCTCGATTCCTGGAAATTTCGAAGTTGATGTATGGTTTATGATGTCTGTAACATTTATCATCTCGCTCAGGTTGAATGACGGCAAAAAGGAAAATTTGTACTTGCTGCTGAATGTTTTGTATCCTGACACTGTAAATGTATCACCTTTGAGGATGCAGTTTGCATGCAGCTCCAGGATTCCCTCACCATGAATGGATGTGGTTGTGGTTTCAAATGTGCCATCAATTTCATGTTCGCAAATTACATTGCAAGTTGTTCTTGAGCTAGTTACAAAGATCCATGCGTTGTATCTGTGTAGAGGAATCCAAATAGTGGTGATTGCTCTTTGAAGTATCTGGCAGCTTGTTGGTATTTCGCCATCCTGTTTGAGTAACTGCATTTCACATATGCTTTCATTGGAGCTGTAGTCATACAGCGGCTGACGTGTGTTGCAGAGATATTCTCCATTTAGATGAGTGCAAGCGTTGAATTCATGAGTAGAGAGTGGCATGTATTTATCCTGATGACTTGTTACCATCAAATAACTTGAGGACGGCTGAATATACACATACTTTCTTTGATGTAGCGTGGGCACCGGTATTATGTTATATAAGGTGTATCGGGTTCTCTGTACCAACGGGATTTTAACCTCGAAGATTATGATTTCCTGAATTTTTATGGTTTTGACCGTGGTGATTTTATATATATGAGCTATATCTCTATTACGAAATGGTATGTCTTGGCTTGGTTTGAGATTATCGACTATCTGTCTGGTTTGCTCCTGAAGTTGGTGTGGTGTTAATATGAGTGGACTAAGTTTGCCTTGGTGTACTTCCGTTATGGTATCGATTACTGCTGATTGGAAATGTGCGGAGTTTCATCATTTCCAACATTGTGTGAAGAGCAATGTCAGTGAATTCTTCATGAAATATGAGGTCTGTTATTATTTGTTTAAGAGCTTCGAATCTTTGATTTGTTTCTTCGTGGTCGCGCTTGATGATGTTCACTGTCGTTTCTATTATAGATATCTGTTGCTGTAAAAGTTTCTGGTGATGTTGTTGGTTTAGATTAAGCTTTGCTATGCTTTCTTTGTAGGAATTTCCGGCACGTTGATCAAGTACGCCAAATAGCTTATTGGCGATGGTACCAACGAAGTCAAACGGTGATCTTTTTTGACGGGCTCTTTCATTTCTTCCCAACATATTCAGTATTTCGTTTTGCTCTTCTAAGTCGATGTAGAGGTTCCGCATTTGGGATGAAATTAATCCACAGTGTATCATATGTGTATATGTAGACTTGGAGTGTGTTGTATTTTTGCATAATTCATTTAGCTGCCGAGTGGATTTTTCCAAATGGTTGAGCTCGGTCCAATATACTGTTAGATTGAAGTATGTTATTAGTTTCCATTCTCCATTGATTAAACTGCTTTGACCAATTTTGTCAAAGTAGATGCCCGGATGAGACGAGAACTTGGATATGTTGTAACTGGATGTTGTTTCTGATTCCTAATATACAGAATATTGACAGCGTGTACAGCAAGAGATTTGATTTTGTGCTTGCTCTGGTTACTCGTCTCTGTGGTGGGTTTTGTGTTTCCTTCTGGTTTGAAACATCTGTGACCATACCGTGTTGATCTGTTGCTTGTGGCTCGTCTACTGGTAGAACGGATACTTTGGTAATTGCTCTTTTATAGAGAGCATTTCCCGGGCCACGTATTGAAACTACGCGAACCAATCCGTCTGGTCCCGGGTGTGTTTCAACAATTCTACCTCTTACCCATTTTGTGGGAGGTAGATTGTCTTCAATTAAGAGCACAAGATTGCCCACTTGTATTTGTGGCCTTGATTGTAGCCATTTTGGTCGTTGTTGTAGTCTTCGCAAATATTCGTTACTCCATTTTTTCCAAAAATCTTGTTTCAGTTTTTGTAGCATCTGCCATCTTGACAAGCGATGTATGTTTGAATCTGCTAGATTTTCTTCTGGCACTGCAGTTAGTGATGAGCCGATTGAAAAATGGCCAGGTGTTAGAACTTCAAGGTCTGCTATATCACTGGACATTGGACATATTGGCCTTGAATTTATAATGGCCCTATTTGATTTAACAGTGTTGTTAATTCTTCATAGGTGAGCGTTGCATTTCCCATGATCTTTTTTAGGTGGGTCTTCATTGATTTGACACCAGCTTCCCATAGCCCACCAAAATGGGATGATGCAGGTGGTTCAAAATGCCAAGTTATTCCCTCTGTTGCTAATTGTTGAGCGACAATATCGCTGAAGTTAGCTGTTTCTTGTATCCTTTTTAGCTGATTATTAGCTCCAACAAAATTCGTACCGTTGTCACTATATATGTGAGTACATAATCCACGCCTGGATGTGAACCTTTCAAGGGCCGCAATAAATGCTTCTGTGGTGAGATCCGTTACTGTTTCTACATGTATTGCTTTGGTTGATAAGCAAATGAAGATTGCAATGTATGCCTTGTAAGTTTTACCTCCTCTGCCTTTGGTTGTTTTTATTTGCACGGGACCTGCATAATCCACTCCGGTATGCGTAAATGGTCTTGTTGGCTGAACTCGTGCGTATGGTAGGTTTCCCATCAACTGGTTACTTCCTGGCTTGATTTTGAATCTGTGGCATACAATGCATTTTGAAATTACTGATTTAGTTGTCGTTCTGCCTCTTATAATCCAATACTTTTTCCGGATGAAGGAGAGGGTGAGTTCGATCCCACCATGCATCATTTTCAAATGTGCATGATTGATTAAGCTTTTACTCAATTGGTGGTGGGCAGGAAGAATGGCTGGATGTTTCTCTTCGTAGCTTAAAAATGATTTTTGCAGCCTGCCCCCTACTCGTAGAATTCCCTCTGGATCCAGAAATGGATTTAATGACAATAACTTGCTTTTCTTATCTATTGGATTGTTTTTCATTAGCTGAGTTATTTCCGCGTTGTAATAATTTCGTTGTGTATGCTTCACGATAATCATCTCAGCCTCATTTAGATCATATTTGTTGACCTTGATTTTTCTACACCTTTTTATAAAATTTATTACAGTTCTAACAATCCGTTCTAGTTTAGTGAAATTGGATATTTTATTTATTAAGTGAACTATCCTGTCATCATCCTCTGTGATGGTAGTGAAGTTGATATTTTTTAGTTCTGTTGGTTGTTGTTTTTCTGGTTCAAGACAGTTTTGTATGTTTGGCGGGTATTCGTGCTTGATTTTGAGCCAATGTATAGTGACCACCAGAGCTTATGATTTATCAGTTCATCAACCGTTATTCCGCGGCTCGCGCAATCAGCTGGGTTGTCGCCTGATTTGATGTGGCGCCATTGATGTGGTTCGGTAAAATTCCTAATCTCCGATACTCTGTTGGCAACATAAGTTTTATATTTCTGAATATCTCCTTGTATCCATGACAGCACTATGGTTGAATCGGTCCATGCGATAGTTGTTGCTTGCTGTATTTCTAATGCTTGTTTTACTTCATTAAGAAGTTTAGCCAATAAGAGAGTGCCATTTAGTTCCAGCCTTGGTAATGTTACTTTTGATTTCGTGGGCGCGACTCTTGTTTTGGCTGCTATAAGGTTGATGCTCACTTCACTTTCTTTATTGATTACTTTTAGGTAGACGCAGGCGGCATAGGCTTGTTCTGAAGCATCGCTGAAGCCATGAACCTCAATCTGTGATTCAGGTGTGTAATTTATCCATCTTGGAACTTTTATGTCACTGAGAAGCTGTAGTTTGTCTTTAAAGTTTAACCATTGTTGACCTATGGCTTCAGGAACCGGTTCATCCCATGTGAGACCCATGAGCCACATTTTTTGTAACATTATCTTTGGTGTTATTATTACTGGTGCTAGCCATCCTAATGGATCAAATAGCTTAGCAGTCGTGGAGAGAATAATTCGCTTCGTCAACTTGCCACTTGGAATTGGTACGTTTATATTAAACTCAAATACATCCGCTTTAGGTTTCCAAAAAAGACCAAGGGCTTTTATGCTTTGATCGATTTCAATTTTATGTGATTCTGTTAGTTCTCTGTCGGCTACGTTGATTAAGAGCTGTGTTTGGTTGCTTGCCCATTTTTTAAATTAAAGCCTCCTTTTTGAAGTAGTTCCGTTAGTTGGATTTGAATGGCTGATGCTTCTTTGATTGTGTCGCAGCCTGTCATGAGATCATCGACGTAGAAATCTTTTTGTAACACCTTGCATGCCGTAGGAAAGTTCTTTCTTTCGTCTTCTGCGAGCTGGTTTAAAGTTTTTACTGCAAGATAAGTGGCAGCTGCTGTTCCGTATGTTACTGTGTTAAGTTGGTACTCTTGAATCTTTTCTGAAGACGAGTTTCGCCACAGAATTCGTTGAAAGTTTCTATCTTCCTTGTTTATCCAAATCTGCCGAAACATTTTCTCTATGTCGGCCGTGAAGACATATTTGTGCTTTCGCCATCTCATTACGATATGCCACAGGTCTTGTTGTATTTTGGGACCAACATGCATTACATCATTTAATGACCGGCCGTTGGTTGTTTTGGCGGACGCGTAAAAAACTACTCTTAACTTTGTTGTCGTACTTGATGGCTTGAGGATCGCATGATGGGGCATGTAATATTTTCCTTCGTTCAACTCTGTTGGTTGAATTTTCTTCATATGTCCGAGATATTCATATTTTTGTATGAATTCTTTGTATTGTGTGGCTAATTCGTTGTTCTTCATGAGTTGCCTTTCTAGTTGGAGAAATCTTGCTGTTGCCATCCTTTTGGAATCTCCTAGGTCTGCCTCTTGTTGGAACGGAATTTTAAGAGTGTATCTACCGTCTGATTCTCTTTTGTGGGAGTTTCGAAAATGTTGTTCACATTCTTCTTCATCGGTAGTATGTTTTCTCGGCGGATGTAGTTCCTCTATTTCCCAAAATTTCTTGAGGGTTTTCTCAATTTCATCAGTTGTATTTTCCTTTGTTGTGATTGCTACGGTTTTGGTTAACGGCTCGTCTATTGAGTGTGAATTGTTAGATCTTCCTAATATTATCCACCCAAACCTTGTACGTTGAGCAATTGGTTGTTGATTGTTTATTTTTATTATATCCGGTAATACTATATCGGCATAGTAATCTGCACCAATAAGTAAGTCTATCGGTGCTGACGTGTGGAAGTTAGGATCGGCCAACTGAGGTAGATTTTTCCAAGTCTGGCTTGTTATTGTTCTCCGTGGTTGATTGTCTGTAATTTTATTCACTACGTAAGCTTCTATTTCCAGGTTATACCTCGATTGAAATTGATGCATAATTGATAGTTTAGCAGCCTTTTTGATTATTTCTTTGTTGTTTGCGCAAATGCCAGTGACGTGCAATTCTGTGCTACACGTTTTTGTTTGTAGTCTGTTTACTGCGTTTGAAGTGATGAACGTGGCTTGTGAGCAAGGATCTATAATGGCACGTAAATGACAGTCTTGCCTATTCTTAGTTGTTGCCCTTACTAGTGCGGTTGGTAAGAGAATGTATGCGTCATTTGTACTAGCGTGTAATGTAGTATTATTGTTGTTTGCTGATCCGGGTTTGGTTGTTATTGATCCAATCATCTTATTGTGTAGTAGCTGGTGATGTCGTCCTTTGCATTGTTGACATGATGTATTAGCCTTACATTCGGCTAACGCGTGGTCGCTTTTAAGACACCTTCTACATAGTTGCAATAATGATACCAGCTGATTTTTGTCAAGAATGTTCATTGCTTTAAATTTAGAACAATCTGCAAGATGATGGCTTTGGTTGCAGACAACGCAGGCTTTGCTGGACTCGTTGTCAATAGAGATGTTTTTGTAGTAGTTGCTGGTTTACGAAAGCTTGAAGATTTTTCTCGATAAACTGCTTCTAATGACGTAAAACGCGATTCAAGGAACTTCATGAAATTTTCAAGAGTTTGAATTTCTCTTGGATTCTCTAGTGACATCTCGTATGCTCTCAGGGATTCGTGATCCAGTTTTTTGGCCAATACGTATATCACTATTTGATCCCAAGAATCAGTGTTGATTCCTAGGTGCTTGATTGCATGTAAACATTCTCTGGTCGTGTCGTATAATCCTCTTATGGCCGGTGCGAATTCGGTATTTATTCTTGGTTGTGCCATCAAGGTATGAATGTATTTATTTACGTTCATCCTGCGATTATCGTATCTTGTTTTGATTATGTCCCATGCGGGTTCATAGTTTTCTCCCACGGATTGTAGGTGATTTATCAGCCTGGCTGCTTGACCTCCAATGTAGGTCTTTAGATAATTAATCTTGTGTGTGTTGTTAAGTGCTTGATTGTTGTGCACTAGTTGTTCAAAGACATCATGAAATGCCATCCATTTCATGTATTCTCCATTAAAGTGGGGTATTTGTATTTCGGGAAGCTTAATTTCTGCCGGTCGATTACTGCCGGCTTTATATTGTTTGTTCTTCATGATCACCTCTACTACTATTTCGTCATACGCTTTTCGTATTGTGTCGTAGTATTCATCTATGAAGTATTTTGTTGTTGTTTCATCATCCTCAGTCGCCTCCAGGCATATGTTGTCGTGAAGATCTGATACTTGATTCATCATTCTCTCCATGTGAGTTAGTGATAAATTCAATGATGCTTCAGCTTCTCCTTGTTCCAATTTATTTTTTGTGGACCTTATCTCTTTGTATAAGCTCCTCATTTTGATGTCTTGTTGTTTTAATTGTTGTTTGAATTTTGGCGATTGTCTGAATTCAAGGTTTGACTCAATTTTTGGCGTCTCGTGTAATGGACTATGCCTGAATTCGCTTGTTGATATCTCTGGGTCAGTGTTGTTGATCTCTATAGCTGGGGTGATGCTGAGTTCTTTGAAATTGATTGCTGCATCTGCTGTTGTAAGTGGTGTGGATGGCAGCCCCGGATCGTTTAGGCGTTGTCGCATTTCTTCCATAATTTTTTGGTAATTATCTGCCACATTTTGCCTATCCTTGTAGTACTGATCTGTTGACTTCAGTGGTGGTTGGAGTTCTCTGATTAAATTGTCGTCATCGATGTACTCTTTGTATATCTTCTTCAAAGCTGCTATTTTTTTCTCCAGATATGTCTTCGTTTTTCGTATTGCTCCATCTTTATTATAGTTTGTGATGAGCTGCTCTATTTCTTTTGTCTTTTGCTTTTGTTTCTGCAATAGCTGTTCCATGCCTATAGTTGTAATTGACTAAGTTGCGGCTAGTTAGTGGAACAGCGGGTGTCTGCTTCACGGTGCAGTTGTTTGGATATCCGCCGGTTGTTGATTGACGTATTTGATAGATATCTCGCCGGTTGTTGATTGACGTATTTGATAAATATCCCGTCGGTTGTTGATTGACGTATTTGATAGATATCCCGTCGGTTGTTGATTGACGTATTTGGTTGTTGCCAGTTTTAATGGCTCGAAGGACCAATGTTATTCCAGCAAATACTGTGCTTAGGTTGTAAGGCTAAGCGTTTGCTTGATTAACGAATTTGTCTAATTAAATTACCGCTGGTGGGGTTTAATTAAACGGAGAATTAGAAACTACACGTTTGGTGATTAAGTTTATTCTAGTTTATTATTAATTAATTTCGAGTTTATATACAAATTCATAAAATGCTTAATAATTAGTTTTTATAATGTTGTTTATATGCTATAATATATGATATTCATGTAATTAGAACCAGTTGAAAACAGATGTTGTTGTTGTACTCGACAGGAAGTAATATTATATGCATACGGATAGGAAGTAATATTATATGCATACGAAGAAAAGTAAATTTGTGGCACATCTTAATTTACTTGAATTGTAAACTAAGCAAAATGTTATAATCTTTAATGTATATTTAAAGAAAATACGTAATTCCATGTTCACAGATGAAGTGAACAAACATTAACCATTAAAGCAGGATTGAATCATTCTGACCTCCTAATGTCTGAAAATTTTTTCCAAGGAGAGCTGATCTTCCATAAAAGTGCCCAATTTTCCATTTCCTTACAACCATATTTTAATAAACTTGAATTTTGGGTAGAATACCCAAGTTCAGAAACTCAATCAAGCGATTCAATTATATTTCGAGGATTAGAATATAAAAAGGGTTATATTTTAACAAAAGCTGCACAATTTGATGCATCTAACCTACGAGTATGTGAGATTACTGATATTATATTATCAAATAAAACACCTTATGTTGTTTGTCAAGAATGGAACGTTACAAAATTTTGCAACCATTTCCAATCATATGTAATAGGAGAACCTTTGAGTTTTGTGTTTAATAATATTCAGAGCTTTGATGGTCCACCAATCCATTTTTATTTTCTAAATAATGGACAGAAAGTAGTTCGTCCTAAATTATACTTTTCTAATTAAATTAGTTTTTAAGTATTCTATGTCTTAGTTTTGAAATATTATATGGATTAAATTTGTGAGTTTTATAATTTATAATTTTGTAATTTATCAACAATTATTATATGCTATATGAAATATTATAATAATAAAGAATGAATTAAATGTAAAATAGTTTCATAAAAATAAATAAATAAGTAAAAACCAAAATAAAATATATATGTATTTAATTAAATGTGGTTTGTTTCTTGAATTAGCAAGGGCACATCTTTTAAAACATAAGAAATTCCTTTTGAACTACGTTTTTTAATCAGAAAATCCGACAAATTTTTAATATGATATCTTTAAAATTTAAAAAGTAAATCTCTTTGTGTATCAAGAGGTCGTCCAATAAATATTAATGTGATATTCACATTAATATGTAATACGAAATCCTTTGAAATCCAAATAAAATTTCATAAATTGATCGGGAAATCCGAATATTTCTAAAGGGCAACACATTAACAAATTAATAAGGAAAATCATATTGTTTTAAGAATTTTTCTTCTTGGATAAAAATCATAGGGAAATCCGATAATTTTTATATATGCTTTTCTATGTGACTGCTCCGATTGCGTGATCGGATGGGTCAACCATACCTGCTAAACGAGCGTCGGGGATTGGGTGAGCAAGTAGTGTCGCTTGGCATAGCTTCTCCTTGCAAGTGTTAAAAGCGTCAATAGATGCTGAAGTCCATTCGATTGGAGATTTGCTGTTTTTCTTGTAACCTTTCAAGAAATTATTAAGTACAGCTTGGTCTTCAGCAGCGCTGGGAATAAAACGTCTGTAAAAAGTAATCATTCCCAAGAATCGTTTGAGTTGATTAACCATTGCAGGCCGTACGAAATTTTTAATGACATGAACTTTGTCTGGAAGTGAAAGAATGCCTTGTTCGTTGATTAGATAACCGAGGAATTTAATTTCGGGTAATGCAAATACGCATTTGTCGTAATTAATGATCAAACCATGTTCTGATAATTTTTGAAAAACGATCTTGAGGTGCTCAAGATGATCTTCAAAAGACTTGGATGCGATCAGAATATCATCCAAGTAGACAAAACAGAACTTGAGGCCGAATAAAACAAAATGCATTAGCCTTTGAAAAGACTGTACTGCGTTTCTTAGCCCAAAGGTCATTTTGTAAATTCAAAAAGACCAAAAGGTGTTGAGATTGCTGTCTTGGGGACATGTGATGGTTCGATCGGGATTTGATGGTACGCTTGAACAAGGTCGATAGTCAAGAAAATTGTAGAACCCGGGAGTTGGTACGAAAAGTAATTCGGTTTAACGAACGGTAATCACCGCATGGTCTCCAGTCTCCATTCTTTTTCAAAACAAGGTGAAGAGGGCCTGCCCATCGACTTTTGCTCGGACGACAAATACCTTGTGCTAACATGTTGTCGAATTCGGCTTTTGCGATAAGGAGTTTATCTGGTGCTAAACGACGTGTTTTCGCGAAGATCGGCTGTCCAGTTGTATCTAACCGATGCGTCACGTTATGTTTGATAGCAGGGCTGCTTAATAAGCGACTAGTTATCTCTGGGAATTGTTTAAGCAGATCGTGAACCTTTGTAGAGACTGTTGTCTGGTTAATATATGACAAACCCTGCGTTGCCATACGTGTAATTAGACCTGTAACGGACAGTGAAGTCACCGGAGCAATGATCTTCCGTTTGCTAATGTCCACAACTATTCCCGTATGTTTTAAAAAGTTTGCGCCGAGTATTGGCGTCGAAACGTCTGCGATAACAAATTCCCAACGAAATTTGCATTGTAAACCAATGTCTATTTTTAACGATTTGGTACCATACGCTAACACCGGTGTGCCATTGGCAGCGTATAGATTTAACGTACGCTGGTTTAAAATGTTTAACTGGAACTATTGATAAATCCGTGCACGTCGCCAACCTTTGATGACACTTTAAAAATTTTATTTTGAACAGGTTATGTCTTGGGTATTACCATTATTGTTTTCAGACTGAAATGTACTGTCGTCGATGGATTTTTGAGCCTTATCACCAAACTTGTAATGATAATAGCAAGTTTTATATTTGCTGTTAAGCCAGCGTCTAGAGCTAGACCGACTGCGTGCACCGTGCTGGCTAGAACACGCCTGCGTGAACGTGATCGTGCATCAGATATCTGATTATTGCTAGTCCCAATCAACTGTTTGACTTCACCGATAATGCTGTTACGAAAACGGTCCAACAAACCCTCAATGTTCAACGTTTGATTGGCTGTGGTGTTTGTGGACGGCACTTGTGGAGAAATTGAATTGATTGCGTTAACTCGCGAGTGCGACATTCTTTTGTAAACCGCATCGGCTCGTTCAGCCAATATACTTGGGTCGACGTCGTTTTCAAAAGGTGTGAGTACCATTTGGACCTATTGCGGTAGACGAGACATCCATAGTTCTTGGATAGTTTTCTCGGCGAAATCACTACCAGCGTTAAGTACGTAGTAGTACGATTAGCTTAAAAAATATTTATAAAAATAATATATAAAACGAATATATAAAAATGTCAATGAACGTTTGAAATACAGAAGACTAAAGTGGCCGTCCGCCAAAAATGAATTGATGCTGCTGCACGTCCAATTCGAAACTCGTGTGTAGTTGAAACTGTTGCGTGAATGTATATCACCCCGTACTGGACTACGTCGCTGATATGTTGTTAAATTATTGACGATATTACCATGTGCTGAGTTTCGTGGCTGATATGTTATTGTAATTACTTCACGTCCGAATTTATTGTATAGGAACGTCGAAATCGCCTGTATGGTGGGTGTGTCGTATACGAAGCGAGTGCACTTAACGATGTATTAACATGCTTTATGTAACGTGGTGTTGTTCCATATCTGACTCCATCAGATATAAAAAACGTGCTGTGATGAAAGTGCGTGTACCGTTGTTTAGGAGGCTATCAAGCAACCGTATGAACTGCTATGCTGTATACATATATATATATATAAACTGGAGGGTTATATTGATGCACAGATTGAACGTTTTTTACAGGAACACGTTTTCCTCTGTTTGATTAACACAAAAAATCACAAGCCCTGTATGCAATTGTATTACCAAACTTTATTATTTTTTAGTTTATGGTTTTAATTTAATACATAATTTTATTTACAGAAATTAAATGTAAAGTTTACATATGTAAGTTATGCAATTACATAATTTAATGAGAAAAATGACTGCCGAAAATGGCGTCGGTTTACTTTTCTTGTCTTCTTTTCGAGAGTTACAGAAGAATTAATTTTTGTTTTTATAAAAATGAATAAAATCGTTTTTGACAGAAAAAAGAAAAGGTACTAAAATAAATATTACCAGATGAAATAGTTTTCTGTATTGTTGACATTGACATTTTAACCTATAAGCAACAAATTTAAAATTCGGTACGCTACACACTCTTCTGGTTTCTTCCTTAAATACGAAATCTTCTTTCTTGATTGACAAACGATTCTGATAATATAGTCGAAAAACACGCTATTAAGCATAACATAAAAAAACGAAACAAAAATCAAAAAATAAATTTCGCAACATATTAGACGGTTTCGTTATGGTTGCTCAGCAGAGCAGTCATTAATGTTTAAAAGCAAATTAGCCGGACAAGCGCCGCATGCGACAAGAAAATAACCATTGTTGACATTGTTATGTTAAGTAAACATTATACGTTCAATTTGACAGTTGGTTTTTGCTTGCACATTAAAATTCAGCTTTTCGTGAAATATGTTAAATTCCAAAATGACATTGGTTTATTCTTCCACAGAAATTAATCCATATACAAGTGTTTTTAGTACCAATCTCCAATATATTTCATAACTTGTTTATTTCTATAAATAAATACATAATTAAATTCTATAGAATATTTAAATTCTAACTATTTTTAATATATACAACTTTCAATATTGAATTGTATTTTATACAACCCATTACGAGAGTCATTGTTGTAAACCAGTCCACTTCCGTTTTGATTTTTCCACTTCCAAAGTGTTTAATTCCGAACTTTGTATCTTATTGAAAGTATTTAGCTCGAATGTACATATATTATGATATACTCACATAAGAGTTAGCCGCGTCTGAATAACCGGCAATAGTGGGGAGACCTATTAGATAAAAAAAAAAAAAACTTAGCTAAAATACATCAGGTATACATTCAATAATATTATGACAATAGAAATAAAATAATATCATTCCGCATATTTAAGACTATACCTATTACTTTTAGAAATTCAATCGCAACACAAAAAATTCACAGACAAATAGCGAACACAAGACAAAAAAATACTCATAAAAAATAATTCAATTCAAACACAAAACAATAAAATTATTTTTTTTATAGTTTTTTAGTATATTTTTGTGTAAAAGCTGCAAAACAACGAAAACCAAAAAACTCATTAAAAATTAAAATATTTATGTACCTGCCGATTACACTATAATTTGTTAATGGTTTAAGTAACTGTCATTACTTGACTGCGGCATAAAAACAGAAAACAAAAACAAAAAATTTCGTACATATTTTTAGAAGCATAATGTCTTGTTAAAATGAAAGAAAGCAAAGTGCTTTTATGCGCCTATGAGTGACGATTTTATTTGGTTGATGGTTACCTAAATTCAATTTGCGACTTAATGGGTATGTACATATATCCACAAGATTGGCATATTTTGCGTATGATTGAAATGTAAGTCGGCACCAAGAAAAACGAGTACGCAAAAAACAAAAAAAAAAAAATTTATCTAAAAAATTTAACAAATCAACAAAAGCGTTTTTAGTTTTTTTGTTAAAAACTTTCTCTTTCCAAATTGTACATACATATGTATGTTTGTATGTAACCACATATTACATATCTACATGAATTTATTAATTTCAATTCAATTAAATTTGTAATTAATTAAGTTTTGTGTGTATAATTAATGGTTTAATTTATATTTATTATACACTGTTATAACATACATATGAACAGCAAATTATTGTATTCAATGACCCTTTTGAGTAGCCGCAGACATGGGTGAAAGGCCGATAAATTAGCATTAATTTATAGTAATTTTGATGTTTCAAAAACTTAGCGAATTTTCATAATATACATAATAATAATAATTTTACTTAAATAACGAATTTAATATAAAATAGAGTGCGATTTATTGTTTGGGTGCGGTTTAATATTCGTATAATGAACACATTTGCGGTTGAAGTGATATAAAAAAATATTTTATGTGATTCTCATTCATTTCAATATAACAATAATAATTATACGAATAAAATTGTCAAGCAAGACGATAATAAAACAAAACCGGATTTGGAAGATCAAAGCTGGTTAACATCTTTAATCCTCAAAATAATGTTGTTCAAAAAATTCAGTTGTCTTTCATTTGGGTGCAATTATTTCATTTTTAATTTCATCGGCTAACAAATGGATGAACTTTTGTATATATAAAGGATAAATTCATATGGTCTGTTTTTTTTATTACATCGGAGAGGTCAGGCCTAGTAAAATTAATTAAAATTATTGACAATATACTTTAAACAGTTAATATTTAATAATTGTTGTCTTATAGCGTTCACCATTTTGAACGCCAAACTATTTATTCCCTTCTACTATCTGAAAATAAAATCGGATCGATTAGAGAAAAAAAAACGCAAAAGGCTTTTTTATATCTCTCTGGTCTCTCCGGTGTAACAAAAAGAAACATGCCAATAAACGACAGTGCCATATACCTCAACCTCGATTCTAGCAAGCCAATAAAAACCATAAAAAACTATTGTCAATGTTGGATATAACACAAATCAAAGTCAGATTAAAATCGCGCGCAAATAATTTTATTTCGGCATTAACGTCAGCGATATTTTTAAGCAAAGCGATAAAACCAATTTTTATTATTTACTTAATTCAACCAACATGCTGTATATGCAAAAATGGCTTACATTAGACAAGTTGTTATTTTAAATAAAAAGTTAAACATTTTTAACTTTTCAAGTTCCGTTGAGGAGCATAAATATTAAAACGTGACAGGATGTCAGTACAGTTATTATTTTTTTTTTTTTTTCTGTTCTGATGGATGGTATGAGACGGTAAGTCCACCGACCCTTTTCTGATCTATCCCACCGTCTTTGCCATTCTGTCAGAGTTGTAATGCGTTCTGATGCTCTGCTCCCTGGTTGTTCACGATGTAGGTAGATAGATTTCATCAATTGGGATACTGTATGGAAGCCACATATTACCCCTAAGGCACCAAGGCGGTACACCGATACTAACTTTTGTCCATATGTCCCAAAGTCCATCGCATCACTCCAAACAGGTGATCCATAGAGGATGATGGAGGTTACAACATTTGCCAGCAGCATCCTACGACACTGTCTTGATCCGCCAGTGTTGGGCATAATGCGGGAGAGGGCTGCAGCTACTTTGGCAGCTTTTCTGTTCACTATCGTTAGGTGCTCCTTAAAGTTTAAGCCCGCATCAATTTCGACACCCAGATATCGTAATGAAGGCTGGGAGGGTATTAAGATTCCGCCAATATCAATATTTACAATCTCTCTTACCATCCTAGTGGTAATTAAGACTGCTTCGGTTTTATGGTCAGCTACTTGGAGTCCGAATGATATCAACCACCTTTTGATAATTATAATGGTCAACCTGCATATCTCCATTATTTCCTCTATAGTCTTTGCTACCGCGACAACAGCAACGTCGTCCGCGTAACCCACAATTTCTGCCTCATCAGGTACACTGAGCTTCAGAACGCCATCGTACATAATGTTCCAAAGTAAGGGACCTAGTACTGATCCTTGAAGTACTCCACCCGTAACGTTGTATTCCATGACACCGTCATCTGTATCATATATCAGCACTCTATTGCGGAAATAGTCTGTAATGATCCTCATTATGTACACTGGTACTTGCAATACATGTAGAGCATTCAGAATATGGCTCCATTTGGCCGAGTTGAATGCATTCTAGACGTCCATGGTGTCTGTAGCTTACTTGGCGATTTGAACGACGTGTCGAATGGCGTCGGTTGTCCATCGAGCCTTTCGAAAACCATACTGCCGCTCGGCGAGATCTCCGGCCCTTTCCACAGCTTTCTCTAATCGATTGTAGGTTATGCGCTCGAGTACTTTGCCAGCCGTATCCAGCATGCACATTGGTCGGTAGGAGGATGGCTCTTCTGGAGGGTTCTTTTCCTTTGGCAACAATACTAGACGCTGTCTCTTCCAGTGTTCCGGGAATACCCCCTCCCTCAGACGTGATTTGTAGACTTCTCTGAACTCATTAGGTCTAGCTCGCATGGCAGCCTTTAATTCAATATTTGAAATATTGTCAGGTCCAGGAGCTTTTTGATTCCCAAATCTTTGGCACGCACTGGCGAGCTCTTCTCTGGATACCGAGGGAACCTCCTCAGGGCCAGGTACTACATCGATGGCAGGGATCACTTCAGTTTGCTGCGGGAATAAAGCGGTAACAATTCTGTTTAGTGTCACTGGGCAGGTGGAAGGCGTTGCAGTGGAACTTCCGAGCCTGTTCATGACGGTTTTGTAGGGTCTTCCCCATGGGTCACGATCCACTTCACTGCATAGCTGTTTCCAGCGTTGACGCTTACTTGCCTTAATTGCCTGCTTCAATTGCTTTCAAGCATCCAAGTATGTTCCGTGCAGGCTAGGATAGGACTTCGTACCCCAGGCACGTTGGTATTTTCTCCTTGCATAATGGCACATCCGGCGCAATTTTGCTATCTGCTTAGTCCACCAGTATGCTGGTGGTCGACGACCATCTAGAAATCGTTTTACTATGGTTGCACTACAGGCGTTGGTGATCGTATTCTTCATCTGCGCCGCTTTCGCGTTAGCAGTCCCCAAGAGGTTCGGATTGTCCAGGAGTAGCGTAAATAGGTCTTCCTCAAACGTACTTGCCCTCCAACCCACCCCAATGTATGTTTTATACGTCTATCTTCCTTTGGAAGTTTTATTTCAAAAGTATGGCTTGGTGGTCGCTGTGCGTGTAATGTTCGTTGACTTTCCATTTAGTCAACATTCGCATGAAGCAGCTGCTACCGAACGTCAAATCAATCGCAGAGGAGGCACCACCATTACGAAAAGTTGCTGTGTCACCAGCATTGAGCAGCACCATATCTATTGAAGAAAATGCTTCGAGTATTGCCACCCCTCTTCTATTTGTATCTCTACTTCCTCATTCAGTTGCTCAAGAAGTCACCAGCAATGATAACAGGGTTGTGCATCAGCAGTCAAGTGGTCCAGGAAATACTCAAACTCTTCAATTGTGACACTAGGTAGGGCAATTATTTTTCGTGGATTCGGCAGATCACCCACCCAACACGTATCTTGCCTTCAGCAGTCATCGTTTTGGCTATCGAACTTGGTACAGCCATCACTGCCGTTTGAGTGCCTCTATAGGCAGCTCTCAATGACTTGATACAGTCTATCGCTAAGTCTTTCGCCACCACAAACTTGGTTATAATCGCCTTATGTACGTCTGCCTTTGATCAAGCCTCGCCAATGTCTTTAACTTCGAGCATAACCTCATCAACCTGCGTTAGCGTTTGGATTTTTGCATCTGCACCAAGAGAATTTTTTAATGCAGATTGGAGTCCAAGTTCCTTTGGGTGTATATCTTCCCCCAACTCAAGTAGGAGATCGCGCTTTGCTGTCCTACGTATGCGAGTCACCTTATCAGAGAGGTCGTTCAAATTTGAAGCCCCTTTAATTTTCTTGAGCATCTCAGCATATGTGAGGGATCCATTCTTCGTTATTTTGATAGCATCAGGACGTGGACGCGGAATCCTCCCACGTTTTTTCCTTTGCTTCTTGCTCACCACCTGCCAGTCGGGGCCCGCTTCATTGGTAGGCTCACTAAGTTCGACTGGGTTTTCATTCGAACCTTTAGCTTCTAGAACTGGGGTTCCGCCAGTTTTCTGTTTCCCTTTTTTGGGCGTGTTCAATAGGCGAATTTTTTTCATTCGACCTTTTCCTTTTGCTTTTGGATGCCATTTCCGCTTCCCTATTCCGGTTTGAGATGGTTGGCGTGATCTGGGTCTCACAGCATACTGTTATCTGCTTAGCCAAGTTTGCAATTGTCTGCGTTGCCTGGTTCTCGTCATTCAGTTTTTCAACCATTCATTTCATTCAGTTTGTCAGTACAGTCTATTTTACCACAAATGATTGGAGATCCAGGAAACGACATCGGTCTACATATGGTGATAGTCTAAAAATTTTGTCACGCTCGAAAGACGGTAATTTTCTGAGAACAAATAACAAAAACTGTTTTCGAACAATTTCAATTCTGTTTGAATGAGACTCGTAGAATGGGGACCATATGCCGCATAGCTGTGAACGAACAAATGAAGTGTACAGTGTGACTTGAAAGTTAATGTGCCGTGAAAATCATTCGTTTTTCGTTGAATAAATCCCAACATCGAAAAGGCTTTGTTAATAGCCGCATCGACATGAGAATTAAACCTTAAATCTGAGCTAAATATAGCGCCCAAATCAGTAACCACATTAACTCTCTTCAATCTCACGTCATTTCAAAAACATAAGGTTAGTAACACACCAACCGCAAAGTGTATTCAGGACGTCCCGCTGAAATTGTTCACGATCCAGTTCACATGAGATGTTTGCATATATTACCATGTCGTCAGCAAATAAAATACAGCCTGCAAATTTGAAACAATCCACAACATTGTTAATGAACAATAAAAATAATAGTGAACCTAAGTGACTACCTTGAGGTACCCCAATAAGACATAAGCCAATTTAACGGAATAATGTGGCAAGTTCACTTAGGTTATTCAATAAAATCCTGTAATTAAGTTGATCAAATGCTTTAGCGAAGTCGGTATAAACCACATCGACTTGAACTTTCGAGGCAACAGAGTTAATTAAATTATTTTGAAAGACTGCTAAATTAGTGACCGTTGAACGGCCCGTCCTAATACGTGGCTTGGAGTGGAAGTAGATCACATTGTTAACCATCAACTCGAATAGTATAGGAATGCAAGATAGTATTGCCATTCCACGATAATTAGTTAGCTCACTGTGGGGGCCGTTTTTGTGGATCGGTATGATACTTGATATTTTCCAAAGATTCGGAAATTTGCCTTGGCTGAGGCTTAAATTAAATAAATGGAATAAAGGAGCGGCAAAACCGACTGCACACAGCTTCAATAAAGATACTGATAAACCATCTGGTCCAGGACCCTTAGAAACGTCCATGTTCTTCAAACCATCGAAATCTCCAGAAATTCTTCGGATTACATCGCAAATCGTCTTCAATGTCAATTATGTAATTGTTATTCAGGAAACGGTTGAGATAGCAAAACTGTTTGCGCAGAGACTTAAACTGAATATAGTCATGGGCCAACGCTGTACGCCTATACTTTTTGTGACATTTATTACGCAGGTCTTCAAGTTGTTTCAGTTCTTTAGTAAACCATGGGACGATCCGGGTACGAGACTTTTTAATTATTTTTTTAGGAACAAATTTTTCAATAGCAACCTTCAACAATTCATTGAAGGTGTCTAATGAACTGTTGATATCAATGTTTGAGAAAGCATCAGCCCAATCCACTTCGCCAGCTGTGATCGGCGTGCGAATAATAAAATATGGTACAATTTTTAATAAAGTTAAATTATTATAAATTTTATAGAAAAACTGAATTGTACCGGGGTACCGGGGTATAATAAACACTCGAAGATACGGCAAAGTCGTCGCAAGATTCTAGTTTAAAAGATCTATAATTAGTGTAGAAAATCAAATCCAGATATGACCATGGCTGTTTGGAACACTGTTTAATTTAATCGAATTAATTCGTTTATTACGCATAGGAAGAGAAGAAAGGAGGACGCCCTGCTTTTCGAATCATTCTTTTGTTAGCATTTATGCTATGTGGATAGATATTGAAAAAATAAAGAAAAGAAACCAATATACATATACATAAATAAGGCTTGAATAAAGTTTATTGCTAATTTCGAAATCAGCTGTTGTTTCAATTGATAATTTGCAACATCCTGGCGACTTTAACTTCAGATGTCGGGTCAGAGCAAATATTGAAATTGTGAAGTTAATTGTTTGCGGTGCATTGAGAACACGAACACGAGAACGAAGAAAAAAAAAATCAGTGGACGATTAATTTTGGAAAACTATTATTTTGTGGACGGAAAATTGAAGTGAAAAATAATTTGTGTGAATTTGGGATACGAACCACGAATCAGTGGCAACCCGGTTGGTGAATTCGAAACTATAAACGACGAATAGTAAAGTATTTTGTTTCTTGTGGAAAAAGAAAAAAAAAAACTAATTCGGCATGGTTTTGGATAGATAACCGACACGCCGTGTGCAACGATTAACAGCGATTTGATGATGGATTTGTTGAACGAAAACGAGGTGGAACATTCGTCGCGCGCATCGCGCGCCGAATTGTTGCAATTATATCGAGGTTTACCAGTGGAAGTACGAAGCCAATTCGAAGTGCAGAACGACGAAGAGGATGACGAAAAAAATATTATTGATGCAGTGCAACAAGTGGAAACTAAGGGTATCGAAGAAAATGTGGTTGCGGTCACTGGGGAAAATGAGGTCAACGAAAGCGGTGCACGTATAGAGGATTGGAATGCGGACGAGGATGAGGATAACGAGGAAGTTGGTACAGTAAGTACATTACCAAATTCAATGCAAGAGGCCGACGCAGAAATTGCATTATTACGAAAACAAGAGGAGATTTTGACTTTGCGTGAGCGAATCCGCGGAATGCGGGAACGAGAAGAAGTCGATTATATTGAGGCACAAAGACGTTCAGAGGCCAGATTGGTAGAAACTATTGCGTCGGCTGAGGCTGCTTTGGCTTGTGCTGATTCACGGGGGAGTGTGACCTCCCGCAGCCGGAATATTTCGTACCATGAACTTGAGGCAACTCCGATATTGCTGCCTGAGGGGCTACGCACTGTGCCGTATCCTAGTCGTTCCAATCCTGTGTCGCTACGCAATGGGGTACACATGACACCACCAGGTGCAGTGGCCGTACCAAATAATTCGGCTCGTCCACAATTTCGTAATGTTGAACGAGCAATCATCAAGTTTTCGGGAGAGGATCCCACGTATGACGTTCGCATGTTTTTCCAAAATTTTGAGGACATTATTGGAACAATGGAGCTGACGATCGTGTAAAAATATTGTACTTGAGACAATTGCTCACTGGCGCGGCCAAAACGTTGTTGACTCACAAAGATGTGGGAACATACGAATTATTGAAGAAGCGGCTACTTGAGGAATTTGGCGACAAAAATACAAATGCAGACATAGAAGCAGCCATGCGTAGTCGTAAATGGCGACGTTCAGGTGAAAAGAAGGAGACATTCCACCATTTTGCATTGGAAATGGAAAGTTTCCATCGCCAAATGGGCGAAGGACGGCTAACAGATGCTCAAATTGTCGACATTGTCATCGATAAAATGAACCTACCGACGCGAGAGGACACAATATTGCGAGACATTTCAAATATGAGCGAATTAAAGAGGCAAATATTCCGTTATGGACCCAAAATTGAGGACGCAGCATGCAAGGAAGCTGCAGATAAAGAGGCTGAGGCGGCGGCACGACGAAACGCACGGGCAGCGGCGACCAGTGTACCAGCTTCGAAAGCAGGTCATGCGACTATACAACGTAATGCGGCACCAGGGGGGCGCAATCACAAGCGTTGACAACACCATACAAAGCGAGGGACCCGAACAGGTGTTACAATTGCGATCAAATGGGACATCATTCGAAACAGTGCAAAATGGAACTTCGGCCGAACAGCCTGTGCCGGAAATGCTGGCAGCCGATGACGCGAGAACCATTGCACAATGCGGCAAATTGTACCAATATACGATACATCCAGAAGGTGAAACCAGAATTCCAACACTTGGTAGCAGCTGTGACACCAGAACTGGACATTGAGGATCCTGATGCTGGGGCACGAGAATTGGCAAACATAAATTTGGTAAGTGTCGCATTTTTGAAGAATTTATATCAGTACACGGGGTACAACGAATACGTTTCTCTTTTCGACACTGGCAGTCCGAGTAGTTTCGTGCGGAGAGCGGCGATACCATTTGAGGTCAACGAGGCAATTGAGGCAATAAGAATAAGAGGCGTTGGCGGCGAGGCACTGAGGACCCATGGGATCATTACTTGTAGAATTAAATTCAACAATAGAGTTCATTTGATTAATTTGATAATTTTACCCAACGAGGCAATCAGCATTAACATAATTTTAGGAAGAGATTTTTTGGAAATTTTTAATATCAAGCTGGTCCATAACTTTTGCTTTTAAATAAAAAGAATGTTGTCCAAAATGGAACGTATCACCGTGTACCTGATTTAATTTTGAATAAGCTTGCACAAATGAATGTTTTTAGGCCAATTAAGCCAGTGATGGAAAAGGCAACACCGCAAAGAAATCCCGGGGATAACCTAAGTCTTACTTTTATTGAGGAGGGTCTAAGCCCTGAATTCGATTTACCACAAATATTTGCCGTTGATATTGTTAGAGATGAGCCAATCCTGGAAATAAACAAGAGCTTAGAGGCGATTGATTACGATGAGGTCAAACAAATAATCGAGAAGAATTATATGGTACCAAGGGATATTGAGGTAGAATTGTTCGACTATGAGATGAATATTCATTTGACTTCGGATGTACCGTTTCACCACGCACCACGACGTTTAGCTTATGTGGAAAAGATTGAGGTTCAAAAGAAAATTTGCGATATGATCAAAGAAGGGATAATTACGCCAAGCGACTCACCATATGCGTCAGCAATTGTGCTTGTAAAAAAGAAGGATGGAATCACCAGAATGTGCGTAGACTATCGCGCTCTTAACAAATTAACGATAAGAGATAATTATCCGCTGCCTTGTAACGGCACTACACTATGCTTGGGTTTGGCGGTGCTGCAAAACTTAATCAGAAGTAGCATCGACCATTTAAACTACAAGTCACACCATAATGTCGTTAACAGAATCTCCGAACAGAGGCTTTGGGACGCGGCATATATAGCTGGCTAAGGCTCAGGGTTGGGGTGGGGATATATCCAAAGCTTGATCGGAGCTTGAGTAACCGCGTACGAAGAAGTGCAAAAAAAAAACAAATAAATAGACAATAAGGATAAAAGAAATTGAAGGCATTTTCTCCGATTTATAATAACACATGATCGGAATGAACTCCGAATACCACCCCAGTCACAGCATCACCCCAGACAACTCTCTAGCACTCCATTATCAAGAATTCAAACGTTTCACAGTAACATCAGAAAGATACAAAAAATTGAAGAAGTTCTAAAGAAAATTGTAAAGCCACTTATCATTCACTTTCACAAAAATAGCGGTGGCAGAAACGAACGAAGAGAGAGAGCTGAAAAGAAATATTTATATATAAAGGAAATAGCATGCAGCACGCGTGTGTAAAAGAATTAAAATTAAACGATGAATACATATTGTATAACCAAAAAAAAACCAAATGATAGATAAAAAAAAAATCCAGAAAACAAAATAGTTTCTTCCTTTTTTTTTCCTTTGAAATAATTAAATTTACCAAACAAAAAAAAATCAATTAAGCAATTAATAATAATAATAATTGAGCAAAAATTAATTAAGAAAAATAATAATAATATAATCAAAGAAATTACGCTTACTGCACCCGGCTGCCACGAATGACCCTCAAATGTACTCACTCTGCACCAACAATGTTCCAGAAATAACAATGCAGCAATACTGAATCACATACGAACAACTGTGATAACCGCTCCTCGCAGAAATTCGGCGTCACTCAAAACTTCAGCGCACCCAAATACCGTACTTTCCAAATAGTTTGGTACTTAGAGACAACATGATGATAGGCAAACGGCTTTCAAAATTTTCATTGCCTTAATGAAACTCAATAACGGACCAAACCCAAACAAAATTTTGCGTAGTAATGCACTTTTGGTTTTATATAGATATGGTATACGAAAAAACTGTTTATATATTTTATGGGTTTTTTTTTTTCATTCACCAATTCAAAGATACATTTATTAATTATATTTTTCAGAATATACCAATAACAATTTTTTTTTTTTTTATAATTTATACAAAATCACATAATAATTATAAACAAGGTATTCTTCATTGAATCTAACATAATCAGTTACATTTTTTTTTTCATCGACAATTTAACTGCACATAGTAACGTTCTTTAAATTGTCTAATATTATTGTACTACACAAAAAAAAACGGAAGAAAATTGTTTTTGTTTTATTTATCAATAAAATCATTCGATATTGATATTATGATTTATGAGTCAAAAAAAATTATTACACAACATTTTCTTTTCCTTTTTATCTCAATATAACGTTTTTTCTTTGGTTTTTATAATTTCCATATTCATTTTTCATTTTTTTATTTTCTTAATTCTTTCACACGTTTTTTTTTTATTTTCCTCACAATAACCCATTCATGGGCTTCACCATATTTACAAAAAACTTTTTGTCCACAAAAAAAAATAAAATCACTCAAACGCAAAGATATGGTATATATATATATTAAATCGTGAGTCGAGACTCAAAAAAAAACGTCCATTCTCTACGAAGGTAAAAACTTGACTCCCCAATAAAAAAATCATTATCACCCGATTGATAAGCGATCGATTTGCCAAAAAAAAAAAATACAAAAAAAAATCAATCATCAAATTTCTTTTCCCCTCTCTCTTCGTTCAGTTGCCCGTTAAACAGGGCTTAGCACCGAATTTCTTCTATGGGCAGGGATGATGCAAGAATGCATCGTCACAGCCTTTGATTGATGACTGCGTCGAATATTTAGGGAAAACAAAATATTTTACGTTGCTGGATTTGACAAGCGGGTTTCACCAGGTACGCGTGTCACCGCGATCGCGTAAATTCACCGCTTTTGTAACACCGCATGGACAATACGAATATCGTCGCATACCATTTGGATTGAAGAATGCGCCAGCGGTCTTTCAACGATTTATAAATACAATTTTCAAAGATTTTCTGGAAAAGGGTGAAATTATTATTTATATGGACGATACATTGTTGGCAACGGAAACTCTGGCCGAATACAAGAAATTAATGAGGAAAATATTGCGACGATTGGCACGACGAGGTTTACTACTAAACTTGAAGAAATGTCAATTTTGTTGTACGGAAATCATTTACTTGGGGTACTCTGTTACTTCGGAAGGAATAAGACCAAGTGAGGCACACATTGAGGTTAGAGCTATTTTCGTATTTCCGTCGGTTTGTCCCGGAATTCTCGAGAATCGACGCCCGATGCAAAATCTGTTGAAGGAAAACGTTCCTTTTATTTTTGACGAAAAATGCCGAGAAGCATTCGAAAAATTGAAGAAATTACTGATGACTGGCCCAATACGATTTATGCGATTTATCATCCGGAGCGAGAAACTGAATTGTACTGCGACGCCAGTTCACATGGATTCGGAGGGGCATTAATGCAGAAGCAAAATAACGGAAAATTTCAACCGACGGTATTTTATTCGAGCACTACGACGGCGGCAGAAGCCAAATATCACAGTTTTGAATTAGAAACATTGGCCATTTTATATTCACTGGAAAGATTATTTTTGGGGGGCATACAGTTCACAGTGATAACTGATTGCAATTCGCTGCACTTGACGCTGGAAAGAAAGCACATGAATCCGAGGATCGCCAGATGGGCATTGGAATTTTCAAAATTCACATTTGAGACGAGACATAGACCAGGAATAACATGGCACATGTAGACGCACTACGCCGATGCCACACAAAAAATTAGGAGGAAATAGTGGCCCACGTGGACGTGGAAACAAAAAAAGAGGTAGGTGGGACGAAAGCGGTCACGAAATGTATGGTAGCGGCAGTGGATCCAATCAGCGTTGAAATGCAATTACAATTGGCCCAAAACAGGGACACTAACGCTTTGACGTTGCGGCAAAAATTAGAGAATGAGGCAATGGACGACGACGAACTAGTGGATGGTTTGGTGTACAGGAAAAACGGTGAGGGACATCGTTTGCTGTACGTGCCGGCAGAAATGGAGGATAACATTATTCGAATTAGTCATGAAAAGCTAGCACACCAGGGGGTGGATAAATGTTACGAAAAGATTCGCGAACACTACTGGTTTCTGAAGATGAAAACCAAATTGCAGTCATTTATCGACAAATGTATCAAATGCATTATGTACGCGGCACCGGTACGTGTGTCTGAACAAAGTTTGTGTTGCATACCAAAGGCACCGATTCCATTCGATACATTGCACGTGGATCACTTTGGCCCATTACCGGCACTCATGAACAAAAAAAGGCATGTATTGGTCATTGTGGATGCTTTTACGAAGTACGTTAAATTATTTGCGGTAAATTCAACGTGCACGAAAGAGGTTATGTCGTCTCTGGAGAAATATTTCACATTTTATAGTCGACCACGTAGAATCATTTCGGATCGAGGCACCTGTTTTACGTCCTTGGAATTCGCGGAGTTTTTGACGGGAAATAATGTGGAACATGTGAAGGTGGCCACCGTATCGGCCCAGGCCAATGGCCAGGCCGAAAGGGTTAATCGGATTTTGAAGGCCGCTCTGGGAAAATTAAGTAATCCCATCATTCACGCGGACTGGTCACAGAAATTACAACAGATCGAATACGCAATTAATAATTCGACGCATGCCACTACGAAAGAAACACCAAGCAAATTATTATTCGGTGCAGAACAACGAGGAAAAATAGTGGACGAACTGTCAGAATATTTAGCTAATAAGGAGACACCTGAGGCACCAAGAGATTTGGCAGAGCTACGAGCAAACGCTAACAACAAAATCACTAAGAGGCAAGAATACGAGAAGAATCGTTATGAGGATCATCAAAAATCAACGAAACGATTCAATGTTGAAGATTATATGGTAATTCGAAACGTAGATACAGTCGTAGGATCAAATAAGAAGCTCATTCCAAAATACCGCGGTCCATATGTGGTTCATAAAGTTTTAGGAAATGATAGATACGTTATCCGAGACATTGAGGGTTGTCAACAGACACAACTTCCATACGATGGAGTTGTAGAAGCGAATAAAATGCGTCGGTGGATACCACCGTGCACGGCCGAAAGCTCAATTGATCAGTCAAGCGAATGCGATACTGACACCGACAAAGACGATTTCCACGGACCTAATTCCGAGGGAGAAGATGAGGCTGAATTTCTAGGTTACCCCCATCGGTGATCGGGGTCGATCACCGAGTCAGATTGGCCGAGCTGTAAACTACAAAATAGCGGCGAATTCACACGTACGCATATAGGAAGAGAAGAAAGGAGGACGCCATGCTTTTTGAATCATTCTTTTGTTAGCATTTATGCTAAGTGGATAGATATTGAAAAAATAAAGAAAAAAAAACCAATATACATATATATAAGGCTTGAATAAAGTTTATCGCTAATTTCGAAATCAGCTGTTGTTTCAATTGATAATTTGCAACATTCTGACGACTTTACAAATTAATTCTACATACGTATACATTATGTAAGTATTATATACTTACATTCTACGTATACATTCCGTCATTCTCAAGGTTATAATTTGTGCACTAATTTAAATTAACATTTTTTATAACTGACTGTTTTCCTAACGTAACTATCCCTAGGGTAGAATCTGAAAATTGAAAAAACTGAAATGACTTAAGTTACACAACTACAAAAATAGATTAACTTAAACTGAAAAAAAAAAAATTTAAGTACTTCCGGTGATAAAATTATTATCAATAAACCATAAATTGCGATTCCGAATTATTGATGTATGATCAAGCAATGTCAAATTTGGTGAAAAAACTATGTGTCATATACATTTTGTCGATGAGAAATCTTTAACACGGTGATAAAAATTTATTGCCATATTTAAAGTGACTAACTGGCTTAAAAATGTATTTTGATATAATCATAAACAATAAATTTCTGAATGATGACCAAAAGCTAAATTTGTTCCAATTTTACCAATAAGACCGGGGAGAAATGGAAGAAGTACCAGCATTATCAAAGGTACAATATACGACATATTCTGAGCATACCATAATTTAAATTAAAAAAAAAAATAATAATTAGTTTGTTAAATACATAAATCGTACGTGAAACGCCACAATAAATGCAGTTAGACTGAAAACGGGTGTTCACACAATGTTTAAAGTTATAAACATTTTCTCTAGAAAGAAACGTAACACTGACGACGGTGATTAAATGAAAAAATATTTATAATTTGAAACCAAAAAGTTTTTATTCGAAAGAGAATATAAAATACAAAAATTAGCGTTAATAAAAAAATAAATTGAAGCAGAGGAGTGTAAAATCAATTAAGGCAATTAACAAAAACAATCTATGCGAAATTATAAAAGCCAACATAAATGAATTTTAATAATCATTTCCAATTTAGTATTAAATTGAATTTTTTATTTCATTTTATAAAAAACAAAAAAAAGTTTGGTTGCACAATAAATAAGTTAAATCAAATATTAAATATGAAATTATTCTATTATTTAGATAATTATTGAGCAAATAATTGTATGTAATAATTAAATATTTTTTATTGCTTTTAGACTGAATTTTATTTTTCATTAATTTTTAATTGAGCTTTTGGACTCAATTCAAGTCCCGGCAAACATTTTTTGATTTGCGTCCAAAGATGCGACTGCGATGCGTCAATATCGGTCCGTTTTAAAGAGTTAAACACATGCTGACAATTTTCAGTTTACAACCTGAGTAAGAATGGTAAATTGGTCAAACTAAAATGTCAGAATATAGTCACCACTTTTAAGAATAAAATATTGACACATTGCAAGCACAAGTTTTATTATGAGTTTGGACGCATTCTAGCAGAGCACCCTGTATTTTATATAGCCATAATCAAAAAATCTGAGCTTTTATAAGGGAATTAGAAACGAGGAAAAAACGAAACTTTTCATAGTAAAACCAGAGCCTTCTAGAGTATAGAGCCATAATCTTAATGACGTATTTTTCAGAAGCTTTTTTAGTGGTATAACTTTTCACTGATTTCCATAGGAATCCATAGTAAAAATGGTGTTTTTTAGCTTCAAGTTTTTCAATGAAAAAAGTAAAAATATTATAAAATGTTTATATAAAAGTTTTCTACAGATCTTTAAGAACAATTTACAAGAAGGCCATATTGGTATTAAGTAAATATTAATTGCAGAAATATTAAAATTAAATTATTTCTAAAATATATTTTATCGAACATTCATTTTGAAAAATACATCAAACAAAGTTGGCTCTGACAAATTAAAATAATACTTGCTCAATTTATTTTTAGTTTTACTAGTGTACGTAAGATGTCTAAAATGGTAAAAGAAAAATATGAAAAAATAGTTATTTGTGTATCAAGAGCGCAAAGTGCCAGTTTGTCACGCGAGAAAGGAAATTGCTGGCCGACGGGACGGAGACCAGCAACCTTTCGAGCGTAACAAACAACTTTGCGGACGTGTTTCACACTTTATTTTTCCTACAATCATTTTAAAAAATATAATAAAAAGATAATTTTGTAAGAAAATTTACTATACTGACAATACGATTTTATTTTAGGACCGACATTTTGTTCAATCGAGTAGTCAAAGATTTTTTTTATTTTTCATAAAGAAAAACAAAAATTTGGTTTGATGTTTTATACAAACATTAGTCTTTCTTAAAAATTGACAATTTATTTTTTGCAACAAAAAACTAAAAAAAATGGATTTAAGTGACAGCGATCTCTCAAATACACCGCCGGACGTTGCTCTAGAAGCAAGAAATGTAATTTTGAATTTGCTTCCCGAAAAATCGAAGCATAAGTATGAAAAGCAATTCGAGCTGTTTTCGAATTGGTGTAACCAAAAGCACATAAAAAACATATCAGAAAATGTCCTTTTAGCATATTTTAGTGACAAAGCTAAGATTCTTAAAAGTTCTACTTTGTGGTCTATTTTTTCGATGTTGAGGGCCACTTTAATGGCAAAAAATGATCTAGATATTAAACAATTTAAAAAATTAATGGCTTTTTTGAAAAAAAAAATAATTGCATCATAATTATGTGAAATTTCGCTTTTCAATACTCTTCTTTTACTCTTACTCTTCTTTTCATATGTTCAAATTTAGCGTGCGGTTTCAAGTTTTGTCACACGTTTCTAAGAGAAACGTGTGACAAAGTAATTTGTTTTTGAACTGTCAAAAAAACAGACACTTTGGGCTTTGAAAACAGAGAAAAAAAGCCTGCTTTTCACGGCGATTGTAGGAAAAATTATTTAATCGCAAAATTATCACACGTTCCTATATTTTGTGAATTTGTTTTGCTTTTCCTACAATTTTTGAACTTGAAATTTCCCCAGGTGGTAATTTTTGGTACGATTTTTCCAAATTTTTACGGCCATCACTGCCATCTATGTAATGTATATTGAGTTAATGATCAAACGAATCGTAGTAAGCTTTTATTTCAATTTGACCAGAATGCTACTGTTATGATTTTTTTTTTATATTTTGGTTTAAATAAATCAATTATTACAAGAAAATGAAAACGATTTACTTAAACGATATTCATATATGTTAAAATTCAAATATTAATGAAAGTATTTCAGAAATCATAATTAAGAATTTGTAACGTTTTCATTTAAAAATTTGTCTTAGGAAAAAAAGTAATTTCCCATATGTTTTGTGTGTTTTACCAGAACCATCTTGATATGAATAGAGCCGGCATGTAAAAAATGAACTTAAAAGAAACACTAAAAAAAAATTTATTTTCATAGAGTTTGTATGAAAAAACGCGATTTCGATTGACGAAAAAATATGAATTAAAAATTAAACCTAGATAAATCATTTTTTCTGAAATCACTAATAAACAACTTAATGACTAACTCATTTAAAGCACAGATTCTCAAGCTTTTCCATTTTCTAGATATAATCAAAAGAAAATAAGGGAATTAAATTAAAAAATGTTCTACAACAACAACAATATGTATGAAAAAGAGAATATTCTATTTAATGGCGTCATCACTTATCCACAACTAAGATCAATGGTAAAAAAAAGACAATACGTCTTCGCTGAACAGCCAAAATTAAAATAAATCAAAGAGAGTCAAATAGAAAAAATTATAACAATATGCATTGAGCGAGAAGAAAACAAAAAACTCAAATCAACCCAGATTGTCATCACAAATAAACGACATAATCAACAAACAAAGAAATACTATTTAAATTAAGTTACAGCTGAAAATAAATACAACATGATTAATATTTCGCATCGATTTTTATTCCCAAAAATTAATGACCCATTCAAAATAAGTTTGTTGTTTGTTTGTTTGTTTTTAAATTTGCTCAGGCCAGATCTTTCAATCCATAAGACCAGTGAGTTAAGAACAGCCCAGATTTCCAGACACCACTCAGGGGAGGTTCTGGAGGGTTGAATAAAGTGTGCATAGTTGAATTAAAATTTATAAAATTAACTTATTAAATTAAACATAATTATATAAAACAAAATTAATAATTAAATTAGATTAAATGAAGTTATTAAATGAGGAGTATTATAAAGAAAACGAAAGGATACATAATATTATTAATAAGAGTTGTGAAATTAAATATTAACTCATAATTTTTTTATTTTTTTTTTTTATTAAATTTTAAATTAAATTATAAAATATTCATAATTCTTAGTAATATTATGTTTTAAAGAAAATACAAATACAAATAAACAGTACTTCATCTTCTTTGCACCTGTCCTCATCTGGCCGCGGAAACAAACTACAGTTTCTAGGGCCGCCCCTTTTAAATGACGGACCTCAGTGGGATGGACGTCGAGAGTATCCAGCGCTTTGTTTAAAGCTCAAAATGGTTTCAGTGCATAGTTGGATGAATAAATAAATTGTGGTATGGCTTCGGACCCTTTTTCTGGCTATTGCCCTATCACAGTGGGCCGCCACCTTAACCTAGCCTAGCCTACGGGAAAACTCAAATTTTATAGACATTTTATAAATTTTAATTTTAACTTAGGCCTCTCTTTGACAATTATGTTTCTGGATTTTAGTTTTCGTAGCCCGGATGTTACCACTTGGAGTTTCACTAGACACATTTGGTGGTTCCTACATATTGCAGCGTTGAAATATAGACCTCGAGATACATGGCCATAGACGGTCAGCTCCTACCATATTGAGACGTACTTAACAACCACTTTTTGAAAAATGGTGATATTTGGGTTTTAATCGAAAGTACAAACTGCACGTTATTAATGTAATATAATATTTGCCAAGTGGCCTCTTGAACCCCTCATACATATGAGGGACTACTCCTTTCTCTCTTAAAGAAATTTTCCGTCATGTTTTCACATAAATGAGGCTCAATTTGTGGCATAACACTCATTTGTGTAGCATTGAAATAAACCTCTTTATTTAAAAATTAGCACTCCACCTGTCCAAAATTGACTCCTAAAATACCTGGCCATCCAGGTTACTATTCAGGATATGATGGTTCAGGACCACTAGATCTGTCCGTTAAAGCAATTCTACTCACACCACTATCGAAGTATCACCAAAAAATATCGTTCCACGATCTTGAATTCCGCGTACTCACCTAATCGTCTTTATACCCGGAAATGTAGGTACATATCAATTGTACAAGCAAAATCTGGATTTAACTGCTTGTTGTAATCAAAAGATAATAAACCTTCGCATTCGTTAATTTAACCTCTATTATAGTTAAGGTTTCTTTCAACTTTAACTATAACGGGATTTTAAAAAAATTCTACGCAATCTTAGAATTTCATATAAAATGCATCAATGAATGTATCTGACACCACAAAATATCAAAAAATTTTATAAAACAGTTCATTGAAGCAGGTGAAATTAATATAAAGCAACATAGTAAACATAAATATTGTGTAAGTGCACGAAACCCAAAAAAAATATTCAAGACTACAAAACCTCCCAGATTATTAAAACAAAAAAAAAAAAAAATCAAAAAATACTTTTCCATTCTCTTAATTCCACGACAACCATTCCAAATTTAAATCGAACACAAATTTCAAAATTCCAATGAACAATTTTTTTAGTTAACTTTATTTTTTTATTAAGTTGCTGCCGATTCAGATCATTTCAGATTGAAAAATATACAATCCAAACCAATTTGTGTTCTGGTCTCTTAACTTCACGAAAACAACAAAAAAAAAAATGCTTAGTGTAAAACCGTTGTATATTTAGAAAAAAAATATCGATTTTATCGGTACAGGGTTAATGACATTTCACAAACAAAAAACAAAAAAAATTACAAATGTTTTCTAAATAAGGCAGCAGTAAACTTGCATATTATTATGGATTATACAATATGGATTATGTTCGCTATCTATCTATAATTGTTTGACGTTTTACAATTATTGTTTTATAATATCGATCGATCGCGATTATTTAATTATTTGAATATAGGAACTAGATCGAGCGTACAGGTACCTTACGAGCGTCACACCTTAAAAAACAAAAGAAAACGCTTAATACGAGTATTTTCGTTTTTTTTTGGTTTTTGAAAGTTTTCGTCGATACATAAAGAGAAATGAAATAATTGGAAGAAATAAAATCGATTATGTCAAAGTGAAAGATAAGCGATCCAAAAAAAGAAATAATAATGCACATAAACATAAGATTTATGATTTTAAATTGATATGATTTATGAGTGATAATAATATTTTATGTATGTGGGTTAGTTTTGTATAATTACATGTTTCCTATGCTGTTGCATTATTTGTGTTCATACAATTTTAAAAAAAATTATATAAATATGCTTTTAACACCAGACCAGTTCCTAGATATAAGACCATATATTAATTAAGACTCCGTTTTGGTTAGTTTTCATAATTAGAAGAAAACCTTGCATACTATTACAATAATTTTTTAATATTATATATTGTGATTGTGATTGGTTGCATTTAAAAAAGTTGCAACCAACTAAGATTTTTTCGTTTTTATTTTTATTATTAAAATAATGTAGTAAGTTTTCTGTTTTTTTTTTTTATAATCGATTTGATCTGATCAGACTAATTAATTCGAATATCGTGAGCGACTTTTATGATTTTAATTATCACGATTTTTACGTTTTGTACTACTAAAAAAAATGTTTTTCTTTTATGTTTATGTTTTACCAATTCGATTGATATCTCGATTAGAAACAAATTTTTTTGAGAAAAGTCGAAAACGCGCAGTGAATGGAACGCGCGGTGTTATTAAGTGCATAATATGTATATAGTTGGATGCGAATGAAGTTTAACCTAAAATAAAACTAGAATTAACAACAACAAAAAATTGTCATATGTATGCGTTTAAAAAAGTATACATTCCGGCGAAAAATTTAAAATATTTTTTATAATAATATCCGAATGAAATATATTTATTCAATACATAAGAAAATCGATATTTCAAGATTTTCAACGATCGGCACACATGTCGTCGGTAGGCTTGTGTGTATACATTAACCATGCCAACCCGTTTAGAAAGTTATTGGGGTTTACCTAGTTAATCCTAGATTATTCAAGAACGTGAAAAGTTTTGTCTTAAGCATATCTAAGAAAATCAATATCTTGAGATTTTCACCGATCGGCAAACATCTCACTATGATATTTCGGTAGGCCTATGTGTGTGCTATGATCATGCCAACCTGTTTGAAAAGTTATTGGGGTTTACCTAGTTAATCCTAGATTATTTAAAAACGTGAAAAGTTTTGTCTTAAGCATGTCTAAGAAAATCAATATCTTGAGATTTTCACCGATCGGCAAACATCTCACTATGATATTTCGGTAGGCCTATGTGTATGCTTTGATCATGCCAACCCGTTTGAAAAGTTATTGGGGTTTACCTAGTTAATCCTATATTTTTCGGAAATGTGACCAATTTTTATCTTAACAGAATGTCTAAGAAAATCAATATCTTGAGATTTTCACCGATCGGCAAACATCTCACTATGATATTTCGGTAGGCCTATGTGTGTGCTATAATCTTGCCAACCCGTTTGAAAAGTTATTGGGGTTTACCTAGTTAATCCTAGATTATTCAAAAACGTGAAAAGTTTTGTCTTAAGCATGTCTAAGAAAATCAATATCTTGAGATTTTCACCGATCGGCAAACATCTCACTATGATATTTCGGTAGGCCTATGTGTGTGCTATGATCATGCCAACCTGTTTGAAAAGTTATTGGGGTTTACCTAGTTAATCCTAGATTATTCAAAAACGTGAAAAGTTTTGTCTAAAGCATGTCTAAGAAAATCAATATCTTGAGATTTTCACCGATCGGCAAACATCTCACTATGATATTTCGGTAGGCCTATGTGTATGCTTTGATCATGCCAACCCGTTTGAAAAGTTATTGGGGTTTATCTAGTTAATCCTATATTTTTCGAAAATGTGACCAATTTTTATCTTAACAGAATGTCTAAGAAAATCAATATCTTGAGATTTTCACCGATCGGCAAACATCTCACTATGATATTTCGGTAGGCCTATGTGTGTGCTATGATCTTGCCAACCCGTTTGAAAAGTTATTGGGGTTTACCTAGTTAATCCTAGATTATTCAAAAACGTGAAAAGTTTTGTCTTAAGCATGTCTAAGAAAATCAATATCTTGAGATTTTCCCCGATCGGCAAACATCTCACTATGATATATCGGTAGGCCTATGTGTATGCTATGATCATGATAACCCGTTTAAAAAATTATTGGGGTTTACCTAGTTAATCCTAGATTATTCAAAAACGTGAAAAGTTTTGTCTTAAGCATGTCTAAGAAAATCAATATCTTGAGATTTTCACCGATCGGCAAACATCTGACTATGATATTTCGGTAGGCCTATGTGTGTGCTTTGCTCATGCCAACCCGTTTGAAAAGTTATTGGGGTTTACCTAGTTAATCCTAAATTTTTCGAAAATGTGACCAATTTTTATCTTAACAGAATGTCTAAGAAAATCAATATCTTGAGATTTTCACCGATCGGCAAACATCTGACTATGATATTTCGGTAGGCCTATGTGTGTGCTATGATCTTGCCAACCCGTTTGAAAAGTTATTGGGGTTTACCTAGTTAATCCTAGATTTTTCGAAAATGTGACCAATTTTTATCTTAACAGAATGTCTAAGAAAATTAATATCTTGAGATTTTCACCAATCGGCAAACATCTCACTATGATATTTCGGTAGGACTATGTGTGTGCTATGATCTTGCCAACCCGTTTAAAAAGTTATTGGGGTTTACCTAGTTAATCCTAGATTATTCAAAAACGTGAAAAGTTTTGTCTTAAGCATGTCTAAGAAAATCAATATCTTGAGATTTTCACCGATCGGCAAACATCTCACTATGATATTTCGGTAGGCCTATGTGTGTGCTATGATCATGCCAACCCGTTTGAAAAGTTATTGGGGTTTACCTAGTTAATCCTAGATTATTCAAAAACGTGAAAAGTTTTGTCTTAAGCATGTCTAAGAAAATCAATATCTTGAGATTTTCACCGATCGGCAAACATCTCACTATGATATTTCGGTAGGCCTATGTGTGTGCTATGATCTTGCCAACCCGTTTGAAAAGTTATTGGGGTTTACCTAGTTAATCCTAGATTATTCAAAAACGTGAAAAGTTTTGTCTTAACCATGTCTAAGAAAATCAATATCTTGAGATTTTCAGCGATCGGCAAACATCTCACTATGATATTTCGGTAGGCCTATGTGTGTGCTTTGATTATGCCAACCCGTTTGAAAAGTTATTGGGGTTTACCTAGTTAATCCTAGATTTTTCGAAAATGTGACCAATTTTTATCTTAACAGAATGTCTAAGAAAATCAATATCTTGAGATTTTCACCGATCGGCAAACATCTGACTATGATATTTCGGTAGGCCTATGTGTGTGCTTTGATTATGCCAACCCGTTTGAAAAGTTATTGGGGTTTACCTAGTTAATCCTAGATTTTTCGAAAATGTGACCAATTTTTATCTTAACAGAATGTCTAAGAAAATCAATATCTTGAGATTTTCACCGATCGGCAAACATCTCACTATGATATTTCGGTAGGCCTATGTGTGTGCTTTGATTGTGCCAACCCGTTTGAAAAGTTATTGGGGTTTACCTAGTTAATCCTAGATTATTCAAAAACGTGAAAAGTTTTGTCTTAAGCATGTCTAAGAAAATCAATATCTTGAGATTTTCACCGATCGGCAAACATCTGACTTAGATATTTCGGTAGGCCTATGTGTATGCTTTGATCATGCCAACCCGTTTGAAAAGTTATTGGGGTTTACCTGGTTAATCCTAGATTTTTCGAAAATGTGACCAATTTTTATCTTAACAGAATGTCTAAGAAAATCAATATCTTGAGATTTTCACCAATCGGCAAACATCTGACTATGATATTTCGGTAGGCCTATGTGTATGCTTTGATCATGCCAACCCGTTTGAAAAGTTATTGGGGTTTACCTAGTTAATCCTAGATTTTTCGAAAATGTGACCAATTTTTATCTTAACAGAATGTCTAAGAAAATCAATATCTTGAGATTTTCACCGATCATGGTTGGCATGATAAAATCACACACATAGGCCTACCGAAATATCATAGTGAGATGTTTGCCGATCGGTGAAAATCTCAAGATATTAATTTTCTTAGACATTCTGTTAAGATAAAAATTGGTCACATTTTCGAAAAATCTAGGATTAACTAGGTAAACCCCAATAACTTTTCAAACGGGTTGGCATGATCAAAGCATACACATAGGCCTACCGAAATATCATAGTCAGATGTTTGCCGATTGGTGAAAATCTCAAGATATTGATTTTCTTAGACATTCTGTTAAGATAAAAATTGGTCACATTTTCGAAAAATCTAGGATTAACTAGGTAAACCCCAATAACTTTTCAAACGGGTTGGCATGATCAAAGCATACACATAGGCCTACCGAAATCATAGTGAGATGTTTGCCGATCGGTGAAAATCTCAAGATATTGATTTTCTTAGACATGCTTAAGACAAAACTTTTCACGTTTTTGAATAATCTAGGATTAACTAGGTAAACCCCAATAACTTTTCAAACGGGTTGGCAAGATCATAGCACACACATAGGCCTACCGAAATATCATAGTCAGATGTTTGCCGATCGGTGAAAATCTCAAGATATTGATTTTCTTAGACATGCTTAAGACAAAACTTTTCACGTTTTTGAATAATCTAGGATTAACTAGGTAAACCCCAATAATTTTTCAAACGGGTTGGCATGATCAAAGCACACACATAGGCCTACCGAAATATCATAGTCAGATGTTTGCCGATCGGTGAAAATCTCAAGATATTGATTTTCTTAGACATTCTGTTAAGATAAAAATTGGTCACATTTTCGAAAAATCTAGGATTAACTAGGTAAACCCCAATAACTTTTCAAACGGGTTGGCGTGATCAAAGCATACACATAGGCCTACCGAAATATCATAGTGAGATGTTTGCCGATCGGTGAAAATCTCAAGATATTGATTTTCTTAGACATGCTTAAGACAAAACTTTTCACGTTTTTGAATAATCTAGGATTAACTAGGTAAACCCCAATAATTTTTCAAACGGGTTGGCATGATCAAAGCACACACATAGGCCTACCGAAATATCATAGTCAGATGTTTGCCGATCGGTGAAAATCTCAAGATATTGATTTTCTTAGACATTCTGTTAAGATAAAAATTGGTCACATTTTCGAAAAATCTAGGATTAACTAGGTAAACCCCAATAACTTTTCAAACGGGTTGGCATGATCAAAGCATACACATAGGCCTACCGAAATATCATAGTCAGATGTTTGCCGATCGGTGAAAATCTCAAGATATTGATTTTCTTAGACATGCTTAAGACAAAACTTTTGACGTTTTTGAATAATCTAGGATTAACTAGGTAAACCCCAATAATTTTTCAAACGGGTTGGCATGATCAAAGCACACACATAGGCCTACCGAAATATCATAGTCAGATGTTTGCCGATCGGTGAAAATCTCAAGATATTGATTTTCTTAGACATTCTGTTAAGATAAAAATTGGTCACATTTTCCAAAAATCTAGGATTAACTAGGTAAACCCCAATAACTTTTCAAACGGGTTGGCATGATCAAAGCATACACATAGGCCTACCGAAATATCATAGTGAGATGTTTGCCGATCGGTGAAAATCTCAACATATTGATTTTCTTAGACATGGTTAAGACAAAACTTTTCAAGTTTTTGAATAATCTAGGATTAACTAGGTAAACCCCAATAATTTTTTAAACGGGTTGGCAAGATCAAAGCATACACATAGGCCTACCGAAATATCATAGTCAGATGTTTGCCGATCGGTGAAAATCTCAAGATATTGATTTTCTTAGACATTCTGTTAAGATAAAAATTGGTCACAGTTTCGAAAAATCTAGGATTAACTAGGTAAACCCCAATAACTTTTCAAACGGGTTGGCATGATCAAAGCATACACATAGGCCTACCGAAATATCATAGTCAGATGTTTGCCGATCGGTGAAAATCTCAAGATATTGATTTTCTTAGACATGCTTAAGACAAAACTTTTCACGTTTTTGAATAATCTAGGATTAACTAGGTAAACCCCAATAATTTTTCAAACGGGTTGGCATGATCAAAGCACACACATAGGCCTACCGAAATATCATAGTCAGATGTTTGCCGATCGGTGAAAATCTCAAGATATTGATTTTCTTAGACATTCTGTTAAGATAAAAATTGGTCACATTTTCGAAAAATCTAGGATTAACTAGGTAAACCCCAATAACTTTTCAAACGGGTTGGCATGATCAAAGCATACACATAGGCCTACCGAAATATCATAGTGAGATGTTTGCCGATCGGTGAAAATCTCAACATATTGATTTTCTTAGACATGGTTAAGACAAAACTTTTCAAGTTTTTGAATAATCTAGGATTAACTAGGTAAACCCCAATAATTTTTTAAACGGGTTGGCAAGATCAAAGCATACACATAGGCCTACCGAAATATCATAGTCAGATGTTTGCCGATCGGTGAAAATCTCAAGATATTGATTTTCTTAGACATTCTGTTAAGATAAAAATTGGTCACAGTTTCGAAAAATCTAGGATTAACTAGGTAAACCCCAATAACTTTTCAAACGGGTTGGCATGATCAAAGCATACACATAGGCCTACCGAAATATCATAGTCAGATGTTTGCCGATCGGTGAAAATCTCAAGATATTGATTTTCTTAGACATGCTTAAGACAAAACTTTTCACGTTTTTGAATAATCTAGGATTAACTAGGTAAACCCCAATAATTTTTCAAACGGGTTGGCATGATCAAAGCACACACATAGGCCTACCGAAATATCATAGTCAGATGTTTGCCGATCGGTGAAAATCTCAAGATATTGATTTTCTTAGACATTCTGTTAAGATAAAAATTGGTCACATTTTCGAAAAATCTAGGATTAACTAGGTAAACCCCAATAACTTTTCAAACGGGTTGGCATGATCAAAGCATACACATAGGCCTACCGAAATATCATAGTGAGATGTTTGCCGATCGGTGAAAATCTCAAGATATTGATTTTCTTAGACATGCTTAAGACAAAACTTTTCACGTTTTTGAATAATCTAGGATTAACTAGGTAAACCCCAATAATTTTTTAAACGGGTTGGCAAGATCAAAGCATACACATAGGCCTACCGAAATATCATAGTCAGATGTTTGCCGATCGGTGAAAATCTCAAGATATTGATTTTCTTAGACATTCTGTTAAGATAAAAATTGGTCACATTTTCGAAAAATCTAGGATTAACTAGGTAAACCCCAATAACTTTTCAAACGGGTTATCATGATCAAAGCATACACATAGGCCTACCGAAATATCATAGTCAGATGTTTACCGATCGGTGAAAATCTCAAGATATTGATTTTCTTAGACATGCTTAAGACAAAACTTTTCACGTTTTTGAATAATCTAGGATTAACTAGGTAAACCCCAATAACTTTTCAAACGGGTTAGCATGATCAAAGCACACACATAGGCCTACCGAAATATCATAGTCAGATGTTTGCCGATCGGTGAAAATTTAAAGATATTGATTTTCTTAGACATTCTGTTAAGATAAAAATTGGTCACATTTTCGAAAAATCTAGGATTAACTAAGTAAACCCCAATAACTTTTCAAACGGGTTGGCATGATCAAAGCATACACATAGGCCTACCGAAATATCATAGTCAGATGTTTGCCGATCGGTGAAAATCTCAAGATATTGATTTTCTTAGACATGCTTAAGACAAAACTTTTCACGTTTTTGAATAATCTAGGATTAACTAGGTAAACCCAAATAATTTTTCAAACGGGTTGGCATGATCAAAGCACACACATAGGCCTACCGAAATATCATAGTCAGATGTTTGCCGATCGGTGAAAATCTCAAGATATTGATTTTCTTAGACATTCTGTTAAGATAAAAATTGGTCACATTTTCGAAAAATCTAGGATTAACTAAGTAAACCCCAATAACTTTTCAAACGGGTTGTCATGATCAAAGCATACACATAGGCCTACCGAAATATCTAAGTCAGATGTTTGCCGATCGGTGAAAATCTCAAGATATTGATTTTCTTAGACATGCTTAAGACAAAACTTTTCACGTTTTTGAATAATCTAGGATTAACTAGGTAAACCCCAATAATTTTTCAAACGGGTTGGCATGATCAAAGCACACACATAGGCCTACCGAAATATCATAGTCAGATGTTTGCCGATCGGTGAAAATCTCAAGATATTGATTTTCATAGACATTCTGTTAAGATAAAAATTGGTCACATTTTCGAAAAATCTAGGATTAACTAGGTAAACCCCAATAACTTTTCAAACGGGTTGGCATGATCAAAGCACACACATAGGCCTACCGAAATATCATAGTCAGATGTTTGCCGATCGGTGAAAATCTCAAGATATTGATTTTCTTAGACATGCTTAAGACAAAACTTTTTACGTTTTTGAATAATCTAGGATTAACTAGGTAAACCCCAATAACTTTTCAAACGGGTTGGCAAGATCATAGCACACACATAGGCCTACCGAAATATCATAGTGAGATGTTTGCCGGTCGGTGAAAATCTCAAGATATTGATTTTCTTAGACATTCTGTTAAGATAAAAATTGGTCACATTTTCGAAAAATCTAGGATTAACTAGGTAAACCCCAATAACTTTTCAAACGGGTTGGCAAGATCATAGCACATACATAGGCCTACCGAAATATCATAGTCAGATGTTTGCCGATCGGTGAAAATCTCAAGATATTGATTTTCTTAGACATTCTGTTAAGATAAAAATTGGTCACATTTTCGAAAAATCTAGGATTAACTAGGTAAACCCCAATAACTTTTCAAACGGGTTGGCATGATCAAAACAAAGCATACACGTAGGCCTACCGAAATATCAATTTGAGATGTTTGCAGATCGGTGAAAATCTCAAGATATTGATTTTCTTAGACATGCTTAAGACAAAACTTTTCACATTCTTGAATAATCTAGGATTAACTAGGTAAACCCCAATAACTTTTTAAACGGGTTGGCATGGTTAATGTGTACACACAAGCTTACCGACGACATGTGTGCCGATCGTTGAAAATCTTGAAATATCGATTTTCTTATGTATTTAATAAATATATTTCATTCGGATATTATTATAAAAAATATTTTATATTTTTCGCCCGAATGTATACTTTTTTTAACGCATACATATGTAAATTTGTTGTTGTTGTTAATTCTAGTTTTATTTTAGGATAAACTTCATTCGCATTATAGTTGGTCGGTTGTTCAATTTGACAATGGATCAAGATAATTTTGTATGTTATAAAGTAAAACCGTGATTGACGTATAAGCTAACCGTGGACTATGTTGAACCAAAGTAAACAGTTAATAGAACTTGTAATCCGGGTTTACGTTGTTTGCAAAACTGACGAGCATTTTTGAAATGTCGATATTGTGTAGTATACATAAGTCCAGGGATGTAAGGATTTAAATCTCGACAATTAAAAAAATATGAGTAGGAAAATGTGACGCGCTGAGGGCAAATGACAGGTCATAGAAGTATTAGAGGAGCTTTCTAGAGTAAGGACCCATAATCATCATTGTCATGTGAAGCCAGCTTTAAAAGTATAAAAGGTACTCTTTTTTAGTTTTGACAGTAATATGTTAGGTTAGAGTTTTTTAATGTACACAAACAGACACATGGAATTCTAAATATTAATAATAGTATATTATTCAACAAGCATATAATGATAGCTGGCCACTCAGATGATTTACGACACTCGCCTATTGGCTCGTGTCGGTAAACTTCATCTTCGTGAATAACAGCCATTATATGCGAGTAGAAATATAGAATACGATACTTTGTCAACGACCGATAAAAAATTGTATTTTATTATCAAATCCTTTAGAGGGCTAAAGGGCGAGGGATATAGAGGGCGCCTTTAATAATGTGAAAGCCGAGGCAATCAAGGAGGGATTGTCATTTTTGGAGGTGGACGTTCCTCTGATAGGGTTAATCAATTATATGCTGGGAAGCAGGATTGTTAGCTCGAAGTTGGGGGACTTCACCATCAAAAGAGGCGAGTAATTAGGGGAACCCCGCAGGGGGGTTCTGTCCCCACTTCTTTGGAATATAGTGGTAAACGGGTTACTACTAGAATTGGAGAGAGAGGGTATTGAAGTTATCGCTTACGCAGATGACGTAGCTTTAGTTGTTATCGGGAAATTCCTGGGCACGATTGTAGACGTAATGCATAATGCGCTTACCATCGTTACGAAATGGGCCGGCAAATGTGGACTTGGTTTTAACCCGTCCAAGACAGAGCAGGTACTCTTCACTAAGAAATACAGAATCCCGATAGTTGTCCCTCCTACCTTAAATGGCACGAGACTTGCTTTTACTGATAGAGCTAGATATCTGGGCATTATCTTGGACAGTAAGCTTAGTTGGAAGCCCAACATGTTGGAGAGAATAAACAAACCTACTATAGCTTTGTACTCCTGTAGGAACGCCATTGGTCATAGATGGGGTCTGAAGCCGGAGCTGGTACACTAGTTCTACACCGCTGTAGTGAAACCTGTACTCATGTACGGGGTGGATGTTTGGTGGCCAGCTCTGGACAATGTAACTTATAAAAGTAAGATTGAGAGAGTGCAAAGAACGGCCTGTATGCTTGTTAGCGGGGCATTGAGGTCGACACCGACAAGTACCTTAGAGGTTATGTTGAACCTTCTTCCGGTCGACATTTTTGGCAAACAGATGGCGGCAAATACGGATGTACGGCTTGCAGCCGTCTCTCAGTGGAGGTGTCTTAGTATAGGACACTCTACTATCGTTAGATCGTTGAAGGATGAGCTGGCGAATCTTGACTACATTAAACCTACTCTACGCTTCGAGAAGCGATTTCGGACCTCCTTCCCTTCAAGGGAATCCTGCAGGGATAGACCGTTATCGGAAACCGAAGCGTTGCAATTCTTCACAGATGGCTCCAAGCTAGACGTCAAAGTCAGAGGAGCTGATTTGAGGGTGAGCATTTCAATATCCAGGTAATCTGGGTCCGCGGTCACTCGGACATCATGGGGAACTGCAGGGCAGATGAACTTGCTAGGCATGGTACGACTCTCCAGCTGCAACCGGAAAAGGCAAATCTGGGGAGGCCTATCAAAGCGCTGAGATGAGCACTTGGGAAGCAGGCGCTATCCTCAGCGGGGGAAAGGTGATCTAACACCCTCACCTGTAGAGTTGCAAGACAAGTTTGGCCAAAGCTGGACTTAGGGCGCACTAGGGCATTAATATCCCTACGCAGACGTGAATTAAGAACGGTCGTAGGAATTCTCACGGGACACTGCCTTTTTGGAGAACATGCAAGAAGACTGGTTCTGGAGGCAAATGACTTCTGCAGAAGCTGCTTGGACGAAGAGGAGGAAGAGACGAAGGCATAAACACTTGGGTAAGTTCTGGATGGACTTCCTCTCGGATTTCGAAAACATTAAAGTGCGAGACGTCTTACACTACATAAGTAGCTCGAAATGGCTCCAAGAGGGGTAAAGGGGATATATTCTGTGGTATCACAATGGACCATCATCGGTCTAAGTGTGCCTAAGCAGCCACTCCAACCTAACCTAACCTTCTAATTAAAATGGTTCTAAGCATTAACTTAATGCTTCAATTAGCATGAGGAAAGTACCCCTGAAATTAAAAAGAAAATCGAGGGAAACAACTACCCTATGAAAATTAGGGAACTCCTAGCAGGAAAAAGAAAAGCGAGAAGAATATGGCAAAAAACAACGAGCTCCCAAGATAAAACTAATTTGAACGATCTCACTCAAAAATTAAGAAGAGAATCAAAGAATTGAAAGATGAATCAATCAGCAGTTGCAATATTTAAGAAAATTAACTAATGCACTAATTGTTCTCTTTGGAAAGCAACCAAAAGAATAAAAAGACCCATAATCCAGATTCCTCCAATAAGAAAAGCAGGTGAGAAATGGGTTAGAAATAATGGCAAAGCTCGAGAATTTGCTTAACACCTAGAAAACATATATATTTTAGCCATTTGAAGACCAAACGTTGAAAGCCGAGATAATAACTGAACAAGCTGTGCAAAAAAGTAAAGAAATGCTACTGACAACAGCAAAAGAAGTCATGCTTGAGATAAAAGTTCATATGAATTCGATAAAGCTATTCTGGTTTTCTCGGAGAATTAGGAATTGAGGAAAAATATTGCTATAATTACATAAAAATTCCCAACTTTTTATTCCATATTTCCCAAAAGTGTATTCTGGTAAATTGGGAATAAGCTCTTATTGAAAGAATACTAGTACAAATGTTTATCACCAGAGAAAATAATAATTTAGGGAAAACTGTCATATTTGAAGCTAAACCACAAGAATCTGTGTTTCAAATACTTTTAATATTTAATTAAAACTTTTCATCGTGCGTTTTTATAATTACATATTTTATTGAAAATATGTATTTACCATACATTTAGTTTCAGTGTGAAATATTTATTGCCAAATACGACTCCAAAATGCACAATCCTTTTTGCTTACAAAGCAGCATGTTTTAAGATGTTTTAACATGCTCATTTTTCTTCTTTTCATGATCATTCATGACGAGTTGTGAGAAGAAAACAAAGAACTTCCTTCCAACAGCTGGTGCCGTTTGGCGTATGGCAACAAAAGTAACGGAGATGTGAATATGTCTTTCATTTCTTCTTCAAGGTTGTTGCCCATTTGAATAATTCTTCGGCGCATTGGCTTTGATACCATCGTATTCATTGGAGAGAGTGAGCTTTTCCGTGAGCTTTTAATAATCCCTGTTGACGTATCTTAAAAACAACAACAAAAATCATGTTCCGTAAATTTTTTGTTTTACTCAGTGGTAAACATTAAAAGCAATAAAAAGCATACAATTAGAACATGATTTCCTTATAAAAAATTTGTGATTTCACGTATTTTTCTCCAAAAATATGTACGGTGAAAAATACTTCAAATCACAAATATTAGTCTACTGATTGTTTCGGGATATTGTTTTCAAAATTTGAGGTTTAAAAATATTGTTGCCTTTTTCCTTCTAACCTTCTAGCTTTTGTCCTAGCCTCTTATTCCCTTTTTAATTGCACTTTTCCTCCATCCAATTTCATATAATCAATATAATATCAAATAATAGAACATGACTGCGGTCGAGAAGTAGAATAGAATATCGAACGTTTCATTTAACATAACACAAATGATGAAAGTCCGACCATAACAAGACAGCACGAATAACTGATATAATTAATTGTAAAAAAACACATGATGTAATTTCAACTTCTATACAAATTTATTAAAATACAATTTATAATTTGAATAAAAACAATAAATTTATGTAGTTGCAGTTACAATTTTTGATTAATTTGCCCGAATTTTGTAATATTGTTGACAGCTAAACAAAATAAAAATTGACATCTAAAACAAACTAAAACCTTGTTTTAGTGTGATTAATGAGTGCGTTTTATGCTAGAAAATGATATAAAATATCGTGATTTTTTTCGTCACATTTGCTTGACCGAATTGTACGAATAACAGGGAAAATTATTACTAAAAACTTTTAATTACCCTAACCTGTAAAAACGTAGCCTTATGATTTTGTTTTTCACTAAAATCTTAACGTGGTTTCATTACAACAGGGACATATAAAAGCAGATTGCTTGATCGAAGTTTTTCGTATATAATAATAAATTTCGTATATAATAATAAATATTGACGTTCAAAATAGTGAACGCAACATACTTAAACAACAAAGTTGATATTAAATAATTTTAATTAATTTTGTTAACTTATTATTTATTTATGATAGTTTTGTTCCTTTTTATGTCTTTTCGTTATGTGTGGATAATCAATTTATATGGGACACACTGTCTTACAAAACAGTGGTTAGTCAACTTGGGCTACGTAAATTATCGTTGTCATAAAAAACAGTTCAATACATATTTATTGTTAGGTCAATGTATATATCTGTGGTCAAAAGGCATAATCGCCTAAGTCAATTTCACTTACTTTTAAGGAAAGCAAAATGAAAATTGAATTTAAGATTATACAAATAATTTTTCCATGAAATTTTCACTAAAGATAGAATGATCTTATTAACATATTAGAAAATGAAAAATGATTAAATATGTTTTAGAATTTTAAGATATTTCTTAAAATACGACTTAAGCGATTGTTCCAAATTGACCTTTCGGAATTACAGAAGCTTAAGAATCCTAAGCTGTTATAACAAAATGTTAGATAGAAATTTCATTTAACTAATTGAAGTTAAGTGCTTCTTCCCTATTTTAATTTGAGCTGTTCAGCACCTAGGCCTTTTTCTCGATTCTAAAAATTTACTTGCTATAATAAAACAGATATTTTTTGTTAATTGCATTTATTGAATTCAATCATTAAACAAACTTATTTGCTAGAACAATTCATAATATATAATAAAAAATAAACAAGTGAATAAAGCAGTATCGTCACCTGAGAATTGGTTTGGTCCATTATTATTATTAACCGGAGGGCCATGTGGGCGATAAGCCACCTCGCACCGCGACCTAAAAGATCTATTGTGCTGGACCCTACTTAATTATCCGTCCAGTCAATATTCAGGCTCTTAATGAATCTGACAATATACTGGCCGGTACAAGATACATATTATCCGGGCTCATTGTTCTCCCTCCTAGATGTTGCAGTCTTTGCTGGAAAATGGCTGGGCAATGGCACAGAACATGTTCCGCTGATTCCGCTTCCAGACCGCAGAAGCGGCATCCATTTGTCGTACTTAGGCCCATCTTCTTAAGGTGATACCTTAAGGGGACATGACCTGTGAGGAAGCCAGTAAGCAGCCTCAACTCAGGTTTCCTAAGTTCAAGACACTCCTTAACCCTGACAGACGAAGGTGATATAAATTTCTTCGCCTGCCGTAAACCTGGAATTCTGCGCCAGTAGGAGGACTTTTGAACATCCTCCCAGCGTTTTACCGCTGCTCTAAGGTGTCCCTTAGTGACACCGCGGAAGGGTTCTGGTCCAAAAAATGGAGAGGCAGAACCCTCACGGGCGAGGCCATCAGCTGCCTCGTTTCCTTCGATTCCAGTATGACCTGGCACCCACATAAGTGTTACCTTATTTGAGCCTGCCAGATGTTTAATAACCTTCAGACAATCCCATACCAGCCTTGACTCAACGGTACAAGACCTAAGAGCTTTTAAGGCTGATTGGCTGTCTGATACAATATAAATCTTTGCATCGTTTAGGCCTTTTGCTATGCCTATCCTAGCGCAAAGTTCTATAGCATGTACTTCTGCTTGAAAAACGGTAGCATTGGTACCCAAGGACTTCGAGAGGGTAGTGCCACTTCCGTGTATTCCTATCCCCGCCCCATCTTCCGTTTTTGATCCATCTGTAAACCATACCATGGACCCTCGCTCATATGATGGTCCACCTGCCCTCCACACATCCCGGTCTGGTAACCTAACACAGAATGGTTTGTGGAAGTCCAGTTTAGCTGGCATACAGTCGGAAGGCATTCATATTGTAGGGTCTGTCTGAAATTCCTTAAGGATTTCCATATGACCCACCATATTGCCTGGCTTGATATTTCCTTCCGCCTGCATTTTCAGGGCCATACTTGCAGCGTCCTTTTTAATATGCAGGTGTAACGGTGTCAGTCCTAGAAGTGTCTCCACCCCCGCGGTTGGACATGACTTCATTGAGCCCGTAACACCGATGCAGGCTACACGCTGAACCTTATTCAATAAGGTTTGCGTTGTCTTCTGCTCAGTTTTAGGCCACCATACAACCGATGCGTAGGTGACCATAGGCCTAATGATTGTAAGAAATGACCAGTAGATCATTTTTGGTTGTAGTCCCCAAGTACGCCCATAGAGTCTTTGACAGGCCCAGAGAGCCTTGATGGCTCTATTTTGAACTTTCAACAAATGTTGGTTCCAGTTCAGTCTTTGATCTAGGATAACCCCTAGATATTTAACCTCGCTGGAAAAAGGAACAGTAGTACCGTTTAACGAGGGAGCTGTAAGCGCAAGCTTTGTCCTCCTCGTAAAAGGAACAATGACAGTTTTGCTTGGATTGACACTGAGCCCTTCCTGGTAACACCACTGCTATATTATATTGAGTGCATTTTGCATGCGATCAGAAATGACCTCATCAAACTTGCCTCTGATTATGATAGCCACATCATCCGCATAGCCCTGGACATCAAACCCATGGCTACTCAGAAGGACCAGTAGTCTGTCAATAACCAATGACCACAAAAGAGGAGATAGTACGCCTCCTTGGGGACAGCCCTTTACGGCCTTGATGGTTACTGATTCGCCACCTAGTCTGGCAGTAATCTCACGGTGTTCCAGCATGGAACGGATCCACCTAATTGTGGAAAGTGGAACCCTTTTTCCCATTGCTGCCCTCTCTATAGATCCATAGGAGGTATTATCAAACGCCCCCTCAATGTCCACAAAGGCACAAAGGGCAATTTCTTTATATGCCACTGCTTTTTCAATCCTCGTGACTAGCCCGCTAAGGGCCATAACCGTGGATTTACCAGTTTGATACGCAAACTGGTCCCGATGCAGCGGATTCTTTCCAAGGACCTCACTTCTTATTTGATAGTCCAGGATTTTTTCCATCGTCTTCAAAAGAAACGATGTGAGGCTAATTGGCCGATATGCCCTGGCCTTGGTGTCTGGACGACCCCCGCCCTTTGGTATAAAGACCACATTTACTTTCCTCCACAGTTTCGGAATATAATTAAAAGCATAACTTGCCCGAAACATCTGGATCAAGCTGGGGAGTATTTCCTCAATACCTTTTTGAAGTAAACCTGGAAAGATACCATCCCCTCCAGCGGATTTGAAAGGTTTGAAAGACCCAATAGCCCATCGAACCTTGCTGGGTGTGAAAATTTTCCCAGAGAGACTCCAGATCCTACTGTGAGGCGAATAGGCCACCTCACTCGAAGGATCATATGAGTTCTCTTGGGCTCCTACCACTACTGAATCCGGAAAGTGGGTCTCTAACAGTACCTCTAAGGTTTCCTTCCGGTTTTCAGTGAACCCCCCATCTTGCTTCTGGAGAAGTCCTAAACCATTTGAATGATCCCTGGAAAGGACTTTCTGGAGACGAGCTGCAGAGGGCAATTCATTGATTCCCTCACAGAAATTCCTCCAGGTAGCCCTTTTGGATCTCCTTAGTTCGAGATTATATTCCGTCAAGGCCATCTTATACTCGCCCCATTCACCGGTGCGTTTAGCCTTGTTAAATAATCTTCTCGATTTTTTCCTCAGTTTACCCAGCGTCCCGTTCCACCAAGGGACCATCTTTGTGGACTCTCTTCGCTTAACTGGGCAGCTGTTCTCGTAAGCCAAGTGTATAGAATTATGCAGCTGGTTTGAAAAGATCTCCAAACCCTCTGGAGACTCTATGTTCCCCACAGCCGAGGGCATTTCTGATTCGAGTGAGACTCTATAAGAGTCCCAGTCGGTCAGTTTTGGAATTCTGATTTCCTGCCGCTGCATGGTCTCAGCCGCCAAATCGAATCTGATGTGCAAGTGATCCGATAATGAGGCCTCTTCAGACACATGCCAGTTTTTGACCAAGTCGCTGAAATGCGGACTAGCAAGTGTCAGATCTAGGACCTCTTGCCTAATCGCATTTATAAAAGTAGGTTTCCTTCCCCTATTGACAATGTCTACATTATTTGAGATCAGAAATTCAAAAAGGTACTCACCCCTGTTATTGATGTCCGTGCTACCCCACACCGTGTGGTGCGCGTTTGCATCGCATCCTATCAGGTAGGCCAGCCCATTGCGTTTGCAATGAGCTATGAGCCGCCTAACTTCAAGTGGAGGTATTAACTCTGAGTCTCCAGGAAAGTAGGCGGAGGCCATTATAGCCTCCTGTTTGCCTCTTTCACCCAGAACCTCCACCATTACTGCAACCAAGTCCCTGGAGATGAACTCTGAAATTAGAATAAAATTAATTTGCGAACTGGCCAACACAGCCGCTCTTGGACTCTGAGTTCCGTTATGATAAATTAACTTACCCACTTGATTTGGTATACCTCTAATCTGGTTACCAATCACCCATGGCTCCTGGATTAGAGCCATGCCAATGTTTTGGCAGATAAACCTGCGACAAAGGACGTCCGAAGACGCCTTTGCATGATGCAGGTTTATCTGCAGGCAGGCGCTGTGTGCCTTCACTTCACCGAAGGCCCCTTCTGAAGGCCCTGCTCAGCCTCCTTTTCAGCACCGCCACCACCCGCATGCTTTCTTTGTCCGGCCGATGGCTGACCAGTGTCCTCCATCGCCGTTCTGCTGGCCCCCGCTGCCTGAGAGCCTCCAGGCCTAACCAGTGGCTTGCACGGGAGGAGTCCTTGTGAGGCCTTCCCCCGCGGAACCCCTGACGCCTTCCTCTCCCTTTCCCGCCTTCTCCTCACCTGTCTCCTGGAGAGGGCGGTCACCCCGGTGGTCTTAGCTAAAGGTGCCGCTACCGTAGCTTCTACAGGCTTCACCACTTTGGTCCCGCCGACAGAAGCTGGCTTAGCCCCACTCTGACCACCCTTGGGATGCAATTGTACAGTCCCAAACTTATAGTTGACCTTAAAGCCAACCCGCTTGAGCTTCTCAACTGACGAGTGGTCCATAGAGAACGTGAAAAAGGCCGAAGAGCCTTTCGCCCCTCTCCTGATCACTCTCCAGTTGATCGCCTGCATGCCCTCATTTTGGCTTTTTATAAAACTAAAAAGCTTCTCTGTGGGCAACTCAGCACTATTTGGGAAGGTGCCGAACATAATCCTAGCTCGAGGCAGGTTTTCCGCCTCGGCCACGATCAGCTGCGCACCCTCCCATGGCTTGATACTACCTATGGCCTCCCTGAGCCACTGAACAGTGGCCCGGTCAGCACAGGTTAGTACCAGCCAACCAGGCCGAAGCTGACTGCCAAGGAACTTAGGTTTAAGCTCCTTGGCCTCCTGCTCTAGCACCTTATCTAGGATGCCCTCCTGGACAGCCTTTAGCTGCTCTCCAGTGAGGACAACCTCTGGAAAACCAGTGGGCAAGATCCCAACTATCTCCGACTCCGCAGCCTGCCTGAAGGTAAGTCCAGACCGGACCGCAGAACCCGAGACCGTCGGGACAGATTCCTCTCCCCTGGCCTTCTTTTGTGCCGGTGGAGTACCCTCATCCGAGCGGATCCTCTTTGACGGTGGGGCCTCTGCGGGAGCACAAGACTCCCTTTGTGGCCGCATCGCCAGAAGCCTTGTCTCGCTTCCGGGCGGTTTGCCCTCAGCAAGAAGCCTCCTGTACCGCTTCTTCGCGGCCCCACACATTTTCACGCGAGGAGCCGCGGAAGGTTTGTCAGTGCTGCTGACAGTTAATTTCGGGTCCTCCCCGACGACTTTGCTCCCCCCTGCTTTCACAGAGGCGATACCCCCACTTACGGGGTCCGAGTTCTCATCTCCTGAGGTGTCCATGTCGGAGTTGAGAACTAATTTCTCAATCCCCGAACGGAGCTCCCCATCCGATAGACCACTCATCGAGAGTCCCACAGCGGAAAGAGGACCGAGGCCCTCGAACACCACCGCGGAACTATCGCTGGTATATGACGTTTTAGGAGCGTCATCATCCTTATTATTTTTTAAGTGTTTCGACATTTTGTTCCCACGAGTTGCTGGGAAAAGAGAGTCGCCTGTGGGACACCCAGCTTTACCACAGGAAGGCTAAATAAAACTGGAGGGCGCCTGGTATCCAGAGTCCGCATACTTTGGACTGATTAACCTATCAGCCATTCATCCATCGGCATATGCTGTTCCACCTTAGATTAGGGTTTTTTATCAAGGGTTTCTCCTTTAGCGCCGTACTTTAGCCTGTGCCAAATGGTCAGAAGTACCAAAGGGCCTCAGTTACCAGTGATTGCCACGAGGAGGCAGTACGTATACTTGCGAATTGTGACCAGGTTACCCCTTCCACAATTGTACCCATCACGCCAGCTGCCTAAAACATGACCAGAACAGCTCGCGTAATGTGCACCCTACCGAAAGGTTACGGAGCTGGTAGATTACTCTACTCAACTTTGATCCCCCCCTCCAGTAGACGCCAAATCACCATGGTTTGGTCTATAAGCCGTTTAATTTAATCTTGAGAAATCGACTGAGTAGCCAATATCTCAACAACGGTTACGAATTTAAAAAATCGGATTACAGATTCTGAAAGAGCGGAAAATTTTACCTTATTCTGCATTATTAGTTCAAAAAACACAAATTTGGCGTATGGACCAAACTAATAATCAGGTGACGATGGGCTTTTCATCCTCGACTAAGTCAGGATGAATATTTGGCATATCAGGTACTGGCAAATTTTTAAAAAATGCATGAAAATTTGGATCTATTAATGGAAGCAAGTCGAGAAGATCTTTCTTCTTTTTTCTTTGCTTATACAGAGTGGTATTGAATAGGCATTTTTCAGTTCAGATAGTTTGAAGGTATTTAACTTTTTGAACGGTTCGTCTTCGTTTAGAATGTCTTTATATTCAAGACATCCAAAGTGTTCTTTGGAATACCTTAACCATTTAACCTACCGCCAAATGAATTTTTCTCCATCTTGCAGGTAAAATGAGTTTTTGTTCTGTCCTGCACAGTTGTCACTATAGAGAGTGACAGATCGCACATTTTGGGGTATTGTTGCCTAATGTCTGTAGATACACGACGCGATATCATTTCCACCACGCCCAGCTACTGCTTCATGCTACATGTAACAATAAGGAACATTTGTGGCACCATCATGCACGGTTAAATTGTATGTCCATAATTGGCGTTTGTAGAAAGATATCGAGGTTTGCAGATAAGGTGTTGCAAACATTATTGTAGATCAAAACTGTAGACTTTTAAAGTTGGATCCAAAACTGATAATTTTTGTCGTTCTCTTTACTTTTAAAACCTAAGTCAGCTTCGATGTGGTGCGTCGATTGTTCCAATTTTTAGGACTGAACATTGATTGCACGTATCATAATATTAGTTAAAAAAGTTACTAATGTTTACCTTTGAATATATTTGAAAATTTTAAAAGACTAATAGGATCAGACTGTTTCTCACAATATAATTGATATATTTTTCCCAATGTTAAATCTGCGTGGAAATATTTCTGACTGGTATCTCTACGAGTATAATGGCTCTCGTAAGCCGGAAAACTTTCAATATGAACCTTAACTGCATTTATTTTATCATCCGAAACCTTATTTGATGATGTCGCAATACCACGATGATCCTTTAATGTAAAATTTAATTTCTTTTTAACGACACTTTTGAAAAAACTATCAGTCTCCTCAAAGCAACATCGAAAACATCTCTGGCATATATGAATCAATTGTGTACCAATTTCTAAATAATAATAAACTGAGTGGTTCGGTTTCTTGGTGCCGTTGTACTTTTATTCATCATTTGGGTCTTCTTGTCTTCCACTCTAAGCAATCCAGATATAAATAATATTCGTTGTTTATAAGAGCCCAAGTTCCAATACTGATCGAAAATATCCTTCTGGTGTTCAAATGCAATTTTCGTTTGGCAAAGTTTTCTGCATTTTTCCAGTGGTGAACATCTTCTTTCAGAAGCTTTTTTGCCCGATTTTGTAACATAGCGTTTGCCGTGATTCCGTTTATTTTGTTTAATTTTTCATAAATATTTTTCTTTCAGCTTAGCTTGAGTATCGTTTTGTAAATTATTTTCAATTTTAGCAGCCATAAGTTCAATTTCTGAATCGCTCGTTAAAATATTTGATTCATCAGATTCTGATGGAACGTAATTTGGATCTCCATCAGAATCATCGAATTGTTCATTTTCAGTTACGAAACATTCTTGTGGTTCGGGAAACGAATTCAACAAATCATTTACTATATATCAGAATCTGATCTTCCTTCTACTATTGTAATAATACTTTCATTTTGAATTACCGGTGGAAAATTGGTATATACTTTAATATTGACAGGGTTTTCAATTTCTTGTTGCACTTCTGTTATTGCTTGTTGGTCGGTGTCAGGGGAATCTTGAGAAAAAAATATTATTACCCTTAGTCACATTCGAATAAAACACAATAGTTTTTAACAAATAAACTGAAATACTCACCAGTAGGTTGAACATTACTTTCTTTCTCCTGCGCTGACAGTTTCAAGGCCATCTGTGACATCGTTTTTGCACGTGCACTCATTTAATTTTGTTAATTAAAAACACACTAGTTTTTACTATTACACACTTAAATTAACATCTATACATGTTAAGTAAAACAGATACACTAGTTTTTAACTAACAGCACTTGAACAGCTATAGTAACTTATGTCAACAATCGAAACCATTATTGTTCGAGTAATAATAACTTATACCTATTTAAGATATGAAATTTGAAGAAAACTGTTTGTGAACAATAGCCAAGGTAATATAGGTTATTAAAAATAACAATATAAAATTTTAAATAATCGCCAAAGTGATTTTTAGGGGATGAACAATTATATTATTATTTGGGAATAACCGCTTAAGAATACTTTAGTCTATATTTCTTTTCAAAGAATTTCAAATTTTTATTTTAAAAATGAATGAAATAATCGCTTAAGTCGAAATAAACTTTTATTTCAAACTAATTTTTATACTATTATTGGAACTTAGGTCGAATTTGAGACTTAGTCGGTTATTCCAAAATCATTAATATTAAAAATGACTTAAGCGAATATGTTTTTTTTTATAACTTTATCAAAAATAGTCAAAAATGCACCAAATATTGCTGTGAGAAAAAACGTTTTATTTTGAATACAGTTGCAGTCATAACTCATTTTTTGTTTAAGTCGACTTAAGCGGTTTTGCCTTGTGACCACAAATATGTAGAAATAATGGTATTACATTCCGCATGTCGCATCCTGTCTCCCTCTCATTTTAATACGTCACTCATATCGAGAAAATATTTTATTTCTTTAGTGTTGCTTTAACAAGTGGATGAAAAAAATAATCTTTTTAATTAATAATAAATAAAAGTGGCTAAAATGGTGATTTGTACAGTGTTTAAGTGCAACAGCAACAGCAATTCAAATGAATCCACTCGTGAAAAAATTAAATTTTTTGGATTTCCAAAAGATCCTACCTATAGAGAAATTTGACGCCAAAAATGTGGTCGTAAAGGCAATTTTAATATTAAAACTTCATGTATACATATGTGTATGACACTTTACGGCCGCTCAATTTTCAAGAAATTTGAAGCATGAGTTTCTAAATTATTCACCGAAAAATAGCCGGAATTTAAAATTAGATGCCGTTCCAACAGAAAATCTTCCCAGTTCAACGACAAACAATGAGTCATCATCAAAGCGCCAAAAGCGGCAAAAAGGTCGGGAATCAAAACGAATAGTCACATACATTTTAAATGTCACCTCAACGATTCCGGAATTGAAGAATAGCGCAATATTGCCTGTAATTTATGAAACCGTTATTCATAACCTAGAAAAAGCCACGAGTTCCTCAGATTTAGATGAAGAGTTGTCAAAAGAGAGGTAAATATGCCATAACTCATAGTTTTGTAACGTTCTGAAAGAAGAAAATTAATTTATTAAAGAAATATTTAATCATGGCCAACGAAGAAAAATGTAAAATAAAGCCAAACGAATAAAATGGGAAGTTAATGACATATCACAAGCCATTGCTATATATGTTAGTGACCCAAAGGTGTACGGTATGTATTGAAAAAAAAAAAAAAAAAATATCCATTTCCAGTGGTATCAACTCTCAAAACATGGGCTGGAAAAATTGATATAAATCCTGGATTTTGACTTTTTTATTAATTTTTTGTTGAATGTTAATTAATCTTCAATCTTCGAAACATATTAAAATCATTTAATTAAATAAATAGAATTATGTCTATTAGTCGGTTTCGTTGAATAACTGTTCGTAAATACTAATATACTTCTCGTGTTAATCGAAACACAATTAAAATGGTCTAACCACCGGTAGCATATTAGAAATTACATGAATTAATTAACATTCAACAAAAAATTAATAAAAAAGTAAAAATTAGCTTACACACAGAGCAGTGTGAATATCGTGAAGAAGAAAAAAAATTGTAAGAGAATTCATTGGTATTAGTACGATTCGCTAGTACTTAACGCCCAGCATATTCTGTATATATAGAATGTAAGTTGTGGTATAATCAGTCCAGTCGCCGCGGCCTGATGAGAAGATTGATTTTTTCATAATCATAAGCTCATCAGTTCCAAACTGGATTGAATTCTCTTACAATCTTCGAAACATATTAAAATCATTTAAATCCTGGATACTTATGTATAGCTTTTAGTTTAATGCAAAATGCCGATCTACCAAAGAGTTTGCGTATTAATGGTGGACGAGATGAAAACACAAAAATCCTACAAATATGATCAAAAAAGTGATACGATACTCCCTCCCACAAATTATGTACAAGTGGTAATGGCTCGTGGGATTTTCGAAAACTGGAAGCAACCTGTTTACTATACGGTTTTGATAGTAACCTAACTAAAATTATGATTGAAAAAATTATTTCAAAGCTGAATTCTATTGGTTATCATGATGTGCGTATAGTTATTGATTTAGGAGGGGGTAATAGGGGATTATGGAATAAAATGGGGTAACAGAAAACAAACCATACTTTGTCAACCCTTGCAATGACCAGAAGAAAATTTATATATTTAGTGACACCCCATATTTAATTAAATTCTTCCGAAATTATTTTTTAGATTCTGGTATTTTACTCAACGATAGGTTTTTAACGAAAGATCCTCTGGTAGAGTTATTTAAGCAACAATCTAAATTAGGCTTAAAAATTGCTAGCCAATTAACAGATTCTCATTTGAACGTTAAGTGCGGTAAACGGCAACAAGTAAAATTAGCAACTCAATTATTTTCTCACACTAGATCATCAGCATTAACCAGGTTGGGTTATTTGGATATAAAATCTAAAAACTGGAATGAATTAGCAATTCTTCTGAAACAAGTAAATTTAAATTATAAAATACCGTTTTATGTATATAATTATGTACTTATTTATATTTATAATAATGATTTATTTTTTATTAGGTGAACGACTGGTTTGATCTTTTTAATTCTAAAGTATACCTCGAATTAATTCTCATCCAAGAATGGCAGCTTTTGGTTTGGCAAGAAATTTACATGATACAATATTAAATGATATGGAACATTTAGTCAAAAACATGCGAATTGGTAAAACTAAATCAATGTTACAATTTCATAAAGCGATAATCGGTAGAATTAATGCATTAAAATGATGGTTCAATGACCTACAAAACGAATATGAAATTAAATATTTATTAACACACCGTATAAACCAGCATCCAGTAGAAATGTTTTTTGGGGTTATGAGCGCTAAAGGCGGTGATCATCCGACCGGATTGCAGTTTAAATATCGCCTTCGAAGCTTTATATTAGGAAAAAATGAAAGCATCGTCTCAACTTCTCAGATGAGTCACTAAGGCAATCTACTAATAAAATCGAGTACCTAGAGATGAGCCGGAAGAATAAACTGAAAACGTCCTAACATCTTGATTGATTAGCCTAACATCATGCTTGATTGATTAGTGCCCGATTTCACAAAAAAAGAAGTAATCTCTAGTTAAATAATGTTTCCTCCCTTTCTTCTTTTATTGAATTGCAATTTATTTCATAATACAAATTCAACGCATGCTAATTTTATTTCCTTTTTTACATGAACATTTTAACTGGAGAGCTAAATATTTAACTGCCCAATTTCGTCGAGCTAAATATTTAGCTGAAGGCTAAATATTTCTATGTAAAAATCAAATATAATCAACTTGCATAGAATTTGTATTATGAAACAAAACGTAATTTTATAAAAGATGAAAGGGAGGAAATATTATTTAACTAAGGGTTGGATAGTTTTTTGTGAAACCGGGCATTAGAATACGACGGTCTAGAATATTTAGCGGGTTATATTATTCATCGAATAAAGTACAAAACTCCTATTATAATTGAAAAATACTGTGAAATAGAGCCTAGTAGTGGTTTCACATGGACAGATCAAATAAGTGAAGGCTTCTTAAGCAGCAATTAGATGAAGTATTCAGCGAATATACGATATGAACGAGCATAAAATAGAAAAAAGGCATATTCTAACAATAAAGCGAACACTAAAAAATCGACTACCACTATTCTACCAAAAAATTCGTATTTAACTTAACACGTGAAAATAAATTTTCACTGCAGCCTCCAAAAAAGACAAGATAAATCGGACTAAGATACAAATTATTAGGTACTCAAATGATGAAGTGGCAAAATTTAGATTCACATTTATCAGTCATGAAGATAAAAACGCGGTGAAAAATGTATAGAGGCAAAACAGACACATATGAAGACTTCATTTTTCGCTAACTGAACTGTGTTCTACAAAGTGAAATTCATTCGATTTTGCTTGTGCCATTTTTATACGAAAAATTTCATTTCACGTCAAATGCGGACTAATATCCTAGACAGACTGTGGTTTAATAAATCCGATTTAGCTAAACTAGTTTAAGTTTTCTATGCAAAAACAAAGGGATTAGCTAAATCGAGGTTGACACACTGCGACTAATCTCGAAAATTTCACTAAATCGGTTTTATTAAATCGCAGTGTGTCTAGGGTATAACAACAATTCTGTTTCGTGCATTGTAAATATGTGCGTCTAAATCTCGTAGCGCTGCAACACCGAAAATTATGACAAATAAACTATTAAAAAAATATAGTGAACTGTTAATATAAAAAAATTATAAACCAATCATCGTATTTGCTAGGGCAAGCGATAGAACTAATGTTAATATTTTAGCAATAATAAAAGTTTCGTTGTATCCGGTATATAAAATTGTGACATAAAATTTGATTGAGACTAAGCGGATCTCTAATCGATTTTGTTTAAACAAGTGAGCAGAACTGAAAATTAGCCAAAGGTTTGGATTGTGCAAAATTCTGTGGGTTGTCATATTTGGTTCCTTTTTTTATCATGGGATTGTAATTTTGAATTGGAATGAGTGAGCTTTTCATTTCTTGCAACACTCTGTTGAGAAAAAATGTAGTTAATACTAATAAATAATTGACAAAATGGTTTTGATAGATGTTGGAATTTCGAGTTTTCTCGGTTTCTGGAAAGGAAAATTGTTTAGTTGGGTGGATAATTTTCAGCTGCTTAGCATTTACATACAAATAAATGGTATTTTTTCCGCGATTCCATCTTCAAGAAAGTCACCCGAATCCAATGTCGTAACTCAGTACGAGATGATAGGAGGACTCTCGTCGTTAGGTGGTCTGTTGTAATATCTTAAATTTTGGTGCAATTAATCATGCCATGTAAAGCAAGGTCGCCCTAGTTTTTTCGAACCTGTACTGTAAGTGGAGGCGCCTCAGAGTTTATGGGTTGATCCGCGGTGGTGTATTTGTCACCAGCAGATGATTTTTGCTCCTTGATTCGTTTAGTTATAGTTTCGCTATTCAGAAACCCCTAAATCTTCTACTTTCTGTGGTTGGGTTTGTTAAAACTAAAATAAAGCAGTTTTCTTAAGAAGAACAGTTCATAACTTCTTAACCGCTAACTATTTTAGTATTATACTTAGTGATGACGGTCTTAAAAGGAATTTTATTAATTTTTTTATAAAGCTTGTATCAGCTTAGTGACACCAAGTGCCTGGCCCAGATAACGTAATGTGTCCACTATAGTGAAGGAAATAACAGTTATATTGATGTTTGGAGGTATGCTGACTGATGGGTCTGATGCTCTTGTGATGTTTTATCTTAAGTCCCTTGGTTGCGATGGCTTTGTGGAGGGCATTAATAACTTGGGAAGGGGGAGGAGTAGTAAGTCAAATGAAGAAAAAACTGTCGCAATTCCAATGATCGTCAACTGGAATAGGCGTCAGACAGATACTTTCTAGCGGTTTGAATATGAGTAGGAGCAGCAGGTTCCTGGGATCGGTGTTTCTATTGTTATTGGGCACTTTTAAAGAGCGCTAATGCTCACCTACGTGTGGGGGTAAATGGACATAATTTTCGAACAAAATAGAGCCGATGGTTTCGCGTCTCTTGTAGTTATTCAAGCCTGGAATTTTCTAGGTGCCAAGGCAGAAGGAAGTGAGGTTTGGTTGGCAGGCAAACCAAATAATGATGGTTCATCAATAAGGGTATAAGGGCTGTCAGTGGCAATAATTTTCCGATGAACATTTCCTGTCATATTAAACAAACGGGAAAGCGGAAACTCTTCCGCTGCTCAAGGAAGCGGTCAAGGAGATAAAGCCATAAAGGAATTTTAAGTTATTATAATCCTACCCGGTATAGAACAAATTATTTTCCTTGTGATATTTTCCAGCAGTGAGTATAATAATAAATATTAATTTTTAGATTTTTAAAATTACACACGGTGGACAAACATTCGGCGACGCCCCAGAATCGATTATTTTGAAGATCGGACAAATATCCAAAAAAAAAAATCAGATATTGCGGGTTTACGATCGAGTTGAATCGCCTAAAAGCGCCGCAAGAGACGCCGCTAGAAATAGAAAGCAAATTTAAAGCCAAAAACCGAAAATCTGCTTTTGTGCTCCGATTACGATGGTTGACGCCTATATGAATAGGCGTTGACACCTGTAATTGTCATGCCAACAGGCATTTGGATCGCTTCAATATTTCTACATATTTTGTAGAAAATTTAATTTTTATTGAAAACCAGCTGAACACAAATTCAGAACCAAAAATCGAAAATCTACAATTGTGCTCCAATTTCGATGAAACCTCGATCAATAGGCATTGAGACCTACTAGCGTTGATGATTAGACCATATTCTGATGATTAATACCTCAAGAAGCGTTCTCTCAAGAATAACGAAACCGGCCTTTCGACACCCCTTTCCATACAAATACAGGTAGATGCATGATCAAATACCAATCCTTTTTATCGTTTGTTGTCCTTAAGGTTGGAGTTATGAGCCAATTAAAGCAATGGTTTACACAATTGTTTTAAAGAAATATAATATTTAATTTACCTATACCGATTAACAGTTTCCTTCGCCTTTACGAAAAAGGGGCGACTTACAAACAAATGCGTCATGAGCGGTTCCGCCAAATTTTGGGTTGACCAACAGTATCAGTAAATCGACGTCATACATCTGAAGAAAACGGAAAGGTTTTGATTAGGTACTAATATTCGGACCTCTATTATAAAAATAATAAATAAATCTACAATTTGAATGTTTTCCGATTACCCGCCTTTTCGACACACGTAGACGTGCTCGATCTCTTTTTGGGGTTTATTAATGATCATGTGTGTCCCGTCAATACACCCAATTACTCCAGGTAGACTATCTTTTGAATAAAATCTAAAATAAACAATTGCTTTAGTTAAGCAAATTAGCAACCATTTTTCTATGATATTTGAATTTATTTTCTAAAAAAACTGTACATATATGGAAGCCTTTTGACCTCGGGATCCGACCAATTTGAAATTTTAGTAGAAAACACTGAAAACTAAGATAACGCAGTGTGCCAATTTTCAGGCCCCTACCTACATTCTAAGGCCCAAATGCTCTTGAGCCTGATATAAGAAATTTGGATTACAAAAATAACTGTTTTATCTACTACATAGTTCTCAATTAAATTATATTTGGAAAAGCGCCAATTTTTCATTTAAAAATTTGTTTTTTTGTCACTGACGACGTTAAACCATGTGACGATAGGTCCGCATGAACTTATCTTCTGTATTCGTATTATATGTCATGGTTAAATACTGTTTGCTTCTACATATACCGAGAAAGGAATGTAGGTAATAGTTAAAGCTATTTACGAGTTTTTACGTAAGCTCCTCAAATTACATTTGCCTGCGGCATACAATTAAGTATAGTATTAACAATATTATTTGTCAACAGTACAACTACGTATTGATAAATATACATTACGAAATTTGAATTACAAATTACATTACACGAGGCGTTACTCTTTCATTTTGTGTCTTAAAATGATCTGTAACAACAATGGTGGGAAATTTGTTCGAAATATTTTACCACGATAAAAATAGTTCAATCATTTTTTTGTTTCTGATTATTTGTTAAAATCACTATACCACACCAAATTTCAATTGGCTTTAAGTTTTGTAAACATACCATATTACGATGATGTTATGGTTTCAAATTATATGCATTTGCGTGCGTGCTACCATTTATTCTAAGTATTATTGATATAAGTTTCCCAGGACCTTACTACACATTTAACCATATCTCATATTAATCACTCTCTTATTATCTGCACGATTGTATTTAATGGTGAAACTGACATATAATTGGTATTTTTGTTTTTAATAATGTACCACATTTATAAATCTCGTATTATCAAGTTGACAATTTAGAGTAAGTAATTCATTATGTGTTTTTTGAAATAATTATTATACATTAAACTAAATACACAGTTAGGTAGCAACACCGTTAATAATAATATGTATAACCAAAACTAATTTAAAGTGTTTTGATTAAATGGACTTTGATAATTTCGCATGTGTTATGCCTATTATAAACTATGCTGCAACAATTTTAAAACCTTTAAACGTACCAGGATGGTTATTATGTAAATTCATTAAATAGCGCCTAACTATTTGATGACAAACTCAACTTTCAGGATAACTTTGATCTTGAAAGATAGTAATTATTAGTTTCACCATCAGACTTAACATACTCGGACAATGCGATAAATTGAATTGTTGTAAATAGTTTTTACTAAAGCTAGCTCTAATTATTTTAATTTTTCAAATTTTTTTCAAAAATTAATTGATATATTGTGATATTAGCCACGGCGAACCATTTAATAATAATGGATATTACTATTATTATAGTATTTATAAAGATTAATCGCTCAAAGCCGTGATCAACTACTCGAATTTGGTGAATAAATTAAGTCGTAATAAAGTTAATCTTCGTTTCAGTGAAAAACAAAACACCAACTGTCAAAATGGCCAAAAATGCTGCAGTTCAATTTAACTGTGAAAAATCTCGGAAAATTCGATTTTCCAAAAATTATTAGAACATTTGTAGAGTGTTATGTCTGGAGATGGATTGCATTAATGTGATTTGTCACTATCGAAGAAAAAAATTCAGTTCAAGTTTCCCGTGGGGAATCACGGAAAATTCGATTTTCCAAAAATTATTAGAAAATTTGTATAAAATCAGCCTCTAGAACGTTATTTCTGGAGATGGATTGCATTGATGTAATTTGTCAATAGCTATCGCAGGAAAAAAATTCAGTTCAAGTTTCACGTGGGAAATCTCGGAAAATTCGATTTTCCAAAAATTAATAGAAAATTTGTCTAAAATCAGCCTCTAGAATGTTTTGTCTGGAGATAGATTGCATTGATGTGATTTGTCAAAAGCTATCGTAGGAAAAAAATTCAGTTCAAGTTTCACGTGGGAAATCTCGGAAAATTCGATTTTCCAAAAATTAATAGAAAATTTGTCTAAAATCAGCCTCTAGAGTGTTTTGTCTGGAGATGGATTGCATTGATGTGATTTGTCAAAAGCTATCGTAGGAAAATAATTCAGTTGAAGTTTCCCGTGGGAAATCTCGGAAAATTCGATTTTCCAAAAATTATTAGAAAATTTGTCTAAAATCAGCCTCTACAGTGTTATGTCTGGAGATGGATTGCATTGATGTGATTTGTCAATAGCTATCGTAGGAAATAAATTCAGTTCAAGTTTCACGTGGGAAATCTCGGAAAATTCGATTTTCCAAAAATTATTAGAAAATTTGTATAAAATCAGCCTCTAGAGCGTTATTTCTGGAGATGGATTGCATTGATGTGATTTGTCAATAGCTATCGCAGGGAAAAAAATCAGTTCAAGTTTCCCGTGGGAAACATTGGAAAATTCGATTTTCCATAAATTATTAGGAAATTTGTATAAAATCAGCCTCTAGAGTGTTATGTCTGGAGATGGATTGCATTGATGTAATTTGTCAAAAGCTATCGCAGGAAAAAAATTCAGTTTTAATTTCCCGTGGGAAATTTCGGAAAATTCGATTTTCCAAAAATTATTAGAAAATTTGTATAAAATCAGCCTCTAGAGCGTTATTTCTGGAGATGGATTGCATTGATGTGATTTGTCAATAGCTATCGCAGGGGAAAAAATCAGTTCAAGTTTCCCGTGGGAAATCTTGGAAAATTCGATTTTCCATAAATTATTAGGAAATTTGTATAAAATCAGCCTCTAGAGTGTTATGTCTGGAGATGGATTGCATTGATGTAATTTGTCAAAAGCTATCGCAGGAAAAAATTCAGTTTTAATTTCCCGTGGGAAATTTTGGAAAATTCGATTTTCCAAAAATTATTAGAAAATTTTTATAAAATTAGCCTCTAGAGTGTTATGTCTGGAGATGGATTACATTGATGTGATTTGTCAATATCTATCGCAGGAAAAACATTCAGTTCAAGTTTCACGTGGGAAATCTCGGAAAATTCAAAAAAGATTCTAGCCGAAAGTAAGAATCGCAGGAAAAAAATTCAGTTCAAGTTTCCCGTGGGGAATCTTGGAAAATTCGATTTTCCAAAAACCATAAGAAAATTTGTATAAAATCAGCCTCTAGAGTGTTATGTCTGGAGACGAATTGCATTGATTTGACTTGTCAATAGCTATCGCAGGTAAAAAATTCAGTTGAAGTTTCCCGTGGGAAATCTCGGAAAATTTGATTTTCCAAAAATTATTAGAAAATTTGTCTAAAATCAGCGTCTAGAGTGTTATGTCTGGAGATGGATTGCATTGATGTGATTTGTTAATAGCTATCGTAGGAAATAAATTCAGTTCAAGTTTCACGTGGGAAATCTCGGGAAATTCGATTTTCCAAAAATTATTAGAAAATTAGTCTAAAATCAGCCTCTGGAGTGTTATGTCTGGAGATAGATTGCATTGATGTGATTTGTCAATAGCTATCGCAGAAAAAAAATTCAGTTCAAGTTTCACGTGGGAAATCTCGGAAAATTCGATTTTCCAAAAATTATTAGAAAATTTGTCTAAAATCAGCCCCTAGAGTGTTATGTTTGGAGATGGATTGCATTGATGTGATTTGTCAATAGCTATCGTAGGAAAAAAATTCAGTTCAAGTTTCACGTGGGAAATCTCGGAAAATTCGATTTTCCAAAAATTATTAGAAAATTTATATAAAATCAGCCTCTAGAGCGGTATTTCTGGGTATGGATTGCATTGATGTGATTTGTCAATAGCTATCGCAGGAAAAAAATTCAGTTCCAGTTTCCCGTGGGAAATCTCGGAAAATTCGATTTTCCAAAAATTATTAGAAAATTTGTATAAAATCAACCTCTGGAGTGGTATGTCTGATTTGTCACTACCTGGAAAAAAATTCAGTTCAAGTTTCCCGTGGGAAATCCCGGAAAATTCAAAAAAGTTTCCAGCCGAAAGTAAGAAATGGATGAATAAAATCAGCCTCTAGAGTGTTATAGCCATCGCAGGAAAAAAATTCAGTTCAAGTTTCCCGTGGGAAATCTTGGAAAATTCGATTTTCCAAAAATTATTAGAAAATTTGTATAAAATCAGCCTCTGGAGTGTTATGTCTGGTTATGGATTGCATTGATGTGATTTGTCAATAGCTATCGCAGGAAATAAATTCAGTTCAAGATTCCCGTGGGAAGTCTCGGAAAATTCGATTTTCCAAAAATTATTAGAAAATTTGTATAAAATCAGCCTATAGAGTGTTATGTCTGGAGATAGATTGCAATAATGTGATTTGTTAATGGGTATCGCAGGAAAAAAATTCAGTTTAAGTTTCCCGTGGGAAATCTCGGAAAATTCGATTTTCCAAAAATTATTAGAAAATTTGTATAAAATCAGCCTCTAGAGTGTTATGTCTGGAGATATATTGCATTGATGTGATTTGTCAATAGGTATCGCAGGAAAAAAATTCAGTTCAAGTTTCCCGTGGGAAATCTCGGAAAATTCGATTTTCCAAAAATTATTAGAAAATTTGTATAAAATCAGCCTCTAAAGTGTTATGTCTGGAGATAGATTGCATTGATGTGATTTGTCAATAGGTATCGCAGGAAAAAAATTCAGTTCAAGTTTCCCGTGGGAAATCTAGGAAAATTCGATTTTCCAAAAATTATTAGAAAGTTTGTATAAAATCAGCCTCGGGAGTGTTATGGATTGCATTGATGTGATTTGTCAATAGATATCGCAGGAAGAAAATTCAGTTCAAGTTGCACGTGGGAAATCTCGGAAAATTCGATTTTCCAAAAATTATTAGAAAATTTGTATAAAATCAGCCTCTAGAGTGTTATGTCTGGGTATGGATTGCATTGATGTGATTTGTCAATAGCTATCGCAGGAAAAAAATTCAGTTCAAGATTCCCGTGGGAAATCTCGGAAAATTCGATTTTCCAAAAATTATTAGAAAATTTGTATAAAATCAGCCTCTAAAGTGTTATGTCTGGAGATAGATTGCATTGATGTGATTTGTCAATAGGTATCGCAGGAAAAAAATTCAGTTCAAGATTCCCGTGGGAAATCTCGGAAAATTCGATTTTCCAAAAATTATTAGAAAATTTGTATAAAATCAGCCTCTAAAGTGTTATGTCTGGAGATAGATTGCAATAATGTGATTTGTCAATGGGTATCGCAGGAAAAAAATTCAGTTCAAGTTTCCCGTGGGAAATCTCGGAAAATTCGATTTTCCAAAAATTATTAGAAAATTTGTATAGAATCAGCCTCTGGAGTGTTATGTCTGGAGATATATTGCATTGATGTGATTTGTCAATAGGTATCGCAGGAAAAAAATTCATTTCAAGTTTCCCGTGGGAAATCTAGGAAAATTCGATTTTCCAAAAATTATTAGAAAGTTGGTATAAAATCAGCCTCGGGAGTGTTATGGATTGCATTGATGTGATTTGTCAATAGATATCGCAGGAAGAAAATTCAGTAAGTTTCACGTGGGAAATCTCGGAAAATTCGATTTTCCAAAAATTATTTGAAAATTTGTATAAAATCAGCCTCTAGAGTGTTATGTCTGGAGATGGATTGCATTGATGTGATTTGTCAATAGGTATCCCAGGAAAAAAATTCAGTTCAAGTTTTCCGTGGGACATCTCGGAAAATTTGATTTTCCAAAAATTATTAGAAAATTTGTATAAAATCAGCCTCGTCAATAGTTATCGTAGGAAAAAAATTTAGTGCAAGTTTCTCGTGGGAAATCTCGGAAAATTCGATTTGCCAAAAATTATTAGAAAATTTGTATAAAATCAGCCTCTGGAGTGTTATGTCTGGAGATAGATTGCATTGATGTGATTTGTCAATAGCTATCGCAGGAAAAAAATTCAGTTCAAGTTGCATGTACACGACCACGACACGATACATAAATAAAATAAAACAAAATGTAAAACAACAAAAAAATGAAATAGGTGCACAGAAAAAACGAGCGGAACGAAAACGATACGATAGAATAAAGAAGAGGGGGAATTCAACTGATTTTTTTTTTTGAAGAAAAGATATAAAAAATAAAATTACTAGTCTAGTTTGGATTTTGACAAGTACAGGTCAAGTTTTTTTTAGTCAAATTAGTGAGTTAACGGTTGAATTTTTTTTTGGTTTCCGACCATGGCAAAGATCATAAAATAAAAAGTAAAAAAAAAAAATAATTTTTTCATTATACAATATACAAGCCATATGTTAATTTTGAGTGTATACAAGAACATTAACCTTGTAATTCCAAAATTTTATTTGTTGATTAAATTGATATATTAGTATACATACAGGGTGGCTAATACGGTAAAGTAACTGAACATTTGTGTTACCAAAACCGAAATAAAATTTTTTTTGTATCAAAGTTTATATCAAATATTTGTGATGATTAATAAAAATATATATATACGAGTATATATAAAAAAAAAAATATAAAAACATATAAGAATAAGTTGATGGTGAATCTGTGTTGTTTTGCTAGAAATCCCTTGTGTTTTTTTTTTTTTTTGTTTTGTGAAATAGCTGAAGCCATAATTTCATGAACGGCATTAAAGTTTTTCCTTATTTCGTGGTTCGAACCGTTAAGTGAATTGAATGTGTTGAAATATTATGCCGAAGGGTGCATAATAAAAGAAAGTTGGTGGAAAAAAAAGAACAATTTTTGAGTGTTGTCTGACCGTATGCTATTCCATCATTTGTTTATTTTGCAAGACAAACGGAGTTGATACTGATAACTAGTGTACCGATATAGCAGATAAACCTGGTTGAATAATTTGTGGCAGTATTCCCGCCCGAGGGGGCAGGGCAACCATTTTGAGGGGGATCCTGCGTCGGCGCTGGTTGGTATGTGGCCGGACGGGCCTGAAAGGTAAAGAAAAAAACACAGATAGCGGAAAACCAACTGTTAAGTCTTTTCAATTTGTGTAACAGTTTGTTTTTCTTTTCTTCTTTTTTGAATTGTATGATATATTGATTTTTCCTCTGCTTGCTTTGCGGTTCGTGACGGTGCACCGATTTGGTGAACACCCCGTTCGAAGCAATTTTTTTTCCTTCTGCTTTGTGCGTTTTTGAGTTCCGTTGTGTTTTTCTCTGGTCCGCTTTGAAGTGGTTCGATGCGATAACAGTTTTCAGTGAAATGTTTTTTGGTGTTATTTCTTTTATCTTTAGTTAAACAAACAGTGATAGTGAAAATTAAATTTAACGTAGAGTCAGTGTAACGGGTTTACGGTGAATTTGTCATCTGATTTTTTTTACCGTTTACTTAAAATTTTATTAAATTTCGGTTGTTGCATGCTACGTTGAACCATGTGCACGTAAACGTCCTTGATTCATCGAACGATGTGAGGTATGACCATGTTGAGGCCTCTTCCATATTTGTTCCGTGCGTGCCGTTCGTTCCTCCAGGGCAGGCTGTGCTGGAGGGCGGCATGCCATATGAATTGGTCGCGCTGGGGTGACGGTTTCCGATCCGGGGGGGGGGGGGGGTCGTCGTTAGGATTGTCAGGCGGGCGTCCTTCCATACCTGATCGGCATTGGTAGACGCCGCGACTGGGAAACAGCATCCCAGTAGGCGGGCCGATGAGGGGAGGCCCATGTGGTAGTCACGGCGGGGATCGTCTGGAATTGAACCTGTCTCTCCGGATCGATCACTCCCGATTTTTATTTCTTTAGCCGCTGAGACCGTGGCAAAATAGTTTTGATTTCCCTTTTCCCTTCCAATTTTTATCCTTCATGCGGTTATTCAAGCATGAGAATATGTCTGAAAAACCCCACGCCGCACCGTGAGCTCCAGCCAGCTAATATACCGCATCAGACCTCTATTCTCATGTCTTTTAACGAGATCCCCTTATGGGATTTCGTTACAAGTTTCCCGTGGGAAATCTCGGAAAATTCGATTTTCCAAAAATTATTGGAAACTTTGTATAAAATCAGCCTCTAGAGTGTTATGTCTGGAGATGGATTGCATTGATGTGATTTGTCAATAGCTATCGCAGGCAAAAAATTCAGTTTAAGTTTCCCGTGGGAAATCTCGGAAAATTCAAAAAAGTTTCCAGCTGAAAGTAAGAAATGGATGAATAAAATCCGCCTCTAGACTGTTATGTCTGGAGATGGATTGCATTGATGTGATTTGTCAATAGCTATCGCAGGAAAACAATTCAGTTCAAGTTTCCCGTGGGAAATCTCGAAAAATTCAAAAAAGTTTCCAGCCGAAAGTAAGAAATCGATGAATAAAATCAGCCTTTAGAGTGTTATGTCTGGAGATGGAGAATTTTCCGAGATTTCCCACGAGAAACTTGAACTGAATTTTTTTCCTGCGATAGCTATTGGCAAGTCATATCAATGCAATCCACCTCCAGACATACCACTCTAGAAGCTGATTTTATACAAATTTTCTAATCATTTTTGGAAAATCGAATTTTCCATGATTTCCCACGTGAAACTTGAACTGTATTTTTTCTTTCGATAGCTATGACAAATCACATAAAAACGATTCAACTGCAGATATACACTCTAGAGGTTGATTTTATTCAAATTTTGTGGATTCTTCTGATTTTCCGATATTTTCTACGAGTAGGTTAAGCAAAGTTTTTCACGTAAAACTATTTACAAAATTTTTTATTTAAATCCAAGTATCCTATATACTTTCGGCTGATAGCAACTAAATTTTTTATTTTCGGCTGGAATGTTAATATCATAATCTGCATAATCGACTTTTCACTTTCGAGTAACTTTAACAGTATCTAATGAGGCAACCAGCGAGTCAGTAACAACTTTAAGTAAGAATGCGATATACAGAAAGTGCATATTACTAACCAGCGAATCTATAAAAACTTTTCGTTCAGTTCAGCCGTCACTTAACAGAGCGAAAATTAACGCGCAAACTAAAGGATATGTCAGAATATATCAAAATTTTCACAGCACACTTTTCTTAAAAATAATAAATTTTGATATTCACATTACAATTTTAATACTGTATTTGTCAATTGTTACGGATTCGGTGGCCAATATGTCAAATATTCTGTAAGAAAATAGTTTCTTCAAATTCTGTTTGGATTGTTACTGATTCGCTGGTTACCCCTTTACATTGAATACAATGGGACGTTTATGTTTTTTTTGCTTTCGTTATGTAGTCATGACGATTTATATGAGTTGCTAAAATAAGATTTTTTTGCAAATCAAATTTGAAATTTGTACTTTAATATACGATTGAGAATGAGATAATTTTTTTTTTTTTTTTTGTATTTAGAACATTTTAAAACATAGTGAATCTACTGATGTATACAAAATAGGTGTACAAAATTCAAAAATATTTAAAATGAATGTGTGTACAAGTGATATAAATGTTTGTAAACAACTAAACATTTACTTGCCTATGAAATGTAATTCCTTTTTTCTCTACCTGAGGGCCTATCCTCGAATTTCACATCCATTTTCCACATGGACATCTGTCAAAATTCCCTTAATAATTCCTTTGGTAATTGCCTATGTATTTCCACATGCAACCAAATATCCTATTCTTGAATCATTCGGAATTTCTTATTCACCACTCTGAAATTGTGTCAAATTTCGTAGTGTGTTGAATCTATTTTTGATAATTGTTTGTATTTGGTTTGTCAGTGTGATATAAAATTTACGAATTTTTTTTTATTTTGACTATGGTTTGTTGTATTGTTTAGGTAAAGTTTTTGGTTTAAGTTGTATTAGCTGTTTTAGAATTATCCTAAGCAAGAACAATAATTTTATTTATTTCTTCTATGTGTTGTACGTTATTGGTTATCTAAAATTTGTTTTGTTTTAGCTAAAACATGTTTGGTTTTATTTTATACAAACTAAATTTACCAAAGCTGCAATGGTCAATAATCTCAACTAAATATATTTTTGCAATGTTTTTTGCCCTATATGTATGCCAGTCCATTTTTTTAAGATTTTTGATAGAAACAAAAATTCGAAATGATTCTTAATTCACAAAATAAAAATTTTGTAAAATTTTTGTTAACAAAAAATAAATGTAAAATCTATGTAATTATTGGCATTTCCGTATATATGTGGAATTTTTTCATCTGCTTATACCCATTCAGAAATATTCCCTTATGCGCGATTTAGATTGGACGAAATTCTACCAGATGAAGATAACTAAAACAGGACAACATGAATAACAATTAATATGAGCAAAACAGAGACAACTAAAATATTTTTATGGTAGTTTATAGCATATTTGACATTTCAAAATAAAAACAAAATTTTACAAAAAAAATAACATTTTTACGTTTTTATAACAATTTTACGTATTTGAAGTAAAAATTTTTAATTTAAAGTGTGTTAATTTGTGGTTATTAAAAAAGTACACTCTTCACAAATACAAATACGTTTATATAAAGCGAAAGAAATGAATTTTACACCAGAGCAAATTCAAACTGTACTTGAAGTAGTTTTCTCAAGTAGCAGCAGTAGCAGTGATGAGAACGAAGCTGTTAAGCCAAGGAAAAAGCGATCGTGTTGGGTACGCCCTTACTATATAACAAGGAGCGAAACAGGTGCCCATCATAATATAGTAGAAACACTATGTGAGAGTTCCTTGAATGACCCCTTATTATTTAAAAAATATATGAGGATGAGTTCCACGCAGTTCGAGGAACTATTACTGTTAGTGGGCCCAAAAATTAAAAAACAAACGTACATCAGGGAGCCTATTAACGAGAGTATGCGATTAGCAATTACTTTAAGGTAGGATTAAAATATTGTCTGAGTTCTTGAATCAAAATAGAAAACTCATATGAATTCTAGATTTCTTGCAACCGGTGAATCTCAGCAAAGTTTATCTATCGGCTATAAATGTTCACCGGCATCTGTACACTTCATTCTAAAGGAAACAACGATTGCCATCACCAACGTGTTAAAAAACAAAGGGTTTCCAAAATTAAATGTTGATACATTTAAATCGATAGCAAATGGATTCGAGAAGAAATGGAACTATCCACATTGTATTGGGGCAATTGATGGAAAGCATGTCAGAATACAGGTAATATTAATTTGTTTGTAAATATGAATTATGTTTAATAATTATTTTTTTAATTAAATTCTAGGCACCAGCTAGATGCGGATCAGAGTTTTTTAACTATAAAAAATTCAACTCAATTGTGTTAATGGCGATATGCGACCACGAATACAAATTCGTTATGTGCGATATTGGCGCAGCAGGCCGTCAGAGCGATGGAGGAGTGTTTAGAAATTCTGCATTCGGAAAACAATTCTACTCCAATTTAATTTCGTAAGTAATAAATTTAAAATTAACCAATACCTACATTGTTTTATCAATATTTATTTTAATTGTAGAATACCGGAACCGTGTGACGTAGCACCAGAGTTTAAAAATGTGCCCTACGTTTTTGTTGCTGATGATGCGTTCACGTTATCGCATAACATGATGAAACCATATTCCAAACAGCAATTAAATATTTCACAAAGAATATTTAACTACAGGCTCAGTCGTGCGCGTCGGGTAATTGAGAATTCCTTTGGGATTTTAAATTCAAAGTGGCGAATTTTCAATACTCCAATTAACGCAAAAGTTGATTTAATTGAATCAGTGATTGAATCTTGTGTAAGCCTGCACAACTGGCTTCGTTCGAATGAAACAGACTCAAATTATTTAACACCAGGACTTGTGGATACATACGAGCAAGGTATTATGATACCCGGATCGTGGAGGAACGACTCGTCAATTCTCACGGGCCTAAATCCGAATAACGTTAACTCGACGAGTGCAGCCAAAAAAATCAGGGACGAGTTTGCTAATTATTTTGTAAACAGTGGAGCGGTAGATTGGCAGAACGATAAAATTTGAAGATTGTTTAGGAATGAAAAGTCTTTTGTATTTCAATATGGTTTTCTAGGTTTTAAACATATTATATATTTAACAGTTTTTATCACAATTGGATTTCATTTTTTTTATTTCAGGTACAATTAATTTTAATAATAAAAATATAAAGAATATGTAATATAAAAAATTAACAAACAAAAAAACTAAGTCTATTATTTTTGATAAAGTATAGTTAATAATAAAGACTTTTTTTGGTTCTGGACCTCCTCTGACATCTTGTCAAGCTCCAACGATATAAGCTCGCCAAAGACTTGATTTGCAGATTTCTGCACTGGCACTGAAGTTGTTAATAGGTCAATGCATCTATTTTTGGCACTGAGTTTTTCTTGTTGATATTCGGTAAGTGGTCGTTCTGAAAGTTTAAAATTACTATTTAAGAAACATTCATATTTGCTTCATTAATTGTCTTACTTCTAAGCTGCGACTTCTCTTCTGTGCTGGACCGAGGCGTATCGTCGATTCCAGCTGATTCATCCAAGTGACTCGATTCATCGTCATTGCACAAACTTTTAGATCTGAAATTAAAATAATAATTTTGAATTTTTTAGATCTTAGTCACACACACACACACATTTTTCTTACCTCCTTGGTATTGTTGTATCGTCTAAAAAAGATAATAATCGCTCATAGCGATGCGGCTTCATACTTACTGCTCCAGATCCACTCGCTGGAGTTTTACAAAGTCTAATATATGATGATCTTATTTGATCCCACCGCTTTTTAATTTTTGATATATTTTTGGGAGTAACTTCAATGTCTGAAAGCAAATTGTTTAGGAAATGATTAAACAGATTCCAATAAGATGTAGACTAATTGTATCAGAAAACAAGTAAAAAAACCTAAACACTTACCTAACTCTTTTGAAATATCCTCCCACAACCGTATTTTAATAACCCGATTTCGGTACAACTCATCGGACATGTTCCAAATTGATGGCCGGGAATGAATAGCCTCAATTAAAGTTTCTGTAAAGAAATTTGATCAATTAAATTTTAGATATAAGTTATAAATAATTGATAGTAACCATTGGAAATGTGAGCCTCACTCTCACTCTGTGGCATTGAAATCTCTTCATTACAATAATCTATAATATAAAACGTTTTATTTAATTTGATATACAAAATATACAAAAATGTTAGTTCTTACCGTCTATTGATGTGTCCATTTTTAAGGTTATCTTTTTTTTTTACGAATGTCATAAATTGCTATACTTGACATAACTTTGAACGTCCGTAATTATTACATAGTATTGTACCTGCGTTTTTTCGTCGTTTTATGGTCAAAATATGACGTAATTTCATCTTTTTATAGGGAAAAGACAAATATTGTCATCTTGTGCCATAAAAGTTATCTTTTTTTTGGGTTTATTTCTCGGGTTTCATCTGATGATTTTTTACAAGATGAAGTTTTGACTCTGTTTAGCTGCTATCATTTATAAATGTAGTGTCTCATTTTTTTTCAAGATGAAAAATTCGTCCAATCTAAATCGCGCATTAGTACCGAAAAATTTCAATTGGTAGGGAATTCAAGAGTATCCAAATTAAAATTTCCGAACGTTTTTATGAATTTTGACAGATGTCCCCATGTGGAAAATGGATGTGGAATTCGGGAATAGGGCCCCTGGTATTTTTACACTTATAACGCAAGATTTTAACAATTAAAATAATTTTTAGGAAGAATTTTTTTTTTTTTTATTCAAAATTTCCTTTTTAAACTTTAAGAAGCCAAAACGATAGACCATAAACAAGTTTTTATGGTTTTATATGTGAATTTTGTTTTACATCCTATCCTTTTGTTTATTATCTGTACGAAAAACCTTAAATCACCCAAAAGACCAGTAGTTATAAACAAATTGACAAAGAGTGAATACCCGAAACTGGTTCTTGGACAAACAATTTTTGAAGATTTTTTTTTTAAAATACAATATCAAATAAATGTTAATTTTTAACTGTTGTTATTTAACTTTTGGTTTAAATACAATTTAAAATTTTAATTTTATTGATGTGCAATAAATATTTTTTATTTTTTTAAAATTAAATTAATTGCTAGAACTTCTAATCTGAACCACTTTGATTTTTAAGTAGCCATCTTCAACTGCCGAATTCCAAATTCTTCTATAAGTCGTACTGTACTATATATGTACTACGCTATTACGAAATCTCTTATCTTTTATCTGCAGTCTGAACAATAAACAAAAATGTGTGACAAGTCGAATGAAAACGTTGTTTTCAGAGCATCCTATATAGGAAATTATAAAAAAATGTTCAATTTCATTGTTTTGTTTTTCTTTTATCGTACAATTTAGTGTTTTGGATTTTTCATTGTTGTTCGAAAATTGTAACTTGTCATATAGAGTTTAAAGGAAACTATTCGATATATAAAAGTACCACAATCAAACAATTGTATAAGTGAACAGATTTTTTTTTTTTTACACAGAAAGTCTTAAGCAAACTTCTTTTTGAAATATCTCTATATTACAGCAAACTGCGACATGGCCTGCCCTTATTATACCTCAGCTGTTGGCAATGCGATATGAATCAGAAAATGCATTAATAAAACATTAAAAGAATTGCTTGCAATCCATTCGGCTGCAATGCAAATCTACCAATTATTTTCTCGTTTGTTTTTAAAATTCTTTAGCTATATTTTGTGCAATCACTATTTCATAGATTTTTAGAAAAAACTATTTAGCTATATCAAGTTTAGTTGAAGGTTGATTATACCGTTGAAAATGCAAGTTTTTGTTTTTTTTTTACAATTTGCGCATTTGGCATTAGTAAAATTATTTTGCATGAGAATATCGTGGCATAAGGTAATGCATATTATTTAATTAATGACTTGTGAGTTGTGGTTACATTTAAAATTTTGACATTTCAACTGTTTGCTTTGTAATATTCAAGTATTAGTGGAATATAGTGCCTACTTTTAGGGCTTTATTCCTTTAGCCGTGTCGCCTTATTCGACACGACTATTGTCACGTCACTTCATATAAAAAGTGTTATTCTCGAAGTCGCATGACGTGGTGCGACGAGCTTTGAGTCAACACTAATAATCAACTCAAAATTTGACAATATATTCGTCTGAACCTGTTGGTTCACTTAATAACACTTACAAATCGAAAATAGTTACACTGATCATAGAATCACAATTTCACTTATGGTTTAAAACACAATTATGGTTTAAAACATTCAATTATTAGTTAATTTTATTTAAAATTCTACGGACGAGCAAAATAAAGTCTTTACTCTTTCGCCATTTTGATCAATTTTTCTTATAGGAACAGTATGATGGTACGATGGTACGATGGTATAGTGGTATGATGTTATGTTGGTATGATTATATGATTGTATGATGCTACGATGCAAAGGTGTGGTGGATTGATGGTGAGATATTCATCATGGTATGATGGTGGGATAGTTCGACGTCACTATGTGTTTTTTTTTTTTTTTGGGAAGGGTAAAATGAGGAAAATCTTCAACAAGACGAAGCTTTGATGGTGGCAAACATCTCAGCAACAGTGATGGATTTATTCCATCTAAAAACCTCATACCCGTTTATCCATGCTCCAAGCGGAACTATCGTTAGACATTACTTCGCATTGAGGTGACTAATCATTCGACTCTATTCTCCACAGCGTCTCAACCATAGATTGAGATTGCCACCGCTATCTAATCACGATTTGTTGTTCGTTGTTCTGCTCTTGCACGCTCTAGGCGTCTCAGCTCCTTCAGTACCACCGCCGAAGTGTGGCTTACAGCATTCCATGTTTCTTCAGAAACAAGCATTAGTTCGGATATATTTTCAGGTGTTGGGCGCTGCCCAAGGATATCCTACAGTTCACTCCGGGTTGTCTCAAACCGCGAACATTGAAAAAAAACGTGTTCCACATCCTCTTGTGATCCTTTGTAGGCCGGACACTCTGGAGTGTCGGTATGCTTAAATCTGTAAAGGTATGCCCCAAAACAACCATGCCGACTTAACAACTGCGTCAGGTAGTAGTTAAGTTCACCTTGCCGCCTATTTATCCACTTTTCGATGGATGGTATGAGACGGTAAGTCCACCGACCCTTTTCCGATTTATCCCACCGTCTATGCCATTCTGTCAGAGTTGTAATGCATTCTGATGCTCTGCTCCCTGGTTGTTCACGATGTAGGTACCATTTCTTCCTCTCCTTTGCAAGTAGATCAATTGAGATCATCCCCGCAATAACAAGTGTCGCGTCATCGGATACTGTGCGGAAACCACATATTACCCTTAAGACACCAAGGCGGTACACCGATACTAACTTTTGTCTATATGTCCCAAAGTCCATCGCATCACTCCAAACAGGTGATCCATAGAGGATGATGGAGGTTACAACATTTGCCAGCAGCATCTTACGACACTGTCTTGACCCGCCAGTGTTGGGCATAATGCGGGAGAGGGCTGCAGCTATTTTGGCAGCTTTTCTGCTCACTATCGTTAGGTGCTCCTTAAAGTTTAAGCGCGCATCAATTTCTACACTCAGATATCGTAATGAAGGCTGCGAGGTTATTAAGATTCCGCCAACATCAATATTTACAATTTCTCTTACCTTCCTATTGGTAATTAAGACTGCTTCGGTTTTATGGTCAGCTAGTTGGAGTCCGAATGATATCAACCACCTTTTGATAATTATAATGGTCAACCTGCATATCTCCATTATATCCTCTTTAGTCTTTGCTACCACGACAACAGCAACGTCGTCCGCGTAACCCACAATTTATGCCTCATCAGGTACGCTGAGCTTCAGAACGCCATCGTACATAATGTTCCAAAGTAATGGACCCAGTACTGATCCTTGAGGTACTCCACCCGTAACGTTGTATTCCATGACACCGTCATCTGTATCATGTGATCCTCATTATGTACACTGGTACTTGCAATACATGTAGAGCATTCAGAATATGGCTCCATTTGGCCGAGTTGAATGCATTCTTGACGTTCAGGGTGACCACGGCGCAGTATTTTTTAGAGCCGCCCTTTCATCTTCCGCCGTCTGTAGCTTCCTTGGCGATTTCAACGACGTGTCGAATGGCGTCGGTTGTTCATCGAGCCTTTCGAAAACCATATTGCCGCTCGGCGAGATCTCCGGCCTTTCCACAGCTTTCTCTAATCGATTCTAAATTATGCGCTCGAGTACTTTACCAGCCGTATCCAGCATGCACAGTGGTCGGTAGGAGAATGGCTCTCCCGGAGGGTTCTTTCCCTTTGGCAACATTACTAGACGCTGTCTCTTCCAGTGTTCCGGAAACACCCCCTCCCTCAGACATGAGTTGTAGACTTCTCTGAACTCATCAGGTCTAGCTCGCATGGCAGCCTTTAATGCAATATTTGAAATATTGTCAGGTCCAGGAGCTTTTTGATTCCCAAATCGTTGGCATGCACATTCTCTGGATACCGGGGGAACTTCCTCTGGGCCAGGTACTACACCGATGGCAGGGATCACATCAGTTTGCTGCGGGAATAAAGCGGTAACAATTCTGTTTAGTGTCACTGGGCAGGTGGGAGCCGATGCAGTGGGATTTTCGAGCCTGTTCATGACGATTTTGTAGGGTCTTCCCCATGGGTCGCGATCCACTTCACTGCATAGATCTTTCCAGCATTGACGCTTACTCGCCTTAATTGCCTGCTTAAATTGCTTTCGAGCTCGAAGTATGTTGCATGCAGGCTAGGATAGGACGCCGTACCCCAGGCACGTTGGTATTTTCTCCTTGCATGATGGCACATCCGGCGCAATTTTGCTATCTGCTCAGTCCACCAGTATGCTGATGGACGACGACCATCTAGAAATCGTTTTACCATGGTTGCATTACAGGCGTTGGTGATCGTATTCATTATCTGCGCCGCTTTCGCGTTAGCAGTCCCCAAGAGGTTCGGATCGTCCAGGAATAGCGTAAATAGGTCTTCCTCAAACGTACTTGCCCTCCAACCCAATGGTTTCCTTCTATGTTTTGTACGTCCATCTTCCCTTGGAAGTTTTATTTCAAAAAATATGGCTTGGTGGTCGCTGTGCGTGTAATGTTCGCTGACTTCCCATTTAGTCAACATTCGCATGAAGCAGCTGCTACCGAACGTCAAATCAATCGTAGAGGAGGCACCACCTTTACGAAAAGTTGGTGTGTTACCATGAGAGTTGCAGTTATGCATCAACAGTCAAGTGGTCCAGGAAATACTCAAATTCTTCAATTGTGATACTGGGTGGTGCATAACAACTGTAGATATGCAAACCGTCAACTTTCACTCGCACAAATCCTGCGTCAGGGTTATTAGCCCTCTCTTGTATGGTCCGTCTGCTGCAGGGCCATATGGCGGCTTTGCCGGTTGGATTGGTTGCCCAATTACACCCATCCTTATTTTTGTACTGTTCGCACAAGATGGCGACATCAACTCTGGCTTCATGTACTGTTTGGACTAGCACGTCCTGTGTAACCTCACAATGGTTTAGGTTGAGCTGGATGAACTTCACAGCCGGCGACCTTTTTTCAATGCCTCCATGTATACCATGCACCGACCACACCCTGCTATATGGTTATGGTTCGACCTGTTCTTGCAAAGCATACATCTTGCTTCTTCCTTGCATTCTTTAAATACATGACCATTTCCTCCGCATTTGTAGCAGAGGCCAGCGCGATCCATGTCACATGTACAAGATTTGGCTATATGTTCGTACTGCCAGCACTTGAAGCACTTTAAGGGCAATGTTTTTTCGCAGATTCGGCAGATCACCCACCCAACACGTACCTTGCCTTCAGCAGTCATCGTTTTGGCTGTCGAAATTGGTACAGCCATCACTGCCGTTTGAGCGCCTCTATAGGCAGCTCTCAATGACTTGATACATTCTATCGCTAAGTCTTTCGCCACCGCAAACTTAGTTATAATCGCCTTATGTACGTCTGCCTTGCCCGTCATCAACCTGCGTTAGCGTTTGGATTTTTGCATCTGCACCAAGAGAATTTTCTAATGCAGATTGGAGTCCAAGTTCCTTTGGGTGTATATCTTCCCCCAACTCAAGTAGGAGATCGCCCTTTGCTGTCCTACGTATGCAAGTCACCTTATCAGAGAGTTCGTTCAAATTTGAATCCCCTTTAATTTTCTTGAGCATCTCAGCATATGTGAGGGATCCATTCTTCGTTATTTTGATGGCATCAGGACGTGGACGCGGAATCCTCCCACGTTTTTTCCTTTGTTTCTTGCTCACCAACTACCATTCGGGGCCCGCTTCATTGTTAGGCTCACTAAGTTCGACTGGGTTTTCATTCGAAGTTTTAGCTTCTAGAACCAGTTTTCTGTTTCCCTTTTTTTTGGGCGTGTTCAATAGGCGAATTTTGTTCATTCGACCTTTTCCTTTTTGCTTTTGGATGGCATTTCCGCTTCCCTATCCAGCGGAACGATATCCTTCCCTTTGTTTCTCGGGTTTGAGATGGTTGGCATGGTCTGGGTCTCACAGCATAATGTTATCTGCTTAGCCAAGTTTGCAATTGTCTGCGTTGTCTGGTTCTCGCCATTCAGTTTTTCAACCTCGAGTGAGTGTTCAGCATATAGATTCCTGATTGACGTGGCAAGCTTCTTTATTTCATGGTGTACATTACTCCTTGATTTGATATATTCCCAGAGAAGGTCAATTTTCTTTCCAAACCGATTAAAAGCATCAGGCTCGTTAATATCCGATAGTGAATCAGATATTTTGTGGTCGTCAGACTCTCAAAGGGACTTCGAATGCTGTCAAAATCCTATTCTCGTGCTACTACTCGTTTGGAATGGGTTGGTTATTCCCCTTAACTCCTTAGAGTTTTTCCCGGTTGTCACTTTTGCCTTATTCGATGCCGCACCGGTTTCCAGCTTCTTGTTCGGTGATCTTATGACATTTTCACTCTTCATAAACGGGTTTACCGTCTTCGGTGTGGCCTTATCCGGCGCCTCCTGCTCTTGAATTCTGCTGGCAGGGCTTATAGAATTATCTGTCCTAGCAGCCAAGGACCCCACTGCTCGACGGCAGGGAGCCCGCTTGCTCACTCCCTAAAACCGCCGGTACTGGGGATCCGACCCCCTGCACCCTATCTTCTCCTCCCTGCAAACCTTCCATGGTTGGTTTATTATTCGGGGTTCCTTCCCCTATCTGTTTTGCTCTACGGGTGGTATTTTATTTCCCACCTATCCGCCGGCGAACCGGTGAGGGCTCTTCCCTATCCGCCACCTGGGGACGCGCCCGATGGGAGAGCCAGCAACTCCACACGGGGATGTCACTATGGAACAATGATACGATTGTATGATGGTTTAGCGTCATGATGGTAATGAAATAATGTTTAAGGTTATGATCGTACAACGGTACGTATGCTGGTATGATAATAAGTAGGGTTTGAGTTGAAATTAGGTTAAGGGTTGATTTGAAAGTTGATTAAGGGTTGATTTAGCGATTTAGTTGATTACTGGTTTTACCGATAATTTGGTGAATGCGTTTAGGATCGTGTTGTGATTGAGATAGAGGTTGAGTTGTAAATTGAGTTGGAGGTTAAGCTCTAGATTGGCTTAAGAGGTTGATTTCGGGATTGATTTGGGAGTTGAATTAATCAAGACCGAAGTTCTGATCACCTTATGAGTTTTCAGCCCTTTGTATTTTACAGTATAAATTTAGTATTTTGCTTCCCTTTTTACTGCTTTAGATCCCACTTCTGATACCAAGAGAGCGGTGTATACAGCAGGAATTCTACTTAATTACTGGCTTGAGTTTGATTGTTAAAGCTAGTATTATTAGATGTCTTTATATGACAATAAGGTCTACGAAAACTCTGATCTGTTCTTTCGTCTTTTGAAGGTCCACTTTTTTGATACATGCTTTTTATTATTCGTCCCCAATGACACCTCTTAGAGATGGTCGTTTGCTTACCCACACAACAATTATTAAACACTCTTCAAATAAATCGGTTATTTCAATACTACTAACCAATTTATAAGGGCTTTCTTTTTAAATGATGTTATTTATAATTTCGCGAAATGAAGTTCTTTGACTGACAAGCCAATCAGCTGCTAATGATTTGTGAGGGAAAGTTTTTAATGAAATAACTAATGAATTAATGTTAAGTCTGTATTAAATTTCTATCAAATGGCTTTTACAATTTAATTATATCATCATTCACATGTCGTGCACCTGGCATTCCAGTCGTGACATTACAAATGAACCCAACCGCAATATGCAAGATTTTTAGCTGTGCGTACATATATATAGAATGGTTTAAGCTGTCAACTTAATTGTTAAGGTTGATGTGTCGGTAATAAATAAAAAGTAAACTGAAAAATAGTGACCAATTAATTTTGAGCGGGAGAATAGAAACGCGAAAAGATTATCCTTGATATATACAAATATACTTTGTTTGCTTAACTACAAGTGTACCGTATATTATACCTTTGGCACGGTCGCTCAATAATCGAACTACCTTGATATATCAACTTGTGTACATACAGTTATATTTATATACTATACACTAGTAATGTCAATATAGCGTAAAACAGTGCTCGACTTAAATGTAGGCCATGGGCCAAGAATAATTTCACTTTTTCTTTCAGTTATGTATGTTTCTTTCTCAAGCATCAAGAATGTGATTTTATGTTTCCAATTGTAATGAAAAATAATAATAAAATACAAAAAAATCATTCACTTTTTTAATTTTATTATTTCGTTAAACTGTGTGATTACCGTTTTATTTCTTATATACACATTCGCGCTCTCTTTTAACATTTTTATTTATTTATTATTTGTAAATGAATGAATATACACATTTATAAGAAAAACAATTTTTTAAACTGTTAAGATATAAGGGAAATGTGAAGTGGTATGCAATACCACGTGCTGTGAATCTCATTTATACGCAATTTTATCGACGTTCAAGTGAAACTTATAAACTTAATAAAAACTTCAAATATGATGATCTCGACATGCGCGACATATTCAATATCAAAAACTCCCAAAAACCAAAACAAATTAAACGATCATCATATTGTGTAACTAACCTATCACAACAAATGTGTGCAAACAATAACAATAACATAACATCATTTCTGTTCGAGTTCAAAAACCTGAAAAGTGTTTTGTATTTTTATTTATTTACACTTTTAAATTATGTACGATGATCACTTGATCGCCAATGCCAACAACATCTTCATAATAATTATTGTTTTAATCTTAAACGAATAAAAATTCATCGTGCGAACACTGGAAATTTTTAATAACAATAAATAAATGAGCAAAAACAACTTTAAAACAATCGTAAATTTATTTATTCATCCTTGCACTTGAACGAACAACGGGCATGAATGAATGAATCAATGAAGAAGCAAAAAAAAAAAAAAAATATTTATAACAAAACAAGATACAACAACAAAAAATGTGATCTTCATGTTTTCCTTGAAAATAACAGAAAAAATATTTTTCTGTTTAGCTCGGTACCTACACACACAACCACACACTTACATAAAGATGAATTTGCGGAAATGAAAATGGGGTTTTATTATTAAAACATGAAGGTATTTATGGAATGGAATTCGTGTTATTTATGGATTATGACAAGTGACTAATATGTGTGTAATATTGTAACTATTTGCAAGATGGCAATCTAGATAAGGCACAATCGCATGCTCATCATATTTTGTATTACAGAATGCGTGATAAAAAGAAATGTTTTATATTGATTGCTTGAAGATCAGGTATTCAGGTATTCGAATGACCTTTATTTTTATGGGTGGAAAGTGGTTTCTTATGTGCAGTACTAAACTGAACTAAACTTTAAAGTTACAAGTAAAAAGAGATTGTTTTGATAAAATTTCGCCAATTTGAATGTGTATTCATTTCTGAATCTTTGCTTCGTTAAAATTTGGTTATTATTACCAGTATAAGATTATAATGAATATTAGTCATAATTGGACGAATCGTTTTATAACTTTTTCATAAAAATTATTACGAACAACTGAATCACTTGATGTAAACCAATACTATAGAATGATTTTACGTTCCTTGCAAAAATAATATTAGAAAGACCGAGGCGGTAGCGGTAACTATAAGAAGTATTTTTGTTATATACAATTTGTACTGTACTCAGTGTAACCCGGCAATCAACTATAGCGTTTGAACATGTCTGTCATTTCATTTTTCTGAAAATTTATTTATTCATTTAAGGAAAATTCAATTGTTGCCTTCGTTCGTTCGTTCATTCGTCATATTTTTTTTTGTTTCAAACCATCAAAGGCACAACGAAGGTAACCGTGAATCCGCCTTAAATTCATTGTTTTTCAACATAATGGGTCGTATAGGTGACAGGAAGCTGAGAAATAACTTCCTCCAGTGCAATAAACTTCATCTTGTGTTATTTTATTTCCCCCTTCCTGTTAATATTTCACAAAGCGTAGTTTGTCCGTGCATGCCGTAAACCACCCCACAGTCCCTTGGGGTCATATGGTATGGGTGTCAAAAGAGGTCATTGCACCAATGAACTTCTTATGAAAAATCGGTGAAGCAGCTGGGCCGAGACTAGCCAGAATATTCCTGAATGTTGTAGAAGGTTTCAGATTGTTCCCAGAAACTTCTAGAATGTTCCAGACAGAATCTTGAGAATGTTCAAGAAGGTCGGGAGTGTTTTAGAATGTTCCAGAATGCCCTATCCCTGGAGGTTCTGGACCTTCGAAGGGACTTCCGGTTCCAGAATGTTCTAGAATATTCGAGAATGTTCTCAGAATGTTATAAAATCTTCCAGAAAGCTTGAGAATTTTCTAGAATTTTCCAGAATATTACAGAATCTTGCACAAGGTTCGAGAAAATCCTGGAATGCTTCAGAATGTTTGAGAATGCTCTAGAATGTTCTAGAATCTTCTAGAATTTTCCGAGAATATTCTAGGATGTTGCAGGATGCTGATGATTGGGGACGGATTTCCGGAATGTTCGAGAATGTTATAGGCGGTTCTGGACTATCGAATAATTCTAGAATGTTTCAGACGGAATGTTTTAGAATATTCGAGAATGAATTTTCCAGAAGGTTATAGAATCTTCCAGACGTTTTGAGAATGTTCCAGAACGTTATAAAAACTTTCAGAAGGTTTGAGAATGCTCAAAGAATGTTCTAGAATTTTCCTAATCGAGAATGTTGTAGAATTTTCGACGATAACGCTTGCGCCAGTACCACACCCATACCGTATGACCCCAAGGAAAAGTGAAAGTGATACATTGTGAAACGAATTTCATTGAACATTTTTAAACGTAATAAGTGAAAGTGAATTGTTTGAGGTAGTAAACAGTGTATTAAGCCGAATTTTAGTATGTTAAGTACTATTAAAAGAGAAGATCTTGCCAGTTGTGAATCGAAAAGAAGAAAACAGAGAAAACAACGAAGAAATGAAACATATGAGGAACGAGAAGCACGTATAGCTTCACAATGGAAGAAAATGAATAGATTGAGAGAAAATTTAACAGATGAACAATGGATCGAGTGAGACACTCAGCGAGCAGACATTGATAAACTGCTTAAGAAACAAGATTTTGAAATGAACTAAGTAAGTAAAGTTCGTGAAAAGCAACGATCGCAAGCGCATGAACAAAACATTAGTGTATGAGAAGGGTGAAGTAGAGATTACAGTTTAGCAGGTGAGGCATTCAGTTATGATCCTACCAAAGAGTACAACAAACACAAAACGTTGTCATTGGCAAAATGGATCAGGAATGTGTTGCATGGGTGGAAAAAATCGATTGGCACGTTTGGAAGTGCCTTCACCAGAATTATTTCATTACATGACTGGAGAAACTCCGGAATTAAAACATTTTCTACAAAATATGAGAGCGTACAATGGTTTCAAATGATACATTTGGTGCTACTTCCATGAGCAGTGAAAAAGATCAATTCAATCCTGTAATTTCAATTAAAGGACAAGAGAAGACGGATAGTGAACCTAAATACAGGTGACACTTCTAAGGCATGTGTCGGTGTTGACCTCAATGCCCCGAACCAGTGTATACAAGCTCGGCCTTCAAACTCCATCTACTACCAATGGCGTTCCTGCAGGAGTATATAGCTATAGTAGCTTTGTTTACTCTCTCCAGAATGGTGGACCTCCAATTAAGCTACTGTTCAAGATAACGCCCAGATGTCTTGCTCTGCCAGTAAAAATAAGTCTAGTGAAATTTAAGGTAGAAGAGACAACTACCGGGATTTTCTACTTCTTCTGGTTTATGGTGCTCTCTATATCTAGGAAAGCCACCAAGCAGAACTTCTTCGAGTTAATCAATCAGATATCTGCCGTTAATGTAAGCAAGCTTCGACAGACCCCGTGTTTTCCCTCTAATATATACATCTAACAGCCTTTCAAATGTTTTCGAAAGAAAGGATGAAAGAGTTATTGGTCTTAGGTCGTTAGGATAGAGATGTGAGCTATTCCCCGCTTTCAATATAAAGACCACATTAACCTCTGTCCAATACCTAGGAATATAAATGATTAGTTTCGGAGACCTCTTCCATTTTATCACAGAAGATTCTCCAGGACCTCCTTTGTGCCTTCCTTAATTCTTTCTTATAAATTTAAAGTTCCTCCTTATCGGAGTCCTAATTTTGAGCATAACACTATCTACCATGTCCTCCAGTTACTCTACACTCGTCGGAGTCTCTGGAACCCTCGACGGCATAAATCCCTCCCGGTTAGCAGGGTGAATGTCGAGGCTACAGGTTAAGTAACGATGGTCAGAAAAGGAGTGTCCTTATCCATCCTCCATTTTTTAACCATATGGTATGAAAAATATTATTTGAGGCATGGGTCACGTCTAGAACCTCGTGCCTAGTGCAAGTAATAAATGTGGGCTCCCGCCCCACATTACATACTGAAAGGTTAGTACATATCAAGTACTACTAGTAGTGTGAATGCGCATTGGCATCAGCTCCCAGTATCACGCCGATCTTCATTCGTTCCGCTTCAAGGATAAGCTCCTACAGGATAAGCTCCTCCTGAAGCCAGCCAAAATCTGCAATTGCCTACTTCCAGGCAAACTGCTGTTTGGTCACCTTTGCTGTATTGAGAGAGAAGGTAAAGATTTAAATTATTTTTCCCAAGAATACAAGATTTGATCTTCCTAGGCTTACTAGAGGATATATAATATTATACCTCTTTGTTCTGAGGCCACAGCTCCTGTTACATAGGATCATAACCATAACCATTTTACCTTTACTTACCATCATAAATATTTTCCGCTACCGCAAGCCAATATCCACTGGCTTCGCCCGCCTCTCTATGTTGAGAGTGAATGACCCGAAATCGAAGTTAATCACTCCCTTCGTTAGTTCAAGTAGGACCAGGGACTCCTTATTTATTACCATAAATGATAATACCCTTCCCTTTCGCTTCCTCCTACTTGTTGATTTTCCAATTACCTGTTGGAAGATCCGAATTAAAGGTTTGAATGATATGTCCAAGGTACCCTTGGCCTGCCGGACATTTATTCCCAGCTAACTGCCACAAGCGTCTCGCCTTGCCACACCTTTGCCACTTTGGCATTATCTTTCTTATAGAGATCCACCGATCTTTGATCTGAGCATCCGGCGGTCCCGGATTTTCTCCCAAGACCTTTAAAGACATGAGGTTAAGTGCGTTATACACCAATCTCCGTCCTTCCAAAGTAATGCTCCCACCTTCTTGAATTTCATCAATAACGGCTAACATCAAAATATGCTCCCTCAAGATGTAGCTGAACAGTTTTGCTTTGTGTCCATTTTATTAGCCCTACTTCGTCTCAGTCAGCAGCTTGACACACTTGCCGTCGACTATTTCAACCTCGTCCTGAGACCGCTGTTAGACAGGCTCTTTCTGAGTTTTCGCAGCCTACATTGCTTTTTGTCCAAGCTACTGACCCCCTTTGTTAATCTATGAGCTGCCCCTCGAGGATCGTAGTCCACTTATCAAAAATCCTAAGTGCCGAAGATCCGTATACATATGTAAGGCTAATTACAACTGGAGGTCACCTGATATTCGGAGGACTCCGTTAACGAATGAGCTTTGTTATATGGGCCCTGGTATGGTAGATCATCAGCACAGGTTGCTTTACACTTTAATCTGGCACATTTGCCATCATTTGGCGTGACCCGTTTTATAGCTGGGTCTCTTTTTAACACCTGCTCAATGAGCGTGAACCCTAAGGCGACGGCCATTACAAGGCAGACATGCCTTTATATTGTTTAAGATTAAAAGTACGATTACCAATTATTTAAAAAAAGAAGAAAAAAGAATGACCGTGACGAGAACAAGAAAAACGGTATTTATTCCGAGGATTCTGCTCATATCTGCTGAACTGCCATTTCAATTCAAAACACTACAATTTCCAGTAAGATTAGCATTTAGTATCACTATAAATAAGGCACACGGACAAACGTTAAGATGGTTTTCTCACGGTTTGAAGTTGACAATAATTTAGTAAATAAGTAATATTTACTTTTGCTGCTTTGTGAGAAATAACTTCTTTAATGATTGTCTATCCTTTTAAAAGGATTCCGGCGAATGTTGTTAAATTCGTTCCTAAAGATTGGGGCTTCATTTCATCTGAAAGTGATTGTATGAAAACAGACATTTTCATCAATTTATTAAAAATGTGCTGTCAAAGAAAGTGAACTTTCGATTATTTAATTTTTGGATGGGCATAAGTCCGACTTGAGCGTAGAAATCCACATGTATTAAGGATCTTGCCACCAGTGGATGTAGCAGCATTTTTCCATTCGAAAGACGGTGGGAATAGGACATACAATCCGGATGTCGTCATTACTAAAGCTCAGGTAGCACTGATTCTGCAGAAAGTAGTTACTATACATTTGTATCCTTCGTCAATCAAAATCTGATTTAAGACTTGATTGATTGATCAGAATGTACGACCAAGCCTTAGCTAGACTCCCGGATGACACCGGGCCTTATACATAATAAGACCGAAGGCGTTCCCAGTTAGAGGCGCAAGTTCTGAAATCTTGTGAGGAACTTAATTAATTATTATTATTTTCTTTCTCGTCTACTGGCCCCCAATCAAAAACGGATTTGAAGTTTGGGCTAAAATAACGTAGCTATTTAGGAGTAATGTTTCCAAACTTTCCAAAATTTCAAGGACATAATCGGGGCTAAGAAATTCAGAAAGTCGAATAATTTTCAAAATTCACAGGCAACTTACTCTGAAGATTTTGTATTTCTTCGAAAAATTTATATTAAATTGAGGGAGATATCTCGACTTGAATCGACGCCAATAGACGATGGTCAAGAAATTAATTTGGAATTGAGTTTGATGATGAAGATTTAAAGTTAAATCCAATAAATGAAGTGGTCCCATTATTGAATAACACAAATTCTATTGCAGCATATAGAATTATAGGGGATGAAGCAATACCTATTTTTGGCGAAACAATAGAGGAGGCACCAACTCTTAATTTAAAGGAAGATAGTGAGATTTTCGGATCGAAGATCTTACTGTGGTATGTTTAAATATAGAAAATAGCGAATGCGAAACTTAGGAATTATTTGGTGCAAAATAAAACTCAACAGAAAAAACGGCTAGACCTAAGCAAAACTCGTTTGTTATTACCTGATAACTTTGGCAGGAAAAGCCATACAGAAAGAAACACATAAAGGAAGAAGTTGAAAAGGCAAAAGAAGCACAAAATAGATATGCTACAAAAGAAACAAATAAAAGAAAATTTAAAACAGATTGCGAATAATCGTAAAAATGACAAAATTATTTGGTAATACAGACTAACCTAGTGACATGAAACAATAATTTCCCGTTTTTTTAACTTTTGAGTCAAAATTATAGAAATTTGTGAAATTATTAGGCCTTGAATTTGTTACATTTTATACAAATTACTGCCAGTTATAGTTCCAGGAGTAGTTCTTGTTCTTCGTTGGAATTTACAAACGAACCACTGAAATCTCGGAATGAAGTCTTTTTGCGTAGTCACATACCTATAGAAGACGCAATGAGAAGGATAGAATACTGCGATTCTTTTGGAGAAATTTTTAATTGGAAAAATATTTTTCCAGAATTATAGATAATTAGTGAATGAAGACGATGTTAGAAAATCTTTTGATATCGAGGTATGGTTTGATACAGTTGTATCGAGGGATGTGGTTATCCACATTTCTCGCTGGCCTAAAAGAACCCATCGGTTCAATGATCAGACACATGTTCCTGCAGTAACTCCTAATCGGATATTATATCGACAACCCTTTCCTAACCTTGTTAGACAACCATATACATATCAATCAACAACCTCGATTGCAAATGACGCATTTCGACAAACCACAAAATTATTATTTTAATCAAAGATCTTTCCAAAATTCACAACAATTTCCACAACCTAGACCGAATTATCAACAAAATCAAAATTATAAACCCTTCCAAAGACCACCATCCAAATTACCATACACTAAAATTGAATCAATGGACACTATATCAAATCAAAATAAATTTACTCAACCTACACGGTTTAATAATTTAAACTTTGGTTATAATAAACCTCAACAACAACAACAACAGCACTCTTTTCAACCCACTGGCCCAAATTTCAAAAGCGAAGAACTGTTTAATATAGAAAATGACATCTTGCATTTTCACCATGATCAGGTAGTAAATAATGATCAAAATTACTTTCCGAATTTAGATTATGCAATTGAAGGGGAACCTCAAACCGAAATTCTTAATTCGAATGAAAATTACCACGAAGTATATGACTCGGTTTTTCAGGTACCAGACTCCCATTAGGGTATATACATACATTTGAACACCCACCAATCTTCAATGTTACCTTACATACATATTAAACTCAAACCTGAAACAATTCTTAAAATGCTCATAGATATGGGAGCAAACAAAACTTTTATTGATCCAAAGTATATATGTGCATCCATCACAGATCCAAAAAATTCCGTCAGTAATCATCAATACATTATTTCAAAAACATCAAATAACTGATCAAGTAACAGTGAATGGTCTCATGCAGTTTAAAACTAAGGAACCATTAGAATTCTTGGTTTTCAAGTGTCACAATTACTTTGACGAACTCTTAGGCTTGGGAAATGTATGTATTTCATAACGCTTGACTTGGCATCCGGATTCCACCAAACCGAGATGAATCCTTGTGACATTCAGAAAACAGCATTTAGGGTCGATAATGGACACTACGAATATATTCGTTTGCCATTCGGGTCGAAAAACGCACCATCCACATTCCAAAGAGTGATGCGAATAACGTTCTTAAGGATTTGCAAGGCAAAAGTTGTCTTTGCTATATAGACGACATCATAGTTCAAGTTTTCAATAAACTGGACGAAGTTAACTTCAAAGTGCAGTTGGATAAGTTCGAATTCTTGCACAAAGAAGTGGCTTTTTTAGGACACATCGTCAGTTCAGAAGGAGTTAAGCCCAATCCCGAAAAGATTGAGGTAGTAAAGAAATTTCCTATTCCCAAAACGCCCAAACAAATAAATTCATTTTTAGGTTTATTGGGATATTATACCGGAAATTTATTAAGGACTTTGCAGATTTGACAAAGCCCATGACAGAATGCCTTCAGAAAGACAAAAAGAGTACTATGAATCCTGAGTTGTAAATTGTTTTTAGAAATGTAAAACGTTGCTATGCCAAAACCCTATTATTCAATATCCGGATTTTTCTAAACCATTTGTGTTAACAACAGATGCAAGTAACGTTGCACTTGGTGCCGTACTTTCCCAAGGTGCAATTGGCTTAGACACGCCAATCTGCAATGCAAGCAGCACATTGACTAAAACAGAGCAAAACTATACTCTACCATAGAGAAGGAGCTCTTAGCCATTGTTTGGTCAGTAAGATATTTTAGGCCATATTTAGATAAAAGTGCTAATAGAAGACATCGTAGACGAACTACAACAAAGGGACGTAATAACCAAAACAACACCAAGAAGGAAATCATCGTGGTATCAATGAAAATTTAGAACAATTTAAAAAAAAAATTATTTCCCCAAGATGAAAAATTTAATAAACCAAATTATAAACAAATGTCAAATATGTCAAATATTAAAATACGGTAGGAATGTCAAACCGATAAAATTAGAAGTGACTGAAAATCCAAAGAAGCCATAGAGATAATCCATATAGATATATTCGCTATTAATAATAAAAAATTTCTCACAATATTAGACAAGTTTTCCAAATTTGCAGTAGCATATCATTTGGTAACTTCAGATGGATTAGAAGTAGTTAAATTAATGAAAAATTTCATATCTGCCCATGGTATACCTCAAAAATTGATAACAGATAGAGGAGTTGAATTTACTTCTATAATTTTCAAACAGTTTTGTGAAATGTACAACATTTAACAAAACTGTTTGAGGAGGAAACTCACCGGTAGAACGATTACACTCCACCCTCTTAGAAATTTACAGAATCATATATGCTAAATTCCACGACAAGATCCTATCGAAATCATGAATGAAACCTTAATTACATACAACAACTCGATACATTTCACAATTAAGATGATACCATTCGAACTCAAGAATGGCCATATTTCAAAACCAGAAATTTTCCCAGATAAACTTCCGAATAAAAATCCAAACGAATATTTAAAACATCAAAAAAAGAATTTTGAACGACTCTACAATTTAATTCATATGAAAAACGCTAGAGAAAAAGAAGCACTGATAACCCAGAGAAATTAAAATAGAATAGCTAGAACCGAAAATATTCCTTGAAAATGAAACCATCTAGGAAAAGGATAACAGAAGGAATAAATTAAGCCCCAGATTTAAAAAACACCACGTAAAATAAAATAACCAACAACAAACAAGCACTATGCAACTTAACCGAACAAAAATTCCAAAATGAAATAGAACAATTATCAGCCGAGTATATACTCGTCTCAACCAAAGAGGAAATACCTCCGTATATCATCAACATGTCATCAAAAACAGAAATCAATTAAAGGAATAAAGCTAATATTTTTCAAAATTTGTACGATTAATCTCAATCAAGAGGAATACAGTAATACCCTACCAATAATGTACGAAGATATTATAGCTTTGCAACCATACAACGATATCATTATCAACGACATAAAGACGGCTGCTGTTCGCTCAGTATTTAAACTACGTTACAATTTTGGTAAAAAAAAAACAATAAGTTATTCTATTTTGAATTTGTGGGACGAATCTTACTGACATTTTCTGAGCATGAGGAAAGTCCAGTTCTGTTAAGTTAATCACCTAAACCTGTCATGTACGGTTTAAAATGTACCATTACTCATACACGGCAATTTTGTTCAAGATTCCATAGTAGTGAATGGGCAAATCGCATCGCTTTGTCATTAATCAGTTTGAAAAAAATTAAATAATGTTGACCGTAAAATCATAGCAGTTAGAAATACGGTAGCGCAAAACTCCCCATACCCAAACTCAGTAACAGCATGAGCAATACTAATAACAAGTGTATAGTAGATATTTTCGAGACAAAATAAAATAAAGTAGGCGGTTTTTTTAATTTTTTTCCTATTCGGGTCACCATGATTTTGAAATGCCGGATGATGTTGTACATACACGTACATTATTGCACGTGTATGCGTAGTTTGTATATTTCGTATTACTTCGGTCTAAAAAGACCAAAATGACAAATTTGGTTGGTCCAAGACCACTTTTCTTGACGTTTTGAAAGTTCCTGAGGCTTAAAAAGCAAAAAAAAATTAAATGTCCATCCGTCTGTCTGGGTGTCTGTTGGTCTGTAGCCATGGTATCTCGAGAATGGCTTATTCGATTTAGAATTTTTTTTTGCTAATCTATTGAGATTTCAAAAGCTTTCGGAAACTGTGCGTCAAGAGGGTTGGGTACCTGCCATACGAATTGATCCAAAACACCTGGTTATAGAAATATTTACCAATTTTTTATATATGGTATGCTGGTTTGAATATTGAGTTGGGCATTGAGTTTGGGGTTGAGTTGAAGGTTAAGTCAGGGGTCAATTTGCGGGTTGAGTTGGACTTAAGTTGGGGTTGGATTAAGATATAGTGAGCGATTGGCTAATTTTTATACATACATATGTATATGTTGGTTTGAGGATTGAATTGAAAGAGAGTTTGGGTTTGGGTAGAGGGTTGAGTTGGGGACCGTTTGCGGGTTGAATTGGGGTTGGATTAGTGTTTAGTGAGCAGTTGAGCAATCTATATAAGTGAGTGTTTGTATTTATGTACAACATATGTGTACGATTTTTGAATGAAGTTCTGGAATATGGCCAAGTATGATGGAACTGGCCTATTTCTCAACTGAATATGATGAAATTTGACATGTGGGTTGGAAATTGGATTTTAAAATAATTTTTGAATTGAAGACCGAAGTTCTGATCACCTTAGGAGGTTTCAGCCCTTTATAATTTTGTATTGATTTTAGGTTTTTTTTTTTGGGCATATATGTTGCCGATTCTTTACAATGTTTTACTTACTCCTGCGGCTAAAGATGTTTTCACATCAAAAAAACAAACAATCGAAAAAATTTCCGCGTTTATTTTGCTGGCGGTATTTTTTCGCTGTTGAATAGATGGCGGAAAGGAGTTGAGTTTTCTGATCCATAATTTACGATATCGTATAGGACTTTATCTAAGCAGCAGAAAATCATAAAAGGTGTCTACTTCCTTATTGTCTGCTTTTGCAGATAAAATTATATTAATTCTTACCAATGAGAGCCTTTACTCTTTATCTTTTTCCATCAAGTAAACTAAACTATTTTTCTAAATTAAAATATGTAGCTAATTTAAATTAAACTATACTATTGTAAATTAAACTGTTTTAAGTCATAATTAAACTTTGTCCAATAGATTTTAACTATTTTTCAAAAAACAGGTAAGCTTTCGTTTAATGCTGATTGACCAAAGTTTAATTTTAATTAAAATTAGCAAAGGGTTATTTTAATGCGTGCTAAACCTATAAATCCGATACATAGCCTTCGTCAATTACATCGGAGGACATGCAAAGAATTTATTAGGAGAACCGACTTTATATAGATCAAATATAGAGTTGAAATAGTTACAGCTACAGATTGGTCAAATTTCATCTTAGACACGACTCCACTCCCCATTTATTGCCTTTAAATTTATTATATTTGGTTTCACATATTTTTTGAAAAGGTTTAATTTATTTTATGAAAAGTTTCATTCCACTCGAAACGGATTACATTCACTCCGTAAAAGGTTAGATTCAATTCAGAATAATTTTCGTTCATTTTGGAAATAGTGTCAAAGGAGAGGGTTTCATTTAATTCGAAAAACCTAAATATCAATCCAACCCATTTAACTTCAAAGTAAAAAAAAACAACCATTCTCTTTACTGGTCATTATTTGAATAAAAACGTGAAATAAAATTATTCAATCATTCAAAGTGCGGTTAAATTTGTGTGTGGAGCCATATTGGATACAAATTATTGATAAGCTTGCAACATGCCTTTTATTATAAAATATTTATTATTTAGTATTTTCCAATATTCAAACCAATTACAAGAATCACGAATGGCTGAGTGAACGAGCTATTCTTGCCGCCAAGAACAAAGGCGTCTTACGAACTTAACAATATTATTCATTCTTAAATTCAAAGCGAGGCAGTTGAAGCGGTTAATTATCCAGGGATGCCACCGCACGAACTGCAATTGAAAATCGGCATGCCAATTAAGGTGTTGCGAAATATCAACTAGCCAAAACTTTGCAACGGCACACGGCTTGCAGTAAAAAAATTAATGAGCAACGGTCGTAGAAGCAACAATCTTGACAGAACCATTCAAAGGTGAAGATGTCCTCATTTCTCGCATTCCTATGATTTCAACGGATATGCCATTTCAATTTAAGAGATTGCACTTGCAAATTCGATTGGCGTTTGCAATCACCATCAACCAAGCTCAGGGCCAATCTTTAGAATTTTGCGGTTCAGATCTAGACACGAATAGCTTCTAACATGGACAATTATACGTTGCGTGTTCTACAGTCAGCAAACCAGACAACCTCTATATCTGCACAGACAATGGAACAACAAAAATTATTGTATACCCACAATCATTGTGAAGTTAAACATATTAGAAACGTGTGCTTTCTCTTTTCTTTCTTTTAAATTTAACCAGAATATAGATTGAGCCACAGGGAAATTTTCATTCCATCCAGAAAAAAATATTCAAAACTCTTAACCAACCGGTATTCATCCAAACACTCAATAATTGGACAAATTTCAATTTGTAAATTTCTTGCGCCAATCTCAGAGATGTCCCCATGAAATAATGTATAATATCCGACTTCTCAACACTTGTGCAATTAGAAAAAACCGCAACGTGCCGATATCAGAGAAATAAATTATGTGTGGTATCCGACTTCTCAACAAATATGTAAATAGAAAAAATCACCCTCATTAGGAAACCACAACAAAAAACCCAAAAAGGAGATACTAAATCACCTGCTGTCTTTAAACGAACGTTAAGGACACCGCTCAAGGGGGAGCAGTTACGTCCGTTCACCTATAAATATATTTTTCATTATTAAGTAGTTTTGTAGTTGTTGCAAATTATAAAGATATATCAAAAGTAAAATATAAAAATTTAGAATTACGACCAAGGAACGACCAAAAAATAAATTTATTGTAAACCATAAAAGTGAAACTGTTTTACTTCTACAGAACTGCCAGTTTTGAGTTTATAATTCGCGCGCCAATATATGTGATTGATATATTGTGGTGATAAATCAATGTAAATATTTATAAATATAAAATGAGTGAGTCGCTACAGATCATATCACCGCTATTATATTTAAATACAATTGCCATGCCATAAAACCCTCATGATTTATGTGATTGAGTTCAATGTTTGAAAAAATGTTTCCCTCCTTTTCAGAAATTCGCGTAAACAATCTCTTGATGAACGCGTAAATTTACAGATGAACTCGCGTATTTTCATTCAAATTTGATTAAAATACAGTATCATAAAACACATTTCCTCTGTAGATTTTGGGTTTCGTTTTCTTTTTGATGTCACCGTCACCGTGACATAAGGTTCAAATCAAATTTTTTGACGAATTGAATTTTTTGACACCGCATTGTTTTTATAACCATACGTCGTTTTTCTTGGACTTTATTTAAGTTTGATGTTGGTTGTGATTGATTATCAGCTGAAATTTTTTTCGAAAAAAATAAACCCATCCTCAAGTTTTACTTAAAACGAAAGTAAAAAACAAGTAGATAAAAATAATTAACACTGCATTTTTCATTATTCAATTTTTTTTTTTAAATTTTATTCCTGCACGCATCCATTTTACGACCAAACTCTAAATATTGCTAAAAAAAAAGTTTTTGGCCGAAGAAATACAACTAACATCATTTCCTCTCATATAATATTCTCGCTTGCATGCACAATTCAAATTGCTTTTTTCTCCATTTAAACGGCGAATTTTGTGCCATGTATGGAAATGCGAATGAAATTATGGTTCGCTCAAAGGGTTGATTGTGAAATAAACGAAAAACAATTTTGTATAGCAAAATCATATCTAAAGCACATTTTAGCCAAAATGAAACATTCCGTTTTTCAATGTTAAACTGAAATATACTTAATGAAAAGAAAGATTTATCGAATCTGAATAAGACCAAATAAATGATAGATCAGGGGAAGAATCAGTTGAATTAACTGGGTAACTTGAATACTTTGCTTGAAGCTGACTGACACAATTTAAATTAAATTAAAAAATAAATAATTCATGTGTCTTGTAAGTATGTACATACGTATTTTATTTACACAAACAATCATTTTAGAATTTTGATAAAGAGATGGATGCATAAATCACAGCTTAAACACACACACACACATAACAATAATATTATTTTAAATGAAAAACTTTTCTAGGAATTATCCTTTTGAATTATAATAATATCGCGAATAATTGTTTCTAATCTCATGAAATACACTAACCCCTACAAGCCTGAAAACAATAAAGAAACCATTTTCAAAGAATTCGTATTTCCATTTGATTTATGATTTTCACAAAAAATGTTTGCACCAGCCCAAATAATATACAGTTAACCCAATAAAATAATTATTTCTCAAATACTTCATTTATACATCATAGATCACTGCAACCATTCTGATCTCATCCATCGATCATTGATTTAGCCATGCTTTCTCTAGTAGTAAATTATGTCTAGAAAATTAAACCAAACAAAAATCGTAACAAAGCTACAAAAAAAAAAAAAAAAACTCGGTTCACAAGACTGATCTCTTAAAATAATCTAACTATTTCGAAAATTTCATTCCAATTATGGACAAATCAAATATACAATGCATAATTTTTAGTTTTCTTATACACAGTCTATATGTAACAGTCTGTATTTATAGATTCAAAAGAAATACGCGCGTTTCCAAATCAATTGAAATAAAAAATAAAAAAAACGTGATCATAAAATAAAAATAAAGAGATCATACCATACCACCTGAATGGTATGGTATGTACACGTATGTTTTTAGTAAAATTATGCAATATTACCTATAATATGTTAGTCGAGCAATGATCTTAGATTAAAAATATTAAACAACAACTCGGTATACCTCATAATTATTTAATTTATGTACACATTGGTCATACCGTACATAAAACAGAGGAAGTCAAAGTGTAATATCGTTACGATCATTAAAATGATAAATTGTGATCGTTATAAGTGTTCGTATCGATTAATCTGCCAAAAATTACTGCCAAAGATTTTATAAAATAGATAATCCGGCTTGAATTGAATTTGCGGTCTAGAAACATATTATTAAAATTGATCGTGTATATCGATCGAAAAACAAATTTTTTGTTGATTTTTTTTTTTGTGTTTTAATTGGACGCTATTTTGTTCGGTATGTGTATGAGCGCACGGTCACAGCTAATTAATTTATAAATTAGGTACTATTTTAATCAATTCATCATGTAAACTGACAAAACCACAAACATTTTTTTTTTTTTTTTCAATAATTTTCATGATCACATTTTTTTTCTTATTGAAATGACACGCGAGCGGATATTTCGATATTTGTTGTTGTTGGTGCTAAAAGTATCCGGGGTGGTATCAACAAAGTAAGATCAAGAGAGAGAATATAATTCAAATTTATATCAAGGTCTTTTTATATTTAATAGATTCGCTGTTATTATATATAATAGGTCCGATCTATAGAGAGTGGGTTCGATGCGTATATGTAAAACTTTTTTTTTTTTATTATTATTTCGGTGAAATATCGTGATCATTATATCCTTGACACTCACAGAAATTATAAGTATCGATCTAACGAGAGTCCATTTCATTTTTTCGTTCGTTGTTAAGGTGAGACCTTTATTAAACAAAAAACTAATAATTTTTGTTTGTCGGTCGTGAATTTACAGCTCTTACTTAGGAAAATAATTATTTGTTTCATTGAACTTTTAATTTCGTTTTTTTTTTTTTTTGGGCGGGGCACCCAATTCGTAGAAACATGGCTGAATTTGTTCACCTCAGGTTTTCTTGTTTTGTTTAAATTTTAGACTTAGGTTAATGTAAACGGCCATTTTTCGAATGTCAGAAGGCCTGCAAAATAAACTAATGCTGTCATTAACCTGTCCTCAAGAATAAATTAGGTGATAAAAAAACTTAATAGTGATAATCTTTTTCTATTTTAAAAAAATAGATGTTGACATATTTTGTAATATTCATTGTCATTTTGTAAACAATCTGAACGCCATCTTATTTTTATAATAATGATCTCTAATGTGGTATATTGTTTAAAGCGTGAAATATAAAATTTATTTAATGATTTGTTTTATGGGTTAATTAAAATTAAATTACAGAATAGTTTTAATTGTAAATTGGAGATTATTAGATTTTAATGGAACGCATATACTTACATACATACATAAATTACAGCTTTTTTGAAAGGTGGCTATATTACATTTTAACATTGAGATAATTGGAATTTTAATATTGTAATCACACGACTAGTTGAGGTTATTCTGTGGAATATTATACGCTAAGATATAATTTATAGACACCTGCTTTAATTTTAATTTTTTACCACTTTAAAAGATAAATACGAATTTCTATTAAATACATATGTATTTATTTAATTCGCAATATACATAATTATATTAAATACAAAATATAATGAGATGATGATCGTAATCGCATTTATAATAATAATAACAATAAGAAAAGCAAAAGTGAAGATCACTTTCGCGATCAACACATTCAGGCACAAATACATGCACACACTAAACCAGATGAAATCATTTTCATTTTGAAAAAAAAAAAACATGATTTGAATTCAAAAGAAAAACAAATTACACATAATTCATGAAATTAAAATTAATTAGTTTTATTAATTTTCTTTTATTTTCTCAATTGTCTTTACTTTGTGATGAGTTCATTTGAAATTATTATGAAAAACGCATGATTTTATTAATCCGCTATTCACTTATCGATTATATTCGTTCGTAGCATGAAACCGAAAGTTTTTTTTTTTTATTAGTAGTTTGTTGGTATCAAATAGTTGCACTTTGAAAAGTGAAACAAATTGCTTGTTGCAATAATCAAAAGAACCAGTCGAGACAAAAAATTTTAATTAAAAATGTCCAAATTTATGAAAAGTTTTTTTGAATGCAAAATCCATTAGATATAGAACAACAAGAAACTTCCGAACAATTGACATTGTTGTATTATTATTAGGTGGTGTGCAAGTGGAAACTCGGCTTTTTTTTGATCAAATTCAACTTTACAACGATTAATAATCGAAATATTCGCCATTACTATTTATCGTCTTTTGCCATAGAAACTTGATGGTTTCGAACGAAAATAGTTACGAAATAGTCAAATATGATGGCATCGATTAGGTAAGTGGTAGTCATAGAAAGCCAAGTCTCGAGAATTACGCCGCATGCTGTACAACTTCTTAGCTTAAGTAGAAGATGAGTTCCTGGGTTGATTTTTCTGTATATGAACGAGCGTTTAGATCATCACTTAATTTGATCAATTGGGCCTGGTAACATTCAGCTGTAACTATTTTACCAGGTTCGAGAAGCTCATAGTAAATGACTCCTTTACAAACCCACCAGACACCCAGTAATACTTTCTTGGTATGAATATTAAGTTTTGTAACTGATGCTGATGGCTGGCCTGGATCAAGCCATGCTTTTCTGCGTTTGGGATTGTCATCCAGTAAAACTTTAAGTTCTTCGTCTTCAAATTTTTTGACTGCAGCTGAGCCTGGATCGCCCTCAAGATTAAAATTGCCATCACGAAATCTCCGTCGGAACAGAAACGATCAAGTAATGAACTCCCAACCGGAAGTAAGAATGTACAACTAGAGAAAAAAGTGCCACGGCCACCTCCAGTAATAATATCTAATTGCAATAATTATCAGAGTATTAGAAACATCATGGACAACAATCATATAAAGTTTCAAGCTACAGCGTTAAATAGTGGTGATATCAAAATAAATGTCACAGACAGTGATAGCTATAGAAAGTAAACAGGAGCTCTTAACGCAGAAAAGACAGCGTGGTATTCCTACGAAGATAAGCAGACAAGGCAAACCAAAGTCATTGCTAGGAAGCTACACGCTTCATGCAAACCAGAAGAGATAAAAGAGTATCTTTTGGAGAAAAAATACAAAATTAAAGAAGTTACACAGCTGCTAAAAAGAGGTGACAAAACACCTCTTCCATTATATATGTTGTCTTTTGAAAGAACAGAAGACATTAAAAATATTTATGCAATCAGCGAAATACTCCATATGAAAGTGCAAATAGAAGCAGTTAAAAAATCTAAGCTGATCCCCCAGTGCAAAAAGTGCCAAGTCTACGGATACACGCAAAACTTTTGTAATAAGGAGCCCAGATGCGTGAAATGTGTAGGAAAACACCGTACGGCTGAATGTACGAAACTAAAAGACACCCCACCAAAATGTGTTAACTGTGGAGAGACACACCCAGCCAACTACAGAGGTTGCATTGTTATAAAAGAGCTGCAAAAAATTCGCAACAAAACAAGGGAAACTTCAATAATTACCAGGCCAGAAATTAATTAAGCCTCAACAAGAATACCTACAAATTTAAGGCCACACCAAACATTAATCCAGCCATCAAGAACTAATCCAAATGTAACATTTGCTGATGTACTATCTACTGGAAGTTCGAGAAGACAACATAGTTCTCTTTTATTAAATGATTCAAATAATAACCAAACTAATAAAATACTACAAGATATTCTTGATAGACTTAGTTCACAAGAAGAAAAGCAAGAAAAAGCCCTTATATCAATCCTACAAAGGCTCACTCTACTCGAAAAACATGGCAAATAATTTAAAAATTCTTGCATGGAACTGCAATGGTATATTGCAACGACAAAATGAAATACAACTATTTCTTGATTTAGAAAAAATAGATATATGTTTATTATCTGAAACATACCTTACTACTCAAAGTCATATAAAAATCCGCGGCTACGAAGTTCACTCAGCAGTTCATCCTAATAATAATGCACGAGGGGGCAGTGCCGTGATTATAAAAAAAGATATTAAATACCATCTGCAACAAAAACTTGAAAGTGATGAAATACAAGCAATTAGCGTTAGCATTAATACTCGCAACCACAAGTTAGTGGTATCCGCAATATATTGCCCACCTAGATATAACATCAAAGAGAATGCTTATACTCAGTTCTTCAAGCAGCTCGGTGAAAAATTTGTAGTCGGGGGTGACTTCAACGCTAAACATACTGACTGGGGATCAAGACTAACCACAACTAAAGGGAAAGGGCTTCATCAAGCAATAATTAAATACAACTGTAACTGGCATTCTACTGGAAAACCAACTTATTGGCCCAGTGATCAAAATAAAATACCAGACCTAATTGACTTCTTTATAACAAGAAAAATCCCGGTTGATTATATACAAGTGCAGGAAGGATTGGACTCCACATCTGACCACTCCTCTATTCTAATGATAATAAGTGATACAGTAATTACTAATGATAAACAGCCACTGTTAACAAATAAATATACTGATTGGAAAAAGTTCAGGAATGAAATAAATAATAGCATCATTTTAAACACATAACTTTCATCAGAAGAAACATTAGAACAGGAAGTGGAAAAGCTCGTCAAGGACATACAGGTAGCGGCGTGGAAAAGTACTAACACAACAAACAAAAAAATAGCTGGCAAATGCTATCCAATGGAAATTAAATCACTAGTTATAGAGAAGAGAAGTACCCGTAGGGAGTGGCAACGTACACGAGACCCAACCGTCAAAAATAGATTAAATAATTTAACACAACGAATACGTAGAGAAATAAGGGAATTTAAAAATAAATCAATAAATTCATACCTACAATCTCTCACCTATGATAAAGGTAGTGATTATTCATTGTGGAAAGCAACCAAATATTTGAAAAGGCCAGTTATGCATATACCACCAATAAGAACAAATAATGGTCACCTGGCTAAAAGGAAAGAAGAAAAAGCAGAAAAATTCGCGGATCATCTCGAGCGTACCTTTCAGCCAAATTTAACAACACTTAACCAACAGGATATATTGTTCGAAAACCAAACAACTATCCTGAGACAGGAAATTCCATTAACTAATGCTAAAGAAGTAAAACAAGTAATAAAGAACCATGTAGTACTTAAAAAATCACCAGGATATGACCTGATAACTGGAGAGATTCTAAAACAACTACCTAATAAAGCTATTAAAAAAATATCGGACATAATTAATGCTTCCTTCAGACTCCGTTATGTCCCTCTATCTTGGAAATTTGCGGAAGTGATAATGATACCTAAGCCAGGTAAGCCACCAAGTGAACTGGCCTCGTACAGGCCAATATCACTTCTTCCAACTATGTCAAAACTATTTGAGAGATTGTTATTAAAACGAATTAAACCAGAAGTTGTAAAATCAGGAGCTGTTCCGTCCCATCAGTTTGGATTTAGAGAGGAACACTCCACAATCGACCAAGTCCATAGAATAACAGATATAATAGAAAAATCCTTAGAGGAAAAAAGATTTGTTCAGCTATATTTCTTGACATAGCGCAGGCATTTGACAAAGTCTGGCTAGATGGTTTAATATTTATATTGGAGAAAACTCTGCCATTTGAGTATTGCGAACTGCTAAAGTCATACCTGAAAAAGAGATATTTTAGAGTTAAACAGGAAGGAGTTTACTCCAGTATTAAAGAAGCTAAAGCAGGAGTCCCGCAGGGGAGTGTCTTAGGGCCTTTCTTTTTCGTACTGTTTACTAGCGACATACCGCAGACGAGCAATACAACTATCGCCACGTTTGCAGATGACACTGCAATTCCAGCTGTTGGTGACACAATCGGTGAAGTCACATTCAAACTACAAATAGCCGTAAATAATATACACGATTGGCTAGCTAAGTGGAGAATTAAAGTGAATGAATCGAAGTCTACTCACATTAACTTCATTAATAGATCAATAGAACCACTACCTGTGACTCTCAATAATATCTCTGTACCACATGCCAATCAAGCAAAATACCTTGGTATGAACCTTGATGCAAAGTTAAAGTGGAAAGTACACGTGAAAAAGAAAGCAGAAGAGCTTCAGTTAAAATATAGAAAAATGTACTGGTTAATTGGAAGAAACTCTCAGTTATCCATTCATAATAAACTTATGCTTTATAAACAAGTACTCAAGCCGGTCTGGACATATGGTATTCAACTATGGGGATGCACCAAAATCAGCAATCAACAGATAGTTCAACGATTTCAAAATAAAGTCCTCAGAGGAATTGTAAATGCCCCTTGGTACACTCGTAATAGTGACCTTCATAGAGATCTCGGAATAGACACAGTCGCAAGTGAAATAAAGAAATGTGCTCAAAAACACCAGGAGAGGCTCCATCATCACCCTAACATCGAAGCTGCAAGACTACTTCATCAAGAGGGTATAATAAGAAGACTCAAAAGACTAAAACCTTTTGAGTTGCCAGAATAGTCCGCACAATGCAACATCAACCAAAACAACACTTTATGTAAAGAACACGTATGAGTGCTTTATTATTATATTGTCAGAGTCAAACGCTGTTAGTCAAAAATGACTAGTTACTTTGTAAAAAAATTTTATTGTTATCATAAATAAAATTATTAAAAAAAAAAAAAAAAAAAAAAAAAAAATCACGAAATCTTGCAAAGCACTTTTTTACTGTTGAATGAATTTATTTACTGTATTCAAAAGCAACAACAAATAATACCAAAGCCTGTTATAAGATAATAATTCAAATGGGTTGGTGGCGATGTCTTAACTTGTTTTATTACTATTATTGGGTATTAAAGTTTTCCTTATGTATGTATTGCTAGGCTAAACTTTTAAACTTATAATCTGCCAACATAGTGTAACAGAAACGTACAGTCAACGAAGACCTGCCAACACTAAAGTCTTCGTAAAAGTAACATGCTGGCGTAACAAAAAGAAAATGGCTACGGACCATTTTTGTGTCTATGCCTGGTCCTAGTGGGGCGCCACCCAAACCTAACCTAACAAAGAGAAATGAAATGAATGTTTTGGTGGTTCTTTCACGAAACGCGTAGGTGAAACATAATTGCAAACTGTGCTGCTACCAAATTTTTTCATCGCTTCATCTTAAAATAAATAATAAACCATACCAAGTAGGGTGGATTAGTTTGATTTAATTAGGCTAGTTATCTTCCAATAAAGCCATATTTATTAAAGATTAAAATTGGGATGTAGTCGGGTCTCTTATAAGCCATCTCAAGCACACTTTGATATAATGCTCCAAAAACTTATTTGTTGAAGGTTTTGAAATATTTAATCTGTAATAAAAAAAAAAAAAAAAAATTGTATGTTAGTGCCTTATAACACCCGTAATTATGCCAAACGAACCAAATGTGGCTCTTTCAAGATCACTTTTGTTTTTTGGAAGCATCAATGGAATCTGCAGTTATTTTCAAATTCAACGTTCAATCCTCATCTATGCACGAGAAATTCTCTCCTAAAGGTTTCGCTTTTCGAAGAGTTTCTTTCATCATTCGGAATATTTTTTCTTCAAAATTACCATTTTGGATTGGAGGTGTACAATGTTAAATGGGCCTACTTGAAGAATTTGGTGTTGATGTTATTTGCTTCAAACCCGTATTTTGATTAGAGAGTACCCTAGTGTCCATTTAGGGGTAATAAATAATATTTTTTTTGGTGGCTATTTGTAGTCCCTGAAATGGCCTGGTACTATTTGGGTGGTGACATCCTTGTGTTGAGTTGATGGCCGCATAAAGCTTCTATTTTAAGATAAAATATACTTTGTTTCTGAATCGAAACCAAACTCAGTAGTTTCAATTTGATCAGATGAGTTCATGTCTGTATTGGAACAAAAATCGAACATTTCGTAGTTTTTAAAGCAATGTTTTATTAGATATGTCCTGTAAACCAAAAGAAAAAGTTTCTTATTCTAAATTTTCGTTTTTAGTACAGTAAATTCCAAATTATTTCGATGGTAACGGATCATCGAAAATTTTTTCCAAATTCAACAAAAATTTTTCTTTTAGTCAAAAGTTCTATAAAGATTTTCTTGCTCTTTGAGTCTGTTACTAATTTGTTGCAATGGTTGCAAAGTTTGTTGCTCTGCAATTGTTGCGTATAGTTTTCAAAATCAAATGTACCGTAGCAGGCTATGCATATTGTATGACATATTTTCTTTTCCAAATAAACAACAAAATTGATCACAAAATATTTGAAGCAGATTGGCAGCACATTCATTAGTATGAAGGCAGTCTTCAGAATGCGCAAGTATCCTTATTGTACACTCAAATACAAGAAAAGTGTATAATACATTTCATGGATCTCTGTTTCGTTTTATGAATCTCTGTATTTAAAGGCGGGCCCCTCAATGCCACAACCACAATAAACTCACTAAATAAAACTAAAGTTTTACGAAAAATGTATTTTTCTAGGCACAGATTTGTATTTCCTTTTAGTTAATAAAATTATTTTAACTTGATATAAAATAATATTTATCAAACATGCGATTGGTTTTTATCCACGTAGAAAACTTATTTGCTAAGGAAAACAGAGATCCCAGGAAAATATTAGTCTTTATACTACTTATCCCTCGGTTAATTATTTTTTGGAATACAGCATTACTGCATGAGGTCGTCTTTATAAGAGAAATTTAGATATGTTGATAAAAATGAAAAAATTCCGAGACTGCAGTGTTGTTCTTCAGTACTCACATTATATGTAGCTGTGAGAAAGCTGAATATGTATAAAACCCTAAACATTAGGGTTTAAACCACAACCCATCATTACAAGAAGAAAGTATTGTAAAAGGTTTTTCAATTTCAAGGAACCTTTTTTGTACAATCAACTACCGGCTGTAGGTAAATTATCTGAAACTCTTACAACATTCTCTAATCGTATAAAGAAGTAGCCTACTGAAATCTCTATGATTGAAAACTTGTTCTAACTTTAAAGTGCATGCCACATACAAATGAGAAACCGGACAATTCGGTCGGATTATCGGTTTACATCGCCACATTCAAAAGAATTGTCGGACTGCAAAATGACGTCACCACCCAAACAATTTATATAAACAAAAGTTTAGTAAAATTTTGTATACAAATATAATGTTCTTACCGTATTAATTTTAAGTTATTATTATTGTTACTATAGCAACAGCACAACAAAAAAATCTGGTGAGAAATGATAGGTTCGTAAAACAGCAAAAATGCGTTCTTTAGCCGACACAAATTATACCATTCAAAATTTTGATGGACAGATTTTATTTTGACGGCCGGCAAAATATATTATTAGCTTTTTTTGAATGAAATTGTATTAATTTTATTAAAAATTTCCATGAATGTAATAATTATCATCAATTCAAACATTTTTTCTAATAATTATTATGTTGTAAGTTTTCTCTTTTTGTCAAAAAATGGATTTGATGGTTTCAAATGCAGGTTTGCCGTTTGTGCATGGGGCAACGCCTTAAGAGCATTCAGTCATCCTCTAATTTTTTTTACAACTTCTAATTTAAGTTTAAAAGCTATATTGTAATTATCATTATTTTCTATCAATAATTGTTAACCTTTTATTTCGTATATAAATATGAAAATTTTAACTTGTCAAAATATGTAATCGGATTTTTTTTTTTAAACTTCTAGAAGGTCTACTTTTTACTAAGTTTGTTAATATTTAATGTAATATGTTTTTTGTAAATTTGTATGGTTTATAAATTTGGTAATTATATATTAGCTGTATTTTAGTGGCAATTTTACAACAACAATGCTACAGATTTCATTCCATTCTGAATAATTTTATTAAAACTTTTTGGAGGTATAGGATTAATTCTAGTCTACTTCTAGTTATAGTGATTAGCACCAAACATTTTAATTTCTAACGGTTGTCGCCATGTCAAAATAAATGTTAGATCAGTCATTATGTATACCATATGGGGAAAATAATTTTGATGTGAAATTACAATACATTACGACTTGCCAAAACACATCTTATGACTTGTTAAACTATGTAATGAACCTTGGTGGTGTCGTTCCGGTTCGAGTGAGCAACAAGAGAGTCGCTGTGCCTTATTGTTGTTTATATTCAACTGATCACAGGATATTGACTAAAAGGACGAAATGGAAATAGACGAGTAGGCCTGGAAAATGGAATGTCAAAGAAGAAAAAAAAAAATTAATCGGTGGTCGAGAAAACCATTGGAGAAGAATCCTTGCAGAGTTTGACGAAATTATTTCCTTACACAATATTGTAACAATTGACAAATACAGTATTAAAATTGTAATGTGAATATCAAAATTTATTATTTTTAAGAAAAGTATGCTTTGAAAATGTTGATGTTTTTCTGACATACCCTTCAGTTTGCGCGTAATTTCCACTCTGTTAAGTGATATCTGAACTGCACGAAAAGTTCTTAAAGATCCGCTGGTCAGTAACATGTGCTCTCTATATATCGCTTTCTTACTTAATGCTTTTATTAGTTAGTGAGTGCCAAGGTCAAGTCAGTGGAGTATAATTAAAGAAAACATAAAGGACGTGAGTATTAAAATCGAGAGAGAGTGAATATAAACTGTGTAATTTGGGTGCTCGCACTAACATAAAAACAAGAATTGTTCTCGTTTTCTGAAAAGTTTCGGAACTACGGGTTTGTATGGTTCAGAGAATTGAATTCACAGAAAAGCATAAAAAAAAAACAAAACGCGTATCGCTTTTCATAATCAGGTGAGCCTTGGTACGTGGTTTGCCAAAACAGTGTTGGCTAGCGGCCGAATAACCTAAATGGCTAGCGTGTTCGCGGGATTCCAGGGTGCGAATAAACTTCTCACCAACCTTTGGTTGTAAGAGGACAATTACTAATACGACAATAGAAGATCGTATTCCCCAAACAACGGACCACTTGATTGCATAATCATCAGTCTAATATTAGGATCGCGGGTGTTTCTTCTGACTATTGGAAGCTCGCATAAGTCTACCCTGGGTCGGAGCAAAGACTAGAGGAAGAACTCTCTTATTCTCGAATACGATTTTCGGTCGGAAGTGTTTTTTTTTCTTGTTTTTGTTTATATAAATGGATGGGCCCTACCCGGATAATTATGTACTGATTTCTAATTAGAACAAAGGAAACAATAATAAAAAAATATTAATTGCCCTGTTTTTTAGAGAGTAGATAGATATATATAGAAAGAATACTCCATTTGTTTGAATTATCAGTCCCAAATTATGGGATTAACGGTGTAAGAACTCTCAAAGCTTTGTGGAGGACCCGGATGCCATGTAAGTTAAAATAAAACTTTTTATTGCTTCTATATATAATATATATTAATATATATATATATATATATATATATATATATATATATATATATATATATACATATATATATATATAAATGTATATATACATTTGTTGCTTCGTTGCAATTGTCTTGGTTTGGTTGGTTAGTACCAAACTACCAGGGTTAGTGGTTTGATATAGAGCATTACATAAACCTTCTAAATGATTTGATTACATATATATTTCTGTTGTTTTGAAATAAAATTATTAAAAATATATAACTGTGTTAATTTTCTTATTATTATCATTATAATTCTTTATGGTCGTTCCTAGTTCTGTGGTGTTTTCCAAATCTAGTAATATCGTGGTCCGTTTGGGTCAATATAGGCGTTTTCGACGGTTCGGTATTATATGTAATGTGGTCAATGAATATTGACTTGTTGTTCGATTGAACGTACGGTGTCTTGAGTGTACAGAAATTTATCGGAGTGAATTTGGTAGTGCGTGTTATTTGTTTGATGTTTGTATAGTTTAATCACAGTTAACGGTCGTCTGAGTAGTAAATTTATCGAAATGGGCCAATAAAGTGGATGGACTGAACAAAAATGGGAGAAGGGTAATAAACTGAACATGAAAGAGCATTGAAGTCTTCCTGGAGACGACATTGTGAACTGGATTTTGATCATGTGGTGTTTTAAGAAAATTTATTTGCGCAGAAGTCAATTAATAGGCTTTGGGTATTCTTTCAGGTGGCTCCGCGGTACTATTGTAGAAACTGTGAACTCTAAAGCGACCAACTAATCTTTCGAACGTATAATAAATACAATAACTCAAACCACTTGACGGTCTATATATATTTATTAAACTAAAACGTTGAAAATTTAATTAGTTTTCGCCGGTTCAAATTTTCTAAAACTGTCTTCTTCGTAAGACTTCTCAAATTCCCATTTTTTTCTCGCTGACAACTCATAAAAACAAGACAAAACCGTACGCCTAATTTCAGCTACTTCGGTTTCCTTTAAATTATAAACTTGTTGCTCACTATCACAATACTTGTTGCTCACAATTCTTGATTTAGCACTGGGTCGGTAACGTGGGCTGCGGTAAAGTCTCACCGTCCGCAATACTCCCCCCAGTTGAGTGTCCCACAGGATCACTCAATTCCCTCGGTTCCCTTACTAGGACGGCTAACTTGGACGCGGGCCTCCTTAGTATTTCTGAAGCTGTTCTTACGTCGGCTTGTCGGACATTTCCGTCGGCGCTTTTAATTATGGTTTCAATACGGCCTAGCTGCCATGTATAAGGTGTTTCAGTTTGTACCACGGCTACGAAGTCTCCTTCCTGCAGTGGTATGGTTTTCTCGTACCAGCGTGTCCTTTGCGAGATTGTCGGGAGATATTCAGAGATCCACCGGCTCCAGAATTTACATGTAATTGCTTGTTGGCGTTTCCACTCAGCACGCAACATATTAATTTCATCGTCAAACTTACCGAAAGCCTTCGTTCCGCTTGAAGAACCTAGCAGAAAATGATTCGGTGTAAGGGCTTCAAGAGTATCTGTCTCCGTTTCGACATACGTCAATGGCCGCGAATTAATCATGGGCTCGATTTCTATCAAACAGCAACGGAGCAGATCTTCTGACGGAATTCTGTTAGGCAAGGCGTAGTTAAGTCCGTTCTTGACGGACCTGATGAGTCTCTCCCAAGCTCCTCCCATATGAGGTGCGGCCGGTGGATTAAATTTCCAATTAATATGGGCAAACTGATCCTGCGCCTCCTTGCTGACATTCTGCAGGATCTTTCGCAATTGTGCTTCTGCACCTCGGAAGTTCGTCCCGTTGTCACTGTATATTTCAACGGGCATTCCTCTTCTTCCTATAAACGCTCGAAGAACCAGAATAAATGCATCCGTGGACAGAGCTGAGGCTAATTCTAGATGTATAAGTCTTGTAGTCAAACATGTAAAAATTGCACCCCACTTCTTCTCGATACGTCTGCCATGTTTGACAGTCATTGGGCCGAAATAGTCTACGCCAACAAACGTAAATGGGCGCATCCCAGCCGCCATTCGCGACCTCGGTAAACCTGCCATTTCTGGTACCTCCGGTCTGGCATCTACTATACGACATCGTCCACACTTCGCTCGCACATTTTTAAGGCAACTTCTCAATCGGGGTATGTGGTATCGCTGTTTGATCTCATTTAAAACTGTAGCATGGTTTTGGTGGTACATTTGCTGGTGGAAACTTGCGATTAATAGCTCCGTAAATTTGTGTTTCCTTGGAAGTATAATCGGGCATCGTTGCTCATACGTGAGGTACTCCGCATCCTGCAGTCTGCTCTTCATCCTGATGATGAATTGGGAATCAATAAATGGAGACAACTTTCGCAATTTACTGTTGCTCTGTAATTTCCGGCCTTCTTTCAGAGCTTTTACGTCATTGTGAAAATAATCTATTTGTACGCTTCGAATCAGGTACGTAAGAGCATCGTCCAGTTCGTGCGGTGATATTCTGCCCAAATGGTTTTTATGGTAGAAGAACCGTAGCACCCAGACTTGTGTTCTAATTAGCTTCCCAAGCATCGAAAACCGCTCGAAATTGGGTGTTAGATCATCTGGTTTCGCTGTAGCGACGATATGCAGACAACGTACTTCCTGCTCTTCATCATCAGGATTTGGCTCGTCATCTCGTTCCTTAGGCCATTCGTTACGCGGTCTATGAAGAAAAACCGGTCCCTCGTACCACCTCTCAGGTATACAAAATCGGCTAGTCAGCTTCCACTTGGTGGCTTCGTCTGCAATATTGCTGGCTGTCGGAACCCATCTCCAGTCGTGAGAGTTCGTCGACTCCAGGATTTCCCCAATCCGGTGAGCCACGAAAGGTTTAAACGACCGAGGCGATCTAATCCAGCATAACACGTTGCGACTGTCAGACCAATAAGTGCTTTTGGTGATTATTAGCGCTTGTTGTTTCTTTACAGTGTTGGCGAGTCGAGCTCCAAGTACTGCTGCTTGCAACTCCATCCGGGGAATTGAGATAGCTTTATTGGGCGCGATCTTCGTTTTCGAAGTGACGAACGCTACCTCCTGTAAATCATCCCGTTGTTTAATTAGGTACACGACTGCTGCTGCTGCATGTTCACTCGCGTCCACAAACGTATGTAACTCGTACGTGTAGATTTCATGGTCGGAGAAATAACATCTTGGCAAGCGAATATTTTCGATGATTGACAATGCTTGAATCCAGTCTTTCCACTTCCTTATCTGCTCCGGCTTAATCTGTTGATCCCAATCTACTCCGGTTCGCCAGATCTCCTTTAGAATTAACTTGCCTTGAACAATAAAGAATCCGATCAGCCCAAGTGGATCGAAGACCATCATTACGATACGCAAGACAAGCCGCTTGGTCGGTATCTTTTCTCCTCGTAAAAGTTCTATCCCTATTTGCTGCTTATTAACGCGGAACCGAAGCGTGTCGTCGCTCGTGCACCATAACAAGCCGAGGACCTTAGTGCTGGCATCGCTATCGCCTAACATCGTTTCAGTTTCAGTCGGAATGGGGTTTATTAATTTCAACACCTGCCGCGAATTTGAAATACAACCTCGCAGATCGAAACCTCCTTTTCGATGAACATCAATTACTTGGCGCGTGACTTCAACACATTCTTCGATTGTTTCGAAACTATCAAGATAGTCATCCACATAGTGTCGATGTTTAATTGCTTCATAAGCTCGTGGTTTCTGTTCTCGATACGTTTCTGCGTTCAGATTCTTTACATACTGGGCTGTAGATGGTGAACAGGATGCTCCAAACGTCATTACAGTCATCTGGTACGTAGAGACATCCTCATGTGGACGATCTCTCCATAGGCATCGCTGAGCGTCTTGGTCGTCTCGCTTGATTCTAATCTGGTGAAACATTTGCCGTATATCGCCACTGATGGCATATTTGTGTTCTCGAAATTTGAACAGCACGGCTACGAGATTTGCCAATAGATCAGGACCCGTCAATAGATTTGAATTTAATGAAATCCCATTGACTGTTGCCGCGGCATCCCACACGAGTCTCGTCTTACCCGGCTTGTTGGGATTTGTAACCGCAAAAATGGGCAAGTACCATGTTCTGTCTCCTTGCATTCGTGCCTCTTGAGCGGACAACTTCTTCAACCAACCCTTATCTTTATATTCAACGATCTGTGCATTGACGTTTTTGGCTGCTTCTGGATCTTTTGATAGCTTCCTTTCGAAGCTCAGAAATCGATGCATGGCCATTTGTCTTGAGACTGGAAACTTGATATCATCGCTTCTCCATAGTAATCCGGCTTCGTACCGGTCCTCGTTAGTCCTTCGCACCGTATCCAAAAGCATTTTTCTTGCTCTAGCGTCGTCGTGGGATTCCACCTCCCGTTCGGGAACTTTCACACCTAGGCTTTCCAATGCAAAGAAACTTTTCACATACTCGTGTAGATTTTGGTCTGCCACTTTGTGATGATTCAGTGACACTGAATTGTATATATTTCCGCGCGCTCCGCCCTGTAGCGTCCATCCAATGCGCGTAAGTATCGCTACTGGATCCTCCCAAGCTCCACTAACTGTATTTAGCGGAACTAGCAGTTGATAGTGATCTAAACCTATTAATATACGTGGTTGCACATCTGTGTATGTCGCAATACCAAGGTTTCTTAAATGCCTGAACTTTTCCAGCAATTCTCGTTCGATTGACTGCATTGGCAAGCATAGCTGCTCCGTCGTCCTAACCTCCTGGAGTTCATATCGGTTGCCCAGATCTTGCCCAGCAATATGTAATCTCACCTTGCAGCTGTGTTCCTCATCCCGGGTAATTTCGTTGGTCCATTTAAGAATTAATTTTTCAGGCACCCCTTCGAGACCTAATTCGTCGGCTAAATCACGTTCTAAAAGTGTTGCCGTGGATCCACCATCTAGAAATGCATATGTGGACACCGTTCGCTCGCCTCTCCCGTACAACACCACCGGAACTATCTGGTAAAATGCATACAATTTCGTGCGGCAGTGCATATTGATTCGCTGTTGAGTAGTAGCTCGACTTATCGCTTGCGTTGGCTTCGTCATGTTTGTACCAACCGCTTCTACACTCGTCGATTGCGCGTTGTTATATGTTTCTGGAGAGGTTTTTCTACAAGGGTTCGGTTCTACCACAATAGAGTTTATTCTCTTTGGCGGCGAATGCAACAGCATATGGTGCGGTTGATCGCATCCATCTATTCCGCATTTTGATTTTATTTTGCAGTCGCGGAGCCAATGATTTCCCAAACAGCCTACGCATAGATTCCTTCGGCGCACTACATTCCAACGCCTGACGACCGGTAATGATGTAAATTCCTGACATTTGTTTGGCAAGTGGTCCAGAGATTTGCATACTCGACAGCTTACTCCTCGAATTGCACTATTGACGCTGCTCTTTGGTGTCATTGCCTCGTGAGCTCCGTGGAATGCTTCCGTTTTTGTCGCCTTTCGGATCGACATTATCGGTGTAGCTGCTCTTGCTGGTTCGCTAGACAAGCAACTCGCCGTTTCAGCATTTCCTCGTAGCCACACGTTAAACACCTCGATACTGACTACAGGATTTTCGAGTTCTGCGAGTCTCCTATGACGGCCCCATTCCATCTTTAACATAGCCGGCAACTTATCTACCATCTCAGATAATAGTGTAGGGTTGTTCAGGTACGAGTGCATCTTTGCCGTCTTCACAATGTCGCAAAACGCTTTTACCCTCATTGAAAATGCGACAATGGTTTCTAGTTTTTCGAGCGTCACGGGTGGTGTTTGCTTTATTTGCTCCATAGCCGAGTTAAAGACTAGTTCAGGACGTCCATAGAGCATTCTCAATGTACTCATAGCAGTAGATAGAGAGCTTGGCAAAAGCAAGTCCGTTCTTACGGCGTTATAGGCATCCCCCTTTAGGCATTTGTTTAGTCTTGCTATATTTTCTTCTTCGGTGAACCCGCATTGTTGTGTGGAATTTATAAAGGCGGTTATAAACTGTGGCCAGTACTTAGGGTCACCTGAAAACGGCGGAAGCTCCTTCGGGATCACCATCCGTGCTTGCAATTGACTTTTAGTCAGGTTGAAATTACGGGCCATTGATGGGTTACCGGCCACAGTACTGTCTAAGAACTGTTGTTCTGTGGCGCTTGGTTGTAGCCAGGACAGCGAGGGATCAAATACATGATGCGCCACATTACCTATTTCGACTCGTGAGCGCGTGTTTGGATGCATGCGTGTTGATTGCTCCGTGGTCATAGCTGGTGGCTGAAATATCTCCGAGGCTGGTACTGACTCAAAGTGTACTTGATTAGCATGCTTGTCCACCCAGTTCTCGGTGCTGGTGAACTCTAAAGCGACCAACTAATCTTTCGAACGTATAATAAATACAATAACTCAAACCACTTGACGGTCTATATATATTTATTAAACTAAAACGTTGAAAATTTAATTAGTTTTCGCTGGTTCAAATTTTCTAAATCTGTCTTCTTCGTAAGACTTCTCAAATTCCCATTTTTTCTCGCTGACAACTCATAAAAACAAGACAAAACCGTACGCCTAATTTCAGCTACTTCGGTTTCCTTTAAATTATAAACTTGTTGCTCACTATCACAATACTTGTTGCTCACAATTCTTGATTTAGCACTGGGTCGGTAACGTGGGCTGCGGTAAAGTCTCACCGTCCGCAATAACTATCATGATATATGGCATCAGGAGGAGGGTTTAGTGTGTGTATGTATGGTGCCAGGTCCTAAAAATATGCGGCGTATTCAAGAATTGGTCAAGTCTGACCCTTTTTGTCGCCCCATGACCCCCCACTGAAACCTAGCCGGCTGCTACGACCGCGTCAGATCGTTGGCCTATGATCAGTGCTGTCGCTCTGAAAACTTTAAACGGAGTACGTCTCAAATTTTCAGGGGAGTATTTCTAGACAGAAGGGAGTGCACACGAAATGCGTTAGTTACACCTTAGATATAAATAATTGTTGTTGTTTTTAATCCAAATTTGAATATTAAAAGAAAACTGTTTTATTTATTGGTTTAGAGCTCTTTATCTATTTTACTATTAAAGCGTTAAGCTCGGTATTACTGCTCGAGCTAAATAGTTTTTAACGCGGCCACAACTTTCCACGAAATCACAGATTGAGATTTTTAAGTTTTTCTCGTAGAGAAGAATATCGATCAGCGAAACTTTAGCTTCGAACCTTTTCATTTTCAACATCGGAATTTTGGCAGATATGCCCAATTCAGACACGTCAAATATGCGATTATGTTTGTCATAATTGGAAGATATTTTGGTGCAATTTAAAGAAATGTCATTGCCAGACGATACCACAGTAGGTACCTAGGATGACCAGGTCATAAATTACTAAACCTAGACGAGGTCTGAAAAGATTACTAAATAAAATTGGTTTGGTGGCGACGACTGGTCATAAAACTTGCACATGGTGAAATCTCTTCTTGAAAAGTTTTAAACCTAATAACTTGATTAATAATTTGGAGGTGTTACAATTAATTCATTGATCATCAAATATATTGGTTAAGTCAGATAATAAATTTCAACGGAATTTGTGCGTAATCACAGCATTACCATTCGGGCCAGGGATGGAGTTTTTTAAATGAAACATCGCCAGAATTCAACAAATATTGCAAGACACTATAATGACTCTGTGGTTTTTAGAAACAGATTTCGGGAAATCAGATTTGCCAAAGAAAACATTTGTTTTTTACTTTCAGACCCACTCCAGGCCCTTACTATACATTCCCAGGTTCAAGCACCAAATAGAGCATGTTTGTCAATGGTCGATTCTATCAGTAGTTCCTAATATAGAACCGAATTATTCACGCTCTGATAATTTCTTGAGTCGCCTTATTTGGGGTCGGATTTGTTATTTTAAATAAAATAAGAGCCAAATTTAATAAATATTGTGGAACACCACTAATAATTTTTTGGTTGATGCCATTTATCAGAAACATTGTTTCACCAATTTTTTTTTTACATAGAAAACCAAACCAGGTAGTGTACTAAGTCTCCAGCTTCAAATAGAACTAAGTGGCGCTGAGATTTGAGATGTTAAATCGATTCTTTAAGTACATAGTTTCTAATATACAATTTTTTAATTTCGGCTCTGGAAAATTCTTTTCTCCATATCATCTGATGTCGGATTTCTTAATTGAACCATGGCTTAAATTCAGGATATTTTTGAGTTAAAACTTTAAATCAAAAATGATATTCACCAAATTTATTTGTATATCATACTTAGCTAATTCAAACTAGTCTCCAGCATCAAATGGATGGAACAAGCACATTTGTTGATGGATTTTAGTGAAATTTATTATCTGCGATATTTTGTAAATTCAATAAATAGTTCCTATTATAAAACATATCATTATTTCATGGCCTGAAAAAAATTTCTGCCATAAGGTAGGGGATCAGAATTTTTAATATAAAACATGGTCCAACGGCAAGAAATATTTTGGAACACTACTCATACTAATGGTATTATGATCGATACCATAAATCAAAAATTAGTTTTACCAAATTTTGGTTTTCCATACACAGGTAACCCAGACAATTGCGTTCGCCTCCGTCACCGACCGGAATACACACCTTTATGTTTATATTTTAGTGAAATTTTATTTCGGAGATGTTAAGCCGATTCTATATAAATAATTTCTATCCTTAAACATATTAAATCACGTCCTGAAGTTCGAATTAAATTTTGTAGAAATTATTATTTTTCTGGCCCTCGCACATTTTGCATGCCGGTAATAAGTTTAGCGATCTGAATGAATATTATCTAAAATCCAGGACAATGTAAGATATTTTCCTGGATGGCCACATAAGTTTGAAAACCCACAACATCTCCAGAGAAAACAGGACGTCTGGTCACACTATTCCTACATAGACCCTATCTAAGTAGACGAGAAGGAGAATGTCAAAATAATTCCTGTTGCTATTAAATATTTTCTTAACAGATACCTAACAATTTCTTCTCGGTTGCTGAAGGTGAAAAAGATCCGGGTAATTACTCGTAATCTGACTTCGGCATAGAAATACAAATGCATTTAGATTTCAGCAGTTATTAAGAGTTAGAAAAAAATTTGCTAAACTCGTTTGAAATCAAAGCCTTTGACATCAATGCATAAAGATTTTAGTGTTTGCTGGATCCATTTATTTGTAATATACGTTTTTCACTCCAAGTTTACCCCTTTACAAATCAAATTAAGCATTTAGCCAAACAAATTCAACCTTTTACGTTTTGATTAGAAAAGGTTATATTTGATTGCAGGTTAATTTTATTTGAAAAAGGGAGCAATTACTCATCTGATTTGCTACATAAGCATCTTGCGAAGTATCATTTTGATATTCATAAAAATCAAGAAGAAATTGTTGAATATTTCTTCTTAGAAAAATATCTAACCGCAACTAAAAACCGTTTCTTGTTTCCTTCATTAAGTGCGCCATTGCCTTTAGAAAGCGAATGAACGTATACTTGCGACAAACCAGAAGTCTCTACAATCAATTAGCGGTTGTTCAACTTATATTTTCTCATTTACCGGATCTTTTGATTACTGGTAAACGGTAAATAAAAATAAACCCGGTAAAATCGGTTCATTTTAAAAAACTATTTTAAAGACATAAATACATCCTTTATAAGGAAAATGCAAATGCCAAATTAATTTTGAATTAGATAATGTATTTTTCCCGGTTGTTTGGCGGGGTTCTCCCGATTTTGGAAAGTCCCTTCGCTTCCCGATTTAATATCCTTTTAACTTTTACTTTTGATCTTTTTTAAAATTTCTCGAAATTTTTCGCGTTTAGCATGGAAATGAGATGCATGATGTTCGAGCCTAGCTTGATGTTACTCAAGAATCTTAGACCCTATTCGAAGAAAATGATTGGTCGATATTTAACGGATTATCCGATACTATTTGAGGGTTTCATTCTTATTGGATATAGTTTTGTTGAGCTTAGGCCTAAGTTGCTTAGTAGCATTTTGCTTAGTAGTATTAGTAATATTAAGTTATATTTACACGAATTTTCGGAGCTTTTTGAGACTGTTACGGGTTTTCTAAATTTTTACAGGCTTTCTGAAATTATCCATTAATATTCAGATTTTTCGGTATTATTGAAATTGTTCGAGATCAATCGAGATTCACATATTATATAGATTATTCGAATTTTTCTAAAATCGGGGGTAATCGAGATTGTTCCGCAGTATATTCTAGATTTTTTAAGTTTTTAGACATTTCTAGGATTATTCGACATTATGTTAAGGATTTTAAAATTTATTCGAATTTTCAATGCCAATGTTCTACGCTTAGCTTTGAGAACTTAATAAGTAATATTTAATAAATTTTCGAGACTATGCCAAAATTTCGATATTTCTCCGATTTCCTATTTCCCTCCGATTAGCCCGTATAGGATTCTCTTTAGTTTTACATACTTACGGATAGTACGATATTTAAGAACTTTAAAGGATATTCAAGATAAGCACTTAGAAATTCGACTTTTTGAGATTATTTCGAAATTTGTAAGGCGTCATCGATATATTTAGAAAACGTCATAACACTGAGTTGCAAGATATTTCGTTTTGTTTGAGGCTATTGAAATGAATCACGTTCTGTTTCGTCTACTCTCGAAATCAGATACTTAATTAATACGAGGCTTTATAATAGGAAAAAATAAGTTTTTAACTAAAAGCTTTACGTGTTCATAGGTACAATAAGTATTTTTAGGGGCCCAAGAAAAATTTTGCGTGGGGCCCGGAATTTGTAGTTACGCCATAGGTTGGTGGTGGTTATGGTGATGGTGATGATAATGGTAATGATGGCGGTGATGATGAGCTTGGTTATTTTTGTTAACCAGTAATGACGAAATTTGCCGTGTATGATGAAAGTTGGATTCTCAAATGATTTTAGGGTGGAGTTCTAGAATACGACCAACTAATGTGGTGATAATGATGGCCATGGTGATTCTTTTGATAATAGTCATGGTCATGGTGATGAAGATAGGGATTTAGATGACGGTGGTGATGATGATTGTTGTGATATTGATTATTATGGAGGGCGTTATGATGTTGGTGGTGATAATGGTTATGGTTATCTTGGCTATAGTAAAATTATTTTTAGTTAAAGTTCCAGAATATAGAAAATCGTAAAATAATTCGGGTATTTCTTTTCTCGGAAAATGAAATAACCATAAAATAGCTATAAATTCCTCCTTTTTCCAGAACATGTCCTCCTTTTCCAGCATATTTCGCCTTTTTCCATAATATGTAAGTAGAAAAGACCAAGGGAATAGCAGTTAAACATAAAATGTATCCTCACCCCAACCACTTTTCAGAATTTATCATTTTTTGTTACTTTAGGCCATTACGCGCCAGTAATATACAGCGTACATACATTCAGAATATGTCGCCCTTGTCCAAAACATATTCCTATTGCGTTGAATATTGAATTGTACTACTATTACCACGTCCGATACATTTATGATAAATATTAACATTTTGGTAGCGGTCGTATTAAACGAAGAAATCAATTCGTTGGACTCATAAACATGCATTTTTATTATTTAGAAACTATTTTATTAGCAGAGTATATTTTATACATTTACAAATTAATAAAGTAGGCATTTGATAATACACATTTTTATAAAAATGGTTGGTAAGAAACAATAAGCCTACTAAGATTTCAAATTTATTTTCTGTCATTTTCTTTGTATTAGCAAAGATATAAACCAAAAAATGTTGTTCCAAAAATTCCCGATTTGCTAAATGGCGCCACAGTCATTTTTTTAGCATAGTCAAAGTTGGTGATACTGCATCGCTTCCGTTATTTGCAAAAGATAAAGTAAGTGCGTTATTTTGCATTTTGAATTGTGTAGATAATAAAATTGACTTTCAGATAAACAAACAATAATTTATTAAAATCCTATTTTTTCTTATCTCTTTATTTAAACGTAAAAAGTATTCCGCCCAGATTTAAACCCAATAGGAAATGTTTGTTCTATAATGAAGCTAGGAAAATCCATAGCTTCTGCTACTTTGAAAAATTTATCAAACTCCATGAATCGGCAATGTACCGCCGTAATAAAAGCAGAAACCGGGCAAAGAATCACTGTTGCTTTCGATAATAAGCAAACAACCATCTACAGAATAATATGGACGTTAAAATTTATGGTTTGCCGTCATGCAAAAACAAAACGGAAATAAAACTAACTTGTCTTAATTCTTTTTTTTTTTTTTCATAACCGTAATTTAATTTTTGTTTTTATACTGTGTATGTAGACGATTACCTTGACAAGAAAGTGAAAATACCAAAATACACAAAAAATACAAAAAAAGTAAAATGTACACTTTTCGTTTTGTGCAGTGACAGGAAAATTGTATTATTTTTTTTGTAAATAAATCAAATTGCATTAAAATGTCCGTGAACCCTTCGATTTAACACCAATTTACCGCGGAACAGCGATGATTATTTATGGTCGAATAGACATGAAAGTGAAGTTAATGTTAAAAGTTTATAACTAAAAATTGCACTGCTAAATTTCTTATTTTTTCTAATTGGCATTTAGATTAACTGGCATTTTAAATCTTTTATTCTATGAACATATTTGATTTACTATTTTTTGGAAAATTTAAAATATTGAATGTCGCTTAAGGTACCTACCGCTCAAATTTTCGAAAGTTAAGTCAAACAAAAACGAAAGAATTTTGAATTTCAAAGATAAACTAATTTTGTAAATATTTTATCGCTCTGATCATTGTTTAACTCTTCAAGTGAGGTTAATGAACTCACGCGACTTAGTATATTAAACAGTTTGTGTAAAGGATTCTAAGCGGCAAAATTCTTCTGCTGTCATATACAATATAATTCTACCTAATTTTACGCAATTTTGTGACATGACAATCATTTTGTTTATTGTTTTTGTGGTTGTTACTTGCCAAAGGCTAAAGCGGATTTACATTTATTTACGTTTTTAATAATTTCTTTACTTCTTTATGAAAAGTGTTGTTAAAAGTGATATTGGAAAATAATGGACGAAATATTACTACTTAGTGGTAATATTATTTACTTAAATGTATTATATAAATAAGGATAATTTAAATGAGTAACCAAGAAACATTTGGACATCAAGAAATCGGCTAACTTGCAAAGTAGATAGTAAAATGCTACCCTACAAGCAAATTATATAAACATCATTAGAAATTAAGCTAAATGAAGTATTTTCATAAAAAAATACAAAATAAATTTGTAGTTCAATGTGTTTCGGATATTATGTTTATTGTTGTGACAGTAGTGCATAAACTATAGTGCCAATTGAGTAGACTCGAGCAGGAACAGAAATAAATTGTTGTTTTTACAAAATAAAGACTTGAGAATGGTGCGAAACATCGAAAATTTGGCAAACAAATAAATTTGAATTTTATGCTTAATAAAATACAAGATAAGCACCCGGGGGGGGGGGGGTGGAGTGCGAACATTCAAAGAGGATAGACGTGTTTTTTCTATCCTCTTCAAAAATTTAATTTAATTTAATTTTCATTTCTTTTTATTTTTTGTTTCTTATGTACTGATATGTATATACTTTATATACATATGTATAAACATATTAATTTTAAATTTTAAATTTAATTCTAATTAAATTCAAGTTTAGTGTAATGTGTAGTGAAAATAATTAAACTAAAGTGTAATTTTGGAAAATGCAATCCACCGGGATGCATTTGTCAGGCAATGTTTTTTATTTTTTTTATTTTTGTAGATAGAAAAATTAAAAGTGCATGATTTGATATTTTGTGGATTGTAAATACAATCAAATTTCAATTTTTAATTACTAATTTTAAATTATGGTATATAAAATAAGTCGCAATAAATTTGGTATTAGATTTTATTTTTAAGACACTAATACATACTTATAATTTAGTATATAAAAGGGCCATAAATATGTTTGTGTACTATGTAGCTGTGTCGTTTTCTCTTTGCACGATTTCTGTGAAGGAAGTGTGCGTGGTTTTGTTGGTTTTTGTATTATAAAGTACAAACAACAACGAGAACACTAATACATCCATACAACTTGATTCATATATGTTAGGATCAACAATATGGTTGTACAGCTGCTTGTTCGCTCTTTACACGGATTCTGTTAAGGAAATGTAATATATTTTGTTGGTTTGTGTATTATAACGCACAAACAACAATAAAAAGAGAAATTTTTGCGTTACATAGTTTAAGTGTGTTTATATGTACTATAAGGCCTACTAATACGCACATGAAAGATGGTAGAAAATATTTATCGTCAATGTGTGTTGGTGGTTTTAGTATGTTTTTGTTTTTAGTATATAGGATTTTGTTACTTGAATGCAGGTGTATTAATCTCTTTGTGTTTTTGTGTACTCACGAAACAACTATGATATTAGCTGTATTTTGTTGAGAAATTTACAACAACAATTGCACGTGACAGGAATTAAATATTTAATTCGAGCTCGAACAAATAAAATACGTAACTGCTTGAATGAAAAACCGAAGAAATACCAACATAGAATATAAAAATTAAATCGAAAAAATATTTCGCGGCTTGTTCTGTTGAGAAAGAGATAACTCCAAAATAATTCGAATTAATTTTTTCTCAACAAAATGCAGCTATTATTGAAATCATGTATTGTGTAAGCGCAGTGGAATTTGTGTATTCGACTCAAATAGGATTTTTATACTTTGTATAATCGAATTGGTTTGAGTCGAATTGGAATTGGGAGCTGTCTTATACAATTCATTTGAACGGTTTATTTAGATAGGATTAATAAATTTGTTTACAGGGTATTACATAATGAATCAAATTGTTTTCTAATTAATTTAATTAATATTATAAATTATAAATTGTCTAAATAAATAAATAAATAGATAAATGAAATGCGAATTTAGAAATGTTGGTTTAAATTAAGTTAAGATTTGATTTTTGAGTTTAATGGTTGTCTTAATGGATTTATTGAAATTTAGATGGTGGGATGTACACATAATCGTCATAATTACGTATATGACACATCGATACATTTTTAAGAAAGTAAGGGTTAATTTTCATTGCAGTTATTTATTTATTTATTTAGAATATGTACACTATCAGACATTAATATTTGGATGACATCCGGGATTAATCATTGGAGCTGATTTTGGAGTAGCTGATTTTGCTACTCGTGCAAATTACCGCTCAGTCGACTTAGTTAAAGTCGTGGGCGTTTACAACGTTGCTTATTTGTGTTGATATTTGGTTTCAATAAATTTCTTTTTTTGAAACTGATGCTACCGTTTGATATTACATATTGTAGGGATTTATTTTGATAAGTTTCTTGTCGTTGCAATTATCAACAATTATCTTCTGCTAAAATCAATCACTTTATTGGTATTTAATTGTAATTTATATTAATGTTGCTATTTCGATAAATATTTATGTATATAGATTGAAATATTATACTAATTAAATGAATAGCATCGTACGTTATCTAGGATAAGGAAAATTCCCTTTTATATGATATTGTAAACTGCATTGCATTGCAAAATTATTTGAGGTATTGATGAAAATATTTCAATACTTTTTGTCAGTTTAATTTAATTTAATTATATCAAAGTGTCATAGTTTGTACGGTACTTTTGTCTGATGGTCCAGTTGATATTAAGTATATATAATTATATATAATTGTTAGATCGTCTCCAAGCTACAGAAATATTGGTGAATTCTCGCTCAACATCCAGAAACTTCAAGCAGCAGTTATGTAGTGTAGAAAATGTATTATTCCTGTGTTATCTATTTTATTTTATTTATCACTAACTAATTTATATAAATTAATTTCTATTAATTATGTAGTAAAGCAATTTAATTTTCAGGGATACCTGGGAAACTCTAATTGTGTTTTATTAGTAAATATCATATATAGGTACATGTAGTACTTAACTAAATTATTGATATTCTAGACTTTTTTGTTTAGTATTATGATCAATGCTTAAATTATATTATATACTTTTATAAATAAATAATCTATTTCTACATTATTAATTTCCTTTTTCTAGATTTGTAGGAAATTGCCGATTAATTTAAATTTAATAGTATGGTTAAATATAAATTTTCAACTTTTATTTTTAAATCTAGTTGCAGTAGGTAAACAATTAATTAACTATTTACAGGAGAATGGTAATTAATGGAACAAGTGCTGTGAATTTAAATTATAACTTAACAATTTAAAATTTTTAAACATTCTTTTGGAATTTTAGCTTAGAAGTGGGAGAGTTTACATAGGCAATTTCATAAAATGTTAATTTTTGTAATTCTTCTATGTAATATATTGTGTTTTGCTCATTAATATATAATAATTAATTTAGATTAAAAATATTTAAAGGTTTCTCTTCCTTAATTTGCTAATAAATAATTCAATTTTCAGAATATAACATAGTTCCAGAATCAATCTTTCATATGGAGATTAAATTAATCCTGAAATTCAGAATTAGCTTTAATATTATGGTGATTTATTAATTAAAATTAGTTTTCAGAATTGCCTGGGAAATTATATATTGATTTTATTTGTTCATTCTTGATATATTACTTATAGTACTAACTGAATTATTGATGATTTTAGGCTGTTGTGGTGCTGTAACATTATCATTTTTAAATTATTTATTTAATTTTATAAAATAATTGAATTTTTAATTATTTATTCTCTTTTTCTTGATCGGTAGGAAATTTCTGATTAGTTTTAAGTAAAATTTTATGTTTAAAATGGTTTTTAACGTTTATTCTAATTCATGTTGCAGTACGTAATAACTAATTAATTAGATATAGAAGGACCATGGAAAATGAAATAAGCGCGGTTTTTGTAATCTTAGCTTAGTAATTTTAAATTTTTTAAATTACACGGAATCTATGTATTGTGGTGCTGTAATATTATCATGTTAATCATTTTATATAAATTTTATAAAATAATTGAATTCATAATTATATATTTTCTTTTCTTAATCGGTAGGCAATTTCTGATTAGTTTTAAGTAAAATTTTATGTTTAAACGGTTTAATGTTTATGTTAATTCTTGTTGCAGTAAGTAATAATTTTTAATTGGATATAAAAGGACCATTAATAAGGAAATAAGCGCTGTTATTTTAAAGTTTTATTAAATATTTTATCAGGTAAATTAATGAAAGACGGACAAGGATGAAATTATAACATTAATAATTAATACTTTTTAAGCCCTGTTTTAGATTTAGGATTTAGGGAGTTCTGAGTATCCGGCCCTGGATTCCAGAGAAATAATCATCTAATAATGTAGTTAGATTGTGCTGTCTTGTCCTAACCTATTTATTATATATTGTACTAATAATTTACTAACTATCTATCGCATTGGTGTCTGTAACCGGGTCGAGTCTGTCCCAACTAATAATCCTATCCAATCCATCGGTTTTGTTGTATGTGTACGGGTATACGGCATGGGCCCGGGAGTCCGGGAGATCCTGCTATGATGCTTGGTCGTACACTCATAATAAATCATGAAAGTTTAATTTCAACTTTATTTTATTTAAATGTATCTTTATTTTGTTATAATGATGTTTTTTATAATACAGTAGAATCCGTTTATACCAAACCATGTATGTAACGAACAAAAGCTTATAATGATCATATAGTTTTGTCATATAGTTGTGTGCCTTGAATTTGCACGAACACTTATTTTTTCTTATACACTACAAACAAAGAACTACGTTTATAAACGTAAATGAATATTTGATTCAAATGAACACCAGGCTACAGTGAACAAAATTGTGTCCCTTGAGTGTTCGCTATAAGCGAGTTCTACTGTAATTGTAATTATAATTATAATTTTAGCTTAGTAATTTTAGATTATCTTAATTATTTTATCAGGTAAATTAATGAAAGGCGAACAGGGGGAAATTACAACATTAATAATTTTTAATTTAGGTTTAGGGAGTCCTGAGTATCCGGCCCTGGATTCCAGAGAAATGATCATCTAAAAATGTAGTTAGATTGTGTTGTCTTTTGTGCCGTCTATTTACTAACTATCGATCGCATTGGTGTCTGTAACCGGGTCGAGTCTGTCCCAACTAATAATCCTATCCTATCCTTCGGTTTTGTTATGTGTAAACGGGTGTACGGTGTGTGCCCGGGAGTCCGGGAGACTTGCTATAATGCTTGGCCGTACACTCACAATCAATCAATCAATCAATCAATCAATAAAATACAAGATAAGCACCCTTATTATGATTGTCGAGTTGATCGACAATCGAAATGACTTTGTGTTGCCTTTCCCTTTTTCGTATTGTTTTTATCAAATGAAAAACGATTACGGAATACAGAGTCGTGTCGATTGTCGATCGAATTGACATTTATAATAGGGGTGATTTTGTCTTAATCCTTAAAAAATAGTCTTTAATTTAGCCGTCAATTTATAAAAATATCAATATTATCGAGGAAATAGAAAATGAGGCATAGTGTACTTTAGAGCATGAACATCTATATGCGAAACAGTATTTTAACGACAAGAATGTCAATATTTTAACTTGGTCAATGCAATTTCCTCAACTCAATCCAAGTAAGCGTCGTTTAACCACTTTTTGGACCACAATTTCCTTCCTTCCTTCCTTCAGAATTTTTTTTTTTATCTAAAGCATAATGATGTGAAAAGTGATATTTAACGCAATTTTAATTAAAATATGGAATAATTCGATAATAACGTTATAAGAGTTCCTTTTTAAAACTCACAAAGAATATATTTTTAAAACAATTGATTGATTGATTGATTGATTGGGATGTACGATCAAGCATTAAGCAAGTCTCCCGTATTATAAATGCGAATACCACACCACTATACCCATGTTGCAACACGGCACCATAGCTCTTCCTCACCAAGGAAATATTTACCATCATACTCAGCCTTTCATGAAGCCAAACATAGCAATATTTCACCCCGTAAAGATAACCACATAAGTCTAATAGTTGTGATATCCGCCCCTGGCCAGGCAGCCGTCGTACACCTTTTTACATATAACAAAATCGAGGGATGGGAAAGGAATGTTAGCAACAAAGACTAAACCCGGTTCCAGACACCTAAGCAGTTGATAGTTAGTAAATTTGTTAGTAATATACTTTTTTTTTTTTAGTAATTTATTTAGCACAAGACAATACAATTTGAAGTTCATCTACTGCTCCAACTCCTGTAAGGTTGTTTCAGGTTCTTCAAGAAATTCCTAAATTTAAAATATGCATTAATTCTTAATAATAACTATTTTAAAATTAATTAAGTATAAATTTGATTCTCTGAAATAAATTATAGATCAATCCCTATGTACCACAAATAAATAACCATTAATAGTTTGACAATCATTCAACCAACTACCATCGGGCCATCGTGCTGTCATCTCAACCATTATCATCTTGGTCGAGTTTCTCGAGAAAACCATTTTAACTAACCAATATAAATACTAATACCAAAACTATCATTAACAATTATACCAATAAGTATGAACATTAACACCAACACGAACGCCAATACCAACACCCACTTCAATACCAATATCAACCTCAACCATAATATTAAGACAGATGAATAATTCAACATCAACAATAAAAATTCTAAGGGAATGTTTAAAAATTTTAAATTGCTAAGTTATAATTCAAATTCACAGCACTTGTTTCATTAGCTACCGTTCTCCTGTAGATAGTTAATTAATGGTTTATCTACTGTAACTAGATTCAAAAGTAAATGCTGAAAATATGTATATTTTATATATTTAACCATACTATTAAATTAAACTAACCGACAATTTCCTAAAGATCCTGCAAAAGGATATTAATAATGCTTAAATTACTTATTTATTTACTAAGTTAATAATGTTTAAATTAATTATTATATACTACGCGTTTAGTTAAGTACTACATGTACCTATATATGATATTCACTAATAAAACTCAAATAGAGTTTCCCAGGTTAGTTTGAAAACTAAATTGCTTTACTACTTAATTAATAGAAATTAGCTTATATAAATTAGTTAGTACTAAATAAAATAACATAGATATCACAAGACAATACAATTTCTACGCTACATAGCTGCTGGATGCTTGGAGTTTCTGGGTGTTGAGCGAGACTTCACCAATATTTCTGTAGCTTGGAGACGATCTAACAATTATATACATATAATTAAGTATTGTATAATTTATAACAACCACACCATCAGACAAAAATACTTGAACAACTATGACACTTTGATATAATTAAATTCAGCAACCAAAAAGTGCTGAAACGCTTTCATCACTACCTCAAATATTCTTGCAATGTAATGTAGTATACAATATCAAGTACTACTTGCACTTACTGCATCCAAGGCTAAAAACTGTGACCCACAATTATTAAAGAAAAATATCCGTCAGACTATAAAACAATTATCGGACCGACACAACAGGGGATCATGGCGTCATTGATCCATCGTCCGGCAAAAAATATCCGTGTGTCAATACCGGACTCGGTGATGTATCGTGAAACGGAAAAACGTTGCATACACATCTACGCAATTTGCGATCCGACGACATCGTCACAGACACATCATTACAGTGTCGTGCAATGGAAAAGCGGTCAAACAATCAAAACATTGTGAACCCCATCGTCCAATTTCAAACTTGACGTATTAAAGACTGGTACCTAGGAAACTCTGATACCAATTCAATGATCCTCGAATAAACTTTACCAAGTCTATTCAAATCACCTTTCCCGTTAACAAAACCTCTCTGATTCCCAATTATACCGGCCATTTCCAAAAAAGAAACGATAATTGAACTGAAATTGGTGTATCAAAGGAACGCTGACACAAACAGTGGCATGGGCACTCCCATCGGTGGTTTCACAGCAATTATTACACAGCTGTTATTACACTGTTATAGATTCGTTTATTTTCAGTGTACTCTCTTCGTCTGACTAAAAATATTTCGTATCGAATTTCCGCATCCCATTGATCTGTTTGAAGTGGCTGTTGAATATGCTGAAATAGCCTGAATATAAACAAAATTTCAAAAAATCTAAAAAATTTTCATTAAAAATATTTTATAGGGTTCTAACTATATCATTGACCGTCTATCCGGAATTATTCCCTCCGCCATATTTATTTTAATACTTATTTGTAAAAAATGAAACTACGAACAAACTTATCAGTACATATCTTTGTGAGATATTCTACCATTTAATAAAATTAATTAGATCATAATATTCCAAATTTTAATAAATTAGCCAACAAATTTTAAATTTCTGTAAGTTGGACTATAATCTTAGTACAATTAGCTTTGTGAAGTATAGGAAATATATAGAATGTAGGTATCACCGAGATGTAGGTCGTTAGTTTCCTTTTTGCTTCTTTATCAATATAAATTAGAAGTGTTTGCATGTGGTGGCGTGATGTATGAAAATACCAACTAAAATGTATGTTGCCTAAAAGTTGTTGGCAAAGAGATAAGAACAATGACGTTGGCAAAAACTCTGAATTTCTTCGGACCAGCCGCCTCTTTTTATTGTACTATTAATATCCAATTATAGAATCATGAAAAGTGTATTACAAATATGTTGATCTAATAAATCCATACATATTTTTACGAATCTTATATTACATGTTCGTTTTACAATACAGCTGTTTACAGCTGTGGTCCTTTACATCGTGTCAAGTTTTGTAAAATAGTTCGATAAAACCCTGTATTTATAAGTTTGACCTCCAAATCCAAAGCTTTCAAATTTTGTTTTACAATTTGTTATACAAAGTCGCCCATTCCATGTAATTATTTACTTAATTAGTTCATGAAATCAATAAATTTTAATCAATGCTGAACCGAAAATGATAATAACGTTTAGTTTTACCCTTTTTTTCAAAATTATAATCTTCCTTAAATAATTGTTGTAAGAACGAATTCATTTGAGAGGATCATTAATCATTATGCATATATGAATACAAATCTTACACAAACACAATTCATCCATTTCATCCGCTGCTTGATTAGGAAGTGTACAGGAAACAAAATAAAAATAAAAAAACAGGTGGCACAACGAAACTATTTGGATATCCTTTTTTTTTTTTTTTTTTTTTTCTGAAAGGGTGGGTGTATGCAGCCCAGAGCACTGCTACCATTGAGGCCTATTGCGCATTGCGTGGATATCCTTAGTAAAGTTTCAGTCAATTATGTTAAAAAACTGTAATACCTCCCGCCGTAATGTAATTTGTCATCGAATAAACTTTAAAAAAATCATAAAACCTAAACTCCAGCACTACATAACCTCAAAACAAAACAAAAAATCAAAAATCACTTACCTTATATTTAACCTCTTTGCCATCTTTCAGACAGGCCATACGATAATTCAACACGTATTCCACCCGAATATCATATCATCCTTGCATTCGATTAAATTCCGCGTGAATGTTCTATCCGACGGTAATGATTTCTGTATTTCATCGAATAATTTGGTCGCACATAAATTAAATGTATCGGTAATTTTATCGAATCGAGACAGTTTCATACAATTTTCACACTAACAACTTTTCTCACTAAACACTAATCCACTAAAATAATCACTTCGATACGAATTTTATTATTTTATATCGAATTTAGTTAATTTGCGGCTTTTTTTTACGACAATTTTGTGTAAAACAAGAAAAAAGAAAATTTTAGGTTATGTTTTATTTATGTTGATTCAGAAAACACGCACACCAAAATACATATCGAAATTATTTTATTTATTTCGCTAGCGATATAAGCGTAAAAATCATTAAATGATATTCCTTTAATTTTACTTTCAAAATAAAAACAATAATCTACTCCACACTACAGTAAAAATATACAAAAAAACCGTTCTGTATTATGATTACCTATGTCACATGGTTATGGTTCTAACCAAAACCAACCAAAATGACCATACAGCCAGACATCGTTGGTTTTGTTCTAACTACCTTTACTATAGCAAATCAAAAATCCATTAACTGCCAAGTTATGAACGAAAAATTTGATGGAGAAAAGAAGAGCACTAAAAGGACAATGTAAGCATGGTTTGTCCGCCTGTGCCGCTGTAACTCCGCACTACACCTCCGCAGCCCCATGAGGGTTATATGGTGTGGTAGCCTTCAATGCCCCATCCAAGAAGAAAGCTTCGGTTTGGAATTGCAGGGGTTGGGTTTGGAGAAATAGGTGTCAAAAGAGGGCATCACGTCAATTGACTTCTTATGGGAAGTCGGTGAAGCAGCTGGGAAACGAGTGCCGAAGTGGTCGAGACTGCCCAGAATGTTCCTGAGTATTTGACAAGTCAGTATAGTTTTGGAAATCGATTAGAGCGGAACAAAGTAAAGTGAAAGTGATGGAAGTGTTTTTAAACGTAATAAGTGAAAGTGAATAGCTTAAAGTGAACAGTGTAATAAATCGAACTTAAGTGTGTTAAGTAATATTAGCATTTAACAGGATACCGAAACGTAAAAAAGGAGAAGATCTTGCCAGTGGTGAATCGAAAAGAAGGAAACAGAAAGAACAGCAAAGAAATTAAACATATAAGGAAAGAGAAGCACATTTAGCTTCACAACGGAGGAGAATGAATAGATTAAGAGAAAACTTAACAGATTAACAACGAGAAGAAATTAGAGCAGAGTGATTGACACAGCAAGAAGACATAGAGAAGTTAAATACAGTTAGCATGAGTTAAATTCGTATAAGACAACAATCGCAAGCGTGCATGAATAAAACGTTAGTGTACGAGTAGTGCGAAGCAGAAAAAATAGGGATTACACTTTGGCAGGTGAGGCGTTCCGTTATGATCTAACTAAAGAGTACAACAAACACAAACACGTTCTCATTGGCAAAATGGGCAATTGGCAATTGTGTCAGTTCTGCATTGCCAAGAAGTTTAGTAGAGAAACACCCGCAATGTGTTGTATGAGTGGAAAAATTCGATTAGCACCATTGCAAGTCAAGACTGGAGAAACTCTGGAATCAAAACATTTACTACATATTTTATAAGATGCTTGCTTTCAAATGACATAATTTGGTTCTACTTCCAGGAGCAGTGAAAAAGATTAATTCAATTCTGTGTTTTCGATTAAAGTATAACGTGTAAGTATAATGTGAGATTAGTGTTACCATTTTGCTTAACGAATCTCATAAACTTTTGCAAGTCTATATGACGAATAAAAAGTCGTAATAAAGTCATTAAAGATCTGCAGAGGATTTTACATAAAATTGTTTCACGTATTCAAAACAGTACTGTTAACAGAGAAGAAGACGGATACCATTTCAAGCAGAAACAAATAAAAAAGTAACTTCAAAGGAGTTTTATGCGTATCGCACAATCATCAGCGATATCGAAGGATACAATTATATTACCAATTACCGTCATACAGCTTTTAGTTAATATGTACGCAAAAATAGGTGCAGAACGAATGATATTTATACGATAGAACCAAAAGGAATTGCCTACAAAAGAGTATATTCATTTTAGAGACGCAATCATTAATGACGGCAACGTTGCCGTATGGGCGAATATTGGGTTTTCCAATACATGATTGAGAATCAACAATTTTTCATTTCGCAGTACAGAGAGAGTAGGCAGTGAATACGACCACTTGTGAATACGACCGTAAGTACATTTTTCCAACTTTGTCAAATTGATCCATTTGCAAGAATGTTGTTATATGCCGATTTACGATATTATTATAGATGTAATGCAACAAGACGAATCTGAAAACAAGAAACTCCAGTAGAAGGTCACGAAGGAATCCTCAAAAGTGACGCATTGGGACGAGAGTGCATTTGGGAGTTGGCACTTCGAAAAGCTGCATAATAGATAAAGTTTATCGGAACATTGTTCAAAATTACACAAATTCTAACCAATTTGAAAGAACCATTTAGGAATGCCTTTACATTGTTTAAGATTAAAACTAGGATCACCAATTATTTTGTTGAGCAAGTTAGATGCACCAAGATTATGTAATGGAACAAGAATGACCGTAAAACAGTTATCAAACAATATAATTGAAGCAAAAATAATGTTAGGAAAAGATAAAGAAGATTTACTATTTCGAGAATTTCTAAGAATAAGGCACAAAGACAAACATTGAGATATTGAGGTATTAATTTAAAAGAATCATGCTTTTCTCATAAGGTCAATTATATGCGCTTGCTCTAGAGTGGGAAACCCAAAGAATTTATATATCTTCTCACCAGATAATAAGGCGACAAATATATGTATAAACAAGTATTTTTATAGAATAAGTTAATTAAGTATAAAATAAAGTGAAAACAAAATTAAATAAAAAGCAGAGCTTTCTTTCACTAAATTAAATACAACTGTACTGAGAATATATGATGGTTTATTTAAAGGTTAATTTTTTAAATTCACATTTGATAGGGGCTGGCTGGCTTTGTCCGAGCGAAGCGAGAGTAACTACGGCTAGTTCTTGATAAAATGTATAAAAATTTGCATTTAATTAATATTTTAATTAAATAAAATATAAAGAAAATTGTAAAACAATTAATAAAGAGCCGCAACAAGTAATCGAAATTGGAAATAAAAATCAATTTTCAAACTTTATAATGTACTAATTCTAAACTAGAGGAGAAGTATACACAAATTTAAAATTTGTTAAGTTTTTTCATTGATATAACTTCAATGCTTAACTAAATTTTTGTACCCGAACAGATTCAATCGTAATAAAAAATCAAGGTATCTGTTATCTGCATAAAATTTGTAAGCGAGCTCTAATATAACGAAGTTAAAAGTGTGTGACAGCACGATACAAATTTCATTAGTTCCGAAATTTAATGTTTAATATCCGGCAAATAATTACAATATAACATTTTAATTCGTCTTATTGATTTCAATAACATGATTCAAACTTCGAATTGAAACCTCGAGTCTCAAAAATAGAAAATGTCTGTCTCTCTATACTTTATTTTTAATTAAAAAAACAATAACACATACCTGTATTTAGCGGTTAAATAGGAAGCCACTTGAATGGTTTTCCAGGCCTTCATTATATCACTTAACTTATGGTCCGAAAAATATAAACAAAAAAGAAACAACACAAAGATTCACCATACAAAACAAAAATTAACAAAAATCACAAAAACATTTGCTCCGCGAATGAAATATGAATACTGACTCACAAAGAATACATTTTTAAAACAATGAAAACAAAACAAAATCGGGTTTTAATTTGGATGGTCTGTAGGCAATACCTGATTTGGTCGGACGACAAGTTGGATCGTATGTAGCAGCGCTCTTAACAGGTAGATTATAAATGATTGTGTTTGATGTGTGGATTTATACATGGTGAATTAATAATTTGAGGATCTGTGCAATTGAGAGAGTGAGATGGTAGTCCTTAACCCCCATTCTTCCCTGCGTCACTGATTCTTTATCTGATTAAAAGAACATATTTGTAAATTTTTTCTCGAAAACGGCAGAATAATTTTTCCTGAAAATTGGCATACTACCATTTTCCAGTGTGAAAAAAAGATCTAGATAAGTCACAACTTTGGGAAAATTCGTTTAGGGCCTTAATTTTGGAAAAAACATTTTTCATATGAATGACGTGGTACTCATATTAAATTATGTAACAAAAATTTTTGAAAGCAAGAGAGTGTTAATTTATTTTTGTTGCTGATATACAAAGACTGAACAGCATCAGAATTTGTTAAATTTTTAAATCAACTGCATAAATTATTTTGGTTTGCAAGTGCGCAAAAACAGGAACTTAAATTAGAGAAATATGGGAAATATGAACTGGAATGAAATGTTGGAGCAATGTTTAATTGATCTAACTTAGGTTCTTGTTCTTTAAAATTTAAAAAAGCAATGTATGGTTGATTAACGTAAAACAGTCCTATAGCCGTTAGACAACGAAAAGCAGAGAAAAAATTATATTTGATTCGAAAACCGAAAATTTTTCTCGGGATTAATTTTTTTTTCGAATAATTCTGTTAGAATGTCTAAAATTCGATCTACACTGCTCGTTAAAAAATTCCGGACACTTGAATTTCTTTATAAATCTTCTAGAGGAATTGCGCATTATTTAAAGGCACTGTTATATTAAACAGTGTTAAAATTCTGTTGTTTCTCCACAGATTGTAATGAAATTCACTGATGTCCACTGAATTTTTATTTAAAAAATTATGGTTGCGAACGGTATGGCATAAAACAAAGTAAGCCCCAGACTGTCCACAAAAGTAAGAGAGGTATTTTTTGATACTGGCATAACTTTTAGCTACCTTATCATATAAGTGGGCAAACGGCAAAATCTTAAAAATCAGATTCACAGAATAGTATAGTTAGCCCAAATTTTGTTTAAAACGACATGGTACCAAATGGAGTTATAAGCCCCTGACGATCCGCAAAAATAAGAGAGGTATTTTTTGACATTAGAATGACTTCTAGTTACTTCAGGTTTGGGAGAGCGAACATTCAAAGAGTATAGACGTATGTTGTCTTTCCTCTTCAAAATTTAATTTAATTTTTATTTTTTATTGATGTGTTGTTAGTGTAAAATGTTATGTGTATACTTTATATACATACATATCTATATACATTTTAATTTTAATTCTAATTAAATTCAATTTTAGTGAAATAATAATTAAAGTGTAATTTTGGAAAATGCAATCCACCGGGTTGCATTTATCAGGCAATGTTTTATATTTATAAATAAAGAAATCAAAATTCTTGATTTTTTGATTAAGTGCATGATTTTAACTTTTGTGCGGTTGTACATGGAATTTAATCACTAAAATCTAATAATTGGATCGTATTAAAATTGATTTTAACTTAATTTGATATATGTCGTAGTTAATTTCATATCTTATTTTATTTTTACGCTACTTGAATGTCTTCTTGTGTTATATTTTATGTACAATCGACCCAAATATATTCTTGTAGGAAAACCAACAAAAATGTTTATACAGGCCGTCTCGTTTGCTCTTACACAGATCCTATCAAGAAAATGTACTATATATTATTGGTTTTTGTCATATAATATTTAAACAACAACAAAAACAGAAAGACACTTTTATTGGTTTTGGTATAATCGTCACAAATATTTTCCTGTTTCTTGATATATTGAACAGGAATATTTGTATGTTCGCTATAAGGATATTATTTGTATGTAATATAATGAAAATATTATGTCTCCTGCTACGCACATGGAAGATTGTTTGAAAATATTTACCTTCTCTATGTGTGTTGGTGGTTTAGTATATACGATTCCGTTATTTTTATTTTGGTGTTGTTTTCTCTCTTTGTGTTTTTTGTATTCATGAGACTAATATAGTGTTGTTAAAACATGAACTACACAAACACAACGAAAATTTTAATGTAGGCGACTCAAATTGGATTCTTATACTTCGTATAATCGAGTAAGTTTGAGTCGATTCGGAAACTGCTAATTGGGTATTATAAACTGTAGGGCTATTTGGGAATTCGATGCGAACATGATCGAGTGTTCGATGTATTTGATTCCTATTTGAATTGAATCAGATTTATTCGTTTCTTATTTAAATCAAATATGAATCTTATACATCGAAGACTCGATCACGACCCCCTGCATTAAACTATATTAAATTAATTTAATTAATATTAAAAGATTATAAATTAACTAAATTATATGAATAAAATACTAATCTGGAAATATTAGTTTTGAATTGAATTGAGATTTGGTTTGCAACACATAATGACGTATTTATTTATGCATGCCAAATTTTGATTCAATGAATGTGAACACCGTCGAGATGCAGTTTTCACATACAAACGTCAATATTACTTATATGGTACACCGATAAAATTTTTAAGAATATAATGTTTCAATTTCCTTTCATTGATTTATTATTTTACTGACTTGTATTTTTAAGTGGTGATGGTAAATGATGTGGCGAAAATCTCTTCAATAGGTGAATGATGCTAATTGGATTTTTATTTAGGTAGTCTACTGTTTTATAAGTTTTAAATATAATTTTGAAATATTGATGATGAATAATTTTAAGTTGCGAAAATGACTAATATGAAGGAAATCATTCGAATATGTACACTATCAGACATAAATATTTGAACAACGATAACATAGTAATGAATGTGTCATTATTGAAGACAAAAATAAAACATATTTTATGTTAGTATTTTATTAAAATTAAGAATATTTTTATTTTACTTAAACGTAATAAAATTATAAACAATAATCCATTTCAACTGTAAAATTAATAAACAAAACCAAAATGGACACAAGCTCACACGAAATAAGTATTCGAACAAATCAATTCAATGTTATATCTAAATAAATTATAACGAATTAATAGTTGATTTTTATTTAATAATTTCTGCTGAGACTCTTAGCATCTATTACCGATTAAGTCGCCGCGGTACACTTTCAACTAACCTCTGGAGGATCTCAATCGGTGTGCTATTCCACGATTGCTGTAACAGAGAGAAGAATTGGTCAGATTTATTGCTTCTTTGATCCTGTGGTAACTGATTATGTAATATAGACCAGAGATTCTCTATAGGGTTTAAGTCGAGCGATTGAGGAGGCCATTCCAATAACTGACTCGTATGCTTAGGATCATTATCCTGCTGCATTACAAAATTTCTTTGCAAATTCATTTTTCTTGCGGAATCTCTCAAATTTGTTTTAATTATGGTAGTGTACATCCGTGCATCCATGAGGCCATTGATTAAATGTAAACTACCAATCCCATGGTACGAGAAACAAGTCCATACCATAATGCTTCCGCCACCATGTTTTAATGTTGGTTTAATATTGCGACGCGAGTTCTCCTGACCAGGGATTTCCCATATAAACGGACGTTTTTTAGAACCAAAATATTCAAATTTACTCTCGTCCGTCCAAATTATTTGCTTCCAGAATGATAGTGGCACATTTATGTACTTCCGTGCAAATGCTAATATTTTTTTCGGTTTCTCTCTGAATTTAATGGGTTTTTCTTTTGAATAATTGCTTTCAAGTTTTGTCGAACTAATGTTCTTTGTATTATACGATTAGAAATATTTAAATTTAACTCGGAATTAATCAATGGAGCTGATTTTGGGGTCCCTGATTTTGCTACTCGCGCAACTTTCCGCTCAGTCTGCTTAGTTAAAAGTCGTGGGTGTCCACAACGTTGCTTATTTTTGGTTGATCCTGGTTGGAGGTTGTAAGGCTTTCCGTGATACCGCGAATAATCAAGTCAGTCGTTTGGTAGAAATCGTTTGGCAATCAACGAGCAAGGTCAACTTTATAAAATTGATACTTTTCTGTTATAATAAATATTTATTGTGTGTTTTTGTTGTAATACATGTTTATTGTTCAAAATTCCAAAATTAATTATTGTGTTTGGTGAATCAATGAAAATATTGTGTACATTAGCTGCGTTCCATTTAACGTGGCAAAGTACACACAAGTACTTCTGACTGCACGCAGCTACTCTTGCTAAATTTTATGAGTAACTTGTTTTTTGAATTTATGGCGACTTCGTACCAGAATATTTAGTACAACTAATCGGTAAGAAATAGCTGATGGGGTGCTATTCTTGAAACATTACGAAAACTTTCGTATTGCGAGTTGGTGTCAAAGTATTACGAAAACCCTAAAATCGTATTCTTGAAATCGAATTACGAAAATTTTCGCAACGGAACGTTACTAAAATTTTCGTAATGGTTTTTTCGTTTCCCATTGCATTTCGTAATGAAATCATTTGGTTTTTATGTTAATTATATTGATAAGGATGTTCATAAAACTCAATATTTTCTATTCTCAATATTTTATAAAAAAGATGAAAGCAAAAGCGTACCTTTTTTTTTCTTTGTTTCACGTGTTCTTAAAAATATGTATTATTTATTTCGAGATAACGATGTACATAACTATGCATTCATTCGGTTTTGTTTACTACCTAACTAGAACAAAACCATATTTTCTTCTAAATTTTTGTATTTACATGTCGTATACCTAAATCTTGGGATATTTTTTTAAATGCTTGACCACTTTCTAATTTTAAACAATACGTGTAAGGGTATGAGATTTTTTCGTAATTGACAATTGGCTATAGCGGACAAAAATGGAATATGTGATTCAATACAACAAAAATATGTTATTTAAAGCTATATTGCCTATTTAACTTTTATATTTATTTGTTAAAATTGTAATGATTGGAAATTAATTAATGCAATGTGTAATTTAAAGTGTGGTTTTTATCATTCATTAAGTTCATTTGGAACAATTTTGTTTTATCATTTTAAATGCCCTGTCTTCAAACATTACGAAAATTTTCGTAATGCACAATATTTTCGTAATCGTAATGGTGAAATCATAAATTAGTATTCTTGAAGCCATTACGAAAATTACGAAGAGAGGAATAAAAAACTAAGAAGATTTCGAAAGAGATGATTAAAAATGTTAGTTTAGTTTAGTATAACTGAGAATATTAAGCGAAGCGGACGCTTTCTTTACTTAAAATTATAAATTGTTGTGAATTTTTGTCAATAATGGCTTATTTATTTAATATTAAATTAAATATATTAAAAATGATTGTGTATGCTACTTTTTCGTTTAAAGGGAAAATTACTTCGGTCTAAAAAGACCAATGTATTGAAATCTTGTCAAAAACGGCCAAAAATTTGTTTGATCCAAAATCATTTATCTCGACGTTTTGAAAATCCTTGAGTCCGAAAAAGAAAAAAAAAAATGTCTGTCCGTCTTTCTGGACGTCTGGATGTCTGTACCCATGATATCTCAAAAATCGCTTATCCGATTTAGAATTTTTTTTTCCAAAAATCTGTTTTTATGGTACGGCGGTACATATGATTGTATGATGGTACGATTGAACGATGATATAATGTTATGTCGTGTATGATGGCATGATGGTTTGATGGTATGGTATTACGACAATATGATCCTATGCAATGCCACTACATAAAAAGCCATGAAAAAAAAACTTGTAGTGGTGTTAAGGCAATAAAGATTTTTATTTTCCAATGGAACGTAAACACAATCATATGGGATTTTGTGTTGCCTTTATTTCAAGTTAAATGAAAATGTTTATTGATAAATAGAAATAATTTTAAATTAAATACAATCTGTTTCGTCGGTAAGTGACCCCTTGTGTGTTGGTGATAGCTTTTCACATTTTTCATCATATCTCCCAAATTATGGGCTCGATTTTAATTCTGTTTGCGGTTTTTTAAAGCTTTTGAGTCACTTTATTGGTTAATTTGCAAACTAAGCCAGGTTTTTGTAAAGAATGTAACAAATTATGGGAAAATCACATTTTTTTACTTAAACGATTTTTTTATTTAAAAAAACCTCTACTTTTTAAAAAAAATGAACTGTAAGTCGAAAAAATGTCCCATGGCATGGTTATTTTATTTATAATTATTAAAACATTGTTACTACCTAACTCATAAAATAATCGAACACCAATTTGTCGAAAAAATGGCGTTTGTAGCCGTTTAGGTATAGTGATGTTATCTAACCAAATCTTTTAAATGATCGAAAACTCAAATTGGTAAGTAATATTAAATAGTTCAGTTGTTCGCTAACCAATCGTGTGACACTTTCACACATGTACTCTCAGTGTTCTGTGTTTTAACAATTTTAAGTTTGTGTGAAAATTAAAAGGACAGTTTGTGTTAAGTAAACGCTTAATCATTACAATGACACATTTGCGTGATCCACCACCTTCTCATGTAGCCAATATGCATTTTGTAAACCTGTTCTGTAATGGAAATGCACGCGTTGCTGTCGAAAAATACAGGCGTCGATATCCAACAGGCCAGTACTTGGGTATAGGACATTCATTGCAATACATCGACGTTTTCCCAAACAAGGATTATTCCAACAACAACACGAGTCCAGCGTGAATATTAACGTACACGTTGGAAGAGGATTTATTACGATTAATACGCGCTGAACCTACGAAAAGTATCAGCCGCCTGTCTATTAGATTAGGCATATCGAGGTCAAGAAGGCCTTAATCCTTATCACTTCCGTCGTGCTCAACATCTAGGAAATGTGGACCATCGTGCCAGATCAGTTTTTTGTAACTGGATAATTTCACAGCAAAGAAGTGATGTCAATTTTATAAGGAGAATATTGTAGACAGATAAAGCTACTTTCACCAGGGCGGGTAGAACAAATTATAGAAACCTCCATGTTTGCGCTGTCGAAAACCCAAACGTCGTAAGGGAGACAGCTTTCCAGAGCCAATTTGCTATAAATGTATGGGCGGGAATGATCCACGATTAACTTATCGGACCTTACGTGGTAATAAACAGGCTTGATCAACATGTATTATTAGAATTTTCAGGAATCACGTTGTCATGGAAAAAGTGCCATTGTTGAGGAGAAGGCGAATGCAGCTGCAATTAGATGGAGCTCCAGCACATTTTGCAAAGATAATACGTGATAATTTGAATGAAAATAATCCACGGTGGATCGGTAGAGGAGGTCCTGTAGCCTGGCCGCCAAGGTCCCCTGATCTTACGCCCCTAGATTTTTATTTCTGACAGCAAGAATTTTCGCTGCTGCAGCAGAAACAAGAGGCAACCCTTAACAATTGCGTTGGACAACAACTAGTGTGATCAGGAGAGTTTGTTTACAAGAGAGTGGAGAGCATTTCGAACATGTCATTTAATTAAAAATGTTTAATAATTTGTAATAAAAATTGTTTTTATTGATTATTAATAAAATAGTATTATTTTATTTCTTTGACTTTAATTTAAATAACTTTTTTGTTTAATTTCCCTACTTTCTCTAGGTGACTTTTGCGCGGTATTTTTAAGAGTTAGCTAGTAACAAAGTTTTGTCAATTTGTAGATATTATGCTGTAGATTAATAATAATAATTAAAATAATTAACTTAATGGGACATTTTCACGGTTTACAGTTCAGTTTTTTAAAAAGTATAGGTTTTCTTTACTAAAAAAAATGTTATTTTCCCGAAATTTTTTACATTCTTTAAAAAAACCTAGCTAAGTGCGCAAACTATCAAATAAAGTGACTCATAAACTTCATCTTTTCAAAAACCGCAAACAGAATTAAGGTGCTATTCCATGGACTGATTGACTGACTCAGTCAATATAAAGCAAGAAAAGAGATTATATTTTGTGGTTGTACAAATGAAACAAAAAATTTTACTCAGTCAAAAAATATTTGAGTTTTAGCAGTGTGAACTGCCATAAAAAGTATCAAATCGAATACTTTTTATGGCAGTCGAACAAACTACATACATAAAATTATCGCATGGAAGAGAAGTTTACTATAAAGTTTCTTTATGGAAAAGAATTTAACTATAAAAATAATTTATTAATGGAATAGAGTTTTAATATCTATGGTTGTTATTTATCACCATGCCATTTAGTCAATTTTTCAAAGTGTCAAATTGAATTTTAGAATCGAATCATGAACTCAAATATTTTTGAATATTCAACAAATTTTACAGACGATGATGAAATCGAGGATTCATCATCGTCATACACCTCCGCATCAATGTCAACTCCAATAGAGGAAGTGGATCAAGGTAATATTTTAACATTTTAATTTAAAAGATAAATCAACAAACATAAATTACCCCTTAATTTTCATTTTCAGATACAATTATAGATTCTGTTAGGACTCGTTCGGCGTTGTGGGACATCAGGGACAAAAATTTTAAAAATAAAATCATGAAATCACGATTGTGGGAAGATGTTGCGGTGGAATCAAGTAAGTGGTCGTAGATCGTTCTAATTAATAAATCACTGTATTTAAATAAAAAAACATTATTTCAGATATAGAAGTAACTGAAGAAAATATTTTAAAAATAAGAAAAATATGGGACACTATTAAAGCGACATACAAAAGATCGCAAAAACGAACACCCAGTGGTTCAGCCAAAGGTAGCTCGAAGGAGTACAAATATTCTAAAGTTTTGTCATTTCTGAACGATACCGCCGAACCGAGAAGGTTTGAAAAGAGACTTAAAGATCAATAAGCATATCAAAAAAATAAATAATAAGCATATTAATAAATTTGTTAATTTTTTTTAGCGCAAACGAACTAGGTGGTCGTATTGAAGGAGCAAATATATCAAACATTTTTAAACCACCTCAAACAACTACGAAAAAAAGTAAAATACAAAATTTTTTAATATTAAATTCATAACAAACACACACACACACACACATATATATACATATATTTATATATATAAATAAAATATTTTTATTAGGAAACGCATCACATGTCGAAGAGGAGAAATTAAATTTAAAAAAACGCTATGTAGCAGCAGTAGAAAAATTGTGTTATGATGTAGAAGCCCCTACAACTACTGCTGCTGCTGCTACTGCAGCTACAACTTCGGCATCCGGTGATCCGCTCGATTTTGAATTGGATTCATATTTTAATATGATCCGGCCGCATCTTAAAAGTTTATCCAAATGGTCGCGTATAGATCTCCAACAAAATTTTTATAGACAAGTGACCAACAAATTAAGAGAAGAAGTATAATTAAGTAGTTAATAGTTTTTACTTGAAATTTTTAATAATTTATTTATTTTTCAGGAAAATGAATCATTAAATTAAAAATCAAAATTTAATTGTATAATTTACTATGTCAATATTTTAATTTTGACTTATTATATTTATATGTAAATTTTTTTAATATTAAAATGAATTGAATTCTTGTACAGAATAAAACTTTATTAAATTTTTGAAAGCTGCCATTCTACCTGCCCCTCTCCAACAAAGTAATCAGCAAATTTGTTCCTCACTGTTTTAGATGATGTTGTGGAATTTCGATACAACGGTTGAAGCCGCAACAAGTTATTTTCGGAGTGATAATTTCCTGATAAAGATTAGAATTAAAAAAGAAAATTAGTTAACGTTTAACGTTTTTCCATGTATTTAATTTACCTAAGATTAATTCGCCTCCTACTTCACGATCTACAAGGTCCGTTGTTATGTAATTATCATTTTTATTGTTTAGCCAATTGTGCAAACATACAGATGCTTGGATAATTTCCTCTACCAAACTGACATCTGCAATAATTGTTGTTCGGAAAATTCGCCATTTCGCAGCCAGAATTCCAAAACAATTTTCAATAATGTGCCGTGCCCGACTCAGGCGATAATTGAAAATTTTTTCTTTATCATTTGGCGTTTTAACAAATGGCTTAAGCATGTTTTCGTTCATCGCAAAAGCATCATCAGCCACGAAAACATATGGTACATTTAAAAAATTTGCCGTTATATTACTTGGCTCAGGAATCCTAAAAAAATGTATATACGTATTTACGTTAAATTGGAATACATATTTGGATTTTTTTAAAATATTTTATTTCGTTACTTACGGGAGAGTTTTCTCGTAGAAACTTTTTCCAAACCCGCTCTCTCTAAATACTCCACCATCACTTTGGCGGCCTGCGGCTCCAACATTGCACCACATAAAATTATATTTATGGTCGGCTATTGCCATTAAAACAATGGACGAAGTTTTTTTATAATTATAAAACTCTGAACCTGAGTTTTTAGGAGCCTAAAAAAAATAAATATTAAAAATAGTAAATTTTAGAATTATTCATGCACTTACTTGAATGACAACGTGTTTCCCATCAATTGCCCCTATGCAATGTGGAAAATTCCAGCGTTGGTTAAAACCAGATGCCACCGATTCGAAGTACTCCGCTGATAATTTAGGGAATACTTTGTCTTGAAGTACGGCAGTAATTGACTTGGTGGTTTCCATAACTATACGGTGAATGCTGGTTTGGGAGCACTTAAACGCGATCGCCAAACTTGTTTGCGATTCCCCCGTTGCAAGATACCTATTATTTTCGTTAAAATTAAAAATTATATATAGATATTTATATATATTTGACATGTACTAAAATAATATTATTTGGACAATTAATTTGTTACTTACCGTAATGTGACAACTAATCTTAAATTAGGACTCAATGGTTCACGCACAACACATTGTTTTTTTATGAGAGGTTCAACCATGGACAGCAACTCGTAGAAATTAGCGAAACTCATTCGTGTGTAGCTATGAAATAGCTGTGGGTCCTGTAGTAATTCGGTAAATACGGAATTAAAGGCCCCAGTACGATTCCTCTCCATATAATATGGGCGTACCCAATATTTCCGTTTTTTGTTAATCTTTTTATTTTGCGATTCATCGTCACTAATAATGTTCATAAAATCTAAACACATCAACACTTTGACGTTGTTAGACATTTTAAAGTTCGATAAAAATTTTATTAAAAGATATAATTTCACTAAATGTTTGTTACTGTCAAAAATCAAAAATTGCAAATACACTAATTGTTTATAATATAAATGTAGATTCACTAATTGTTTATATATATATATATACATTCACTAATTGTTTATAATATAGATTCACTAATTGTTTATAATTATATAGAATCACTAAATGTTAATCACTTTAAAACAAATTATTTATAGATTTTTTATAACGCTGGATATTGTTTACTTTAAAAATTTTCCAAATAGACAAACAATTTGTTGTTGTTTATTTCAGATAAGCACACTACGCTCTTAAATTTTAACCATAAAATGTTTAAAAAAAAAAAAAAAAAATTTGTCTTTGTCACTCTAATGTAATTTTGTTGCTATCAGCTTTTCAGTCAACTCAGTCAATCAGTCCATGGAATAGCACCTTTATAATCGAGCCCATAACTTGAAAATGAGACACCCACCTTAAAGGATTTTTTGCGATAATTTTACTTAAATATTCAGAATTTTCCGGCCGGTCACTTGACGACCAAACACATTGTATATCTTGCAGCTTGTACAAAATTTTAATTGAAATTAATAAAATTTTAATTAACAATTTTGCATTTTAGTAAATTGATTTTTAGAGAAATTTAGGGAAATCGTTAGGCTTCGTGTTTTTTTTTAAATTTATTTTCGTAGATTACTAGATTAGTTTTATTATAAATCATGGCTGTTTATGTAGTAGCATTGGTAAAGTAATAAAACTAATCTAGTAATCTACGAAATGAAATTTAAAAAAAAAGCACGGAGGCTGACGATGTTTGAGAATAAAAATCAATTTACTAAAACGCAAAATTGTGAATTAAAAATTTATTAATTTTAATTAAAATTGTGGACAAGCTGCAATTCGATATATTTAATTTAAAATTATTTATATTTATCAATAAAAATGTTCATTTAAATTGAAAATAAACACAACACAAAATAATTCCCATATGATTCTGTTTATGTTTCATAGGAAAATAAAAATCTTTATTCGCCTGGGGATTTGACTGTTTAGACTGATGTCACGGCTGTTTATGTAGTGGCATTGTCCTTTGATTCTATGGCGATATGATTTTAGATCGTACTGTCGTACGATACTATTATGGTATGATGGTATGATGGTATGATTGTATGACTTTACGTACCATTAGTATTAGCCGCCTGTGACGGTATATCAATACAATTCCAATTACAACACGCGACATTTAAAAATACATCCCAAATTGTCAATTAGTATTGTAGCTATTACCCTTATTTTTAAGAAAATAATAAACATACCACAAACAAATAGGTACCCTTTTTTTTGTGGTAATAAAATAATAAATATTTAGCGAAATGTAAATACATATTATTTTTAACCATCAACAGAAATTATTGAGTTTTATAAACGTCTTTGTATGAATATATTTAAAACAAAAATCTAAATGATTTCATTACGAAATGCAATAAGAAACAAAAAAACCATCCGAAAATTTTAGTAACGTTCCGTTGCGAAAATTTTCGTAATCCGGATTTCAAGAATACCATTTTAAGAACTTACATTTTAATCTTCTCTCTCGAAATTTTATTATTTCTTTTTGCCTCTCTTCGTTATATTCGTAATGGTTTCAAGAATACTAAATTATGATTTCACCATTACTTTACGAAAATAGCATTACGAAAATTTTCGGTTACGAAAATTTTCGTAATGTTTCAAGAATAGCACCCCAGTTTTCAAATTAATAATTAATTTTCCAACTTTCCATGTTGCACGTAAATTTTTTTAAATTAAATTTTATTTTCGCAACTAAATTTCTGCGTTCCATTTACCATCTACTCCCAAGTACTTATTTGTACTTTGTCACGTCAAATGGAACGCAGCAAATACTAAATTGAACTGTGTTCCTTTATTTAAGTGTTTCATTAAAATATAATCAATATTCGAATTCTGTTGTGCTGCATGAATAAACTATTTGTAGTGCAGTGAAAATTAAGAATCGTCAAAGTGATACAATAAAACCATACAGTCCGCTAATTCGTTACAATTCTTATCAGATATTTAAGGCATATACATGAAATTAAAATTTCTGAAGCAAGTACGGGTAATGGTGTTGAAATAGTAAAGGATTAAAAAGCCAAATGTCTATGGATAGTTTTATTAAAAAGTGACAACCTCATTACCGAAGATAATTGCAGAATTAGTTGCTTTGGTTGGGTTTACCATACGAGCGCTTTCCAAGACCTGTTTTAATAGATAATCTGTTGGCAAATGCGATCATTCGTTGGGAAAAAGCAAAGATGAAACCATAAAACTTGTTCATGAATTTTACAATACAGCCAAAATCGAAACTTGCTCTGTCTTACAGAATTATAAAAAACCAAATATAACAGACTGTACATCAGTGATAATACAATTTGGAGAACTAATTCCAGTACATCATCAACTATGCTACAATCATGGAATTCATCTTGCTGTTTTAGATATATTATTTCCAAAACCAGTGATCAAACCGACATCACAGACCTGATAATGATTCTGAATTGGAAAGTGAATATAATGGAAGCACAGATGACAGTCCCATAGAAAGTTGTATTCGAGATGATTTTCGTCTTACTTTGGTAAAAGTTATTCCTATTCGAATAGGAATGAAATTTTGCCCAAAAATAAGCGCAAAGAATAAATTTTTTAAAACTTTCAAGAGTTAACAAATTTTAGCACATAGTATTAGAATTCCAAATGATAATTAACAAAATTTAAAATTCTGATTTATCGAAAAATTGAGAATTGTTATTTAATACCAACTCATAAAACAAAATATATTTAATATATTTACTCTAGTAATATCTTCATGTGCATGTTTGAGAAAAAATCTGCAATTCCACTTGGTTCCCTCGAATATGGTTTCATTATGTTGATGATATTTTCGCCGTATTGAAGAAAACCGGTTTGAATAGTACGCTGGAGTGTTTGAACAGTCAATATCAAACAATCAAGTTCACATCTAAAGTAGAAATAGACAGAATCCTTCCATTTTTTGACATTAAAGTTATGAGGAAGGACAAAAAATTAGAATTTGGCATTTACCGAAAACCCACAACGCCTTCGGACTCACGCCATAATGGGGCACACAAGAAAGAAGCATTTCATTCAATGGGACATACACTATTTAACATTCCTATGCGAGCAGCGGAATTCAAGGCAGAAGAAAAATATATCTTACAATCAGCTGAAATCAATGGATATGACGAGAATTTCATCAAATCTATCCTGAAGAAACACCAATGTGAACATCAAATTTTAGCACTCACGAGTTTAACATCTGCTCAATAACCAGATAAGAAACGGATCTGTGTACCGTTTTATCCGGCAATAACAAACAAACTAGGAAATTTGCTGAAACATATTGTCATAGATTTGGTCACTAAAAGTGTCAATTTAGGACCAATGATATGCAATGGATGCAAGGATGTTCCACCTCCAGTATCAAAATCGGGAATAAATAAAGTCAGCTATGTACCAATTGTGATATGCTATATATTGGACCGACTGCGAGAGCTTTCAACAAAAAATAACTGGAGCACGCAGTAGCAGTGAGAAACCATGATGAACACCTATCAAGCATAGCTGAACACATAAAGAATCAAGGCCATCAAATAGATTTACAGAAGTCGAAAATTATAAAACTAATCAACGAAATCTGAAAATTGGATGCACACGGATCACTTTTAATGGAAAGACATAAGGACAAGCTGATGAATAATGAGATGAGTCCAATTGTTTCGAATCTTTTCTACGTAGTCAATTTTTGTGAAATTCTTTTTTTTTTTTTTTGTATACAATGGGTGCATTCAGGCAAGCCAACTGTTGGCAACATGTTGGGCAAAATCAACACGTTGAGACCTGTACGCATAAGATACATTTAAAATTGCATGGCAATGTGAGTGTTTAAATGTCATTTGGGAGACCTGAATGAGCCAATTGGCTGACGTTTAGAATCTAGTACGCTAGTATAGGTACTTGCTTTTATACATAATACTATTAAGTACAGTAGGTCAATATAATTTGAACTTTTAACAAAATAATTTTTGTTGTAAGGTATATCTGAGGATGATCACACAGAGTGATCGAAAACGTTTATATTTTCAAATAAAAACAAAATATTGGAAAATATTTTTATTTATTTTTTATTTGATTTGTGGTTTCAATAAGCAGCTATAACCTTTAATTAAGAATTTTATTAATCAACTCTAGTGGTAAACACTACAACTACGTGAAGAAGAGAAGTTTTCTATACCTACTTCTCAGTGTAATGAAATTATTCATTCCGGAATGAAATTATATGGCATTGTTGTTGTAAAAATACCAAAGTAACACCACAGACATCAACAATATTTTAAAGAATATCCGTACAGTAATTAGACTTTTTAGAAAATCTCCCGTGATCAACTCAATTTTATAGAAACATAGTTTATCTGACCATCGCAAAGAATGTTTTACTACTAGACTGCAAAAATGAGATGGAATAGAACAAATGAATGAACGATTTTTGTTAGTAAAAGATAGATTTTCCAAAGCTCTAGTTGATTTGATAATGGACCCAGTACACCACTTGAAGATTTGCTAAAAATACTCAAGCCGAATAAAATTGCGGTTGAAATGCTTGGTAGGCGAAGTTGTGTTTGTATTTTTTTCGATGCTTTAACAAAAACTAGTCGATCGAGTAGCATTGGTAGAGAAATTACCGAATCGATAAAACATCGTATTCATCAAAAAAGAATCGAAAAGTTAGTGCCTCTAATTAAATTTTAGGTGTGCAAATAAGAAACGAAAATTTTTTAGTAAAAAGTACATGTTCATCGTATGATAATGGCTCAGAGTATTTTATTCAAAGTACTGCCCATTATTAGTTATACATTTTTCCCATCTTTCTAGCAATTCGTGCATGCCACGCCAAAGGCAAACCAGTTATCGAGCCTCAGCAAGCCCGTGCTCCATCGGCGAGTAGGCCGCATGTGAAAGTATTTCCCAATTAAGTGCTACCACTTCCAACGTTTCCTTGACCGGTTTTGCTTTGGGTGATGGTGCATTATTATGAAGCAAAATCACTTTGTGTTGCCTTTTATCGAATTCTGGTTGGTTTTCACGCAAAGCTCGATTCAAATTGATCATTTGTTGTTGGTAGCGTTTAGTATTTGCGGTTTCACCAAGTTTTAGCAGCTCAAAATAAATCACAGTCTTCTGATACCACCAAATACAGAGCATTGTCTTCCGTCTGAAGCGATTTGGCCTTACAGTCGATGTCGATGGTTGTCCTTGATCAACCCAAGACTTTTTGCGCTTTGGCTTCTCAAAATAGATTCATTTTCATCGTCAGTCATAATTCGAAGGAGAAATAACTTCCTGTTGTCTTTCATTCAGTTTATGCTGAACCCATTTTTGCAGCTTTTGAATCTTTCCCATGGCTTTTAAAGATATGGAGACGTTTTCTCGTGACACATTCAATTGATTGGCGACTTGTTTTTGCGTTTGAGCGTCATCCTCATCCAAAAATGCTTGCAATTCACTATCTTCAAACTTTTTTGGTGGTCTTCCACGTTCTTCGTTTCTCACGTCAAAATCACCACCAGCTACTTATATGTAAATTAGAAGAATTGGATTCTTATTTGAATTTAATCAGATTCGTTCGCTTCTTATTTAAATCAAATACGAATCTTATATTTCGAAGATTCAAACGCATTCAAATCGAATTCACAAATAATAGCCCCCTGTTTCATGAAAAGTTATTATGTAAAAAAACAATAAAGCTCTAGTTTATTCACAAAACGTTGCAAATGTTAATTTTTTTTTTGAGTTCTCATTAAAAACTGATTAATTTCTCGAATTTTCGCGTAATGCGTAGGACTAGTGAATATTATCTATGGAACAATAGTTTACCTACAAATATTTTTTCCGAAGTTATGTGAAATGTAGGTACTAAAGAAATGTTGCATATGAACATTAAAAAAAAAAAAATTGTAATGATTGTAATAATAATAACAATTATTCTATTAAATAATATGCATTACAATTTTCATACACATATAATTTATTTAGAGTTGCAATAAAAAAAACTATTTTTATGCTTTTTAATTTTTTTTTTTTACTCGGTTATACAGTAAATTAGAAGGTATACTACATTATACATATGTACATATATCTTACTAACGATACATGACATTAAATTATGTACATAGATTTATGTTTCATTTAGTTTGAAATGTTTAAATTACCCGAGCCCAGTTTATCTATTTCTGCAAACATATCGCGCAGTATATCACTCATTTTGTGTGAGACAACTTGTGCTCGTTACCTTGATTATTACAGTTTATTTGTATAACGTTTTAATATAACTCTATTAAAATTTACCTTATAATTAGGGCAATCAACTTAAGACCATTTTTTTTTTGTCGTTATATGATACAGCCGCAGTAATAAACAAAAATAAAAATAAATCTACCTTGGGTAAATCAATTAAAAATTAAAATAAATAAAATTAGAAAGCAATCAAGAACTAAAAGTAAATAACTTCCAGTTCTCTAAAAACAAATTTATAAATTACCACCATATCTGTCGCGAGATAATGTTTAATGATTCGAATGCATGTAATCCAACCGAACACTAGGTTAAATAATTTTAATTTCGTTGTTGCAACCATTCAACCGTTACAAACTACTTTAAATTATCTATTGTTTGTGTTAATAATATACATACCTATGATAAGTATGGTTCGGTTTATGCTAATTTTGGTGTATACAAGAAGACAACAACTACAAAACGTTTTTTATTTTGCACTTTTGAAATAATCAAGAAAATTCTGTGCATGTGAACGGAGCTAGTGAATTGTTTCATTGTCATTATGAGCGATTTTTATGTTGTCCATGACCTAACCAAATATGTGCTCTATATATGTAAGTAAGTATGCATAACAAGACAGACCAATAATTATACATAAATAGTTTAATAAAATCACAAAATCACGATCATAAACCTAAACCACAAAAACACTTTGCATTCCAAATACAATTTATATCAAAGGCGTTAAATAACAATTCAAAAATAATTATAGTTGAAACCATTAAAATTATGTTGCGAAATTAGCAACAAAAAAAAAAAAAATTTAAAATACTTAACACCAAAAAAATTATAGCTAAAAATTACAAAAAATTATAATTAATAATTATAAATACATAGAGTTATTTACATACATATAAGTAAAATAAAATAATTGACTTTTTGCGATTAAACTATTTATGCAAATTTTAACTACATATTATTTATGTACGTAGTTAGCTTTTCATTTTATTTCCACTTTGCACATATCTGTCGAATATGAACTAAAGTTACAAAAATTCTTTTTAATTTATGGAAAAACAAGATTTTTGTTATTAAATTTTATGACTTAATCACTAATTAAATGGTTTCAATTTTTTTTTTTTTAAATTTATGCAATTTCTAATCGCGACGTATAAGCGCGACTTATTTAGGTTAAAAAAATTTAAATTAAATAACTTAATAATGTTCGGTATGCGTAAAATATTTTATAAAAGAGGAAATATTAGTGGTATGTAGGTGTATATATTTATTTCTGTTCAAATTTGATAAATTTCCTAAATTACTTTAATCACTTCAATTACATGTTTTAGACGTATCGTTATTTTCGCCGAACTGCTAAATATTTTCATTTTTAGTATACAATTTCCAAGAATTGCTTCCAATGGTTTCTGTTAAATTCAAAATAGTCTCCAGGTCTTGCGCTGTTTGAGAAACACGCAAGAACAAGTTCGAAAATTTTTAAAAAGACCTTATTGAATACCAATAACAGGTTAATAAAATGTACCTAATTAAAACTAAGTACACATTGATTAACTACTCAATTAACTACTTGGTCATTTATTGAAGACTCTTATAAGATAAGCGATTGAGGCAGATAGGCTTTGACTTTCAAGTCAGTTTGTTGTATTTGTTTTTTATTTTTTCGTGTTAAAAAATATTTTAAAAAATAAATATTATCATTATATTTTTGTAATTAAATCGTACACACTCGAAAAAAAATTTGATATGCGATGCAAATAGTTTCGTATATGACTCCAGCGCAAACTAGCTTCGGTTTTCGATTTACGCTTGTGCCAAAAAAAAAAGAGTTGATGATGCTCCCAATTTCGATACAAATTACATTAAAATTATATATGATACTACCTGCAACGATTTACAGAACAATTTGCATCAAGGTTTTTTCGATGCATGTTATTTTGTAATTTGATGCAATACGTGTTTATTGAAATTATGGTGCAGTTTGCATCGTAATCTGTTATAATTTGTATCTGAATTGCTTCGATGTGTCCTGTATCGTTTTGCAACTATGATTGCATTTAAATAATATACGATATTAGTTATATCGAAACACAACAAATTATGTATCAAGTTGCATCGTAAACGAGATCAAGATGTATCAAATATGAAATCATCCTCAGAACCCACTGGTTGTAATAAAACTAAATGAATTATATTCATTCGACATATATTTATTTATTAAATAATAATAATAAAATATAAAATAAAATTATTTAAAATTCAAATAATTAAAATGTAATAATTTAATATAATTAAAATTCAATAAAATTATTATTGATTACACTTCATATAATAACTATTCTTAATTTAAGTTTAATTATACCTTGTAATTGCTATGTTAATTTGATTTTTGTAAGGTCGCAATCTAAACAATACATTTTATATATTTAATCAAAATTAAATCAATTGCACATTGCATCCAATTAAATAAAAAATTTTAGTTTTACATACAAAATGTTTTTCATAAGCTTTTTTGTACTGTAATGAATTAAAATTAAGACAAATAGGACTAGAGTTTTTTTCGATTAATTGATACCCACAGTAGAATTTATCATAAATTCCAATAAATTCACTCATAAGGAAGTATATTTCGTTATTACAGTCAAGAATATCAATTATTTTATATACATGAATTAATTGGTGGGATGATTTTTCTTTCAAAATGCAGAAACCTTTCTTATAATGAAAGTCACTGATAAAATATGATAAACTAAAAATTGGTCTAGAAAACCTATCAAGACAATTGTAACTAATATTAGAATTATATAACGATTTTTTCCCCTTTTGACTTTGGGTTTTAAATGTTGAATTTGCCCAAACATTACTCATCATTTGTTGGTGCCTTTTAGCAAACGATTGACAGATATTTATAAAATTAGGTGTTATATTTTTTTTAAAATAACGATTTTTGCCTTCGTACCGCATTGTCCACAAATGGATAACAGGACCCATTTGCCTGATGACAGTGGGATAATGCAGAAGGAAGTGTTGTTTTGGTGTCAAATGTTTTTTGAACGTAGTTTTTATCGATTCCAAATGAGAAGTTATTATACTTTGTAGATGTTTTATGTCACTATCAGTTAATTCATGGCGAAATAAAATTATTATTATTTCAATAACACTAAGCACAGCTTTTCATTGACATTGGGGAGCTTGATCATAAAACCTGTCAAAAATAAACGGAAAATGTGTAGCTAGGCATAATACCTGTATGGCATTTTGTCCTAAATTACTTTTTTCCAGGTTAATGTTCGATGGTTTATTTCTTCGATCAATGAATCCAAAATTATAAGCAGATATACAATTATTTATTTTATCAATGTTAGTTAAAACTTTCTGTTCGATAAAGAATTCAAATTGATATTTCAATACTAATACAACAAAGCCTTCTAAACCATCATGTAATAGATCCACACTATGGTTTTTAATAGAGTGAAAGTATTTTAAATCGTTCAATACTGAATTGCGACTAATACCTTGGGTTTCCATCATTTTTAACTTTCTCAATGGCGGTTGATCGCATAAAATAGTGTAACAGTCATCTGTTCTAAGCAATTTTAGATCTTCAGTAGTTGATGTTTTTGTTTCTCCGCTAGGCATAATACAAAATCGGCAAAAAAATTTAGCGGAGAAAGATTTAGTAAAACCAATTAGGTCATTTGCCGCCAGATTATCATGAGATAAGGAAAGTATTGTTCCTGAAACCAAACCGAGTTTATCTATAAATATACCATCATTTTCCAAGATTTTGATATCTGCTACAATTGGTTGTAAAATTGAATTTAAATTAAAATCGCCATGGAGATCGTTTACGTAAAAAAGGCTTACTAAAAATATATTTTGTAGGTTGGATTTTAGATTGGTTGGACTGTTTACGATTGTAAAATATATACCGCCTACTTTATGAACTATCGTCTTACTGCCAAGTACCCTAGCAACTTCAAAGTCGTCGTAGTACAGCTGAATTAAAACTTTCGCTTCGTTAACAAAATCCTTCTTAATGGACTGAAAACGATCTCCGCAACAGCCACATTTGTAAATTAAACTAGTGCAACTGTGAGAAACATTGAAATCTCTAAATAAGTTACGAAAACTGGAATTTTTAAAAATTTTCGTTAATGTCTTTGTAATTGGTATAAATTGAAAAAAATTTTGAACAAGTTTTCTTGAGTAAGTGAATGATTCTCCATTGAACCTCCTCTCCCACCTAAATCCAATTGGAATTTGTTGTGGTTCTATATAAAAAGAATTTTCTAAGAACAGTTTTTTGCGTTTATATTTCGAGCAAAAATTTTTCATAGTTTCAGAAATTTTAATATTATTAAATGTCGTGTTAATTTGGGATGATGCGGATATAATATTAATGCCGATATCAGTTATGATTTTGGTTTGGCAGAAAACATCTGTCATTGTTTGCTCTGGCAACCCTAATAGATTAAGTTTGGCATAGAAACATTTCATTGCGTTTTCAAAGTCACTTAAAGTTGGAGTTTTAATTTCAAGCTCTGAAGATTTGTCTAAACGATCGTTATGAAGTATTAATTTATTTAATTCAGCAAATACCTCATTACAGAAATAGCAAAAATACATTTTTGCTAGTATATTAAGATAGAAAAGGAAATGATTTATGTTTATAAAAAAAATTAATGAAAAAATGTTAATTAACACCTGTTATTAGATCTAATTTGCAGGATATTTCCTTAATCCTGGACGTGATAGTTCCTGCATCTTCAATTTCATAAAAATAGTAAGCGATGAATGTCCAAAATATTTTTAAACTATCAGCAAAATGTAGCCCAAACACATAGTGCGATTTAAACAATAAATCAACGGCTTCAATGAAAGTAAAATTTCCTGGTAAGATTATCAGCTCTCTTTCTATGCAAAGATGATATTGTGATATCGCTGATTTATTGTCACCTTCAGCAATTATATAGGGATGTCCCAATTCAGATGCGATTAGTTCTTCAGGAGGAAGATTAAGCTGTGAATTTAAATAGAAAACCAGTATAAATACATTTTTGTTATATGTTGTAAGTTCCCAATATAAGAGATAAGTAAAATCTTACCGTTCTAAACATTAATATTTTGTTTATGGAGAATCGTTCCCGTTGGATATTGGCTGATGATTTACCTGCTACGACTTGTGGTAATATATTTAGAAGGTAAAAAAAGTCTTGCATCGAAGGCAATAGTTCTAAGTAGAATTTAAATTTATTAGTATGTGTATTATTCTTTAGCTGATCTATCTTACCTTCAATCTCAGGTAAGCTTTTAAAATGCGGCCCTCTAGTTTCCATAAAAATTTGTTTAATATGTGGTGAACAAATTTTCCATTTGTTTATAAAATGTTGATGTTTCTCGGAATACCGTATTTCGAAGTCATATAGAATCTGGAATAGTAAACAAAAAATGAATAAATATTAATACACATGAATAGAGATTATTGAATAGAGTATAATTCAACTGATTACTCTTACCAGATCGGGAGATGTATAAAAAAAGGGAAATTGTTGTGAGAATTTTCCAATTTCAGGTGACGACCGTAAAATATCGATGCGCACACTCAAAGTTTCGAGAAGTTTCTGTTTGATTAAATCTTTCTGAGTAGTTACGTTTAAATTTTTTAAAATCAAAAAATTTTCGTCACTGTCTATGTCAAAAGCTGGTTTAGTTTCCGTTGAAATTAATGATCCTGCTACATTGCGTTTCCGACTGTTTTTCCCAGTGGCATGTTCTAATGCATATGATTTTTGGCGTACCCGGTTTAATCTTGATATAACATACCCGCGATTTTTTTTTTCTATCATATAAAGCGTCCTAATAAATAATAATATTTTTTTAATTAATTTTTTAATTTTATACTATTCCTCCGTTATCTTTCTGTTTAGTTTTTAATTGTGGAAATAATTCCACAATAGCTAGCGCCAGCGCCGTGATGTGTGCTGGATCGGGATGATAAGTACTAAATTTAAATACTAGATAATCCACACCCTCCCTTATTATCGCCCGTCTTTCAGTATCCGAAAGGCCTTTCGGTGACCCGCCGTTTATAAGTTTTTTGATCAATACGTACGCGTTTTGAGTTTGTAGAATAAAATCTTCTAAACCCTGTAATTAGAAATATTAAAGTTATTTCAGGGAATTTTAAATTAATTATTCAAATAAATTACATACTTTTGCATTTATATGCATTAGATAACCTAATCGGCAATTTTGACGAATCAATGGTGTTGCTTGAATTTCAGGTAATTCTATTGTATCAATAAAGAAATTAAAACTTTTTTTTAAATAACATTCAATACATTTATATAATAATGGTACTATTATCATGGGTTTTCAACACTATTTTTAACTGAAATTCCGGATGAGTTTTTCGTTCAGTAACGATATCTACAAAATCCTCCTCACAAATTCTAACACCTTGCAAATCTGTAAAGTAGTCGATATCATATGCAGAAATATTAGCATATATAGACGCTGAAAATAAAATCATATGAAATTATAATTCAATTAAAAAAATATGATTACAAATACATTGATCAAATGGATATTTCCGAGAGACACGCACATTTATTTTTTTCACAGCTGATACGATGCAATGTAATATCATAAATCAAAAAGAATATGAAATTATGATGCAATCTTCCATCACATAGGAAAAAAATAGTAAGCGTCACAATAAAGAAAAATAATAACGGGAACCACCGAAAATAATTCGAATACTTAATTAGTATTATTAGAATTAAATATTTACAACTTACCTGATAAAATAACATCTTTATATTCCCATGTTTCCTCGTGTTTTATTATTTTAACATAATTAACAACCCCTTTAAAGTTAATCTTAACAAAACAAAAATCCATCGGAACAAACAATGGATAAAAACCACATGGAACAAGGATCTTATAATAACTAAACTGTAAATTTCACTTTTTTTTGAACTTCTTTTTCACTTTTTATATACCTAAATATATTTTTTATATTAAATAAAATAAAATCTCACAATAAAAGTATTTATAAGAAATATATAAAAAATTATGTACGTTAATATCCTGCACTTCACAATTGTCCAAAAGAAAGAATGACGATAAACTTTACACTGCGTAGATACGTTTGAAACGATACGAAATACGAATAAAGAAGAGAGACGGTACATGTTTGTGTGGTTGTTTCAGTTTGTTTGCTTAACCTTTACAATGATAGTAAGTTTTCATAACATAAACTTATAGAAGAGTCTCTAATACTCTCTATATAGAATTGTACTAGAATTTTTGTAAAATAAATAATTACAAAATATTTTATATTTTTAAATTCATGATTTATTAAAAAGAAAAGAATAATACCATTCATATCAATGTCGTTATTTATTATTACATTTATTATTGCAGATAATTTTTTTTGTGAATGCTCCGAACAAACATGCCTATTGCAAACATCACAGGTCTGTTTTGACATACGACTAATTTTACTAGGACAGATGTAGCACCGTTTTTTTCGTTTTACAGCTGTTGAACTTGATGGCCTGTTGTCATTATTTTCTTTATTATTTTGCGTAACTTCAGTTATTATTGATAAGTGAGATGCTGTAATGCCTTTCTTGCTGCGACAAAATATATGTGGCGTAACTAAATTTGTTGCAATTTCCTGAATAAATATTCTTCGTTTAGTTCGTGGTTTGTTAGAATTCCACCGAGGATATAGATCTAAATATACGAATAGGTACGCACGTAGTACGTTACGTTTGCAACCAACTTCAACAGAACGATTTTTTTGATGCAAAACTTGCTTCTTTTTTGATTATAACTGCATCGGTTTATTTTTCGATGCAAGATTTTAATCATAATGTGATATACGGTATATCATATATGCTGCGATGCAAGGCTTGTATCATAAAACACTGCAACATTTTTAAGTGTGTATGTGATGTGGATGCTTCAAAGAACGGATTGGGATGCTGCCTTTATCATTAAGTGATACAGAAAAGAATTATGCACCTATAGAAAAAGTTCCACTATTTTGTTTACGACAGACGTGTTGCAATACATTCTGATCATTGACCATTGGTGTCAATTAACGAAAAAAGAAATGAGTAAAATTTGTTCCCCCCCCCCCCCCCCCGATTACAGAAAATTAAATTAAAATTGCTTCGTTGCAATATACATACATAGATGAGAAGCACTTTCCTTGTCGATTGATGCATGCACGCTTAATGACAACAGCGACAACGTAGATAGCTTATTAAATGACGTGATTCATTCAAATCAAAAGTCATCGGTTTATCAATCGGTCTCTGTTTTAATGGTCGTCTATGAACAAAGATATTAGCAAGATGCAGGGTTTGTTTCAATCAAATAATATTAAGGAACCGCTAATTCCACATGAAATTCCTCACCTACCATTCGAAACAATTGATTATGATTTATTGGACTATGGTAAAAAAATGTTACTTGCTTGTAATAGAGCAGGAGCCGTAGAGTAATAAAAATGAACGACATGATACACGGTTTCTCCATACGCGATTCAAAGGATAATAAAATTTCGAACTGAAACGTAAAAATAAAATAATAATTTTTGTTGGCGATGTCCTTCAAATTGACTCTCAAAGTGGTAAGTGTCGTTGTTAAAAAAAAACGACAAGGTACACGGATAGTTATTTGACTAACATAATGTAGATCTCCAATCATAAAAAAAATCATTCAAGCGTCGAATAGTTTTTGGTGACCTTCAGTAAGAAAATGAGATTTGAAACAGGTGTTGTCGTTATTAAAAAAAAACAATAAGGTACACGGCAAATTCGTAAATCATTTGAAAGGTTTTAATGCGAGCTTTCCAAATATATACTTGGTTTTTATATAGGCGATGACAAAGATGGTCAATTTCACCAAAATTAGACAGAAATTGGTGTTTTTTTTCATATATAATTATTAAGTATCGTTAATTTATTTTCTCTATTTCGGTTTTAGTTTTCAATAATATATGTGGGAATTATGATGGGTAGTCGAGAATATAGAATAAAAATCTATATATGTTATTGTAAATGTGTGTTCGTCGGTAAATGTGCATGTTTACCGATGACAGTTTGGTGAAGGAAAATTTGGTTTTGCGCTATCTGAAATTTTGGCCATATGACATTTGTGCCTATTTATGTAAATACCACATTTACCAAGGTGGTCTAGGAAATCGCTGGGGTGGTCAAACTGACATAAATTTACGTGTGAAAGTTTGGTAAAAGTGGGCTGAATGTACTATTTGAATGTACTATGAATTACCATAAGATATATATTGTATATATAATTGAAATATAATATTTTGTTTAAATTTAGTTTAGTTAAAACAATAGACAAATTATTATTTTCAAAAAAAAATTAATTTAGCAACAATTGGTTTATAGTTAAAAAGTACTGTCTTCCTCATCACTCGAATGTATGCCAATTTCATCATTCTCTTCGTCACTGCTTTCATTTTCATCTAATATTTGATGTACATCAGTTGGTGTTTGAGTCCCACCGAACCAGTAAAAATCTAGAGAGTTATCTTTCTCTATCCATTCATTATTTTGTGCTACGAAATGTGGTGGCTTCATATGCACAGCACTCTTCCAGATGGCGGTTATGAAATTAACTCTCTTAATTTTTTGGTATAAAACCGAAAAACATGGAGATAACATAGATGCATCAAATTCTGAAACACAATACATTATAATATATGTATAATATATTAAAAGTAAAATTGGAGCATACATACCTTTAATTTTGTTAAGTGGATTTTTATCCGAATATTTACAAAGTTTATTAAACAAAATAAACCTTAATTTATTTACCGATGTGACTGTGGGGTTGCCATACTTAGAACACACAAAATTTTCTAGTTTTGAAGAAACATCCTCTTCCACTTCTTCAGATAAACCTAACGCAGAAAAAGATTCCTGAAATTCATGATTTTGTTGTAGTAATTTGAATGGTTTTATTTTTCCTTTTCCATGAAATGCCGCTGAAAAATCACATCCAGAGAAGGCATGGAATGCTGGTAAAGATTTACAAAGCGAACTTCCGAGATGTTCATATAATTTGTGAAGTTCTATATACCCTAAAGAATTATTAGATACCCGCCCAACTTCCATATAAATTTTCAAATTTGGAAAATTATACATATTTCCCAATATAATTATCATAATATCCGTATCTATTGCTCGAACAACTACATTTTGTGACATGCTATTTATCTTGCTTAGATGAAATACAATTTTGACATCAGCTTCTTCGTGCTCACAGTATAGGTCTGCAGCATTTTCACAGCATATTTCACCTTCAATTGCACTAAATTTATAACATTCGTTTTCGGCTGAACAATACAATATTTTTTCATTAAAACAACTGTAAAAATTTGATCCATAATTTTGTAGCGTTGTAACAAAAAAATTTACAAATTTGGTTTTGAATGATTCCGATTGTAGAGCCTGATGGAGATTACGAGGTAATTTTTGGCCAAGTCCAATTATATTATAAACATCTTGACGATTCGACATACGTCTGTTTCGTTCTACATCTTTTATAGATGGACTTAAGATAGGTATCGTAAATCAGTCGGATTTCTTTTGCTTGGAATTTAAACATTTTATTTAACAAATGCTTAATCAAACCACCATAAGTTGTAGGAACATCACTAAGCATATGCAATAACGAAATTCCATCAAAAATAATTGTATCAATTGAAGATGGTTGAGAACTATTTACTTTTCCTTCGATATATGTATATTAAAAGTTTAGATTTTTGCGTCTTGTGAGGAGTTCCATCCGGGTGACATAACGACAATGGTATTGGTGTTAAAGGATAAGTTAATACCAATTCCATATTAATTTGTTTTTCAATGGCAATGAAGATGATCCTGGCAAATAAATTACGTTCCAGTTTTACATTTCGTAATTTATCACTACTACCAGTCTCTCTTTTCGTTGATATAGACTCTTTTGAAAAATTCGAAATTATACTTTTTTTATAGGTTTTACAAATCTTTGCGGTTCTTCTAAGCACTCTGTTATAAAACAATTTTTCTGGTTGTCCCCGAAATCAAAAATATTTAACAAAAATTTTGAAGTAACGGCAGAAGTTGATTTTCCAGAACTAATATTAAAAAGCTTTGGGGTTTCTAATGTTTTGAATGGATTGCAGCAATTTATAATTTGTATTTTTAATTTTTGCAAGTCCTCATTATTTTTCTTAATCATATTTGGACGTAAATCTTTAGAAACATCGTCATTGGAATTAAGATGTAAACTGTTAAAAAATGTTGAGCATAATGAAGTCCTTAAATAATGACTTTTTGACCATCGTTGTCTTGCTGTGATGGAATTCGTAAATGCAGATATGCCTGTATATTTGTTAGCTGCATCTGCATTAATAGTTTGTTCCAATGTTAAATCTATTGGTAATTTCGAAAAATTTTTCTTGGTAAGTTTTATGCCAAATCCACCATTTCTAAAGCTGTTCTCTAAGCCTGGATGCGTTTGGTTTAAGTTGTATACATTTTTTAAATATTTAGTCAGCCATCGAGCATAATTACAATGGTTAAATGTAAAAAATAGTGAAGATATTTTTTCAAGACAAATTAAATAGGCTTCGAAATGACCCATTCTTATACAACGAGAAAATTCACGATATAACGAAACCAATTCAATATAAATACACCAAAACTTAGCTGTTTCACCTTGTTCTCCAGTTAATGTCTGTTCTTTATATATATAATATTTCTCTAATATGTCTGAAAGATCTTTCGAAATGTTGGGAGATTCTTCAAATGCTTCTAATTTATATTTTATTAATATAGAATCGATTAAAATTGGTTTTTTTTCCAAAAACTCCTCAAAGTGTAACATTTGAAATGCTGTTCCCAAAAGCAAATGTAGTCGTTTGCACCTATAATAAAAATAAGAATGAAATAAAATAGGAAAGTTATCTTTACATATCATGAATACATATTGTAATGTTTTCCTGTAATAAAGGTATAAGTGGAACCTAAAGCAAGAATTCCACTTTCTTGGAGGATATATTCACCACCGGATCCATCTAAGTATTTACCAATTACCTTGAAGTAACCCAGTCAACAATTTTTAGTTTCAAGTTAGTTTTGTACTGTATTTGAAACTATGGTTTCAAAACCACCTGGGTATCGATTTTGGTCGCAAAATGAGGATTGAGGATTGAGAATTTTGTATATGTACACGGCGTATAATATACATTTTGCTATTGTGTGCCGTCAAATATTTTTATTGTATTAGTGTGTTTTCTCATGATAGTAAGTATCAAAAATAAGCTAAGCGGGTGAAATCGGTTCAACTTTTTTGTTGCTTCCGCTCGCCTTGAGTTATTTTTCCCTACCTTTTAACATGAGGAATTCATGTTTTTCTATCTATTGTTGTTGTAAACGAGACATTCATTTTACTTCGTTACCAAAAATCCAAAACAATATACGCAATCAATTGCTCGTGGTGATCTTCAATATAAAAAACAAAAAGCAGCATAAATAAATGGTTTTTAATTTTTACATTCTTCGTCGACCACATTCATAATATTTTTAACTTTTTTTTTTTTTTTTTTTGAGTTATGTGAGAATAAACATTTGATAAATTTAAAAAAAAACAATTCAGTGTTATCTCATGCGCACGAAAGGAATGTTGTACATATTTTTATTTCCAGTAATTTTGTGCAAAATTTAAAACTAATAAAATTGTTAATTAAATAATGATTTAAAGATAAATAAATATTAACTAAAAATTGAAAATAAGTCAGATAAATATTGATAAACTATAATTTTATTAATAATTTAAAATGACGAAAAATCACACGACGTACATCCAACCTTTCCTGTGCTTGAATTAACACTAAGCCAAAATAACTAATTTACTTCTTATTTTTTCCACATTATATTTTATATCCCTCTTTTTCGTGTCATTTTATCTCTCTTATTTGCATCATGTTAAACAAAAAACTTAAAAAAACGCCCATTAGACACTGTCAAATGTGCGTATTTTTTAGTTTTTTGTTTAATATAACATGGCATAAGGTTTTTTTGTTTATCATCGGATAAGAGGGATAATGTGAAAAATATAAGAAAAGAAGTAAATTAATGAGTTTAACTTTTAGTGTTGATCCAAGCGCAGGAAAGGGAGTATGAACGTCGTGTTATTTTTCTAACTTAAAATTATTAATAAAATTTTAGTTTATAAATATTTTTCTGATTTATTTGCCTTTTTTAATTAATATTTATTTATCTTTAAATCATTATTTAATTAACAATTTTATTAGTTTTAAATTTTGCAAAAAATTACTGGAAATAAAAATATGTACAACCTTTCGTACGCATGAGATGACACTGAATTTTTTTTTTATATTTCAAATGTTTATTCTCTGTTTTTCTCTATTCTTTGGACACCAATACAATTTACCAATACTTTTGCCTTCCGGTAATACTCAACTCAATCCTCAAATTGCGACCAAAATCGCTGTCCTGGTTTCAATATTTGGAACAGTTCCGATCTAAACTCGTTTTAGAAACATCCTAGCACCCAAGTTTGTCCAGGTTCAAAAAAACTATTCAATAATTTTAAAAAACATTTTAAAACGGTTTTGAAATGTTTAACTGCAGCTGGTTCGTTTTACGTTTTCTAATTACGTTCTTTTGAAACGGTTTTAAAGAAATATATAAACCAAAGACTTTTTAATGCAGGTTTTATTGGTGCGTTTTATAGAGCGATAAAAAGAGAATTTTAATAACCGTTGTTATTTTTAAAACGTTTAAAACACTGCTTTGAATGGTTCTGATTTAACGAGAAACGGTTTGCTTGAATCGTTTCAATAAGGATTTTGAATATGCAATATATTTCTTTTAATCGCGTGTTCCTTGGAAACGTTGTGAAAACGTTTTATGAAAAAATGCATTGAATATAAGATAATTCACAGAAAGTACGAATATCGTGAGCATAATGGAATAAAATTAAACTCGAAAACCTGTTATTTTAAGAATTTTATTTATTAATTTCTTAAAGAAAATAATTAAACTTCATATTATAAATTCAATATATAATTATGTACGTACAATATTACGGAATTATATATATATATATATATATATATATATATATATATATATATATATATATATATATATATATAAAAATAATTCATTAGTATAACAAGCAATAAAAATGATTTTTAACTTAAAAAGTTTATGGCGCTTGTTTTTCGCGCTCTGCTACTCTTAGTAATCGAGTATTCGATGATTTTAAATAATCCTTTAAAAATTTTGTATTTTCATGGTCCGTATAAGTTGGATATTTGTCGCGTACAGCAAGTAGAATAACATTTTGCAATTCCTTGTATTGAAAAAATGGTTTTTTGTGGCTAATACCCGTCCCTGTCCATGAAAATTGATTAAGGAGTTTATCCTTAATTAATATTTTTAAAATATTCCTTGCGCATCCACCAAACGTGCTCATATATGAAATCTGAAAATAATATATATATATATATATATATATATATATATATATATATATATATATATATATATATATATAATCTATGGCATAGAGGGCAGTGGTCCATACCGCATCCCTTGCGAGATCTCTCTTTGGCCAATTTGTACATATTGTGTATGTACAAATTATGTCAGCCTAACGAAGGCTTAAATTATTATTTTAAAATAAATTCACACTATACTTACCGAAATATGTATATGTATATGTGAAGACATGATGTGATGACACAAAGCAAAAATTAATTTTAATATTAAAAATATATGCACCGCACTATAATATCGTCGCCGTAGTTCTATCTTGGTGTAAGCGCCAACCTTTTAGTTTTGACAAAATTCATTTTGAAGACCTAATCAAATACTATTATTCTAACTAAATTCCGATCCAAATCGATAAAATTTGTAATGTTTTACACTTGCGCTTTTCTTTTTCCTTCCTACGAAACCCAAAACACTTGGAAAACTTGAAAATTTATCGGGTAAAAAAAATATGTGATTTTGGACTTACACCAAGATAGAACTACGGCGACGATACACCGCACTACCAACTATGCACTATGAACGACTGAAAAGGACTGAAATTTTTGTACTATTCGAACACTGAACTGAATACATTAAAAAACCAAAAACTTAATGTATTAAAATTGTACCTCGTTTTCAATAAACGTATTATTGAAGGTGCAAAACAGATGTACAAAAACTTTTCGAATGTTTAAGAAACAACTGAATATTTAAACGTAATCTTTTAGTTTTACGATCGTTTTAAAGAAACCAATTTTACTAATAATAAATTTTGAGAAATGTAAACGTTATAATTTAGTTTCAAAATATGATTTCCAATTAGTTCCATTGATTCGAATTAGAAGTGTTTCCAATAAACCGATACGAATTATTTAAGAAACAAAACAGATGTACAAAAACGTTCCGAATTTACGGGAAACAACTGAATATTTAAACGAAAATTTTTAGTTTTCTGATCGTTTTAAAGAAATTTTTTATTTGAAAATACAATATTATAATTTTAGTTTTCATGAAACATACCCTAACAATACTGCAAAAACGTTTTTAAAAAATTAGATGGTTTTTTGGAAACCGTGGTTTCATTTTGTTGTCTGGGAAGCTAACTCTATATGAAATGCCCCTAATTGTATTGTTGGAGCCACTGCTGGCAAGAAAACTGAAAACAAAACACCAATTAGAATTAATCTTAAAATTTATTTTATTACTTATCTTTAAACATTTGAATTTAATCCATTATATCCATATTGTTGTTGTATAATATCTTAACCTAAAATCTTATAAGAAAAATGTTTACGTAAAATTTATTTCCAACTAGAATCAAACTTAATACATATTTAAACTTAATTACTTACGTTGATTTGATATTACAAACTATTGCTGCATATGTGTGTCCTGAATTAATTATAAACAAACTTGAATTAATTTACATTTTAATTTAATAACACTTTATCTAACCTTTTTTTTTTGCATTGTTTACTAAAATTAAATTCTAATTTGACAACTTATTTAAACCTTACAAATGTTAAAACATATTTTATAATTCAATTGAAATAAGCGGGTGCGTTCAGTAACTTTATAGCTTAACTATAATATTGGCCACCTATCATAAACCAAACAAACTAGAAATATTGTAAAAAATTCCATTTTTATTATAATTAAAACTTTCTTTTTAAACCAACAACCGAAGTGTTCACATCATAATTAAAAATAATAAATTTACCTACCACCATTTTGTATAACCATTATACAACAAAGTTTTATTTATTTATTTTGCTTTGAGAACAAAACATACCAAAGGTTTATCGCACCTTCAAATTTGTACCGGGTTTATTTTATTGTGGAATCCAAAACCTTGGTACAAACAGTATAAATAAGTTATCGTAAATGGGCGATTCATTTTCTTGTATCTCCAATGCGAGTTTTGCTATAGCCAAATCATATGTAACAGTCATATAAGTTTGGTGGCATTTTTCCATTATTTCCAACGATCTCCTCATAGTTCAATTATTTCCAACGATCTCCTCATAGTTCCAACGATCTCCTCAACAGTTTCCTCTAAGAAACATTTTACAGGAACAGATTTTTTGTTTTTCCTCTTGTTTTTTATACCACAAAATACACAATCTTTATCAATTCGCGAGACAACCGAAGTTTCTGTTACTGAATCTAGAAATGTATTTTAATCATATAAACTCAATCTGTACTAATAAGTTAAAAAATATGGGAAAAACACAGAAGTTGATGCAATGAATTATTTTTTTTATATTTAAACTTATTTGTAGTATTATAAGGCTCCATTTGAAAAAATGTAATTCTAGTTTTGCTAATGCACCACTTTTGCGATTCTATACACTTGAGAAAATAACTGAATACTAAACATTTGAACATGCTATTACATAAAATTGTTTCAGTTGTTGTAGAAATAGATTACTTTATATATGTAAAATTGACCATCTTTGTCATCGCCTATATAAAAACCAAGTATATATTTGGAAAGCTCGCATTAAAACCTTTCAAATGATTTACGAATTTGCCGTGTACCTTATTGTTTTTTTTAACAACGACAACACCTGTTTCAAATCTCATTTTCTTACTGAAGGTCACCAAAAACTGTTCGACGCTTGAATAATTTTTTTTATGATTGGAGATCTACATTATGTTAGTCAAATAACTATCCGTGTACCTTGTCGTTTTTTTTTTAACAACGACACTTACCACTTTGAGAGTCAATTTGAAGGACATCGTCAACAAAAATTATTATTTTATTTTTATGTTTCAGTTCGAAATTTTATTATCCTTTGAATCGCGTATGGAGAAACCGTGTACGTTTTCGTTCATTTTTGTTACTCTACGCCTCCCGGTCTATAATAGATTACTTCTCGAAATGGATTCAACTAAAACTCTTACCCTAAAAACAGTCATCGTCAGTTATTAATGCGCTTACTTCGATTTTTAATACCCACGGCATTCCGTCGAAAATTATAGCTAATACTATATAGCACTAATATAGCGAAAATTATACTAAATTATAGCTTCGTACAAGTTAAAACTGTTTAGTGGTAGTTACAATTTTATCATAGTTACATCAAGTCCAAACTATCGACGGTCGAACGACTTAGTTGAGAAAGCAGTTCACATATGTAAGATCATGTTAAAAAAGACCGGTGATGATAACTCTTCTAATCGCGATTTAATATTATTGGATTGTTGCAGGGATAAAATATTCACCTGCTCAAATATTAATGAGTCGTAGGTTGCGGACCAAACTAGCTGTACCTACTGATCGCTTACTCCAACCAAAGGTCATACAAAATATTCGTACAGATTTAGTCGAGAGACAAAATAAAATCAAAGGTTATTATGATAGCACTTTAAAAAGAGACAACCACGCAACTATTCATCATCTAACCCCGCAGCCACATATCGATTAAAAAAATTTCAAATGTACAAGAACAAACATCTCATCAAACTTCGTCTACAACACAGGTGCAACATTCTGTTAATTTTAGTTACAGCTTGGGTATGCAGTGGTAACCATAAAAGATATACATTATTCTTCAACAGTTTGCGTAATGGTGCGGTTTTGTCAGCCATATGTGGTATGAAATCTCTTACATAACTTTCCATTCCTAAATATCATTGTAAAGACTTTTTGTCATTATGCATTTAATAATTGGTAATACCACTAGTTCTTCTTGGATGAGAAGAAACCTCTCCTAATGACAAAAATATGACCTAAATATTCTACCCTATCGACAGCCAATTGTAATTTTGTAGGATTAAATTTTACGCCTTCTTTTCTTGCTTGTTGCAGGACTGAAAAACTCTTGATAAATTAACGTCATGTTCATCATTCTTCCGTACACTAAAACATCGTCAATATATAAAATTACAACAGGTAAATTTCCAAAATGTTTTCATTGAACCCTTGAATAACCTCTGCAGCAACGTTGATTCTAAATGGAAGCCGTTAAAATTTGTAACATCCAAATGATCTGCCAAAACCCATCTTTTAGATCTAACACTGTGAACTGTTTTGACTTAATGTTACTGAAAGTTGATATTTGAAAAAAACTGGTACCAAATTTTTATTTATTTCCTGCGGGTCAAGGCAAATTCTGAAATTTTGTTAGGTTTTTCCATAATGACAATTTTACTAATCCATTCACTTGGGTTTTCAACCTTTTGTATTATATTAGCTGAGCATAATTCATCTAGTTTCTTTCTAACATTTTCTTTCAACGCTAATGGCATTCGATTTGGTGACTTGGCTACCGGTGTGGCATTTTCTTTTAATTTTAACCTATATTGTTATAAATAGCTATTTTCTTTTATGAATTTAGTTCTATCTAAGTCAAAAGTACAGACACGATTAATTAATTCTAGATTTAAACAGGAATTTAGACTCAACATCGATGTTGATTTGGTATTCAATATTACAATTTTTTCTAAATAATATTTTTTTGAACATTCAACCAACAATTCTACTTCCCTTTCGTTTTTTACTTTTAACCCTTTATAAGCTTCTAAATTTAAAGTATTTGGTTTCATCTGTTCATCTACAAAACAAAGAGAAAGAGAATTTAAACAGTATTCACAATCGTCACTTATTTCATATTCATTATTATCTTCACAGTTGACATATTTATTATTTAATTTCTTGTTGAAATTAATGTACACCGTTGCAAAATGACACCGTTTTCCACATCCGTTGCAATATAGAGACATTTTGACTTCTGGCGTTTTCCGAACTACGATACTATTGAAAATTACGATTTAATTATGATTTTATTACGTGATGAAGAATCAAAAGATTTATTAATTTGATTAACGTCCTTGTTTACCATTTCATTAACTGTCGTGGATGATTTACCTTGAAATACTTTAACATGTGATTCCGTTGAATACTTTAAAACCTTTATCCTTCCCTCAAAATAAATAACACTCAACTCCATTGGGTCAAAAAAGACCCATTGCCTTTTACACCAAATAATCCAATAAAACAAGATTTTTTTTATAAGTTTTAAGTTATATTTTCATAATTAAAAGAACATAATTCATTCATAATTCTTGAAATTTATTTTGGTTTATTTATTCCATACATTGCTGACAAATATTATTAGCATGAATTTTACATATAAATTTACTGCATATGTGACATTTTATTGTATGTTTGTTATCTTATTTTTCGCAGAACGTACACCGATCTCTTTTTTGAGTAGAGGTTTTTCCTTTCGGTGTTCCTGAAGTTGAATGCTCTGTGAATGATGATATGGCGGTTACTATGTTCCGAGAACCTAGCGCTCTTGGCATGTAAACTCTTCTCGCTAAGTGATATTTTACCAAAGAATCGCCTAAGGATTCAATGTTATCTAATTTCTAGTAGTCGATCGTATAAATAAAAGTTGCACATATATAAAAAAAGTATTACGCATTTCTCATGACGTAATCGCACAATAAGGAAGATACTAAAACAAACCATCTCGCTTTTTTTATTTTCTCCGTATATGGTATACTGAAAAAAAATTTCCCCACCCTCGGACATAACATCGTAACTGATCATTAGGAGTTGCAACGCATTACTTTCATACTTTTTGTTTTTTATTTTTTTTGGTTTGATTTTAGTCTCTCTCGTTGTTTTGTAGCCAAAAATTTTAAAAAACTGTGAAACGGCGTTGAATGAAAATATGCAAAATATTCATCAATATTTTTTTTTTTTTTATGGCCAATATTATAATTAAATATCCTAGTTTATTGTCAATGGAATGAAAATTCATTTTTGGCCGAAAAAAAAAAAAAAATTTCCATAGAACTTTTTACGATTTGTATGTAAATATTTTTGTTTGTTGTCCTATAACACATACATAGGTAGGAATATTCTAAAACGGCCTTTAATACATTGGCATTGTTGCTATTTATGAAAACCAGCCATTCTTTATTTCGTTTTGAAAAATTTTTATATGTGCATATTATTTATTTATTTATTATTATTTATTTATATTAAACGGGCATAAGCTTATGGCTTTACCACCCTTCCATACACTAATTGAGCTTACACATCTAACTTCAACCGGCAATCGATTCCATAAAACAGAACCCCTGACCAATGGTGAATAATTGAAAAAATTATTTTGTATATTTGGCGGCAACAATAAACATTGAGTTCGGGCAGACCTATCCATTCTGACCTTGTCAAAGAAATAAACTGGCTGTTTCACCTTAAGCAACTTATACAAAAAAACTAATTTATGAAAAATAAAAAAATTCATTTAAACTGCAACCAAGAATATTATTTGAATAAAATGAAATATGATCAAACTTGCTTAGGTTATAGGTATGTACTTATATCTGACTGAGTTATTGAAGCAAACTAATACTTAGTGAATCACAGTGTTGATAAATCACATCACAGTATGTAAAGTGCGGGATGACCAACGTTTTAACCAGATATAGTCTTAAGTTCAGCGGACAAATCTTTTTATAAAGTCTTAAGCCATACAGAATAGAGTTTAGCTTGCGATAGGTTCCAATGATGTGGTCGCTCCAAGTGAAACTGCTATTCATGCGTAGACCCAGATTACAAACTGTATGAACTAATGCTAATTTCTCATTATAATATATAAATCCGGTATTATACCCGAGTAATTGCTTCTACAAATAAACATGGCCTGTGTTTTCTTTGTATTTAATACAATACCATTTGACGTTGACCAAGAATAAATACTTCGCAGATCTTCATTAATTTTTGAAAAAATTTCATTTATATTTTCTAATGAACCACCAATACATAATTGAACATCGTCCGCGTAGAAATAAAATTTTGAACCAGAAATACAATCAGCTAAATCATTAATGAAAAGGGAAAATAACATTGGCCTAATAATAGACCCCTGAGAGACTCCACAAGTAACCGAAGCTGTTTGTGATAAGAACCCAATAAATTTACAATCTGAGTCCTATCAGACAGATAGGAAGATAATAAACGAATAGCATAGCCCGAAAAATTATAAAATAATTTAAGCTTTTGCAGGAGAAGCTGATGATTAATAGAATCAAACGCCTTGGAAAAATCCAAGAGGACAATTACCGCAAAAGATTTAGGTGCATTAAGGATACACGAGATATCATCTACAACATTAACCAAGGCGGAAGTTGTACTATGAAACTTACGGAATCCAGATTGATAACGATTTAATAAATGTGACTCACTAAGATACAATGAAATTAGATGCCTTAAAGCCAATTCAAACACTTTAGATAGAATAGGGGTAATACTTATTGATCTTAGATCATGTAAATTGTGAATTTCTTTACTTTTATTTAAAGGGATAACTATGGCCTTTTTCCATAATATTGGATAATACGAGTTAGTAATACACATATTAATTATAAAAGTTACATATGGTAAAATTAACGGCAGTATTAATTTTAGATACTTAAGGGCCATTCCATCATGTCCAGCCGCGTTTGATTTAATTTTTCCAATTAGATTCACTACATCAAGGTCTGTAAAGCATTTAAATTGGAACGGTGAACTTTGAAATCCAGACATAGAATCATCATTAGAATTCATTAATGGTAAACCGGCACTAGTAGAAGGAATAGCTGAAAAATGTAAATTGATATCATCAGCCGAAAACGGTATAGTATTACTATACCGTTTTCGGCTGATGATATCCCTTGGATTACCGAAATAATATTTTTGTTTACATTCACGGATAAGGCTAGTAACTTAATTTCTATAGTTACAATACTTTGCTTTGTGACCAGGATCACCATGTTTTTTCCATAATTGATGGGCTTCATCTCTCAATGTGGTTAGTTTAATAATTTTAGTGTTAAGCCAGGGTGCTGCTGGATTAAAATCGACAATTTTTTTTACCGGAATGCAGCGCTGGTGTATGATATCTATAAAATTGTGAAATAAATTACAAATGTTGTCCAAATTAGCCATGCTCTTAAACATTTCAAAATTCAGTTCAACAAAGGTGTTTTCCATTAGCTCCTCGTCAATATTATCGTACACCGGGATATATGAGTGTGTTGGTTTTGGCCGTTTGAACTTCATTTTATAATACATATAAATCAAATAATGGTCGGTAATCGACGGAAGGGAAATTTTATCGTTGTAAATTATTCTATCAGAGTCAGCTTCATTCACCAGAATTAAATCTAAAAAATTTGATTCTCTTGTAAATTGAAATGGAACAACAAATAAATTGAGTATAGTTAAATTGTCGAGAAATCGATTCGGGGTAGTATTTAAATTAATATAGCTATTTATGCAATCCATAAACAAGGTCACAATATCGTCGATGTCATTTAATATTCTTGGTGGTGGATTATAGCTAGGGATCCGTAAAAAGTATCGATACTTTATAGTATCGATACTTTGATTGCGATACCAAGTACTTTTGTACTCGATACTTTTTGTAACGATACCCAACTGGTATCGATACTTTTTGATAAAAAAACATCGATACTTTTTGATAAAAAATCGTACATACTACTGCATATTTATGGGCTACACGAATTAAAAAAGGCTGAAATAAAAATGGTCATCAAGAAATGTTCATTAATGAAATAAAAAAAGCCTTGAAAGAATATGTTGTGGATGAGTTAAACCGCCGGTTTGGTGAAATCGAGAACAACCACATTATGGCGCTGTTTCAACGATTCTCGATCCCCGCTTCAAAAATATTAATTTTAAAGATACCTTATCTGGTGCCCGTGCTATTTCATCCATCAGAAAAATAATGGACGCCTCTGATATCACATCATCATCGTCTGAATCAAATGATGAAGGAGATCGGCCAGAACAGCCCTCAACCTCCATTTTTGGAGCCATCACAAAAAATTAGCTCACGGCCGTGGTAAAAGGCGTTCTGACAAAGACGGAGACAAAGATGGGCTGAGTTTATATTTGGCGAATTCAGTTTGCCCACTAAAATCGGATCCTATAATTCAGTGAGAAGAAATTGAAAACGTTTTCTCTCACTTGTACCGCCTTGTCAAGAAGTACCTGATACCCGGTACCTCCGTACCATCAGAAAGATTGTGTAGCGGCTCACTCATGCATGCTCCGCCACAAAGTATCACTCACATATATTAGCGTCTGAGTTAACCCAACCGATAATGCAACGTCTTCACGCCGCTCAACGTTGACATTACCATTTGGGAACACAGGCATTCAACCAATGAACTACTGTCTCTGCCACATGAAGAGATAACAAAACAAAATAAAATATTTCTTTTCACATCACTGCTCTCGTTCTCTGCAGTGACAACACATCGCTCGTGGTGTTGGTCGCCCACCATATTTGGTGCTGCCGGCAAAATAGTGACAAAATATGTATTAAAATAAATGTTTATAAAATAATTAAATTAAAATAAAATTTATTAAAATAAATAATTTATTAAATTAAGTTCATAATTTGTTATTATTTATTTGTGAACGCTAAAATTGTTTTCTAAAGCTGGAGCGATTTTAAGACAAACCCAAAACATACTTATGGGTGACAGGGTGGACAAACTTCTCTTTGTCAAAATTACTAATTATTATTTGTTTGTGTAGTAAACACATTATAACCAATACAAATTTACATAAATGCCTTATTGGTCCCTCACTATTAAAAAACTTATATTATAAATCAGCTAAGTGTTTTTAAATTGTACTCGATACTTAAGATAAACTAAATATATATATACATAAACTAAATATATATATATATATATATATATATATATATATATATATATATATATATATATATATATATATATATATATATATATAACTAAAATATACGGCCACCTCACCTCCTGATTTTTTCTTACCAGCAACCTGATCATGACGTAGCATTTTATAACCCGAAATTGCCACACTAGAATATGATATTTTTCGATGAAGCCAAGTCTCACTCAAACACAAAATATCAAAATGTTTAGTCTGCATAAAAATTCTAACTTCATCAATATGTTTCACTAAATTTCGTACATTTAGATGGGCGATAGAAATAAACTCATATTCATCATTGCACGGTTTATGTTGAATGGAGCTAGAAGGAGGCTGAAGCAGGTGATGCGGAAACTCTAAAATTAGAAGTCAAATTACAAAATAGATTAGATAATATAGCAATACAATTAATTAAATTTTCGTAACACTTAACTAACGAGAACTCGGCAGAGACCACTCCCCGGTGGTTTTTTCGATTATAAATGGTTTTATTACAACACCTGTCGGCCAAATCGCCAATGAATAAATTCTGTCAAAGTGCAGTGGGTTCACTCCAATTTTATACGAAATAAAATTCAGCTGACACCTAACTTTTGTCTTTGCAATTAAGGCACGGCAAGATACGTCATCTGCTGTTATATTAACCTTTGTTGTTATGTGTCGTATGACATCCACATCTGAGGTAGAGGGATGGAGGTGAGTAGCTACAAAAAATTTTAGTTTAGCTACAGATCGCAAATTTGATTCAGTAGTATCCATTCCCACAATTAAAGTTTCAAGTGGTGTAGTCTGGATATCATGAACATTTGTAGAATTTTCATTCTGTTTCGTAGCTACATATGTTGATTGAGTTTGCAATTGCATGTTTAACTGTATTTTGCAATCATGTCACCAAAATTATTGAAAAATGCAGCAACTGTGTTAGTGATGTCATCTAACCTGAAAGCACCTGATTTGCTCTACCCTCAAATTTGTTTTTAACTTGATTACTTGTATTACATATGTATATTGCATGTTAGGTGTGTTATTGCACATTTTTGCTGAAGCGACCGATAATGTTGAGCACTTCTGATGATATACATTATCACAGTTACCATAGGTAATGAAGAAGTTGTCAACGCTTGCATCATCATACTGTGCACATTATAACGTCAAATTTTTAGTTTCGTATGTTTTATTTATTTTAAAACGAACACAACTGGTCTTATAAAACACAATGTGATTAAATAGTTTGCTATATTCTTATAACCGAAGTTTGTTATATCCGAAGAATTTCCAAAAGGTTAGTAATAACCGGATGTTTTTTTATAAACGGGGCGCTTGTTATAGCCGGATTTCACTATAGTAGTTTGTTCAAGCGATTTTCTTTGGTACAAGGTTGGTAAAGTTTTGGGCTCCTGGACCAAATTGAATCTGAATTTAACTTTCGTTGAATAAATTATGGGTTTGAATTTTAATTTGATTTATGAGTCAAATCATAGATTTTATGCAAATTGTTTTTTCAATTGGTATAAATAGAAAAATAATAGTTTTTGATTTAATTGGAGTTATTACATATAATTTAGTATGAGTAGCAACTTTAAGGCTGTCAGTATTTTATGTGTTCTTAATTATTTTAAATTATTGTGCAGTGGGATTTAAACGGAATAGAGTAATAAGCAATTAATTAATTATTAATTTGATTTTAGAGGTATGTTTGGAATTAGCTGACTTTAAACTTATATGGTTTCAGGTATTAGACGATTTTAAATTCGAATTTTAAAATTTTTTAAAAACTAAGTAATTAAATTAAATTTTTGTGTTGAAATTTAATTGTTAATTAGGAATGGATTCGATACATTGAAATTTTAAGATGAGAAACCGGGCGCGTCCTTTTATTTAGTTATTATTCAATATTTATTTGTTTATTTTATTTTATTATTTTTAAAGTTGATTTATTAAATTCAATTTAGTATGAAAACGTTGAACTATTAGTATGGAATATGTTCAGATTAATTTAAACTACTTTGCAGAGGTATTTAAGCAGAATAAAGTAATAAACAATTAATTATTTAATTTTGATTTATGTGGTATTCCTGGAATTAGTTAATTAATTTCTGGAGTCAATAGCTAGTTAAGCTAAATAATTGGAAATTCAATTTTATAGGGTTTCAGATTTTTAGTTTTTGATTTTAGAATTTTAGTTAAAAAAAAAAGAAGCTATTTAGTGTTTAAAATTCATAATTTAGAATTAAAATTTTTAATGCATCTTGAATTTCAGGTTATTTAGTTAGTGTTTAATTTGCTGTCCTTCAATTTAGATGTTGAATTGAATTTATTTTATTTAAGGGTGTTAAGGGCTGATTTTAAATAAAGAATTGATGGTGAAGTAAATTAGGTTTTGGGTTTAACTGAATTTAATGGAATTAAATTAATTTTTATTAAAATTAAATTGATTAAATTTAGTGAAATTAATTTTTCGGTGTAATCGAATCGTTAATGTCATAATGTTAGTGTTGATAATGGTATTGGTATTGACGTGGATGGTAATATTGGTGTTAATGTTTATACTGATATTAATGTTAATGATAGATTTGGTATCAGTATTAAAATTGGTTAGTTAAAATGGTGTTTGTTTAGAAAACTCCTGAGAAACTCGACCAAGATGGCACTGGCTGAAATGACAGCACGATGGCCGGGTGGTAGTTCGTTTAATTATTGTGAAACTATTAATGTATAAAGGATAAATGTATATTTTAAATTTAGAAAATTCTTGAAGAACATGAAACAACTTTACAGGAATTTGAGCAGTAGATAAATTTTAAATTATATTGTCTTGTGCTAACAAATTTTCTAACTATCAACTACTTAGGTGTCTGGAATATACCTTTCCTTTCCTTTAGTTTTGTTATGTGCAAAGGGAGTACGGAGGGCTCGGCGTCATCCGGGAGTCTTGCTTAGGCTTGGTTGTACACCCTGATCAATCAATCAATCAAAATTTATTAGAATGTACTAACAAATTCAATTATGTAAGCGAAATAAATTAGCTGGTATTAATATATTAGCCATTTGCAATGTGATTACATTTTTTTTTTATTTGTGTGAATTTATTCACATTTTAAATCAAAATAAATGATATTTCTTTCATTCTTATGTGTTTAACGTTAAAACTGACAAGACATAACACAAATTTATTACATACAAGTATGTATAATATATGTTTATGAAACTGCAAGATGTGATATTTTATATTGTTATTACATTATTCTTGTACTATTATGTAGATTGCAACATGAGTATTTTAAAGTTATTTAGATTAATGTAAGACCGGGCACTTATGCTGCCAACCCGAAGCATGTGGAACGCGGATATTCCATAATAACATGTTGCAATTTAACGAAATTCAACCGAAAAAGTGAACGCAAATAAATTTATCGCTCTCATATTTTTTGGTGTGCTGCACGCGGATAATATTTTAATCGGGCATAACCAAGTGCGAAACTAACTGTTAAACTAAATATTTTATTTTGTATTTCCGGTTGTGTATATGAATTATATATTTACTTTGATATTTTGAACTATGTACATATATGTATAGAGGCTGCGTGGTGATAATTTGTTAAATATAATGTCGGTTTGGCCAAAAGAATGTGCAAAGTAGGTTTGTTCTAATTTCATTGGAAGGTCACACCTTTAGGGCATAATTTATTATATGACTTAATTGCAATGGTTTTTGGTTATGTACAAATATTTTTGTATTTTATTGAAATTGCTATAAATTCACTTTCAATTTTTTCTGTGTTATTTTTTCTTTTTGTATTTATTTGGACAATAAGGAAAGATTATAAAAGAAAAATATGTAATGTCTTAAGACCACAACAAAAGTTATATACCCAAAAATGAATTTTTGTTTTTTGTGTTCAGTTTCGATTTTGGGTTTTTAATTGGAATTGTCAATAAACAGCAATTGCTTTTTTTTTGTTGTTGTTTTATGTAATACCATTAAAAAATCCATTCACCGAAAAACAAAAACGAAATGTAAATCCAGTTTAGTGGTATACCAACTTTACATCAATTGACTATATAAACAGATTTGATATGGTCTGATCAGTAATTATTTCGCCACCTCTTATCTTATTGAACGTTTGAATCGGGTTATATAAAATATTAAAAATTGCCAAATTTTATACATTAACCGGAAGTAAATTGGGCAATGAACGCACAAAATATAAATTAATCAGTCATAATCAATTTAATTTTACAAATTAATTTATAAAATGTCATAATTTCTGTGTATAGCGTGTGTCTGACAATCAAAACATGCAAAAACGAAATTTAAAAAAAAAAAACTTGTACCAAATATTTATTTGGAACGGTTATTTCACTTTATATTGTATATGTAAGTACAGGTAAATTGGCAAACATGTTCATTTTAGGTAAATTATCATACGATTAGGATCGCAATAAAATATACAAGAACATATCAACCATATTCTGTATAATAGACGTATTTTATTGGCGCGCGCGTGTTGTTAGACATTTATCTAGATATGCATGTACAAACATAAAAATACAAAAAAAATATTAAATAATGCGAGTGTCCTTGATAATAAGAATTAACTTACGTACATTACGCGAACTCTTATAATTATCGTTTTCTTTGTAAAATGCTAATCAATCAGTCGGATCAATAATAGTAATAATAACGTTAATAAGACCAATAATTTAAGATAAAAATCTGAATATTCCTATATACCTAAACATAAGCTATATTATATTGAACAATCAAGAACTATTTATTATAGTTGAATATATTCACCTTGAATATTAGTATGTTGAAGTAAAAGGGTAATGGCATTTTCAGTTAAAAATAATCACACAAACTATCAACTCCCCTATACTATATTATACAAATAAAAACAATCATAAATAACAGTCTAATAAAAATAATAATAATAATCGTGAATTCTGTTTCACATAATTAAAAAATTGTATGTTAATTTCAATTGTCTCCCACAAATTAGATTAACAGACCTCTCACACCCATACGTGGTGTCCTTGTTTAAACTCTATTTAATTCTTTTCTAATTGATTTCTTGGATTTGGACAAAATTGCTTAGCATTTTTTTTTTTGGTAAAATTAGCCGCATGCTGTTGATTGAACATAACAAATACATGACAGTTGAGGTATTGTTGTAAATTTGCGAGCAAGTGATCGTGGTTAATAATTTGGCTTGGTCTTGAATACATTTTGATTGTTTTCAAATTTTTCAAGATCACTTTTAGTTATTTCCATTTGTGCGACAACGCTAACAATCATAGGATTATACATTCATATGTTGATATTGTTTGATCAAAGATGCGATCACTGTAGATGGAAAAATAATTTACAATATTGGGTAAAACCGTGAGATCAGATTACGTTTGAAAATATTTCAAAATTTGAACTGTGACACTCCAACTATATTGTAATGAAATCTACAATGATGAATATTATGAATTTTTACTTTTCGCACTATAACGAAGTTATTTTGGGTATGTATTGTAATCGCAAGAAAAATGTTGTACCAGTACTCCAAAACTTCGATTAGAAAAATGTCGTGTTCGTCCGTCCGTCCATCCTTCCAGTTATACATTTTTATTATTTTGATTTACCTTCCATTTTTGCAAATATTGATAGTTTTGGTCGAATTTTTTTTACAAAGATATTGTTACGAAGATAGCGTGGACTATATGTATTTTTTACGACGTTTTTATAAAATTCAATCGTCTCACCAATAAAAGAACATGTTTCGTGTTCGGCTGTCAAAAAGGAACTACTAGATGTATTTCAAATTGTTTTTATACAAGGTTATGCAATTGTTATTATTACATTTTGCACTGAACTATATCCAACGAATATGTTAGGTATAGCCATTAATTCATATTGATTTGTTTATTTAATATTTATTTATTTATTTAATATTTACTATTTATTTAATAGTTAATTGATCTATTCTCCCCGCCTTGAGCTATTAATAAAATAACTCAACAAACATTAATATTCATTTTTATACATAACCATATTTTTTGACAATTTAATAAATAAAAATATTTCAATTAGAATCATCCAATATTGACAAATTTGAAAAACCATTACTGGAATCCAACACAACAACAGGTCATTTAGCAAATCATAAACAAAAATTCAAAACGCAATGGCTCTTAAATCATTACCAAAAAAAATAAATTAAAAATCAATTATTCGACGATTATTCGACGGGAAGTGGACAAATGCGAGTGATGGCTCGTTTGAATTTGGCATGTTGAGTTTTGACGGTAACAACTCTAACGTGATTATCACTACCAGAATGGAGTTCGACGATTCTAGCCATTGGCCATTTCAACGCTGGAACGTTATCTTCTTGTAAAATCACGAGATCGCCAACATTGATATTTGAATTTGGTTGTGTCCACTTTTTCTTTAGTTGTAATTGTGGGAGGTATTCGAACGGCCATCTCTTCCAAAATAATCGGAAATTAGCTTGTATGCGTTGATAAAGACTCAGTCGGTTATAATCAAGGTATGATAAAGACGGATCGGGAATGGTGGTTAATGGTTGACCGATCAAAAAATGTCCTGGTGTAAGACATTCGTAGTCGTTTCGATTATCTGACATGTAGCCAATTGGGCGTAAGTTCAAACATGCCTCCACTTGGTTGGCGAGTGTGGAAAGCATTTTTGAAGTATACGACGTTGTACCCCGTTGTAATTCTTTTCAAATGCTGTTTCGCACTTTTTATAGCGGCCTCCCGTAACCCGCCAAAGTGAGGGGATCACGGAGGGATGGTATGCCATTGGATGCCATCATCGGTACAATATTTTAATAGTTCATTCTGATGAAACACTGAGATAAATAATTTCCTAAGATCTAGCAATTCGGCCTTTGCTCTAATAAAACAGGGGACAGAGTCCACGACGAGACACGAATCTCCGCATTCCAGCTATGAAAGCATTAGTCGAGAAATCTGATACCAGTTCGATGTGGACCGCCTTTGAAGCGAAACATATGAAAATTGCTAGATACGCTTTAGTCAATGTTTTAGAGCGTATTTTAGTTGAGGTCAAAAAAGGACCACAGAAATCAACTCCGACATGTTAGAATGGTCGGGATGGATTGACTCTGTGTTCGGGTAGTTGGCCCATTATCTGTGATATATTTCGAGGACGTGTTCGTGTACATATTATGCATTGAGCAACAATTTGTCGGCAGAGATTTCTTCCATCGATTATCCAAAATCGATGTCGAAGACTATACAATAGAGATTGAGGACCGGCGTGAAGTAGACGATGATGCTCATGACGTACCAATAGTTTGATAAACTTGTGCGACCCAGGCAATAAAAACTGATGCTTATGGTCGTATGGGATGTTGACATTAGTTAAGCGTCCGCCGACGCGAATTAATCCACCCTCATCTAAGAATGGACTCAACGCTCGAAGATTACTACTTGATGAAACGATTTGATTTTTACGAAGATGACCAATATCATTGGGATATTCGATCATTTGGATATGTTTAATTATTGCAATAAGCGCATTATCCAGTTCGACAGTGGAAAGTTCAACAAACCTTTCCTTTACTTCGGTATTTGTTGCTCGAAGAGGTATTCCAATTGATTCAGTTGCTGATTTATGCTGAGCACATTCGTTCTTCAAACAGTTTACATATCTCAACACATAGCCAAATGCACGCAGAATCAATTTGAAGCTGGAACATTTTTCGAAAAGTGGCATTGACGATTGAGTAGTAGATAACTGAGCTTGAATGTTTGTTTTTCGTACTTCCAATTGATCGGACGAGATTTTTAAACTGGGTTGTTCAGGTATAATAATGTTTGGAGAATTTAAAAATGTTGGACCTGTCCACCAGGTTTGATCTTTCATAAACTCAGACGGCATCAATCCTCTAGACGACATATCTGCCGGGTTTTCTGACGAAGGTACATAATACTAATTGTCTTGCGAAAATAAATCTTGTATTTGCGATATTGGGTTTGCGACGTAGGTTGTATATCGCGTTGGAATTGATTTAATTCGATGTAGGGTAATTTGAGAATCTGTCCACAAAAATATTGTTGATAGTTTTAAATCAATGCACCACATAATTCCAGTCGGGGAATTGTTTGTGTTTTTAAAGGAGCCACTCGACTTTTCAAAGATACAAATTTCACGAAGCAATTACCGGCGTTATGTTCGAACATAGACGACACATCCATAACCCTTTTCGGATGCATCTCCCAATCCATGTAGTTCAATTAATTTTGGCGACAGTGCAATAATACATCTGAGGTTGTTTTTTAGATTGATTGCCTCTTCTTCAGTATCCGACCCGGTAAGAACGTCATCCACGTAAAAATCTTCTATAAGGATTTTTGCCGTGGTGGGAAATTCGGACTCAGCATCTTTTGCGAGTTGAAAGAGTGTCCTGATTGCCAGGAACGGGGCGCTACCAGCGCCATACGTTACTGTACGAAGTTTATAACATCGAATTGGTTTGCCCGGGGAATCACGCCACCATATTCGTTGAAAATCCTGATGATTGGGATTTATAAGGACCTGCCGCTACATTTTGGCTATATCACCCGTTATAGGAATCTGATGTTTTCGAAATCTGGTTATTATTGAATATAAATCGCTTTGGATTGTTGGGCCTACCATTAAGCAATCGTTAAGTGAAAGCCCTGACGAAGTTTTTGACGAAGCATTAAAAACACATCTTACTTTAGTAGTTGAGCTTGATTCCTTTACAACTGAATGATGTGGTAAATAAAAAGTTTTGTTAAACGTGGAATTTGTTAGCTCGGGGTTAATTACTTCTTCAATGTGCTCAAGTTTGAGGTATTCGTTCATGAAAGCATTATATTCTAGCCGAAGTTCAGGATTACGTATTAGCCGGGTTTCAATGTATTTAAATTGACGTAACGTGGATAATCGGAAGTGAAACCATGTATGTCCCATTCTCGTTTCGAACGACTGATTCTGAATACAACTTTTCACAGTACTTTTCTTCAATTGATAATTTTTGGGGGTTTTCAACATTTTCTGTTTTCCAGAATTTTTCGATTAGCTGTGAAAGATTTTCAAAAGCGATGTTAATATATTTGACGATTGTACATGAGGCGTAACTCTTCCGATGACGACGTATCCAAAAACTGAATTTTGTAACGGAATTTCCTGGTTAATATTTATTTCATTTGATTTCATTATATCTGAAAAATATTCAGCTCCGATTAATAGATCGACGGTGTCAGGCTTGAAGAAATAGGGATCGGCGAGTTCAATTCCCTCCGGTTTTTGATTTTTATCGATGTACACTGGGGTTGATGGTGTCAAGTTTGAGATTTTGGATTTAATGTAACAATCAAGATGGACTTGAAATTTGGATGTGCGAGATTCAACACGAATGTTGAAACTGTACCGTTATTTCCGGAAATGTTCACATTCTGTTTGTAATTTAAGAAATTGTACCATCTTCGATGTTATGAAATTCGCTTGTGATCCACAATCGAGCATTGCCTGACATTTTATACGATGCCCAATAGAATTTCGAATCCAAATTACTGCAGTGGCCAGTAATATTTGAGAATTAGATGAACGTCTATGCGGGACCATCTTCGAAGAATAAACTTGTGAATTTATTACAGAATCATTTGATGATTGTTTTAATGACGATTGTTGATCATTTGACGTTTGATTGCTATGGGTTGGGAAGCAGATTTTGATGTATTCTGTGGCAAACTAACTGGCGACCTGTAATGATTTGAACGACCGAAATGAAGTAACCAATGATGTTTTAACGGACATAAGGAACAACTTGGTTTTTGACATTCTAACGTACGGTGGGTAGCGATAAGACAATTTGTAGATAGACCGTGTTGTTTTATGAAATTGTAACGGTCGTGGGGCGATAACTTGTGATCTTTAAATTTCATGCAACAATCAATTAAATGATTCTTGCAATAAAGCAACTCGAGTTTAGCGCAAACAGTGCTTTTGTTGTCCTACTGAACTGATCAGTAGAAAATGATTTATTATGTCGATAATTAGAAAATGTCGATTTACTTTTATATTGGTGGGACGAACAATTATTACTCAACGAAGCAGATCGCTTTGCATTCAGAATCTTACAACGATGCTGAAGAATTGCGATAAATTCCTCGAATTCCATTATGGAAATAAGCGACGATTTATTAATATTTTCGATGCGCAATGAATCCTCAAGACGATCATTTAAATGATGAACGAGGAAGAGATCCCAATTGTTGACTGGAACCTTTAATGATTTAAGTGCGTCGTGATGCTCTACTGCTACGTCGATAAACGACTGCAGGGATGAATTTTCTATAGGTTTTTTAATTTCATATAAATGTTTTGCGTGTGTTTTTTGAATAACAATCTCGTTATTGTAGTGATCGGATAATGTTCCCTAAGCGATTGGATAATTTTCGCTTGAAAGCGAGAGAGATTCAATCAATTTAATTGCCTTTCCATCGCGAATGCAAGAATTCAAATAATGGAATTTTGCGACGTTGCTAAGATTTTCATTATTATGAATGAGATCGATGAATACGTGTAAAAAAGTGGTTTTTAATATTTCAAAAGGTGCACTAACCAAATATAAATAAATGAAATTCCGCTAATGAGGAACAATAAACCAATTGAGAATGCGGACGAAAATCATCTTTGTAAAAACGTCAAATTTCAAATTTGCGAAAAATGATAACCAAACCACAACCACCGACGCAGAGTAGATGTCTCTCAAAACATTTTAACACAAAGGTTGGAGTCATATAAAATACTCTAAACAAAAATTGGGACTACACTTGTGAAGATGCTGAACAATCACCAAAAGACACCAACGGTCCCTGGACCTTTACCTACTACTGAAATTCGATAAATGGAAAAATATATTACAGTCGACGAAGCTTGGTTTTATTTAACCAATACCGATGGCCAAAGGAGTGTGCAATATTTGAGTCGCGAGCAAACTAAGGCGGAATTATTTCCCTTTACAAAACCGTCTCATTGGAAAGACCGTACTATCCTTAGGAATATCTAATTTTGGCGCATGAGTACCCATTTTCAGCCAGGTGCTAAAATAAATGCAGATTACATAAGCAACTGTTTAAAACCACCTACGGCATATAAAACACTTGCATTCCTCCAACAAAACTAGGTATCATTTGTTCTTATTATTTCCTGTGGGGCTACTTAGGATCACAATTGGCAAGATTTAAAGTTGATAATATTGCGTAACTAAAAAGATTGATAAAGCGAGAGATTAGAAAAATTCCTCTCGCAGTGATTCAACGGGCACTTAAATCTTGGTCAAGTCGGTTTTTGACTGTTTATAAAAACAAAGGTTTACATATAAAATAAAATTAAAAACATAACTGTATAATTTATTATTCCAATTAACCGTTCATTTTCATTTTTGATGTGTACCTATATTTGTATTTCACATTCCAATTACTAGACATTTTCGTTGTAATGAAAGAGAGAAAAGATTAACACATTTTTGATTTAGTTGAAAAGTGCAGTTTGTGGAGTGCAGTAAAATTTCCAAAAGATAGTATTTTCATTTGTTTTTATAGTGTTGTAGTGTTTTATAGAGTACAAACTACTTAAGGGACATAATTACAGGTATTTTTTCTGTCATTTAATTCTAAAAATCTTAGTCTAATTTTGGTAGTGAATAACGGTCCTGTGATAAAGAGGAATCGGTGTTTAAAATGTGGTAGAATTTTTGAAGTAACGGTTAATTGATAAGGCCGAATCCGTCTATAAAATTACTTTGATTTTACTAAATTAGTTTACATAACATCTAGTTAACAAAATGTCTAAAAAGTCTGCATTGGAGCTAAAAAGAAATTCTCTTAAATGTCGCCTTCCACAACAAAAAAAAGTTAACCACAGCTTGGTGCTGTGTGAAAATATTTGTAGAGCCATTTTGAGTAACATCAAAAGTAAATATATCGTCAATTGGAAATGTGCCTAGTTCTTTATCAAAAGGCGATAATATTTTCGATGATGATAGTGTTAGTGACCCAGAAATGAATCTTTCTATAATTAACGACGATGAGTATGAATCCCGATTACATTTAACGGATAAAATTGGAAACTTCCACAGTGACGATTTGAGCAATTTGAGTACCGATTTTTTTTTAAATTGGCCGCTTAGGTTAGGTTAGGTTAGGTTTGGGTGGCAACAAACTAGAACCAGGCATAGACACAAAAATGCTCCGTAGCCATACCACGAATAATTGTTTCCTCCAATTCATTGGAACCATTTTGAGCTGTTAACAAAGCGCTTTATACTCCTGACGTCCATCCTACAGAGGTCCGTCAGGTCTTTGAAGAGTGGTGCCCCTAGAAATTTTAGTCTGTTTCGTGCCAGACGAGGGCAGGTGCAAATAAGATGAAGTACTGTATATTCTTCCTCTTCGTCCTCGCAACTACGACAGTAGTTATGTGAGAAGACACCAAGTCTACTCGCATGCCTCGCTATGAGACAGTGCCCCGTAATCACTCAAACAATCACACTGATCTGACTTCGCTGAAGCGAGATCAGCTGTTTGGATCTCGCCAAGTCCAACTTTGGCCAGACCTGCCGAGTTATTACGCAAGAGGTGATACTTGACCATCTGTCATTCGTTAGCTTGCTAGCTTCTTCCTGAAGCAGCAGTTTGCATACCGCAAGAGGCATTTCAATATCCTTTCTGCTTTCTGAGAAGTGGTCCGTTGTACCACGTTCTCTGTACTTATGAAATGTCCTGAAACCCATAAAATGTGGATGTTGAACTGATCTGTCATCTCGTTAAGAAATGAGAGACAGTTCTGGACTACTTTCGACGTGAGGCGGTGTGATTGAAGCACTTTAATGGTAGCCTGACTGTCCGTATATATGCGAATATCACAATCTGATATTACATTATACCTCAACCAGTCTACGACTTCCTTTATGACAGTTACTTCAGCTTAAAAAATGCTACAGTAGACGGGGAGACGGAAGGAGAGATTTAACAGAAGTTCCTCGCAGAACACTCCAGCCCCGACTTTCCCGTCCCGTTTTGAACTGCTGGTTCCAATACTGCACCCATCATTCAGTTCTCCCTGGATGGGATCCTAGTCCGGAACTTTGTGTCACAAGATAGTGACGGGACAGTATAGTCGATGGTCTTGAAAATTTATTTGTTGCACAAAATAGATAAGTGCCCTATATTAATGCAGGTCCACATTAAAATGGATTTCAGCCGAATGGCAGTACAAGCTGCCAACTGTTTCCCCAAGACATCTAGAGAAGTCAAAAATAGCAGAGTCTCTAGTGCCTGAGTGGATATGCTCCTCAGTGCACCACTGATCCACAGAGAGATTATTCTCTTAACTTTTGTCAACAGATTTTGGTTGACAGTTTTGCCTAGAGCAGGCCACCAGACTATTACCCCATACAAGAGTATGGGTCTGACTACTGTGGTATAAAGCCAATGTACGATGCGGGGCTCCAGCCCCCATCCTTTCCCAATGGCATTTTTGCAAGAGTACAGCGCTATACCGTAGCAATCTTTACCCTTTCCAGAATATTGGGTTTCTAATTTAATTTGCTATCCAAAACGAGACCCAGAAACTTCGCCGCGACTGTACAAGTCAAGCTCGATGTGAGAAAGTTTTTATTTTCTAGAGAAGAGAACCAATTCGGTTTTGTGTGGGTTCACTTTCAACCCACAACTATTGGCCCATAATGAAAGAGTGCCCAGGGTATTTTGCATAAGCTCACTAAGGGTGCCGGGATATTTACCACGGACACCAATAGCAACATCATCCGCTTAGGCAACCACCTTGAAGCCGCCATCCTCCAGAAACAGCAACAGTTCATTTAGGACTTCCATTTACTAGGAAAGTGATATAGTTCTAGGCTGCCTTTGAAAATTACCTGTAACCAAGAAATTGTTAGATCCGTAGTTTGTTGAATATCCGCAGGGATAATTCCATCGAGTCCAGGCGACTTATATGGTTTAAAACTGTTTATCGCCCACAGGATCTTTTTTCTGCTAATAATTTGGCCTATGAGGCTACTTGCTCTTTTACCTGCTGATGTGCTAGCTACAGATTCGGAACAACCAGGAAAATGAGTCTCCATCAGAAGTTCCAGCTTTTCCGCACTATAGGTTGAATTAATTGGTAATTCGTTTTTAAAAAATAAACCCAAACAACTTGTAATTATATTTATAAATTGAAGATTTTACAAAAATTTTATTTTTATTACTTTTAGAGTCGTTAACAATATAATAATAAACAATTATACAATATAATAACAATATAATAACAATATAATAACAATACAATAATTCGGTTGTTCTTCTGATAATGATTTTTTTTTATATAGCCGTGACTAAACCAATTTTAACATATTTTTATTGTTCTGGTTAATGCTATAAATTATGTTTTGCGAAATATTATGATCTTAGAGCCATCTATCAAATGGATTAGCTGTCGATATATTTAACTTTGACAACATAAGCTTTCGGTATTTAAAATTCCACTATCTGGTAATAGATGTCTCTTAGATCATAAATATTTGAAATTAACGATAACGATAAATAATAATAATTAACAATGTAATGTACATACTTATTATCTAATGTAATTCATTCATATAATAATTTTCTTAATTACTAACATTAGTGGTCCATATCCAATCCGGCCGTTGAAGATAACTTGGGATGGAAGAACCAGTTGCTAGTACTTTGCGTAGCCTAGACATTTCCGAACACTCCTGAATTTTGCCACAGTATAGTCTCCAAGAGCTGTTCTTGGCACTTCTCAATTGATATTTTTAAATTTTGAGGACTTCTTTATAGGACTCTCAGTCTACAGCAGGTTTTGTTTTCCGTGCTGTTTTGAAGAGTCTTTTGCATTTTCGACGTATTTGTTAAATCTCCTTGAACCACCAGGGTGGCCGAGATTTCGCCCTAGGCCTGCTAAGAGGACTAGTGCCCAGTATCGCTTCATTAAAAGCGCTGGACAACTCCTCCACCAAACCATCGAGCTCTTGCGCAGTTTTTGTAGGTTTTGGCACCGGAACTGGTAGTGAATTACCCAGAATAGTTCTAAAGGTATCCCAGTTGGTTTTCCTCCTATTTCTGTAGATTGGACATTTTGGAGAAGTCAAGTCCATTTCAAATTTTAAGATAACAATGATCAGAAAAGGAGTGGTCCTCCGACACTCTCCAGTGGATAGACTATTCGTCAAAAAGCTTGAGACAAGAGTAATATCCAATACCTCCTGTCTATTACTAGTTATAAAGGTCGGCTTATTGCCTAAGTTACATATGTATATGAAGGTTAGTACTTAAAATGTGATCCAGGAGTAACTCACCTCATTCATTTGTGTCTGTATTTCTCCAGATCGTGTGATGAGCATTTGCATCACTCCCAAGGATGACTCCAACCTTGCGCTTCTGAGCATCCAAGATTAGCTCACCTAAAATGATTGGTGGAGTATCCACTTCATCATAAGCTAGGTAAGCTGATATTAGCCAGAGGTTTCGTTTATCGACCTCAATGCTGACCGCTGCTATATCTCCATTACTGAAATTTGCTAGCAGAAAACAACTTATGTTATTTTTAATGAGAATGCACGACCGAACACTACTTTCTTTTTTCGCGTGCATTAATCTATAATAGGGAGTCTTGAGCCCAAGTACCCGGTCTTCAATGACACAAGGTTCCTATGGATCAAGACGACATCTGTAGCTTTTTTCCCAATTTTTAAAATTAGAGCAGCTGCTATCGATGTACACCCTAGCTCTTGGTCTGCTGGGGATCTTCTTTCTATCAATCACAGCAAGGCTTACTCCGAGCCATACCTCGCCAAGTCCCCCCAATGCCTTTTTATAAAGCAGCAGGACCTCTGATCTGCACAGGTAGTCAGTTTCACCTGATTCCTGTGCCAGCCCGCATCTCGACAAATCGGAGCAGGTCTTGGATTTTCCGACAAGACTTTCAGGTAGGTGGTGGTTAAAGCCCCTTCCACCTTCCTCCGATTGGCGGGCGTGATACTGCCATCCTCTTGGGATTTGCCAATAACTGCCACAACCAGCTAATCCTTGAGGACCTCATTAAAAGGCCTCATAGCGGTAGCATGGAGTTTTGTTCGCTTTGCGATCTTCGGACTTTCCTCCTGAGATCTGTTTCTTTTAAGCTGAGAGCCAGCTGAAGGGCCTTCCGACTTTTTCTATGTGACTTTTTTTGCCCATGCAAGAGTTGCTTTGTCCTTATCCGTCCTGTCTTCTGGCGAGATGTTATTGATCTTAACCAGGGCCCTCCAGGCCTTCCTCCTAGTATTATAGGTTCGTTTTGAGGAACCAGCTTCATTCGTGCTTTGTATTTGTATCAGCTTCGCTTGAGCTTATGTCCCGTCGTTTATTTGTAGACTTAGAGACAGACTTAAAGAACCGAGTCTCGTTGTCCACATTTTCCGGATATTTTAGAGAGCCGAACTCTTTTTGTTGTTGTGTGTTTTTGTTTTGATCCATGATTGGTCCCATGAGTAGCCGAGAAAGAAATGGCCATCTGTGCAGAGATCCGCAGTACACAGATAAGGCTACTTAATCCAGAGGGCGCCAAGTATCCGGATCCACCGTTAACGACTGAGCTAGTTTTAAAACTGGGCCCCCAGTCTGGTCGATTATCGGCACGGTACGATTAACACCTTAACCAAGGCCAGCGATTTGTTTAAGGTTGACTCCTTTAGCGCCGTGTTTTAGCCTAGAAGCCAAAGAATCAGCAATCTTGTTACCAGCGGTCACCACGTGGAGGTAACATGGGCACTTGTGGAAGTTACAAGTTACGGAGCTGCCTGTTGTCCCTCGAGCAACTTCACAAAAGTCACAAAATGTTAAGAACGTCGGATATTTTTGTGATTAAATAATTTTTTTTCGTATTTTTCTGTAAACATCTTAGACATCTGACGTTCACTAGTTAAACTAAAGATAAATTTAGCAAATATTATTTTAAATCGTCACAGCCAACTTTGATGTATTTTGCAAAATGAAAGTTCGAAAAAATATATTTTAGAAATAATTTAATTTTAATATTTCTTGTAAATTGTTGTTAAAGATATGTAGAAAACTTTTATATAATCGATTTACAATATTTTTGCTTTTTTCATTGAAAAACTTGCAGCTAAAAAACATCATTTTGACTATGGATTCCTATGGAAATAATTGAAAAGTTATACCACTAAAAAAGCTTCCAAAAATACATCATAATGATTATGGCTCTATACTCTAGAAGGCTCTGAAGTTACTCGTCAGTTAAGCGTAGTGATTCTCTACAAAAACCAGTCATTAAGCTTAACATACATTATGCACTTCAAGGTTTCAAGTAGAAACTAGTTAACTGCAACTGAAATTGGTTTGGATTTTGCCGTAAAAGGCACCAAAATCTCCATTTCACTTTGATTATTACAGTAAAGAAATCATAATTTTGGAATTCTGTGAAGATTGATTGGAATGTTAAGAGGCCGTAAAAAAGGTAGCTTTTAGACCCTAATGCAATTTCTATAAATATTGGTTGGGTTTAATTTTACGTGGAACTCCCCTTATACAATTTGATAAACTAGGTAAAATTTTTTTATATAAAAAAGAAAAATTCTTTATTATTATTTATTTTTATTATTTTAATATTTTTAGCTTCCTTATAGTAACAATCTGTTTTATTTTTAAAAAAAATCGATTTCGGATGCTTTCGCCTTCCTTTCTCAATTTTTAATTTAATATTAATACAAAATTATTAAAGTTAAGTCCTTATATACTATTTGTTTTTACCCCTTCCACTCTTTGTATTATTTAAACTAGGTAGCTAGTAAAGTTGTATTAGGTTCCACAGAAACCTCTCAGTAAACCGAAGAATATATTAATAAATTAAACAATTTTTATTTGGTTTAGGGATCTTTTTATTTCTTTTTTAATTAATGAAAGCTTTAGTTTTCGAGCCCTATTCGAGTTCATTTTCAAAAGCGTACTGAACAATATATCAAAAATTCCTTCTTTTATACATAAATCAAAAAATAAAGCAATCACAAATTTGTAGTTGCTGCGTTTCATTTAACGTGGCAAAGTACACACAAGTACTTCTGACTGCACGCAGCTACTCTTGCTAAATTTTATGAGTACTTTGCCAAATTTATGGCGACTTCGTTACCAGAATATTTAGTACAACTAATCCATATTATTTTAATGCAATAATAATGTTTAAAAACAAAATTTTAATGCAATAATACAATAATGATACGTAATTAATTAATTATTTAAAAAATCGAGCCTCAGACATTTTTACAAAAGTAAAACACACGCCCTCTTTTAAGCAAAACCAAATATTTCAGCACTTAGCAGAAACACTCTGTAGTAAATGTAGTACATTTGCCCAAACAGAGATGGCACCATATCGACATGTTGTCAAATATATATTATCTTGTATATGATGAGAGAGCGGAGGTAGTAAGGTGATGGAGTGGAGTGCAGAAGTTCTGGAGTTTGAATATAAGCAAAGCCAACGAAAAAATTTGTTTTTCGATGAAAAATTGTGAATTGGGGATAATCCGAGGAGATTATCGGGATGGACTATAGATCGCTACAAAAAAAAAATTTAGTAAAATTCGTGGAAATAAAAAAAAAATCAGATTTTTGCTTAAAAAAAAAAATAAAGTCCGAAGTTCCAAGAATCGAACTCCAAACTTTCCCCACATCACTCCTTCATCTTACCACCCAACCACTCATCTCTATATAATTTCTACTCAGTTTTTCGTTTATATACTGATAAATTCGGACTTGGCGAAAAATCGCATACAAATTTTTGTTATTTTACCAGGCGAACCGAATTTAAAAAACAACATAATTATCAGCAACGTGGCATTATTTTGTATCAGAGCGTGCTACTTCAAGTTATGTGACACTTGAACATACAAAATAAAGTCATATTGCTGACAATTCTATCTTCTTGTAATTTCTGTTCGCCTATTAAAATGACAAACATTTTTTTGGGATTCTTGATGAAAAAAACAAACATTTTTTTTTAAATTTCTGCTTACCTGGTAAATAAAAGTTAACTTTTTTTAATTAAAAAGGCAATCATAACTCAATAGCAACCACCCAAATAGAAAATTTGGAGCTTCTTATTACATAAATGAAATCCTTCAGCCGCGAGGATCGAGAAATTACTAGAAGGTAGAATTGTCAGCAATATGACTTTATTTTGTATGATCAAGTGTCACATAACTTGAAGTGGCACGCTTTGATACAAAATAATGTCACGTTGCTGGCAATTATGTTGTTTTTTAATTTCTGTTCGCCTGGTAAAATAACAAAAATGTGTATGCGATTTTTCGCCAAGTCCGAATTTATCAGTATTTAAACGAAAAACTGAGTAGAAATTATATAGAGATGAGTGGTTGGGTGGTAAGATAAAGGAGTGATGTGGGGAAGGTTTGGAGTTCGATACTTTGAACTTTCGACTTTATTTTTTTTAAGCAAAAATTTGATTTTGTTTTATTTCCACGAATTTTACCAAATTTTTTTTTTGTAGCGATCTCTATCCCGATAATCTCTCCTCGGATTATCCCCAATTCACAATTTTTCATATAAACACAAAATTTTCGTTCGCTTTCCTTAGATTCGAACTGCAGAACTTCTTCACTCCACTCCATCACCTTACTACCTCTGCTATCTCATCATATACAAGATAATATACATTTGTTTGTTTTATGCAATCAAAACAAATGTGTCTATAATATGTCGATATGGTGACATCTCTGTTTGGGCATATGTACTACATTTAGTACACAGTGTTTCTGCTAAGTGCTGAAATATTTGGTTTTGCTTAAAAGAGGGCGTGTGTTTTACTTTTGTACAAAATGTCTGAGGCTCGATTTTTTAAATAATTAATTAATTACGTAACATTATTATTGCATTAAAATTTCGCAAAATTTTTTTTTCTCGAATTTAATTTATGGTAAGAGAGCAGATTAAAGCGATTGAGGTATCGAGTTCGATCCTCGCAGCCGAAGGATTTCATTTATGTAATAAAAAGCTCCAAATTTTCTATTTGGGTGGTTGCTATTGAGTTATGATTGCCTTTTTAATTAAAAAAAGTTAATTTTTATTTATCAGGTGAGCAGAAATTTAAAAAAACAATTTTTGTTTTTTCCATCAAAAATCCCAAAAAAATGTTTGTCATTTTAACAGGCGAACAGAAATTACAAGAAGATAGAATTTTCAGCAATATGACTTTATTTTGTATGTTCAAGTGTCACATTAACTTGAAGTGGCACGCTTTGATACAAAATAATGTCACGTCGCTGACAATTAATGTGTTTTTTAAATTCTGTTCACCTGGTAAAATAACAAAAAATTTTATGCGATTTTTCACCAAGTGCGATTTTATCAGAAACGAAAAAATGAGTAGAAATTATATAGAGATGAGTGGTTGGGTGGTAAGATGAAGGAGTGATGTGTGTTTGGAGTTCGATTATGAAACTCCCGACTTTATTTTTTTTTTGTAAGCAAAAATTTGATTTATTTTATTTACACGAATATTTAGTACAACTAATCGGTAAGAAATGGCTGATCAGTTTTCAAATTAATAATTAATTTTCCAACTTTCCATGTTGCACGTAAATTTTTTTAAATTAAATTTTATTTTCGTAACTAATTTTCTGCGTTCCATTTACCATCTACTCGAACGCAGCAATTAAAACCGACTTTTCATGGGAACGCCCAGCCAAGTATTTTCGAAAAAAACCTTGCTAATTCGCTTTCATATAAAAACCGTTGTACAATTGACTAAAAATAAAATTGCATGAAGCAAAAAACAATTTAGATGAACAAATCATAAGAGTTACCAATATATGGTACACGTAATCTTCAATGACATTTATTGAAATTGTACTTGATTTAATTTGTAGCATTTCCAAAATCGATCTTTTTCTAAAATTTTTTTGTTTCTCGAGAATTTTTATATTATCTAAACTGATTTGATGGTTCGTAATTTTCAGATGTCGTGTAACACTAATGCTTAAATTTTGATCTTTATTTATGTCACTTTTGTGTTGCTAAAATATTTTTTCTAAAAATTGTTTCGTCTGTCCAGTCTATGTAGCATTGCAACTACATTGTACCTGATAAACAACGTTTGATTGTTTCTTTAAAGGTGTTTTATCTTTAATTTTAGAAAACAAGTTGTTGTTTAAACTTATAGCTGCACGTCCTATAATTTTAAAGTTATCATTTTTGAAAATATTTTGGATTTTTTCATAAAGATTTTTAACGAAGGAAATGGCCAAATAATTAGTGGTTTCATTTGTTGATCGAGAATTAAAATTTGTATGGACATTTTTTGGTTTCCAAATTATGTGGTTTAGCAATTTTTCCGGATACTGGTTTCGACATAATGTATCTTTTAGAATTTTTAAATTTTTATTGTGAAATTTAGTATCGGAAAGTTTTAGAATTTTTTGGGTTAAAATTTGAATGGTGTTAATTTTATAATTGTTGGGAAGCCAAGAATGAAAATTTAAATATCTACCAGACCAAGTATTTTTGTGGTACCAATCACACGTAATTTTGCCATTTGGTTCATGAATCAGCAGAATGTCCAAAAATGAAATTTTGTTATCTACTACTTTTTCTAAGGTAAATTTTATTCTGTTGTTTTTCGAATTAAATTTTTCTAAAAATGAATCATTTTGGTTTATTGGTATTGCCGTAATATCTAAAGTAAAACACTGGTTGAAAATCTAATGAATTTAAAATTGAATTTTCCAAATTTTCCATTAATAAATTTGCTATTATCGGACTTATTGGTGAGCCCATAGGTGAGCCAAAAATTTGTTTATAAATTTTGTTGTCAAAAGAAAATTCAGAATTGTTCAAAACGATATCTAAAGCAGTGAAAAATTTAATTTTTGTTAATTTTGATTTAGCATTTTTCTTTATATTTCTCCAATTTTGACTAATAATATTTTTTACAATTTGGCTATCGACGTTCGTAAACAAAGATTAACAGAAAATTTGGTGGCATCGTAACATAACTAATTTTATTTTTGAAATCTTCGGAATTTTGTATGTAAGAATTTGTCTTTCTGTGACAAATTAAATGTAAACATTTCTATTCGTCTTCCTGATTACTGCAGCGTGTACCAAGCTGAAGTCGTGGCGATTGAGGAGGTCATGACGTGGTTGAAGCATAATGTGGTATCCTCAGATGATATCGCAATCTATGTGGACAGTCAAGCGGCGATCCGGTCGTTAGAATCGGTGTCTTTGGCGTCACGGGTTGAGTTGTCACTCATCTCTAAATGAGATGGGTGAGTATTTCAATATCCAGGTAATCTGGGTCCCAGGTCACTCGGGCGTCATGGGGAACTGCAGGGCGGATGAACTTGCTAGGCATGGTATGACTCTCCGGCTGCAACTGGAATGGGCAAGTCTGGGGAGGCCTATCACAGCGCTGAGACAAGCACTTGGGAAGCAGGCGCTATTTTCATCGGAGGAAATGTGGTCTAACACCCTCACCTGTAGAGTTGCAAGACAAGTTTGGCCAAAGCTGGACTTGGGGCGCACTAGGGCATTAATATCCCTACGCAGACGTGAATTAAGAACGGTCGTAGGAATTCTCACGGGACACTGCCTTTTTGGAGAACATGCAAGAAGGCTGGGTCTGGAGGCAAATTACTTCTGCAGAAGCTGCTTGGACGAAGAGGAGGAAGAGACGTTGGTCCACTTCCTCTGGTCGTGCCCAGCATTGGCACTTAGAAGGCACAAACACTTGGGTAAGTTCAGGATGGACTGCCTCTCGGATCTCGAAAACATTAAAGTGCAGGACGTCTTACACTACATAAGTAGCTCGAAATGGTTCCAATAGGGGTAAAGGGGATATATTCGGTGGTATCACAATGGACCGTCACCGGTCTAAGTATGCGTAAGCAGCCACTCCAACCTAACCTAACCATTTGTCTTTCCTACACTAGGTTTTAGAATATTGCCTAAAAATGATGCTAAAGAACATGTAGGACCATCTATGGAACTGACAATTGGTCTATATGGCAAATTTGGTTTGTGGATCTTTGGTAAACCGTATAATTTTGGAATCACTGCGGTGTAACTCGTTAAATTTTTCCTTGTTTTCAAATCAATATTCCCAGAATTCTCACATTCTTTTACCATTGAATTTATTTTCGTCTGTATTGGTGCCGATATGTCTCTAGCAGTTTGTACGTACATGGAATCGTCATTTAGTAAGCTGTACATTTTTTCGAGATAGTCCGTTCGTAGAGTTAAAACCATGATACAATAAATAACAAGATATGCTAAAGATTTATATTCTCTCTCGTGACGTCATCCGACGACACTAGAATAATTTCGTTCGAAGAGTTTAGTGAATCGGCATAGACAAACTACCTTTTCTTTATGATTTTTTTTTATTAAAACAAAAAAATGATTTTTTGAATAATTCAAATAATATTTACTTGTTTCATAAATTAAATAAAAATGCAACTTTTCTTATAAAATTCATTTATTACACGTAAAATAAATAATATTAATAGTCATATGTACTTATTACATTCATATACGTACATACATAATCTCTAAAAAATTAAAATCACAGTTAAACACATGACACCTAAAAAATAATGTTTTGACATCCAAACTACTATTTTTTAATATAGAGTGCAAGATATTTTTTGGCAATTTTTAACGGTTCATTATTTTTTTTTAAAATTCTCTGTAAAGCTTTCAAATTTTTCATTAAAATAGGGGATGATTTAACTAATCCCCCTTCAGATAAATGGTTGACAAATGTATGTATGTTCAGAATCGCTGGAACATTTACTGGATATTCCTAATTCAGGTTCTTGCACTTTCAGTTTGAATGCTGTGTAGCCACCTAGTTGCTCAAGGCCATCATATTCTAGGTCAGACATTGAAAAATTATCTTCACTTGAACTGGAATTAATTTCATCTAAATCGGCTACGGTTAATTTTAATCTTTCTAACACCATGTTTGTTAACACTTTTTGATTAAATTTATTTTGTTTACACTTCGTCGAAATTAAATTATTTGTAATTAAATTAGAGCTGCCATCATGTTCGGTATTAGCTTCTTGTTGGAAGTCGATTTCGTTCCGTGACAATAGATAAGATCGTAGCCTTTACTTAAAATGTAACGGTGTTGGATGATCATTTAACCCACCTTTTGCTCTAATTTTACTAAAAAAAATTTCTAACACATCCTGATTAAGATTATAAGTCAAAATATACGATAAATTGTAACGCGATTTTAAATAACCGTATAGTTCTTTTAATGAATTATTAGAAATCAAAATACCAATTTGAAACAGAGCTAAACCATAAGCTTTCAAGCAATCTGTCAAAAATGTCAAACCAGTCATTGATTAATTTAATGAATTTTGAAACTTTTTTTCCCAGGTTTTAGAAATGTTTTTACCTAGAGTGCCACATCTAGATAAAGCACTGGAAACAGAATTTGAAAACAATTGTGCTGCTAATTTTACCTTCTGTTTCTGAACTCCTTTAACAGTAATCAGTAAGATGAGTTAAGTTTAATAACTCATGGACTGGTGTAGAGTCAATATGGTTTCCAAGAAATTGAAAGCCGTCATCTAAAAAATGATTACGAATTAATTTCAATAGATGCGGGGCATCATTAAATACAAAAATTTGTTTACTAGTATCACAAGGATTTTGAAACCATGTTTGGGTTTCAGTAATATTTAAATCTCGATATAATTTTTGATTTGTGGGTCCAAAATCACAAACCATTCCAACGATATCAAAGCCAACGTCACTTATTTGTTTAATTATGTCAAATAAAATTTGAACCGTCATTTTTTGATGGATATAAAATACCAGTCTCAACTTCAATTTTTTTAGCCCATGCTCGCAAGGTATAAACAGCAGGTAAAGGATATTGCTTTTTGTATAAATAACGATACGCTTTAGGTTCAGCGGCGTGTAAAGATATTGCTGAAGAAATGTCATTGGCAGCCCAATTGATGCGACGATTATTTGATTTTATTTTTTTATTTGACCTTCCGTAAATATAGTTCTGAGTCGTTCTTCTGCCAGTTGATATTCTGAAAGCTGGTTTTGCGCTTTTGAGTTGCTACTTCGCAGTTTTTCAATTTCTCGCCTTAATAATTTTATAGTTGTTTTCAATTCTTCTAGACAAACTCTGTAATATTTCAAATGTATATATGTATGTATTAGCAAATTAAATAATAAATGATAAAATAATGTTTACATTTCAACTGGATTAATATGAATTTTATCTGGCAGAGCGATTTCCCTTATCACATTTTCATTCGATTTTCTAAAATTTTAAATTATAAGTATATAGTATAATATGTAAATAATCAGTGTTGTACAATTATCATATAATTACCGATTCAATAAAGAAGATATTTCCTTTTTACCACATTTTTTAATAAATCTTTTAGTCCTACTGGAAACAATTTCATTTTTATCCTCATTTGTGTTCTTCTTTGGAAGGTTTAATGACGGAATTGTACCTGGATTTAGCCTTCTTCTTTCGACAGGAATATTCAGTAATCGATTTTTGATATTATCAAAATCTGTATCTTTAAAATGTAACGAACATAAGTAAGAATTATCCAAATTAAATTTGTCTTGCCGAGAACTTAACCTCAACCATTGACTTCTTATTGCACTTAATTTTGAAAACCGAAAAAATCGTATCTCTGCATCCAAAAACTGCACAATTGACCATATTTAATTAAATATTCACCACATATTTTATTAAAAAACGATAAAAAGAAATGTAAGCGTTATGCGCTTGAAAGTTTTCACAAATTATGAATAATAATTTTCACTTGACGTTTATTTCTTTTATCGTTTTCGTTCTCATTTAGTGGTGTCGTCCGTTGACGTCACGTTTGCTCTGACAGAAAATATTTTTTAATATGTGTAGCATATCTTGTTATTTATTGTATCATGGTTAAAACTGTTATATTACCCTTGTCTGCCTTCGTGACCATATTCCCTGGATTATCTTTTAGAAAAGTTTTGTTTGTTTTACATAAGTTAAAATTCTTTTTTCGGCTGGCGTTAGATTTTGAAATTTTGTACTATTTTTGTAATTTGTTAAAATGTTTATAAAATTATTCCGAATATTTACACGATCGTTGTCATTTAAACCAAAAATTGCACTTTCCACATCTGAAATAATTTTGAAATATGGAATTGAAGAATCGATGGTTGGAGGACAAAATTTATTACCTAAACTTAAAATAATTTTCACATGAATCGGAAGTTCGATGTTTGAATAATTTACTAGCCATCTTTCACAAGTACGAAATAAACGGATGAGAAGTTTGTCCTAAACTGTCCTAAACCAACAACAACAAATGTGGATGTGAGAATGTATGTGTTTAAATCCAAAAAAACAATGTCATTTAGGCGAAAATTATATATTGTAATAAAAAAATTTTATATATTTGAAATATTTTACATTAATATATATTTTATAACTGAACTAGATCCATTCTATCCAAAACATATCACATTTCCGGAAAATGTTGGGGAAAAGTATGTTAGGATTCCACTTTTACTTGCTTAATACGTTTAAATCAAAAATCAAAATTTTCATGAATTTTCTTTCGATATTTCTAAGAGGTTACTACGGCTGAAATGGACATTTTCACATTGAACTAGAACCATTCTATCCAAAACATATCACATTTCCGGAATCCTAATATACTTTTCCCCAACATTTTCCGGAAATGTGATATGTTTTGTATAGAATGGTTCTAGTTCAATGTGAAAATGTCCATTTTAGCCGTAGTAACCTCTTAGAAATATCGAAAAAAAAATTCATGAAAATTTTGATTTTTGATTTTAACGTACTAAGCAAGTAAAAGTGGAATCCTAACATACTTTTACCAAACATTTTCCGGAAATGTGATATGTTTTGGATAGAATAGTTCTAGTTCAATGTGAAAATTTCCATTTCAGCCGTAGTAACCTCTTAGAAATATCGAAAGAAAATTCATGAAAATTTTGATTTTTGATTTAAACGTACTAAGCAAGTAATAGTGGAATCCTCAAATATTTTTCCCCAACATTTTTCGGAAATGTGATATGTTTTGGATAGAATGGTTCTAGTTCAATGTGAAAATGTCCATTTCAGCCGTAGTAACCTCTTAGAAATATCGAAAGAAAATTCATGAAAATATTGATTTTTGATTTAAACGTATTAAGCAAGTAAAAGTGGAATCCTAACACACTTTTCCCTAACATTTTCCGGAAATGTGATATGTTTTGGATAGAATGGTTCTAGTTTAATGTGAAAATGTCCATTTTAGCCGTAGTAACCTCTTAGAAATATCGAAAAAAAAATTCATGAAAATTTTGATTTTTGATTTAAACGTATTAAGCAAGTAAAAGTAGAATCCTAACATACTTTTCCCCAACATTTTCCGGAAATGTGATATGTTTTGGATAGAATGGTTCTAGTTCAATGTGAAAATTTCCATTTCAGCCGTAGTAACCTCTTAGAAATATCGAAAGAAAATTCATGAAAATATTGATTTTTGATTTAAACGTATTAAGCAAGTAAAAGTGGAATCCTAACACACTTTTCCCTAACATTTTCCGGAAATGTGATATGTTTTGGATAGAATGGTTCTAGTTTAATGTGAAAATGTCTATTTTAGCCGTAGTAACCTCTTAGAAATATCGAAAAAAAAATTCATGAAAATTTTGATTTTTGATTTAAACGTACTAAGCAAGTAAAAGTGGAATCCTAACATACTTTTCCCCAACATTTTCCGGAAATGTGATATGTTTTGGATAGAATGGTCCTAGTTCAATGTGAAAATGTCCATTTTAGCCGTAGTAACCTCTTAGAAATATCGAAAAAAAAATTCATGAAAATTTTGATTTTTGATTTAAACGTACTAAGCAAGTAAAAGTGGAATCCTAACATACTTTTCCCCAACATTCTCCGGAAATGTGATATGTTTTGGATAGAATGGTTCTAGTTTAATGTGAAAATGTCCATTTCAGCCGTAGTAACCTCTTAGAAATATCGAAAGAAAATTCATGAAAATTTTGATTTTTGATTTTAACGTATTAAGCAAGTAAAAGTGGAATCCTAACACACTTTTCCCAAACATTTTCCGGAAATGTGATTTGTTTTGGATAGAATGGTTCTAGTTCAATGTGAAAATGTCCATCTCAGCCGTAATAACCTCTTAGAAATATCGAAAGAAAATTCATGAACATTTTGATTTTTGTTTTGAACCTACTAAGCAAGTAAAAGTGGAATCCTAACATACTTTTACCAAACATTTTCCGGAAATGTGATATGTTTTGGATAGAATAGTTCTAGTTCAATGTGAAAATTTCCATTTCAGCCGTAGTAACCTCTTAGAAATATCGAAAGAAAATTCATGAAAATTTTGAATTTTGATTTTAACGTATTAAGCAAGTAAAAGTGGAATCCTAACACACTTTTCCCAAACATTTTCCGGAAATGTGATATGTTTTGGATAGAATAGTTCTAGTTCAATGTGAAAATTTCCATTTCAGCCGTAGTAACCTCTTAGAAATATCGAAAGAAAATTCATGAAAATTTTGATTTTTGATTTAAACATATTAAGCAAGTAAAAGTGGAATCCTAACACACTTTTCCCTAACATTTTCCGGAAATGTGATATGTTTTGTATAGAATGGTTCTAGTTCAATGTGAAAATGTCCATTTTAGCCGTAGTAACCTCTTAGAAATATCGAAAGAAAATTCATGAAAATTTTGATTTTTGATTTTAACGTATTAAGCAAGTAAAAGTGGAATCCTAACACACTTTTCCCAAACATTTTCCGGAAATGTGATTTGTTTTGGATAGAATGGTTCTAGTTCAATGTGAAAATGTCCATCTCAGCCGTAATAACCTCTTAGAAATATCGAAAGAAAATTCATGAACATTTTGATTTTTGATTTGAACCTACTAAGCAAGTAAAAGTGGAATCCTAACATACTTTTACCAAACATTTTCCGGAAATGTGATATGTTTTGGATAGAATAGTTCTAGTTCAATGTGAAAATTTCCATTTCAGCCGTAGTGACCTCTTAGAAATATCGAAAGAAAATTCATGAAAATTTTGATTTTTGATTTAAACGTACTAAGCAAGTAATAGTGGAATCCTCAAATATTTTTCCCCAACATTTTTCGGAAATGTGATATGTTTTGGATAGAATGGTTCTAGTTCAATGTGAAAATGTCCATTTCAGCCGTAGTAACCTCTTAGAAATATCGAAAGAAAATTCATGAAAATATTGATTTTTGATTTAAACGTATTAAGCAAGTAAAAGTGGAATCCTAACACACTTTTCCCTAACATTTTCCGGAAATGTGATATGTTTTGGATAGAATGGTTCTAGTTTAATGTGAAAATGTCCATTTTAGCCGTAGTAACCTCTTAGAAATATCGAAAAAAAAATTCATGAAAATTTTGATTTTTGATTTAAACGTACTAAGCAAGTAAAAGTAGAATCCTAACATACTTTTCCCCAACATTTTCCGGAAATGTGATATGTTTTGGATAGAATGGTTCTAGTTCAATGTGAAAATGTCTATTTTAGCCGTAGTAACCTCTTAGAAATATCGAAAAAAAAATTCATGAAAATTTTGATTTTTGATTTAAACGTACTAAGCAAGTAAAAGTGGAATCCTAACATACTTTTCCCCAACATTCTCCGGAAATGTGATATGTTTTGGATAGAATGGTTCTAGTTTAATGTGAAAATGTCCATTTCAGCCGTAGTAACCTCTTAGAAATATCGAAAGAAAATTCATGAAAATTTTGATTTTTGATTTTAACGTATTAAGCAAGTAAAAGTGGAATCCTAACACACTTTTCCCAAACATTTTCCGGAAATGTGATTTGTTTTGGATAGAATGGTTCTAGTTCAATGTGAAAATGTCCATCTCAGCCGTAATAACCTCTTAGAAATATCGAAAGAAAATTCATGAACATTTTGATTTTTGTTTTGAACATATTAAGCAAGTAAAAGTGGAATCCTAACACACTTTTCCCTAACATTTTCCGGAAATGTGATATGTTTTGTATAGAATGGTTCTAGTTCAATGTGAAAATGTCCATTTTAGCCGTAGTAACCTCTTAGAAATATCGAAAGAAAATTCATGAAAATTTTGATTTTTGATTTTAACGTATTAAGCAAGTAAAAGTGGAATCCTAACACACTTTTCCCAAACATTTTCCGGAAATGTGATTTGTTTTGGATAGAATGGTTCTAGTTCAATGTGAAAATGTCCATCTCAGCCGTAATAACCTCTTAGAAATATCGAAAGAAAATTCATGAACATTTTGATTTTTGATTTGAACCTACTAAGCAAGTAAAAGTGGAATCCTAACATACTTTTACCAAACATTTTCCGGAAATGTGATATGTTTTGGATAGAATAGTTCTAGTTCAATGTGAAAATTTCCATTTTAGCCGTAGTAACCTCTTAGAAATATCGAAAGAAAATTCATGAAAATTTTGATTTTTGATTTAAACATATTAAGCAAGTAAAAGTGGAATCCTAACACACTTTTCCCTAACATTTTCCGGAAATGTGATATGTTTTGTATAGAATGGTTCTAGTTCAATGTGAAAATGTCCATTTTAGCCGTAGTAACCTCTTAGAAATATCGAAAGAAAATTCATGAAAATTTTGATTTTTGATTTTAACGTATTAAGCAAGTAAAAGTGGAATCCTAACACACTTTTCCCAAACATTTTCCGGAAATGTGATTTGTTTTGGATAGAATGGTTCTAGTTCAATGTGAAAATGTCCATCTCAGCCGTAATAACCTCTTAGAAATATCGAAAGAAAATTCATGAACATTTTGATTTTTGATTTGAACCTACTAAGCAAGTAAAAGTGGAATCCTAACATACTTTTCCCTAACATTTTCCGGAAATGTGATATGTTTTGGATAGAATAGTTCTAGTTCAATGTGAAAATTTCCATTTCAGCCGTAGTAACCTCTTAGAAATATCGAAAGAAAATTCATGAAAATTTTGATTTTTGATTTAAACATATTAAGCAAGTAAAAGTGGAATCCTAACACACTTTTCCCTAACATTTTCCGGAAATGTGATATGTTTTGTATAGAATGGTTCTAGTTCAATGTGAAAATTTCCATTTTAGCCGTAGTAACCTCTTAGAAATATCGAAAGAAAATTCATGAAAATTTTGATTTTTGATTTTAACGTATTAAGCAAGTAAAAGTGGAATCCTAACACACTTTTCCCAAACATTTTCCGGAAATGTGATATGTTTTGGATAGAATGGTTCTAGTTCAATGTGAAAATGTCCATCTCAGCCGTAATAACCTCTTAGAAATATCGAAAGAAAATTCATGAACATTTTGATTTTTGATTTGAACCTACTAAGCAAGTAAAAGTGGAATCCTAACATACTTTTCCCAAACATTTTCCGGAAATGTGATATGTTTTGGATAGAATAGTTCTAGTTTAATGTGAAAATGTCCATTTTAGCCGTAGTAACCTCTTAGAAATATCGAAAGAAAATTCATGAAAATATTGATTTTTGATTTAAACATATTAAGCAAGTAAAAAGTAAAGTAAACTTTTCCCTAACATTTTCCGGAAATGTGATTTGTTTTGGATAGAATGGTTCTAGTTCAATGTGAAAATGTCCATTTTAGCCGTAGTAACCTCCTAGAAATATCGAAAGAAAATTCATGAAAATATTGATTTTTGATTTAAACGTATTAAGCAAGTAAAAGTGGAATCCTAACACACTTTTTCCTAACATTTTCCGGAAATGTGATTTGTTTTGGATAGAATGGTTCTAGTCCAATGTGAAAATTACCATTTCAGCCGTAGTAACCTCTTAGAAATATCGAAAGAAAATTCATGAAAATATTGATTTTTGATTTAAACATATTAAGCAAGTAAAAGTGGAATCCTAACACACTTTCCCCTAACATTTTCCGGAAATGTGATATGTTTTGTATAGAATGGTTCTAGTTTAATGTGAAAATGTCCATTTTAGCCGTAGTAACCTCTTAGAAATATCGAAAGAAAATTCATGAAAATATTGATTTTTGATTTAAACATATTAAGCAAGTAAAAGTGGAATCCTAACACACTTTTTCCTAACATTTTCCGGAAATGTGATTTGTTTTGGATAGAATGGTTCTAGTTCAATGTGAAAATGTCCATTTTAGCCGTAGTAACCTCCTAGAAATATCGAAAGAAAATTCATGAAAATATTGATTTTTGATTTAAACGTATTAAGCAAGTAAAAGTGGAATCCTAACACACTTTTTCCTAACATTTTCCGGAAATGTGATTTGTTTTGTATAGAATGGTTCTAGTTTAATGTGAAAATGTCCATTTTAGCCGTAGTAACCTCTTAGAAATATCGAAAGAAAATTCATGAAAATATTGATTTTTGATTTAAACATATTAAGCAAGTAAAAGTGGAATCCTAACACACTTTTTCCTAACATTTTCCGGAAATGTGATTTGTTTTGGATAGAATGGTTCTAGTTCAATGTGAAAATGTCCATTTTAGCCGTAGTAACCTCCTAGAAATATCGAAAGAAAATTCATGAAAATATTGATTTTTGATTTAAACGTATTAAGCAAGTAAAAGTGGAATCCTAACACACTTTTTCCTAACATTTTCCGGAAATGTGATTTGTTTTGGATAGAATGGTTCTAGTTCAATGTGAAAATGTCCATTTCAGCCGTAGTAACCTCTTGGAAATATCGAAAAAAAAATTCATGAAAATTTTGATTTTTAATTTTAACGTACTTAGCAAGTAAAAGTGGAATCCTAACATACTTTTACCAAACATTTTCCGGAAATGTGATATGTTTTGGATAGAATAGTTCTAGTTCAATGTAAAAATGTCCATTTCAGCCGTAGTAACCTCTTAGAAATATCGAAAGAAAATTCATGAAAATATTGATTTTTGATTTAAACGTATTAAGCAAGTAAAAGTGGAATCCTAACACACTTTTTCCTAACATTTTCCGGAAATGTGATTTGTTTTGGATAGAATGGTTCTAGTTCAATGTGAAAATGTCCATTTCAGCCGTAGTAACCTCCTAGAAATATCGAAAGAAAATTCATGAAAATATTGATTTTTGATTTAAACGTATTAAGCAAGTAAAAGTGGAATCCTAACACACTTTTTCCTAACATTTTCCGGAAATGTGATTTGTTTTGGATAGAATGGTTCTAGTTCAATGTGAAAATGTCCATTTTAGCCGTAGTAACCTCTTGGAAATATCGAAAAAAAAATTCATGAAAATTTTGATTTTTAATTTTAACGTACTTAGCAAGTAAAAGTGGAATCCTAACATACTTTTACCAAACATTTTCCGGAAATGTGATATGTTTTGGATAGAATAGTTCTAGTTCAATGTAAAAATGTCCATTTCAGCCGTAGTAACCTCTTAGAAATATCGAAAGAAAATTCATGAAAATATTGATTTTTGATTTAAACGTATTAAGCAAGTAAAAGTGGAATCCTAACACACTTTTTCCTAACATTTTCCGGAAATGTGATTTGTTTTGGATAGAATGGTTCTAGTTCAATGTGAAAATGTCCATTTCAGCCGTAGTAACCTCCTAGAAATATCGAAAGAAAATTCATGAAAATATTGATTTTTGATTTAAACGTATTAAGCAAGTAAAAGTGGAATCCTAACACACTTTTTCCTAACATTTTCCGGAAATGTGATTTGTTTTGGATAGAATGGTTCTAGTTCAATGTGAAAATGTCCATTTTAGCCGTAGTAACCTCTTGGAAATATCGAAAAAAAATTCATGAAAATTTTGATTTTTGATTTTAACGTACTAAGCAAGTAAAAGTGGAATCCTAACATACTTTTACCAAACATTTTCCGGAAATGTGATATGTTTTGGATATAATAGTTCTAGTCCAATGTGAAAATTTCCATTTCAGCCGTAGTAACCTCTTAGAAATATCGAAAGAAAATTCATGAAAATTTTGATTTTTGATTTAAACATATTAAGCAAGTAAAAGTGGAATCCTAACACACTTTTCCCTAACATTTTCCGGAAATGTGATATGTTTTGTATAGAATGGTTCTAGTTTAATGTGAAAATGTCCATTTTAGCCGTAGTAACCTCTTAGAAATATCGAAAGAAAATTCATGAAAATATTGATTTTTGATTTAAACGTATTAAGCAAGTAAAAGTGGAATCCTAACACACTTTTTCCTAACATTTTCCGGAAATGTGATTTGTTTTGGATAGAATGGTTCTAGTTCAATGTGAAAATGTCCATTTCAGCCGTAGTAACCTCCTAGAAATATCGAAAGAAAATTCATGAAAATATTGATTTTTGATTTAAACGTATTAAGCAAGTAAAAGTGGAATCCTAACACACTTTTTCCTAACATTTTCCGGAAATGTGATTTGTTTTGGATAGAATGGTTCTAGTTCAATGTGAAAATGTCCATTTTAGCCGTAGTAACCTCTTGGAAATATCGAAAAAAAAATTCATGAAAATTTTGATTTTTGATTTTAACGTACTTAGCAAGTAAAAGTGGAATCCTAACATACTTTTACCAAACATTTTCCGGAAATGTGATATGTTTTGGATAGAATAGTTCTAGTTTAATGTAAAAATGTCCATTTCAGCCGTAGTAACCTCTTAGAAATATCGAAAGAAAATTCATGAAAATATTGATTTTTGATTTAAACGTATTAAGCAAGTAAAAGTGGAATCCTAACACACTTTTTCCTAACATTTTCCGGAAATGTGATTTGTTTTGGATAGAATGGTTCTAGTTCAATGTGAAAATGTCCATTTCAGCCGTAGTAACCTCCTAGAAATATCGAAAGAAAATTCATGAAAATATTGATTTTTGATTTAAACGTATTAAGCAAGTAAAAGTGGAATCCTAACACACTTTTTCCTAACATTTTCCGGAAATGTGATTTGTTTTGGATAGAATGGTTCTAGTTCAATGTGAAAATGTCCATTTTAGCCGTAGTAACCTCTTGGAAATATCGAAAAAAAAATTCATGAAAATTTTGATTTTTGATTTTAACGTACTAAGCAAGTAAAAGTGGAATCCTAACATACTTTTACCAAACATTTTCCGGAAATGTGATATGTTTTGGATATAATAGTTCTAGTTCAATGTGAAAATTTCCATTTCAGCCGTAGTAACCTCTTAGAAATATCGAAAGAAAATTCATGAAAATTTTGATTTTTGATTTAAACATATTAAGCAAGTAAAAGTGGAATCCTAACACACTTTTCCCTAACATTTTCCGGAAATGTGATATGTTTTGTATAGAATGGTTCTAGTTTAATGTGAAAATGTCCATTTTAGCCGTAGTAACCTCTTAGAAATATCGAAAGAAAATTCATGAAAATATTGATTTTTGATTTAAACGTATTAAGCAAGTAAAAGTGGAATCCTAACACACTTTTTCCTAACATTTTCCGGAAATGTGATTTGTTTTGGATAGAATGGTTCTAGTTCAATGTGAAAATGTCCATTTTAGCCGTAGTAACCTCTTGGAAATATCGAAAAAAAAATTCATGAAAATTTTGATTTTTGATTTTAACGTACTAAGCAAGTAAAAGTGGAATCCTAACATACTTTTACCAAACATTTTCCGGAAATGTGATATGTTTTGGATAGAATGGTTCTAGTTCAATGTGAAAATGTCCATTTCAGCCGTAGTAACCTCCTAGAAATATCGAAAGAAAATTCATGAAAATATTGATTTTTGATTTAAACGTATTAAGCAAGTAAAAGTGGAATCCTAACACACTTTTTCCTAACATTTTCCGGAAATGTGATTTGTTTTGGATAGAATGGTTCTAGTTCAATGTGAAAATGTCCATTTTAGCCGTAGTAACCTCTTGGAAATATCGAAAAAAAAATTCATGAAAATTTTGATTTTTGATTTTAACGTACTTAGCAAGTAAAAGTGGAATCCTAACATACTTTTACCAAACATTTTCCGGAAATGTGATATGTTTTGGATATAATAGTTCTAGTTCAATGTGAAAATTTCCATTTCAGCCGTAGTAACCTCTTAGAAATATCGAAAGAAAATTCATGAAAATATTGATTTTTGATTTAAACGTATTAAGCAAGTAAAAGTGGAATCCTAACACACTTTTTCCTAACATTTTCCGGAAATGTGATTTGTTTTGGATAGAATGGTTCTAGTTCAATGTGAAAATGTCCATTTCAGCCGTAGTAACCTCTTAGAAATATCGAAAGAAATTTCATGAAAATTTTGATTTTTGATTTTAACGTACTAAGCAAGTAAAAGTGGAATCCTAACATACTTTTACCAAACATTTTCCGGAAATGTGATATGTTTTGTATAGAATGGTTCTAGTTCAATGTGAAAATGTCCATTTTAGCCGTAGTAACCTCTTAGAAATATCGAAAGAAAATTCATGAAAATATTGATTTTTGATTTAAACGTATTAAGCAAGTAAAAGTGGAATCCTAACACACTTTTTCCTAACATTTTCCGGAAATGTGATTTGTTTTGGATAGAATGGTTCTAGTTCAATGTGAAAATGTCCATTTCAGCCGTAGTAACCTCTTAGAAATATCGAAAGAAAATTCATGAAAATTTTGATTTTTGATTTTAACGTACTAAGCAAGTAAAAGTGGAATCCTAACATACTTTTCCCTAACATTTTCCGGAAATGTGATATGTTTTGTATAGAATGGTTCTAGTTCAACGTGAAAATGTCCATTTCAGCCGTAGTAACCTCTTAGAAATATCGAAAAAAAAATTCATGAAAATTTTGATTTTTGATTTTAACGTACTAAGCAAGTAAAAGTGAAATCCTAACATACTTTTACCAAACATTTTCCGGAAATGTGATATGTTTTGGATAGAATGGTTCTAGTTCAATGTGAAAATGTCCATTTCAGCCGTAGTAACCTCCTAGAAATATCGAAAGAAAATTCATGAAAATATTGATTTTTGATTTAAACGTATTAAGCAAGTAAAAGTGGAATCCTAACACACTTTTTCCTAACATTTTCCGGAAATGTGATTTGTTTTGGATAGAATGGTTCTAGTCCAATGTGAAAATTACCATTTCAGCCGTAGTAACCTCTTAGAAATATCGAAAAAAAAATTCATGAAAATTTTGATTTTTGATTTTAACGTACTAACCAAGTAAAAGTGGAATCCTAACATACTTTTCCCTAACATTTTCCGGAAATGTGATATGTTTTGTATAGAATGGTTCTAGTTCAACGTGAAAATGTCCATTTCAGCCGTAGTAACCTCTTAGAAATATCGAAAAAAAAATTCATGAAAATTTTGATTTTTGATTTTAACGTACTAAGCAAGTAAAAGTGGAATCCTAACATACTTTTACCAAACATTTTCCGGAAATGTGATATGTTTTGGATAGAATGGTTCTAGTTCAATGTGAAAATGTCCATTTCAGCCGTAGTAACCTCCTAGAAATATCGAAAGAAAATTCATGAAAATTTTGATTTTTAACTTTACATTTATTTATTTATTATTTTGAAGCTTAATAATTACATCAATCTCAAAAAAAAAATCCGCCTGAATGTTTTCTTGTTTTTCCTTACAAAAGTTCATTATGTTCACTAATACTAATAAATAGTTTTGGGATCTAGGACAAACTTCTTAGTATTATATAGTCGTATGAAGTTTTTCCTAAACTTGTCCTAAAATGTTGTTGTTGTTTTTAGGACAAATTTAGGACAAACTCCTCGCGAATCCAAATAAACCATTCGTTAAAGAATCTAAATTATTATTTATGATTTGTTCAAATTTTGCATTTTGTCTCACCTTAATTTCATTAAAATGATAATTGAATGTCCTTTCCGCATGTTGATAAAATTCTTCGAAAACGCTGCTTGGTAAAATTGCTTGAAGAAATCGACTGAGTGTACTTAAATTCCTTTTAGTCTCTTTAATGTTTCTTATCGTCATTGAAATTTCTTCGTTTATTACACCGAAAACGAACGTATTTTCTAACCGCTGGAATACATCTTGGCTTATATTGAAATTATTTTTTAACACAAAATGTTGTTTGTTTATTAATTTGGCCAACTGATGATTTTCGTTCATAACGGATTTCATGCTTTTCTTTGTGCTGTTGCCATATTCTTCATTTATGTGATGGAAAAAACTTCTGTTATTTCCATTTGTTATCTACATTTTTTCAACCCGGAGATTTTTTTATATAAATTAGTTTTTTATTTTTATGAGCCAATTAATATTTATAAATTAAACAATTTTTATTTGGTTTAGGGATCTTTTTATTTCTTTTTTAATTAATTAAAGCTTTAGCTTTCGAACCCTATTCGAGTTCATTTTCAAAAGCGTAATGAAAAATATATCAAAAATTCCTTCTTTTATACATAAATCAAAAAATAAAGCAATCACAAATTTTTATTAAAACCGAATTTAAAAAAATGCAGAAACAAAAAGTTTTTCCAAAAACGAGAAAACTGAAAAATAATTTCAATATATGTAGTGTAGGAAAGAAAAATTCTTACATACAAAATTCCGAAGATTTCAAAAATAAAATTAGTAAAAAAAAAACGATGAATATATATTAATATTTGTGAAAAGGATAAAAATTTACATATGTACATTTAAGAAATGCAACCAAAACTCTCGACCAGAGTACAAACCTAAACCAATATCTCAGTAAACAGAACGAAACCAGCAGTCGTCCCTCCAAATTAACCAACCGCCTGTGATTCCCGAGCACATCTCGGAAAACCCAATAACTCAACTAAATTAAAGACCTACAACAATATACACCCAGCATTACTTGCCGCAAACCTCCACCCAAAAAAATCACCAAAAAGCCTAAAGTATTATACTCTGCTAAGTCCATCTCCCGAATACGGGAACACTAAAATCCCACTAAAGCTCAAACCTAAAAATCACCCATTTCATCACAACCTCAAGCTCACGCTCAATCAGCGAAATCATTCCGTTCCAACAAAATCAACTCAACTAATCTCCGAATCAACACAATTCACAACAACGCCATCATACCTTCCCAGCCACGGTGGGAATGGCTTTTACATAGTTTTTAGGAATGATGCACCATTTCTCGGATTATTTTTCCCATGATCTGCGCTCCAAAAATCTAAGAAATTCCAAATGACAATTTGACTGGACCAAAGACTAGAATTGATCCTATTATTAACTGTAATTATAAAAGTGATTTCTGAATATAATTTAAGTGAGTTAGGTTTCACACTCAGTTAAGTTTAACCGCTAATTGTTTTTGGAGCTCCTCCACAACCACAAATAAACTCAATTCACCGTAACAATATACATATATGCAGCTAATGACCTAATAATAATAAACCACAGATAATTTGTAAAATTTGTCACGAAAACCAATTCAAATTGGTTATTAAATACTACGGAAGTATAAATAAATCTTTTTGTTCGTAAGTATATTATACATAACAAGACAAATAAGATTACTTTTTTGTTGTTGTTGTTGTTGAATTTATCTTGAGTAAATATAACAGCAAATTATTTTACTCTAATTATTTCACAATAAACCACAAATACTTAACTCAAATTTAAATAATATACTTTCTCTCACAGATAAGTACGTATGTATGTTTGTGTATGTAGTATACTTACTAAACTACGTTCTTTTAGACACAAAACTTATAACTCTTGTATAAGAAAGAATTAATAATAAAAAGAAAATTTACCAACTAATTTTCTTGTGATATATTTTCGCGTACATAGAGCAAAAGAAAAAAAAAACAAACGAAACAAAAAATGTGTAGGTGTACTGTAACTATGTGTAATGACTTTTAATTTACCTTTACAAAACTGTAAGAATAGTAATATACATATAAGAAATTATCTAATATTAATCCGATTTTACGGTTGCCCTATTTGTAACGTAAATTACACACATAAAATGCGAACTTTTTTTTTTATTAAGTCAGTAGTTCACTGACTACATACATCGACATTCATAAACATTATTAGATGGTACAGGCATCTCTCGCCCTCTCAATTCAGTGTTGATACACCTGATATGATGCGAAAATAGTAAAACCGTGATGAAAACATATTTCACATGGAATTTGATTGTGTGTTGTTTTGGTATATGATGATGATGATGATGATGATTTCAATTAGCTGGGAAACTGGATCAATTGTAAAGTCGTTTTGTCTATAATTACTAATTAGCGATAATTGTGTTTTTTTTAGAGGTGAGAAATTCTATCTTATGTGATAATTAGATTCATTGAAATACGTACGTATTTGTATACACATATTTTACGTATGAAATATGTAATTGAATTGAATTTTTTATTTATTTTTTATTTGAATTGAATGGTTGGTGTAATTTTCTGTTTTCTTTTTTGATTTAAAGAAAATTATGCAACCGATTTTATTTCTATTTAAAAAGTAGTTTATAAGCGCTACTGTTGTTGCATATATTTTATTGGGTTAGAAAACAACTTTTCTTGCTATTAATATATAATGGTAAAGTAATAGGTGGATTGATTTTAAACGCTAAAGCAAAACTATTATAAAACATCTGAATTTACAAACAATTTTACTATGGGTCGGGGGTCTAAGCAAACTTTTGTATATTGTATACCTAAACATATTAAATCAGTATTCAACATGTATGTTCTACACTTTAAAATATTTCAACAATATAAAACAATTTCAAAGTTCATTTTGACAGGTTGATTTGATACTATATTTAAGTTACAAGGCTGTGTTAAAATTTTGATTGAAGCTATGGCTATTTATTTAACAAAATTCCCTACGAGATCAAATAATAAACGTAATAATACATTTTTAAATTAAAAACTAAATATGTATCTATGCAGTATAGGTATAAACTTCGAGCTGTCGACCTTTAAAAATATTATGAATGTTTATTGGTTATATATAGAAAGTGCTTGTCCCGTAACAAGTGCTTAAAACCACGGAAATGTTACAATTCTAAGTTGAAAGTTCAATAGCAGTTAATGATTGTTAGATTATTTGCTAGCTGGTGAGATTAATGATTTAGATTTAAAACAAAACATTTTTTATTTTTAATGACTTAGGTATTGCGATTTGTGTTTTACATTTTTCAAAAGTGTAAATTTGAAAGAAAACGAAATGTTTTGTAGTTTTCACGTAGATCTTATTGGTGAACACCAACAAAACCAAAAATAAAATATTTACAGGATGTAGGCGAGGCCTTCAGATTTATGGTGTATGTTACTTACTCTTGAATCTACCATAATTAGATAACTGTTGTTTTGATTAAAAATATAAATAATATTTTTTATTGGCTGCTATCTAAGAAAGCAAAATGCCACGGTTTATTAAGTAGTTCACATGCACATTACAGAGAATTCCATATATTATATTCACATCAAATGGTTTCACAACAACATAACGCTCACTTGCTGCAATAGTGACATAACTCAAAATTGGTATTTTTAAATTATTGGACTATGAGAGACCACGCAGCCGTTATTAAAGGTGATATAGTATTTTTTTCTATACTGTTATATTCTATTATATCTGTAAACTATATCTCTATACAAATTTAAATTATTCTTGAACATTTTTATAATTCAAAATTTTAAAATAATTGTGTCCTCAATAAAAGTAATTTTTGAGTTATGTCGCTATTGCAGCAAGTGAGCGATAAGTTAATGTTAACCACAATCAAACAAAAATTAAATTCACTGCAAACACAAAACTTGACTTTGAAAAAAATTGCGCCAAAGATGTTTCCTTTGTGGTAATAAAATTAAAGCTGAAAATACTCGCGTCGCAGGTACCCTTAAAACCATTTGCTCAGCTTCGTTTAAGTGGAATTTCAATCTGATGGTTTCCCCACCATTCCATAATAGTTTTTTTCTTGTGGATCCGTGGGAAGCTAGCCCCGTCTTCTAAATTTTTGTATTATATTTTGGTGTGTAACACTTATGTTATATGCAATATACGATTATTTTTGTTCGGCGTCAGTTTCCTTTTGCAAAACAATAACTAAAAAATATTTAAACCGGAACGGACCATTTAGTATTGGCTAATGACCATCGAGCTATGACCATTTATTTAAATTAATGATTGTACTACACTTGAATAAGGCGATTAGATCTTCGGATTAGGAAAGAGTGACGCGCAGCACATAGCCTCTTCTATTTAAACATCGTTTAAAGTCCTAGTAGACCTTAATTAAAATCCCCAATCGAAGGGGACACGTGCGCCGGAGATAAATGGTCATGTGATACTAGGCTACTAACACAGAGTTCCGGATACCACAGCAAGTAGATGCGAAAAACTTTTCCCCGAACATAAACTATAAATGTAAGAATATCAAAAATAAAAAAACAACCCCTTAGGCGGTGCTCCTCAAAAGCCATCAATCTCAGGATATGACGACAAGGACTACTACTTTAAGTATCAATTAATGAAGGAAGTAGTTTTGGTCTCCGAAGGCGTATCAGAGCCTCAATAAGGATTATGAGATCGTTGCTTGAAGGACTGGGTAGTCAAGAATGGGTCTAGATGTCAAGCCGGGTATAGATCAGATTCTAGCCCTAATTGACCCTGCTATCCGAAAGTAAAAAGTCGATAATGCAGATTATGTGATTAATATTCCAGCCGAAAATAAAAACTATAGTAGGATAAATGGATTGAAATAAAAATTTTTGTAAATTCTCTTACCGGGAAAACTTTGTTAAACCTAATCGTGGAAAATATCAGAAAATCAGAAGGATCCATAAAATTGGAACAAAATCATCCTCTAGAATGTATGTAAGTCTGAAGTTGAATAGTTTTTATGTGACTGTTCAATAGCTATCGCAGGAAAAAAATTCAGTTCAATTTTCCGGTGGGAAATCTCGGAAAATTTGATAAACTTTCCAGCCGAAATATAAAATCAGTCCCTAGATTATATACCTGGAGATGGGTGGCACCGATGTGAATTATCAATAGCTGTGTAAGGCAAAAAATTCAATTCATGATTCCCGTGGAAAATCTCGGAAAATTCGATTTTCCAAAAATCTTTAGAAAATTTGTAGAAAATCAGCTTCCAGAGTGTTATGTCTGGATATATATTTTCTTAATGTGACTGGGCAATAGCTATTGTAAGAAAAATTTTCGGTTCAATTTTCCGGTGGGAAATCTCGGAAAATTTGATAAAGTATCCAGTCGAAAGTAAAAAATGAATTTATAAAATCAGTCTCTAGAGTGTATGTCTGGAGATAGGTGGCACTAATGTGAATTATCAATAGCTGTGTAAGGCAAAAAATTCAGTCAAGATTCCCATGGGAAATCTCGGAAAGTTCGATTTTCCAAAAATCTTTAGAAAATTTGTATAAAATCAGCTTCCAGAGTGTTATGTCTGGATATATATTTTATTGATGTGACTGGGCAATAGCTATCCTAATAAAAATATTTTGTTCAATTTTCCGGTGGGAAATCTCGGAAAATCCGGGTTTTCAAAAATCATAAGTAAATTTGTATAAAATCAGCCTCTATAGTGTTATATCCGAAGATGTATTTTATTGATGTGACTGGTCAATAGCTATCGCATGAAAAAAAATCAGTTCAATTTTCCGGTGGGAACTCTCGGAAAATTTGATAAACTTTCCAGCCGAAATATGAAATCACTCCCTAGATTGTATATCTGGAAATAAGTGGCACCGATGTGAATTAACAATAGCTGTGTAAGGCAAAAAATTCAATTCATGATTCCCGTGGAAAATCTCGGAAAATTCGATTTTCCAAAAATCTTTAGAAAATTTGTATAAAATCAGCTTCCAGAGTGTTATGTCTGGATATATATTTTTTTGATGTGACTGGGCAATAGCTACCGTAAGCAAAATAATCGGTTCAATTTTCCGGTGGGAAATCCCGGAATATCCGATTTTTCAATAATCATTAGTAAATTTGTATAAAATCAGCCTCTAGAGTGTTATGTCCGAAGATGCATTTTATTTATGTGACTGGTCAATAGCTATCGCTTGAAAAAAATTCACTTCAATTTTCCGGTGGGAAATCTCGGAAAATTGGATATAGTTTCCAGCCGAAATATAAAATCAGTCTCTAGATTGTATATCTGGAAATGGGTGGCACCGGTGTGAATTATCAATAGCTGTGTAAGGCAAAAAATTCAATTCATGATTCCCGTGGAAAATCTCGGAAAATTCGATTTTCTAAAAATCATTAGAATATTTGTATAAAATCAACTTCCAGAGTGTTATGTCTGGATATATATTTTATTGATGTGACTGGGCAATAGCTATCGCAAGAGAAATAATCGGTTCAATTTTTCGGTGGGAAATCTCGGAAAATCCGGTTTTTCAAAAATCATTAGTAAATTTGTATAAAATCAGCCACTAGAGTGTTATGTCCGAAAATGTATTTTATTGATGTAACTGGTCAATAGCTATCGCATGAAAAAAATTCAGTTCAATTTTCTTGGTAGAAATCTCGGAAAATTTAATAAACTTTCCAGCCGAAATATAAAATCAGTATCCAGATTGTATATCTGGAGATGGGTGGCACCGATGTGAATTATCAATAGCTATGTAAGGCAAAAAATTTCATTCATGATTCCCGTGGAAAATCTCGGAAAATTTGATTTTCCAAAAATCTTTAGAAAATTTGTATAAAATCAGCTTCCAGAGTGTTATGTCTGGATATATATTTTATTGATGTGACTGGGCAATAGCTATCGTAAGAAAAATATTCGGTTTAATTTTCCGGTGGGAAATCTCGGAAAATTTGATAAACATTCCAGCCGAAATATAAAATTAGTCTCTATATTGTATATCTGGAGATGGGTGGCACCGATGTGAATTAACAATAGCTGTGTTAAGCAAAAAATTCAATTCATGATTCCCGTGGAAAATCTCGGAAAATTCGATTTTCCAAAAACCTTTAGAAACTTTGTATAAAATCAGGCACAGATGTGAATTATCAATAGCTGTGTAAGGCAAAAAATTCTATTCATGATTCCCGTGGAAAATCTCGGAAAATTCGATTTTCTAAAAACCTTTAGAAACTTTGTATAAAATCAGCTTCCAGAGTGTTATGCCTGGATATATATTTTATTGATGTGACTGGGCAATAGCTATCGTAAGAAAAATATTCGGTTTAATTTTCCTGTGGGAAATCTCGGAAAATTTGTTAAATATTCCAGCCGAAATATAAAATCAGTATCCAGATTGTATATCTGGAGATGGGTGGCAATGATGTGAATTATCAATAGCTGTGTAAGGCAAAAAATTCAATTCATGATTCCCATGGAAAATCTCGGAAAATTCGATTTTCCAAAAACCTTTAGAAACTTTGTATAAAATCAGCTTCCAGAGTGTTATGCCTGGATATATATTTTATTGATGTGACTGGGCAATAGCTATCGTAAGAAAAATATTCGGTTTAATTTTCCGGTGGGAAATCTCGGAAAATTTGATAAACATTCCAGCCGAAATATAAAATTAGTCTCTATATTGTATATCTGGAGATGGGTGGCACCGATGTGAATTAACAATAGCTGTGTTAAGCAAAAAATTCAATTCATGATTCCCGTGGAAAATCTCGGAAAATTCGATTTTCCAAAAACCTTTAGAAACTTTGTATAAAATCAGCTTTGAGAGTGTTATGTCTGGATATATATTTTACTGATGTGACTGGGCAATAGCTATCGTAAGAAAAATATTCGGTTTAATTTTCCGGTGGGAAATCTCGGAAAATTTGATAAACATTCCAGCCGAAATATAAAATTAGTCTCTATATTGTATATCTAGAGATGGGTGGCACAGATGTGAATTATCAATAGCTGTGTAAGGCAAAAAATTCTATTCATGATTCCCGTGGAAAATCTCGGAAAATTCGATTTTCTAAAAACCTTTAGAAAATTTGTATAAAATCAGATTCCAGAGTGTTATGTCTGGATATATATTTTATTGATGTGACTGGGCAATAGCTATCGTAAGAAAAATATTCGGATCAATTTTCCAGTGGGAAATCTAGGAAAATTTGATAAACATTCCAGCCGAAATATAAAATCAGTCTCTAGATTGTATATCTGGAAATGGGTGGCCCCGATGTGAATTATCAATAGCTGTGTAAGGCAAAAAATTCAATTCATGATTCCCATGGAAAATCTAGGAAAATTCGATTTTCTAAAAATCATTTGAAAATTTGTATAAAATCAGCCTCTAGAGTGTTATGCCTGGAGATGTATTACATTGATGTGAATTTTCAATAGCTGTCTAATGCAAAAAATTCAGTTCAAGATTCTAATGGGAAATCTCGGAAAATTGGATTTTCCAAAAATCTTTAGAAAATTTGTATAAAATCATCTTCCAGAGTGTTATGTCTGGATATATAATTTATTGATGTGACTGGGCAATAGCTATCGTAAGAAAAATATTCGGTTCAATTTTCCGATGGGAAATCCCGGAAAATCCGGTTTTTCAAAAATCATTAATAAATTTGTATAAAATCAGCCTCTAGAGTATTATGTCCGAAGATGTATTTTATTGATGTGACTGGTCAATAGCTATGGCAGCTATCAGTTCAATTTTCCAGTGGGAAATCTCGGAAAATTTGATAAACTTTCTAGCCGAAATATAAAATTAGTCTCTATATTGTATATCTGGAGACGGGTGGCACCGACATAAATTATCAATAGCTGTGTAAGGAAAAAAATTCAATTCATGACTCCCGTGGAAAATCTCGGAAAATTCGATTTTCTAAAAATCATTAGAAAATTTGTATAAAATCAGCCTCTAGAGTGTTATGCCTGGAGATGTATTACATTGATGTTATTTTTCATTAGCTGTCTAAGGCAAAAAATTCAGTTCAAGATTCCCATGGGAAATCCCGGAGAATCCGATTTTCCAAAAATCATTTGTAAGTTTGAATTAAATCAGCCTCTAGAGTGTTATGTTCGAAGATGCATTTTATTGATGTGACTGTGAAAAAAATTCAGGTTAATTTTCCAGCCAAAGTTCCAGTTTTCAAAGTTTCCAACCGATAGTAAAAAATGAATTTATAAAATCAGTCTCTAGATTGTATGTCTGGATATGGCTGGCATTGATGTGAATCATCAATAGCTGTATATGGCTCAAAATTCAGTTCAAGATTCCCATGGGAAATCTCGGAAAATTCTATTATCCAAAAGCATTAGAAAATTTAAATAAAACATCCTCTAGAGTATTAAGTATGGAGATGAATTTTATTGATGTGACTTTCCAATAGCTACTACAGGGAAAAAATTCAGTTAAAGTTTCCCGTGGGAAACAAACATTTTTCCATTAGTTCCTTGTTAAATTTGAGCCAGGTTTTGCCATATAAGAATAATGACAAAGGACTTCAATGCTATTCATATATCCTTTATAATTTTTAGAATAAATACTAACGATTAATAACGACTTCATTTTTAATTTTCGGCTGGGATAACACAATCTACATTTTTTCGGCTGGAGTGAATTGAACAGGTGTAAAATAAAATAAAACTAAACTATGCTGACAAGAACACGGTGCCATAGCCTACTTCCACCCTGCTATTACTCAAGCTTTGGAATAGAGTAGCCCTGAATGTGGTCGGGGTGGAGTTGCCTACCACGCTGTAGCATTACAACAAATAAAATATCACTGGATAGCTAGTTGGTCCAGAATAGAAAGCTAAGAGATGCAGACTCGAAAAATGTGGCGAGGTTGGTGCGGCATGGTAACCTGTTTCAGATGTCAGTTTCAGGGTATCCGATTATTGCGAAATACCTTCACGAAGAACTATAATTCGAGTGATTTGAATATACAGAAATCTAAGCCCCGAAAAAAATCCCTGTACAACGGTAGCGCTTCGTATGCTCTAAATTTAATAAAAGTAATTGCAATTGCATTCGTTCCATTAGAAAAAATGGATGAATTCCCTGAAGTAGAATTATGTTCAAAATTGGAATATGTAAACGAAAATGAGGACTTTATAAATTACTTTGAATTGATTTATTTTCGTCTCTAATGTCGTTTTTGATTCACCCAAAAAAAAACCAATCCATTGTCAAAAGAGTGATTTTTATGATGTCAAGTTATTCGATTCGGCTCGATTACAAATGTCGATTTTTTGGTTTACTAATAGCAACAACCAGTACTGTCAGATTGAGTAAAATTCTATTTTCAAAAACGTCAACAATATTTTTACAGTCGTCAAACACACGCACATATTTTTATAAAAACGTGTAATTCAATTGTATTGTTAGATTCGTAGAGGAATATAAATTGCTTTTCATTGTCGAATTCTTTCGGAAATAAAAAAAAATGTTTCTAGAACAAAAAAGTTTATCCCGGATCAAACAATTTTGATGCCAAATGCTTTTCATATTTTTTTCAAAGAAAATTGTAATATTTTGAAACATGAATTTGTGTTAGTAGCTCCTAAACTATCTAACATACATTTTTATGCTACCTCGCACGTTAAAATATCTCCATTTTCTTTACTTAATCCTTTTATGGCTAATTCGAGAGGTTTTATAATATTAAGTAATTCTTCTAAAATAGCAATATTTTTATCGAAACAGTATGTGCCCTCTAAATTCTATCAAGCCAATAAGATAAATCGTTCTAGAATATTAACTAACGACTTCCATCTCGTCTTAAAATCCAATAATAATCTTAAATTTCTTTTCTCCTGGTCCAAATTATAATTTTGCAATATATTAGACGCATTTCATGACGTTAGATCTGATCCAGATAAGATCATGTCTCATGAAACGAAACCAAAATGCATAAAACAAACGAATTCCATATTTCAATGTTCTGTCTCGTTTCGTTTTGAATCCGCCTCTTCACACTCGTACTGTATTCATCATATTCTTTGTCGCTTTACAAAATTTTGGTCAACTACTTTTAGATCACCATTTGTGATCCAAAATGAATGTTGGATCAAATGTTGTTGTTGTTTCACATGTAAATTTCAGCTATTGTTTTTAACTCCAGATATTTGAATTTTTTTATAACACTTTGGGTTTCAAATAAAACTTTATTAATAGGTTAAATACAGGAATGTCCTTAGCCTTACTTTAATAGTTCTCAAAAATTAAATTATTATCCTCTGTATGTTGTAATTCCGTTAAATTATTTAATTCAGTATTATCGGGAACCAATTCGTCATCAATATCTACGTACATCTTCGTATGTTCCATCATAATTCTCGTTAGCATACTCGAATTCTACGCCAATGCTATTCTAGAATAAATCATTAACCGCTAAATGTACATATTCCATGATAACGACAGAGCTCTCTCACTGCGCTTACTTCATTGCCAAATTTTTCATTATAGCTGCGCCGTTGAGGTGCCCCGTAATATGAATATTAAACTTTAAAATTAATTCATCCACCGTAATACTAAAAATTCTCTTTAGCTCACTAATTTTTTCATCGAAAAATAAATGTATTTGATTCCAAGCAGAAATTTCACTTTTAGGCGTTGCATAACCTTGACATGCTACAAAACCAATGGTTACTTCACATGATATTATTTGATGGATAGCAATTCCGATTTTAGTTGCATATTTCGCTAATTTTTTGACGCAATGAATTTTTTTTATGTATTATATATTTCTGCATACTTGGCATTTTTCTTAGGGTTTAAATTATCTGGTTCAGATTTGTTAATTATGTTTTGTGTTTATATTATGCAATTTCAAGTGTGATCCCATTCCCGCACAACTTATGAGATCACCAATCGTTGAACATTTCGCTTTTCCTGGTATCTTAGATTTTGCGTAATATGACCAAACTACTGTTCTCTTAGACATTATTAAGAGTAGGGTTAGAAAAAAATTGTTTGGTTTAAAAAGGTAGGAGAAAAATAGAAAATAATTTTCTTTACCTTAAACGAAAATTCCACAACGGTACGAAGGCTTTGACAAAAGGCACTAGCCACTATGGAAAAACGCTGCGGCTGGTAAGGCCTTGGTACTAGGCACCTCAGTTACACAGTAACTATTACAGTAAGAGTGACGAAATAGGTGAAAACGAGGACAAAACCATGGTGAACGAACAAGAATATGGTTCCACATGAGCATATGGCTAAATCAACAGGTGTGTCTTCAAATGCCCCTGCTCAAACAATTTTAACGCCGCCTCAAGTGGAGACCGTAAATACAGACAGCATGACCTCTAGATCGAACAATTTAGTTTCTGCTAATCCTGTTCATAAATAGAATTTTTATTTTAACCGCTTAACTGTAAGATTGAGTGTATAAAATGTTATTTTTAGAATAGAACATCTAGCCAAAATTAACAAGATTCCATTAGATAACTTAGCCACAAGCATTCTTTCGCTCTTACAAGATAGTTCCCGTGAACACTATTTTCAGAGATTCTTTCTTACACCGCTTTAAAATTAGACGATCGGACGCAGACACCCGATTGTCTATTCAATGGAATTTCTATCTTGACAGATTTTTACGTCTGTATCGGAGCTAGTTAGCATATGAATCGCTATCGAATCGAATCATTTTGTTAATCAAATGTTTGATGGTGCTCAGAACGAACAACGATAATTACGTTTGAAGCCCTGTTAATTTACCAACCATTAGATATATATATATATATATATATATATATATATATATATATATATATATATATATATATTTATATATATATATATATATATATATATATATATATATATATATATATATATATATATATATATATATATATATGTAGACCAAATTAATAGACCTCGCTACAACAGTGGTTATACCCTAAAATACGAATCAACGTCTAATGTAGCAACCTGTTGGAATTGTAGATGTAAAGGTCATTGGTATACTGACTGTGATATTCTAAGAAAGCAATTTTTTTAATAATTTCGGAGCGCTTGATGTGTTCAGACCACATTGCATAAATTGCCAAAATAGATCGCGGAACGGTGCACCGGAGATGACAGAAGCTGGTTCCCTAAATTTATCTTCCAATGTTCTGCCCAAACCCAGACCGGTTCGAATACCGAAGTGACACAGATGCCGGAAAATCCAGAAAATCGCATTCGTCCATATCTTCTAGTATTTCTTCAAACATTGTTAGTTAACTTTATTTTGTTATGCGGAACAGTTCTTAAATATTTGCAATCTTGAACTAAAACCCATTTCGGTATTAGTTCAAACCGCTTATGGTTGTTAACAATGAGTCGTCGGATATATAAATAGCGGTATCATTCACAATTGACAATCGGGTAAATTAAAATTATTTATCGTGTCTTCTTTACAACAGCTCCGTTATTTTGGTAGCGATTTGTGGGAACTTTTTGGAATCAAACCATCAGTTGTTTCAGAAGAAAAGGCGTCACCAGTAAGTAATATCGACCCAAATCAACACAGTACGACCGAAGACCAACGAAATCGTCTTTAATCCATTATCAATAATTTGCCAAATTAGACCTTAACGATGCTCCAGCTAGAAGCAACGTTGCTATGCGAGAGCCACAGCGGATGGAGCTAGCCGATGGATTTAGTCAGGAAATCAAATGGCAAGTCTCGGTTGCCGGCTTCTCAGATCTCTTGGAAAAGAATCGATGGTTTCAATGGAACCAAGACTTTTTAGTCACACCTGTTTTTACTAAAAGATTTTTTCTACAGTGTGATGCTGCTTCAACAGCTACTGGGACCGTTCTTTACCGTACTTCACCTTTCATTATGTTTATGCACACAAAAGTTAACTATGCTGTGCAACGTAACTATAGTGTGACTGAATAGGAGTGTCTCGCAGCTGTAATAGCTATAAAAAATTTCGTTCATACGTGAAAGTGATAGCATTTACGGTCATCACTGAACATGCTAGTTTGACCTGGGTAATGTCCATTTGACATTAGGCTTAATAAAGACTGCACTAATCTAACCGCAACATGCTAGATGCTTTAAGAAATTCTGTTCTTCAATCAACCAAAAGCTCCCGTATTTCGCAGTTATGCATGGTTCCACTTATCCAATATTCCAGTAAGCTCTTTCCTTAATCGGACATCACATCGACGATAGACGTGAACAAATCTTTTACGCTCATATAGATATATGTTAATTCGTAACGCTAGCCGCTGAGAAAAACCGACATACATACATTCTATTTAGTAGAAATTTGACAGAAACTAACTCTTCTAAACGGTTTAAGGCAAAAAAATTAATCGGACAGTTAGTTTGTGAGGTAGTGGATAGTAACGGAAAGTCAATTAGTCTTCACTAAGCCAGGCTTAATGAGTCTCATCTCATGGGGTGAGTCGTCTCCACGATTTGTAAAGAATCTTCGTAACAATTCAAAGTTGCTCAATTTTTTTTTTTTTATGTAAAATTAACAATGCACTAAATATTTGTCTAATGAGAAATGGTAATTTGATAATAGGCCCATGGAGGACTACAAAACGTTAAGTTTTGTGACAACTGGTTTTTAGATTTTGTTAACATGTTTAGTTTATCTTACCTTTAAATTTAACGATTATTACTTTCTTTTACGTAATTAAAAAAATTGAGGTGTGGCCAATACACGACTTTCTTTGTCGAACAGCGAATTGTACAAATTGCTGTAAATATAGAGATATTTGCAAATTAAATTTTCTGGTTCACGTAACCGGAAGCTGAGACCTCAAAATTTATGAAATAAGTTTAAACATGAAGTTGCAGATTTTGATTGGTTGAACCATCTGGGCTTCAGACTGACAGATATATAGAACAACATGACCGCGGTTGCCGTTGTTGCAGGAATGGTTAAAACTAAATTATAAAGTTTGAATAATTCTGCAAAATCAGAACTTAATCCAGAGCTATTTAAAAAATCTACGATATCATTAATAGGTATTTCTTTTTATTTTGAAAGTTGCCGTTTCTGTAAATAATAGTAAGCTCCGTTTCTTAAATTTTGAAATTAAATAAATGAGAATAAGTTTATTAGTTGGATTTTTACCGTAATTTCAGATTTAAGGTTTCATATGTAGGCTTTGTTCCAAAATGCATCACTACTATTACAATTTTTTTCAATTATTTTCTTAAAATCGTCTAGGCTTTCTAAACAAAGTGCAATACCGTTTGATTTTTTCTGAAGCACGCTAAACAATAACTTAACTTCTGGAAATATTTATGAAAAAAAAACACCCCATCTTCTTCCAATAAAAGATGATATCCACGAGAGTTATTTATTATCTCACAGTCGCATTTCTCAACATCCTCGTCTATTATTTTATTCAATAGCTCATGTAAATCGTCGTGTTTTTCAAGATTAAAATATTTCAATATTTAAACTCCCACCTTTTGTTGCTGAAGTTGAAGGTAGTTTTCGTTTAACAATATCATCAAAAGCAAAACTCCGTTTCGATGAATGGTTATTAACCTTCATAAGATCTTTGGGTGAAATTTCACCCATTTTAGATTTTAATGCTCTATAAGTTTTTTACTATTGAGACAACATCGACCAAACTTCATGGATTTGTTTACTAAGCCCGGCAGCTTTATAAAATTATTAGGATTTAAATATAAAGACAACATATTATTCGAAACAAAAAAAAGTACGCCAGCGACCTTTGGGTGAAATTTCACCCATATAAGTATGTATGTGCATACATATATTTGGTATTGCACGTACAAGATTCAGGTACATGTTTGAATTTAATCAGAAAAAAAAAAAAATTATAATTCGTGTGAAATCCAGTGCAAACTTGTCATAATAGTATTATAAAACCAAAACCAAAAACAATAAAAAGCCGCGAACAAACATTCGCACACAACCACACTACTTTTATTGATCCTGTTTACATTTGTATTCTTGCATCAGTTTTCCTCGTTTCTTACCTCTGTACGCAAAACCAAGTTTTTAGTTTATTGTTAAAGAGGTAAGGAACTAGGAAAACACTAATGCAGGAATTCGAGTGTAAACAGAATCATTAGTAGTCCTATACTATATAAAGTTCGTGTATTTCATTTCTTCGATTTCATAGGAAATTTTATTTTTGTTTCGATTTGTAATTCGCTAAATGTAGTCGCTAGTATTGACATATACTTTACGATTCTCTACAGCACTGTCCAAATGGCGGCCCGCGGGCCACTTACGGCCTGCGACTATTCTGGCTGTATAGTGGTTTTTTATCGGTTTTCTAGGACTCGCGAGACTTTTAGGTCTGTAACCAATTCTACCATTGAAGCAACCTACATAGTTCTTCTACAAGCTATTTTTAAATCAAATATGATCCACATCTCCAAAAAAGTTGGACAGCGCTGCTCTATGGTATTCTATTATTTTTCGTTTTGTCTAAAACTATAAAAAAAAAAATAGTGTACATTATGGTAGAGAACTATTGTTGAGGATTGGAATGATCTCGACATTAGCCGCATTTCTTGACGTTTGATCTGATCTAGATCGGATCATGTCTCATCTGTGTTTCGTTTTGAATCTACCTCTTCATACTCGTACTGTATTCATTATATTCTTTGTCGCTTTACAAAATATTGTTCAACTATTTTTAGATCACCATTTGTGATCCAAAACGAATGTTGGATCAAATGTTGTTGTTGCTTCACATGTAAATGTTGATCTGATCCGGATCACTATGCGTCAAGAAATGCAGCTAATATCACGATTCAGGCATATATAGGAACCCTAATTTTGGCAGGGGTTTACAAGTTTAACGGGGAATCTATTGATACTCTGTAGGATGATCAAAAGGGCAGAACAACGTTTCGATGTACCATGGCGAAAAATGACTACTCAAAATGATTACTCGCGTCATACGGTTTGATAATAGGAGGGATCGACAAGAGCGCCGAGCTTGCGATAAATTGGCGCCTATTCGTAACCTGAGAAATAAATGGGTTGGCAATATGCCACTTTTTTATGTTCCATATTATGAAAACGTGACTATTGACGAGCAATTGTTGGCTTTTCATGGGCGTTGTCCTTTCAACCATTATATACCATCTAGTCCAGCAAAATATGGTATCAAAATATGGTCTTTATGTGATAGAATCTCGAAATTTGCTTGGAACAAGAAGGTATACACTGGAAAAGAACCAAGTTCAGCACTTGTAACAAGTCAGGGTCAGAAGACCTAGCAAAAGACTTAAAGGGTCTTAATATCACGTGCGATAAATGTTTACAATTATCAACTTGGCTAAAGATATATTCAAACATAAAAATACAATTGTTGGAACAGTACGCTCAAATAAAACATTTTTACCAGCCGTCACGAAACAGGAATTATGTCGGCGTCCCGTATTTTCCAGCAACTTTTATTTTCACGAAAATATATCGTTGGTGCAATATGTTCCAAAAAAATATAAAAATGCCACAGTTTTGAGCAAATTTCATCACACAACTTGTGGCTGGAAGTCGACCCCGACTGGAATAAAAACAAACTATACAAACGACGTTTGTTTCTAGAACAACTTGGAGTTGACCCTGTCCATCAACAAATAGTAAGAGGGCCCAGATTACCAAGAGGAAGCTCTTCAATAGACCTTGTCAAACATTTACGGCACAATGCTACCGTATCTGATATAACAGAAACATCTAGTATAATGGAAGCGTCTGGTGCCACCAGACCGACCAATGTTACAGAAGAAGCCGGTGTTAAAAAAAGGAAAATCTCGGGGTCTCGTTGTGAGTTTTGCTCCAAAAAACAAAGAAAAGCTTATTCAGTTGGCCATACCTGCCAAAGATATGTCTGTGGTGAACACAAGACCGTTGTTTACTATTGTCCAAATTGCAATAAAACAACTTAAAAAATAAATAAAATTAACTGTAACCAAAATTAAATAAATAATTATTTTTCTTTATTTCAATATGTGGGTGAAATTTCACCCGAAGGAACACATGTGTAACTTTTTCTAAGGGTCGTATGAGGGTTAAAAAGGCAATAATTCCACTTAAACTTAAAAAAATGATTTACACTCAACAATTTTACTACACGACTGAGAGAGAACCAAATTTAATTTGTGTGCAAAACAATGAATGAAAAACTCGATTACAAATTTTGAAAGACCATCTGCACTTTGACTCTTTAGTATATTGCCAATTTCATCTACGTAGCGTAGAACAACCGCGAGCTGAGATTTTCTGGTGACGTCTAAGGTTGTTATGCCTCCGTTTGTTTGCGAAGATTTGAGCGCACGAGTTGAGTATCCGACGCTGCACTGTATTTGATCTTTATGCCCATTCAGTAATAACAATTATTAAAATTCATTCGTATCTCTTCTGATTCATATTGGTACAGCGTACGGGATTTTGTTTTTGTTATAAAAATTGTGAGTTACAGATGTTTGTAGGATGTGTTTGGGGGTGACGTCATGATATCGGATGTTTTCGAGAACATTTTATTTTTACAAAACCAACAAACATGTTTTTATGTATAGACATTTTTGTTGGTTTTGGATTTTTATTTGGATATTTCCCCTATAGTAATCAATCAGTTTTGGTTGATGTGTGTCGTTCGTGACATATCGCGCAAAGGCTTACGAATTGTTTTATTTTAAAACGAAATTGGATTAATTTTTTTTTGGTCTCGTTTGGAATATCGTCTCAAGGAGACCCGCGTTTTTTTCGTTTGGACTTTAGTGAAGTTTTGAGTGTGATGCCCTATATTTATCTGAAATGATTGAAAACCAGTCATTGCCGTGTTATTATTATTATTTTTTTGTGTGGTGTAGTGATGTGCTAAATCGATCTTTTTTGTTCTGTTTTGTTTATTTTTTCGTATGATTTTTAACAAAAAAGATCGATTTAGCCCATCGCTAGTGTGTTGTTGATGGGTGGCAACTGAAAGTTAAAACGTTAAAAACTGGGCGATAAGGCCAGGTGTAAACGGTCGTAAGTGATACGTATTAAAAGTGTTGTCGTTGGTGTTCTCGCGGCGAATCGATATTCTTGTGGCGACCTGTTATTCCATAAAGAACCGGTTGAGAGTGAATATATTTTTGTTTAATCCAAATTACCTTTTACCTAAATTTTAAATTAAAAATTAAAACAGTAACGGGATATAATAGGATTATAATTAAAGTTGGAGTTATTTGTGGGCGAAGATAACGCTATAAACAATTAGAAGGTAGAATTCAGCGGTATTGATCTGTTCCAGACCGGAGTGACCGGATGAGGTCAGCCGGTCGACCTAAAGGTACTGTTATTTTTATTATTATAAATCGTTAAGGTATAATTTTGCTACACTTAATTAATTAAATTTCCAGTTAGAATTATTTAATTAATTTACAATTTTTTATATTTTCCTAATTATTTTTATTAACGTAAATTTTGCTATAATCTAGTTAAAGTTCAAAATGGTTATCATTAGCTAATTAAACTATTGATGCTAAGATTATTGATTTGTGAGCTGACCTTGACCGTTGTTAAATTTTTTTTTCGTTTTCCGTTCTGCGATATTATATTTTTTGTACTTTTTGATTTCATTATATAAACATTTGTTTTCAGCTTTTGCGTGTGTGTCACACACACATACCACAATCGTTATTTTCTTAATCGTTTTAGAATTTTTTTGCTTTTCGCCAACTTTAAATTGTTCCGTTAGTTCTGCTTTTAAATTCTCGATTAATTAGAGTTTTGTTTTTTGTTCTTAATTTTTTGTCATGGTTAACGGCCGTTAGATTCTGGGCTGATAGCTGCAGTTTTGTCTTTATTAAATTTTCTTTCTACCGTTACTAAAAAGTTGACACACAAAGTTTTTCGATTAAATTTGCTTTTCTACAAATTTTTATTTTTGCTAACATCTCTTGGTTGCTTTTTTGGTCATCTAATTGTTTTATTAGCCTGTCCGTGTTTATTTGTTTTCCATTATTTGCTTGATATAGGAGTAGAGTGTTGTGGCGTGTCGTTCTTCCATCTTGTTCCGGTCGTGTTGTTCTCTCATGGCAGGCTGTCGGAAAGGCGGTTCCGGTGGGCTGGCCAATGTGGGGGGCCTTTGCAGGAGACTGGGCGGTGATCGTCTGGTTTGAAAATGTATCCCAACAGAATGCACCTTATTTATGATTTCTTTTTTCTTCTGTGATTATTCCCTTTTTACTAAGCGGTTATACAAGCATTGGATCAAGTCTGGAAACCCCCACGCCGCACCGTGAGCTCTAGCCAGCTACTAAACCGCACCAGACCTCTGATCTTATGATTCTGTTAACGAAATCTTAGAATTTCGCTACAAGTTCTCACCTAAACTAATTCCAATAAAATTTGACGAATCGATTTCCTTTTGCAATTGCTATTTAATTAGCGATGTGATATTTGATTTTAATTAGCGATGTGAAATCTTAGATTTAAATAAAATTGTATTGAACTTTGTTTTAATGAATTGTTTTATTGTTTTATTCATCAACGGATTTCAATCCATTAAGGAATAAATTCAGCTAAATCATTTACAGCAGCAGTGTAAGCCAAGCCTCGTTAACTTTTCGTAGCTACCTTTCGAAAATCGATGTGTACAAGCTTTAATTTTGGTAGTTAGGTAAACCGGGCGTTGGTCTTGTTTGTTTTATAAGTGCCAGCTTTTCATCAAAGTTATGTTGATTGAAAGAAATGTTTAATAGATTCTCTACTACACAATCACAATCTCCAATCTTCCCACAACACTACACGTTCCAAAAATAATTCAACGAATTTATTAACCTTAATAAATCACACACTTTAGTTATCGAACAAATTTAAAATACAATTTTTACCGGCTTACATGAATAATTTTGAACAAAAAAAAAAAGAACAAACTTCAAATCATTGCAAAGCTAGGACAAATATATATTGTTTACTTTTTCTATTCAACAGTGTGTTTACAAAAAAACAAATAAATTAAAAGCAAGGACATTTTGTTTAAAAGTTTTTGAATATTGGTTTGTTTCTAACTAACACCCTGTTAAGTCACAATCATCTGTTTCAATTTTATTAAAATTACTTTCATCCCATTTTTTATTATTTCTCGATAGTTCGGTCTCATTATGTTTGTTTTGTTTTTATTATTTTAATTTGGTTTTGTGGTGCAATAAAATACCCCACCACAAGAATCAATGATTCTTTTTAAGGGGAAATTGTATAAAATAAAATGCAAGCAATAAAAAATTTGGAGAAAAAAACCAAATAATGTTTCAAAAGCAAATGTTTCTATTTGGAATAACGAAAATACTTATAGGATTTTTTGTTTCAAGTTGGATTAATTTGAGTATAAACATTTCTAAAGGTTGGATTTTAATAGTTTTAAATTGTTATTTTGTAAACAAAGAAAAATTTTCTCTTGGAAAATATAAAATTTTAAGGGGAGCAGTGCTTCACTTGCTTCTATGGACACCTCGTACCTGATGTATATATATATATATATATATATATATATATATATATATATATATATATATATATATATATATATATCAGGGGCGTAGCGTCTTTGGAAGCAAGGGAAGCACTGATTCCCTATAATTCTAACTTAAAATGCTAATATGCTTCATTACATCATCTTTAAAATTTTCATATTGGCTGGAGAGCGAACAAAATCGTTTTCTAAAAAAAAACTATTTACCCGCTCTAAATGTAAAACACTAATTGAAACAAAATTTCAAAAGGGAACTAAAATAGTGTTTGATTATTTCTCTTTGAAATATTGCACTGCATAAAATTATCTTCATTTACATTTGCTTCTATTTTTTGGTTTTCTCGATTGCTTTACATTCTACAACCATACGATCGTTCCTTAACATAAAGATATCAGAAGAACTTAAATGTCTGAAAACGTGTATGAGTTAGTTTTTCACAACCCAGGCTGCGGACCAATAGCCGGGTCAATCATTTAGCACAGTAAATTTTAATTTTAGTATACAAATTTACCTTAATTGGCGTACCAATTCTCTATAAGTAAAAATGGTTTCATGGGCACAAATTATGATTTGGAGGGTTGAAATCGCAAAGAAAAACGTCAAAGTGCAAAGAAAAACGTCAAATATTTTTATTGCTTTTCATTCGTTTATTACATGTACGTATATTTAATACATATAATGAAAACGCGAAAATTTTAGCAAAAATCAGTGAAACATGAAAAAGCTAAAACCAACGGTTTTTTCATATTTTAGCCAACTTTTTAGTACAATATTTGAATTTACCCTCCCTGTACACTGTTAAAAAGTAGGTAAAAGAACAATTAACCCGACTATTGGTCCGTAGCCCTAGAAAGAGATGTCGTGTAAGTGTTGTATTTATATGTGAAAGTTATCATTAAAAATCACTTTTGATAGTTCACTGTTTTGAAATTCATTAAATTTTATTTTGTTTTTTTAACATCGGTAACTTCAGCGACTCAGTTACTTTAGTGCATTCTCGCAGCCTTCAGGGTTTTAGTTATATCATCTTTCAAAGTTATTGCTTCCCTCAAATCGTTGGTCACAACCATCAGTTCTTCAAAATATAAGTTAGCATTAAGGAAAGTTGCGGCAGCCGGATATGTACATATTTTGGTTTAGTCTGGCTAGTTCCTTCATAACCCTTGTTGCTATGAACGGGGAAGAAGCGGTACCATAAGTGACCAGGTTCTGTATGTGCATTAGTTTTACTAATTTTCATCATTCAAAAAAATTTACCTGTACATCTTGACAATATCTGAACTCGTGAGATAGGCATGTTCCCGAAACCGGAAAGTTATTTCTTACATTTATTATTATTATTATTGGGGGGGGGGGAGGCATGCGGGCGATCAGCCACTTAGTGGACGCTTGGGATGTTACGTATTTGTTGTCCATTTCAAAAGAATTGAGGTCGATCTGAAGGATCCACTTCCAGTTACCGATAAAGGAGACCGCCGTGCTCTGGTTATCATGGGCTACTTTACCAAGTGGCCACAAGCGATTGGAATACCAAATCAGAAAGCCGACACTATTGCAGAGACTCTAATTTAAGAGGTTGTCTCATGTTGTAGTGTCTCTCTCGAAACTCATTTGGACCAAGGCTGAAATTTTTAAACTACAGTTGATTTTCTCGGTTCCATAACGACAATTAGCGTGATTCAGATTAGTTGATCCCACTGTGAAAGTTGGTTTATCGCTCATCAATCGACGAATCAATGGAAGTGTCTCCCGCTGAAATGCTACACGGAAAAACTGCGTCTGCAAGGCTGCTTAATTGTAGGACCAAACACCATCAGGCGACTACGCCAATTACTATCAAATACGAATGGAGTACATTCATGAATTCGCTCGCCAGAATCCCGACTTTTCAACCAATCGAGGTACTGATTAGTGAGAGCAATCTGGTAAAGCAGTCTGGTAATCCATTCAAAATAATAAAAGTTTTGTTGGAATGGACCATACGAGATTGTCGGAAAGCCGAACGACTTGATTGTCCGCATAAAGAAGCAGACCAGGGCAGCAGATGCAATGTACGTTGATCGATTCGGCCCCTATTCTGAAGCAAGTTAACTCTCTCGTCAATCTGCCTGTCAGAATATGATGTTTTGTAATGAATGGTGCATTTTACAGATAAGTAAGACCCTGGTCCATATCTATTTTTACAACTTTAACGAATTTATTTTCGATATGATTCGTAATGGAAACCTTAAATCCCTGCTACAAAGGTTTAAATCATATTGTGCTAACAATTTATTTATTTTGATATAATTTTGAGCAAATTCTGCAAAGCGGGATAAAAGTCTAAAAAAATGAATAGCATTGAGCAAATAAATTATTTAAATTAAAACCAATCCTTTGTAGATGGTACAATGTACGATAAATGGTAATACAATCAGCTAAACAGCATATTGTCTTGTATAGCGGAAAATGCAATAACTTCAAAATTTGATTGATTGATTAATCAGGGTGTACGACCAAGCCTAAGCAATACTAAACAAACAAATTAAAATTAAATTAAAAATTTCAGGATTAATTAACCACCACCTTCCTTCTTTTAACCTGGTAAATATTTAAGTAAAATTAATATTTAATTTTATTTTTATATTTACTTCCTGAAATAATTATAAATTAGTTTTTATAAAATATAATTTGTTAAATGTATGAATGTTATATTACCTCTTATTATTATAGCAAGCGATTTTAAATTAAAATTAAGAATCTAAAGTTAATAATTTAAACTCGCCTCAAAGACCTATGAAACTAAAATTTATAAATAATTCCATTTTATAATTTTAAATTAATTAAAATTATAACTGAAATCCTTGTATAAATTCTAAATTCTAATTTTCTTTCGCTATAATTTAGTTAAAATGTGCACATATAAAACATACCCATAAAAAATAAAGAAAAATGTAATAATGTAGTAAAAATAAGTTAGCACAAGACAACACAATTTATAGCTGTAGGCTCAACCTCCACTTTTCCGCGTCTCCCGATACCCGTTACAATTAAACAACCAATTTGACTTTAAATCAAAATTCAGGATTAATAATGAACCACCACCTCTCCTCTCTCAGCCCAATAAATTCCTTAAGTTAACTCATGATTTCAATTTTTTTTTTTAATTTTATTTTTATCTTTACCTCCCAAAACAAATACAAATCAGCATTTACATTTGTAATATAATTTGTTTCATTGTATTAAACATATAATTCTTCTAATTATACTAGACAAGCAATTTTAAATTAAAATTAAAAATCCAAAGTCAACAACCTACAACTACTTACACCCACCTCAAAAACCCATGAAACCAAAATCCTCTAAATAACCCAAATTTCAAATCAATCATAATTATATAACTAAAATCCCTAAACAAATTATAAATTTTAAACTTCCAATTTCTAATTTTTTTAATTAACCGATACAGCGTAGTTAAATTACGCTTGGGCCACGTATATTCCTACTCCTACTTCCCCGTATTCCGTTTGATTTTAGTCTTACGAGTTGCTGGGAATTGCAAATCACCTGTAGGTCACCCAGCTTTACTACAGGAAGGCTAAATAAAACTGGAGGGTGCCTGGTATCCAGAGTCCGCATAATTTTTGGCTGATTAACCTATCAGCCATTCATGTTTCGGCATATGCTGTTCCATTTTAGATTAGGGTTTTTGTCAAGGTTTTCTCCTTTAGCGCCGTACTTTAGCCTGTGCCAAATGGCCAAAAATGTGCCAAGTGGCCTTAGTTACCAGTGGTTGCCACGAGGAGGCAGTACGTACACTTGCGAATTGTGAACAGGTTACCCCTTACACAATTGTATCCATCACGCAGCTGCCTAATGACAAGACCAGAACAGCTCACGTGATGCGCACCCTACTGGAAGGTTACGGAGCTGGTAGATTAATCTACACAACTGTGGTCCCCTCCCCCTCCAATAGACGCCAAACCACCTATTTCGAAGATACTTGATTGTATTGTTGGTCCAACTAGGAGTTCATCATTGAGCGAAGCGGTCGATCCAGTTTTTGCTGGTGCATCGAATACAAATATTAACATTGTGCTGATGCTATCTTCTTTTAAAACACCGTGATGTGGTAAAAATACTCAAGTATCTTGGTTAACTCTTTCTGTGCTATTTTTCACCAAACTCCTAGTTTAATATATTCCTGCATGAACGATTTATATATCTTTTGATATTCTTCGCTTTTGACAAATTTTCTCTCCCTGGCGTGCAACCCGCTAATTGTTAAATTGAGCGATGTTCCTAGGATCGGTTTGCGTTCCTCAAACGGCAACCTCACAACGAACTTCCGTTGACTACACTTTCCTTTTCGTCATTTGTCTATTTGGATGGCTTTGGAATCTCCTCCAATTCCCCAGAAGGCTCTCAACTTTTTGTCAATATTGAAATCAGCTGAATATTTTGATATTGTAGGCAATAAAGAGCGGTGGTTCGAATATCACCTTGGCGTCCAACCAAACCCATTCAAATAAGGTCTATTGCACGATAATTTGACCTTTATTATTTGGAATTTTGCCATAGCCTAAAATTTGCAAAATTACATCTGACCCCAATAAAATGTCTATTGTGTTTGATTTATATGTTTCGGAATCTACTAATTCTATGCTAATCAATAGACTTAAGTCGTTTTTGGTGTGGTGTTGGTGGTGGAAGTGCAGCAGTTAATTCGACTTGAAATTCTGAGTTGTAGTTGTTTAGGCTGGTTATCTGGATTGATGTAATCCCCTTTGTGGAGTCTGTCCGACTTTTCTCCGATACCAGACACTGAAATACGTCCATTCAGGTTTGGCAATTTTAAGCGATTCATACAGGCTCGCGTGATAAACAAGAGTTGGGATCCAGTATCCAACAGAACCTTGTATTTAACCCTATTTCCACACCAATCCTATACCTTATTCAAGGCCGTTGGTGACATTGATTATACTAATAAATTTGTCTTCAGATTTCCTTGAAAAAACGTCCGATGCCTGGAGCGATTAACTTAGACTTTGTTTGATTTATGTGTAACAATGTATGATGCTTCTTTGTACATATTTAACACCTTCTTTTTGATTTATATTGGTATACTGAGCGAGTGTCCAAGAGGCCAATTAAAGCAACGTTTTGATTCCTTACTATCATTTCTCCGCTAGTCAATCGATTTATTCGCGAACATTTTACACTGAAACAAAAAATTATCGTAAGAATCGCAAACATCACATTTTACCGAAATGATTGGAAACGATCGTAAAAGTTTTCCATTAGAATTTGGACCAGTCCATCTACTTTCTGACTTACGGGATTCCAGAGCATCTGATCTTTTGCTAAAGAATTTCAAAAAATCGTCAATAGTTGGAAAATCTACATCACACGTCTTTTCTACAACGCATGACTTTATTGAGTAGCATAATAATGAGTCAAGAATCCCGTTGCTCAGTTTCCTCCGAATGCTCGCAGCTATCTAATAATTTCGTCTGAACTATTTAGTAGTTTGCGAAGGTTAGTTTAGAAACCGTAGTAAACCGTTCAGATATTGAAACTTTTGGCGACGTATTTTCGTTGATAGTGCCCATATAAAGGTCATAGATTAACTGCCATTCGGTGTATCTCTCAAATAATGATTAATCTGTATCATTCATGCTTGCCTTTCGACTCCGTTTATTTAAACTCATATTAAATGTCTTCGAATATATGAATTCCCGAAGCTTCATCATGGCTTATAAAACATATTTCCCGTTCCACTTTACCAACATTTTTTTATCAATTTATTAGTACGTTTTTGACGAACAGATATACCAAAAATGCCTGAACTAGGCTGTAACTGTTGAACATATTTTGCTAATCTAGATATTTGCTCAGTAATGACGCTGTGTTCCTTTTGAAACGCATCTAATTTTTGGTGACTGGTAGTCATTACTTTTCTATTTTATAAGATTTTACAAATATAAACAAAATAGAGGCACTAACAGAAGTTTGCAATTTCCACAAGGATGGTAATTTCCATGGTTGGCGTCGGATGGCTTGCAATTTTAGTTGTTCACTTGTGACCGCCCAAACTTAATGGATTTAACTTTATATTAGAGTTAAAATCCGCCTCGAAGGAAGACTCCTTCTTTCCTTACTCATTTGGTAAGTACACAGGGCATTTTCTTATAATAAAACTTCCAGTTTAGCGAATGAAAATTCGTTGCGAAACTAAATTCGTTACACTAAAAGTTTCGTTAAACTGGTGTGTATGTGTGTGTAATTTATTGAAAGTATAGAGTTGCAAAACGATTTTCGTAAAATATTTTTCACATATAGACATTGTTTGTTTTTTGAGCATGCAGGAACTTGTTTGCGGAGGACACAATTTTTACACTGATATTTTAGATAAATTTGCGGCTTCCTTTAAATTTTTATTTGATCTTTTAATGGTTATTAGTTGTATAATTTTATAGAAATAAATAAGAAAATATCAATAAAACTGCACACAACAGTTTTAATCTGCGAGGGTATTCGAATAAGAAACGAACAAAACTGATTCATTCCAAATAAGAATCCAATACAAAATATCGAATCCAATTAACAAATGGCCCCCAGTGGCAATATTCTGACACTTTTATACTGTTTAGGTATAATTTTTCCAAAGCATACTGTATCGATTGCTACAGTATGCTCTTAAAAAACTAATACCAAAATAGTCTAAAAAAGTCATAATAAATAAATTCTCAATTCCCAGGGCAAACAAGAACAGTGCTCAGGGCCTAAATTCCGGTTCGGTGACAAATGATAATGAGAAATGACTTGATTTTTTATTTCAACTAGTCGGTTGCATTTTTATTTAGAGTAGGCGAAATAAAACATAAAGTCATTTCTCATTCTCATTTGTCATTGATCCGGAATTCGGGCCCTGGTCTGCGATCCTAATTGTTGTATTATAATTAATCAATGATAATATCATCGATGTATACATAACATATTTTACCGAAGTATTCCTTTAAGACGTCGTCGATTATCCTCTGAAAAATTGCTGGCGCGTTTTTCCCTCCAAACGGTAGACTGGTGAATTCGTATTTCCCTTTCATTGTCGAGAATGCCGTCTTAGGTATATCTTTTTCCATCATCTTATTGTTGTGGGCTCCGGATGTAAGATCTATAGTTGTGAAGAATTTGGAGTTGTCCAGATTTGCGATGGTGTTAGAGATGTCTGGTATTGGATAGGTGTCCGACACGGTAACTGCGTTCAATTTTTTATAATCTATGACCATTCGATACTTTTTTACTCCCGATGCATCCATTTTCTTCTCTACAATCCAAATGGGTGAATTATACGGACTTTTCGATGGTCTTATAATGCCGTCATTGAGCAGTTGTTTTATTTGTTGGTCCACTTCGGCCCTCATGTTGATCAGGTATGGATATGATTTTGTGTAGATATGGATAGTGGTTTTGATCTCCTCTTCTTTGTCCTCGATGTCGCTGTAGTCATCAATATACTCCTCGTATTCTTCTTCACCATCCTGTTGTTCCATCATGTGGAATGATTTTTTTCGTGTTGCCCGACTCGTCATTAACGGACATTGGTACTGGTAGTTTCGGTTGAACTGACCTTGCTGGTACGGTTACAAAGTAATTTTGTTGTTGCTGGTATGGTTGTTGATATTGCTGTTGTTGGTCCGGTTGTTGCTGGTATGGTTGTTGATACTGCATACTGTACCCCATATTTCTCTGTTGCAGCGATATTCTTGGTAGCGGTATCGGCTTCGTGAATTGTTGAACTCTATTCGCATTGATTTGGTTTACGGGAATCATGATTGAATTGTTAAAATTTCTATTGTGTATTGGCATACTCCGGAAATTGAGATTTTGTATCTCCAGATATGATGAATACGCCTCTGGGAGATTCATTGGTTTCCGAATAGTTAGCATTCTTGATATATCCCCAGCTAGACCTCTAACGTACGTATCCTGTATGTGTCTATCAGCACTCTCATGGTGTCTGCATTGTAGTTTTCAGTTTTAACTTTGTTGATAATGAGGGATAGTTGATGGTTTACAGTTGCGTAAAATTCGTCGATACTTTTCTTTCCCTGAGTTAGGCTGCCCAATTGATATTCGAGTATCCTTAACACTGTTAATGTTAGCCGAAAGTTTCCTGTCATGTCAACAGCTATCGCAGGAAAAAAATTCAGTTCAAGTTTCCCGTGGGAAATCTCGGAAAATTCGATTTTCCAAAAATTATTAAAAAATTTATACAAACTCAGCCTCTAGAGTGTTATATCTGGAGATGGATTGGATTTGATGGATTGAGGCTGATTTTATACAAATTTTCTAATAATTTTTGGAAAATCGAATTTTTCAAGATTTCCCACGGGAAACTTCAACAGAATTTTTTCATTCGATAGCTATTAAAAAATCACATAAAAACGACTCAATTTCAGATATACACTTTAGAGACTGATTTTATTTCAATTTTGTGGATTCTTCTGATTTTCCGATATTTTCTGCGAATAGGTTAAGCAAAGTTTTACACATAAAACTATTTACAAAAATGTTTATTTAAATCCATGTATCCTATTAGCTTTCGGCTGATAACTACTAAATTTTTTAATTTCGGCTGGAATGTTAATATCATAATCTGCATTATCGACTTTTTTACTTTCGGGTGGGGATTAGACAATCTGCATCACCATTTTTTTTTTACTTCCGGATGGACTAACGTAATCTGCATTGCCGACTTTTCACTTTCGGCTGGCAACTTTCGGCTAACTTTAACAGTATAATAAAATTATAGAATTAAATCAAGTGATTATCGCCTGAATGAATAAATCAAAAAGGTTAAAAACTCAACCACTGATTTGTAAAGCGTGATTTACACGTTCCAACAGTTTTTCCCAACAAAAGAAGGAGGTGAGGCCAACACACAAGGTTCTTTATCTATCAAGAAATTTTGAGAAACTTATTGTGCACATTTCTTACAAATTTATTCTTTTGCATTTTTAATTTTTTTTGGAAATAGTTTTTCTGTAAACTTTATATTGTACTTTTGAGATATTTGCAAAATATATTTTGTAGCCCACGGAATTACCCACTTCCAGTTGGCCGATTTGCAATAAAATTCACTTCTCCCAATTTATTAAAAAAGCTTTAATATGAAGTTCCACTTCGATTGGTTAAACCATCTGGGCTGTAGAGAGGAAACAAGCAGACTGAGAAACAGACACCCTATCGAAGCTCATTTTTTCGGACTCAGGGGGCCTCAAAACAGAAAAGTCTCCAAAAATCTCAAGTCGAAAATTTTTATGATTACATCAAAAATTCATTTTCACTTGTAATACTAATTCAGGCTCCGTGAATTATGTCCGTTGAAATTAGTTGGTGGTTCTACGAATAATTCTACATTTTTTTTAAAGGAATTAATCCATTTTTAATTATGAATTAATTTCGAAATAAAAAACAATGAAAACACTTTTATTTCTTTAAAGGGTTATATACAGATGTAGTGGGCGAAATGACGACATTTCCTCGACACTTCCTCAGCATAGTAAATCAGCATCGATTAGTACAAGTTTCGGGGTATTTGTTTTAATTCCAAGCTTAAAGTTTATTTTCAAAACAATTTAACAAAACAATTTAATTTTCAGTTTATAAACATATTGGAAAGTAACGGCCAATATGAAGAATAAAAAATTGATCTTCCAAAGCAAGAGCAGTATGAAGAAATTTTATCAATTATTTTGACTAGGAAGAAACAAATTTAAAATTAATTAATATTTTTGTATTTAAATTCTTTTGAAGCGTAATATTTTTTTTTATGATTTTTTAACCTTTCGAAAGTATTAATTAAAGATAATTTATTAGCAGATTAACAGATTGTGTTTGAAAATAGATAATAGAAAAAAAAACAGTTGGAAATATAAAGAACAATTAAAATGTAAGAACTTTTTTTTATAGTTTGTTTCTGTCAGCAAGCCTGTTTGTTTTTAATTAAAAATATTTGAATTCCAAAATTTATCTCGTGTTCAGTTCAAAAATATACTTTCGAAATCGATTTTTCTTAAATTAATATCAAAAATTATCACAAAAGGGATCAAATACAAAAAACAACAACGATAAAAAAGGTTTTGACTTTTAACTATTAAAAGTGATAAAATAGGCAATGAAATTAAATATAACTTCCATTTAATTTCATTACATCTTTAGAAAGCTTTAACAACGAAGTTACAATTATAAAATAATAAAAAATAAAAAAATTAAATTTAATCTACGTTGTAATGGATTTCCATTTTCACTTTTTTTTTTTGTGTTGTTTATCACTTTTAATATTTTAAAGTAAACATAGTAAATAGTAAACTTGAGTTAATGAATAATAAAATTAATAATTATTATTGCCATTTAAATTTAAGTGGCAAACATAAATTTCGAAATTGTCAGTTGTAAATTGTCACAGGTGAAAAAAAATAAACGTCACGTTCTCGAAACACATCATATTTTCATGTGCTTGCAGGGTTCAACATTTTTCTAAACAAATTGAGGGAAGACGTATAAAACTACGTTATAACTTTACACCTAATTTTCATTGTTTTATTAAACGTTTTAACCACTAAAATATAATTCGAATTATATATAAAGTGGCAACAAACGTATTGATTTTTGATCCAAACGCCACAAATCAGTAAAACAGAGTTTTTTTTTTTGTTTTAATCTATGCAATCTGTTTTGGGGCTCAAGGCACTCCCAACTATTTCGCGGTTTACTTTTACTTTTCCGTCCTACTTTACGCGTTAGTAGCCAAATCGAGGACGTCCGGCTATAACTGAGCCCTATTTAATGTAGTTGAAGTTTTCCGAAAATTCATCGCAAAATACGCAGTGGTAAATTTCAGCCCTAAACTAAAACTATCATGGGAAACACGAAGGAAACTTACTCGTATAAGGATAACTATTAAAATATTCACAATTCAACTGAATATTTCTCAAGTCCTGCGTTTTTGGTTGCAATCCACGCTGATTTACTGTTAGACCTATGCCAGTATTCTGGAATTTTTTCAGAATTTTATCATATGGATGGAATGATGGCCGCAAAGCCTCTTGCATCATATTTAATTTGATTTTCGCAGTCCAATTGAATGTTTTCTCAAGTCTCGTACTTTTGGTATCAATTTCCCCTCCTCTTGCTCCATTACATAATCTTGGTGAATCGAAAATTCTCAGCAAAATAATTGGTGATCCTATTATTAATTCATTTGGACTGTTGATGATATTACATAAATCATTCGCAAGCTCAATTTGGCTAGTTACACAATAAATTGGGTGAGGTGCCATCACCAATTTGTAGAAGTTTCTCGGTAAAATCTCTCTTTATCATTGGAAATTTGAACTCTCATATTTGTTCTTCACATTGTACTTTCTTCACTAGAGGACATGGATTTCATCTGCTGGAGTTGATAACTGAAAACATTTGTTGATAATTTTTAAGAAGTATGACTAATACACCTCCCATTAATTCTGAATTAACTCGGAGATCTCTTTTTGGCCCCAATATTAAATATTAAACTTATCAAAAATGTTTTTCCGGTACCTCATGAAATCTTTAGCTACTTTAGCTTGCTTTTGCCTTTATATTAACAATAGTTTGTTTTAAGCAATAATTCATCAACATTATAATTTTTCTCTTTCAATTTTTCGGAATTCAATACATAGATTCCATCTCTTAGTGGCGCTTGCATTCAAATTAATAAGTGCTTGATTAAATATCTCTTCTTTGAATTCAAAATTGCATCTGATGCAATACATCATCGCTCATACTTCACGTCTTCGAAGTGCCAACATACAATGGTAACCATTTTGAAATAATCCTAAACGCTGACATGCTTCTATGTACGTTTCACATACATATTTATCGACATTTTATAGATCTGTGAAACATGTTGGTCCACGAATTTCATGTAGTGGCATTCAAAGATAGGACCAATGAGTATTTTTTGAATGAACCGTGTACACTCATCCCAATGCATCACTTTTGAAGATTCCTTCGTGACTTTCGATTGGAGATCCTTGCTTTCTTTGGTGAAACATTTGTATTGTTGCATTCTATCTATATTATGGTTGTACATCATTATATAGCACCTTTCTGCAACATCCTCCAATATTCTCGAACATTCTAAAACATTCTGGAGCATTCTGGACCATTTTAGAACACTCTGTCTTCAATATTCTGGGAGTATTCTGGAACCTCCTAGAACATTCAGGAATATTGAAAGAAAGTCTGGAACATTCTATAAAATTCGCGAACATTCCGAAACTGGAAGTCCCTTTGAAGGTCTAGAACCTTCTGGGACAATCTAGAACATTCTCAAAAATTCTGGACACAATGTTCTAGAGAATTCTCGAACATCCTGGAATATCCTGGAATATTCTCGAACCTACTGGAAGATTCTATAACATTCTGGAACCTTTTACAACATTCTCGAACATTATAGACCATTCTGTCTAGAACATTTTGGACATTCAGGAACATTCTGCGAACAAGAAGTCCCTTCAATGATCCAGCATCGTTTGGAACATCTTAGAACATTCTGGAATATTCCGGAACCGAAAGTCTCTTCGGAGGTCCAGAACCTTCTGGGACATTCTAGAACATTCTCAAACATCCTGGAACATTCTTAAACATTCTAGAAAATTCTCGAAAATTCTAGAACCTTCTGAACATTCTAGAACATGGTCGAACTTTCTGGAAGGTTTTATAACATTCTGAAACATTCTAGAATTTTCTCGAACCTTCTGGAAGATTTCATAATATTCAAGATTGATCTAGAACATTCTGTCTGAAACATTCTAAAAAATTCTGGGAGCTTTATGGAACCTTCTGGAAAATTCTATAACATTTTCGAACCTTCTGGAAGATTGTATAACATTCTGAAGCATTCTGTCTGGAACATTCTGGGAACATTCTGGAACCATCTAAAACATTCTGGTGAACAGAAAGGAACCGTCTGGAACATTGAAGAACATTCTCGAACATTCTGGAACAATACAGAACATTCTCGAACCTTTTTTGGAAGATTATATAACATTTTTGAAAATTTTAGTACATTCTTTCTGAAACATTGGTCCCTTCGAAGGTCCAAAATCTTGTTTTACATTCTAGAACATTCTCGAACATCCTGGAACGTTCTGCAATATTCTCGGACGTTCTGGGATATTGTAGAACATTCTAAAGCTCTCATGAACATTCTAGAACATTATCGAATCTTCTGGAAGATTCTATAACATTCTGGAAAATACTGCAACATTCTCGCACATTCTAGAACATTTCGCAACATTCTGGAATATTCATTCTGGAAAATTCTAGAACATTCAGGAATATTCTGGCTAGTCTCGGCCACTTGGCACTCAATTCTCAGCTGCTTCACCGGATTCCCATAAGAAGTTCAATATTCCGATGCCCTCTTTTGACACCCATATCTACGATCCAACCCGTGAAGTTCTAAACCGAAACCTGCTTAATGGATGGAGGACGGAGGGCTACTATACCACATATAACTCCCATGGGGCTGCAGGGATCAGTTGTGGAGTTATGGCTGCACGCATCGAGAAACGACGCTTATATTGATTATATCTACATATAAAAATGTGATTTATTTTCAAAACTCGCTGTAATAATCTTTAGTATTTGGCGGGAAATTTTAATAATAATTCATCAGTAGTTTTTAGTTAAGCAATTACATTCCGCAAATACTTCATTTCAGCTAAATTGATTCATTGAAAATTTTTTGCAAGAAAATTCGAATCGCTATGAGATGAATAATTGTAATGTACAACTAGAATTTTATTGGTTACGAAACCGTTATAAATTTTGTTTCTGTGCAGAATTTACGGGCCCTTAAAATTAATGAGCTCTAGGCATGTGGCCAGTTTTCCTAGGCGTTTATTCGCCCCTGAGTTAGATTGCGTACTAGGTGGATCTGAGAGGTAATCAGTTAATGGAGGACTTACAATCACTGGTCAAAAATGGCCAGAATGGTTTCAATGACAGTGGTGGCAGCAGATTTTTCTGCGTCGGTGATGTTCTTTCCTCCCATTTCTTGAAAAACATAGAATTTGATAATCTTACACAAAATTTCACTATAACACCGCTTTAGGTAAAAATCTACTATCTACAAAAAATTATTTTAACCCTTTCCAGTCGTGAATTAAAACAGTTTGAAGTTCAAAATATTTTAGCTATTATTTTTGATAACTGAGCACACACACCAAATATGACATTTCAAGAAGAAAAAAAATTCAAAAGCTTGCTTTATTCAACTTTTAGCTGACCTCCCTTATATGGAACAAACCTAGCTAATCAATTGGTACATTAGGTCTACCCCGCGCATTCGATAATTGTAAAGCTGTACGATTTGTTTAACCGTTACATATTGCTTGTACGATTTCTCGTTTTTCGTCACGTCTACCTACAAAGTTGGAAGCGAGATGGATTTTAAAACTATGGCTGAGCCCCACTCCAAATTTTTGTTTATCCGTTTAAGAAATACCAGTGGATTTACCCTTATATATGTATAATGAAGTAGTAAGGTCGCCCACTTTTGCCTCTTAGCAATTATACTTTTCTATACTGTACTGTTTATATGTGTTATGGCATTTGAATGGTATCATTTGTTCATCAATATACCACTTTCTCTCCATATTGAATTGCAGACATCTTGATTTTACTGAATCGATAACTGGGCGAACCATAAAAAATTTGTCCTTACAATTCTTAGGAATTTCTAAGATATTTACAAGATGCAGATTATTTCACAGTTGGGGAAAACCTATCGAAGGGCGTGGCTTTTGTAACCAAGTTCAATATTCAAAATATTTTTTCCAGTATATTCAATGCTCCCATCAATATGTGTAACGCGAACATTTTCCGAAGTTCGGCCGAAATTTGCCGAAATTTCTTTTACGACTTTCTCTGATGCACTATGTTAGTGTAGGTTGTCTTATTTCAAAATAGAAAGTGGTTGCTTCTTCCAAATGTACATACGTCTATTTCCTCCTTCGCAATAAATTCAAATTCCACTTTTTCAATGGTTCTGGGTTTTGCTTCCATTTGATATTTTTGCGAACTTGTAAGTTTGGTCGACATTTTTAATGAACTGGTCAATTACTTCGAACTCTATATTTTACAGTTTGACACACAATTTTTCAAAGTGTTAATTTGTTTTTTAGGCCTCATTTGGTCTCGGTTGTTCACAAATTCTAAACCTGATTGATATAACTTATTCCGGACGGTTACTTTCCACTTATCAGGCTTACGTTGCCATTTTCTAGTTAGGCCCTGCTGTAATAAATATAAAAAATTAAAAATTGTTTGATTGAAAATTGATGTTATTTAAGAGGGTGTGACTTACCACTTCGTTTTCGGTTAAATCGGAGAATTCATCATCGGAATTCAATAATTGTTCCTCTGATTTGGAATCACTTTTTGCGTCATTTACCACTGGAAAACCTGGTAATCCCAAAATAATGCCGTCGCTTGTTGACAACTGCCGATTGATATCGTATGTACTTGACGAATTAATTGGATTAGTGTTACTGTTATCGATATACTGTTCAGTGACATAGCTTTCTATATATGACTCGGTATCTGGCGTCCCCACAAAACGAATAATTTCTGGATTGTCAATTATTACCACTTCATTACTAACCTTAGAAAGCTCAAATTCCAAAATTTGTTCGCCCTCTTCAGCCACAGTATAATTAATATTAAAATTTGCAGATATATCGTAACTGCGGAAATAAATATAATTTTTTTTGATATGCACGCATTAATACAGTTATTAATAAAACTAAGAAAATACTTACAATCACTGAATTTGTATGAAACACACAATTTATTTAAAACCTTAGTTTAAATCAGGGCATAACACAGGCGAATCTGTTAAACTAAATTATCATTCCCGCGTAAATTTGACAACTCATAAAACTTTTGCAGGGGTGTTACGAATAAAATAGTTGTAACTGAGCAAATAGAATAAAAAAGTTGTATCATGCATGGTAAATAAACAATTTTTTAAAAAAAAGGTTGTATGTGATTTTTTAAGGCAGATAGAATCTTTTTTCACAAATTATTAATAAATAGGAGAAGATACAACCATTTTACATCGTTATTTCGAAAATGGGCAACTTTTTCGTAAATCTGACAACACCAATCGAAAGAATGAGCTAAAATTAGTGGGAATACATGTAATTTAACAAGGTCTTTGATAAATAGGAGTTATACCAGGAATAGTTGGAATATAATGTAAAGTTGTGAGAGGTTGCGGCATAGATATACGATTAAAGATATTTCTTCCGAGTTTAAAGTATTCAAATTAATCTCATTTTCTAGAGGCTCTAGTCTGATATTTATCTAATGAATTAAATTTAATTAAGATCAATTTATTATACTTCAGGTTTTCTAGAGCAGAGCTTCTGAAAGTGTGAGCCGCGGTTCCTTGCAAAGCCAGGACCTTTTATGAAGTAGCAACATTTTTAAATCAGAGGTCGATGTCCGAAGTAAGTATTTAAAGTAAATCTATAGGAGCTTATGTCTATCAAATTTCTGGTAATTCGTTATTGAAAATGTCTGAATTTAGTAAGTAATTTTAAAAAGTTACTCGTAATTTAATTTAATTTGAAATTTCAAAAATTGTATGGTTAAATTGTATATTTTTCGTTCAGGTAGTGTTGAGAACTCCAAATTTAAAATTCCAGGGTTCTCCCTCTTGGGACAAAAAAAAACTGATCTAATTAAAAAAAAACTGAACTACTATCACTGGCTATCATTTTCATTTCAAGAAAAGCTTTCAAATTGGTTGATTACGTTGGAAGTTGGTAGTTGAAATAATCTAAAAAAAACTTTAGGTAACTATGAATTTCGTACGGAAAAATTCAAATTTTTTTTCCAGAATTTTCATAGTTCGATAGTTCAGAAGAATATATTAAATCCAAATTTGGTTTTAAATACGAGGGTAGGTCATTAAATACATGATAAATATAATAGATGGCGTCTCAATCACAATTTTCGCTCAACATTTGGAAAGAACAGCCTTTAAGTTGGTAGCGGAAAAATTTTCACACAGATCTGTCAGATAGTTCAATTTTACAATTTTTAAAAGCATATAATCTCGTGAATTTTCAAAAAAAAGAAGGAAACAAGTGAATTTCATGTTGATAAAACATTATATTTGTCAGAAAAAAATATTACGCAAACCCAAAAATCGCTTAACAAACATTATGGGGACTGTTCACCATCGTTTGGAATGATACAGAAGTGGTCTGCTGAATTTCGTTATGGTCTTATAAGTACTAATGGTGCAGAATGGTCGTGGTGTCCAGTTGAGCCCACTAATAAAATCCATGGCATGATATTGGATAATAGGAGAGTTAATGTGCGTGAGATTGCTGAGGTTGTGTGCATTTCAATGAAGAAGGGAAAGGTGGGTCAGTCAGCCTACAAGATGAGGGCATGTTTTTTTGGGATGCACGAGGTATAGTCCACATCGACTACCTCGAAAAGGGGAAAACAATAAACGGAAAATGTGGTAAAGGTGGTCGTCGTAATTTAGAAATAAAATACTTATATTTTATATATTAAATTAACGTAATTTATTTATCCATTATTCATTCAATTCACTTAATAAGCCGAGAGTCAGACAACGAAAAGCGATGTACACTGATCTTTTTTTTTGTACACAATTATTGCCCAATGCACAAAACATTTTAGTACAACTTATTCTGAGTTCTAACACAATATAGTATATTGTCTTCGCCATTGCGTCAAATACTACAAAATCCACATACATCACATTCGTCCTCCCTCAAAGCTATTACATTACAACAAAAAAAAATTATTTAATCTCTATACCTAGAAGGTTTAACAATTAGATCACGAGGTCGTAATACATGACCTTCCTCGTGACTCAACTCGAATGCATCTTCAACATCTGATGAATTATCCACATTTGAAAATTCATCTGTTACATATTCCAAAACATTAGCATCTTTCCATGAACTACCACTTCTGTTAACTTCTTCACTCTCAGTAACTGACCTATCTCTATTTTTTTTTTTAACTTAATCAAAAAAGTATAGTTCCTATTTTCATTAACATCCAAAACTGGTCTTTCGTTCCCCCACGTAATTCTTAATCTCTTCGTTCTCTCCGTCGATCGCTTTCGTGGAAATCGGATGCTTGTTTATCACACGCAAATGCATCTGATTAACATGACGCTTAACTATCCTACCATTCCCTTCTAAGGAACATAAATAAGCGCGTGGACCTAAAACCTTAATAACTGTCGCGTTATACCAGCTAGGGTGATTAGGATCTGTAAAATTACGCACAATAACCGGGCCGCGAACCTTAAAACTTCTCTCCTTATACCTTCGTTTCGACGTACCCCATGATTTCGACTCAGATGTATCACGTGCTATATTACCAGATTCATTCGGTTTACGGACTTTCACAGGGCTAAATAAATCTAACCTTATTTTTGGAGTGTAACTTAATAACGCTTTGGCCAGAGGAATACGCATTGTACAGTGAGGTGTAGCCCGATAATGCACAAGGAAACGACTTACAATATTTTCAATATTTGCCTCACTCTTATCAAACTTAGCCCGTTTGATAGCGTTCTTTATAGTTTTGATTGCGTTCTCTGCAGCGCCATTCGTAGCAGGATAGCCAGGGGGTGTAAAAGTATGTTCAATCCCCCTTTCTTTCGTGAACTCTGAAAAAACGTCGGCCGTAAACTGGGCTCCGTTGTCAGAAACAATCTTATCCGGCAAACCAAATTGCTGAAATAACTGCTCTAATTTCATTATCGTAAATGATGACGTCGGACTTTAAAGAAAACCTGATAATTGTCGAACATTGGCCCAGCATAATCAATATGAATCCTAGTCCATGGTCTTTCCGGAATTTCTCACGGTATATTCATTGCCTTGGGCGGATTTGTTCTGTTCGACAAACATGCTTCGCAACTTTATTAAATTTTCAACGTCTCCATCAATATCAGGCCACCATACATAAGATCGTAATAAAGACTTGGTTTTAACCATTCCCATGTGTGATTGGTGCACATCCTTCAAAATTGACATTCGTAACAACTCCGGTGGTATGACCCTATATCCTTTCATGATAATATCATCCTCAATTGACAGTTCGTCACGCTTCGTTATATATGGACCAAACTTAACTTTATCCAGTTTATTCAAATTCCCTGAGTAAACTGCCTCTTTCAATTCCATTAATAGCTCGTCTTTTTGTTATTCGTTCTGGATCATCGTTCTATTTAACGGAATATCAACACTTTTATCAACCAAATTCAAATATGTAGCAGAATTTTCTTCCTCACTACCTGAATCGTCATCCGTCATGATCGGAGGTCGGAAGGCATATCAGCACTATTATTATCCGATTTAACATATTTTATGGTGTAATAAAATGTTGACAAATGTACTGCCCATCGTTGCAAACGGCTTGCCGACATTTGTGGAATTCCCTTATTTTCACCGAAAAATCTCTAAAAGCGGTTTATGGTCGGTGATAAGTGTAAAATATCGCCCTATCAAATACTGAAAGAATTTTTTAGTCCCGAAAATTATAGTCAATGCTTCTTTTTGAATTGTGAAATAATTCTTTTCGGCATTTCGTAAAAGTCTGGATGCATACTCGATCGGGCGTTCTATGCCATCCGGCAAAGTATGTGATATTAGCGCACCTATTCCTACCGCAGAAGCATCACACGTCAGGTTAAGAGGCAAATTATCATCATAATGCATTAAGACTCTCTCTGAAGTAAGTTCTTGCTTTAACCGATCAAAAGATTTCTGGCATTCATTGGACCAATAAAACGTTTTATCTTTTTACAGCAAATAATAAATAGGTTGTAACTTCGTGGCTAAATTTATTATAAATTTACCATAGTAATTAATTAGCCCACAAAATGATCTAACTTCCGATACATTTTGCGGAATCGGTGCGTTCAATATGGACTCATTCTTATTCAAATTAATCAACCATTTTTCCGATATTATATGCCCTAAATACTCAATCTGGGTTTTCGCAAAAATACATTTATGTCTGTTCAATTTCAACCCTGCCTTTCTCAACCTTTCGAAAACTGCAGAAATTCGATCAAAATGTTCACTTTCGTCTTTCGTACCTACAAGAATATCGTCTAAGAAAACTGCTATGCCCGGAATAGTTGCTACAACTTTCTCTATCTCTCTTTGAAATATGCCCGTAGCAGGCTTAACCGCAAAAGGTAACCGGTTCATCGTGTAGTTGCCCAACACGTGTAGTGGCGTACTCCACGTGACCAACTGTTTCGATCTTTCGTCTAACTCTAGCTGATTATACGCCGAGGCCAAATCTATCTTAGAAAACAGTCTGCAAGCTTTTAATTTGACAAAAATGTCCGAAATTCGGGGAATGGGGTAATTCGTATCCTTTAAATGCTTATTAATTGTGACCTTATAATCAGCACATATTGGTAAGTTACCATCATTTTTAAGTACTGGCACCAGGGGCGTACCACACTGAGTAGACTCAGTTTTCGTAATAATTCCCCTTCTCTCTAAATCGCGGAACTATCTCTCTATAGACTCACGGAATGCAAAAGGAACTGATCGCGCTTTTACAAATGTAGGCATAGCTTCCCCATCCATTTCTAAACCGATTTTCCCGTTTCTCAAATATCCGATTTCATCACTAAAAACATCCCGGAAACTTCCCACAACGTCTTCCAATTTCGTATTTTCTTTACATAAGTTGTTTACAAAAATATGCTTAATATTAAAATCTTTAAAAAAATCTCGCCCTACTATCGGCACCTGAGCTTTATCAATGATCAAAAATCTAAATGGACGTATAACACCATTGTGAGAGACCATAGGTGTGACACTACCAACAACTTTCAAAATCTCAACACCATAACCTCTCACAACCGTATCATATGGCCTTAATAAATGTTTATCAAAATATTTAAAATACAAATCAGCAGGCATTGCAGACACGCCCGCCCTGAATCTGCTTGAAAGCTCACATTTTTACCCAACATTTTTAAATTAATATCTAATAACTTATTTACGCTAAAACAATAAACTGTATAAATCTCCTCCTCTTTATTCACAGTTTGACATTTAACATCTGCAATTTCGCTTACCACGTTACAAATTTGTTTATTCGATGTTCTGCATACAGATTCCATGTGTCCTACCTTCTTACATCTATTGCACACTACATTCTTATACCGACATTGGAATTCCTGGTGATTGGTAAATCCACAATGTTTGCACGGAAGTAGTCTATTATTGTTCGCCGTTGGATAAGCCTTATTTGGTGGTCTATAATTTGAACTCCATAGACTACCCTGACGTCTTGCCTGATCTGTATTACCAGGCTTGTGCTGCACAGCATTAATGGGTGTCGCCATTTCATCTTCCTCGCTTAGGCGATCAACAATTTTGCCCGACATACTCGTAACGAGTTTGTTCACTATCGTTTCATTTAATCTGTTGCCAAAATTGCAAGTTGACGCCGCACTCTTTATTCGTATACTAAAATCCTTGATACTTTCACTATCTTTACGTTTAATTTCATAAATTTTTTTCCTTTTGCAGTAAACAACTATCGGCGTTGAATAATATTCTGCTCCACTGATACGTTCATCTAAAATATTTAGTTCCGAAGCATTTATAGTTACATCTAATTTTTAATAGTTTCGTATGAAGAATCTTTTCATATTTTATAAAATTAAGCTTAACAAATCGGATGAAGCTGAGAGAATATTCTGGGTTGGCAGAACATTCTATTAAATTGGCGGGACATGGATATGAGACGTCTGAGATTGGATTTTATTTTTTCCGATTTCGAGGGCCGCAGTATGAAAAAGTTTAAGAAACACTGTTCTAGAGAAAGTATATGTTGCAAAATTTAATGTATACATTTGTATTTCTAAGCTATAGCAAAAACTATTGAAACTAAACAAACTGTAAACATCGCTGAAATATACTGCCCCATGATTCCTTTTTACGCCTAATAATTTTCTACACTTATTATTTCTCTCTTTTCCGGGATACTTTTCCAGCGCTTAAAAAGTCGCAAAAAATCCAGGTTCATAATACCATTAGGACAGCTTAATGGTTATAAACTAATCCGGCATATGATTTTTGAATTCACCTTTGAATCGTGATGGGTTTTTACGGACGTGTTCTTGGAGGTAATTTCAAATTTTCCTCGGACGAAAGTCAAGGATAAGTTCAAGGCGGTTGAAAAATGATTTTTTGAGTCGTTGCGCTTATTCGTTCTGTACAGTCTGAACATGCCAAAAGTATCATGAAATGTATTTACTTTTAAATTCCATTCTTCGTCCGTTCTTTTATTTGTTTTTATTTGTAGAATTATCCTAGCAACTGTTTTGCAAATTTTTATTTCATTTTTGTAGTCAACTGATAAACGTCAAAATTATTTTTAGCAGTTAGCATAGTAAGACGCTGCAAATCGAGATGGAATAGAAGAAATATACTCGCATTTGAAGGTTCCGACTGTAAATTGACTCATTGTAAATCAGTTAAGTTAACTAACTTGATTTTGACTTAAATGTCGTTGAATTAATAAATTAATTTAAAATCGATATTTTTATTTAAAACTCCGGTTTCTCGGTAACTGGAATATGCCACAAATTCCGGGTTAAAATGGAGTGCAAAAAATACTCGTAAGCCCCTGAAAAGAATCGTGTGCAATTAATTGTAGTGTTGTAACATCTAGATTACGCTTTTAGTATCTGAAGTTCTTGTCAAAACATGAGCAGCGGGTTGAACAATTTTTTTTATGTTTGCCCTTAGAAGATGTCCCAGGTTAGCAAATGGGTTCGATGATCGATATAAACTTTTAAACCTTTAAAGTTTTGAATCTCGAAGAGATGGTGAACGAGAACATGTCATATTCTTAGGCGAAGATAAAATATGCTGATAGTGCCGCAGCTTTTACCATAGTGCCATTTGTTTGCTGATGAAATAAATTTTATGCACCAATTAGGTATGTTTCAGTGTTAATTCTGGTTTAACCGAGTTTTAGATTTTAATATTCTCTCTAGTTGGAAAGTCTTAAAACAAAAGAAATACATTGATTTAACGCACATTTTGATTTTAATTTTTAAGAATGCATAGTACGGATTAAATTAAGCAGGAAATAAGTACGTTGTTAACTACAATTCAAAATTGTTCGTTTATTTAAACAAACTACCGTTAAACCACACATTATATAAAACTTTAGATAATCGTGACTGGTTTCGCCTATCACAGCAAATTGATCAAGATTTACTTGTGTAGGCATGTGCCGATATCTCTCGAAAACTACTTAAATTCGACAAGCACTTTCATTTCATAAAAAAACAAATTATGTCATTCACCGAAATTAAAGTAAGCCGCACCTTATCGTATCGTATCGTAACGCTCAACTATATTTTTCAGTAAATCTCTATTTCATTTGGTCCCATAATCACCTTCCAAGATAAATTTCATTTACAAATCGTGTATTTATGTACAAACCACCATCAACAATTTGTTACAGATATTTAGACAAACAAAAAAATTACTTCGTATTATGTTCCAAAAATTAATAAATTGCTTCATCATCGTATTAGTAGTATTGTCTGATTGGAAACTGGAAATGTATAAACAAGAAATTGTATAAATCAGCCCCATTGTAATTTTAACATACCAAAAAAATCAAATTTGTATATAGTTGTCTAGTGTATACTTCTGACTATATACTTAAGCGATCAAATTACTCAGCGGTCAGCATATGCTCAATAAATAAAATTACTCATGTACAAGGATCTGGAAAAGCGCACGCTAATCACAAGCATATTAAATTAACCGTGTACCGTCATGAATCAGCAAATAATATCTTAATTAATTATGTACATGTAATTGTAACGTATATATAAGAAACTTATTAAATCAAACAAAGATCAAACTATTTAAATTAAGTTCCGTTTTTAATTGGCTTAATCTACTCACATACACAGCCATAAAAAACAGATCGTTCAATGGAATTTATAATTGATTGTGGAAATAATAACGTTCGAACAAAAAATAAAAACTAAAACGAAAAACTACTTGTTGCCCTGTTTTGTTGTGTTACTAATTTTGTTGAGCGCGCTTACTGCTAATAACACAAGAGTTAAAAATTCGCGACCTTGCATTCTTTTTTTTTCGAAATTTTATATTTAAGCACAAAAAAAAGTAACATTAATTATATTTGGTTTTTGTGAAATTAGTTAATATATCGATCACCGAACTAACACCCACTTGTTTATAACATTGCATGATATGTACATTTTCGGGTGACATAAGAAAGGATCTGATTCCATTCGCTTTTGACTTCTGTTGGGATTAGATTGTTTGTATCGATAAATTTATTAATTTGCAAACCAGATTTGTTTTTGCAGGAAATTTTTATTGTCGGCTGTTGAGGTAGCCTTACTTTATCTTAGTCATATGATAAAATATACTCGTAATAACAGGATATGCTGATTATTGCTGATTTCTATTTAAATCAATTTTTGTTGCAACATATACATTTAAAATATAATGACTACGACAATAAACTTCATGATTATTTGCGGCTTAAGAATTGTGCAAAATGTTGAAGTCATTTTGGAAAACTGGAAAATGTAAAACAATTTTTAATAAGACCCAACATATTTATTTGAAGTTTGACTAGACTGCTCTTTTTGAATAATAGCCAATTCTTCTAATATGAGGAAACTGACTTCCTCTTATATCAGTTAACAATCAATATTAGTTGCTGAGTTCATATTGTAGCAATATAAATTAACAGTGATACAAGTATCAGTTTCATAGCAATTCTAAGTGTATTGCATTAGTAAAAATAACGAGCTAATTCACATACAACTCGCAAAATGATCAATATTTAAATTAAGCAAAATTTTTAGTTCAACATGTCAATAAATGGTGCGTTTTTTTATTTGCAAAGTGGGGCTGGCCATTTACATGAAGAATCAATATCCGGAGTACGTTTTTTTTAATTTTAATTGATTTGAAGGCGTGGAGAAATATAAAAGACTTTTCTTCATTAATGGGCCAAATATTTAAGAGCAACAGCAATGTACAGCTTTGCTAACTTTGCATCCCTGTTGAAATTTAAATCCGGTATGTGCCGTTTGGTTGGTGTTTTCATTGTTAGTATGATGTATAAAATCACTAAACTATACATTAAAATTTTATCTAAAAATCTTAAAGTAAAAATCAAAAAAACAAAATGAAACGACAAAACTCAAAAACGGACAAATTTTTTTTTCAATTTTTGAAGAATCAAACAACAACAAGAAATTTTTTATTGTTTCTCAAGTAGACCCGATTTCGCTAATTCCGTTGTCTGTCATAGTGGTTTGGCCCATGCACATATCATTTGAATATTTTATCCAAAACCGCTTAATATTTTGCTCATTGTCCAATTCCACATACTCCTCATATCTGAGAGCACCGTTTACCAAACCGACGGCTATACTTGTGCTGATCCTGCAAGAACGTCTAATACAGTCGAAATCATTTTCGTAAATATTGCATTTGGACATTCTTGTTACGCAAACTCCTCTGTCGCCATTTCCTGTGCGTAAAATCTCTACAATTATTCGAAATGAAACCCATTTCGACTATTAAGTATGATTGTATTTGAATAACACTTATCAGCATAGTAGTGGCAACTACAGAGTATATTGACGCACTAATAATACTCTGTGGTTTGATTCTGTACTTACTGCTTTGTACTAAATAAACATCTCAATATGTCAGACACATTTAGTACAACACCACCACCTATTGTCATTATAAACAACAACACATTTTAGCAAATACATTTTTGCTTAATTAAAACTGTTCAGCCGCTAGCGCTACAATATTCAGTCCACATTTTTTTCGATCTGATCAGCGTCCCAAATATAGACACACAAAAATTTTGACACTCTCTCATTGTTTTGTTGAAACATTCATTTGCGACAGATATATTTCCATAATTATAATCTTAATCATAAAACATTATTAGTGAATTAAGTTATTAACGTGGTGGTGAATTTTATATCCAAAATAATTAGAACGTTTGTTGACTTCAAGTAAATAAATGCGGCACACGCCATAAAAAATTTGTGTAGCCGCTTGGAAAATAAAGCTGGGTGATTTATTTATTCGATAAAATAGGAACCATTGGACATGTACGTGTATATATATTTTTATACACCTACTTCACTGGTGGTGCCATTATATCAGTATATTATAACTATTCTAGGTGGTCTATGTGTGAAGCTGCCTCGATGAATCAAGTTGATACTTGTTATCAGCTCCGCATCGGTAGGAAGGGTGACTCCGGGTAATATTCTGCCTGGTGGTTATGGCCCGTTCAGGGGGAGGGGTGAGAGGTCCAGATCCTTGGGGACACATTGATGCTGAAGCTGTTGCAGATAAATTTACACCACTGCAAAGGAGGCTGCTCTGCTGCTCAAAATTCGACCTGATGAAGTTGATGTTGTCTTGATCCAGGTGGCATGGGTAATCGGAGATCGGGTTATGGGACTCAGGCCTCAAACTATAAAGTGATGTTTGCGAAGAAGGAAGGTAAGATACGTTCATGCATTCTCGCTAAAACAAATCTAAATCTGTTTGTGCTGTTTAAATACAGTAACTCAGATGTAGTAGTGGACGGGCCTATCTCCTATATGAAGGTGGGTTGGCTGTGGATTGGGACTGCAATACGGAAGTCCGCAGAACATACAAGTGTGAAATAAGAAGTGCCGAAATAAGTGCCTGGAGGGGTGCTGAATCTTACTACTGATAACCCACTTTCCGGAGTGCTCCGAACTTTCGCCTGAAATGCTGAATGCTTTTATGGGCTCAGGTGTTGAAAGTCGAATAATAAGCAGGAGGAAGCTAGTGTGGGCAATTAACAGCTTTAAACCATACAAGTCAGCTGGCACTGATGTCATTATTGCTGCGGATGTTCAGCAAGCCATTTACTTGGCTCTAGCCTGGCTGGAAGTTATCTTCAGAGGCAGCCTAGAACTTTGCCATATTCCTAGGAAATGGACTGAGGTAAACGTAATATTTATAAAAATGGCGGGAAAAAACTCTCATTGCCATCCCTTAGTCCTATAAGCTTATACTCTATTCTATTAAAAATACTAGAAAGACAAATAAAAGCTCACATTAGAAGTTTTATTGAGGCGGCTAGGTGGTCGAAATCTCAGCATGTGTACTGTGTAAAGGGAGAACGGTAGACCGCTCTACACTCCCTGATTTGTCCTATTGGAAAATCCCTAGAATTTAAAGGATACTCCTTGGTAACCTTTCTGGATGGACGAGGAGGCTTTAGCAACGTTAAACAGGTGGCAAAAACTCGGGCCTTGTCGAGTCTGGTTGTGGATGAATTGTTCGTTGGCCGGATAGATCAAATGCTAAGTACAGGATCGTGAAGCCAGCCATTTGTACGTATGCGCACACCGCAAGGTAGAGTCTTTGCCTCCCTTCTTTGAAACTTGGTCACAAATAACCTGTTACTGGACCTGGGGTTGGTGACCAGCCCTAAACAGTATGGTCAGCCAGAAGTTGCTGTTGAAAATACACCCACTTAGCCAATGGAGGTTCTTTTTCATATCATATCCCCAGATATTGTGAGCATTCAAGTGGCAAGAAGTACAGTTCTAAGACTCAAGCTCTTCGAGATGTCTCTCATCAGTTCAACATCCACTTAACGTGGGTGCCAGTATACTTCAGTATTGCTCGGATTGAAAAGGCAGATGAACTAGGCAGGGTACAAATTGCTTCACTTTACTAAGTAAGGTTAATATTGAAATTCCGCTCACTACATGCAAACTCTTGCTTCAGGAAGTACCTCGTATGTTATAACAAATCAAATTTGACCAAAACTTGATTAGGTAAGCACTGAACAGCTAGCTGTTAACACTTCGGCGTCGTCATATTAGTATGATTAGGAGTCTCCTCGCATGATTACTGTAAATAAAAACTGTACTCCACCTAGTCTGCACTTGTTCCCGTCTAGCGAATGGACATTTTTAGGAGCTCCACTCCTCAGCGACCTGGCGGACCTCAATGGGATGGACGTCAGATGTATTCAACGCTTCGTTGTAAGCTCTGGTTGGTTCAATGAGTAGTGTTACGAAAAATTTTATTTGGTGTGGCTAAGGACCATTTTTGACCACAAATATCGAATATAACTGAAAAATAATAAGAATATCGAAATAATCTCAAAAATGTCAAATTTTCAAAGTATACATACAAAGTATGTAAAACGAAAGAAGATCCTCCTAGCCTAGAAAGAAATATCAATTCAGAGGCAATTCAGATTTATACGTGTAATTCTGCCAGTCCTCAAACTCAGAGCTAATCGTATAACATTGTCATACATATTTCGAATAAATTTGAAAATCATTAACAATCTCGATTAATCCTAGAAATCTCGGAAAACTTAAAAAATCTAGAATATAACGCAGAACAATAAAACAATTTCAATAATACCGAAAAATCTGGATATTAATGAATAATTTCGGAAAGCCTGTCAAAATTTAGAAAATCCACGAAAATTTCGAAATATTCTGAAAATTCATGTAAATATAACTTAATGTTACTAATACTACTAAGCAAGTTATGGCTAAGCTCGACAAAACGACATACAATAAGAATGGAACCCTCAAATAGTATCGGATAATTTGTTAAATATCGAACAAACATATAGTATCCTTAGAATAGACTCTAAGATTCTTGATTAACATCGAACCACACTGGAATAATCTCGAAACTCGAATAGGCTCGAACATCAAAATTTCATTTCGAGACATTTTAAAAGGGATCAAAAGATCAAATCCATGACAATGGGTATGAAATTGAGAAGCGATGGGAATTTCCAAAATCGGGAGAATCCCACCAAAAACAACCAATCTGCTTAGCAGTATTGTTTCCTTTTACAACTCAAATACAATATTTTCTAATCAAAACTTGATTTGTAAAAGTTTCAATTTGTTTTGGTAAATGCTTAAATTGATTTATATAAGGTTACATTTGAAGTGCAAACGGGTTAAACTTGGAGTACACAACGTATTTTACAAATAAATTAATCCAAACACAAAAATCGTTATCCTCTGATGGCGAAAGCTTTGATTTCAAACGAGTTTAGAAAATTGTCTTCAAAAACTACATATCAGTCAGAATCTAAAGACATTTTTATTTTTATTTCTATGGAGTCATAGGATTCGAGTCGGAACTTTTTCACCTTCAGCAATCGAAAAGAAATTATTAGGCCTGTCTTATACAAATATTTAATAGCAAATGGTGGTCTTTTTGAAGATATAGGCCTCCCAATAGCCATGGGACCCCGCAGCTGCGGATACCTAATTACGAACACGAAGACCCATTAAATATACTTTCCATTTTTAACTTAAATTTTCGAAAACTTATTTAAATTTAGATTTGCTATTCATTATCGACAATTATTTAGTTTTGTATGTGTAATTTGAGAGATCGTAAGACGTTTGATATTTCCCAATTTTCGAAAATAGCCGTATCCACTGTTTTAGCCATCTATATCGAGGTATAAATCCGAGGATACAATTTTAATCCAGGTTTGATTCGGTGGATTTATCTTCGTTTAAAAATATGAAAGAGGGGATAAATTCGCTGATTTATCACTATCCTCGTTTAAAATTACGGGCCTTAGAGCGTCCTTTACTAAAATTAAGTTTCGTTTCGAAACTAGTCTAAAAATTCAATTTGGTATTTCCACCTATACATTTTTACCGATATTAACCATCCATCCTAAATATAATTAGTCTGTGTGTACCAAACGACAAATAGCCACCTATCGATAATTTGCTGAACTGGTTTTCACGAAAAAAAATTGAGGTGTGGCCAACACACGACTTTATTTTACGAACAGAGAATTTTGAAAAATTTTATTTTTTTCTTAATTTTTTTTTTAATTTTTTAATTTTTTAATTTTTTTTTAAATTTTTTATTTTTTTTTTATTTGTTTTTAATTTTTGGAAACATTTTGTTTTTAGTAGTTCTCTGTAAACTTTATACTTTTTAAGATATTTGCAAAATAAGTTTTCTGGACCAAGGGAGTGGCCACTTCCGGTTAGCCGATTTGGAGTAAAATTCACTAGGACCTCCCAATTTATCAAAAAAGCTTAAATCTGAAGTTTCAGTTCGATTGGTTAAACCATCTGGGCTGTAGAGAGGACACAGACAGACTGACAGACTGACAGACTGACAGACTGACAGACTGACAGACTGACAGACTGACAGACTGACAGACTGACAGACTGACAGACTGACAGACTGACAGACTGACAGACTGACAGACTGACAGACTGACAGACTGACAGACTGACAGACTGACAGACTGACAGACTGACAGACTGACAGACTGACAGACTGACAGACTGACAGACTGACAGACTGACAGACTGACAGACTGACAGACTGACAGACTGACAGACTGACAGACTGACAGACTGACAGACTGACAGACTGACAGACAGACACCATTTCGAAACCCACTTTTTCGGACTCAGGGGACCTCAAAACAAATAATTCGCTAAAAATCTCAAGGTCCAAAATTTTCATGATTACTATACTTTATTTTACTAGAGTAAAAGAAAGTAAAAATTGATTTTTATGTGTAAAATGTTTTTATTTTAATTATTTCTATAATATAAAAGTAAAATATGGTATATACAAAAGAACAAAATTAGGCACGAGAATATGGATTTTATTGCTGTTCTGTATTCGCATCGAACTTGCACAACTTATCCAAGTTTGAGAGTTAAAAACAAAATATTAAAAGAAAATTTATCAGAACAACCTAGATTATACCAGAGACTACTGCATAAATAAGGGCCTCCAGTATCGACTGTATTTTTTATTAAGCTTAAAATAAGGTACATACAATCTTTTCTTTACCATGAAACTATATGCGAAAACGATTATTTTCATTGACAATTTTAGTTTATTAAAATTATGAGGTTTTGTTTTGTTTTTATACGAAAATTTTCATCAACCATTTAATTTTATTTGATTGAAAAATCGAGTCACGAAAATGTATTTTTCTTAGTGAAAATCGTCTTGAAATAAGGTTTTTTTGAAACATTAGAAATGTTGTTGTTTTTGTAATATACATACGTCATAAACTCATAACTTGAATTTATAAACAATATAATAATCATCTCTTTCATTGCCTCTATTCAAATTTGAATTTGAATATCGTTCTATTGTTATTTTGAATTTGCAAAGCATGCTAAATTGGTTTGATTTTTTCTTTTCTTCACCCTCTTTTTTTTATGTTTGGCTCTTTCTGATTTAATATTAAATTTTGTGTTGTCTTTTTTCTTACCATATTGGTTTTAGATGTGGATAAATGATGACGTCATTAATTGAATTTTCTTGTTTCAATAGATATTGTTATTGTTGTAGAATTTTTTTAATTTAATTTCCCTTATTTTATATTTCCTTGACGTGCGTACTTCAAACTCCTTATTGTCCGACCCTTTCTCATCATTTTGAATATCTAAGATCCCCCTTCCTGGGTGAAATTTATCGAGTAACGTTGATAATCTTAATTTATTTTGTTGGTGACAGTATCTTGTTGTCTCCTTTTTTAAAGTTTTTATAATATGGTTTTGTTCCATCTTTAATCTTTGACTGACAATTATTACTATTTCTTTGACAATGTTTCTTTTTATTACTAACATGGAATCTAACATTTTTCTTCTTAATAAGTGAATCAAGTAAAATTCTTGGTTTGAATGAAAAAACTATTTCCGATGGGCTTTTTTGCGTTGTCATGGATGGTGTATTCCTGTGCTGTAATAGACATTTTTCAAGCTTCTGTGTCATAGAATAGTTCTTTGCTTCCTTATCAAGCAATGTTTTGTTTAAGACTTTCTTTACTGATTGAACATTTCGCTCCGCTAGCCCATTTGAATGAGGATTATATGGTGGAGACTTCACTAAGATAATATTATGCTTCTTCGCAAATAACTTAAATGCTTGTATAGACACTATAGTAGTAGGCAACCCAAATATGGAAAGGAATCTTCCTAACTTTTCAATTAGACTACTTGCATCGATACGGTTCATTTGCATAATCTCAACAAATTTACTAAAAGCGTCTACTATAAGTAACAAATTAAAATTTTGAAAATGTAGAAAATCAATATGAATTTGTTTACATCAGACCACTTGACCCTGAAAAACTATACATTCTTTAATACACCTCTCAATATCCTTATTTATTCCTAACTACCATACATAAGACCTTGCTATCATTTTCATTTTCACTGTTCCCACATGACAATTTTATAATATCTGACTGTAATGCTACCGGAATTATTATTCTACACATATAAAATAAACGATTACCCTATCTAATTATCAGGCTTAAGACTTTTAGGTTCTAAAAAATCAAAAATATGTAACTAAAATTACAAAATATGTGGTAAAATATGTGATTAAAATGAAAAATATGTGGTCAAATTTTGAAAAGAAAACTAAAACTAAACCTTATCTTAAGAGATTTTCAATTCACTCATTAACAAAAAAGTATTAAAGTTTTAGCTATAAAGTTGGATAAACTAACTTTCCTGGATTACAAAGTATTGAAGAAGTAGGCTAAAAATTGTTTCACATACATAAACAAAAAAACGTACACTGGTAAGCGATACTTACTTCAAATAAAGGACACCGTAACGGTTGAGAGTAAAATATTCACGTATTAAAGCAAGTTTTAAACTAAGAAAAACTAAATAACGCTCATATTCTTTTATACACGGTGCTGATGCTAAATAATTTTGTTATTTTATTGAAATCATGTTTCATATTGCAATTTTTACTAATTTCAGTTAAAATTTGGTTTGGAATATCAAACTTATACATAAAAACTGAAATTGAACTGTTAATTTTGTATTTTAAATTTCACTCAAAATTATAACTCAATTTCTCCTTCAATTTTGTTAAATAGAGTTTGGAACCTGTTTGTATCCAAAGTATCATAACATTTTTATCTAATAGCAAACCAACATTTTGGAATACAGAAACACCGTTTTCTCCTTTTTAAACACCTTTAACACCTTTTTCAGATTACTGCTCAAAATTCTGATACAAATTTATTAAACCTTTTGATGCAAACTATAGTTTTAAATCCAAGCCTAATACCCTAGACAGACTGTGGTTTAATAAATCCGATTTAGCTAAACTAGTTTAAGTATTCTATGCAAAACCAAAGGGATTAGCTAAATTCGAGGTTGACACGCTGCGACTAATCTCGAAAAATTCACTAAATCGGTTTTATTAAATCGCAGTGTATCTAGGGTTTAACACAGCATTTCGAATAACACTCGAATTTTTCTTAAATGAACTTCCAACTAAAGCTGAAATTGTACTCCAAATTTCTTATCAAGCATTATAGACATTTCTAGGTGCAATTTTTACTTAATTTGTAAACAAACTATCATAAATATTGATTCATATTAAATACAAGATATTGTTCAAATCTAGTTTGTAATTCTAATTCAATTTTTAAATTTTTAAATCCAATTTAAGTTCCTACTCAAGAATTTATTCAATTATTTTTGGGAATTCAAATTCTTATTCAGATTTTTTCTCGAAATTCTGATTTTATATTCGATATGTTGAAATTCACAAACATCTTGACTTTTTTCACGTAAATGGCACCTGATATTTTACCAAAATTCATGTTTAAATTCGGAATTTTTTCATTTCTAAATTAATTTAAAATTTTACCTTATCATTCTACTTAAAATTTCATTCACAACGTCATTCATTACGTCCAATTCCATATTGAAGCTAATTTTGTTACCTTTAGATTTCACTCTAACTTCCGTCGAACATATAATAATTTGAAACTTTTCGGATTAAAAACTAGTTTTCGTTCGAGCCCATTTTGAATATGATTAGCATTAAAAGTGCATAAATATGGGGTAGAATTGCATTTGCTACATTTTTATAGTTAAGAAATTTTAACGCTTGTTTGATTCATTTAAATTTCGATGAATTCTTTTACGTGCATTTCCATATTTTGCCCTAATCAGATGAATGTCACAACGTGGATTATTTCATTTTATTTTTATTAAAGGGGCACACACGTTAACGAATAAAACAATAATCACAAAATTGGATTTTCTAGAAGAATTCCGGATCGACAAATAATGTGCAATAAACTATTGAGATAATTTAATTTGACGTTTATTTTGGTCTTAATTTATTGATCTAACTTAGCGGAGTTTCGGCCAAAGTAAAACTTTTTTAATTCGAAAAAAAAATATTTGTTGGACTAAATTTAAAATTCAAATTTCAAGCTATGAAAGTCGAATTACATTATTCTTGAAGAAAAATTAAAATTTTTTTGAATAAACCATAAAATATGTGGTAAAACGTAAAATAAATATGTAAATATATTATATGTACTTTTATTTGTTCTAAAAAGAATAACTATTCAACAAATTTTTTTACCTAAGAATCCTAAGCCTACTAATTATTATAAGACAGACCATCTTTGCAACCTTGCTGCCGCCACTGATGATGTTAACTTCTGTGAACTAAATATTTCTTTTAACGCTTGATGATCAGTGTATATGGCAAATGGTAAACCAAATATGTATTTACGGAATTTTTTAATTCCAAAAATTATGGCTAGCGTTTCTCTCTGAAGTTGAAATAATTTTTTTCAACCAGTGATAGCGTACTAGAATCAAAAAGACAGGTTTCTTTTGTCCATTCACTATGTGATACATTATAGCACCCACCCCCAAAATGACTTGTATCTATGACTATGACTAATGGTTTACTGGGGCGTATATTTCTAATAAATTATTTTCTAACAATAATTGTTTTGACTCTGGCCAAGTAAGTTATATAATTCACGTAATTCTATCGACAACTTTGGAATAAATGTTCCATAATAGTTAATAAGTCCTAAATATGACTTTAATTCATCCATTGATTTTGGAATTGGTGCCTTAACAATAGCATCGACTTTTTCAGGATTTGGCTGAAAACCATTACCCGAAATCATATGGCCTAAATAACTGACCGATGATATTAAAAATTTCGATTTCTCCACATTAATTTTCACTTGAAATTCATTTAACCTATAGTAAGTACTTTAACCAGATTTATTACACAATCACTCTTCGTTTTGCCACCAATAATAATATCATCTAAATAACAGGAAACATTGTCTAAACCTAGGAATATTTGGTCCATTACTGATTGGAAAATCGAAGGTGATGTTTTTAAACCGAAATGTAATCGAGTATACCTGAAGAGCCCTTTATGGGTATTTAGGGTCAACAATTTACGATCATCTATTTTGGGAATTGGGTTATGCTCACCCTTGACAAATTTGTTGATTGTAACTTTGAAATAAACCCGAATACGAATTGATTTATTTGGTTTTACTACTATTACTATGGGACTTGCCCATTTTGATTATTTCACAGGTTCTAAAATATTTTTATTTACTAATCTTTCATTTGGAAAACAGGTTTTGCATCGCCTTCTAATAAAATTTCAACTACATAATTCTCAATCGGTGGATCATAAACTGTATTTGACTTTATATATGGAAACTGATCTAGTAATTTTGAAATCGCTGACTTATTTAAAAATATATCCGACTTACACTGAGAAATGCTCTTTGATGACGAAGCAAACTATTGTTTCCAGCCTGGTTTCAAAATATCCAACCATGAACGCCCAAGAAGTGGTGTGATATCTTTCCAGGCATCTATGACTATCAATTTCAACTTAAATGTTTCCCCATTAAATTCCACGGTTACTTCTATCTCACCAAGAACTTTAATCGCTTCACCTGTCACTGTAGATTATGGCTATAATTCTTCAATTGTAAATTACTAAATTTATAATGATACTTACTTTTCTAAGCTAACTACTGACGCACAAGCACCTGTATCTACTTCCATACACATAATAGTTCCTTCTACTTTTACTTCTAATTGACAAGCCATTTATGACTCCGTGACTGAATTTATCACCTACACAAGTTGTATGCCCATAACGGTTACAATTATAACATCTCCACTTTCTACTGGGACATTGACTTTCATGATGAAATTTAATTCCGCATCTTGAACACAATCTTTGTTTTCTTGCCTGCGAACTAAAATATCTGCTTCGGTTATTATTAAATGTTTTATATTCTTTGGTTTCTCCACGTTGGTTGAAATTTCTGGATGATGCTGGGACTTCTACCTCTTGATGTATTTTGATTTCTATTTACACTTACTTGTTATTTTTACTTGTTTTTGTTTGTTGTTTTTTTGTTTTGTTTAAAAGGGTGGGTGTATGCAGCCCAGAGCACTGCGACCATTGAGGCCTATTGTGCATCCTTAGAGATTCCTACATGAGCTGTAGATCTATATCCTTGATAAACGCCGCTACCTGATGCATATCCAGTGGGTCGGCGTTTGGCCACTGGATTATATATGCATTGAGGTACTTTAATCTTTTTAGTATGATAGCATCGCATGTGAATAGAAAGTGTTCCGATGTCTCCTTACCGCAGTCGCAGAATCTGCACTGGTCCGTAAGGGACCTTCCCCTTTTATTTAGATGGCCGTTAAAAGGGCCGTGCCCTGTTAAAAACTAGGTAAGGGATCTTAGGGATTGGCGGTCCATCCTCGGTGCCTCTCCCAGACGTATAATATTATATCTGAATAATTTCTTGGCCTGTCTCATCCCACTGGAGTACACCCAAACTAATTTCCTATAGTTTTGCTCCCAGTCCCTTATACCATTTGCCAAATAGGTTTTGGAAAAAGCAATACTAGGACAGGGACCCAGGAAATCTCGGCTTGCTTCCATTTTTGCACATCGGTCTGCTGCCTCGTTTCCTCTAATGGTGGAGTGGCCAGGAGACCACAAAAGGGTGACTTTATTTACTTTACCCAGTTCTAATAAATTGCAGTGGCAGCTCCAGATCAATTTCGAACTGAACACTGATGCTCCTAAGGCTAGCAGTGCTGCCTGGCTGGCCGAGATTATGTAGATCTCGGTCTTCTTATATTTATTTTTGAGACATTGAAGCACACATATCTCAATAGCAAAGGTCTCTCCCTGAAAAACTGTGGGGGTGCTACCCAGTGGTATGCATAGCTCCAGGTCGGGCTCGAATATCCCTGCACCAGTACCCCCGTCTGTTTTCGACCCATCCGTATACCATACAGAAGCATGGCGGGGGAGGAAGGTGATAATATACTCTATCAGTGCCCTATCCGGCAAACTAATAGTAAAAATCCTCCGACAGTCTATTATCCTTACCATCAAATCCGATAGTTGGATCAATTCCTCCTTAAAGTTTAATTTATGTAGGATACTGTTATGTCCTGGCCTTACAGTTTTAATTTTGGCTATTATTTTTAGGCTCAGACCTCTTGAACCGGCTACTTTTTTAATGTGTAGATGCAGTGGTGAGAGCCCTAGTATTCTCTTAAGGGCAGCTGTTGGACAAGTCCTCATTGCTCCAGTTGCACCCACACAGATTAACCTCTTGATTTTATCCAGTATTCTTCGTGCACCAGTCTGATCCGTCTTTGGCCACCACACAAACGCCGCGTAAGAGACCATAGGTCTAATGACGGCCCGGTAGAGCCAAACCAACATTTGTGGGCTCAGTCCCCACGTTTTGCCAAACATTCTATGGCAGGTGAAGTAGGCCTTATTCGCCTTGTTTGTGATATGATTGAAGTGGGGATTCCATGTCAATTTCTGATGAAGTACGACACCCAGATATTTAACCTCCGTTGACAGTTGGAGAGTTACCCCTCCCCCCCAGGACTATCGGCGGGAGGCCACTTTTCCTCCGGTTAGTAAAGAGAGTGCAGTTGACCTTGTCGGGATATACCGTCAGGCCCCCCTCCGTGCACCAATCATTTACTACTTCTAGGGCTTGTTCCATCCTTTCCCCTACTGTATTTGCGAATCTGCCCCTAACCATCAAGACTAGGTCTTCCGCATAGGTATTGTTCGAGAAGTCTAAATTCCTTAGTCTGGTAAGTAATTGATCCATCACCATCAGCCACAATAAGGGAGAGAGAACACCTCCCTGGGGCAACCCCTGGTGGCCGCTATGGTGATGGTTTTGTCTCCGAAAGAGGCCGTAATCCTCCTATTTTCCAACATATTTATAATCCACCTTACGATGGAGGGTCTATACCCCTTGCTAGTGATTGTTCCTGAATTGCCTCGAAACAAGTGCTATCAAAAGTTCCCTGGATATCAATGAAGGAGCATAGAAATAACTCTTTATTTCGAAGCGTATTTTCGATTTCCGATGTCAGCTCGTGTAGGGCCGTTTCAGTTGATTTCCCTGCTTGGTAGGCATGCTGCCTAGAGTCCAGAGGGTATCTTTGGAGAGTGTTGGATCTGATACAAAGTGCCAGGATTTTCCCCATGGTTTTCAGTAAAAATGATGTGAGGCTAATAGGTCTATAAGACCTAATCTCCTCTGGGGATCTTTTTCCCGCTTTTGGGATAAAAATCACCCGAACCTCCCTCCAGCATTTTGGAACATATTCCAAGCTGTAGCTGGCTCTGAAGAGTGTAGTAAGATAAGGCAGCAAAGTCTGCAGTCCTTGCTGTACAAATGCGGGGTATACGCAGTCCCGTCCCGGTAATTTGAAAGGGCCAAAAGATTTGACTGCCCAGCCTATCCGTTCCGGCATAAAAACTGCCTCGAGAACTCGTGAGCCACCTTTGGGACCAGATACGGATGTACGCTACTTGCGTTGGATTCTTCCTGATCCCTCAGTACTACACAATTTGGGAAGTGACCTCTCACTAGACATTTCAGAGTCTCCTCCCTGGTTGTGTCGTCCCTCCACTTGGTTTCTTAACAGATCCCAAGGGATTCCTATGCTCCAAGGAGATTGCCTTCTGAAGTCGATACGCCATAGGTAGTTTGTCTATTTTCTTACAGAAGTCTCTCCAGCTGAGTTTTTTGCTCTGCCTAAGAGCTATGTTGTATTGGGTAAGGGAATTCCGATAGGTAGTCCAATCGTTCGTCCTCTTAGCCCTATTAAAAAGTTTACGGACATTCCGTCTCATGTTTTCCAAGTTTTGGTTCCACCAAGGAACATCCCTTGTGCCTTTAATATGTATCAGGGGTGAGCTTGAGTGGTAGGCATTAATTATTGCCTCTGTAACGTCATTTGCATCTCTGTCGAGGTTATCGACAGAGTTTATCGTGGTCTGTAGACCAGCTAAGTTATCCGAAAGTCTGTCGTTATAGACTGGCCAGTTGGTGCGTTTTGATATCCTTACCATCAACTCTTGTCTCAAAGGGATATTGATACCAAACCTGATGTACATATGATCTGAGAGGGACGCTTCCTTGGACACATGCCAGTTGAGAATTGCACTGGATGTAACCAAGTCAGACAGGGTAAGATCCAGTACCTCTCTCCTAACCGCATTCACAAAGGTCGCATCACTCCCTTTATTGTTAACTGCTAAGTTGTTACTAAGACAGAATTCAAAAAGTTGCTCACCTCTTAAATTGGTGTTGCTGCTTCCCCAGACTACGTGGTGTGCAATAGCGTCGCAACCAATGACGAATTTTTGGTGATGTATCGTGCAAAATTGCACCAAGCTCTGTATCAATTCTGGAGGGGGGTCATTTTCATCCCCGGGAAAGTATGCAGAAGCGATGTTAATCACCCTCTTGCCTCCTTTTGGTAAGGGCATTTCTATTGAAACAGCCGTGATATCCCTAGAAATAAATTGGTTAATAGAGAAGATATTGTGCCTCGAGCACGTCTGCTGCCGTGTCGTAGACTAGCTTACCTGTGTTGGCTGCAAAACCCTTAATCTTCCCCTTGTAGGTCCAAGGCTCCTGTATGAGCGCTATATCCCAGTCCTTAATCATAAAAAGACGATTTAAGTTGTTTGTAGCCGTCTTCGATCGATGCAGATTAATCTGCACGACTCTCACTTTCGCTACGGTTTCAGGTTTGGTATGTATCACCATGATGTGTATATATATAGTATATATATATTTTTTTATTTTTTTTTATTTTTATTTTTTTATGTCTTAGGCTCCAGAGAGCCCGGCTTACTAGGTTGCTGTGCCACCCTTCCTCTAGGGGTCACGCCATGGCTCTTCCCGCTCTTTTCTCGGCCCGGTTTAGCCGGTCTACCTGTTCCGGAGGTGCCAGGTCTCCTGGCTTCCCTCGTCCCAGCAACCCCATCACCGCGGCTTGCGTTCTCAGCCAAAGCTGCCCTTGATGTGCCGAGCAGATTCGGCTCCGCCACTCTTCCATTGACTGTATCCAAGACCCCCACCTTCTTTGGGCGGAAGTGTACAGAGCCAAACATCCAATTGACTCTGTAGTTGGAGCCCTTCAGTATCTCCGCCGTTTTATGTGACACTGACATTGTGAGTTGAAGGAGGTCGCCTCCTCGCTCCTTCCTCGCTATAATTCTCCAGTCTGTGTCTCTAAGGTCCTTATTCTGGATTGCCAGACGACGCAGTATTTTGTCGTTTGTCTCCTTACCCCCTCGTGGCAGGTAAACAATCATAATCCTTGGGCGAGGCAACTCCTCCTCCCCGAATGCCTTTAGGGATGCCCCGTCCCATGGCTTAAGTGAGGGCACTGTGGCCCTGGTTTCTGGTGCGAAATCCCAGGAAATTAGGGCTGACACCATCTAACGGCAGCTCCGCCACTGTCTCTATTATGGCATATTGTACTGCCAGAAATTGGGCAATACCCAGTTTTGCTTCTGGGTAGCCTTGGTTGGTAATCTCCAACCTGATAGCCTTCACTGCGGTACTATATGTTGTGGCCGTGTCGGTCCTGTTCTCGGGGCAACTCTCCTTATTGTCGCCTTCCGTTGCAGCTTTTGGGGCGGTTTCCAATGCCTTCGTTGAAGGACTGGAAACTTTTCCTCTTTTAGCCACGATGCCTTTGGGGATCGAGTCGTCATCCGACCTATTCCTCTTGTTAGTTGAGACAATTCTGTCCGTGTCCGTCCTGTTCTGTTGCGGGGGACCCCTGACCGAATTAAATGGGACAGACGTCTCTTCGCGGCCCCACTGAGGCGTGCTCTCCTCTTTGATTTTCCCTCGAGCTCCAACTCATCGAAGTCCTTATTTATTTCGGCCGTAGTCGACGTAGATTGGGTATCCATTTCAGCCAATAGAGTGATATATACAGGAGCGCCCACCACTACATCCGTACTGGAGTTATCCATTACGATCTTAGAAGCAGGGCCTGAATGGTCCATGTCATCTTCTGAGACTAGTGCGTTTAAAGGAGCACCGCCCTTATTATTTTTGTTTTTAATTAAATCCATAAGCTGTCGATTTGGTTGAGGAATGGAAGGTCCACCGCGGCAGCGCCTCTTGCCGTGGTAAGGCTGATTGAAACCGGAGGTCGCCTAGTATCCGGAGTTCCGTGCTAGCTTCTTCGGAACATATTAAAATAATATCCGTGCTAGCGACCAACTAACTCATGATCATACATCTCTCGGCGCACGTGTCTCACCTTAGATTTTTTTTTTTTTTTTCAAGGTGTATACCATCCTTTAGCGTCGTACTTTAGCCTGTTGTTCGGTAAACGAGCGAACAGTTACCGGAGGTCACCATGAGGAGGTAGTACGTACACTTGCGAATCACGCTCAGGTTACCCTTCGCGCAGATCGTAGGCCCACAGACAGGACTGCAGAAAACATGACCAGAACAGCCTGCTGTAGCCCACCCTAATGGAAGGTTACGGAGCCGGTATTACTACACAGCTTTGTTCCCCCCTTCCAGATGGCGCCAGGCCCCCTTGTTTTTACTTACACCTGTGTTTTTTTCTCGCCGACATCTTCATATTCAATGCTGTTTCGCCATATTTTTGAAATTCGCTCTCTGCATCCTTAAGTAGTTCCTGTTGAATGGCCGTTGAACTTAGCCCCACAATAAACTTGTCCGCTAATGCATCCGTCAAAAAATCGCCAAATTTGCATGATTGTGCCAGGCTTTTCAATTTCACTATGTAATTCGAAATCATTTCGCCTTCTTCTTGGTTGAATTTAAACCGTTCTACCCGGTCCGTTAGAATACTAATGAAAATAGCTCCATTGACCCGATCATTGTTAAGTTTTGTATCACTATTTCACTTTTCTCACAACAATTTTTAGTTTTTGTTTCAATTGCAGTTAAATTTTCTTGACTTTGCTTAACCTCTAGCCTATCAACTTTTATTAATTCACTTTCTGCTTTTATATTGAAATCGTTCATTCAGTTCTTTATTTTCTATACCCAAACTTTTGTTTTATTGACTACCGTATACTTATCACTATTCTCACAGCAATAGGTCCTGGTGCACTCTAGGTATTCGTATCTAGAGGTTTCTTCTAATTTTTAACTGATCGATACGTTGGTTTAACATAAACAATTTCCCGAGCCCGTGGACCCTTAAAAACCAAAATGAAAAATTTTTGTCTCGCGCTATTTCTTATGGTTGTGCGATAACAAAATGTGCTGTTAAAAAATCTCGAAGTTTTCATTGGCCGCCACAAGGAAGCAGTGTGAGCATACTTGCTAAAGTTAAAAGCTATAGTTTTCTAATTGGAATGTGCGGATTTTGTAGTTCTTTCATCTGATAAGCTTTGTCATTTCATCTTATTGAGAGGTGCATGGTTCAACAACGCCTAAACAATCTTAACCACTGTTAGGGAAATTCACGTTCTATAATTCTTACATTTATTTTGAAAGTGGGGCAAGTTCATATTTTGTTGAAGAGGCATAATGAGTGAATAGGAAGTCAATAAAAGCAAAAATATACGGGATTTTGAATTATCTTATTTGTTACGCAGGTATTAGCGATTTCATTTTGTTTTTTTATTTTGCCTATAAATCGTTTACCGATAAGATCTTACTATTACAAGTTTATTGTTACCATTAATTTATTTTTTATTTTTTATAGATGGACTTGCTCCACATTCAAAATAAATGGCTCACATAATAATAATAATCTATAATACATATTACATACCACTTATGTGCATACATTACTTAATGATATAATTTACATAAATACATTAATTGAATCTTCCTCATTTGCCAGTGTGATTGTGTAAGTGTATTAATGTTTTATAATATATTTTCATAACTTTTAATGTTAAAACCAGTAAAAATAGTTTAATTGCTTGAAATTTTTGTTCAATTAATAAAGAGATTGAAATAAAAAAAATGTGTAAACAAGTTTTGTTTAAGATTGACCTTAAAAGCTGAATATATCCGTCAGAAGTTGACCAAATCAGAAAACATATCAAGGAACATTTTAAACTTGATCCCATCAAATCGATTTGAGTTTGAGCGAAATTGCACGTGTCTATATTAATTGGACTGAGCCACATTTCGTAGGCCAAAAGTCATTCTCGTGAACTCAAATGATAAGCGAAATCCTGTAAATAGGGAATAGTATATTTATCGGCTATGGTTATATTATTTGAATCTCTGTAATCACCATAAGCTCGCCAAGTGATATCCTTCTTTTAACAAGATATAACGGACTTCGCCATGAGCTGCTACTTGGCCTACAGATGCCCTGTTTACCCATGACTTCGAACTTTATCTTAGCCGCGTTCAATTTTTCGAGGGAAAGATTTCGGGTTTTACAAGAAAACGGGAGGACCGCGAATATTTAACGTGTGTGTAACTTTATGTTTAACAGTTTTAAACTCAGGATTATCGGGTGAAATATCTGTGAATTCGAACAGCAATTTAAAAACCCAAGCAGAAAGGCCTGATTTAATAATATTGGACAAGGAATTTCCCTTTGACTTGGATACTGCGCAAATGGAGGATAAAGTGGGTATCGGATCAATTATCCTTTACCTTTGTAGATCCATTTTAGTGCCTGATTTGGATCGTGAACAATTTTGGTTGTTACCGTCGCAATTGAAAAATTTAGTTCAAATTGAGACATCGACTCCATAAGGTTTTCACCTCTTTCTGACAAGACATAGTTTTTAACACCATTTGAACCTGAGGTTGCAAGCGTTTCAGCCAAAGCTGTTTAACCGAATCTTCCCTAAAATTATTTCCACCATTCAATTTAAATTGTGTTGAAAGCTGTGAAGGTTTCCTATCACCGAGCGGCATACCATGAAGTAGGTTGTTTTATTTGGACTTCTCGGACTCTTCCAATCCTTTAATGAATTCATGTTCTCGGGTGGTAAGTTTTAATATTAGCAACGTGGGACTATTGTTCGGGTATTTGAAACGAAACAGAAGGATTTTGTATGAAAATTGGTTTTGGAGCTTTAAGTGAACCATGAGAAATAACCTTCGCAGATAGCGGAGAAGGAACAATCCATAATTCAGTATTTTCTACTATTACGGGTTTACAATGCCGCCGAAATATCACCTTCTCCAGGACAATTGAGTCTTGACTAGAAGCCGCATCTGTGAACTTATCACTCACTGGTAAAAGAGCATTAGAAGGAGTAACAACCATTGTGAAAAAATTAATACAATAAAGTTAAAAAAGTGTGAAGATAAATAGGATTAATGCACGGCTACCGGAACTGCATGACAATGCTTTCAGCGGTACAATGTTTGTGAACTGCAGCTACAACCGCTTCTTTTAAAAGACAATTTTAAATGATCTGGTCAGCGGATATGTTCAACTTTTGATGGAGCTTATTTATATGTCTCCAAATTTGGGAGAACAACAGTTAATTATTGGTTTGTTCAGCTGGTGCCACAGCTGCTTTGGCCGAATCGTTTTTATTATTTTAAATAAAATATTTCCAAAAAAATGTTGCATTCATTCCAAACTAATTCTGTTTAACATGATTTCGGACACATTACCAAATGACGTACACAAATGATCTAGTTCAAAAAGTTTAATTAGTTTGTTTTCAAATTTTATGTTTATTAATGTTTGTGTTGTTGTTGTTCTTGTTGTTTAAATTTCAGATCTAAATCATAAATACATTAAATACCATATAATCAATCATTCAAACATGACCGCGATATTCTTAAGCAACAACACACCGCATTTAGATTTTATTAGACTTACATATATATTTACCATAATCAGAAATCACATGACTCAGCTCACACAGCAAGTAGAATGCATTTCATTGTCACAAACTATTTATTTATTTATTTTTTTTTTTTCTTAAACATACAAACACTAAAAAGTCAAATCGTGGACTCATAAATCATAATCACGAATTCACACTTCACCTATAGAATCGTGTGAGTTTGTTTGTTTAAAGCGCGCGAGCGCATGCCATCTATTTGTGTGTTTTTTAAGTCTAAGATTATTTTCGGTTGGTTGCATTGGTCCACCACCATATACCACTCGACATTTTCTTTTTTTTTATAAACAATTTTAATCTAAGTACTTTATACAATAGGTATTACAATGAAAACATAATAATTATACAATTTATGTTGTAATTTTTATGATATTTTCTTAATGTTTCTAGTTTTTGTTGTATTACCCAAAGGGCATCTATATTGTCTTGGGACGGTATTATTAGTTTGAAATTGGTTCAGGCGCGCTATTTATGCATAACACCCACAATAGGATAATTATTCGAATTTGTTGTTTTTTTATTGCGCAATACAATATTATTACTCATTTGGGTGTAAAATCTTGTTTTTGCTAATTTAAATTTCATTTTTTGACCATCAAAATCATATAAAACATAAACATACCAAACAAGTTATATCATTAACATGCTTGCTTAGCTTGTCTGGTAATTACATGATATTACCGTTAATCTAATTAAATAAGAAAACATTAATGTAAGCTATTTGTACATTTGTTTTTTTTTTGGTTCAATCGATATTCAATTTCAAATTGAAATTCGTGAGATCATTTTTAAATGATAGCATACATCATTCAAACTGTTACTGACACCCAAAACACAGAAATGTTTAAATGATTCGATCTCGAGCGCAATTATTGTGTAATGCCTTAGAGAGTACAACATGTAGGTACGTACAATTTTTTTTTTGTTTTTTTATAATAGCAAGTCATCTATATGTACATACGAGGTACTATGGAATGGTCTAAATATTATAATCTTAAGTATGTTTATTTGATTGCATTACGATATATTTGAAAATTACATAAAAATCAATTAAAATCGATTTTTTTTCGTTGCCAAAAATACATTTGAAACTAGCTATAGCTAAAATTAATTGGCTTGCGATAGTTATCTACGTATATGGGTCTCACGCGATTTTAGAATTCGAACATGTATTACGTGTGCATGTGGAATGTATAGTTGGCTTACTAAAACACTTTAAATATTATTGTTGTATAATTTTGAGTGGGTACGTTCAAGATGCGTGAAACCAAAACTAAGTACATATAATTTAATTTAATTTAAATTATTTATTTTATAGAATAAATGATTGTTAAGATGGTGGTTTAGTTGAAATGAACATAGATCTTGCAACCAGATATTACTTCTATGTAAACAATTATATATTGTTTTGAACTACTAATTTATTTCAATGAAATGAAATTATTCAAACTATTGATCCTTAACATATTTATTACATTTTTTGTGTTAGAGATCTTTTGTGTTATTTTAACAAAATTAGTTGTAGAAGACTGAATTCGTTCACTTTTGATTTTATATACAAAAAAATACATAAAAGTAGGCTTCTTGATTTGCTTTTATGGCGCATACTCGAAAATTCATTTCAGTAACTTTTATGGTAATTTCGCAACAAGCGAATTTGACGGGGATAAACTTTTCTGAATATTTTGGTAATTTTTTTCCCCTCCATACCAACTTATGTATGGAGGGGAAAAAAATTACCAAAATATTGAGAAAAGTGTATCTCCGTCAAGTTCGCTTGTTGCGAAATTACCATAAAAGTTACTGAAATGAATTTTCGAGTATGCGCCATTAGAGACTACTTACACCAATCGCGAATAGCGAATTGCGAGTAAACTTTTTTTTCAAAAATAATAACAGAAAATAAACGAAAATACAAAATATTTCTCTATTTCCGGTATTATCATAATGATTTCAATCAAAATAAATTAAATTGTTGTTAAATAAAAAATATGTTCCATTCGCGTTCCACATAATTTTTATTAGTACACGAGTACTGATATTCGTATGAGCATATTTTTTACCTAACCTCAATTTGTACATTCAATCCATAAAGTTCTGTAGTTACAGTGTGACGCCGCGTGCAAAATTTTTTTAACCAAAAAAAAATAATAATAAGTTATGTAAATTAATTCATTATATAATTATAAATTAATTATAATCTATAAATTAATATTTTGATAAATTATAATTATCCAAAAAACAATTATATTAATAAAAAATTGAAATGAATAAATTGGACTACGAAGAACTACTCATTTTAGAGGTGAGTGCTTATTCTTTGCTCTTCAAGAGCTATCCAAAACTTAGACACCAGAGAAGAGCCACCATCTGAGTCAAAATTGTTCTTCGACAGTCTGGTTCCACGATTTGAATTATTATAAAAACATAGTCGATCGTATATCCACTTCAAAATGCTAGAATTACCGCATGAGCTGGAGTTTGATTATACCGTTTCAAATGTCTCTGTAGTTGTTACTGGAGATTAAAAATACTATAACCAATTTTGATTCAGACGGTGGTGCTTTTGTAATGTCGACCATTGCAAAGAGAAAAACAGTAATTCTTTCGAATAATTTTTTCGTACTGTTGTAACAATTTCTGGGATAGGAGAAATATTAAATTTTGTACTCAGGATGCTTTGGGGTTACCATTTATCTTTTTGGGATGGTATCCACTATATTAGATTAATATTAAAATTATAATAAAATAAAAAATATAGATTTATATACATATATATATATATATATATATATATATATATATATATATATATATATATATATATATATATATATATATATATATATATATATATATAATTACGTGCATGGCATGTAAGACTTAATAAAAAAAACATTTATTTATTCAACTTTTAACATTTATTTAATCTACATGTCACTTTCACGGAGTTAAAATTACAACTGTCTTAATTATGAATTATATTTTCTTAATTCTAATCTAAAATTATTAAAAATGCTACGTGTGCGTCTTATGCTTATCCGCTGGCTCGGGTTTCGCGTATCTTATGACGTTTTCTTTAATTGCATTCTCCAAGTGTGGGAAATGCAATTAAGCATTTTCTTTATGTTCGTCTTTTACATGAGACGCATGAGAAATGCTACTATGCACTTCGTTGGAACGTTATTCCTCCGGGGGGTGAAAAAAGGGCGTCCCCGTCCTTTAGCTTGTCGGTCGCTTCTTTCAATATGTTTGACAACTGGTTGACTTTTTCCCTCTCTGATGATTTTGGAGTTGAGCTGCTTATTTTTACCGTAGCGGGTTGTATACCACGGAGGACAATATAAATGATGAGACTTATTATCCCGATTGATGATATCGTTACTGTTCCTGATAACGTCCACATCCAGTTTTGATGTTTGATCTGTTCTAGATACACGTTCTTGATTTCATTTCTGTTTTGAGTATTCTCCTCCTTTATTATGTTGATGTCTAACGCTTTTATTAGTTGCCTTGTTGCGTTTATGTTATACAGCGCACCTTGGATTTCCTGTAGGTCACTAGTTAACTCGTACGATTGGAATTTTCTGTTTTTAATTGTTATGCTGCAGTTCCAGAACGTTAGTAAAAAGTTTCCCGTTAATTTCCTATCGCTAGGTCCGCAATCTGAGTGTAATGTTTCGTTGTTTGCGTTATTTATAATTAATTTGTTTTCGGAAATAAACTGCATTTCTGTTTCCATCTGGGATGTCACGTTGCATTGGCCTGATGTGCCCATTATTAGCGGTTTGATGCAATTGTCGTCAAATTCTTGTATCTCTGAATGACTTTGTACAAACTGCTTGTGTTCCAATGTTGTATATAACTTCTGGTTGTTTCTGATGAGGTACAGTGGATGGTCCCGTATGACTGTGTTGTTAATGACTAATGGTACGATCATCAATGTGCTTGAGGTTTCCTTTTCCAATTTTGGTACCTGGAGGATGTATAATAATGTTTCACTGCTTATAGCGACTTTCGGTGTTACAAACTGTAATGCCTCGTCGGGAAATGAGATTTTGATACCCTGGTTGACCAATAAATCTTTAATCTTGATGATTTCGGTTAATGTCAGAATTTTACTGCTTGGTAAATTTACTTTTGTCCTAACTATTGCTTCTTGAATTTCTTCCAATATTGTATTTATAGTGTCAATGGTTACTATAGTTGCCAACATGTCTATTTCTGTTAGTATTACTTTATTACTGATGGTGCTGTTCATTATTGCCCTGTTCACTGTTGCAGTTATCATTTGGATTCTTCGATCTATCTGTTGATTTATATGAAATTGTTGATTATTGGCGTCTATTAATTGATTCATGGTGTTGTTGATTATACGCAGGTCTTCAGCGTCGGGATTCCCCGCAAGCCATTTCCATCCTGAGCCCAAAGCATCCCATCGTTTATGTCTAGTGCTTTGAAGTGGTTTTATTTGACGTAGGTTGTCGTGTAGCTTTTTAATTTTTTGTTTTACTATGTTATGTAATTCTAATTTATCGTACATTTTATTGTTGATTAGTTTGTCAATTGTTCCTACCGTTATTTCTATATTAGTGAGGTTAATTGGATGTATTACCTTAATATTTCCCACTTGAATTTTGCAATGCCCTGTTTTTATTAACAATATCGGGTCTTCGTATAAACTTTTAATTTCTAATTTTTGAGTAATCAAGGGTTTAATGAATACAATTAAAAAGATACAGATTTGTGGGTACATTATGATATAATTTTCAATTTTGATAATTTTCAATTCAATTTTATAATTTTGTTTTCAATAATATAATAATTTTTATTCTCAATTTTATTTTTTTTTCAATTTATAATTAGCTAGCTATAATTTTTACGAAATTTAAATGAAAAGTTCTGAAATGATAAAAAATATTTAGTTTAGTTACACTGTTTTAATCTCTTAATTTTATTTTTGTTTCGTTTAATATTTCTATTGATATTAAATGTTTTAAAATTTATATTTTTTGCTTGAGCTTCAATCCCTCTTGCTTGTGTTTTTGTTCTAATGTTCGGTTTGAGAAATACCGATTGATTTTCAAGCAGATTTGGCGGATTTTCTCTATGGATATTTTGTTTTTCCATTTTTTTTATTGCCCCTTCTATACTTAAGTTCACCTGCTTAAATATGTCGTTGGCTTGTCGTTGAATTTCGCAAGGGTTTATTTGATTAATTTGATTGAAAACAATCTCGTTTGGCGTGAAGCCTGTGGAGGAATGCACTGAGCCGTTGTATAAGGCTACAGATAATTCGATTGCGACTGGGACACTGGAATTAGGAAACTTGGTTTTGCTCGTATTAAAAATCTCAATTATCGTTGAATGGGCTTTTTCAATTTGTTCATTCGATTCGGACGAAGATGCGTATTCTAGCTAAACGTTAAGTTTATTAAGATATTCCTTAAATTGTATGGAATGGAATGTTGTTTCGTGGTCCGATATAATTGTATGAGGAATTCCGAATTGAGTGAAGTATCTAGTTAGAGCACTAGTTGTGTCTAACAAATTTTTGGTTTTTATATGGGAATCATCTGCAGATGTTTCGAAAATGCGTCAATTATGGATAGGAAACTTGACTTATTTATACTAAATATTGTTTAACCTTTGGATTTGGTTGGTAATTTAACGGTGTTCGTTGAAATCGCTGTTCCCAAATTTCAATTCCTAAATCCAATATGAGTTGAAAATTGTATTGCCGGATGTGTAGCAAAATCTCGTGTCCAAAGAATGTGCGTGGTCCAAAATAGTATTGCGGTATCTTCTCGTTTCCAATTTATTAATGCAGGGTCAAAATATAATATTAGCGGTATATTATCGTGTCCAAGGTAATTTCGCGTAAGTAGGTAAATAAGTTCAATAAAATGCAATCGCCGTATTTTTTATCACTGTATATATATTTTTTTTATTTTATTAGTTGAACTGTATTCGCTCGCTGTTTTTCTACTAAATGATTTTATAAATTTATTTTTTTTTTCTTTCTTAAATTCTTTACATAATTGTCTTGTAGAGACATCTAACTTTTCAAATGATAACTAATATCATTTACTATAAATTTATGAACAATTTCAATTATTAGGCATAAAAACGTTGGGGATTAATTAATTATACTAATTATTTAGGCATAAATAAAAGTGTCAAAATGTCAGAATATTCGTGTTTACAATTCAATTGTGGTGAGTTATTTTTAAATTATTTATAAAATTTTAATTATAATAATACAAAAATCCAAATTTTAATTAATTTTAGATATAATAATAAAGGAACGATGTCTACATTGAAGAAGTGACAGATTAGCTGATGGCTTGTTCAGATAAGGTAAATATAAAATAATTAATCATACTTTGTTGATTCTTTGTGTTTCTTTTAGCTAATCTTGTGGAGCTGGATAATTCTTAACAAATATGTCAATATGAAGTCTTTCTAGTGGCCTGTGAGGGATAGGTCTAGGCGATATTTTGATATTATACGGTTTCCTGTCGTATTTATGAGTTTGGCAGGTCTGGCAAACATTAATGTGACTTTTGATTTTCTTCGCCATATTTGGAAAAAAATATGAGCGTCTGATTTGGTTCTCTACTTCCCGAATACCTCTGTGGGCTCGTTCATGTTCTTTTGAAATAATGGCATTTTGACGATCCTCGTTCGTCACGTCTTCAACCATTTTCGTAACGAAAACGAAACGGCCGTTTCTTGAAAAATTCTCTCTGAAAGCTTCTTGGATGCTTTGGTACAGTATTTCTGGCGCTAGAATTGCCGACTGCTTACCATTGTGGAAGTTTTTCATGTAATTTACTATATCGTTTTTCTCAAATACTTTTTGAGTGATAATTATTCTTTTAAAATTTTGAAAAATTTGTTCCGAAATTATTGTCTCTATCTTGGAAACCTTAAATATAATTTTGTTCCTATAATAGTTTATGGGTCGCTCTGAGAAGTGAATGAAATAATGGTCTGAGGTGTTTGCTGAGTGAACAGTCTCTATTTCACTATCAGTTTCTGGTGCATTTACCTCATTGACTTCGAGTTCACGTGGAGTGTTATAACTTTTTTCATTGAAATTTATTTCATTTGTAGGTATCCGACTTAAAGCGTCTGCTACCACGTTGGTTTTTCCTTCTCTATATACGACGTCGTAGTCGTAATTTTCGAGCTCCAATCGCCATCTTAGTATTTTCGAATTCTTTTCTGACGTTTTAATAAACGTGAGAGAATTTGTTTCCGTAAAGGTAACACTGGTATTTTTTTGTGGCCCATATTATAGCCAGTGCCTCTTTTTCATTCGTGGCGTATTTGGATTCGGTCTCGTTTAGAGTTCTTGATGCGAATACAATGGGTCTTTCGACTCCATCTTGCACCTGCGATAGGACTGCACCAAGAGCAAAATCTGATGCATCCGTAGTCAGTATGAAATTTCGTGAAAAATCGGGATATGCTAGGATTTGATCCGTTGAGATGATCCTTTTAAGGCTTTTAAAATATTCTTTGTAATATGGATCCGCAATATTAATCAAAGCATCTTTCTTCAGATATTTTGTCATTTGTTTGGTTAATTTTGAATAGTCTCTGATTAACCTTCGGTAATACCCTGATAGTCCTAAGAACTGTTTTATTTCTTTAGCCGTCTTAGGTATTGGCTAGTTAAAGATTTTATCTATTTTCTCGGGGTTTGATTTTACCCCGTCCTGAGTGATTATATGCCCCAGGAACTCGGTTTCCCGTTTCAGAAACTCGCACTTGTCGAGCTGAATTTTTAAATTAAAATGGGAAAGCCGTTTAAACACAGTGTCCAGATTATTTATGTGGTGTTCTAAATTTTTACCCACGATGATAATGTCGTCGAGGTAAACGTGACAAATTGAGAACGTTGTTCATCGCCCGTTGGAATGTGGCGGGACCGTTCTTAAGGCCAAAGGGCATTCGAGTAAACTCAAAGTGGCCCTTATCTGTCGAGAAAGCTGTGTCTCTTGAGATTTTTCATCTATAGGAATCTGGTGAAATCCAGATTTTAGATCCAATGTTGAAAAATAAACAGATTTCCGTAAATTATCGAGAATTTCCTCAATTTGTGGCATTGGAAACTTGTCATCTTTGGTTTTCTCGTTTAGCTTTCGGTAGTCTATCACTACCCTTACTTTTTTTATGCCTGATGCATCATTCTTTTTTGGGACAACCCAGATGGGTGATGTGTATGGGCTGATCGAATTCTTTATGATACCACTATCTAGTAGCTCTCTGACTTGTTCCTCTACATCCTTTTTGTAATGGTGAGGATATCTGTACGTTTTTGTGTAGACCGGACTATCGTCAGTTGTTATAATCTTGTGTTTTGTGATCGTAGTCGCTGATAACTTTTCCTTTTGTTTTAACAGAATTGATTGATTATTGAAAATGGTTTCTGTTAAGACGTATTTTTCCTTTTCACTCAAATGATTCATTCTAATCAATTTCTGGATACATTTTTTATCTACAGTTTTATTCTCCGAAAGTGGTATTGGGTTGAGTGTTTCAAAGTTATTCACTTTGAGCTTTAGTTTAGGAATCCGTTTAGGAGGTTCGGGGTTTCCCGTCAGAATTTTGACGGTTGTCTTGAAGTTTTCAGCTTTATACAGTCCTGGTTGTACTGTTATGTCTTCGTTTAATTTTTCGAAGCCAGTAACTAACCATTCTCCGTTTTCCGATGTATTAAGCGTGACTGTATGGTTATAGAAATTGTCCTGTGGATAATATCTGTTGAATTTATATACACGGTTGTTCAGTGTAATACTGTTAGATTTAAAATCTATCTTGGCATTCATTTTCGCCATTGTTTCGGCTCCTAGAATTCCATCGAAAAATTTATGGAAATCTAGTTGATAGTATGTTTGTTCCGGTTGATTATCTCCTAATAAATTTAATTTCACTTTTTTTTCAACTTTATGGTTGCCTAAAATGTTTTTAATTGTGGTTCTATTTATATTAACGAAATTTTTGAGATTTAATAAGTTATTGATTTCTGGCGTAATGACATTTTTGTTCGCGCCAGTATCTATTAGAAGTGTTACATGGCCTTTTAAGTACTCATTATAACACTTGAGGTACGGAAGATAATTTAATCTTCCGTATCTCACTCGATGGTCCCTTGAAAATTTCCTGAGTCCCCATCTTGGATCTCGTCGGAATTTTCTTCGTTCGAATCTGACGCTAGGTCGTCTGGAATTTAATTTTTAGTTTCATGATTGTGAATCATTTTATTAAATGAGTTTCGAGTTCTCATGGATTGATCGACGTCCATGGGAGACATTGATCCTCGAACTGAATAGGTTTGTTTTTTATTATTAAAATTTGGTGGTAACGGATCTTTATTTTTTGGTTGGTAATAATCAATTGCTTTTGGTTTTTGAGAATTATTGGGATTGTTGGGTTTTTTCGAGTTACTTGATATTAACTCGTTACTATTGAATTTACAGAGGAAGGCATATGCCTCCTCTATGCATTTTGGTTTTGCCGCTTGGGCATAGCCAAAATAAGGTTTTCGTAACCCGAAATGAAAGCTGCTAGTGCGTCTTCTGCAATAAAAGCGCTGATTGCAGGCCATGATTCGCTATATAATGTATTTTGTCTAGACAGTGATTTGATATTTTGCACATTTTCTTTTATTTTCGTAAAATAACTGTGCACTGTCATGTTTTCGGTCATCTTTGTGGACCATAATTGAGATTTATAGAATGAAAGTTCCTGGCGATCGCCTAAGGCTTCCATTAAAACATCTTTTATTTCCAAAAATGATTGGGGATTTCCGGCAAGACATATTATATCTTTTGCCTTTCCTTCTATTTTATTCAATACCGATTGAATGTATAGTGCGAACTGTTGTTCTGATACCAGTGGTTGAAATACTAGCAGTGTACTTTCTGCTGTTTTCAGCCAAGCTGATAATTGTTTACGATTCCCATCGTAATGTGGAATCGATTTAATGGGATCAGGGATCCTGAACAAGTCAACTGTTGACATTTGTTCTTTAACTTTAACAGGGGTCTCGAGTTGAGCCTGTGATTGATCTACTTTATCGAAAAGAAAATTTAATTTTCCATCTTGCTCCACTTGTGCATCGTTCAATTTTTTTAATTGTTCTACGATCACGTTTAGTTGTGTAGCTAATTCTTCCATTTCTACTATTGAGTTGGTTTCTTTGTCAATGTTTCTATTCTGATCAAAGATTTTTAACCTTTTACTCATATGTTAGACGCTAATGGATTTAATATTATTATATTTTTTTGTTTACTGTCACTATGCGATCCACTGATGCTAATCGTGAACAGTATGGTACCGTTGCGTCTATCTGGTAGTGCGCGGTCGTACCGAGTTAACGATTTTAATAATATTTTATCGCTTCACTTTAAAAATCACAGCAATTGCTATCCACTGATGCTAATTGCCTTTTTATCGCAAAAGATTAATAAAACAAAAAAAATCTTACCTTTGTTTGCAATCGTTCGGAGAGAGTGGGTTACAGTGGTGTCTTCAATGAAATCCGGCGGAACCTCAAGTCAACCAACGGTTTATTAACCTTCAGTTGGCGATGTAACACTAATAATTTTTTTCTCACGAAATTAAACTGTCACGGATTCACTTCTGAATTTGTTTTTAAGTTCAAATTCTTTGCACTGTTAATAATTTCACTGATTTTCCACTAAACCGCGGCTGCGCCAATTACGTGCGTGGCATGTAAGACTTAATAAAAAAAACATTTATTTATTCAACTTTTAACATTTATTTAATCTACATGTCACTTTTACGGAGTTAAAATTACAACTGTCATAATTATGAATTATATTTTCTTAATTCTAATCTAAAATTATTAAAAATGCTACGTGTGCGTCTTATGCTTAGTCGCTGGCCCGGGTTTCGCGTATCTTATGATGTTTTCTTTAATTGCATTCTCCAAGTGTGGGAAATGCAATTAAGCATTTTCTTTATGTTCGTCTTTTACATGAGACGCATGAGAAATGCTACTATGCACTTCGTTGGAACGTAATTATATATATATATATATATATATATATATATATATATATATATATATATATATATATATATATATATATATATATATATATATATATAAATATATATATATATATATATAAATATATATATATATATATATATATATATATATATATATATATATATATATATATATATATATATATATATATATATATATATATATATATATATATATATATATATATATATATATATATGTACTGTTGTAAAATTTCCGATATTTTTAAATTTGGTAATGTTACCGGTAATATTACCGGTACACGGGTAAAATAGGTAACACACTTTTTATTCAATATTTTAAATCCAATTTGTACCAAATAACACTAGTAATATTTTGACGTCTGGACAAAAGTAGTAAGATTTTTAAATAAAACACAAACGGCTCATTATTCTTTCAAATATATTTCATCCTCGTCAAAGTCATCTCCTTCGGGTAGAATACACTTATGCCAACGTTTTTTTCCAGTCTTCGAAACTGTTTTTAAAGTCTATTTCCGGAATGGCCTACAAAACCTTTTTCGATTCGGCTTGAATCTCTTCAATCGTATCAAAACCCTGTCCCCGAAACGGTTTCTTTAATTTCGGGAATAGCCAGAAGTCAAGCGGAGCTAAATCAGGCAAATGGGCAGTTGCGAAACAATATGGATACAATTTTTGGCCAAATAGTGTACAACAAATGCAGTGTGTAATGTACAACAAATGCAGTGTGAGACGGCGCAATATCATGATACAAAAACTGAGAGTTTTCTGCCCAAAACTTTCGTGATGTCAACAAGATATTTTTTGAGCACCAAATCCTTGATTTCCTTGATGTGGTGTTTTTTGGTAGACGTCGAAAGGACGGCAAGGTCGTCTTCAACACCTACAGTAAATAATAAATTTTACATAAATATGAGTTTATGATCAATTAAACTCTTTAATCCATCACTCTTTCATCCTCAGCGTCAACATCATCCATAACCGAATTATTTTAACTTTCCTCCAAGTCATCCTCTTCTTCAAGCGAACAAGATTATGCAACTCGATTATGCAACAAGATTATGCAGCTTCATTCATTCATAATCATTTATATTTGATTCAGCAGGAATAACCTCATCTTCCTTATCCACACTTCCTACGTTCGATCTCGACATGTTTAAGTTGTTCAAAATGTACGTCAGTTTTCCTGCACGATCAACAGTCAATGGATTACGTGTTGAGCTATGTGTATAAAACCATAAGTACTGAATGTGCTTTCGATTGCAGCTCTCGATGCAGGTATGCTCAAAATATTAACCGCCAAGCACTTAAAGATGATGTAGAACACAATCCCGCCCACCAAATTTTACCAGAGAGCTGCTCACTTGCAACCGCAAACAGTCGTGAAAAAAGTTCACTTCGAACATTGTGATGCGCAAAAGACTCATATATTTGGTTGCCCTTATATTTTTTGTCCTTATATTTTGGGTGAAGTTCGGCGACATTAACAATAAATTCAGTCGCTTCAAGTTTCTGTGATTCCGAAAGACTCTTTCCTCGAATAGCTGGTTCAAGCAAATTTGCGGCAAAATGTAGCTGTTTTAAGCATTTTTCGGCCCGTGATTTATGAGCTCCTCATAATTGGTGCGTTTATTTTCTTCAAAAGTTTTTTTTATTTTAACAAAACAGCAAACCACTTAGAACAAAACAACAAACTCTCAAAATAAGATGGCCACTTAGCAATCGGAGGTAGTACACGCAGTGAACAATTTCTAATAGGAGGTCGTATGCCTTCATAACTGATTTCACTTCATCTTCGATAGCCAGCGCCTTCAGGGCATACCTGATATAGCATGAAAAATGTGCGAGAATTTTTATTTCCGAAACCATCCGTATGACTGACTGAAAATTTCCAACTGTTGATAGACTGAATCTTGAAGATATCGACAATGAGCAAGTTAAGTCCATAGCAGATACACCCATACTCGGTAAAGTGATATGATGAGTAGAGAGTGAGTAGATTTATAGAAAAACGATTTGGTTGTATTGATGACATAATTTGTTATGGAGTCCCTGCATTTATTCGACCAAGCATCGGTCTGCAACGTCAGATGCGCCGGTAGTTTTGGTAAGACTCAGCCTTCGATGCGATGGTACACAAAGCCCAACAATTAATTGGAAAGTTGGTATCTCGAGGGAAGTTTATAGAACGGTCGCAATTTCTTCCTTTCAAGACGACTTTGTTAGAAACGAAAATTGCTCGAGTAATGGCTCATCGACTATCTGGTGCTGGTCTCATGTTGTCAACGAAATTTCAGTATAATAGAGCTTTTCATCGACTAAAACGTTGCAGCCACTTTTCTACTTAAAATAGTGATTGGTGTTTTTTCCAGACAGAGCGATGGATCATATTCAAGGTCAGATTCCAGCTCTATGTGTAGATTATTATTTTGTACAGCATAATTTGGTGTAGTAGATTAATAATACATAAGCAAGTACAATGCAGTGGTATCACAACTCATTTTCCATTTAGACTAGTTGATTTATTTGGAAAAAACATTTTTAGTTTATGTTACTGATATTACCAAGGTAACACCACTTTGGGTAATATTACCTAAAATTACCTATTTTACCGGTAATATTACCACCGAGAATATTACCGTTTACATCACTAATATATATAGTATATATATATATATATATATATATATATATATATATATATATATATATATATATATATATATATATATATATATATATATATATATATATATATATATATATATATATATATATATATATATATATATATATATATATATATATATATATATATATATATATATATATATATATACACATATATATATATATATATATATATATATATATATATTAAAATCAATCAATTTTTAGGAGCTTAGAAGTGATTTAATACTATAGAAATTATGAATTTTTTGAAATTTTAATTGGTTTGCGTTATAACACATCAGCAATATATACAGGGTGTTGTCCGAAGTACTAGGTACCGATAGAATAATTTTAAGCAAAAAAAATGTTGTGGAGATTAATGTCCTATCTTATGCCGTTGTTGAATAATTTAGTTTTACTATAAATTCGAATTAACCAAAATTACGCAAATAAACGTTTAAACCGTGAAACACCCAAGCATTGTGGCAGCGAGCAAAATATTTAAATAGATATTAATTTGGTTACCTAATGATGAAAATCGAAAATAGTTTGACCAAAACTATAAGAATTTTTATGTAAATATACAAAAATATCCTAATTTTATTAGAAAATGTCCATGTCAAGTTCTTATTTTGGAAATATTTCTATTGAAACTAGAAATTGTTTGTATTTTGATAAAAAAAAATTTTTTAGTTTTAGTCAAACTTTGATTTTTATCATTGTGTAAGCAAATTAATATTTATTTTAATATGTTGCTCAGTTTCAAGATATGCATTAAATTTATAGGAACACTCAATTATTCAATCAAAAGACAGGACGTCAATCCCCTCATTTTTTTCAAAATTATTCTATCGGCACCTATATATATATATATATATATCTTATCTCTTTATTTAAGTCTGTGATAAATGTTGAAAATAATAAAGTGATAATTTTTATAATTATTTTTTTTAATTCTTATGAATAATTTTTTTATTTTGAATAATAATAAATGTACAAATTTTTGAAAAATATATTTATTTTTAATTTTCGCAAACAATTTTATATTGTCACGGTACAACACGGTATCTCCCGCATTTGAAAACCATTCGAAAAGGATTCCCTAATTTCGAAGGCAGATAAAGGGCGACTCGCGTTGTCTGTTAAAATTCCATCGTTGTTTACTACAGCTGGGTTTATAACAGGCATTCTTAAAATGTTATGAAGTGTAACGCAACATGACACAATCAATTTACAATTTTTTTGATTATTTTCAATCCGTTTTAATAAGATCCGCCATGTATGAGCATAGATGCCAAAAGCGCTCTCTACAACTCGTCGCACCCGGCTTAATCTGTTCACAAATAATTGTTTAGTTAATTATGTAAATAAATGAATTAAACATTTTTTTTACCTATAATTAAAAATTCTCCTTGAATAATTTAAATTTTTTCCAGGAAACGGTCGAAGAATTGTTTCTTTTAAGCCAAATGCCTCATCGGCAATTATGACGTTCGGCATTGGATTGGTTTGGCTTGGTAAAGGAATTGCATCACGCAAATTTAATTTTGCATCATCCCGAACCCAAAAGTACTTTCTGAAAATATTGTGGAATCGGACATGCTTCCATATCTACCGATGTCAACCATTAAAAAACGGTAATCCGCATCCACCAATGCCATCAATACCATGGAAAATCTTTTTTTATAATTAAAATTTTGACTCCCGGATTTGTCAAAAGCGAAAGCATCGACATGCTTTCCATCTAAAGCACCCAAGCAGTTAGGAAAATTCCATTTTTTTAGGAATTGTTGCCTAACTGTAATAAAACAATTTGTTTCTATGTTTGGAAGTGCAATAAGCATTAAAATTTGTTGAATACTCTTTAGAGTCTGGACAACTATTTTATTTACGTCGAATGACCGAGTAAAAAATGGATTGCCAAATCTTTAAAAGACCATCCCGATGCCAGAAATCTAAAAATTTATTATTTTTAAAATAAGATATATTAAGAGGGCCGTCTTCTACAAAAGTGGCATGTAGGTCAGCTTGCCTCAATGTAATTACCAATTTTTCTTTTGGTTTAATTGATTCTCGGTAATTCGTACCAATCGGTTGTATCGACTGTGATATCATCTTTAAAATATAGAGGAATTGCGCTTTATTCATCCTGAAATATACGAAGTATAAATCTGGGAAATTTTCTAATTCCAGCGCTATTCGGGTATAACATCCAGAAGTTTTTTTTTTTAGTTCGGATGGACCCAATACTTGCTTCGTTTAGGTAATTTACTCAAACAAACATAAGCAGAGCTTAAAATTTTTATTTTTTGAACAATTTTATTCTTGATTACTGCCATTGTTAGTTTGCAAACTAAATTTAATTCAGAATATAATATTGAATCTGACATAAAAATTCGCTCGTGCTTGGTGTGAATCAAACTTGCGAATTCGCTATTCGCGTTTGGTGTGAGTAGTCTCTTAAAGTCCAAAATGTTTTCTTGATTGTTGATAATAATAATAGCTATTTGTGGAACCAGTTAGTAAATTCCTCATTTTGTGTAACGAGTGTGATATTTACCAACCGAATCCCTGCCGCATACAAGATTTTTTTTTGGTTTTATTAAAAAACAGTAATTTATTGAATTTTTGATTAAAAAAGTCACTATATCATAAAATTTCAAATTAATTTCAATTTTTATTGTATTTAAATCAATTAGGCAGAAACTTGTGTTGAAACAAGTATTTCGTCACCATTGTTGTGAAATTTTCTTCGTTTCCTAAGCAGCTAGTTATAAAAAATATGCCGTTGCGCCACAAACTACGATTTAAAAAACTCGTCCAATCTGTCCAACCTGTGACAAAAAACAACGGGCGAGTTCACGCTCAACTCGCAATAGTATTATGTGAAAACCTTTATGTATAAGTATCCATTGAATCATTTCAAGCCTCTTCGATGGGCCAATGGAAATATACTTCTGCCGTTCGCTCAGTATTTAGATTGGATTACATTTTTGATTTAAAAAGCCAATAAGTTATTCTATATTGGGTTTGGAGGGTAAACCTTACAGACATTAATTGTTTAATTAAAAATTGAAATTTATAATTTATTTGTTGAAAAAGAAAAATACAAACGATTAAATTTCAGTATAGCAAAGTACAGTTCTATTAAGTTAGTCATCTAAACCTGCCCTGTACCCTTTAAAATGCAGTACAGTACTAAAGATTCCATATTTATACTTTTGTGAATGGTCACGGCAAACCTGATGAACAAAGCAAATTGGTATCTCTGATTTGATCAAATTCAATTAAATGAAATAGGGAGGTAGCTAGAAAGACGGTAGCATGTCTTCCTGCGGCTTCTTCCTTGTATACATTTTCAGAGACTGTCATTCGAAACTGTTTACCACTTGTATTGTTTTTGTTTCCTATGGTCTCCGCACCGACAAATCCACTCAGCAACAGCATGAGTAATACTAAATATACACAGCATAACGACCAGAAGGATTCGCTACTTTGGATTGATTCTCCTTTTCAGTTCTAGGGACACCCTCTATAATTAGCGGTGTGATTTCCATCGCAGTTGCTGCATTTTTTCACTGATGCTTCATTTTTTGCTTTATTGCAAACGTTTGAATTATGGAGTTCACTACATGTAACACAAACATCGTTCAAAGTGCACTTAATTCCTCAGTCTGAGAAATTAAACACAAGCAATAATTCAAAATCAGAATCAACATCAATTATCTTTTATGACCGATATTACACATTCTTTTCACAAAGCATTTCATCTATTTCTTCTACCGCCTGCCTCGAACAAATGGATTTGTGCCATAAACTTAACATACGCAACTGAAAATGGCCAAAATTTATGACTAGTAAAGTTGCCGAAAGTTCATATTCCTTCAATATTAAAATATACGTCTTAGGGAAGAAGCAGCTGTATTGTTACGACAAATTACCGTAAGATAAGGTTATTATTATTACTTTGGAGAGTTTAGTATAAATTAAAAAAAAGGTGCGATTGTAAGGAAATTATAGTGAATAAATTCGTTCGTGCTTTTGTCGACCAGTACGTTCTCATTCCTACAGCAATCGTGAAGGAAGTAGACAATTCAGGTTCAAAACCAAGTTTTATTTGAGAAGAAAACCTCACCAACTCTCAAATTAGTTTATCCACAATTTAACGAACGAAGCAATATCGATGTGCCCAAATGAAGCAATCCTCAAGAATACCTCGTTCAGATGGGCTCCTTCATCTACAGGCGATGAGGCAATTTCAATCATGACTAATTATAGAGTAATGCTTAATATTGATGTATCTATAATGAATTTTTGTCTCTCGTCTTTGCAATGACGTTATTAAGACTTATTATTATACTGTTAAAGTTAGCCGAAAGTTGCCAGCCGAAAGTGAAAAGTCGATAATGCAGATTGTGTTAGTCCAGCCGAAAGTAAAAAAATGGTAATGCAGATTGTCTAATCAAAACCGAAAGTAAAAAGTCGATAATGCAGATTATGATGAATTTTTTTTTTTTTTAAATTTTTTTTTTAAATTTTTTATTTTTATTTGCGATAGCTATTGAGTAATCACATCAATTGAATCCATCTCCAGACATAATACTCTAGAGGCTGATTTTATACAAATTTTCTAATAATTTTTGGAAAATCGAATTTTCCGAGATTTCCCACGGGAAACTTGAACTGAATTTTTTTCTGCGATAGCTATTGACAAGTCACATCAATGCAATCCATCTCCAGACATAACACTCTAGAGGCTGACTTTATTCATCCATTTCTTACTTTCGGCTGGACATTTTTTTGAATTTTCCGAGATTGCCCACGGGAAACTTGAACTGAATTGTTTTCCTGATATAGCTATTGAGTAATCACATCAATTGAATCCATCTCCAGACATAACACTCTAGAGGCTGATTTTTTTTATCCATTTCTTACTTTCCGCTAGAAACGTTTTTGAATTTTATGAGATTTCCTGATGCGAGACTTTTCCCTTTCGGCTGGAAACTTTGGGCTCACTTTAACAGGGTCTTATTATTGTACATAAAAGATAATTTATAGATCGATAAACCTATTTTGATTCGAAAGAAACGAAATAATGATCGTGATTTCATATTATTTAAAATGGTGGTTTGGCATCTATTGTGGGAGGGGGGGACAAATTTGAGTAAATTAATCTGCCAGCTCCGTAACCTTACAGTAGGGTGCGTTTCACGTGAGCTGTTCTGGTCATGTATTAGGCAGCTGCGTGATGGGTACAATTGTGTAAGGGATAACCTTCCCACAATTCGCAATTGTATGTGCTGCCTCCTCGTGGCAACCACTGGTAACTAAGACTATTTGGCATATTTTTGGTCATTTGGCACAGGCTAAAGTATGGCGCTGGTAGATTAATCAATCCAAGTATGTGGACTCTGGATACCAGGCACCCTCCAGTTTTATTTAGCCTTCCTGTTGTAAAGCTGGGTGACCTACAGGCGATTTGCAATTCCCAGAATCTCGTAAGAGTAAAGTCAAACGGAAGACGGGGCAAGGGTAGGAATATACGGGAGTGGGACAGCCCCCCCGAAGCCCTTGGGTTTCAATGCTACCGTCTTTTTAGCGGAACTACATGCTGTAGTAAACATCTAAATAGGAGGGCGTGCAATAAGCCCAAATAGTATGTATCACATACCGGCTGGCAGTATTATCAGGTTCATTAAGAACCTGAATATTGACTGGACGGATAATTAAGCAGGGTCCAGCACAATAGATCTTTTAGGTCGCAGTGCGAGGTGGCTGATCGCCCGCCACATGACCCTTCAATAATAATAATAATAATAATAATATTGTTTAAAATTTGTGTTCCCCGGTTTGCCGTTACTGTTGCTTGTTGGAGTTTCCACACCTTTAGAAGTATCGTTGATGTTTAACAACGATTTATTGAATTTATTAACCATGTTGTTCGGCCATTATTTAATGACAATGATCCTTTGTTGTTGTGGATAATTTTAATCTACGGAAAATTCCTTGGCGCCCTGAGGAGGAGGTAAACGTTCAATTTAATTATAGCAAATTATGCAAAGAATTCAATTTACTCAACGGTTCTATCTAAAAAATGTATATTTCTCAGCAGGAAAGTGAAATTTAAGAATAAAAGAAAGAAACTCACAAGGCTATCACAATGCTTTATTTCAGTCCAATTCAATTCCTCGGAAATTATAAATGTGTTGGAATGTTTAACTATCACAGGTAGTGTAAGTCCCGATGGTATGTCACCTTTTATCTTGAGATTGAATTATGTACATACTTAAGTGTGTCGAGTGGAGTATTTTCTAACATTTAGAAAAAATCGGTTATTATTCCCATTTTCAAATCTGGTAGAAGGAGCGAAAGAGCTTTTTCGATTCTTTCTACGATACCTAAGCTTCTTGAAGTTTTAATTAAATTTCAATAAAAAATAGAATCAGTTCAAGTTAATATGGTTTTATTCAAGGTAAATCAACAATTTCAAACTTGATGTTATTTTCGGGCGAAGTATTTGACACAGTTAGAAACCGTAGCCAGGTTGGTATTATCTAGACTGATTTTTCGAAAGAACACATTATTGTCTAATGACAATTATGCCAATTTGACAAAATGCTACACAATTTTACGTGAAAATGGCATTCTCGTACACAAGTACAGCCAGCGCCAAAAAATGTACGATTTGAAATTTAAAGGTACATATTGGAAAATATATTATTTGAGGCATGGCACAACTTTGAAATACTGGTTAAAAACAAAATATTGTGGTCGGATGTTTTAAACCTACTAAACTAAGGGTACCGAATATATTCTAGGTTGGTCGTATGAATGTTGCGTATTTTTCAAAAGCTGTTTTTAACAAAAATAAAAAGCTACAAAACAATTTATTTATAAAAATGGTAAATTTTATTAAAGTTAAGTACTAAATCATGTCTAGATTAAAAAAATATATTTAAAAAAAAAACATAAAAATTCAAGTAAAAGTACACCAATGAAATTAATAGCTAGTGGGCCCGCCCTTGGCTTTGACGACATCCTTAATCCGAGTCGGCATGGCATCATAGAATTTTTGTAATTATTCGGTTGAAATTTCTTCGAACCATGCTTTCTCAATTAACTCTTTCAGTTCTTTTACAGTTTTTGGCTTCTATTGCCTAATCTTTTTTACCAAAATTGTCCATAAGTTTTCTATGATATTCAGGCCAGGACCCATGGTAGTGACTCGATCCCCAAAATTTGTTTAAATTCTGTTACCTAAATGAAAATGGTAGTAAAAATAAACATTCTTATATTAGACTTTCAATATTGTAATGGAACGGTTACAATTCGGTTGAATTTTCATTCCGTTAACAGAACATCTCTGAGGCTCTCACATCAGTGACTGTAGCACGTTCGCCGACTAGGTGAAGTCGGTTGGGCGGAGTAATTGTCACTAGCCACAGAGATCTAGATGTGCTGCTTTAATAAACCCACACTGACGATCTTGTAATTAATAGCATGGAACGATATAACACTAATAATAAATTAATACCTTATCCCTTTTTTAAGTATCACAGGTACAAATTTTATTTGTCCCATAATAATGTATTAGTTCACACTATTCATATTTATCTAGACATACTGATTTCCGTTAACAACAAAAAAATGATAATTATTATAAAATCAGGTAAGGCTTATTCTAATGTGTGGATCCGCGGTCCGTATTCATAATTTAAGTTTAGCTTTAAATATCTAGATAATACAGTTAAATTGACACAACAGTTATTACTTAATAATATAACTAATATCGACAGATATAATAATTTAATATAGTATAATATATAATTTAATTAAGCAATTAAATAGGCATTAATAAATATTTAGTAAATAAAAAAAATAAGGTAATATAAAAAAAACTTATCGGCTTGATGATAGTGATGATGGCGTCTTCATAAAAATATCTCAGTACCGTTTGCGTGTATAAATATTGCAATATATCCGACAAACATCGCTGGCCAACAGTAAAAAAAAAAAATCTGTCGCGGAATGCCTTACCCGGTAACAAAGTCTGTCCACTGTATTCCTGTTTGGTTTTTCTTAAATGTAATTTTAACAAATTACAACACATGAGATAATGAATAAACACTTTACACAGTCTTTGATTCCAATAATAATTCCTCCAATAATTTCACACCAATCTCTTAAATTATCTGAATTCTTGAGCTATCAGATAAGATAAGTAAAACATTAATAAATACCTTTTCCCGCGGCTATTGCAGATTTAAAAATTTCCAACAAAAATTATCAGACTCAATATGGCCACACTATATGTGCAGTAAAATTTTGTTTTTTGATTTTTGCACTGAATATTTTGTATATATGTATATTTAGTTATGATCACTGTTTCTGTACAAGTACAACCACCAAATGATCAGTTATTATTTTACTGCTTTATTCAAACTGTATTTAATCGATTGGTTTGGGTGGAGAAATCAAAAGAAGAAATCAACAAACAGACAAAATCATCACCATCTACCACAATTTATGCCCATTAACCAATTATACCAATAAAACAATAATGACCACGGTTACACGGTAGATTGTCACAAATCTGATTAGATAAAACCAAAACAGAATTCGAACCGATCTCATCATATTCGTTTATGTATGTTGATTTAAAGTAATGAAAATTCACTGGAACATTTTACATGTTACAATATGTTGCGTCAGATCCTCAATAGTCGGCACAACGCAGGTTTCAACTATTTGTTTGTACTTCTCTCCATTTAGACAACCTTCTAGAATATGAATATGGCCCATTCCAAATGCTGTTATGGAACCCCAGACCATAACGTATGGGGAATGTTTTACTGTGGACAAAACACATTCCGTTGAATATCTCTCTCCTTTTCGTCGTCGAACTGTCATCCTTTCGTCGGGCCCAAATAAATTAAATTTGGACTCGTCCGAAAACATCACTCTCCGCCAGTCATTGGCAAATTTTATCCTTTGAGCTCTCATTTTTGTGGTAAAGAGCGATTTTTTCGCCCATCGACGAGCTTTCAGACCCAGTTCATTTAACCTCCTCTGAATTGGTTGCTAACAGCTCTCTTCTTAGGTCAGCAGCCGCATTAAATCTGTTCCTAAGTGATAAACGGTTTAATACTCGATCTATGTGATCGGTAGTCTTTCTCTTTCGCCAGTCTTTCTCGCAATTGTGGAGTTTTTACTATATTCCTTTAAAACACGCTATTTGCGCTATTTTGACGTTTGTGTAATCTTTAGCTCGAAGTTGCAAATTGTTTGCTTTTTCATCGATAGTGAATTTACAACGACCCATTGTAAACTATACACATTGATTGCTTAATTAGAACTAACTAATATTTATGTCGATTACCGTTAGAAATTATTTCACAACATTTCAAATAACAAAGAAAAATAAATGAGCGAAAAAACACAGAAAATAAATGAAAAATGAGCGAGAAACCAAAACATAGAATAAATAAAAGAGAGAAAGTGAAAATAAACCAATTCGTACATTTTTATGTCGCTGGGTGGTATTTCTTAACTAGAAAATTGAAGTAGATTTCTTTAAAACTGCTAAATTCAAAACAAAAGTTCGATTATGAGTGCAAAACAAACGAAAAAGCGATATAAATGCAGTATTGCGGTTTCGACAGTAGCTGCAGAAAATCAACCGTTATATCCCCGATCGCCGATTCGCTAGCAAGATGTGGTCTATTTACGGTGAGATGAACCATTGTACGTGTGACTGGTAGTTTATCAACTATTTAAAAAGATGAAAAATCAACCTTAAAACCAATGGACCCGTTTGTCGATGAACAATAGGTATCCCTCCTTCGAGATACGCGGCAGATGAGTTAAACGAATTTTGAGATATTCGGAAAAAAGTTGCGGCATTCCTCGAGTTACCCGATGTAAAAAAGGTAATATTTATTTCTCAATATTTCACGACAGAGAAACTGTGCTACTGACAGAGAAACTGTGAGTAAAAATCATTTGTTCGTAAATATATCGTCAATACAAAACTTTCAAAAACTCTCTCTGTAGAAAGCCCAATCAAATGTATACTGTTATGGTATAGCAATATAAATCGAGGATATTTGGGCATTTTCGTTATTTTTTACTCTCCCTATTCGAGAAAAATTAATTTTTATATTGCTGGAAAAATAACGGGATTTTGAGTGGATTTTTTCAAAACGAATTCTGGGAGGATGTCCGTGGAAAGGAAAAAAGGAAAAAGTAAGCGGATTACGCTATCAGTTGAAGAAAAAATTTAGATATTGGAGCGAATAAAGGGAGCAAAAAGAATATCAGGTATTGCAAAATCAAAGAATATGAATGATTTGACTATCCGGACAGTAAAACAAAATAATGAAAAAATAAAAATGAATGTATGCTTCAATAGGAATCTCAGGTGCAAACCGAAAGCTTTGCTCAGCAAATGAAAACGTAATAAAACAGAGAAAGCGAATACTGCATCACTAATACAGTCATTTGATCATGGTGTGAGCTTAATTTTTAAATCATACTAATTTATGCTAAGAGTGACCGTAGACCTTCAATACTGAATGCATTTTGGAAAGCTTTTTACTGGAGGTGGTCCACAAAGAAAATCTTATGCCATCCAAAAACACTGAATCGTATAATTAATCTTGATCGTTTGTTACCTGGTGACTACCTAGAACATTGAGTGAAGATGATCTGATAGAGTTTGTAAAAGGCTCCAATTCAAACACAATGACATAATATTTCTATAGCTTAGTAGAATATGGCATTTTGCAAAAATAGATCCCTGTAAAGAATGTAGAACAACATTTGTAATATTCAGCCTCCTAAAAGAAGAAATACTAAACGAAGGAAATTTTGGTTTGACCCTTTTATTATTTTAATTTTATTTATAAAGAATTCTAAATTTAGATTTTTTTTTTTCTATTGCGGGACTATGTTTATGAAATTAATACTAGATAAGAAATATTTCTTGCATTTAAACTCCATAATTTTCGCAACTGGAATGAAAACTCCTCTTTGGACGTGTCTCGAACATCAAGTTACGCGGTTTCCTGTTACGCGGAATGCAATATGCATAGTCTGCATTAATCCGGAGTGTCGATAAACACAGTTTTGTCTTACGCGAAGCCAATTAACCGTGTAACTCGAGGGATAGCTGTATCAAATTATAAAATATTGCATCTAATGATCTTTCCAGGAACCGTATCACCTGGAAGTTTATTGTATCTACCATGACGCTTTTTAGAGCTTTCTGCGATGCGGCGATAAAATCAACCAAGTTCCACATAACAAGGACTATAGAGATAAACATTTTAATCCTCGAGGAAATTCTTCTGACCGCAAAAGAAGAAATTTTAAACTCACGACCGCTTTGGTGCTATTAATGACGCTATCACACTTTTTGATTGGAGCGACATCGTTTTAATCATCATATTAATACATCATCGTATTCAAAAGAACACATACCAATAAACATAAAATGTTACCATTCTGGTAATAGGTGGATTCCATTTACATAGTCACTTAAGCATTTTCATTCCTTTTCAGATACATTTGTATTGGATAATTTGTACATATTTACTTAAAAAATTCGAAAATTATCTAGCAGGAAATTTTTGAGCAGAACCACGGTATGGCACAATTATCTTCAAGGATTTGACCAACAAAACATAATAATGTTGAATTTCTGGTTTTCTAGTAAACGGTTTAGGTACATTTAGTTCACACCTATACTTGGAATTTTCATTGTGCAGACATATAATTTAATTATATAATAAAAAATTAATAACAATAAAAAGTTACATAATTATATGTTTTAATGGTGTATGACCTCGATTTTAATACGCACAAGTGGCTTTATATCAAACTGTACGTTTTAACCACATTTAAAGTATATGCTAACGCAAATTATATCCAAGACTAGCCGTCCTTAAGACAATTCCTCTGGTCAAGGGGGCATAGAAAGCCCCAGTGGCGCTATAATTACTCGCAGATCATGATCGTAACCTCAATACTATGAATATACAAAGTATTTGTCTAAAAGTGAGTAAATTGGACCACTTTAAAACATTATGTATAACATAGTCAATTCGATTCAGTGTACGAGTCTAAATAACATTGAACTTCCGCATTGAATTCTTGCGCCTGTCTGACCTTATAGCAATCGCATAGCAATTTATTTAATTAAATGGCCCAGCCTCTTATAACTAACCACCAAGTACGCAAAGTTTTTTTTTTTTTATTTAATTAAAACCAATTTATGTAATTGAACGCTTATTAAAAATAAATTACAACCCAGAAACATAAAAAAAAATAATTATTCAAATTAAAATTATGATCAGTGCACATATCAATTTTGTGATAATATTAGGCCTGCATTCAATTGATTAGTCTCATAAAGTTTTATTGACTTATAAAAAATAATTTCTGTTAAACATGCGTTTGACACGGAAAGTTGAATTGCTACAACAATGTAACCGACTAACGACCCTGTTGTTGACCACATACAATGTTTAGATCCGAATGAACTGATTAACATTTTTTATGATTTATAACTTTTGGAATGTCTTACGTACGACGACAAACTACTGAAATTTGCATACGATACTGTACGCACAGAACAAAAAAAATAAAAAAATTATACAAAAAATTATTCTTCCGGCATTATGTTTTGAGATAAAATTTCAATTTCAATTTATCATTAATTTGTAGTCGGCGGCATAAGATCATAAATTAATCAAATATTAACAAACCACAAAAAAAACAATTACCGCACGTCACCGACATCTTACCAATGTGATCTTTAATTTTAAACTATTTTTGATGACTTAAGAGAGAACCGTATGAGTAGTATAAAATTCGACTATAAATTAAAATATTTAATCAATTTTATTGCCGAAAATTTAACTTTCAATTTCACTTTTTTTTTTTTTATGTTCAATTTACATTGTGGTAACTATTTTTGCTTTAGCAAAAAAACTGTTCAGATTTTGATCATAAAGGTATGAAATTTGCAAAATCGTAAAATGAAAAAAAAACCATAAAACCTAAAAGAAATAAAAAAAACTAAAAAATCAACAATCATACATTATAATCTACTTTATTATGTACGTACATAATTATAAATTATGGGCCCACACTGCATTAAATGAGTTTAAAGAAACACAAAATGTACATATGTACATATTTTGGATTTGTTAAAAGAAAGTACATACATAATAAACACATATTTCCAAGATCACTTTCGATCGAATTAAACTCTATTTATGGTCTTATTATTATTTGATTGATCGTTGGTTTCAATGTCAAATTTTTAACGAGAAATTTTTATGAATTTCTTAATAATTTGCCAAAAAGCTATATATATATATTTGTAAGTTGTTAGTTGTGTATGTATGTATGTATTATTAAATTATATTTGGGTTAAAATTATTAACGAAAAATCGAGGGCAATGGCAAGGCAATTATTTTAAAAATAGAAACTAAACCGTAAAAAAAAAAAAAAAATTGGTCCACCTCAAATTTTGTACATTAAATAACTTTCGTAATTTTTGGAATTTTTAAAATAATTCTATTTCAAAAACTTCACCTCAATGGCACAGTTCACACACAAGTCAAATGTTTTCATATTTTGTAAAATATTTAAGTTAAATTAATTAAATCGATTAAAATAATCTCGCCACCATTTTGTTCATACTAAGCTAAATAACAAATGAATCAAATCGTGCTTTAATATTTTCCATAAAGTATTAAAAATTAAAAAAATCAAGGACACTAGATCTAAACAAAAATAATAATTTTAAAAGCCAAGTATTTTAATTAAACGATCACGCGTTACAATGGGTAAGTAAAAGAGAGATATAAAATAACATAAAACACATTCTTGATTATTTATTAGTATTTATGCAATATTTTATAATTTATGCTTCTTCGCTAATTTGTTATTCATATTGTCTATAGAGTCTAGACAATTAATCGATATTTTATATCGCAGCTGATTGATCGTTTTACTCCTCGTATACGGTTATTGTACTTACAAAATATCTATAAAACGTATATCGCGGTGATCTTTACACCCAAATCGGAAATCCTAATTATAAGTATTTGTGTATAATACATGTTCGTATTATTGGTCGATTAGTTGTGGTATTGTTTGTTATTTTATAACTTAAAAGAAAGCTAATCACGATAATTGATAATTAGATCAAGGTAATTTCAATATATTAACTTAAACAAAAATGTACAAGTAACAAATATATTTGCAATAAATTTTAGTGACGTTAATGATTTAAGAATAATGCGATTTAATTAATGTCTATGAAATACAAATAGGATAAGCATATCAATATTGATATATTTATGGTTAAAAGTTGATTTGTATTAACAAGCATAATAATTGCATTTAGGAATAATCACCTTTATTTTTTTGTATACATAATAGCGAAACTGAAACCTATGATGGTCATTTTTTCTGTAACATTGTCTACGATATTTTTATTTAGCAGTAGATTATTCAGGAATCAGTAAATAAATTCGGGAAGTTCTAGGTTTGCTTTTTGTGTGTTTGTAATTATGGTTAAGTCGAAATGTGCCTCGACTGTGGCCGTTTCGTTGTCTTTAGTGGGAGATAATGTGTCCGTGACAACGTTCTCGTATTCGTGAACATGGTGAATGTTCGTGGTAAATAGACTGAATTGCTCTAGTCAAAGGTTGCCAAATGGTGAAGTCGCGACCCTCGACAAAATATTGTAACATTCGATCGCCCATGCGGTCGATCGTCCGTCCACAGAATGTACTGGAGTCACCACCTGCAGCATTTTCCGGCCTAAGCTCAGTCTACTCTCAGTCGACAATTCCGAATGGCAGCAGCAATTTCTTGGATATGGTTATCCCAGTTGGAGTGAGAGTCGTTAATGTACGCTCTTATAGCGGGAATAATGGTCCGGTTGACTCTTTCCGATGCGTTACATTGTGGTGAATAAAAAGGGGTGCGATTGTGCTGAAGACCATATTTTCCCAATAACTCCTGAAATTGTTTCGATAGAAACTGTTTTCCATTATCGGTTGTAATGATTTCGGGTACAGAAAATAAATTAAATATTTATTGCTCCGTAAATGCGTTCAGATGTGATGATGTGGCCTCTCGTAAAAATTTCAGCAGGGCAAATTTCGAATAATGGTCCAGCACTATAAATAAATAGCAATTGCCACTCTTGGACCTCGGATAAGGTCCTAGGAAATCAACAAACAGATGCTGAAAAGGTCGATAAGATTCCCTTTGTTTTCCAATTGGTGGTTTCAGTGAGTAATTGACGGGCTTCTTCATTTTACATTGGTTGCAATTCAATATGTGTTCTCGTACATCCTTGGTGATATTCGGCGAGTAAAATTGTCTTTGTAATTTCTCTGTGGTTTTGTGAATGCCCATGTGTGCTGAAGTCGTAGAGTTATGTGCGAGTTGAATTAGATTTTGTGTTAATTCCCGTGGTACGACTAATTTCCATTCCGTAATATCGGTTCCATCGTAGCGTGATCCATACCCTAATTGTATTAAGATTTTACCATCCTCAATATGATAATTGCACCTCGTATTGGCTGGTAGGTTTTTATAGCTTGGATTTGTTCCTGATATTCATTTGAATTAAAGGCTGTTGAATTAAGGTCCACATTTAGTGGCACTAACTGTTCATCCATCGGAAGTTGTATCGAACATGGGAAGTTCAGAGACGTTGATTGTCCATGTATAACCTGCTGTATTGGCCTCAAATTGGCATTCATAAAGTTTCAACCAATTTAAACCGCCGACCATATTTAGAGATTCACAGAATGCTCTAGAAAGAGAATCTGCTACCGTGTTGTAATTTAAGGCTCCATCTTGCCAACCTTCCCGACAGATCCTTTTGTGACATGAGCCATTTTAATGACGCGTGGTCAATGTATATAGTGAATGAATATCCTTCGATGTAACATCGAAATCTTTCAACACTCAGGACTGCTGCTAAACACTCCAACTCCGTGATTGAATAATTCCCTCCCTATGCCATCTTTACACGCATCACATTGGATGTAAAACGGCTTGCTGAAATCGGGGTTTGCTAATACCGGTGCTGTTGAGAGAGAAACCTTCAATTTCTCAAAAGCTGCTTGGTCATTTGAGTTCCAATTAGCTTTTTTATTCTTTTTCAACAGATCTGTGATGGGTGCTGCGATGATTGCAAAATTTTTGATGAATCATCTGTAGCAACCACATACGCCTAGGAAACGTCTGATTTGCTTTAATGACTTTGGTGGGGGGTAGTCAATAATTCCTTGTATTTTCGGAGGATTTGTACGAAGACAGCAATCACCGACGATGTACCCTAAGTATGCAAACCAGCAAATTTTAACCGTTCTCCCACTAGCTTTAACAAACGAAAATGTTCGTGTAAGGAAGAAGATGTGATTAATAAGTCATCAAGGTACACAAAAATAGTCTCATGCAGTTCCGGAGGTATCACCTTGTGCATAAGACGACACATTGTTTGTGGTGCGTTGCACAAGCCGAATGGCATCACTGCGAAGCGATATACGAGTAAGAGCCGCCCGCGTACTGTAAACGCTGTCATGTCTCGGGACTTGGGGTCAAGCGGAATCTGCCAAAAGGCGTCTTTTAAATCGATTGCCGAAATATATTGAGTTTGATCCAGTCGACCCAACAATCCTTCGATAAGAGGCAGCGGATAAGCATCCCTTTCGGTTACCTTATTCACCTCGCGAGCATCCAAACATAATCGCACTTTGCCCGACGCCTTATGCACAAGGGTCACAGGCGACGACCAACCACTGTGACTTGGTTCGATGACCCCCAAGGAAATCATGCGATCCAGTTCTTGGTACATTAAATTGTTGTTTCGCAGGTGATATGGCATAAAATCTCTGTTTTATTGGTTCTACACCCTCACGAATCTTGATTTTGTGGGTTACGAGCGACGTTTTACCTAATCCTAATCTCGAAGAAGCAGGAAAATTCTCAATTAGGGATTCCAGAACTGTATTTTCTTCCATTGTTAATGAATGCTGATTTGCTTCACTTTGGTTGAATTCCATGCTGCTCATACTTCTTCATTAAATTGTTGGAATTTTGGAGAGATCTGAAATAAGTTCCAGAAGTCAATGCCAAGATATAACTTTTGTTCCAAACTCGGGACGATGTGTAGTTTCATCTGTCGTGTACGATTATTAAACAGAATATCGGCAATAATGAACCCAAACACCCGTTGCTTATCTCCACTGGCGGTATTAACATGTAGTGCTGACGCGTGGAATTGCACATTAGGATGATCAAGGTATCGCTCTGAACCGGAACCCAATATGCTAATGGACGCTCCACTATCTAGTAATCCCTTTGTAAGTTCTCCGTTAACTGATACAAACGCATAAGGTCGAGGATCTGCTCCTGACATGGTGATGACGGATGAGGCGACACTATTTCGCGCTAATCGCTTATTTTGCCAATAGCATTTCATACGATTTTGTTGCTTATAATTATACGTTCGTTTGCTTGCAATTTTTTTTTGTGGGGGTGGTTTAAGCCAATTCGGGACAGTTTGGTCTAAGATTTGTGGATGAACAATTTCCCTAGATGATGTGCTGGTTTGTAGGGCCTTATTATTAATTTGAAGTGATAAGGTTGGTGACTATTTATTGTTCGGTATTCGCCTTTGGGCTGTTCCTTTGAAGTATGGGGTGAAGTGTCGTTGAAGTGTCGTTGGGCTTGATGATGCCTATGTACTCAGGTTCATTGAATGCCCGCTTGAATTGGGAAAAGCTTGGTGGTAGGGTACAGGGATCCCAGCTCTCCACTGACCCTTCGACTGGTTTCCCGAACATCGAATACAATTATGCATGGTCATATTCCGGTAACCACAACGATGACAGAATAATCCCTGTGGCAATTTGCATTCGCGGAACGTATGGCTAATATCACAACAATTAAAACAAATTGGCTCTTTATCAGGTGTTTTGTTGAATTGTTGTCGTAAAAATGACGATGCTTGGGATGGGTGTTCGGAATTTTTCGTAAAATTGGCGGCGTGGTATTTTATCTCGGATACATCTGGTACATGCTCGGGAGTCGCAATAGGTTCCGAATTATCAACGTTGAACTGTAATTCATTAATAGATGGTCTTGCGAAAGGATAGTAAGATTGTCCCATTTTTAGTCGGGACTTTTAATTAATTCATTAACGTTGTTAAAATACCGGTCCGTTAAATGATATTGTAATTGAGGGTTCATGTTTCTCATCAATACTTCGATGAGGCGAGATTCCGGAAATGGGGTATGACATTGTAGCGTTAAGCTACACACATGTCGATAAAATTTCATGAAATTTTCGCGCTGTAGCTGTCTGCGACATTCGACCATTTGATGAATTCCTACATCTGTACGGCGATCTTCGAACTTCTCGAGTAAAGTAGATTTTAGCTGGTTCCATAGTAAATTAGGATTATTACGGCGAAAACTCCAGTACCAATGAAGCGCGATACCTTTGAGGAGAAACTTAATTCATTTACTAATGATTCATTATTTAGATTCATCGAACTGGCATAAATAAATCCGCTGGAAGGCCTCCGGGTGAACCATCAAAGGATATGCCTGGTCGAACGAAGCTCCTGGGTTTATCCTGACTCGTACTGCTATGTTGATTAATATTATGCGTATTGAACTGGGGCATATTATACTGAACTGGTAGAATATTTGCAAAGACAGGCGGGTTGCTAGATGTAATGTTGCCTGCTAAAAAATTTGGAACAGAACAACCAACATTGTTTGCCGAAGCCTGGTAAAATTGTGGAACTGTAACGGGTATGTTCGATGAGCTACTGCCAGTGTTAATCGCAGCTGCAGTAGTCGAATTCGGTAAATATTGATTAAAGGTGGATGAATATGGTGCCTTTGTTTGAGTTTGAGGATTTATCCAAGGCATCATTGGTGGTATTTTTGAATTAAAATCCGTTGTATCCGTGGCTCGTTTGATTATGGATTCTGCATACTGTTTACTAGTGAGATTTGTTTCTCCAAACTGCATTGGTGCTAAAATTGGATTAGTTGCTCCAAATTCGGAATTCGTTGCGTATGCGGTTGAATTCGATACCATCACTGCCTTTTGTTGCCTAATATCCTCAACCTGCTGTGTTAATTGTTGAACTTGAGCAACCAAATTGGTTATGAGCGTTGTTTGCTCCTGTGTGACTGCATGACTCATGTCTGGAAAGATAGTATCTGGATTCAACCTATGGAATGGTTCCTGAATGGTTGATTGTTTTACTAAAAGCTGTTTATTAACTGAAGATCCGCTTATAGCTGATGTAGACTGCTTGAATGACTCCGAATTTTCCCCTAATGATATGTGAGTTCCGGGAAATGACGTTGGATCTTCCACGTTGATGAGCTTTACCGCTTCGATAGAATTATCTAAGGATTCGTTTTGTGAGCGATATTTCTCTAGTTCTGCAATTAATGAAATACATGAATCCAATGATTTAGAGGTCTATATGTGTTAGAATTAGTTGCTCGCTGAAGACGACCTTGAACGTGTAATAACCGGGAATATAGTTTATGAATGGCGGCAGTCAACTTGTCCGAGTTAATACTTGATAACTGTAGTATCTCGTCTCTTGGTTCTGTTAATTTGGCACGGCACATAGTAAAAGATCTGGTCTTTTAGCATCATTTCGAATGCTGCATTATCGAATTCCAAAATCAATATGCTTACACACAGAAATGGTACAGAAGAAGAAAGCTGAGAAATTAAGCTGAGTTTTGAGTTGGTCAAAGTAGCAATGTGTGTTGACATTCGTTGGGCCAAGAGAAGTTCTTTACTGACTGTGAATTGATGTAAATGACGAATCGCTGAATACTTTTAGTTGAAGTAGGAACTGGGAATTTCCTAATGGCATAAATTCGTTCTGCAGACAACAGAATACCATTAGGGGCTAGCTTGTGGCTGAGAAAATCAAAAGTGGGTGCGCCAAAGACGCAATTCCAAGTTTAGTTTGTGTCATTCCTAATTGTGCGAAATCATAAGAATGTCGTCAATGTAGACGAAAACAAATTCTAAGTAACGTACGTCTTCGTTCATGAAACGCTGAAACGTTTGCATGTGGTGTATAGAATAACGATCAGATGTTTTGACCGTGTTTAGGCGACGATAATCCCTAAAGGTCACCAATCGTGGTCTTTCTTTTTCACCATGTGAAAACAACTTAGTTACTAAACAAACCTGCCATTTATTCTCGAAATCAACAAGGAGGCCGAATCAATTTTGTGCCGTATGTATGGATTGTTGTGCCTTTGGCGGCCGATAAGACTAGGTCTGAATTTTTAGTTGTAAATGTTATAAAACTTCGAAATGGGATAACGGATACGTGCTGTGGTCAAAAAAGAATAAGCGGCTATTTATTGTATATGTTTCTATAGTCTACCGCCATAATCGTAAGGTTTAAGGATTTGGGGTGCAGTTTTTAACCTCACTTGCTTTGCTGCCGTGGTACCAGCATATTCCTTGATTGTTCTGATTATTTGAGAAACTTGATTGGTTTTGTGAGAACAAACGTCGACTCCGTGAACAATTTTTTCTGCTGTATGGTCGATTATGGTTCTATCCTTACGTATAACTAGAGATTTCCGGAAGTAATGTCGCTGTAATTAAGCTCGTAAATAAAATGGAATTAAAGTCGGAAAATTGATATAGAGTTGGATTGACTTTAATTTGTAGGAAAAATGGAATTCGTAAAAAAGATAGTTTCTGGGTTTAAAATTCCGTAATTTTCCGAGCTAAGCTGACTTTAATTTTCACGCTCGTATGAAATTCGGGAAAATAGAAATTTAATGTTAAATGGAAAACAATAAACCGCAGAATAAACCCGGAATCTCAAAATCCGATCACGGAATATGGTAAACCGCGGAACACCAGAATCCGAATTTCCTAGTTTAATTCCAATTTTTCCCGATTCTAATTCCTGCATAATTTCCTGTGACCTTATTTCGTTGCCCCTTACTAGAGGATGTAAATTCGTTTAAGGTTAACCGATTAATTAGTATTGCACGATTGTTAGACAACAAAAAAATGTCGGCTTATATTGACCTAGCGAAAATATCATGTTAAATCCAGATTTACTTTTGCTCGAAATTGTATCTCAACGATGATTGGTTGCTTTTTAGCCCTTTTGGAGATCTTCCTCCATATTCGTTTAGAAACTCTTTAATATCTCAATTCTGATTTTGGGGATTTGTTTAGCTTGTTTATTGTATTTGTTCGATTGACATGCAAATACAAATAACTTGTATTCTTTGGAAGTTTGGCCAATTTATTTTCGTCAACTAACTGTAGGTTAGGAATGACATTTTCCATTATTCGATCAGAACTCAGATGGGAAGATAAATTTGAATGATCTCAGTTCTGATACAAACTTTCAAGTAGTTGTAATATAAGAATTTTGTTGATAAAATTTTAGTGGAAATTTTGATTAGATTTTGTCTAAATAGACATTAAAAAAAAAATAATTGACAAATCTTGATTAATCGGTTAATTTAAAGAAAAAACATCAAAAGTCGATTATTTGCGTGTTATACGTTAAAGTAACACCCGTTACAGTAACAACATGTTTAGTCGATACTAAATTTGAAGCAAAGACTTAAATTTATTCAAATCAAAGTCGAATTAACGAAAAAATAAAATCGCTATTATTTATCTTGTAAACAAGGCCGTTTAGGTGCTGATTTTCTCACTAATCCTATAGAGAGTATAGGACCGGCCTTCTCAAATTTTCGGCAAATTTTATATTTTTTGTTGGTAAAAAGCAGCAAAAAGACAATCTAACTATGTAGGTCTGTCAGCAATAACAAACAAAAATTTTCCGTAGTACCTCAGCAAAAATCATTTCATCAGTGGTTATCACAATTGGCGATGCTATATTGCTGAATAGATCCTGGAACAGTACAGTATTTATACACATAGCAAATCATGTAAGAGATGTCTAGCTTAAAGCTGTCAAATTTTTATTTCTACTCTTAAATACCACAAACATTCTTCAACCGCTTCTTCAGGGTATCATCCAAAATTTTAAATTGTATTATTAGTGACGAGTTCTTACGACTATAATCGCAAAAATGGAGACTGCTGACTACGAAACTGTACACGACTGTGTACTACGAAATCCCGGTTTTCAAAATTCCGGTTTTCAAAATCCTGGTTTGGAAAGATATATATTTTAAAAATTCTGGTGAAGGAAAATTTTAATGTTGAAACGGGATTTCATTATATGCCCGTAAAATAAAAATAAAAATCAGGATTTTCTGAAAACCGGAATTTCGTTACACACCCGGAAATCTATAAAAAATCCGATACTGTAGAGGTAGAACCGACAACTAGAAATAAGACCTTGGAACCACTAACGGGTTTCAAACATCTGGCTAATTTAGGGAATGGAAAGTTGTTAGACCATTTTTATGACTGTGAACGAAATCGACAAATAGAAATCATAAAACATAAAGTCAGTTCATCAAGGCAAACGACCTTTTCAAAATATGTACATATTTCCATTCGAACGGGTAAAATTTCTCTTAAATCCTTTAGCTTTAATTCTATCTAACAATTGAACTGTTATTTTGAGATGATAACAGAAACATATGTGTATCCCGTGAAAAAATTCATGTATTTTTTGTTGTTTTCCTCTAAAGCTACCAAATCTTGTAAAGATCGTTTTTCTCCGGTGCATAAGGTGGTCGGCTTAAGGAAGTATCACTGTATGGTGTGAATCTGGTAATACAAGTGTTTGAAAAGCCTCTTCATAATCTTTAAAACGTAGTATATGACATTTGATTAAAATATAAACAACACAGTTTTGTGGCAAATAATCGTCATTTGCGGAAAGTTTTGTTGTATTTTTTACTATAAAGAAAAGCGCTGTTTACTTGTAGAAGCTTACGGTGAACATGCTTTTTCTGATAGTATGCGTAGAAGGTGGTTTAGGCAATTTGAAGAAGGTTTATTCGATGTTGAAGGCGCACAACGTGAAGGTAGACCGAAAAAATTTTAAGATGAAAAATTGCAAGCATTATTTTGATGAAGACAACACGCAAACGCAACAAAAATTGGCAGGAGCATTGAATATTGATCAATCCGTTGTCAGTAGATGTCTACATTGAATGGGGATAGTTCAAAAATTTGGGAATTGGATGCCACATGAATTAACAGAAAGACAGATGGAAACGATTTTCTGCATCAACTTGTAACTGCAGATGAAAAATGAATTTACTACGAGAAACCTAAACTTAAAAAAGCTTGAGTAAAGCCTGGTAAAGCAGAATGAGAGAATAGACCAAAAAAATCCAAAATCCAAAATCTGCAATTGAGCTCCGAATGCGGTTCTTGAAACCTAAAGAGATAGGTTTCGGAACCTGTAATTGTGGTGCCAAAAAAATCCAAAATCTGCAATTGTGGCCGATTGCTTGAATAAATATTTTAAAAAAACCATTTAAATTCCAATTCGACCATTTAATTTCCAATTCCAGTTTTAGCTGTCATGTGACATTTTTTTTTTTTTTGTTTTTGGGATGATTGTAATTAGCGTCATTATAGTATTTCTTTTTTTTGGCTGACACTTATTTTTGGGTTACATTTTTGGTCAATTGCACGTAGATAATATTAGACAGAATCGAATAGAATTAAATCAAAAAAATAATTCGAGACTTATATTTATGAAAAAAAAAAAAATCCAAAATAATTCGAATTAATTTTTTCATAACAAAATATGCTAAATATTTGGTAAATAGGATTATTTCTGCAGACTACTACTTGTACTTTATTTTCAAAATTTTCGCTTTTCATTTTAATATCTGTGCTTGCTGCCGAATACGATTATCATCTTGACAACACACAACATAATATCAGCTAATATGCTCAATTTTTATGTGAAAATAAAAATAAAGTTAAAAGATTTGTGAAAATAATTAAAAAATTAAATTGTCTCTTGCTTTCCAAGACCTTAATTTCAAATGCTGCATTCGGTTCAAGAGAGATGACCAGCGAGCAGCTGGGGTAATAGTAAATACAAATTCAAGTAAGACTCACGCAGTTAATCGCCATTTAAGAATCATCAACCTGTAAACAACCGGTATGAGAGCGCAGCCTTAATAAGAAAATGGTTCGGCGATAAATGTACGACCGAACTTCAGGTTTACAATGTATATCAAGTACTTGGGATTTCATATTAATTTGGCCACACCGGAAGATGAACCGCTTATAAACATGAACTAAAATCGAAATATACCTACTACGAGATATAGGATGCCTTGTTATAAAAAATTTGAAAAGTTAAAGATTTGTGTGTTATTTGTATCTTTGCTAATATTTATAAAATTTAATTTCTCTTCATTCGTCACATTGAGAGTACTATTTGGACTCATTTTTCTTTTTTTAAAGTTTGATGTTAGTCGAATGTTCTGGAATCATTAGCTAATTAAGTTAATAACTTGAACAATTTTGGTAGTTTTAATTAATAGATTTCTAGAATTTTAAATATCATAATTTTAGAACTAAAATAGTTGTAAATTAGAAATGCTGAAATTCAGTGTAATTTAGAATTTTGGAATCCAGAAAATTCAAACATCTAATAGGAGTAATTAATTTTGAAATTGAGTTTTGTGGAATTGTGTTTTCAATTCAGTGCTGGAAACCACTCGGTTTTAAAAAATGGGACGCTGCTTTGGTACAGAATAATATAAAAAAAACGATCGAGGAAGTTCACCACGCCCAACTCGCAAAATTTTTATGTAAAAGCATATAAATAGCTATTGAATCATCGTCGATTTTAATATACTCTGAAGCTATTGTTCGCTGGTTCAGGTAATCAATCTGGGAATCTATTTGGATTTGGAGTACGAACCATTATCATTGAATTGCAAGACATTCCTAGTAAATCGAATCGATATTCGCGTATGGGTCATGTTTAAGTAAGTTACAGCAAAGTGCAGCTTCACTCATATACGATCTTGATGCAGGGAGATTGGCGTGGTTTTGTCATAATTAACCTTTTCGAATTAAATGAAATAGAACTTGACTTGAAAACTTGAGAATTTGAAAAATGTCAAGCATTTTGCTTAACACTTCTAGTTTTTATATTGTTTATGTTCCGCTTAACCAAGCCAAGCAACACCATGAGCAATACCACAGACTCCTATAAAGAAAGACAAAGTAATATTTTTGTGAATGTGTGTATTGAATTTTATGTTTTATTGAATTTCTTTAGTTGCTCTTCAAACTTCGTTGAAAGTGGATGCATATCACAGGTAATTTACTAATTTATAATAAGTATTTTTAGTTTACAATAGTGTTTATTATTAATATAATTAGAAATTAATGGTTTCCGTTTAATATTTCAGTGAAAATAAAATAAATTTAGTTGATAATTCATTAATTAAAATGCCAAGACGGTGTTGTGTAATAGGATGCCAAAGCAATTCCAGTCGAAATAAAGAAAACAAAACAATTCCAACATTTTGTTTTCCAGCTGATGGAGTTTTAAAATCCAAATGGATAGAAGCTATAAAAAAAGAAAATTGGCAACCAACTAAATTTTCAGCAGTTTGCATTGAACATTTCTTACCACAAGACGTGCAAAGAAATCTACAAATTAAGAAAGAATACACTCAATACAAATTATCGCAATCTAAACTGGTAAATGGTGCAATTCCTTCAGTTTTCCCAGGAAAATCACATCCAATACAGATATTACCGAAGAGAAAAACGCCAGCTAACAGACTAGCAGAGATAAACTCTCGAATTGAAAAACAAAACGAAGCGGTTTTCCACGGTGATATGATAAAAAGCTTTGCAGATTTTAAGGAAAATTATAAAACTTAAATTAAAAATAGTGTTTTGGCAGAATATCATGAATATATTCAACATGATTCTGTCGTATTTTACATAGTGGATAAAGATTTAGAAAAATGGTGTAATTTTAAACTAAGAATTGTGATAAATTGTGATATGAAAGTCAATATTTTTACGTATGACGGCAGTGTGGGTAAAAAGGACTTGCAATGGATACTTCCAAATACCCAGAAATTAACACTTTTGTCACAAATAGAAAATTTATTGGTAAGATACAAAAATTTTATTTATTTAGATACTTCTAACGATTTTGAGTTGCTATTGGAAAGCGCCTTAAATAATTTAAATACTGCTTGTACTGTAATTCCTGATGATTTTGCATTCCAAACTGAACTTTCTTTTTTAACTGATCAAATAAAATTATTACAAATCAAAAACAAATTACCCCGTTACTCAAAAAATACCATTCTAGTTGCTCATCTTCTACATTCGCAATCGAGTGCTGCATATAACATAATACGCCAATATTTAACTTTACCGCACCCAGAACATATTCGACATATTTCTGCTTCTTTAAATGTCACCCCGAATACCGATTTTTCAAATAATAATTATTTGAAACATATCGTTTCCACATTAACAAATAGAGAAAAACAAGTTACGTTATTAATTGATGAAATATACATTAAATCAGGAATCGATTACAAATCTGGCAATGTAAAAGGATTTGCAGAAAATTCTTCAAACATTTTAGCAAAAACCATACAAACATTTATGCTTGTCTCAAGTAGTCAAATTGGTTCCAGTTAAAGATTTTACAGGGAAAGAACTTCATAATCTAACAAAAAATATTCTTGTATATTTACATAATATTGGATTGCGAGTATTTGTTATTATGACTAACAATAACAGTGTTAATAGAACTATGTTTGATTTTTTCACAAAACCGGGCGAATTTTCTTTCCCACATCCATGTGATGCTGCCAAATCTATTTTTTGTTGTTACGATCCTGTTCACAATTTTAAAAATGTCAGAAATAATTGGTTAAATGTTAAAAATTTTGATTATACTTTTGTTTACCCAGACGTTGAAACCCGAGAAATTAAATATGCCCGATTTACTCATTTCCGAGAACAATATTCAAATGAGATAAATTTACCCGCCAAAACCGCATTTAAATTAAACTTTAAATCCATGTACCCCAATAATTTAGAAAGACAAAAAGTTTCCCTGGTTGATAATATATTTCATTGTAGCACAATAGCATCTCTTAAACAAACCAATACTTATTTACAAACTGCGGATTTTTTAGAAATAATTCGAAAATGGTGGGATATCGTAAATGTAAAATCGAAATTCAAAGGTACCGCGAAACGAAATGAAAACTGTAAACCAATTTATTCTCCTGATGATAATCAAATAATATTTCTACAAAAGTTTGTTGATTGGCTAGACGATTGGTACAATTCCGTAAACAACAATGGCAGATTATCTCGAGAAACTCATACCGCAATTACCAAAACCACAAAATCTTTAATGAATATAATTAGATATTCATTTGAGCAATTTGGTGTTAATTATATACCACTAGGTAAATTTCAAAGCGATAATTTGGAAAATAGGTTCAGCAAGTACAGATATTTATCAGGACGTTGTTACAACATTTCATTCCGTAATATTACTGAATCTGAAACCCAACTGCGCATAAGAAACATTTTTAGAAGACAAATTCCATTAAACCTCTTTAAAAACTCACTTGACCTGGAATACCACGATTCTACTGATGATATTTCAATTTCACCTTATTTTAACTTATTCGAAACAGAATATTTGGCAAACGTGGAGCTTGATGAAGTCTCGAATAACTATGTGTGTGGATATGCAGCGCACTCAATTCGTAAAAAAATTCAATGTTCCGAATGCCAAAGTGTCTTTATAAAAGAAACTGAAAGTAAAGCTGATGATATTTATTTCGATTATTTGCAGAGAGGTGGCTTAGTTCAATCCACTGATGTTGTTTACCAAATATTTTTTCACATGTGTGCAATATTTCAAGAAATTTTACGCAATAAAGACTTAAAAATCAAATTCTTTTCCGAAGCAACTCAAAATAAACTATTACATAAATTAACTTTAAAAAGTTTAGAACAAGAAAATTTTTGTATCGATACCAAGAGAATTTGCTCGTGTGGTCAAACTAACCATAATATTTTCAAAATGTTATTAGCCCCTATGTCAAATATCATTATTTTAAACTATTGCAAGCAGATCAACCACAATTACGCCGAAGAAACTTTTAATAAAAGAAAATTAAATAACTTTACTTAGTATTTATAAGTCTATTTTAATATAAATTATGATAAAATGAGTTGCAATGTGTAAATTAAAATGAAATGTGATAAATTGAATTAAAAATGTATAATCAATAGATTTTAAGTATTTTCCTTTAACATGTAAAATTTTTTTTATTTATTGAATTACCAAAAATTTCGCATTTTGCGGATAGTAAAAAAATATACGAGTAGCATAGAAAATTAGAATAAAAATTAAGCAGGAATAAATTATAGTTAAATTATTTAATTTAATGTACATGTACATTAAATGTACCATTATTCATAGTTTAAATTATAATATTATATTATTGTTATAAAATAAAAAATGTAACTCAAATTTGTTAACGAATGGAATAAAAAATAATAATATTTTCAAACATTACGAGTATGAAGAATAAACCAAAATACGATTATAAAAACACAAAATTTTCATGTTTTATTTCATCTCCATAATTCAATAGAGCGTATATATGTGTTAGTAAAATTAGGATTAATGTGTCTTGTATATAGGAGTCTGTGGCAATACTAAATTTCGTTAATAGTTTTGAAATTATTATTATTTGTACAATGTTTATGTATTAGTAAGCTCGAATTTGTGTCTCTTCATTTTACCCAAGGCACTTATACTACACATACAAATTTTATGTTGGTTTCATTTTTATACCATTGACAGGTATAAAGATTGTCGTGATAATCTCAGATCACGATTTCAACTTCATTTTAAAAACGACATCAAAATAAAATCTGTTCGTCGCAGACTTTTCCGTAACTTGATTTCTATACAATTTTTTAGTTACTCCTGCCGCTAAAGATGTTTCCACGACAGAAATTGGACTGGTACTGATAGTTTTATTTTACCAGTACTATTTGACACATATTTAGACGTATTGCAAATAATTCGATTTTTTTCAAGGTAATTTTATTAATAAGAGTCTTATAGAACAACTTGTGCCATTGAACTTAACACTTAAAATGAACTTTAAAGCAGAAATTTCGTTCAACAGAACATTGTGTGGCTGGCACGGTGAATACCACTTGGACTATTTAGTATAATTCGGGTTTACTATAGATGTGGTTTTTCCAATATTCCAATAGATTGATTTTGATGTGAAAATATCTTTAGCGGCAGGAGTAAATAAAAAAATTGTATAGAAATCATGTTACGGAAACATAATTATGTGCCGAACAAATAATATTGCCTGTATGTGTGAATAACGACCAGAAAAAAAAAACCGAAAAACAACACCAAATCTACGCATACACACATGCAATATACAACATCATCCGGCATTTCAAAATCATCGAGAACCCAAGATAAAAATTTTTTTATTTTGTTGTGAAAATATTTGGCCGCGGCAGCAAGTATTTTTGAAAATGAAAATCACATACGAGCAAAAAGGAGCACAAATTATGCATGCGTATTATGTAGGGTAAGTGACCCAAAAAAATTAAATGGAAATAGCGAGCCGTGAAAATGGCAAATATACATTGATACATAATAAAATAATAATTTTAAAATTGTTTACCGTCTTGCCGATTGCTATGATTTTACGGTCAACATTGCGCCCGAATAGAGTCCCTATATTTAATTTATTTTAAATTGATCAGTGACAAAGCGATGCGATTTTGCTTTGTTCAGCGAGTTTGCCGTGACCATTCACTACTATGTGTATGTTATATTTTAAAGTGTAATCATCTCAATTAATGTCAGTAAGGTTTGTCCTCTAAATCAAAAATGGAATAACTTATTGACTTTTTGAACCAAAAATGTAACGAAGTTTAAATATTGAGCGAACAACAGGCGTAATTGATATATCGCCGACCTTAGGACAACAAGGTTCTAACTGGCATGTTTTGCGAAATTGAGTTATATATCACTTCATAATAATTCAACTATGCTCTTTCGATTGCCGATATCCATTATAGTCTATCTCTTTCGGTTTCTGAAATAATCACTGAAAAGTTCTATCTATACATTTTCTATATATTTTGCATGTAACATTTAGGTAAGAAGGTTCCAACAGCTAGATAGAACTTTGCGACCCCAACAAAGTTTTGTATTTTATAGATAGACACATAGAACTTTATTGCTCATAATTATTGCATCGTCCACATCCATGTAAAATAAAACCATGTAGTCTAGTAGTTGTAGTTTAGTATTTGCTTTTGTGTAACAAACACGTCCTTTATGTCGTGTTATAAAACATCGTTGTATTTTTGTGTAAGTAATTGATAATTAATTAAGAAATAACTGTGTTTATTTTATTTAATAATTAAAATAATAAATATTTTGTAGAAAAATGGAATCGCATGTTAATGTCACAATCCAAGAAGGTGATATAATAGAAATAAATTCATCCATTATACTTGAAGATTTCATTATAATCCCATCTGAAACTCAATCAGATAACAGTGGTTCTAATAAACCGGTGGCAGAACATGATATAGGTTCTAACCGCAAAAATGATATTGTCGATGAAGTTAAAAATCAGTCCAATAAAACGCGTAAGCGAAAATATCGAACAAATATCGAAAACAACAAAACTAAAGTGGAAAGAGCTACATCAGTTCCCGCGGCAAAATCGTGGTAGCAAAAGAAATTAAAGCTAGAAAAGATTGTTTTTCGCATTGTCGATTAAATTGTGCGAAAAAAATATCAACATCAGAGCATGTGAAATTATTCAAGATATTTTATTCTTTAAACCAACAAGGAAAAACAGATTATATTCTAAAAACTACCACTAGAATGGAAACAAACTGAAAAACTAAAAAAAAACGATTCTCGTCGTTCTTATTCCTTCGGATTTTTTGTAGATCTACTAGATAATCGAAGTATGTAAATCTCATTGGCTGGGTACTTATGCCATCTCACAAAAACCAGTAAACAGCGCCCATAAAAACAAACAAATTTTGAGTTGTGTAGCCAAAATAGTCTCTTTTCCGACAGTAGAATCGCACTATTGTCCTGCCAAAACTTCAAAGAGCTACCTCGATTGCAACCTTAATATCAGCGAAATGTACAACCTGTACAGAGATCGGATTGAAAATCATGTGAAGGAAAGTTTTTACAGGCACGTATTCAACACTAATTTTAATTTGCATTTCCATCAACGGAAATCTGATAGATGTGGTAAATGCGAGGCGTTTTTAGTGGAAGAAAGGGAGAAAACTTTAACAGAGGAAATGGTTAAATAAAATGAACATCATCACACTAAAAAAAATTATGAGAGATCTTTAATTCTGACAAGATAAGGAATCTGGAAATCCAATTATAATTTTTGATTTGTAAAACGTATTATCTTGTCCGCGAGCTAAAATCGACCCTTTATTCTACCAGTCGAAGCTAAATATTTATAATCTATCAGGTTATTTAACAACCACAAAAAAAGTGTATTGTGCCATATGGACTGAATATACAGGCGGAAGAAGTGGACGATATCGCATCTGCATTATACAAAATTTTGGAAAAGGTATTGGAAGATAATGACGTTACTCAGCTTATAACATGGCCTTAGCTATGCAATACTTATTAAAACGATAGTCCTGAGTTGCAATATATTTTAATGAGGTACTCATTGCCGGGCCATTCAGAATTACAGGAGGCCGACAACGCCCGTAGCCAAATAGAGGAACATCAAGCCAATAACGAGAATTTTTCGCCAATGAGGCTCATTATAGGCATTTAAAAAAAAGGTCAATCTTAAAAAACCATTTGTTGTAATCCAAATGCAACTTCCAGATTTTAAAAACTTCAGCAAGTATTCGAAAAAGTTGCTTTGACTAAAAATGTGTGCCATTTTTCGACATTAAAATGTTAAAGCTGACACAAGCAGAATACGAAATTGAATATTCGCCGGATTATCAACTTGAGATTTTGAAAGGTGTAAGCATTCGACGAGCAGTTAAACGGCTGCGCAAAAAATATAATTGGAACACTAGAAGTTACGATGTTTCAAGAAGACTAATTTTAATTTAAAAATAAATGTAACAAAGTTCCAAAAATATTTAAAAATGTTATTATAGTGCAACAAAAGTTCTATGTGGGACTTAGTACCTTATTACTTCACGCTATTCAGTCTCATCGTTGAGCATTATAGTTCCATCGCATTTTTCACATTCAAATAACTATAAAAATATAAAAATTTATCAAAAACGTCTCAATACGACAAAAATTAATCAATAAAATTAAAAGTTAATAGATACATTTATTTATAAAACTGAATAACATATATAAAATATACGTCATTAAAAACTTGTACCCTCCCTATCTCGTAATGTATCATGTGGTGCATATAAAACCCTGTTGTTCTAAGGTCGCGATATGTTTTCACATAAATCTTTTGCGAGTAGAGCGTGAACTCGTTCGTTGTTTTTTTTTTTAATTCGTTTTATATGGAAAACGTTTTCCAATAATAATTTAATGGTATATACATTTTCTTTTGAACTTGACTTGAAGTTCCAATAAAATTTCTCTCTTTCAGCAATTATTTAATACTAATATGACATCTCACCTTTTGTTTCAAATCTTGTATTTTGTTGTAAATTTGAGCCAACTTATTAAGTACCTTGCAGTAAATACTGAAACCGATCTAAGTATAACCCACAATACAGCAATATGTTCTCCAAAACTTTATTTGCTCGTTTTTCCATGTAGCGCAAGAATTTTTGAGCAGACACGTTTTGATCTTTGTTCCTTTAAATTATTAGTTTTAATTTTAGCCATTCAATATAAAAATCAGTTATGGTAAATTGTACCTTCTGAATTTTTTCCGTACTTTTGAATATATCTTTTAGTAGGCACACCAAATAACTTCCAATGCGTGTCATTTAATTTGAGGCTAACATCATCAAACAAATCAATAAATTTTCTTAGTGAATTTAGCGGGTCGTTTAAATTTGTGTTGATCAATTAAACACAGATACGAAGAGTGTGGCAATATTTTAAAGATCGATCAGTGTTTTAAACAAATCATATACACACAATTGTAATGTGTACGAACTCAATTCATTACAATTCAACTACTTCTTCTAAATCTGGATGTTGTAAGCTCGAAATATACTGATTACTCTTAATCATATTAGCAATCACGGAGAACACTGTGGTCAATCTGACTCTACACATTTTTGATCGTCTACCATTTTTAATTGGTGGGTGCGGTCAACTTGAAAAAATTCTCAAATGAACCTGAAACATTGATAAATCAATTATTATTGTTACGTTTTTGCCTTGTCACTCAAGGTTCGTATCACTGGATTGTGAATAATACAAAATCAGTTTAATTTATCACCAACGAATTTATTTATTTCACAAAATTTATTTCAACACAGTTTATCAATAAAAATTCACAAAATCACTTGACATAAATTATTCTCAAATTTTACTGACCACTTTTATTTTTTATTTTACACTAAAACACGTTTTAAATCACTTTTTAATTCCTTTTAATGTTTACACTATCGCTTACCAAATATTACTAACAATCTTACAAGTTTACTCTTTCGCGTTCCAAATACTAATAATCCAATTCGATCCTGTTCGCCTTTTTATATACACAAATAAAACTTCTCAAAAGTTCATGACTTTTCCAGTACTAATAGTGTAGAAACATTTAGAACTGTTTTATCTTGGAAAATTCCACTACAGTAAAACATTGAGCTATTAATTTAACTTATTCTATCACACGCTAGGTGTCACCGTCACAGTATAATTCATAAGTGCCTGTGGAATTTTTAACGTATTCGAAAACATTCATGAATATTTTTTGTTTTTGAAAACAAGCGTAATTTGCAAAAAACAGCATTTTTTTTATTTTTCAATATTTCTGGCTTGACCCTGTATTTCTGCAATGAAGCAGAATCGAGAAAAATATTGTGACGGTGACATCTAGGGTGTGATAGAATAAGTTAAATTAGCTCAATGTTTTACTGTACTAAATAGAATTTTCCATGATACAACAGTTCTAAATGTTTCATCACTATTAGTACTGGAAAAGTCATGAGCTTTGTAGAAGTTTGGTTTGTGTATATAAAAAGGCGAACGAGATCGAATTGGATTATTCGAATTTGGAACGCGATAGTGTAAAGTTGTAAGAAGTCGTAGTATTTGGTGAGCGACAGTGTAAACATTAAAAAGGAATTAAAAAGTGATTTACAAAGTGTTGAAGTGCTAAATAAAAATTATAAGTGAACAGTAAAATTTGAGAATAATTTATGTAAAGTGATTTTGTGAATTTTTATTAATAAACTGTGTTGTAATAATTTTTGTGTGAAATAAATGAATTCGTTGGTTATAAATTAAATTGATTTTGTAAGTATTATTCACAATCCAGTGATACTAACCTTAATTGACAAGGCAAAAACGTAACAATATTTTACTGTTGTGGTTTTTAAGGTCAAAATTTTTTAAAATTTTTCAGAAAAATTAAAGAGCATTTTTTTTTTGATTACAGGCACAGTACATATTCTATCAATTACATCACTTGTGATAATAATTAGCTTATTCAATCACTTCCGGTACAATTATTACATAAATAGACAAGATGTTCATCGGACATCGGACTCAAACAAGACGGGCATTGCATTATAGTTTTTTTTAACCCACACATCTTGCTCATTTTTGTAATTGCGCTCGATAATATTCTGGTACAGCTGGCTTATGATCAAGAACAAGCTGAATGCCTTTGCGTTTTTTAGAACACAGCGTGGCATTTTTTTTAGTTTTTCTTCCAAGTAAGGAGTAAATAGGTGAAAGGCAACTTAGATTATACCAGCAGCAGAAACAAATGATCTTCCGCTTCATCTTGCAGCTTGCAAGTATACAAAATTGTTCCGTTTATTCTTTTTATGTTTTTTATTCTTTTCACTAGATACAAAATCTCTCTTTATTTAAAATACTTCGTGAATGATATCACCTAAAAAAAAACAAATTGAGGTGCGGCCAGTATACGACTTTTTTTTACGAACAGCGAATTTTGAGAAACTTATTATGCAAATTTCTTCCATACTTAAGATTTTTGGCATGTTTTCTGTAAATTGTATATTTTTGAGATATTTCCAAAATAAATTTTCTGGTTCACGGAAGCTGGGAGCTGGGACCTCAAAATTTATGAAAAAAGTTTAATCATGAAGTTGCAGTTTGATTGGTTAAACCATATGGGCTGCAAACTAACAGACATGTAAACCAACAAACACCACTTCGAAACCCAATTTTTCGGATTCAAGGGTTCCAAAAATCTCAATGTCGAAAATTAACATGTGACATCTTTTTATTTTGTTTTAATTTTTTGTTTTTTTTGGATCATTTTGTATATACGTTTTTCTGTAAACCTGATACTTCTGAGGTCCCCACAGATAAATCTCCAAAAATTTCAAGGTCCGAAATTTTCATGATTACTATAGACCCAACGGGGTCAGAATGATCTGGCACGAACTTCGAATGATGCCAAACGCCTACAGCATGTTGTGCTTGACAAAGGGAACATTTTAACGTGTAGTTGGTAACCAAAACTATAGCAAGAAGGCCTCAGGTCCGCCGATTTTCAAAACGATTTTAAGATATTTACGATCGAATTTGTGGTAAGGGTTAAATTGACCCTGTGTGTTCGGGTTAACACTTGCACTACAAATATTCAAAACATCTACCATAAACTTAGAAATATTAGCAGCGGTTGAACTTTCCCGCGACTTTCATTCATTCCAAGTGTCCTGATAACAATTTCGTTGTTCAAAACAAATTGATTAAATCTATTCAATCTTAAGGTATCTGTGCCGATACTGTACCATTAACGTGACGTTTACCAATTTCATGTTATATAATTTCTCTTTGGTATTCGTCCATTATATTGTGTGCGCTCGACTTATCAACAACGCCTCCGGTTACCTTTTTATAATCAGTGCTGTAAAAGTTAATTGTTAACAATAAAGTTCATCAATAATCCTCCTCCATCCATTATATATTACATTGGCGACGAGGTTTAGTGGATACAGTGTGTTATGGATCAAGCAGCGTTAAATAAAATGTTAAACGATCAGAGAAAATGGATGGAATCGGTGTTGGAAAAAAATTAAACGTGGTTTGAAGGTCACCTAGCAACCGCTAAAAAAGTCTACGATTCCAGTATTCCGATAATTCGATCGGAAGGCAGACAAATGGGAGATGTATCTTTTCCAATTATCCCAACATCTTGAAGCAAACTTAGTGAAGGATGATAACACAAAACGAGCACATTTTTTGACAGGGTGCGGATCGGAATTGAATGAAATATTGGTCGACCAGACGACCTAAGTATATTTTCATTCAATGATTTAACCTCAAAGCTAACAAATTTTTTGGCTAAGTTTACTTTACGTATACATCGGGAAAATCAGGTACGCAGTATATATTTTGGAAATTTTTGAATGTAGGATTGTGCATCTATAGTTTTTAGGAGGGGGAAGCCAACTTTCACAGGAAAATTACCTCATCGACAGTGCAAGTAATTTTTCCGGGAAAATTTGGCAATTTTTCTAGTAAAATTCTGAAATTTTTCCACTTTTTTAGTTCTACTTAGTTTCAAATTATAAATAAAAATTAAAACAGGAAGAATAAGCGGGGGTTTGGGGGCGACAGCTTAAAAAATTAAAAAACATTAAAAAAATTGTTATATTTACAAAAGTGTTTTTTTTTAATATTTGTGGTACTATCAGAAGAAGCGATAAGGGCGAAAAAAAACTCTTTGATCTGTGTCTGCAAGGTTGACGAAGCAATAAAAATTATATTTGTTAGTTATAACATCTTACCTTATTTTGAAAAAAAATAAAAAATAAAAAAGTGAAAATTTTCCGGGGAAATTTGGCTTCCCCTTCCTAAAAACTACAGATACACAGCCTTACATTCAAAAATTTTCAAAATATATACTCCTTACCTGATTTTCCCGATGTATACGTAAAGTAAAATAACGCAAATTTTTTTAAATCGAGGCTACACATTCTTGCGGCACGATATAAGTCATTAGGAACAAAAATGCAACAAGGCCAATCCTATTCCGAATGGATCGCCGAGCTTAAAGGGCCTTACTCGCGATTGTTCTTTTGTTTGCACAAACGAGGCATGCAAACGATCCTATGCTGATGTTATTATTCCCGACGTAATTACATTTAACACGCCACACGAGCACGTTCGGAAAATAGCTATGGAGAAGAAAAATCCAACATTGTAGGAACTCGAGGATATAGTGAATACGTACGAGTCAACAGAAAGGGCTATTGCGGTTTTGAAAGGATGCGAGTCGCAAAGAAGTTCACCAGAACCACAGGAAGTCAATCAGGTTGGAAATAAGAACTTAAATTCAAGTAAGGGTAGTCACTGTTTCCATGCTGAATCAATTTGTAACTATTGCGAACGGAAAGGTCGTATAGAAAGCGTTTACCTCTCCAGAAAGAAACAAGGAACCGGTACCAGTCAAACAAAGTTTCGTTACAACTCTAAAAAATAGGGTTGATAATCGCAATCGATCGCCGCCTCAAAATCAATCAAAGCCTGTTGACTCAGCTATACCCAATTCAATTTTAATTCAGGGCCAATGGTTCATACCGTATATTCAGTAGAGAAAAGGCAGGCTCAAGGCGTCGAAGGAGCTAATAACTCATAAGACCATTGGACAGTGGCACGGACATGTAACATGGAAAATAACATATTGGGTTTCGATTGGTTCGATGCTTTAAGGTTCCACCAGTTAAGCGAACATCAGAGGCCGCGACTCTCATTAAAAAGCACACAACTATATTTAAAGATGAACTAGGATTGTGTAATACATATATGTTTGATTTAAAACCAAACGCCCAACCAAAATATTTTAAGCCTCGTCCTATTCCGTTCTCGCAGATGGCCGCTGTAAAAACCGAAATTGGTAGACTAGTTTCATTGGGAATTCTCAAAGAGCTGCATATCGGTCAGTGGGCTGCGCCAATCGTCGTGGTTACGAAGCGAAATGGGACGCTCAGGATTTGTGGTGATTTTAAAGTCACGATTAACCCCCAATTAAATGTGGATCGGTACCCGATTCCCAGAATAGAGGGGCTTTTTCATAAGCTTCAGGGAGGACAAATTTTTACAAAAATAGATTTATTGGAGGCATATTTGCAAATTCCATTGTATAACGAAGCCTAGAAACTCGCTGTGATTAACATCCCTTTTTGGATTATTCCAATATGAGAGACTACCGTTTGAACTCTCTAGTGCACCGGGCATTTTCCAAAGGTATATGGAACAATTAATAATGGGATTGCCCTATTGTGGAATTTGGACGCGATAATATCGAACACTTGCACAACCTTGAGGAGGTGTGTAAAAGGCTGGAAGAGAATGGGTTACGCTGCAAAAGAGATAAATAAAGTCAAATATCTAGGGCATGTTATCAATTCAAAAAGCATTCGGCCATCGGGAAGTCGAGTTAAGGCTATCGAATACTTACCACGTTCAACAAATCTTAAAGAATTGGAAACTTTCATAGGAAAAATTAACTACTACAATCGGTATATAGAAAATTTTTCACAATTAGCGGTTCCATTGAATCGATTGAGGGCCACGAATGTTAATTTCGTCTGGACCAATGAACAGGAAAGAGCTTTCATTCAACTGAAACAAGCGATTATTAAACATACAAAGTTAGTACACTTTAGACAGGACACTGCAATATTATGTTAGCCACAGATGCATCGTCACATATGAAATAGGCTCCGAACAGCCTATTGCATTTGCCTCGAAATCACTAACAGACATTCAGAAAAACTACAGTCGAATCGATAAGGAAGCACTGTCGATAATTTTCGGTGTTAAAAAATTGCAACAGTACCTAGATGGTCGGCAGTTCGAACTGGTAACAGACCATAAACCGCTCACGACGATTTTTAACTCAAATAAACAGTTGCCCGAGATAACAATTCAGCGTTTACAACGATGGGCTATTACGCTAATGAGTTCCACATACACTATTCGGTATAGACCAACCGATCGTCACGGAAATCCAGATGCTTTGTCGAGACTCCCAATGGGTCCTGATAAAGAATTTGACGAGAAACAAGAGTCAGGTTTGGAAGTTGAACAAATCTAAAAATCAAATATTGTTATTGGACGAATTTCCGGTTAATGCAAAATTAGTGGCTGAACATACACTCCAGCATCAGCATCTACGAAAGATTTCGGAATTTGTACGGAAGGGTTGGCCCGAAAAGTTAGGTTACAATGACATCGATTTGTTACCTTATTTCCGTAGGAGGTTGTCTTTGAATGTAAGTACTAACATTCTTCTGTTACAGACTGATCAACCGCGAGTGGTAGTGCCAACAACTTTACAAGCCAGGGTACTCCAAATGCTGCACCAGGGCCATTGGGGAATAACTCGCATGAAACCATTGGCCCGCCGATATTGTTGGTGGCCACGGATTGATTAACACATTAAAGAAGTCGTTGCGGGTTGTGTAGTGTGTCAGTCAGTGTTACAAGTTGGCCAATTCCAGTTGCTGCCTGGTCTCAAAGTCATGTAGACTATGCGGACCCATTTTTATCAAGGATGTGGCTGATTGTAGCAGGTGCATTTTCCAATTTCCCATTTGTTGTAAAGATGTCATCATGAGTTTCAAGATTTTTGTCACCGCAATTCAATCAATCACTTAACTTCGGCACAACTTTTGCTTATCTTTAAAACTGTATTAATTAAAAACCTGGAGAGTTGCACGAATAATGAGATGGCCCTTTTGGTTTACTTGTCGACATATCGATCAACCCCGGATAGTTCAGGCCGCATAGAACGCTGCTATCAGCTATGCAACCAAGTGACAGGAGATTCGAAGAAATTGAGACAAAACGGATGAAATTTAAAGTCGGCCAGCCAATATTCGCGCAGCGGTATCGGAAAAAGAAAAATTGGATCGAGGGAACTGTTATTAAACTAGAGGGAAGGCACATGTATTTACGGTACATGAAGATACCGCAGGAGCTCGGGAACCCCAACCTCGACCAGGCACGGCTATGAAGTCTCCGCCATACTTACAAGCATCTTCCACCCATATGAGTTCAGGAGAAGGAATTCTTGGAAAAACACCGTCAGCTGTGAGACGATCTAAGCACTCACGTTTCCCACCAGCCAAGTTTAGCCCGTGAGGTATTGACTTAAATTAAGTGTGAGAGAATGTTATATTTGTGCCGATATCGTATGTTTCTCCATTGTATATTAATTTCCTCTACTGTACCATTAACGTGACGTTTACCAATTTCATGTTATATAATTTCTCTTTGGTATTCGTCCATTATATTGTGTGTGCTCGACTCATCAACAACGTCTCCGGTTACCTTCTTATAATCAGTGTTGTGAAAGTTAATTGTTTACAATAAAGTCATTATTATAATAGCGTGTTTCTGGTGTTTATCAATAATCCTCCTCCATCCATTATATATTACAGTTACGCCTATTTATTTTAATTCCTAGTGAATTCATTATAAGTTCAAGTAAAATTTCTAATCCCTCAATTTCGAAACATTTTAACGGCAAGCCGTTATCACCAATTTACTATAACCGTCAATAAATTTAGATCTATTAATTTCTATTTGAATATTTGATGCTAGAGTATATAATTCAGCAATGTGCTGAATATTAAGTAATACGGCGGATTTGTTAGATGTATTGAGAACGTCATTTCTAGCAAACTCACAACTTGCGATACTTACGAGCATCTACCTTGTAATGCTAAATAATAAATAGAATTGGGTTTTCCTCGTTTCCAGCACTGATTTTCATAAATACTTAGTACTAATAAAAATATATCAATTTTTGATTAGTAAGAAGCTTAGAGAGCTTAGAGCGCAATGTATTAGTGTACTTGTTAAGTGTTGTTGATTTTAGTATTTTTTTGGTAATCTAATTAAAATTAGTATTTTTTTAGTTTTTTGTTTTTGTTAATTAAACCAAAGCCAACTTAACAAATAAAGCCTCCATGTTGACGACATTTTTTTAAAAAGTTTTTTTTAAGGTATCAAAAAATCCAAAAGAAAATTTTTATTCCATAGTTTTTATATGGAGAGATATGACCTCAGTTTATTCAAAATATATTAATGAAAAATGACTCGATATTAATTTTATTTTGATTCAATTGAAATTATAAACTTTATTTTCCATCTGACTTGGACGATTTTTTCGTGAGCTTTTCCAATTTACGGTAATAATGATAACAAAATAAGATATTTTATATCTGAAAAAGCTTAAAAATAGAGTACATGCATGTAAAAAAGAGATATAAATATAAAGGAAAAGGCGCGACGTTTACAATAATAAACATGACAAACAATATAGAAACCAGGTAAACATAAGAGAAATGAAGCAAATACATAATATTAAGCATATTATCAGATGACAGCTAATAAAAAGCAAAGCCTACTTAATAAATAATTTTTTTTTAAGAATTTAATTTGTCTGTCTGTAATCAGTTGATTTTTCGGCATTTTTTATAGACAAATATATTAATTTTCATGGCAATCCCAATATTTTCGATTTGGTAAATCAGAAAAATACAGAGGCCAATCGCTCATAACACATCTACTGAAAAAAAAATAGAAATCTCTTCCCCCCTCCCCGTAATTTTGGCTGAAGGCCCAAAGAGTTATACCAATGTACCACTCTGCAAAAATGAGAACCCTCCCAGTAGATATATTATGAGCGATTGGCCTCTGTATTTTTCTGATTTACCAAATCGAAAATATTGGGATTGCCAAGAACAATTAATATATTTGTCTATAAAAAATGCCGAAAAATCAACTGATTACAGACAGACAAATTAAATTCTTAAAAAAAAATTATTTATTAAGTAGGCTTTGCTTTTTATTAGCTGTCATCTGATAATATGCTTCATATTATGTATTTGCTTCATTTCTCTTATGTTTACCTTGTTTCTATATTATTTGTCATGTTTATTATTGTAAACGTCGCGCCTTTTCCTTTATATTAAACGTCGCGCCTTTTCCTTTATATTTATGTATATCTTTTTTTTACATGCATGTACTCTATTTTTAAGCTTTTTCAGATATAAAATATCTTATTTTGTTATCATTATTACCGTAAATTGGAAAAGCTCACGAAAAAATCGTCCAAGTCAGGTGGAAAATAAAGTTTATAGTTTCAATTGAATCAAAATAAAATTAATTTCGAGTCAATTTTCATTAATATATTTTGAATAAACTGAGGTCATATCTCTCCATATAAAATCTATGGAATAAAAATTTTCTTTTGGATTTTTTGATACCTTAAAAAAAGCTTGTTTTCATCATGGAGGCTTTATTTATTAAGTAGGCTTTGATTAAACTCACCTAAATGAATTATTATGAATAAATATTTATAGCTATTTTTAAGCTGAGATAGTCGAACGATTGCGTTGCATTTTATGTCTAAATCACGCTGGCGTTATGTGCAATTTATTAATCCAGTGTAAATAGATAAATGCGATCGATCGAATAACCATTAAACAATTTTAATTGTATTTATGTAACAAGTATGTATACAAAAAAAAACACTTTAATTGCATTTTGCAGCACTTAATGTGTGTTTTAGGGTCAATAATGTCATATCAAAAATTTCCGGTAGCTTACCAATGGGTGCACTTAAATTTTTATATTGCGATTTGTCAATTACATATCGTCATGTATAACAACATAAATTTATTAATCGCAATATACTTTCTATTTTCTTTTTATGGTGGTTAACGAGACAATTAACAGTCGTACAGATATTTTTTTTTTTTTTGCTCGGCGAATTAAACTTCAACAAAATATGTACGTTGGGAACGATATAGGCAATAACTAACAAAATATTCTAATCGAATTATTAAATCAATAAATAAAGCATTTATTTTGTACCATATTACAAATAAATTGTTATTTATTTATTTAGACGCGGTTAAATTTTGTAATTTTATCACGTAGCTGTCATTAAATTTTTAGATTTATTTTTTATTTTTTTTGCTTGTTTATTTATTTATAATTAATTGAAGTCGGTACACACATTCTTAATATTACAAAAAAAAATTTAAAATTAAATTAATAATATGAAAAATAACCACGCAATTATTTTTATAAGAGTGGATAATGTACATACATATACTATAGTATAGTGTAATATAAAATTACTTATGGCAGTGAAATGTGGGATTTATGAAGAATTTTTTGATGTGATTTTAGATACCGATATATAATGTTATGTGTGATTTATAGGTGATACATAAACTGCAAACAATTTATCGTATTTCAATAAATCAGGTGTGATTTATAAACAGATAAATAATTTAGTCATTGCTCTACTAAAATTATAATTGCAAAATTTTAACCAGCAAACCCACTTAAAATCAAATGTAACACCCAAGATGCGATAATCATCCGCGTGTCTGGGAATTTTAGCAATATGTACTGTAAATCTAAAAATCTTTTAACTTAACACTAGTACCAGCACAATCTAAGCAGCAACGTATTCTTAAAACTATGTACCTTTTCGGTGCGATAAATATTTATATTTGTCTGCTTTACAGCATTTCAAGTTGTAATTTTTGTATTACCTACATCCTATATTTAATTATGTATGTTCGTGTTTTGTAATTAAATCTTGGTTGAAAGTAACAAGTATAAATTATAACTTTGGCGCTATAAGCATATAAACAATTTTTTTATGTGATTAATTTGAATTCTTTTTACTTTTTATTAATCACAACCTCTATAATACCATTGTCACCTCTAATAATAAAACATTTTATATGTGTAGTGACCAATCACCTACCAATAAACGAGTTACGTGACATAGTCTTTCATGGTTTTGCCCCGAAATTTGAAGCGTTAACAATATAATTAATAATTATTAATTTAAAGTCGTTCAACTTGTTTGACAAGCGTCATCATCCGTTTTTCGAAATTTGGAAAATTGTTTTGATAATTCATATCAAAATTACGGTAAAAAATTATATTTTGCTGTTGTCGTAATATAGCCAAAAATGATTTTGTTTCATTGAGGTTTCCGATTTTATTCATTTGTGGAACAGGAACCCGTAACGACATGACTATCGCCGCAAAAAAAAAAAAATCTGTCCATTGCAATTGTTTTCATAGTAGCGGTCTTCGATTTATAGAAGGAATATTAAAACTTAATTGTTATTTAGCGTGATAAACGGTACGACTAAGAGAGTCGGTCTGATAGGTTCCCAGCGGCAACTCCAACTCCTCAGGTGATGGTACCACAAAAATAAAATTACCCGCATTCAAATGCTTATCATTTGGTTCAGCAAACAAAAAAAGGAGAGAGAGGGGGGGGGGGGCGGTCTATTTGTAAATACGATACGAATTCAAATGTATAAAATTCGTATTTGATTTGAATAAGAAACGAGTTAATCTGATTTAATTCAAATAAGAATCTCATACTTTCGTATTCGTAGCGTATTCAGAAATAAGCTTCACATATTATTACCGAGCGAGAATATCACACAATTTATGCATTCACTGAGTGGATTGGGGCTATCCCAATTATTTTATTATTAATGATCACAACACAATTAATAACGTAATTTAGTTTTTATGTTTTAGTATTTAAATTTTTATTTATTTAACAAAATTATTTTTCTTTTACAAAATTTTTACATCTATTTGTCGTTTCACATTTTATATCGACTGATCCATTTTCATCTGTTGTCCCGGCTTTTAAAAGGTCAGTCTATCTATACTTCCAAATTAATACATGGGTATGTATGTACAATTAAGACAGTACCGGAGTATTTTCTTGGTACATTTTCCTCACATCTCCCTGATCAAGATAAAAGTTATCCAGTTTTTTGTTTAAATTATTTCATGTTAACAATTTAAAAAATTTTAATTAGTAATAATTATAATAATAATGCATTTTACTCATAATTTAATCTTTTTTAAAATGTATATAATGCAATTATTTCAATTTTATTTTTAATTTCTTTAATTATTTTTTCGATCATTAATTTGTATTTGACTGGCGATTTGAAAAGTTTGAGTCGATTATTATGTACTGTTCTACTTGAACGACCGACTTTAATTACAGAATTTTCATCTGACAAAACATCTTGTATCGCATATGGTCCTAGCCATAATGGAGATAGTTTATTTATTGAAATTTTCTGGATTTAACGAACGATCATAATAATTCTTGGAAGATTCTTTCGAGTTTAATAAGTTTTTCCTGGCTATTGAAAAAGGGTTTTGCAATCTGTATTTTAAATCATTGCAATAATCTTCGTAGTTGTACTTAGGGTCGTCATCTTTGGTAAGTGAAACGGGTATATTTGGTTTCGTTCCATAAACTAACTCGAATGGCATTAGACAAGTAGAACTATGCGGTGTTGAGTTGTAGGAAAACGTAAAATAAGGGAGCCGCGTACCCCAGTTCAAAGGATCACTTTGAGAAAACGTTCCTTAATATTCACCTAACGTTTTGTGGAACCTCTCAAGAGGACCATTACTCTGCGGGTGATAAGCAGTTGCACAGTTTTTATTTTATTTTAAGAAGTTTGCAAATTTTAGAAAATATGGTACTCATGAAGTTTGCACGGTGGTCGCTTAAAATTTCGCTAGGAATGCCGTAAATACAAATAAAATTTTCCACGAAAGATTTTGTTATTGTTTCCGCCTCTTGATTAGGAATTGCTTTTGCAATGGAATATTTCGATATTTCATCTTGCATAGTGAGTATGTAACGATTATTATTGTGAGACGAGGTCATTGGAACGGCAATATCTATATTTTTTCGAACGATCTGGTAGATGTTGTTGTAATTCTCATAGGTTCTTTCGTTAATCTAGAGTGTTTATTTGTCTGGCATTGCTTGCAGGAAGATATGAAGTTCTTAATGGTCGAATACATGTTCGGAAAGAATTAAATAATTTTCAAGGCGATTATATGTTCTATATAACCCTTGATGACCTCCAACAGGTGACGTGTGGAATTTGAGAATAAGTTGGTTAATTTCTGCTGCATCATTTAAATATTTTATAGGTTCAGCCTTTTCAAAATGGATCCTATTTTCCACAATACTATCCATGTCGTTAATTTTATTGGAAGAAGCACTATCTAGATGATTTGGATTGTTCATTTAAAGATCGAAAGTCTCAGAAGGTACATCTAATTTAATTTCATAGATTGACTTGCGTTACGTCTTAGCGACGTTGTAGATCTATTCTCTTCAGTATTTCCATTAATATTGGTTTTTAAATTTAATCCAGTAGTATTTTGGTCAACTGTGGACTTTATTTGGTTTAATTTACGAGATTATTCCCGAGTAACCACGTTGCATTCAAATGGAATTTCAGAATTTTCGTTAGCTGTGATTCTACTCAAACAGTCAGCGTTTCTGTTCTGTGATCCTGGTTTTTGTATAATGGTATAATCATATTCGCCGAGTCGGATTTTATATAGCATTAAACGTGATGAAGGATTTTTTAAATTACATAACCAAATAAGCGGTTTATGATCCGTTACAATTGAAAATATATTCCCATATAAATATGGTTGAAAATGATTCACTGACCACACAATAGCCAAAAATTCCTTTTCAATTGTCGAATAATTTTGTTCGGCTTTATTGAGTGTACGGCTCGCCTACCAAACCAAAGAACGACTTAATTTCGGTTGTATTTGGTGGTATTGGGAAATTTTCTACAGCTAAGGTTTTATTCTCATCTGGTTTGATACCATTGGATGTAACCACATGTTCGAGGTACGTAATTTCTTGCCTGAGGAATTGGCATTTTCGTGGGTTTATCTTTAATTCGAATTTCCGTAAACGATCAAATACTTCTACAAGCCTTTTATTATGTTCCGTAAATGAGGATCCAACTATGACAATGTCATCTAAATAAACTAAATATTTAATATTGCTTAGCCTACTGAGCACATTGTTTATCATCATGATAGTGTCCCTAAAATGTCCGCTATATTGGGTAACGGAAAGACGTCGTTAATAGTTATGTTATTAAGTTTGCGGTAATCAACCACTACACGCTATCTCTTTTGATCGCTGGTTGATTTTTTTTGGAACGACAAGTAATGGAAAGTTCCAAGGACTAAAACTATTCTCAATTATTTTATCTTCGACCATTTGGTTTATTTGATTTTTAATTTCCATTTTCGTTGAATGAGGTTGCCGATGTGGTCGTACATGAATAGGTACATCGTTGGGAAGTGTACGAATGTGATGGGTAGTGTCACTTGTAGATGTCAACATATCACCATCAAGATGAAAAATATCATTATATTGCTGAATAATGGCATTCAGGGTATTATACTCTACAGTGTTTAAATGTTTAAGATTGACTGATGATGTAAGATTTTCCAATCTATTATAAATTTCATCATACCATGTTTTAACACGGTAAATGTTGTAGTTATTTAGAGGTACTTCGTTTTCTTATATATTTACAATGGATATTGGTATTGAATAATTTTTTGAATAGAATTTGAAATAAAAACTGAAGGTGCTACTTCTTGAGAGAGACAGACAAATTCTGAGTCATCAACAGCATTAATTTTAATCGTCATTACTTCTTCTGTACGGGGTGATATTTTGACAGAATGAGAACAATTCAAATCAAGCTCAGGACGTAAACTTAATGATATTAACGAATTCTTTAATGGAATATCAACAACTCGTCTAAAAAAATCAATATTGCATTTGAAAGTATTGAAAAAATTTAAGCCTATTACACCTGGACAAATGATGGGGAAGGAATCAGGTACGACTTGAGGAAATACCCTTTAATTTACAATTATTTTGCCTTTGTATTTTGGTTTTGTGATCGACAAAACCATTTTTGATAAAGGGCACTTCAGCAGCAGTATCTACCAGGAATGGAATTGTTTCGAATTTGCTTATGTCTAAGGCTTAGATATAAGTATTGGCTCTTAGTATCGGTTTTATAAAACTCGGTTACAGAATAAGTATTATTTTCTAATGTTGTTGGATCTTCACTGTTAATTTTATTTGACGGAGAACACTTTTTTATGATGGGACCTTCGAAAGAGTATCTTTGATCGTTCTCAAAGGCCCGTTTGCATTTCCCGATGTAGATGGATTTGTATTATTATTTGAATTTCTCTCCCTTCTTTCATCACTTGCCTTCTTTAGGTAACATTCTTGTATCAGATGAAACCCCTTCGTTTACAGTATGTGCATTTCTTAATTGAAATTGGATTTACGGATTTCACCTGATTCTGTCGATTTTGAAATCATTGATCCAATTCATGTCCTTATTTATGACCAAGTTGACACAATTTTTTACTAAGAGTCCGCTGGTGAAATGATGCTTCGGGTGTGCACACTCTTGAGAAACTTTTTATGATCATTTCTTCTTGATTTGCCTGATTAATGGCTTGGGATAATTTAGTGAATCGACACGCCTTGATAATATTTTTGATCGATCGATCTAAACTCTATTGAAATGATTGGAGTGCAATATATGAAATAAGTTCTTGAATTGTGGGAGCGGACGCTGGACTCTGAGAAGCGACGCAAACTTCGTTTAAGTCATGAACTAGTGTTTTAATACGAGTTGCGTAGGAACGAACATCTTCACCTTTATTTTGTTTGATGGTAGCCAATTCCATTTGAATATGGTCAATGGAACGACTTTCGGAAAATTCTGCAGTTAAAATTTTTTTAAGTTCAGTAAAAGTTTTTATATCGGCATATCGTAGTACATCGTATGCTTTTCCATCTAACTTTAATTTTAATAATTCTACGAAAGCAGGCTTATCCTCCTCTCGTAAAGTCTTTAATATAAAATCTGCACACGAACAAAATTTGTGCAGTTCTTGGGATAAACCACTGAAAGTCGAAACCAGTATTAATACATATTTTGCATCTAATTTTGACATTTTGATTTAATCGGTAATAATAAATTTGGTATTTGTTCTAATTTTTATTACCTCACTAAATTGACGATTACTGAAAAGTGGTTTGCATTATTCTTATATATCTAGGTGAAATTACGACGCTGTCCAATTCAATTTTTGTTTGCAAAATTCTTGGTAGAAATATATTGCATTTTAGACCAAGAGCTATATATTTTTTGGCGGTTGTATGAGAGCCACCTGCTTTTTGTAAATACAATTTACCGAGTCATAAAGATAAAAAAAAAACAGTGGTATAAGTGCATAAGAACTGTGTTGCTGTGATGATCACTACCTTGCCGGCCAAATAAAGAAGATTGCTTACAAAGTTAGTGGGAGCCATTTAACGACATAAAAATATTTTCCTAAGATAATTAAAAATTAGTTAAAAGATAAGATAAGAAAAGGACAAGCAAAGCATGTGTTGCCAAATCGGCCTACACATCTGCAATCACCTGCTGATGGATTTGATGTATTATTTATGCTTCAAAAACAAAATATGTCATAAGAAGGTGTTTTTTTCAATAATTAACCCTGAAAGACATACTTAAAAGGGTTGAGAAATATAACTCTATACGTACGTTTGAAAAAAATGTCGAATTATTTTAAACTTAATTGAATCAAATAAATTTTTATAAATTTGAGCCGCCGTGGTTTCCATGAAAAAATTAACAATTTTTTCCTAATTTTAGGTGAACACCTTTTCGAAATCACAAAAATAATGCATGTCATGTTTTTCCGAAAACGTTCGGAAAATTATCTTCTCTACCAATGTATTGGTGCGGCATTCAACAAGTTGATTGTCGCACGTTCCATTTGCCAATAATTTTAACTATTTAAAAAATAAGATGATCGAGGATTGAATGAATAGTCTTTGTTGAAAGTTAGATAAAAATCAAATATCGCTAATTGGTTTAATGATGATTTCTATTGCTCTAGGCCTTTGCCAATCATCCTGGCTAATTTTAAAAAGCAAATTTGGGGTTTTTATACTTAACATTAGAATTGAATAGAAGCCATTATTGAACGTTGAATATAACATATTTCGTTTCCTAAACGATTATAACCTCAATAACCACCGGTACAGTGATGATTTTATATTGCACCCAGGCGATTGCAAATTATACTCGCCAATTTCAAGAAAAATTTTGGGGTGATTATACCTAAAATTACTAGAAACACATATCGCTTTCCTAAAAGGTGGTAACCGCAGTGAACATCGGTCTAATGATCTTTCTAATGTACTAGGCGATTGCCCATAATCCAGGCTAATTTGAAAAAATAAAAAATAAAAAAAAATTGAGTCTATCCGACTCCTCGGACGAGACTTTTCCCACAAAGCGTCCGTTCACCAAACCAATCAATTATATTTTAGAAACATTTTCCGTTATTTTGAGAAGGCGAGCGAAACAGATCAAAAAATGTGTATTACTCCTTTTTGTTAAAATATCCCCACGCAATGCTTCAATCGAGTTCAAATTTTGTGAACAAGTAGATTATGAATTGTCAAATTTATCATCAACATAACAAATCTATCATTGTACAAGGTTTCTACCAAAACTATGAATATTTGTGAGAATGGTAGGTAAAACAAAAATAACAAAAATGTATGACTGGAAGGATGGACACGACTTTTTTCTAATTAATGTTTCGGGGTCCTGAAAATCTTGTACAAAATTACAATACTTACCCAATATAACTTTGTTATAGTGGGAAAAAGTAAAAATTAGTGAATACAATTTTTAAAAATTAGATCTAGAAATTTTGATTATTTCACCTTTTAATTTAAACATACAAATTTTAATTATAAAACATAAACATGGTAATTTTTGATTGATTTTAAAACTGGTAAAAATAATATCAGTTTTGAATATTAAAAAAACACATCTGAAAAAATGTCCATACCTTGGTCGCCTCTAAAGGATACTTTGAATTGAACACGAAAACAGCTTAAAGCAGCAACCGACAGCAGCCAATAAATCCAAAAAAATGTAGAGTATGCCATCAAATACTATGGACATATTCCCGTTCAGAGTCACCAAAAATAATTATTAAAACCTTTAGATTTAAATTAAACTCCGCATATTTCGTTTTTAGCTCATTTAATTTGTGAGGGGCCTAACTATGTTATTCGATGACAATTTTCGACGGCTATCGTTTTGTATTAGAAAGTACAGGAAGAAAAAGGAAAACAATAACTATCGTTTTCTTTTTCCTTCTTACATCTTCTTATACAAAACGATAGCCGTCGAAAATAGTAGTCGAATTGCATAGTTAGGTCCCAGGATATCTCCGTTTCAAACTATAACACGCATTCATTTTATTGAATATTCTCAAAATATTGACTGCAATTATGCTGAAATCATCAATATTTTACTTCAATTATGAAAATTAAATCAAACTGGTGATTTATTCAGATTTTGCAATCGGTATAGGTTTCACACTTTAAATTGAACCTTTTACACTTCAAATTCAACCTTTTATACTTCAAATTGAATCTTTTAAACTTGAAACTGAATCGTTTACAAATCAAATTCAACCTTTCACATTTAAAATTCAACCTTTCGCAAATTATTATTTATAAAAACAATTTTTTTTCTTAATTAAGTTTTTATTCACGACTTCTTTGGAAATGGGATTCTAACATGATTTTTTAGTGAAGTTCTAGAATATGGCCAATCAGGATGGAACTTGCCAATTTATTAACCGATTATTGTGAAACTCGACATGTGCGAGGGAAAAGGGATTCTAAATTTGATGAGTTTCTGGATTGCCAAATAGAATGGAACTAGGCCATTTCTAAACCTAGAAGGATGAAATCCGATTCGTCGGATAGAGATAGGATTCTGTGGCATGCAACCCATTAGGATAGAACTTGGTCATTTCTAAACTGATTATGATGAAATTCGAGAAGGAAGTGGAATCGATTTACCCTCAACAATATTTGTATGTTTTGTCTTCAGAGCTGTTTGACCATTTTCCAGAACTAAATCAAAAATCATTTTACAATATCATTTCCATTGCACAACTCAAATTCCATCATAATTGGTTAAGAAACAGCCTAGTTTCATTCCGATCAGCCAAGATTAAGCATGATTTCTAAAATTATTTTTAGATGAAAATTTCTATCGTGCAGAGACAATTATCGTAGATTTCTCTTTTTGCTAAAAACACGAAAAAAGTAAACTTCTGATATTTCCAATGTTATATCATTGTATTGCAAACGATAAATATGATATATCATTGTATTGCAAACGATAAAAAGGTTCAATTTGAAGTCTGTATATACATATGTATATGCAGGTATTGAGAATTAACTTCCATATTTAAATACTTACTATATTTGGGTTTAACTGTGCTTCAATATAGACTAATATCAGAACCTTCTAGAATATAGAGTGATAATCATAATGACGTATTTTTAGAAGCTTTTATAGTGGTATAGCTTTTCACTCATTTACATAGCAATCCATAGTAAAAAAAGTGTTTTTCTCCTTCAAAGTTTTAAATAATAAACGCCCAAATTTTATAAAAAAGAATAACAAAGCTATTCTAAATATATTGAACAAAAACATATATGAATCCTGTGTGGTACTAATTATTAATCGCCGAAATAATAAACTAAAAATATGTTACAAATTTACTTTCCAAATAGTAACAGTGTACCTACAAAAAATAGTGAGGGCGTTTTCTGTATTATTTATTTTGAATTTAATAATATTTTAGTTCCTTTAAACTTGCTTCAGGTAAAACTTTTTTTTTTTTTTTTTTTTTTTTTTTTTTTCATTACCAATTTTATTAAAACGTTTAAAAACAAAGTTACAATAAATAATAAGTAATTGGTAAGATAATTGCACCTTTAGTTTCAAAGAAACGTGTGTCAGGTACAATGGTTCTCTCTAATAATATTACAAAAAATTTAACAAAAAAGTCAAAGTTAACACAATAATAATTTACAAAATTTAAAAAGTAAAAGTAATACAAATAAAATAAAAGACAAAACTATAATAATACAAAAAATAGATGCTCAATTGCTTTGTTTAGTTTCAACCAATTTTTGAGAGCTTTGGAGAAAGTGGAGAAGCTGCTGCACACTCGAATTTCCAATGGTAAGTTGTTAAATATTATTGCTGAAGCCACACTGAAGTAACGTTTACGAAACTCTAAATTAACATTGGGGACAAACTTTATAAATTTGAAATTTAAACGAAGATTATAAACTGAATAGTTGACAAAGTTGTTCCCGCTGATGATGTAAAAAAGCTTTAAGACCTTGAAAACATACATGTGTTTTAAAGGCATTATATCCAGCTCCTGAAATATAGGCCATGATGGTGTCTGCAATGATTTAAACGTCATTAGCCGCAAAACATGCTTCTGTCGAACGTACAGAGGATGTAAAAGAGTTTTACAAGCACCACCCCAACATGCTAAACCATACAGGAGGATAGAATCAACTAGGGCAAAATAAACCAATTTCAGAAGATATAACGGACAGTATAATCGTAAAACATACATTTTCCTGGAAACCAAAAGAATTCTCGACTTAAGGCCTTCAATGTGGGCCTTCCAGTTTAGGTTACTATCAATCATAACTCCCAAATATCTAATTTCACATACCGAGCTTATGGTGAAGCAACCATTAGGGATACAAATTGGACTGTTATTACAGCCAAATGCGTGATAGATAATCGGTGTTTGGGATCTCTGGCATTCCCTGAAATGCATAACTTTAGTCTTGTCGCTCAAAATCAAATTATGGGCTCCCAACCAAATCGCTAACATAACCAAATCCTTGTCAATAATAGTAAGGTTCGCATGATAGTTGAGGCCAGCATAAACAAATGAAAGATCATCCGCATACGCAGTGAGGGTACCAGAAAAATTCTGGTTGAAGATTCCATTTATGTAAACAAGAAAGAGTAGCGGCCCCAACACTGAACCTTGAGGAACTCCAACCCTAATATAACGCTCCTTACTCAAAATATTGTTGACGCGGACAACTTGAGTTCGGTCACTTAGATAATCAGAAGGCCACTTGTGTAACATTCCACGAAAACCGCAACGATTTAGTTTTAACCGAAGAATTGTATGATCAACTCTATCAAATGCTTTGGTTAGGTCAACAAACATTGCTGAAGCCTTAAGTCCTCGATCAATGCTGCCACTTATCTGTTCCATAAATTCTAAAATCGCTTGTTCAGTATTTTTATTGTTACGAAATCCAAATTTTTTCGGAGAGAGAAATTCGTTTTGATCCAAAAAATCAACAATCCTGTTCTTCATAGCCTTTTCAAAAATTTTAGAGAAGATTGAAAGAAGTGATATTGGTCGGTAGTTATTTACACAAGTTTTATCATTTTTCTTAAATATGGGGACAACAACAGCTCTTTTCAAGGTTCCAGGAAAAACTCCTGTTTCAACACATAAGTTAAAGAGAAAAGACAAGACATCCACAAGGAAGCAAGCCATTTTTTTAACAACACTATTTGGAATTCCATCAATCCCAGGAGACGATTTATTTTTTAGGGAGTTAATAATATTATACAGTTCCCCTGGAGAAACAGGTGAAAAATAACAACTATTCATAACATCATAACTCTCAGTAACTATTCGATTTCTTTCCAACTCATCCATCACTGTCGAACTATTGGAGTTCCCTATACTTACAAAGAAATTATTAAATTCATTAGCAATAGCCGCAGAATCCGAAATGGTCACATTATTATGACTATTAATTTCTCTGATTTCAGCGTTACCATGATGCTCACCAATTATATTATTCACAGTTCGCCAGTTTTTACGAGCATCATTACCATTTTTTTCAAACTGTTTTGTGTAGAAGTGTTTTTTGGTCAGCTCTATTTTGAGATTTACCATATCACACAGTTTGCGGCTGTAGTTAGCTAGCCTTTTATTGTTAGGAAACTTTTTTGCTAGGTGACATATTCTATTTCTTTTACGAATGGCTCCCAACAAATTATCAGACATCCATGGCTTAAGCTTGGCTGTTTTATTGAGTGGGACCAATCTAGTACAGTTAGCAAGATGACCACTAAAAATATTTATGAAATTATCATAAGCTAATGACGCATTAGACACATTATAGACATTGATCCAATGTTCATTTAACAGCAATTCTTTTAAACACTCATAATCTATACGAGATATCTGCCTCGCATTATTCTTAAGATGTCCTTTATTCGAGCTCTGTATAGCCAGTCCGATGAATTTAGCATCAATTAGACAGTGGTCTGAGATGCCCAAATTATGCACCTTGTATGAAATATTTTGGAAATATCTGTGGTCAAACCTAAAAAAGATATTGTCGATACAGGTCGCAGATGTTTTAAAAATTCTTGTAGGTTCATCCACTAAAATCTCAAGACCAAAACTAGATGAAATAACTAAAAGATTCTCCACATGCGCAGTTTTCCGCACAAAATCCATATTATTATTATATATCTCCCATAATTAAAAGGTTAGTATAGGGCAAGTTTTGCAGAAGCTTAGTGAAATCTTCAATGAAATCTGGAATGTTAGCAGCATGCAGTCTGTAAACACATACAGCACATAATATTTTTGAACACCAAGGAAAAGTTATACCAACACCATCAAAAGACCTAAAGTCAAGGTTAAACTGCTTACAGCTCAACATTTTACTAGCGTAAATTGCAACACCACCAGACCTATATCCCTCATTACATTTAGCAAACAGGTTATAATCATGTAGATCGTAGTTCTCAATTTCATCATTAAAGATCCATGTTTCAGACAAACCAATCAATAACGGCTTCACGCATACAGACTCAATGTAAGACAGCAGCCTATCCGAATTGCTCCTCATGCTTCTTATATTCTGATAAACAAAACTAAAACCATTCATCATGAAAACGCAAGAAGCCAATAATATAATAATCTCTAAACACAATAACAAAAACACTCCAAAGCATATAAGATAGCATTGCAATACAGACAACTGATATGAAAATACCGATAGTAAAAATTAACCATAACGTGCATAATGAAATTTCAAAAGATAATGAACGGTAACTCCATAAAAAAAAAATTGAAATAGAAAACGAAAACGGAAGAATGAAAAGATAAATATACAAAATAAATTTAATAAACTCCAATATGATATATGTAAACGTCTCAAAAATATATTGTAATACCGTAATAATTTTTGTGTCATTGAATGATGGCCATCAATGACTGTGAAAAAATTGCAAATAGCTATCCCAATGTTGGTCCCGTAATTAAGTTCAGAAATTACCACATCATCGCAGCACAGAATCCAGCCGTACCACACATATCGCATATGCAAGGTTTTAGTTGAACTCATGAACCACCAGTGCCCCACACCAACAAATGAAAATAACTGAAAAATATCAAATTGTGAACTGATGGATGAAACTAAACAAAAACAAAAACAATCTTCAGATTTGAAAAACAAAATTAACAGAAATAATAATAAATTGATAAATAAAAATAGAATTTGTGAACTTTGGTAAGATAAAATCAAGAACTTATGTAAAATAAAATAAAATTCAAAAAAGTTAATTATACTCAAATGCTTATTATTCCTTATTCTTCCTGGACGGGCCTGCTTGATGAATGTTTTGATGTTGAGAAGGAGTACTATTAAGTTCAGAACTATCCATGATCTGAGCGATGACATTTTTTTGTTGTTTAGTTGGAGTAGCAGCAAAACCCAAATTTTTTTGGATCCGAATGATATCGTTGAATGATGAGACGGTATGAACAATTGATTCCGCAGATTTTCGTAGGTAGATTTTACTATCTTTGCACCAAAGAAATTGAAACTGATGTTTGATTTTGATATTTTTAGCTTCATTATACAATTTGGATTGCAATTTAGTAAGGTGGTGCAAAAAAATAATTTTGTGAACCGCAGAAGGCAAAACATTGCTGTAAGCTCATTTTTAAATGAAATATATTTTTTTACATAGAAAGGTGTCATTAATTTTGTCGTGCGGTTTTTAATAAAGCCATAAATTAAATTAAAATGGCTTGAAAAAATTTGTATGCGCATGACTTTTGAAAGATTATAAAATGGGAAAAAAGCCCTAACTTTTCTTATTATTCTAATATCGTAACATAGATGTCTCTTAAACAGCTTTTTTGATATTTAGTAAATAATTTGAAATATTTATCAGCCGCTTTTAATTTTTGTGACACTACAAGGAAAATCGAATAACAAACGAAAATATAAAACATTTTCACAAATTTATTACAAATAAAAAAAATGGAGGTGTGGCCAACACACGACTTTCTTTTACGAACAGAGAATTTTGAGAAATTTTATTTTTTTTTTAAATTTTTTTAATTTTTTTCTTAATTTTTAAAATTTTTTTTTGTAATTTTTTATTTTTTATTTTTATTTGTTTTTAATTTTTGGAAACATTTTGTATTAAGTAGTTTTTTGTAAACCTCATACTTTTTAAGATATTTGCAAAATAAATTTTCTGGACGAAGGGAGTGGCCACTTCCGGTTAGCCGATTTGGAGTAAAATTCACTGGGGCCTCCCAATTAATTAAAAAAGCTTAAATCTCAAGTTTCAGTTCGATTGGTTAAACCATCTGGGCTGTAGAGAGGACACAGACAGACTGACAGACTGACAGACAGACACCATTTCGAAACCCACTTTTTCCGACTCAGGGGACCTCAAAACATATAAATCTCTAAAAATCTCAAGGTCCAAAATTTTCATGATTACTATACTTTATTTTACTAGAGTAAAAGAAAGTAAAAATTTAACAAATACTAAAAGTGTGCATATTAAAAATGTGTAAAATTATTTCTGTTGTTATCTTATATTTTAGCACCATCCTTCAATTTTTTTATTCTTTATTTGCGACCTTTCGATCGCTTTGGAACAAATAAATCATCAATTGAGCTTCGTAGCCTGGATAAAGTACCAAATTCACACTTGCGAATCTTTTTATTGCCAATATACATTCGAATACTTTCGAAATTTAAAGTCTCCTCACATTCGAACTGCTTGATTTCATCTAATTTATCCATGGGAATTTTATAAATCGATTGCTCGAAATTATTTATATTAAGGACAATTATGGCGCAAAATGTTTTGCCACAGGTGCCAACATAATTTTTTGACTGCCTAATGTCCGCTCATACTCTCCACTAAATTAAAGTAAGGCCTTGCATTTTTGAAATGCCAAATTGAACGTGACCCCTTTAATGTAGTAATTTGTAGAATCGTCCATTTTTTCCTTAATTTCCCTTAAATTCGGGATTTTCGAGCAACGCTTCACGAACATTTGCGTCAAGTTTATTTCGATATGTTTGAAAGTCATTGATCGTGATCCATAGTCTTTTAAATCCAATTAGTTCTAAAACATACTGGCGGATAGCCAGTTCCGATGAGAGGTTGGTGCAACATCAGCCAGTATCATTATTTTATTTTATCGGCCGAATTGGCCCCGTTTAATTTTCACTTGAACACTTTTTATTTATACTAACTTTATCTTACTTCAATTTTTGTTTTTAAAATAAAAATAAAGTTTTGACTACTTAGGAGTATTTATTTTAAATTTATTATATTTTATGTATCTCAGTAATACGAGAATACCCATTAGTAGTTTATGGCCACACGTAACTCATCGTGCCAAATTTTCGAGTTAAATTTTATTGATTTCATTTTGTCGGTTGGGCTAAATTTGTAGCACTTGGGAATTGTGCAAATTGTTGCTGATACGGTGGTATTTGTATTTGTTGCCCTGGAAATGAAATTGGATCTATCCCGTCATTATTGGTTCTCATATTGAACATATTTTATTAAGTACTGACTGGAATATTTGGATTTTGTTCCATCGAAGGTATTTCATTTGTTAAATTTAGACCACTTAAATTAAACTGATGTCCCACAAATTGATTTGCACCCGCCTGCATTATATCCGGATATTGTTGTGGCATTTCGTAAACTGATTTTTCGGCATATGTCGCATTTTTGCTGCCGAAAAACCACCAGACATTGAGCCATTGAATGTATAAAATCCCATTGGGTTCTTCCGCTAGTCGATTTTTTCTTACTTTTCTGGTGTTCTATCTCCTCGTCAACTTATTTGTTCTAATCAACCTAAAAGTATGAAAAAATTAAAATGTTGTTTAAAAAAATAAATTCAATAATAAAACGTTTTACTTAATGTTCGTATTTTGCTCAAATCAAGCTTTCTAGCGCTATTTGAATTGAGCCTCATATACAGCCCGAGCCCTTGAATTTCCCATTTGCTCGTATGCATAAAAATAAACCCGATATTCTTTGAAGCTCATGGTGGTTTTGAAAAACAAATAAATCAATATAAAATCACGCGATACTGAGATCACGCATTTTTATATATAAGTTGTGTTGATGTCTAAAAATTAAAAAATAAAATTATGCATTGCTGTTATGGGTCTGTTTGATAATTCGCACGGTGCGGTGCAGTGTACATTTTTTTCTTTATTTCATCAATAGAAAATAAATCAAAGGAGAAAAGAAAAACCGTATGCACTGCAAGAATTATCAAATATGCCCTATATAAATAAAACCAAGCTAAGTTATGAAATATCATTTCGAATTATTAAGGTCGGTACACATTGAGAACGAGCGACGAGAACGAATTTTCATTTTTCACCAAATTTGGTAAATAGTGAAAAATTGTTTGAAAACCGTACACTGTAATGGTGACACCTAGTGTGTAATAGAATAAGTTAAATTAATAGCTCAATGTTTAACTGTACTAAAATGGAATTTTCCATGACAAAATTGTTCTAAACGTTTCTACACGATTCTAACTGGAAAAATCATGAGCTTTCTAGAAGTTTGGTTTATGTATATAAAAAGGCGAACGAAGTCGATTTGGATTAGTAGTATTTGGTAAGCGATAGTGTGAAGATTAAAAAGGAATTAAAAAGTGATTTAAAAAGTGTTTTAGTGGAAATAAAAATTATAAGTGTATAGTAAAATTTGAGAATAATTTCTATAAAGTGATTTTGTGAATTTTTATTAATAAACTGTGTTATAATAATTTTTGAGTTAAATAAATAAATTTGTTGGTGTGATAAATTAAATTGATTTTGTATTATTCACAATCCACGCGATATTTTAAGTATCGTTAATTAAAAACTTACGGTTTTCACTATTTTAACAATTCTCTTACCAAATTTGGTGAAAAATGAAAATTCGTTCTTGTCACTCATTCTCAATGTGTACTGGCCTTAATTATTCGAAATGATATTTAACAAAATTTAAAATTGTGATTTATCGTAAAATTGGGAATTGTTATTGTGGTAAACACTGCACTGCAACTACGTTAAGTATAGAATTATTCTATTCCTACTTCGCTTCTAGCCAGAATGAAATTGTACGGCATTGTTGCTGTAAAAATACCAAAATAAGACTGCAGTTGTTACATTGAATATGTTAAACTGTAACAGAAATATACAAATAGTTTATTTCCTTAATTTTTATAAAACATTAGTTAAAGGGGTTGTGCACCGTTAACTTATTTATTTATCGTTGGGTTGGGAACGAGTGACCAAAAATAAAGACAAAAAGTATTTTTACTAATTTTATTGAAACTAGCGTGATAAAGTTATAATGAATAATGAACGTGGGTTACACATTTGTTCGTCTTTATAAACTATTTCTTTAAACAGAGATGTTATTGTTTTATTTATTATAGTAGACACAAAAAAGGGTCTATGCATATATTTTATTATTTATTACTTTTTTACTGATACGAGATCGTACGAGTAACTTGAGATTTTATTTATTATTGATTTTACATTTTTAGTTGATATGAAATCTTAATTACGGTTTGTACATTAATTTTATATTTAATTTTATATTTTAATTTTAAGTGCTTAACTAAGATGAATACGGCTTTCTTTGTTTGCGCTTGTTGTTGTTGTACGTTATCTTGCATCATACCACTATGTCGTTCGTTGAACTGGCCTTGAAGTTTGGTGTACGTGACTTATGTAACGTTAACTCCTCCCGTTGAAGTTTGAAGCTGTCCTCAGCGAATATGGTTTTGATTCTGAAGATAGATTTAGTGTTTTTTCTGTACATAAAAAACATAATGATTATTATAATTGTTATTGTTAGTATTGTTGAAATCGCTATTGAATGCATGTAAGTAGTTGATGTCTGTTGACGTTTTTGGATTTCTCGCAGATTAGTTATCGTTGACCTGGTTAACATAGGAATATCCATTGTTTCTTTTTTTGTTTCGTTGATAACGATAGTATTGAATGGTTGTAATACTCTGAGTTGATGTATGCGTTTTGTTATGTCGTTGATAAATGAATGCTCATTTACATGAATGGTGCAATTCTCGAATTTGATGAGTTTGATACCTTTTATTAATAAAGTATCTGGGTTACAAGTTGTAAATATTGTGACTCCAATTTCTGATGATATGAAGAGGTATCCGTCTTCGATGAGTTCAATCTCCTCTTTATGTGGTGTTTGTATTAGTTTACAATTTGCATCTTGGTTGTTTATTAAGTTTGGGATGCATGTATTATTATTTGAATATATTTGTTCCTTGTGACAGTAATATATGTTTTCTAGCATTTGGCACGGTTTCGTAGTAGACATATGTATTTTGGGATTCGACAGGATAAAATTATAAGGAGTAGGAATTATGAAATTATTTAATGTGTAGGTTTTGAGTTTGATATATGTAAATTTATCATTATAAAACTGTGGTATTTCAATAATTATTATAAGATTAGTTGCGTTATAATATGCTTTCAATTGTAAAATTGAATAAACCTGTTCTTGTGAATGAAGGGTTATATTATTTTTATTTAATTCGGACATTACATAATCCATTTCTGTGTTATCAAGTATGTGTCTTGATATTACATTAATTTTTTGATTGTTTTAGCCTTAGACAGGTTATTCAGTTTTGCTATGTGTTCTGCAATTTCTGAATATTGGCGTCTAATGCGAGTTAAATATTCATTTGTTGTTTCGCCTATATTTTCGGATATATTTTTAGGAATAATGTGTCCTCTATATAATTCGAATGGTGTCAATTTAGTTGATGAATGAATAGAGTTGTTATATGCATATATTGCATTGTCCATTATTTGAATGATGGATTTCTTTTTATCCTGTGTATGGATAAATCGAACCAATTCGGTTAAGGTAGAATGTAACCGTTCTACAGGTGAATTTCCATTGGATGACTTTGCTGTGGTAATATGTAATTCTATTCCTAGCATGTCAGTAAATTCTTTAAATAATGAAGAGGTAAATTCAGTAGCTGAATCAAGTACCAAGGTTTTTGGTATTCCTTCTTTGCTAAAGAATTTAGTAAATTTTTCAATCATTGTGCATGATTTTCTGTTTGGTATCTCGATTGCTGAAGCATAACGAGAGAATTTATCAATTAATGTGATAAATACTTTACTTGAAAGAGCGAACGTATCTCCGTGAAGGATTTCCATAGGTCCACTTGGTGTTTGAGAGAGTTTAAATTTAACGTGTACTGGTTGTCTCTCATATTTATTATGGTTACAGATGTCACAGTTTGTTATAAGCTGCTGCACCTGTTTCCGAATATTTGGAAAGTAAAAGTTCCGTTTTATCTTTTGATAATTTTCGTGAGTTCCTCTGTGGAATGGTATGTGTGTGTTGAGTATTACGCGTTTTTGTTCTTCGCTGTCCTCAACATCCACTTTAATTGAGAATATTCTAAGTATTTTATAGAGTGTTTCTCTACAAATTTGTTTGAATAATTGGAACGTTTCATCATCGGTGAATAGTGCCGTGATTTTTCGTTTGTTCGTGTAACTAGCTATTCAATATTATTTCGATATCGGTTCTATCGAAATTTGATTTTTTAATTGTGTGTCGCTGGTTCTTACTGAATAGGATTTTTGTATCCTCGACCATGGTGTCGCAGCTCTCATCTTTTGTTACGATGAGTTGATGTTGAAATTCATTTATCGTAGAATTTGATATTGGAATTTCTTTGGTGGATATCTTGACATTGTCATGCCGATATCTATATGATTTAAATTATTAATTTCCTGTTGGAGATTATAATTATTTTGATAGCTTATGCTATCTTTATTTATTAAATGACGAGTCATGTCGACTAAACTCGTAGCACTCTTTGTTTTTTCCTCGGGTTTAGAATAATTGTTGTATGTAAAATTTTTTGTTTCCAATTGTTTATTTATTTCAATGCGTGACAAGGCATCTGCATTTGTGTTTGCTGTGCCTTTTTTGTATTGAATTGTATAGTCATACTCCTCGAGTGCCAGTCGCCATCAAATGAGTTTTGACGTTGGATCTTTGGCGTTGAATAGCCAGAGAAGTGGTTTATGATCAGTAATGATCGAAAATTTTCTTCCATACAAATATGGTCGGAAGTATTTGGTTCCCCATACTATTGCTAGGCATTCCTTTTCAATAGTGGAGTAATTACATTCCGTTTTAGATAACGTGCGTGATGCATACGCAATTGGGCGATCATTTCCTTCGAAATTTTGACTGAGTACTGCTCCTAACGCGTAATTTGATGCGTCGGTTGTCTGTATAAAATTTTTATTAAAATCAGGATATTTTAGTATTGGTTCTTGTACCAACATATTTTTACATTGTTCGAAGCATTCTATGAATTGTTTATCATGATAAATCACAGATCCTTTCGATAGACAAGAGGTAAAAGGATTAGTTATTTTGGAGAAGTCTTTTACGAACTTTCGATAATAAGCTATTAGACCAAGGAATGATTTAATTTCCTTTTGAGTAGATGGTAATTTCAATTGTTTGATTACTTCCACTTTCTTTGGATCAGGTTTTACTCCTTCGGACGTTATGACATGTCCTAGAAAACCGATTGATTTTTGAAGAAAGTAAGTTTTCTCTAGTTGGATTTTTAGAATAGCTTTTTCCAATTTTGTGAATACTTGTTTTAAGTTTAATATATGTTCCTGTAGGCTGGTGCTATAGATGATTATATCATCCATATAACATAACACGTTTTTGCCTTGTAGGTCGCCCAATACATTATCCATTATTCTTTGGAATGTACTTGGTGCGTTCTTCAAACCGAATGGCATTCGAGTAAATTCAAAATGACCGTTTGGAATGGAGAAACCTGTTTTTGGAATATCACAATTTTTTATTTCAATTTGATGGAATCCTGCAGCTAAATCTATGGTAGAGAAGTATATAGCTTTACCCATTTTGTCAAGTATACTTTCGATATTTGGAAGTGGATACTTGTCATCTATGGTTTGCTGATTTAGTTGACGGAAGTCAACAACTAATCTCCATTTTTTATTTTCATGTTCGTCCGGTTTTTTGGGTACCATCCATATTGGTGATGACCATGGACTGTAAGAAGGTCTAATTATCCCGTTTTTAAGTAATTTATCAATTTCGATTTTAATTTCTTCCTTTTGATTTTCTGGATGCCTGTATTGTTTTATACAATGAGGCTTTTCTTTCAAAAGATTTATCTCATGCTTTACCATATTGGTAAACGTGAGTTTCTGGTTTTCATCATAAAAGATGTGTTGGAATTGTTTACATAATTTGAGTAACTGATATTTTTCCTCAGGGTTTAAATTACCCGTTCGGATTTTGGATTCTATATCACATGCCATGTTTTTTTCGTTTGAAATATGAAAATTTATATATCATGGTATTGGTGATTAAATTCGCTTGTTTCTATCGGATTTAGCAGAAAGAATTCTTTATCTACCATTTCCGTATTTATTACTTCCACCACAGCTTTGTATGGTGTGGTTGTGTTGTATATCCCTTCAGTGATGATTAAGTTATTATTTAACACTAAATTGTTTATGTAAAAAGTTCCTTTTTTCATTGTTGTTGGAATTTCTACTAACTGTTTTGTTTTTCCTTGAATTGTAGTTTTAGGAGTGATTGATTCTAATTGATTTTGAATTTGTAACGTAAACTCTGGTAGTTCCAGTATGTTTTTATTAATGTTTATTTTTGCGTTTAGTAATTGTAAATTCTCGTATCCTATTAATCCGTCAAACACTTGATGGAATTTTAATACGTAGAATTTTAATTCACTTGGAATTTCGTTGAATTTCAGGATTGTTTCTTGTTTTATTTCCGTTAAGGATAATACAGATTTAACCATGAAATTCACATTTTTAGTTTTTTCTTTGTTGAATAATTTTGAGAATTGTGGATCGATATATGATTTATCGGCTCCAGTATCAATTAGAATTTTTAATTTTGTTTTGTTTATAGATAGTACAATGAAAGGAAGATTGGTTTTAATGTTTAATTTGTTTAAGTGATTGAGGTCGGGAGAGAGGCTTCTATTATAAAATCCTCTGCATCACCGTTTATCTCAATGTTATTCAAATTCTCTTGTTTTACTTGTGGTTTCCACTGACTACGGTAGGGTTGTTTGAATTGCGGTTTATATTGTTTATTATCGCTTTCGTGTATATTGGGTTTATTTTCTGCTCCCTGGTTTTTATCGAAATTCTTTGGTTGCCACGTTGGCTTTGTGAATTTTTGATATTTTGGTTTTTGTGGTTGGCTTGTTTGTTTTAACCGTTGTATACTCTATTCGTCTAGAACAGTTGAGTATGCTGTTTGTAGGTCAGCTGGTTGTGATGATCGTACGGTGCTACCCATAGGATCTGGTAAACTAGCCATGCACACCGTTAATCCCGTTGATTGGTGTTGTTGGATTAATAGATTTGTGGTACATGCGTCATAATCCTGAGTTTGGATTTTATTTGACAGTAATGTAATTATTGCTTGTATTTTTTCATAGAGGTTTTTAGGCTCTAAATTTTGTTTGATTAAGGAAAATAATTCAAGCTGTAAATTTTCCACTGATCTATTATCGGCATACGTGTTTATTAGATGTTTACGTATGTTTTCCCAATCTGTTTGGATATTATGCGTTGTTAAAGAAAGAGAGGCGGAACCCGTTATCTTATTACGAATATTTTGTTCGATGATTTTATAACTAGGTAAATCCCTAAGTGGTGCGCATACTTCTAATATGTCGTCCACTGATTTTAGAAAGTGAAATAGTTCATCACGCTTACCTGTGAATATTGGTAAATTTTGCGTGATAACCGCTACCTTGAAGTAGTTAATGATTTCTTCTTGTTGTTCCATTTGTTTTTGTAAACGGAGTTTACGAAAATTAATTGTTATACGTGGTTTTTCCACAGATTTCCCTGTTAGATTATTTTTTTCGAGAAATTTGTCGAGTTTACTACCATCGACTGTGTATTGAGAATTTGATGTGTTTAAACTTTCGTTTAAAATATGCGAAGTACCAGAAATTTGACTTCCACGCATGTATGTGTTAATTTTGTAATTAAGGTTATACTTTTGATTTTGGTTTTTAAATTCACGAATTTATAATTTTATTTATAGTGCTTTCCCGATAAACACTTTTTATTTAAACAAAAGATCCCGATTTTAGGTTTCTTTTGGGTTTGCAAAACGTCCCGATTTTAGGTTTGAATTACAGATTTTTTGAATTTTACAAAAGATCCCGATTTTAGGTTTCAATTGATTGCAAGTTTCAAAATAAACTTGGTTTCACTTATTATAATTTTTTACACACGCACAGTTTTTTATATTGATAAAATAATGTAAGAATAGAATATTTTGTTGGAAAAGTGTTAGGGAAAATACATAAAATGTCTTACCGCACCAAAACTATAAGTTGGAATAGTTTTAATAACATCATTGACGTGTTGATCAGGCACTTTTTAATGTTGGTAATTCACTTATTTATTATATAGTTCCAAAAACACTGTTTATATATTTTTTCAATTTTTTTTTTTTTTAATTTCACTTATTGTTCTTATTTATTTTTTCACGTTAAAAAAAAAATTTTTATTTTTAAGAACCACACTAGTGCTTATTGACTTTTTATTTTTATATATTTTTTCACTAAAACTGCGCCAGTTAAAGGCGTTGTGCACCGTTAACTTATTTATTTATCGTTGGGTTGGGAACGAGTGACCAAAAATAAAGACATAAAGTATTTTTACTAATTTTATTGAAACTAGCGTGATAAAGTTATAATGAATAATGAACGTGGGTTACACATTTGTTCGTCTTTATAAACTATTTCTTTAAACAGAGATGTTATTGTTTTATTTATTATAGTAGACACAAAAAAGGGTCTATGCATATATTTTATTATTTATTACTTTTTTACTGATACGAGATCGTACGAGTAACTTGAGATTTTATTTATTATTGATTTTACATTTTTAGTTGATATGAAATCTTAATTACGGTTTGTACATTAATTTTATATTTAATTTTATATTTTAATTTTAAGTGCTTAACTAAGATGAATACGGCTTTCTTTGTTTGCGCTTGTTGTTGTTGTACGTTATCTTGCATCATACCACTATGTCGTTCGTTGAACTGGCCTTGAAGTTTGGTGTACGTGACTTATGTAACGTTAACTCATTATATTTACCTAATGACTTCGATATACCCGTATAAATCTAAGTTAAATGTTCCAGCACAAAATTTTAATATCCCATTAGACGTTCCTGTTAAAATAACATCTACACCGGTGGCCTCTTTTATCTTTGAAACAGATATCTGCCATTTTTTCCCGCACAAATGGTTAGGTAAATATTTTCCATTCTCTGGGCGCAATCGCATTACACAATTTCAACGTAAATTCATTGAAACCTTTTTAAAATCAAAAATATGTGTTTGCATAACCCTATGTCAACATAATCGTGATCGAAGGGCTAGCACTGTAATAAGGAATATATAAAAGGTTTATTATTGTTTATTTATATAGCTACAACGTATGTATTTCTTACCGATATTTATGTTGGTAAAATTATACATAATAATTTTAGCTGAACCTCATTATTGTTTTGATTTTTTTTTTTTTTGTGAAACGAAAATTTTGACAGCAGCGAAAAGCTTTGCTACCATCTATTGGCGAGTATTGAAGTAGCTAAATTTATTTTTTAAAGTGTAAGCAAGCTTTCATTAAATTTAGTGGATATTGTTGTTGTTGTAAAAATGTTTCTTTCAAAGATCAATTATTAAAAGAAAAGAAAAATCATTTTCTTAAGAGATGTTCATGTATGTTGAATTTTAAATATTTCTGCTAATTATTTCATAGTCCGTAATAAAGAGTCTGTGAATTTTTATTTAAAAATCGTTCATTGAATAAAAAGTGATTTCCCATATATTTTCTGTGTTTTACTATGGAAAGTTTGATTTTTTCATCGTTTCTAATTTCTTTATAAAAGTTCAGATTTTTAGATTATGGCTCTATATAATACAGGGTGCTCTGCTAATATACCCAAATTTAGGCTTATTGCAACTCACAATTAATTTTGATGTCGTATTATTCTTACTACCAAATTTATCTGTGAATTAAAATAATCTCTCTATGTTAGTATCACTTTAATGCATTGAAGTGGTAATTTCAATTCAATGGATAAAATCTCAAGAATTGTTTTAAGTGTGTATTTCATCTGTATATAAAAGAGCTCATTAGGAGTATGTGGTCTTTTAAGCGAACATTTTTACACTATATTTTACGTATTATACAAACGTTAAAGTTCAAACCCAACAAACGACTTTACAGAGTATAGTGGATATATACGGATACAGATATATACGGATTATGATTTGATTCAATTCCAACCCACCCGGATATTTTAAAGTATTTTCACAGTAAATTTCGCAAGTACTAATTTTAAGGGTACATTTTATAAATAAATCGTAAATAAACATCGCTTGTGTGCTGCTCCATGTTTTGAGAATCCTGTATACCCCCGACAGACCCGGCAGTATTTTTGGGTGTTAATCTGTATTTTCGGATTTTGCAACCATATTTTTGGATAATTACACAAAATCATATGGTTTATTTTGCAAATCTGAAGCGTTAACACTTAGGAAAACAATAGTAAAATTGGTAAATTCCTCTTCCTTTGCATACTATTACAAAACGATAGCCGTGAATAATTTTCGAACTACCTTAAAACGCATTATAGAGAAATGGATTAAGAGTATTTATTTTATTTAAATTTAACTCGCCAGGATGGAGTTCTTATTTTCTTATCGAAGTTATGCAACTCTCAGTCCCAAGTAATGAGTTCTTCGTTGGACAGATCGTTCCATATCAGTTTTGCCGTGAGAACACCCCCGTAAAAATATCTGCTTGTTAGTGTATGTACAAATTATTAATCCTAACTTTGGACATTGGCTCCGGTGAACGTATACATTAAATTGTAATATTACTTGAGTGCCATTCCAATGGGTTTATCTTTGGTACTACATCGAATTCAAAAATTCTATGTAGGAATTCGAAAAAATATGCAACACATACAGGCACAAAACAAAATGATCAAAAATATAAAGACTCATAATTACAATAAATTAATTAAATAAATTTCATTTTGTCAAGCTTCATCAATTAACTTTCTTCAACGCCACGCTCAAAGGATTTGCTAATTTATAAATGATATATGCAAAAAAAAAATAAAAAATGATGTAATGCAATATTTTTGAGTTTGGTTTTTAGTTAATTAAATTGAAACAGCGTTACAAATTCAAATTAATTTCGTTTGTTCCCTTCGAGATATTTCGAAGTGGCATAACCAAAATTTTGTTTCCATAAATTACTCAACATAATACTGATTATTCTGATTATTTATTACGCCATTCCCGTATTTCTTTGCAAGAACATAATTGCAATTATTGTGACAACACCACTTCGGTTAACAAACTGGTACCGTAATACGAACTCAGTTACTAATTGCTATGAGACAGTTTAACTTTATTACTTAAACGATTTTAATTTAACAAAATTCACCATTTAAAATATAATATTTTTAAATGTCACAATCTTACAACGAAAAAAAAAAAAAAACTCATTACACCAATATTATCAAGAATGTTGATTGCTTGCATTACAAAAACACTGCTTTCAACAAGTTGCGCCTACACTTTTATTTTACATTTAAAAATGTTCATTAAAATAAACATTTATAACTACTTTATTTAATTTTAAGTTAAATTACACCATTTTATTTTATTGTATGCACAAGACAAATAAAAATCGAATAAAATAAAAATGCCGAACATCTTTTTGAAATATATTATACCTACTTAATTAGTGGTGACCTTAGTGAAATATGTTTTTTTTGAAATACACGTAATAAAAATAAATTTAAATTAATGAATTCTATTAAATAACCAAATGGTAGTGATTTATTGATACACCATCTATTAAACTTAAGCCAGATTTCCGAGAGTTGTATATACATTTCATGACGGAATATGAGTCACTTGGGCATATGAAAAAAATAAATGGTCCAGCTCTGAGAAACGCGTATTATCTCCCACATCACGGCGTACTAAAAGAGGCAAGCATCAGTATAAAGCTCCGGGTCGTATTCGATGGCTCTTCAAAATCAACCACAGGCTTGTCACTCAACGACTTATTGATGGTAGGACCAACAGTTCAATCGCCATTAGTAGAAATCCTTATCCGTTTCAGACAACATCGAATAGTATTTACAGGTGATGTTCAAAAAATGTATTGTCAGGTGTGGGTCAATAAAGATGATTGTGAATACCAAAATATTTTATGGAGGTGGGGCCAAGATCAACCGGTCAGTCGTTACATGCTGAGAACTGTTACCTATGGAACAGGCGCTGCAGCTTACTTAGAAACCAGTAGCATCCAAGAAGTTGGGTTAAGAAAAGAAAACGATTCACCAAAAGCAGCAAAGGCAATTTTGAATGATATTTATGTTGACGACCTCATGCCTGGCGCAGATTCCGTCGAAGAAGCCGTCCAACTGATGACTGATGTTCAAGAAGCGTTAAAGAAATAGGGCTTTAATCTTCGGAAGATGCTGACAAACAACCTTTGTGTCCAATTCCATATTCAAGTCCTAGAAGAAAAACCGCTATCAGATAAAGTTACCGAAACCAAGGTGTTAGGTTCACAGTGGAATCCTGCCGAAGACATATTTACTTTCAATGATTCCTGTAATAGCCACGAAAGAGTCACCAAAAGAGTCCTGCTATCAGAAGCTAGCAACAATTTTGATCCGCTAGGTTTCATGTCACCGATAACGATAAAAATAAAATTTTTATTTCAGCAGCTTTATTACAAAATTTATCCTGGGACGATGGCAGACATACTACAGCAATGGATGTTAATCCGTGATAATATGTCTCAATTAAGTTGTCTACGTATTCCGAGATGGTTGGGTACAAGAGGTTCAATTGAAATCCATGGGTTCAGCGATGCCAGTGAGCAAGCATATGCAGCGGTCGGGTATGCCGTTAGCCAAACAGAATAAAATAAAGTCAACTCCGTCATCATAGCCGCAAAGAGTCGTGTTGCTCCTTTAAAACAAAAGAGTCTACCGCGATTGGAGTTGATGGGTGCAGTGATGCTGACACAGCTGATGAAGTTGGTTGAGAATTCACTGCGTGTAGAAATCCGATTTAAAAATTGTCTTGTATTGGCTGTCTGCACAACCTCGAAAATGGGCAGCATTCATTGGTAACCGAACAAGCGAAATACTCGATATCTATCCACGAAGTTTGTGGCGCCATGTTCCAACAACGGAGAATCCAGCAGACATTGTAACCAGAGGGACAACATTACAAATATTAAGAGACAATCAATTGTGGTGGAATGGTCCAACATGGATAACTCAAATTGAAGAGAAATGGCCAGTGCAGTACAACTATCAAATCTGCGTTGTCCATAACTGAGAAGTCTTTCATTGAACAATTCATTGAAAATTATTCAAGTTTCTTTAAGATGACAAAGGTACTCGCGATGGTAAAGAGATACATTCGAAACCTAAAAATAGAAAACCAAAGAGTTCAAGGAAACACCACCAGAAATGAAATTGCAACCGTGGAACAAGAACTTATCAAGACCGTACAAGAAAACGAGTTTAGTGAAGAAAAAAGGGCAATCAACGAGCAATCTCCACTTTCAAAACATAGCAAACTCCGAAGTTTAAGTCCATTTTTAGATTAAAATGGCATCTTACGCGTTGGAGCAAGAATCCAGAAGTCAACGGCACCGTTTCACGTCAAACATCCAATTATTTTACCTGGGCATTCTCATCTTGCCAAATGCATAGTACGAGATACACACATTCTTTACCAGCACGCCGGAATAAGCTTATTAACAAGCATCGTTAGACGTACGTATTGGTTAATCAAGGCGAAAAATATATCCAAGATGATAGTCAATCAATGTATCCAGTGTATCAGACAAAATTCGACTACTCAAACGCAGATAATGGGCACACTTCCAGAAGAGCGAATCAATTATACTCACCCATTCCATAACGTCGGAGTTAACTATTGCGGACCCTTCAAAATACAATTAATCAGACTAAGGGGACAAGTACCAATCAAGGCGTATGTATGTGTGTTCGTTTGTCTAAGTACCATAGCGGTTCATCTGGAAACGGTAGGCGATTTAACCACATAGAGCTTTGTAGCAGCCGTAAGCCGATTTACATCACGTACAGGTTTATGTCATACGATACACAGCGACAATGGTAGCAATTTTGTAGGCGCAAATAACTTAAGAAAAGAGGAAGCGAGATTGCATCTTTCCTTCTAAATAATAAAATACATTGCAAGTTCATCCCTCCAGGATCTCCTCATATGCGAGTTGTTGTTGAAACCATTTTGACACTGGAAGAATTCACCACGGTAATAACTAAAATTGAAGCTATTTTAAATTCCAGGCCACTAGCCGCAAGTCAAACTAAAGACATTGACTGTATCACTCCGGCTCATTTTCTAATTGGGCGCACATACACAGGATTCAGCCGAAGAAAATCTACTTGAGGATAAAATATCTCCAAATGCTAGATGGCAGTTGGTCAAACAAATGCAACAACAGTTCTGGCAAAATGGCATCGCGACTACTTGACCACACTACAGCCAAGAAAAAAAATGGAAAGATGAAGCTGAAAATTTAAAGGTTGGTGATATTAAGCGCGTTTTTTTATTCGCTCCGGATAGCTGCTATCGAGAGCCGTCATTTTTATACGCCTAAATTTAAATTTGACGCGCTATTTATTGGTAAACTAAACTTATTTAACATCAAACTATCATTTTTAATTCAATTGTTTAGCGAAAACTTGATATAAAAAATATTTGGCTCTACCTATTTATTCGGAGCGCTATCCGGAGCCACTTTTCATATGACTGCTCTCGATAGCAGCTATCCGGAGCGAATAAAAAAACACTACAATTGTGTTGGTTTCCGAACAAAATCTACCACCTACTTGTTGGCTTCTTGGTAGAATAGTCGATACACATCCATTTCACAAAAAATTGTTCGTCGTCTAATTCATAAAATCTGTAAGCTGCCTATTCACACATCATAGATTGAATCTGGTGATTCAAGGGCGGCTGTGATGGAGATGCCAAGCCTAAAACAACAAAATATTAAAATGTAATGAATTTAGTTAATAATTGATAATTAATGTTTATAGTAGATTTAGAATACTTATCTTTAATGCTTATCCAAATTATATAAATGTATCTCCTAATTACTGTAAATGTACCCAAAAGAAATAACTTGTATTACCAATTGTATTACGTTTCTATAAATAAGTTGAATTATTTAATGTTTTTTTAGATAATATTATTGACAGCCGATGAATCAAAACAATAAAGGCAAACACTTATACTCACGCAATTCAATACGAACGAGCTCATTCATTAGTACTTAATTATTAAAATAGATAGTGTGACGGTGACACCTAGCGTCTGATAGAATAAGTAAAATTAATAGCTCAATGTTAACTGTACTAAAATGGAATTTTCCATGATAAAATTGTTCTACTCTATTCTAACTGGAAAAGTCATGAACTTTCGAGAAGCTTGGTTTGTGTATATAAAAAGGCGAACAAGATCGAATTGGATTTATTAGTATTTGGAACGCGATAGTATAAACTTGTAAGATTATTAGTAATATTTGGTAAGCGATAGAGTAAAGATTTTTTGATTTGATTTGATTTGGGTTGTACGACCAAGCCTTTAGCAAGATCTCCCGGATGACGCCGAGCCCACCGTACACCCTTTTTACATTGACTTGGAAGGATTGGATAGGATTGTAAGTATAGGATTGAGTTCGACCCGGTTACAGACACCTTGACGGTCAACAGTTAGTAGTATAACAATTGTTAATAATAATAATAATAATAATAATAATAATAATAATAATTTGTTATCACAGGACGGCATAATTTCTATCTACAAGTTCTCATTTCCTTAAGACCGGTAACATTGCTTTTTTTCCTTCAGTCCTGAAATTTTAACTTTGTATTATTGTTGTAATTTATTCTGACAGAATTATCTAATCTATTGCTAATTTCCTGAGGTCCAACATGTCATCATCTTAATCACTATTTATTTTAATAAGGTTAAATATGTTTCTCAGCAATCCTCGGTTAGTTACTTCCTACCCTAAGTTATACTAAATAAATAAATAATTAATCATCTAGTAACAATCCTGTCCAGGAGCAGGAAAAATCTATTAATAATATTTTATTTAATCCATCCAGACACTTGCATGCTCCATCAAGTTTGATCATTTCCTATATAAATAACTAAATTAAACTAAATTAGTCTCAATTCGCTACTTAACTTTTTGGAGAGTAATAAATTCTGCAATGTACCTGAAACAGTTCAAACTTTGAACCCAATTAGCATATTATGAATAGTCCACCCTTCCCATATAAGAACACAGCCAACTACAAATTTGTTCCCATCCGAAAACGCCCACAACCACCATCTCTTCCACCTTGACGTTACAACCGCAAACCCTTCGTCAATTATAAATTATAACAAATAAACTATACATATATGTATTCAATTATTTATTTACTATGTCAATCCATTTATATCTATTTATTTTACCTCTACTTAACTTAAATAAATTTAACTACATTTGTTTAGCAGTTGATTAATTAATTAATTACCCATTAGTTCCTTGCTTGACATCGCTCTGATGTACGTAAGCGATGAATATTTGATAAAAGTTGTAATATCCAACCTACATTACTTTAGCTATCTCTTCTTCCGAAATTTCATCTTCAAGAAGCTCACTTGAATCTGATTCTTCGCATTGGTAAATCCCTTCAGCTGCTTTCCGTAAATCAACTCGAGAGGATAAGAGAGGTTCCCATTCATTATGCGATCTGTTGAGATAATTTAAATCCTGGTGTAACGAATCATGCCAGGTAAAACATGGTCGTCCTAGTTTCCTAGGACCAGCACTGTACGTGAAAGCAGCCTTGAGTATATGGATAGACGGACGGCGGTACACATGTCCCCAATAATTGATCCGCTGGAACTTAATGCGCTTTGTTATTGTTTTACCGTTCAAAATTTCTTTAATTTTCCTTGCTCCGAGGGTGGATTTATCTTTACTAAATTCCAGTAATCTTCTCAAGAAAAAGAGCTCATATTTCCTTAATCTCTTCCGATTTGCAAGTGTAAGGGCGGTGGTTTTCAATCCATAGATCATCATGGGAACTATGACAGTATTATACATCGTGATGGCTATCTTAGAAGATACTTTATTTCTTTTAATGAAAGATTGCATTAGTTTTGTGACCCCGAGCGCTTGGCGACACCGGGCCCGGATAGTGAGGGGCCTACTAAGCCTAGTTGTGAAGTAGGTGCCCAAGTATCGTAATATTTTCACTGAGGTGAAAGTAATTCCACCTATTCTGACATTGGATGGGATGGGTATTAAGGAGTCTGGGTTTCTAATAAGTACAGTGCATTTATTTGGATTCACTGTTAGTCCGGCAATCTCTAATCCAGCGATCAACTCAATCAGAATGGGTTCTAAGCGTGCAGGGTCCCGAGTGACAATTAAAATGTCATCAGCATATGCTAGAATTAAAGGAAGCTGCAATGTCCCTCCTTGATTTAAACATAATTCTGGATACTGATCGGCAACAGTTACCAATACTTCATTCAAAATGAAATTAAAAAGTCTTGGTGATAGAGGACAACCCTGTTTTACCCCTTTGTTCTTTTTAACTCTAGCTGTACAGGTGTTAAACCACTTGATGGAGGTTTTCTCCCAGAAACAAGCCTTTATGATGCGGTTTACCAGATAATGAGGCACATATTGTTGAAGACATTCGATTACGACCTTTAGATTGACTGTGTCAAATGCTTTTGCTAAGTCAATAGAAAAGGTAAAAGTTTCATTCCCGGAGCGCCATTCTTCATCCAGTACTTGACGAACGACAAACATGTGATCATCAGTCGAGCGATTGGGCAAAAACGCAGCTTGGTATGAAGGCGGTAATTCGAGATGATCATCCAACTTTTCAAGAAGAAGCTTGGCATAGATCTTGTATCCTACATTGCATAGGGTATGCGTCGGAAATCACTGGTTTGACGAGGATTCTTGTTCTTAGGAATTGGAACCTGAATGGTCTCCAGCCACTCGGTTGGTGGGTCATTGTTTATCCATGCAGTTTCTATGACTTTATGAAGCGCTTCAACAATATTGTTGGGTGCATATTTAAATAGTTCAATGGGAATTTGATCCGGCCCCGGGGCAGTGCCTGGGCGGATTAAATTCAGGACTGACTGAATGTCTTCCTTATTTGGAGGAGGACCTAGAGGAAAGTAATCCTGTTCCTCTATAAGGCTCGGCCAGGTTCCTTCAATGGTAGAAAGTTCATTTACCCAGGAGGAAATTGGTATGTAATTTCCGCGAAAGGAAGAGCAATCTCGTTTGAAAATCTTAAAATATGAATAAGTTCTGCGAAGACGTTCTAGAGGAGAATAGTAAGTCAAACGACTAAAAAATTGTTGCATTCAGAAGATTTGTGCCTGGAATAGGCATCAGACAAACGTTTCCTGGCACTTTGTAGACGCAATCGAGCGCTCATCTCCTGTGGATGAGCATGTTTGTGAAATTGGGCCTGTTTAAAGAGCGCCAATGCTTTCCTACGCTTAGGTGTCAGGGGCGTCTTGGTGGTGAGTAACTGTTGGGAGCTTTCCTTGATGCAAGTAGTTATCAAATGCCATAGATTACAATCATTTATATCTGAAACTGCTTGTGCAAATGATTTTGCTAAAACGGACTGATATTGTTTGTGTATCTTTACTCCTTGCAGTAACGAGAGATTCAAAGATTTGAATGAATAGGTCATAGGTGGCCCTGCAGAGATCAGAACTGAATTTACATTAGTAGGACAGGCAAGCGACCGCACTTTTCGCATGGTGCACACAATCCATATTAAACGATGATCGCTTAGTGACGGGTAAAAACAGGCGGCTTTCACCGACTTAACATAAATAACCCGATTGCTTTTACGGGTTAAAATATAGTCCAACTGGGAATACAATCGACCATCAGTCCAGGTCATAAGTTTCCGCCGACGTCCATGAAGGGTGTGATTAAAAAGTTGAGTCGACCGAGTTAGTAGTTCTAGAGAAACTCCATTCTCATTCTTCGACTGCAAATCATCTTCTTTTAGATGAGCATTAAAATCTCCAAATAAGACGATATCGATCTGTTGCGGGCAACGATCAATTATCGAAAGTAATTTTGAGAATATCTTTGTGGAAAGACGACGATTGTATTGGGAAGTGTGAGGTGGAACATAAACGGATATGGCAATGATCCTCTTATTCTCAATTCTGCCGTTGAGAGTAATTATGGCACCAAAATATTTTCGAATTCCCATGGTCCGAATGAAGGTATGCCTTTTTATCAAAATTCCCACTCCACGTCTTTTTGTCTTGGGATCGTTTGTAAGGTGCCAAATGTAATTTTTTGAAGAACAGGTTCCAGAGGGCATATTTGTTTCTAAGGCACTACATATATGGACATTATTTTCTAATAAAATTCTGTCAATGGCGTCACGTTTCTGGGAGTTATTAAGGCCTCGAACGTTCCAAGTTCCAAGGCAGAATGAGTTGACGGGAAGGTCCAGGATTGATGACTCAATTAACTGTGATTCCTCAATTAGTGTATAAGGATTGTCAGTGGTGGAAATTTTCCGGTGGACATTCTCTGCTATGTTAGGCAAATCGGAATATTATGCCGTGTTAGCAAGCAATGGGGTATGTTCCTGTTGGAACATTAAGCTGTCATAATGTGACCCCGTATATTGCAAATTAATTTCAGTGTTATACGTTCGCCTGGTCGGTGTAAAAGTGATTTGATGTTTGACATAATAAATATTTATTTTTTTTTTGTTTTTTCAATTTAGACACGGCCGAAAGACATTCGGCGCCACCCCAAAATCCAGTCTGCTGAAGATCGGATAGATATCTTAATATTAATTGATTTCCAGTGTGATTCAAAATTTCCCTGGGATTATAGATCTGATGACATGGATCCAATATTGTGTGAGAATAATCATCAAGATTACCGCGTATAAAGCTGACAATTTCAGCTCGGAGATCACTTGCTGAACAGGTAGAAGAATGAGAATCTTGTAGTTGCAGCTGATGGATGATTGCATTGAAAAGGCAATTTCCATCACTTGGTATTTTGTGTACTTCCATGCCTAACAGTAAATACTAAGTGTGCAATGTATAATACAATATTGCCAATTTACCGATTTATTTAACTTAGCTTACCTTCTAATTTTCTAGTTATTAATTCCAGCTATTCCACTACAATTGTAAATTCTAAATTCTTAACTCAATAGCATACTAAATAATTTAATTTATGAATTATTTTAATTTTAATTTTAATTTTAATTCTATTTCATCACACACTAATTTCATCACATCAACTCACTACATTTCATATAACCCTACATTTCAAATAAATTCTTTAAACACATAGACACTAGTTTAATAATTAGTTAGCCATTTATCATTTATATACTTAATTATTCCTTTATTAAATTCAGTACCCTTTGTTATATCACTCTGTTATCTTTTAATCACTAAACACCGTAACTCTATAGTTTGTTCTAATAATTTATAAATTATCTAATTTTTGTTTTATCTTTTATATTTTCTTTCATAACACATCACCAATAGTTTCATTACATCAAGGCTTCTTTTAAAATCCATAAACTGCATTTCCAGTTTGGACATATATTCCAAGACTTCCCTATCTCACCTGTCTAATCAAAACTTTACACATTATACCTAATGTTTTTTCCCTAAATGTTGAACCGTAATAAAGCGATGCACAATCATGCACTCTTACACAATTCACAATTCACTGAATTTATCGAATTTTAGTTTGAATAGCCAATTTACAATAAAATAATTATTTTTAATAAAAATTAATTCTCGAGGAAAAAAACACAACCATTTGAATCGAAAGTCATGGCCAACCCCTGTAAGCGATAGAGTAAAGATTAAAAAGGAATTAAAAAGTGAATTAAAAAGTGTTTTTGTGGAAATAAAAATTATAAGTGAACAGTAAAATTTAAAAATAATTTATATAAAGTGATTTTGTGAATTTTTATTGATAAACTGTGTTGTAATAAATTTTGTGAAATAAATAAATTCGTTGGAGATAAATTTAATTGATTTTGTATTATTCACAATCCAGTGATACGAACCTTGATTGACAAGGCAAAAACGTAACAATAGTATAAAATTGTATTACCAAAGAGTCCTCTATTAACTAATAATTTCAATTTATTCTTACCATTGTAAAAATTGTAATTCTTTTGCTTAGGAAATTTTATTAACGAGCAAATTGTAAAAATAAAAATACTGGTCATCGCGCTATTATAATCGAGCATTCAAGTCATCAAGAACCGGAAAATAAACAAAAATCGAAATTTAACAGAAATACTTGGTTTTATATTGTACTGACCGCAGCCTGTAATTTCTATCCAGATAGTACAATATAAGTCCGAAAAAAATTTTAAATCTAGTCATACAAACTAGAGAACCAAGTCGGTCGACGATGAGTTCCTTGCACTGAGTTCATTATGTTTGTTTTCTTTAATTTGATATTGAAGCAATTTTTTCTTCAAGGTTCTGTTGCGCATTAAACGGCACACTGTTATCCATTTTGCAATAAACCCAATATAAAATAATTAAAGGTAGTTCGAAAGTAAACATTCTAAAAGTGAGAAAGCCAAATTTTCAACCCTAAATGCGACTTAATTCAAAAGTTGTAATTATTCAAAATATCACATTTAGATTCTAGTGTTTTTCAACAATACCATCGGTTATTCGGCGCGGTAAAAGCAATTTTATAATACACCTCGCCCTAGTCTGATAGCATCGATTACCGGTAACTGAATTTACAAGCCCACAGAAGTGAATAATTTTAATAAAATCTTAAAATAAATTATCATATAACAATTTTATCAGACACCTTTCACTAGGCAAAGTAAAAACGCCGGTAAAACTTAAACAACTCGGATTGTAGACAGAACCAAATCTTTCTCTTTTTGTATAAGTTGTATTGTATTTTGTTGTTGTTACACAGGTCTGCTCTACCTAGATATACGTTTTATTTTGGCGATCATTAAATATACTTTATATATTTATTGGTGTTTACATCTTTCTTCAATTTAACTTCATTTATATATGTACGTTATGTTGATTGTTATATATGAACTAATTCGTTTATCGAACAATTTAAAGTGATTGTGTTTTGATTTTTTTTTGTTTCATCGATCTTAATATTCGTACTTTGGCTTTTTTTTTGTTTTGGAGAAAGGATCTTGTACGCCATAGTATAGTTTTCACGTTACTAAATAAGACATTAAATTATACGATCATATACATTATGATCTTAAATTTACTTAAATAAATAAAGTGAAATTTATTATGATTCATATACTCGTACTGTTCGATGCGCGAAAGTGTTGATTTTTGTCAAAAAAAAATGTGTGACCATTCGACACGGTTTGTCCCTATTTATAAAACTATTTTCGAATCAATTGAATAAAAAATCAATTATAATTTATTTTTACTTTTCAACAACTATATACTAACTGTAATACGCAATTTTGATCGTAAACCAATTAAAAATAAAATTCGGCGACGATCATTAAAATATCGATCGAAACGAATTGTATTTCTCACTTAATTAGATCCTCTTTGGTTATACGGTTGTGTAGTAATTTAAAAATTTAATTTAAACTACATATTGAGTGATCATGGTGGTGAGTTTAATCAAAAACAAAATGATTTTAAAGTGATGATCGTGATATGTATTCAAGAATTAATTCATTTATTGCGCGATCTTGATCATTTCGATTTTGTGTGTGTGTGCATTGTGTCGATTATTTTATATAATAAAAATTCGATATTATCAATATTTCAGGAAGAATTGGATAAGGAACAGCTTAAACGTAAGTAGAAATAAACATTAACATTTTCCTCAAGGTGACATTGAAATAATTTTTGTTGTTGTGGTTGTTGTTTTAAAAAATAATTAATTTAACTAATTTAACACCGTTTTTGACCTTCAACCAAAAATGCTGTTAAATTGAATTAATTGGCTGTACAGCACGAATATTACATTTTCAAAAAATAATGTTACATAAGAATGTTGCGCGCTGAAATGATACGCGTGGCATCGATCAAAGAATGTTCTCTACAATATAAAATGGTGTTGGATTTTAGCCAATCTGCGCCATATTTGGCAACATTATTTTGTACTAATATTTGGCAAAAATTTTATAATTTTCAGTACTTAAAAATGCTTTCGACGCCTTCGATCAGGAAAAGAAAGGTCTCATCCAAACTGACCTTATTGGCACGATTTTAGAAATGTTGGGTCATCAATTAGATGCCAAAACATTAAAGGAAATTGTTGATGAGGTCGATGTTGATGGCACCGGGCTTTTAGATTTTGAAGAATTTGCCACCCTTGCGTCACGTTTCGTTGAAGTTGAAGAAGACGCGGATGCGGTTGCGCGAGAACTTAAGGAAGCTTTCCGTTTGTATGACAAGGAGGGTAAAGGTTATTTAACCATTGAAATTCTTCGTGATATTCTACACGAGTTGGATGATAAATTATCACCAAATGAATTGGATCAAATGATCGATGAAATTGATGCTGATGGTTCTGGTACCGTTGATTTTGATGGTAATATGAATTTATTTAATTCGTGTTGGAGATAGTTAATAATAATATATTAAATAATATTTTCAGAATTTATGGAAGTAATGCAAGGTTAGAAATTTTATTAATTATTTTTATTTTATTTTTTTTTTTACCAAAATAACCAACAATTTTTTGTTTTTTTATTTCTTATTAGCTTAAGAACAAATTGTCTAACATATTGTTTACACGTAAGGTTACGACTTAAAATGAATCCTTCCCCCAAAAAATACTTTATTTGGGGCATACCTACAAACTATGTATCTAATTTTTGGTTAAATATTTTTTAAATAAATTTAATTTTGCCAATCCCCGACTATTATTTATATAACTCACAATTCCTCACATTGTATTCTGATTTATTGTAAAAATAAAATAAAATTTTAAAATATTTTGTTGTTTCGCAGGCTAAATACAAAAATGTACCAAAAAACCATTTTCATTCGTTCATCTTATTTATTTAATTACGTTTTAATTGTTAATTAAATTATTATATATTTATTTAAATTACTTTTAGTTTTAATATAATTGTATAATAAAAAAGAAGTGATATTTTTAAGAATATTTAATTGCAATAAATGATTTTGATTTGATTGGCTTGTTTTATTTAATTACTTCCTTAGATTATGCTGGCCACCAATTTAGCACAGTTACGTTATAAATCATTTTTTTTTACCATGTTTCGACATTAATATTTCTACAATAATTAAACAATAATTTCCAAACATAAATCATATATTAACAAATCATTATTATATCTAAACATACATAATGGAATGTTGCGGAGTCGATAATTTATACAGCATTAATACATAATAAATGTATCAACAAATAATAAAACTTTGTTTATACGAAAAACAACAGCAATGATCGACTTAACCTCAACTATGACAAGGTGAATCGATTTTTGTTGATTAGTATTTAGATATTTTAAGTAGTCGGTGTGTGTTAAAAGATTTCCTTATAAAGATTGAGTACCATTTTTAGGTGAGGTTTACCTGTATGCTATGTGGTAAAAGAAAAATCCATAATTTTCATGATTTTAATTTTCAATGACATTGCCCAATATTGGTGTCTTATGTTTACCTACTTACGCTCATATGGTGATTGTTTGATATCAAATTCCGATTGGGATTTTAATTGAAATATCTTGTATGTAATTGGAATATCGCCTCCGCAGGGTGATTATACCAATTTTTATTTTTGTATTTTTATTGTTTAGATTCAAATCGGTCAATTTTATAATACCATTGGAATTTCGCCCAAAGGGTTCAGTTGGTATTTATTGAAATGTCGTGATTGATTAGGAAATCGATATGCGATTTCGATGCGATGTGGGAGAGAATGCAAGGATTTTTCATTGATCGAAATTTATTAAATATATATATTACCCCGTGTACGGACGATTTTTGAAAACACCCCGCTGTACTTTACATTATAAATCTTTTAATTGACTACATATATAATTTGGTCACGTTCACATGGTTTAATTAAAACTGCTGCACACACAAAAATTACCAACTCATAATTTATTTAATTGGCAGAACAAATTTGATACATTGTATCGAGCTACCCGATTTGGATTGTGCTACAGAATAAATTACAAAAAATTTATGGAAATCAAAATTTATAAATAAAGCTTTAATGTCTATACACATAAATACCGAAGCAACATGTCTCACTTAACGCGTTTGTTATGTGATAGTTTAAAAAGTGTGCGAAGACGTTTCCTTCAATGGTTATATAGAATAATGTAGTATTTGAACCAGGTAAGATGAAAAGTAGTCGTCAACCATTAAAATTTTATTCGTTTTGTAATAACTAATTATTTTTATTTAGCAATTAATCCAGTAATTGGATAAATTTATGTAGATTTATAAAAACAATTAAGGTGTAGCCAGCGAAAGTGATATCTGCAGACGTGATTAGATACAAAGAATACCAATGGATTGTTGCTGGACAACATAACTACTCTACTTACGAACATTATATCATCAATATGCGGTTATCTCAATTTAACATACATTTCATTCGTTATTGGGCAGTCGTATCATATTTTTTTGCTTTATTTCAAACTAGTTTATCTTATATGCATGCTAGCTTGTTTATGCACAAAACCTTTCATTACGCGCGATGCATTCTTTTTGAATTAAGACACATAATAAAAATCAAACCAAAACAGACAACAACTTATGATTAATAACATAATATGATACATACAGGTGAAGCAGCGCTTCTATATATTTTGTTTGGTTATAAACACAAATACACAAACAATTTTTTTCCGACATAAATATTTTGATGGAATGAAAGCTTGCTTGCATCGCCTTATGTACGTGACAACAACCCAAATTGCATAAGACTTCATCGTTCACGATAGCAAAAAATACAAAATTATTATTTACATTTTACCAAACGAGTTAAAATCAAAACATGAATCAATAAATAATAAAATAATTTGTCGCACACACACATACGTAATATACATTTATGTTGACATAAATCATAAAAATTAAAAAAGAGACATGTAATTTAGATCACAAAATGTCTGAAAAAAACATTACAATTTTAGCAAACTACTTTGCATCCGTTAATAATCATAAAATCAATAAAATTAACTATGTTTAAGTGTTTCATGTTCGTAGCAAGTTTTTTTCTTGCAATTTCAATTTCATAATTCTTGTGTTAATGCGTGAAATTGAAAATTAATTTGCATTTTTTGCATACTACAGCCGTATAAACTTAGAGATACTTTTTTTGGTCACTTAAAAATTTGAAAGGGAGATTTGATTTCCGTGTATTAATTTTGAGTGTACCACCCAATGTTTGAACAAGATTATTTATAAATTTCATCCTGAATTCATGTCTTGTTACGTCAATATTCTAAATCACTTTCATTTCGTTGTTATTTGACGGAAAGTACCACAAAAACAAAAAAAAAATGGTTTTTTGATTAACAATTCAGGAAACAGCAATAACATGTCTTATCATTGCCTTAAAAACAGAGCGACGACAATCGACAACAACATAACACAACCAAGTTTCATAAAATGTTTAAAAGAAAAATTAGAATTTTCTTGTTCTTTTTGGCAGACATAACAACGAAAAATAATATTTTACAAATTCACAATAAATGTGTGAGCGATTATCCGGATATGTACATACATACGTATATAACAAATTGAATTTGACAATAAAATTAATTTTCATGTACAGATATTGTACAGAATTAAAATTGCAAAACAGTTTTATGTGTTCATTCAATTCATCATTATGTCTAAAGTTTTCATTTCCCATTAAATTCTCACATACATTTTCTCAACCGAAAATAGATTTCCAAACGAATACTGCAATGTGCACTTGGGAAATTATAATGAAACTGCAGAAGTTATTTATTCATGTAGTAACAAAAAAAAAAAATCGTAGGGCGGTATAAATTACGGATTCCTCAAAGAATTTTAATGAATTTGATAACAATTTTTAAAAATTCGTATTGTTGCGGTTTCGCAAGGTTATTGTGATTGATATAATGTAGGTAAGAATAGGGAAATTAAGCATTGCACTTGACAGTGTTGCTCAGTTAACAGTGTAGCTTTTTGACAAATTGTACAAATTTGTATATAGCCAGCCACCCGAGGACAACTACAAATTAAAAAATTTAACACAATTATTTTTTAAATATGCAATTTTAAGTTCAACTCAAGTTCAAGACTTTTATTTTTTTTTTTTTTTTTTTTTTCATTTTTATGTCCATAGCCGTGCTGTCGCTCTGAAAATTTTAAACGGGTACGTTTCAAATTTTTAACGGAGTATTTCAAGTCAGAAGGGAGTACAGTACAGTACATACGAAATACAATAGTTAAACCTTAGTCATAATTAATTATTGGTGTTTTGTGTTAAAAGAATCAAGATCCAGCAAATTACACTAAAATTGTTTTTAGTTTTTGAGCCAAATTTTAATATTAAAAGAAAGGTGATTTATTTATTGGTTTAGAACTATTTATCTATTTTACTATTAAAGCGTTAAGCCCTATATGCTACTCGAGCTAGACAGTTTTTAATGCAGCCACAACTCTCCACGAAATCACAGATATTTTAAGATTATCGTTTTGAGATTTTGAAGTGTTTATCGTATGGAAGGGTATACCGATCAGCGAAACCGTAAGTTGTTAATGGAAAATTTATATTAAAGCAACTTTAGCTTCGAACCCTTTTCATTTTTGAAAAAAAACATGTCAAATATGCGAACATGTTCATCATTTTCACAAAGCTAATTTTTGAGAATTGGAAGAAATTTTGTTGCAATTTAAAGAAATGTTATTGCCAGACGATACCACAGTAGGTACCTAGACTGTGGAAACCTTAAAAAGATTGTTAATTATTTTGATCCTAAAATCGTAAATTTAATCGCCAAATTTAATTGACTAACTTTATCTAATTATCGCTATATATATTATAATGGTTAACATTGACTACTAGAAAAAAGCAAAAAAAATAAAACACAACTATTTAAACCTTAGGCAGCCTCGGTATAGTCGAACGAAGAAGGTTTAGGATTTTTAGACGAATTTTTTTTTTGAGGGAAGTTCGAAGTTAAGCCTTTTAAATAAAGAACTTTTATTAAAGATGCCGACAATTTTAAGGTTGAAAGTGATATACGCAAAGAATGACGTGTTAGCGGTAAATTAGGATAGTACACAAATCGATTAACTCCTTAAAACAAAAAGTTGAGAAATGCGATGAAATAAATTACTTATTATTCAATGGCCAAAAAAATTTTGTCGTTTAATGGTGTTAATCTTTCCTATTCAGGAAAGTTATTATAAATATAAAAAGTTAAGACTGTACCAAGTGCTTTGACACTTAAATTTAAGATTTTTCAAAAAGTGAAGTTAATCGATTTGTGAACTGAACGGCTCAATTTGTTGCACATTCACAAGTGGATAAAATCTCAGCCTGCTTATGTTGCCAATTTGCCATCTTATTTTAAAAAAAAAAATCGACACAGGCAAAATTTTAAGAAAATAGTTTATAATTCACTAAGTCAGTGTGTCTGCGTAATAGTTTTGAGTGAACTAAAACTTTGGAGAATTAGGGAAAAAAATTGGAGAAATACAGTTTTAGAGCTCCTCTTTATTTATTTTACTATTAAAGCGTTAAGCTTCTGTATGCTGCTCGAGCTAGACAGTTTTTTTAACATGGCCACAACTCTCCACGAAATCACAGATATTTTTAGATTGTCGTTTTGAGTTTTTTAAATTTTTCTCCCTAGAAACTGGTATCGATCAGCGAAATTTTTCATTTTTAGCTATTTTTACCAAAATTGTACGTGGCAAATGGAAATTTTATCTTAAAGCAACTTTAGCTTCGAACCCCGTTTCATTTTCAAAAGCGTAATTTCTCCAGATATGCGAATTCAGACATGTCAGAAATGTCATTGTCAGATACCTTAGTAGGTACCTAGGGGTGACCAGGTCAAAATTGACTAAACCTGGACGAAGCCTTAAAAGAAAGAACAGTTATTAAGTCTCGAAATATGTTGTGTATTTGATTTAAAAAAATTGCTAATAAAATTGGTTTGGTGGCGACGACTGGTCACAAAAAATGCACTTGGTGAAATGTTTTCTAAAAATGTTTTAAATTTGCTAACTTGATTCTTAATTTGGTGTTGTTATAACTAATTCATTAATCATCAAATGTATTGGCTAAGTCAGATAATAAATTTCAATGGAGTTTCTTAAATAAAACAAGGCCAGAATTCAACAAATATTGCAAGACACTATAATGCCACTTTGGTTACTAGAAAAAATTTAACGAAATTAGATTTCCAGCACCAAATGGAGCACGTTTGCCAATGGATTGAAGTTTTATACCTGACACCTGAGTTATAAACCCGATTCTATCTGCAGTTCCTGCAGAATTATTCATACTATGAAAATTTCTTAGGTCACTTCATTTGGGGTCGGATTAAAAAAATAAAGTATTTACTTAAATAAAGTAAGAGAAAATTCAAGAAATATTGCGGAACACTACTAATGATATTTTGGTTGATGTCATTTATGAGAAACATTGTTTCACTAATTTTTCTTTGTTTTTACATAGTCATATACTTAGCTAATTCAGACTATCTTCTCAGTCTCCAGTATCAAACGGATGGAATAAGACCATTTGTTGATGGATTTTAGTGATATTTATTATCTACAATATTTTGTAAATTCTATAAATAGTTCCTATTATACAACCTATTATTTCAAGGGCTGAAAAAAAATTTCTGCCATAAGGCAGGGCTGGAATCAGAGTTTTTAAAATTAAACAAGGCCCAACGGCAAAAAATATTTTGGAACACAATTCGTGCTAATGGTATTATGATCGATACCATAAAGGAAAAACTAGATTTGCCTAATTTTTCTTTGTCCGAATGGAACACCCATATTTGTTCCTATACATAAAGAGTAAAGATTGGGCGGCCAGTCATTTGGGTTGGAGTTCAAATTAAATTTTGTTGAAATTATTATTTTTCTGGTTCCTCCTACATTTAGCAGGAGGTATGGTCACCCTATTCCTACCTACATCCAACCTAGGCGAGAAGGAAAATGTCAAAATAAAACTGAAAGACAATTTCTGCTGACAGCATTTAATCTTGCTAGATAAGAAAGATGCCAGGGAGACTGGATTTTATTCAAATGTATGCAAAGGATTTGAGAATATTGGTGTCAAGGCGTATTGGACGAATAAAATATCCCTTATAACGCTGCATAAACACAGACTTGCATACAACTTTCTTCATATAATCTTAAGTTTCTGCAAAAAAGTATTGTGAAGTTGAGGTAATTTAGTTCGCAAATTTGAAATATTTGAATTGATATTGTCTGCTAAATTGACTAGCACATTTCTGCAAGAAACCCGTTTTATGGGTTTTTGCCTTAGAATGACTATTATTAGTATAGTAGATATTAAAACAGGGGATTACAGAATGAGATAGCGGATACAGGAGTAATCACTAAGCGAAAGTAGTACAAATACTCCGATCGTACTCACTTCGACAGCACTGGTCCATAGTACAGAAACCAATAAATATGTATGTATATCAAAAAGTAATTCGGATACAAATTTTAGTGGGTTTTGAAAATATTAATTTTTAATCAGTTGATTTTTCGCCATTTTTTATAGACAAATATATTAATTGTTCATGGCAATCCCAATATTTTCGATTTGGTAAATCAGAAAAATACAGAGGCCAATCGCTCATAATATATTTACTGAAAAAAAGTAGAAATATCTTCCCCGCCTCCCCGTAATTTTGGATGAAGGCCCAAAGAGTTATACGAATGTACCACTCTGCAAAAATGAGAACCCTCCATGAGTTTTTTCTGTTGGTAGTTTGGTTTCGTACTGAAAAGTATGGTCTACTCGTCAGGCAGCTTCGACCAAACTACAAAAAAATTCCACTCTAGCCACATACATTAAGTATCTGGCTAGAACGCATACTGACATAGCGAATTATTATTCACTACATCAAATATCAAAAACCCACGGAGAAACCTCATTTGTGTGTGTATTATGCCCACACGAATATTTATTAAGAATTTAATTTGTCTGTCTGTAATCAGTTGATTTTTCGGCATTTTTTTATAGACAAATATTTAATTGTTCATGGCAATCCCAATATTTTCGATTTACCTCTGTATTTTTCTGATTTACCAAATCGAAAATATTGGGATTTTCATGAACAATTAATATATATTTGTCTATAAAAAATGCCGAAAAATCAACTGACAGATAGACAAATTAAATTCTTAATTTATTTTTAAGTGCTGGAAAGGTGGTTCTGAGTTCAAATTTAACTAACTAGTATTTCCAAAATAACAAAATACAAAATTACAAGGTACAACAGAATTTAGAATTTTTTAACAGGAATAAATAATTTTCGAGAACGGTTAACAGGCCACTTTTTTCATTACCTAAGAATTAGTATATTAACTATTCTCAAATCAAGACTAATGCTTAGTAGTTAGCCTTTAACCGTATTTGATGTTACGAATTGTTTGTCTCATTTGGATTAGAATTTTCAAACCAATAACATGAATATGATAAGGATTGTCATAAGATGTTATTAATGTAGAAAAACAGCCTTAAGTGTGTGGGCAATATCGTAATTTTAAATTTTTACTTTCTTTTACGTTAGTAAATTAAATTATAGTAATCATGAAAATTTTCGACCTTGAAATTTATGGAGATTGATCTGGTCCCTACGAGAGGGAGACTACTTACCAACAATTTTAGATATTTCATTTTAACTCTGATACTTCCGTTCGACGCACCAGTTTTTAATTCTAGAGCCGAAAAATATTTTAAGCACGGGACAAATGCTAATGTAATACTGATTGTGCCGATATGTGCCTATATGGACTGGAAATACAGTCAGAAAATTGTAAAATCAAGCAGACAGGTGGAATTAAGGGTTATATTACAAAAATAGAAAGTTTAACCTTAAGGATTCTGACTGTAAAACAATCTATAAAATATCAGAACAAATATGGCTGAATGCGTTTAAAGAAGGGCTAATAGATAAGTTGAAACCTACAGTAATAACCAGCAGACCTACAGAATTGCTCGTGATGCCTCAAAAACATTAGAGGGTGCCACTCTCCAAAGCATGAATATGGTTTCGCATGTATGAAATTTTAATAATCATCAATTGAAGTTTAATAATAGAAACTTTAGGGGCAATAATTGAAATTTTCACATAGGCCACAATTTTATAATAATTTTAGAGTGTATAATGGAAGGAATTATATTAATAATAATAATTATCGTGAGAATTTTAGGTATTCCAATGACTGTGGTAATTTCAATAATAATGTTAATAAACAAAATAGATATATTCCAAGAAATCAAAATATTAGAGTATTACAACATTTGGAAAACGAGATGCCTCCTCCTACAACAGAACGGGAGGAAATTGTAACGCAAAAGGACGAATTGTCGATTCATTAATATGTGATATTAAAATCAGATTTGTCAGGAGACGTCTTGACATATCTGGTTGATACAGGATCGAATATCTCTGCAATTAAAGTAAATAAGATAATTAGGAATTTAGGGATAAATGAAGAGGAAAAGTGTAGAATTACAGGGGGTAACAGACTCTGAAACTTATTCGTTAGGGACCATGTTTGCAAATTTTAAAACAGGTAGACAAAATATAGAGCAGAAAATGCATATTATAGGTCAAGATTTTCCCATTATCACCCCCAAACCAGTGTATAATTGACTATGAAATCTTCACAATTTTGATAAAATTTCAAGAAGAAGAAATTGTCTTACCAATCGAAACAAGTCTGCCCAAACAAAACATTTTTAAAATACCCGCTAGCATTAAATATAAAGCGAAATAGTAATAGTATAGTGTTAAGTGATGAAATAAGAAAAGGAGTATTTATTTGCAACGCATTAATTCCGAAAAATGGTATTGCTCAAAATAATAAATACTACAGAAGAATCTGTTCAAATACAAAATTTTGAACCAAAGTCAGACAGCTAAGTGACTACCATGTAGTGCAGAATATGCAACATAGTAATAATACGTCGAATGAAGAAGGATATAAGAAAATAATTAAGCAAATTAGTTTAGAAAATGATAATGATTATGAAAAACAAGAAATTTTTAAAATATGTAGAAATTTTTTAGATGTATTTTATGTTTCGGGTGATAAGCTAACAACAAATAATTTTTATAAACGAGAGATACTAAAGGAAGATAATATTCGCGTCTTTATAAAGAATTATAGGCTACCGCATGTCCACCATGAAGAAATAAAAAACAAAGTAAAGAAACTAACAGATAATGATATTATAGAACCTTCAATAAGTCGTTACAATTCCCATTTATTAATAGTCCCAAAGAAATCTCTAGATGGAAATAAAGTGGCTGATTTCAGGCAATTAAATAAAAAAATAATAGGTAATAAGTTTCCATTAACACGGCTAGAAGATGTGTTAGACAATATGGGCTGAACGAGGTATTTCTCGGCGCTTGATCTAACAATTTTATTTCACCAAATAGACTTAGAAAAAAAATCATGCCATAAAACTGCGTTTTCAAGGAATCAAGGGCATTTTCAATTTGAAAGATTACCTTTTGGACTAAAAATCTTCACAAATAGATTTCAAAGAATTTTATCTATAGCATTAGCTGGCTTAGAAGAACTTGCTTTTCTTTATGTAGATGATATAGGGCATGTAAATTTACCGAAAATTTCGTTTACCGGTAAATGGTAATAATTAAAAAAAAAAAATAAATGGTTAATCGGTAAAAAGCTGTAAACAATTTTATTTTTTTGTATTTTTTATTAAAAATAAATTAATAATAATTATGTTTCGATTAGAAAAATCTGCTCTTATTCACTTGTACAGTATCGCATAATCCATAAAAAAATTACAAGTGAAAAAGTAATTTTAGTGAAGCCGTCCCCTTTCAATCTTTCATCTTAAATTCCTTATTAAAATAGCCCCGTAAATTGATGATTGTTTAATGTTGTGTCGTTGAGGCTTGATCGAATTTTTGTGACGATTTGGCCGGCAGCTGAAAAAGCTTTTTCAGATTCGATACTTGTTGGTTTGATGGCTAGTAAATGATTTTGAACGATATTTCCAAATATTTGCCTCTTACTTTGTCCATCTCAAATAAGGTTATTTCTCGTTTTACGATTTTTTCTAAAGTTGTAATATTAGTGATAACAGGTGTTTTCACTGCACCTGAATATCTCAAATCTTTATTTTGTTTGATTGCCAGGTGTAGTCGTTCTTCCATTGAAGAAGGCTTTTGTTCTTGTATAGCGAATTCATCATCTGACAGATCATTTTGATCGAAATCCGCTGGCCACGGTTCATCTGAGTTTTTTATAGTCATACGCCTAATAAGTGCAACAATAAGTTTTATTATCTTAACTTTACTTAATTTATTAAAAATTCCACTAAGATATTTCTCACTCAATATTTTGTACTGTTGAATTCTCTATATTAATTCAGAATGTAGTTCTTTGGTAAAGTGGGAAGAACCTAGTCATTCAACTGTTAGCCTAATGGGTTGTAAAGCCTTTATTATTTCATTAATTGTGATCAATTCCGCTTCTGAAAAATTCCAATCAGTTTTTATATCTATTAGACTTTTTCTAATGCAAGATTTGAGTTGATAAAAACGTTCTAACATGTGTAGTAAACTGTTCCACTTAGTTTGGGGTGTATACAATTACGGCTCTCTATATGCGGCTTTAATGAGATGGCTTTGACTTTCGTGTCAGCGAGACGTTCAAAATTCTTCTTCTTTTTACATTTTTTTATTATTTTGATATATATATATTATGAGATAATAACCCTGTATAGAAATCCGTGACCTGGTTATTGAGCTAGGTAAAATGTCGAGGAGTATGAAATAAAACCAAGCAGAGACTCTTGCCCAAATCAGAGTGTGGTTATTCGTTGGTGACTTCTTTGAATTTATACAGGCTAAATACGAAGGAAAATCCAGTACTAAAAAAGTGATGCAATGTTGTGGATGTCCACACCAAATCAGAAGTAATCTTGGCCGAAATATTGTAATGCAAACTTCTTTCATTCATACTTATGAATGAGCTCCTATATGCTCAATATAATGGATTTATGATGTAGTGGATAAATATATAAAATAATATTAGTTCTAATTCACTGTTTCTTCTAAATTCTTGTACAACATTTCTTTGTAAAATTTCATTTTTTGTGGGAGATAGTCGAAATACAATATTTTGACAACTTTCCTAATTTTTGAAATAAGAACACTTAAATCTTTGTACGAGATATCAGTGCCATTATTAATCAATGGCTCACCTTCAAACTTATACGCAAATCTGCATTTAGCATCAGCATTATCAACATTTTCATTATTCTATTAATCGTCAGACGAAATGGATTGCCCCAATTCAGAATATTTTACATTCTGTTTATATAAAATTTGAATGCCAGCTGGATTCCATGTGCGAGACCCAATTGATGGATGGTGCTTAGGTGAGATCCAACTTTTTTCATAATAGCTGCACCATCCGTTGTAATTCCAACAATATTATTAAAGTTAATCCCAAAATCTTTTAATTTACTTCCCAATAACTCAATACATTTATTTGCATGCATTGAGCCATGAATTCTAGAAAGTGCTAAATTCCAGTAAGTTTTTTCAACATGAATATTAATGTTCATGTACCTTCGATTTTTAATAGAAGTCCATTCGTCGAATGTGAGACTATAGATTTTTCACCATTGTGCAACAGATTTGATCATATTTCATTACAATTTCTTTAATTGAGTTTGGTGATTTCGGAACTGTAAATCCTTTGTCCACTAATAGTTTTCTTAGGTCATAAGAATTGCAAAACTTGCCGAATGGTAGTATGCCCCTTGCAACCATTCTTGAAATTACAGTAGATAAAGATTCGACAGTTGATATTTTAAAATAACTGGTTATTAAACCATCTTTTTATTAACTAGCGGCTTGGAAGATGTAGAAGGAAGCGGTTTATCAGCATCGTCATTTCGTTGAAATAAATTAATACTCTATGCTGCCTTTTGAGATGTGAGGGCAATCCACTCGTAGAGCCTCTACTACATTGTAAAACTCTATTGCATTTTTTACATTTTGCTACATCTTTTCCTTGATGCATAATGGCCTATTCACATGAATCGCGATTTTACTCGTACGAGTAAAAATGATTCACGGATTTCTCTTAAATTACATCGTAAAATTTATACTAGTCACTTAAAAAATGGAATTGTTTTAGTAAATATTTTTTAAGTGACTAATATTTATTTTACGACGTAATTTAAGAGAAATCAGTGAATAATTTTTACTCGTACGAGTAAAATCGCGTTCCATGTGAATAGGGCATGAAGTATTCCCGTACTTGTTTTTTATTTTTGTTGTAATTGCTTTCCGTCTCCATCTCCCATGGCATAAAGGATTACTTTGTATTCTCTGCTTAATCTTGAATATTCTACTAATATTCTCAACAATAAGTGGCATGACCAAATTTAGTTAAATAGTTATTAAATAAATATTAAAATTAATTTAAATTTAAAAATTATTTCATCAATTGAATTTAGCGTGAAAAATTTACCGAATTACCGGTAAATTATAATAATATTTACCAATGTTTCGATAGGAAGTTTTGGTCGGTAAAAGCGATTAATCGGTTAATCGTTTACCGGTTTTGCATGCCCTAATTATGATTTTAAAATAATTTTTAAGCAAGAAATAGTTAATCCCAAAAGAAACAATAAATGTTACAAGAAAAATGAAAAAAAAAATTAGAAGAAAAACCAAAGCGAGATACTGATGGACTCTATGCATGGGAATGTATGTCGATTAGAGAAGTAAAAAATTTGAAGCAATTGCAATTTAGAATTGAAAGTTTAGGACAAGATTAAAAAAAGTAATTATTAGTAATAATCTAACTATTTTTAAGGTTTTGTTAGTAATAATCTAGCTTTGGAAATGGATTCAAAGCTGGAGAAACTAATAAAACGCCTACAAGAAATAAGAATAAACAAATTAGCGCTCAAAGATGATGATATAATTTTCAGTTACGTTACTATAAATGAATTTAAAGAAAAAATTAATAATAAGGTGGGGACGTATAGTGAAAATGACTTAAGAATATTAATTTACAAAGCTCCTAAGATAAAAACTGAAACCCAGGAAGTAATTTTGAAGTAATATAAGTAGATACAGTAGGAAAAATCTCGAACGGATGTAGAAATATTCTTACATTACAATGTGAATTAACGAAATACATTGAAGCAATCCCTATGAGAAATAAAGGAGCAATTACAGTTGCAAGAGCAATAGTAGAAAAATTAATTTTAAAATATGGTATTTTCAAAGTTTTGAAATCAGATATGTGAACTGAATTTCTCAATGAAATAATTAAAAACATTTGCGAATGACGAATGGAATAGAAGTCAATTGGAGAGGCTCAAGATATAAAGAGATGTAAATGAGCAATTACAAAGTTAAATAAAATAAAACAATAAAAGTGTATAATTGATTTATCACTGAAAAAAAACATTACAGGACTTCAACTGTAATGTTTTTTGCTACATCAACCAAAAACCAAACTAATATTACGCAACATGTTTGGATTGGGTAAAGCACGTATTGCAACACGTATTAATTCAAACGGGCCGTGCAGAATATAACTGAAGACAACCAGCTCTAAAATCATTATTAAACAAAGCCGACTGCATAGAAATCGGACGATAGTAATATGCCGCATAAGCAGGTTTCAATAAATTTATTGAAACGGGGATTATCAATCAATGAGCATCTATACAACTAGTCATCATTCATCTTAAACCTCAGTCCAGAACACAGTCAAGTGTTAATAACAAACCGAAGATCATATCTGTATAATCAAAATTATTTCAAGATAATTTTCAACGAAAGTGAACTGAAAAAAAAAAATAAAATAAAAGGCGGACAAGATCCCTAATTGCAGTTAAACGCACAAGTGTAGCAGACGATATAAAATCTGTTAATTTATCCAAAGTAGACAAATATTTAAAACGTACTTCGGGTACCACAATGTCTCTTTTAAATATAGATACTGCTCTCAAAATCATCCCAGATTTCGATGGTAGCTCCGATCGTCTTAAATTTCTGCTATGTTGTGATATGATACATGACGAAATAATACATACCGAACATGAGAAATTCCTTAAACTAGTTAAAAGTAAATTGTCAAATAAAGCATATGACATCATCAAATATACAGAGCATAAGTCATGGAAAGACTTAAAATTAGAACTCAAAAGTAAATTTCAATATTCTAAATCTATAGAACAACTCCCAATCGAATTAATTAACGTAAGGCAACTAAGAAACGAGAGTGTAACATCGTACGCTAAACCACCTTGAAAGCATTCCACGAAAGTCTCATTGATCCTATTAAACTCATAATAAAACCTTGCCGACTTTTAACACTTATGCTATAAACAAGGCTTGCGAGGAGGAACTCATTATAATTACTAGTCATCTATTAACAATTGATTCCAATTCCAAATTAAAATGTCAAATTTTTAAACGACTCTGACAGTCCACTGAAAAGTGTTATAGCCTACGTCCAAGTTGTGAAGCTTACATCAGTTTACCGGATTCATTGACACTAAAGCACTCATTTCAGATAGTTTCCGCTTCGTTTCCTATCTGATGTGCAGATATTATAGGTAAAGATTTTTTATCTAAATATCAATGTAAAATTGATTTCTCTTAATATAACTTTGAAATTTTATTAAACAATTCTAGAATTCAACTTAAACTAACATCCAATTCGTATGTTTCAATTCCTCCTCGTTCGGAAAAGACTTTCACTATTTATTTAGATATTCCAAGCGATATCGATTATTTATGTCAATCTTTTGAAATGGTGCCTGGCGTATTTACCGCAAATTCGATAATAAAGTCACAAAACAATTGGATTACAATAAGTCTGATAAATACTAATTCTAAATCATGGTCGAATAAAATTGAAAACCGGTTAGAAACTATCAAATCATCGTTACAAATTGATCATCTTAATCAGGAAGAGAGAAATTCCATCTTAAATTTATGTAGAAAATCCAATGAAATTTTCTATCTCCCAGGTAATGAACTTACCGCAACGGATATAACTTATCATAAAATCAGAACCGATCACAATTTGGAACCCATATACATTAAACAATACAGATTGCCAAAATCTACAAAAGACGAAATCGATAAACAAATATCTGAAATGTTAGAAAACGATATCATCGAACCAAGCAAGAGTCCATGGAGCTTTCCATTAATAGAAGTCCCTAAAAAATCGAACACTGAACAAAAAAAGTGGAGAATCGTGGTCGATTTGTCGCAAATTGAATGATGCCACAATCAATGATGATGAATCAAGTGCCTAGTCTATCTCGACGATGTAATAGTCACGGGCTACAACCTTAACAATCACAAAAATAAATTAGAATTAGTTTTCAATTGTTTCAAAAACAATAATCTAAAAGTTAATTTGGAAACGTGCCAGTTTTTATCAAAAAGATCATATATTTGGGACATACGGTAACAGAAGAAGGAATCAAACCAGATTTGAACAAAGTTACAGCTGTCAAAGATTATCCTCAGCCAACTAACCAAAGGATATGAAATCATTTTTAGGTCTCGCAGGATACTATCGTCACTTTATAAATAGATTTTCCGAAATTTCCAAACCCCTAACAGTTTTATTAAAAAAGCAAGAACCGTTTATTTGGAATGCCTTCTGTGATGAATTATTTAGAAAACTAAAAAACTGTTTAATAAACCCCCCAGTCTTGCAGCGCCCTGATTTTTCGTTATCTTTTGTAACAACAACCGATGCGAGTGATTTAGAGATAGGTGCTATTCTCTCCCAACCGAAAAATGAGATTGACTTACCAATAGCATATACCATTCGAGTCCTCAATAAGGCCGAATTAAAGTATCCAAAGATAGAAAAGGAGTTATTGGCTATAGTATGGGCATGTGAACATTTTCGCCCATATAAGTAATTTGAAGAACTCCTCTTCTAAGTTAATAAGATGGCGAATACGGTTAGAAGACTTCGATTATCAGGTTATTGATAAACCTGGAATTCTCAACCAAAACGCCGATGCTTTGAGCCGGGCACCGATAAAATCAAATCAATCTCCACACGTTTTATCAGAAACACCAGATCAAATTGCAGATGTAAATGTTGTAACTAGATTACAGAGTAAACGAAAACCTGTAGAGAATCTGATATAAGTCCCAATGCATCAAAATCTAAAGTTATTCAACTTACTTGCGTCGGAATAGTAGCCTTAGACAGACGTGTCGCGTTTTTTTTGTGTTTTTTTTTCCATCATAGGAAAAAAAAATATTAAAATAAATCGGATTTTGGGGCATAAATTGGGGCCCAACGGTTAAGTATTGTTCCTTTGTTTACGTTAACTTGGCATTTATTACTTTGGTTGATTTTTTGTTTCTTTTCGTCTTAGATTTCCAGTAATCCGGTTCGTTTTGGATGAAGCGTACTTTATTTTTATTTGTAAGTATCGCGCATCAATCACGTCGCGTCGTGTTTACACTTGAGTGTAATGTCTTTTAACAACCCCAATGTAGTTTCAAAATCTATGTTAGTCGATAGGTCTTTGTTAAATGTAGCTAGTTTTAATGTGCAAAGTTTAGTCCCAAACATTGACGAGATTCGTCACATTTTTAATGGTGCTTCAGTGGTCATTCTTTGTTTCTCTGAGACATTTTTAAATCCGAATATCCCTAATTCAGCTTTGGCCATCAAAGGTTATAATATATTTAGGAAAGATAGAGCGGTACCTCCTCTTAATTATGGTGGTTTATGTATGTTTGTAGGTGATCACATTAAGGCTAGATTGTCAATGTTTCCATTAATGGTCGCAAAATCTTATTCGGTACCGTCTATAACCCACCAAAAACTAGTAAGAGGTCGTAGGCCCAATTTAAAAGCTCATTTGTAGACTTAGAAAGTTTATTTAGTTATTTCTCTTGTAGATTCGATGAAATGTATATATCAGGTGACTTTAATTTCGATAACCTCCAAAATTTTGGCTTCCCTCGGGATTATTTGAATCTTTTAAATAGTCTTAATTTATCCGTACACAACACTGTGGCACCAACGTTATCTTGTCCTCTATTATTCCCTTATTGATCATATCATCTCTTTTACTAATAACTCTATTTGGTTTTTGAATCACTTGCCTCTCGGTATGGGATCCCATCATGATCTTTTAGTTGTTTCTGTGAACTCTTACTCTCCACCTAAACCTAAGAGTTTTAGCTTTAGATATTTTTATGGAAAAGGTGTCCTAATAGTCAGTCTCATTAGGACTACAAGCAGGCTCTTAACGAGTTGTATGGTTAATTCGAATTGCTAAACGTAATTTTTTCAAGGACAAGTTAGACTCCTTTGTTCCTCCCAAGGTTTTCTGGCGTAATGTTCGTAATTTAGGCCTAGGCAAATGCCATGGTAGTTCTCGTGGGGTTTTCAAACCCAATGAAATTAATAGTAATTTTTGCTCTAGTCTGAACTCGGGCAGTAGCACCGTCGAGTTCTTCTCTAACGCGTCCTTTAATTCGTTTTCGTTTTCAAATATTTCTCTCGAGGATTTACAATCTGCTATTTGGAAGGTTAAATCGGAATCTTCTGGTCTGAATAACGTCAATTTAAAATTCGTTAAGCGAGTTTTCCCTTTCGTCTCAAAATACTTGTTACATATCTTCAGTTTTATTCTCATGTCCTCTTCCTATTCAGATCAGTGGAAGCTAAGTAAAATAATCCCCATCCCAAAGATCAGTAATCCTTTAGAGCTACCCCATTTTCCGCCTCTCTCTAAGGCTTTCGAGATAGTTGTTAAAAATCAAATTTAATCGCATTTACATAATTATACGCGACAGTTTTCCGGAAACAACCCAGCCTAATACGGTATTCTGGAGCATAGGAAAATGATTAACCAGCCTGATTTGACCCACCGACAGTATTTCTTGGTAAATTTCTGCACCTAGCAGCAAATCAATACCTTGGAATTTAAAGAATTCAGGATCTGCTAACTTAATATTTGATGGTATTGACCAAGTGTTGTGAATTGTTGTGTTTGGTTGATAGCGCAATAGTTAATGAATGTTCATTAGTTGTGCAGTTTACACAATAGTAATTAGCATTAGTGCTAGCAAGCGATGTTGCAATCGAGCGATTGTAGCGATTATCGGGTTTCAATGATGACCCGATTGCACCAGACGATGGCGGTATAGCCCTTGAATGAATGTAGCGATTAGCAGTTGTTGATGATGGTTTGATTGTACCGGACGATGGCGGTACAGACCTTGAGTTATTGTCTAACCGATGTGCACGGGAACTGATAAAATTGCATAAGTCATTCACTGTTGGAAGGTGAGTTTACCAGGCAACATCATTCTACTTGTGTTTTGTCTCATGATCTGATTTGGAAATAATTAGATAGACTATCAGGTCATCCCATTGCTTCACCGGTTTTTTTTTCTGCTTCAAAAGCCCGCAAATGAGATGGAAACTGGTTTAACAGACCCAATAGTTGTTTGGAGTCTGGTTGATCGATCGGTTTTACGTTAAATAATTCCTGAATGTGTTTCTCGATGATGAAATTTAGCTTGTCAAAATGATCTTTGAGAATGCTCATTGCTACCTTGTAATTTTCATCACTCAACTCAACTGCTGCGACAGCCTAGAAGCGACACTTCCTAACGCAACCTTCAAATACTGGAATCTCGTTTGATCCGTCAACGATTGATTGTTGTGAATGAGCGTATTGAATGTGCCAATGAATGAGTGCCAGTCCAAATATTCATCACTGAAAGTTGGTAACTCGACTGTTGGAAGCTTGGCGCTCATTGTTGGTAAAATGGCATTTGCTTCAGTAGGCTTATCTTCTCCTATTTGTGCTTTACGACGTGCCTCATTCAATTCGTCTACTTTGTCCTCGAATTCTGCCATAATGTTGATGTATAAAGTTTTCGATTCGCTCTCGAACCGCGTCTGGTAATAATTCAGTGTCCATGATGTCGTACGGTGGCAACATTCTCTGGTACACTGACCAACTTTCATTAATTTCGCTAATGCGATATTGTATTTGCTTAACTTTTGCAGTAGCGAGTTGAGTCTCGGTAAAAGTTTCATATCGTTCCAATTTTTCGATGAAATTTTCTATGAATTGTTTTGATCGAGGTGGATCCACGATTGGCGCCAGTATTACTCACGAGTTAAATTAATATATTGTAAATTACGATTATCCAGAATGTGGAAAATGAAAACGTAGTTTCTGTTGATGAGAGCGTGGGTTCATATCCCACTTCTGACACCAAATGATTGGACACAAGCTTTTTTGTGCCGTTGGTAACAGATTTACTATTTGAATAAGTGAAACTCAGTTGAATTGTGAATTATATTTTTTTTTTATAAAATTATTTTTTATTTTCACAAGAAATTCTCACACGGTTTTTTACTTTTTGCACCAAAGCAGGTTAGTTTCGGACTTTTTCTTTTTTACAAAAAAAAACAAATGCAAAAGAACAAATTATAACCAATTTAGTACTAAATTTTAAACGTGTACCATCATACCTAGTATAAAGTATTCGTCTTGATTAATTCTAATTTTAAATTCCTTTACAGATGGAAATGACAAAATATATACAAAAAAATGTGTCTGATGGACAAATAATATCAGATATGTGCAACATTGAAATTTCATTTAATTAATTGATTCTTTTTGTTTTTTTTTTACTTTTCAGGCTATGTTAAATTTGATGAGACGATTTTCCTGTTGCTGTTCGTTGTTGCTTCAACAGTGACCATGAAATAGGTAAAATTTCTATCATTTCTGTAAAACAGCCAGTGCCGGTTTGCACAACGACTAACTCAAATAGTTTTGGACCATGAGCCACTACAAGTCGAAATTGGTCGGTGCACTAAATTTTTGTTTAGCTCTGAACATTTAGTATATGCGTAGGGCATAGCTAATTTTTTGGAACAAAAACTATTAGCCTTTCGGCCTTTGAATAAGCCTTCATTGTTTCCACTTTCTTACTTCTCTGTCGTTTATTAAAGAATTAATAAAAACTTAAGCAAACCTTTAATGATCTTCCGCTACTTTAAGGTGTTATTATTTTCTGGCAGGAACACATTATTCTTGCAAAACACATTTTTTCCTACAATTAGCTCGAATTACAATTTTTAAATTCAACACAATTGATGAAAACGTCTGTTCAAAAAGGCCGTTTGGTTGTCGTCGAACGTAGAACAGTATTTAAAATCCTTGCCCCACCACGTTCGAAATTCAAAATAATTAATCACAATATACTTGTGCAATCGATCGCGCTAATAAAATATTAATCAGTTAACCACTACAGCTTGTTTGATCCAATTAAACAAAAGATTAGCCGAATTTATTGCAAGAAGGATCGTGTTTGCACCAGAAAAGATTAAGGATGCATAGTTCATTAATGGTATGCGGATATTTTATTTATACATGAATTGGGAGTTAACTATTTTGCAACAATACAATAACCTTGGCATGACAACAACTTTTAATAATCAAGGGTATAAATAATTCCCAGTTTGTTACCAAAAGTTTACAGAATTTATGTATTTTTTAAGAAGACCCTCTTAGTTACATATTTTACTTTCTTTTGCGATTTCCATTCGTTTCGTTTTCCATCTGGCAAGGATAACATTGTATTCACCAATAATTGTGTGTATGTTTAACCAAGAAAGTTTAAGAAATTCAGGTAAATCAGGTCACATAGCAGCAAAAAATGTTTCTTTTCTCGTTTTAATTGTATGTACATAGACATATGTACATACAAATTTTAACTTTACTTGTAATAAATATTTGTTTTGGGGTTCCTTTCATTTTTCCAATTTGTTTATTGTTGCTAGCAATTGTTGGACCATGCCTTATCGAAAAACTATATAAAACATTTATGTTTTATAAACGAAAATTGCAAAATAATTTAAATTTTTTTTTGATCTTGTGGAACCGAATCAAGCATTACTTCATTCGCAACACAATTTTTATATTTTTTTTTTAATATACGGAATGGTTCAATTCGAAAGGTAATAAAATAATCATAAAACGTGCTTGTGATTTTATATCCCATATATATTTGTTCCGAGCGCATATACATTATGTCTTATTTAACACCACTTGCACCGTATGTGTAAAATGTCATATACACGAACAATATACAATACGTATGTGCAAAATGAAATACTGGGAAATTCTAAAAACTATTAATCGACTATAAATTTTTATATTTAGGTTTTTTTTTTTCGTTAACATGTCAGGCGCAATGTGTACATATGTATATTCGTGTAACGATATGTAGAGGGTAAAGAATACAATTTAATTAATTTTTTATTTTATTTTATATTTTTGTGTTTAGAATTTAAAATAAATATAGTTTTTAACAAGTTGTTGGTATGATTTTTTGTTACACAATACAATTTGGTTATTTTGTAAAGTTTCTTCTTAATCATCGCCACCGGTCATGACCTCCATGAACTCTATAATACAGATAAATAAACGAAAAATAATTAGTGAAATGTTATTTTGTTTGACGTATAAAAATCAATTAACTGGACCTACCGTCAAAATCTACTGTTCCCGAACCATCTGAATCAATTTCTTCAATCATCATGTCTAAATCATCGTTGGTCAATTTATCATCTAATTCACGTAAAATTTCTCTTAATACACCTGTTGTAATATAACCATTTCCCTCTTTATCGTATAAACGGAAAGCTTCTTTTAATTCCTGTTGCATTGCTTCAGCATCTTCTTCAACTAAGAATCGGGCGGCTAGTGTTACGAATTCTTCAAATTCTAATTGTCCTGAACCATCGGCGTCAACTTCATCGATAATGTCCTTTAGTATTTTATCGTCCAATTGATGGCCTAACATACTTAGAATTGTACCAATCATGCTTGTATCGATACTGCCTTTTTTCTCTTGATCGAATGCGTCAAAGGCATTTTTGAGGACTGAAAATTGCAAAAAAAAAAAATAAAAAGTTAAAAATTTAAAATCTTGCTTAATTGTATCAAACTCAGAATAATTAATAATGAGTTTAAAAGAGCTATGAAAATTGTATAACTTTATAGGGTGACTGAATAAATCAGCTGGAATCATTTTGTAAGCACTGCTGAGTTAATTTCAAGTGTGTAATACTATTTTAAGATGAGTGGGAAACTTGTGGGCCAAAATCGCAAATTTGCAATTCTCTTAACCAATACTCTACGCTAAGGGAAGTAATTTATGTATAATATAGAGATAACCATGTATTCATATCCATTTCAAACTTGATTGTTTTCTGATGTATATCTCCCGAGTAACAAATTTAAGCCACTAATAACTTTTAAACTTCGTAATCTATACACAACGGTTTCAAACTTATACTAAAACCTGATAGTAGGTAATTTTAAGTTAATTTCATCAATGCAATCCATCTCTAGACATAACACTCTAGATGTTGATTTTATACATTCATTTCTTACTTTCGGCTGGAAACTTTTTCAAATTTTCCGAGTTTTCACACGGGAACTAAACTTTTGTCCTGCGATAGCTATTGACAAGTCAAATCAATAAAATATATCTCCAACTTTCGGCTAACTTTAACAGGTTCCGATTGAAAACGAGACGATTTTTTTTGGCTCAGATAACACAATCTACATTACCGATTTGTGAATCTGCATTACTGATATGTTTTTTACTTCCGGCTGGGATCACACAATCTGCATTGCCATTTTTTACTTTTGGATGGGCTGATACAATCTGCACTATCGACTTTTCAGTTTCAGCTGGCAACCTTCAGTTAACTTTAACAGTATCCTATATTTAATGTAATTTTCAAACTACTTTTTAACCGTTTCAAAACACTTTATATTAAGTAATTTAGTTGAATTTTACCCGTTTACCATTATTTAGTAAAGTTTCACCAACAATTTTAAGTCTAGTTTAGATAGACTTGGCAAAGATATTGGTAGATTTGCAGTTATTACGATTTTGCTAACTATGCAAATTGTTATTACAATTTTGCTAACTATTTTATTGAAGAACCTCATTTGAAAAATAACAATTACAAGCCTTGGTCCTAAGAAAGGATTGGAAAAAGCTTCCTTAATTAATTCACATGCTGTTTATTTCCGTGGACATCAGCACACACTCGCATGATTGTGTTTTGACGTCCCACTTACATTCTTAAACCAGAGCAGAATGAATCTAGGAAGAGGTTTTATACAGTCTTCTTAGTCGAGTTCCTATACAGCTTTACCTCAGACTCCGAGGCTTCGACTAGCTTGGTGTCAAAATACTTATTTGAATACAATTAACCTTAAAATTTCAAAAAATTCGAATAAAATAGCTATTTATCACTATAAAACGGCCATACACGATCCGCCATTTTAAATTAATTTATATTCACCTCAGATTCGTAATCGGCGACCCCACAAATACTTAATATTTATATGGTTTTAAATATTTTTGGGATAGTCATGAATCAGTTCATAACCTTCGCTGGAGCAGAAATTTTTAGAGTCCTAATAAAAAACGTATTAATAGGTTCAACAATCAATTTCAATTTTTTTTATATTTTCTAATGAAACATAAAAAAAATCTTTCATTGGGTTCGAAGAACGTTCAAATTTTAAAAAAATTAAAACTAAATTCTTTAGATTTGTAAATCTTGCCCATACGAAAGTTAACAAAGTTGGATCTGCCATCTTCAATTGTAAAATCTGAACTATAAATTCGAACTCAGCTACCCAAAAACTTCTAGTTACCGAGTTTTATTGCTTAATATTAATCACATTAGCGCCACCTTCACAAAGAAATCCATCAGTAAAGGGAAACGGTCCACCAGCCAGAAGCAGATTGCAGGTTCATCACACAAATCTCTGTTTGTGCTTTCCCTAACAGTGAATTCGAAATGATATGTGTTTCTTGAACACATCAGAAGACATCAAAAGACATCAACTTTCGATGACCTGTAGTGTTACCCGAAGAAATTCATTCTATAAGAGAGGAATTTAAAATCTTTTCTATAGGAGCAGTGCCACTTTTTATTGGTAAGCAACACTGAACTCGTTTTAGTTGTGTTAAACTTTAAATGATGAAGTATTACACCATTTTTCAATCACTTTTAGGGCTTCGTAAGCAATATCGCAAATTGTATGACAAAAGTTTCCAGAAGTGATAATCACTGTAACATAAGCCTAAACAAGAGCATAGTAACCATACACCACAAAAATGGAGGAGGGTACCTCATTTGGGGCGTCCACTGTTACATGCTGAATTTTTTATTATCAACTACTAATCATTTGTTAATAATTTCGCTGTTTTATATGATGATGATGCAGTGAAATTAACTAACGGATGGATTGGTATGTTAATCTTGTGAAGCTTAGCTAACCCTGTTATTTTAGGTACGATCTGTTTTATTACTTTATTATGATATATTTGGGTCTGCTTATATGACAGTTTTTGACGGTTTTTGTGGTTGACAGTTTTTAAGTATGTGTTAGTGTGATCGCTTGTGTGACTGATGTTGCTGTTACATATAATCAGTAAGTGATAACAAAAAATATTTAATTTTAAAGAGTTTAACAGACATTTAAAGGAAATCGAAAATATCATATTAAGTTCTGACAATGTTCAACAAGATGACCTACGGATGCTCGTGATTGACGAAATGTAGAAAATGAAAGAACTAATGAAAACTTAACAAAACACATTAATATGAAAGATATTAGTCAATATAAAGAAAAAATTACCGGTTAACAACCCAATAATCATCTAGCGAAATTTCTTAACAAATGTTTAGTTTCAACATAAAATAAGACTAAATGACATATACAATTTATTAATAAAAAATCAAATAGATAATTTAAACATAACAAAAGTATCTACATGTTAAAGGCTGCGATTTATCAATGTGTACTTACACAGTTAAAATAATATTGATTATGTATAGGTCCAGTGGAAGCTGTATTACAAAATAATGCACAGCTTGCAATAAAAAAGATTTAATACAATTTGCATTAATTTGTAATTGCATTAAAAGTTGCGTAAGTTCAGCCCTTTTCTTCTGTGGTTTGGTTATTTGGTTTTTGTTTTTGGTGCCTTGAGACTGCCTATAAAAAACCAAACATTTATCTTTCCATTTCCGAGCTACTTCACTTTATAAGGTAATTAATTATAAATCAACAACTGAAAAGCTTATTTTTAACATAATAGACATTTTTGAATTCAGAAAACCCAATTATTTTATTTGTCATTTAGTCGGTTTGATTTAGCGAATTTTATATCAGTAAAGCAAAACACGTGCATGAATTTATTATTCATATGCACATTTAAGTCCGCTTATTTTAGCAAATTTTATGTTGGTATAATTTTTCAATTTGAGCAGGTTGCTTTAAAATGTTTAATAGTTTTATTAAAAATTTTTTTAATGCAAATACTGCTTTAGAAATCTTCATACTTGCGTTAAAATTCATTTTAATGCAATCATTACTTTACAATTAAATAATAACTTATATTATATGAGTCATAATGCAAGGCTTGCATTAAAAATTAAAGCTATTTTTTTAAATATGTAGCCCTTTACATTTATTTAAATCGTTTTGAACGTACATACATCATCAATAGCGTTAACAAGTACAACAATAAAATTCTGTACTGACACCGATACGTCGAAGACATGTTGATACCATTCCATGGCAAAACCCAGGCAGTTAAATAACATACATATGTAACTTCATCAACAGTAGACATGAAAAAATTAAGTTCACAATACAAGTTGAAACAATCCATATGATAGCGGGCGCCAATAGGTAGATATTCAAAATGATTAGTAAAACGTATTTTTTCAAAAAAATATGTGCGTTTTTTGTCATTGCATGTATAGTCTTATTCAGATGTTAAAATCATTTTGCAAATGCAATTTGTTATGCGGCTGAAGGCAATCCCAACTCTAGCCCTACTTTACGCAGTAGTAGTCAAATCGAGGACGTACCGCTATAGACTTGTTTTGTATAAACCACCTGCACGTTGCATTGCTTGTGCGTTGAGTACGGGAGTAAATAATGTAATAGTACATATTTGCAAATGTTGATGTGTTAGTGGGCATACTATTTTTCTGTTTGCCTTTTATTTAAGGTTGGCGGGAGATTTAATTTTAATATATTCTAAATTTAGATTAAATTAGATTTTTAAAAATTAAATAGATAAAAATCAAGCTTCCAAAAGCTAAAATTAAGAATTATAATAGAAACAATTCTATAGAATTATTATTTATAAACACTTCACTATATTTTACACATTATACTATACAAACGTTTTACGTAAATTTACTAAATACTTATGAAATTGATTCTATTATAATACAAAATATTATAATAAGATAAAAAATCTATAAACATAAATATGTACATTTCAAAATGTCAATATTCCTATATTCCCAATATAAAAAGCACGGGAAAAAATATTCTCATAGGAAGATAAGCACCAATAATTTGAACCGATTTTACCCGATACAATCATTTTTAATGCTTACTGGTACAAATACTATACGAACACAAATCAAATAAGTGACAACACACAGTAACAAAATTTTATAGTTTACATGGTGAACGTATACAAAACTCCCTGTGAGTAAATTCCCATGTAAACAACAAAACCGCAGTACTGGTGACGAAATATTAATTTCAACACCAGTTTCTGCCTACTTGATTGACAATAAACTTTTTTCTCCAAACGTCTTAAAAGTAATTTTTTTAATACTATTGTTTTGTATTAAAGTTGGTGTTTTATTACGATTATAAAAATGTACGTGTCGCTAGGCTCAGAACCATCTTGATGTAAATAGAGCCGTCATGTGAAAAATGAACTTAAAATAAGGGATACCGAAACACCAAAAATTCAATTAATTTCATAGAGTTTGTATGAAAAAAACAATATGTATTAAAAAAAAATTCAATTTAATGACGTCATGATTTGTCCACATCTAAAACCAATGGCAACGATCGAAATTCAAATAAATCAAAAAGAGCCAAACAGAAAAAATCAAAACAATAACAAGAAAACAAAAAATTAAAACAACCTAGCATGCTTCGCAAATTCAAAATAACAACAGAACGATATTCAAATTCAAATTTGAATAGAGGCAATGAAAGAGATGATTATTGTAGGGTTTGTAAATTTTGAGTTATTAGTTTATGACGTATATTACAAAAACAAGAACACTTTAAAGTTTAAAAATAACTTATTTTTATTTATCTCGATTTGATAACCAGTTGACCAGAATTATGGCGATTCACTAACCCAAACACACATTTTATGTAAGTCAAATCTTGACTGACTTCGTTTTGTGTTTCTTTCACACAACTACCGATTTTATATTTTTATCTCCTTTTATTTTCACTGACAAACTTTTATTCGCAATGGAATTCAGGTTTTAAACGTGTAGCCTAGCAGAGCCTACTCTATAAATAAGAGCCTCCACATTGACTGTATTTTTTACTAAGCTTAAATTAAGGTACATAAATTTTTTTTTACTATGAAACTATATGGGAAAACGATTGTTTTTATTTACATTTTCAGTCTATAAGAATTTAAGTTTTTACATTATTTTTATATGAAAATATTCATAAAAATGTAATTTTATTTGATTGAAAAATCGAATCATGAAAATGTTTATGGTATTTCTTAGTGAAAATCGTCTTCAAAAATAAGTTATTTTTGAACTTTAAAGTGTTGTTGTTTTTGTAATATACGTCATAAATTAATAATTCAAAATTTACAAACAATACAATAATCATCTCTTTCATTGCCTCTATTCAAATTTGAATTTGAATATCGTTCTGTTGTTATTTTGAATTTGCGAAGCATGCTAGATTGTTTCGATTTTTTGTTTTCTTGCTCATTGATTTAAGTTTTTCTGTTTGGCTCTTTTTGATTTATTTGAATTTCGATCGTTGCCATTGGTTTTAGATGTGGACAAATCATGACGTCATTAAATTGAAATTTTTTTTAATACATATTGTTATTGTTGTAGAATGTTTTTTAATTTAAATTCTCTTATTTTCTTTTGAGTATTGCTGGAAAATCAGGAAATTTGGGAACCTGTGTTTTAAATGAGTAAGACATTGAGTTGTTTTATAGCGATGTTAGAGAAAATTATTTAACTGGGTTAAACTTTTAATTCATGGTTTTTCGTCAATCGAAATCGCGTTTTTTCATCCAAACTCTATGAAAATAAATGAATTTTTCGTGTTTCTATATCCCTTATTTTAATTTCATTTTTCACATGCCGGCTCTATTTACATCAAGATGGTATCTGGTAAAATTCACAAATGTAAATTAGTCACGCCCTTCTTAGCAACACAAAATATTTGAATGAAATTTTCAATCCTTAAATTTTAAATGCGTGTAATTGTACTTATATTAAGTGTAAGCAATGAATTATCTTCGTTTGAGAAAAAATATGTATTATTCGGATTAAAAGTGACTTTGTTTGATTCGCAATCTTTGCAATTGCTCAGTTACGCTGCGTCTCGCCTCGCACGCATACACAATTACTCGGCAAACAAAGTATCAGTTTTAATCCTATAATGACACAATTTACTATTTTAAATCAAAATTCAATAATTTATGTTTTTATCAAAATTACAAAAAAATTTAAGATCTAAACGTTAGGAAATGTAATTTTGTGTAACTTTTGTGGATCTCGTTTCACTAAATGAGGCATTTCCTAACTGCACCCTGATTCTCCAAAGAAGCAAGATAAGTGTAAACGTGAAAACTTAGATAGGTACACTACACTGGAAGTCGGATTCTAAAATTATTTTTAGATGGAATTCTGGAATATGGGCCGGAATTTGAGGTGTGCGATGGAAATTGGATCTAAAATGATTTTTGGATGAAATTCTGGAAAATAGCCAAGTAGGACGGATCATCATAATTGGTTATTCTAAAATTTGAGATTTACCGTTAATAATTTCAATTTTGCACCGCCAAACTTACCGCACTGAGAGCAATTTCTCAGGAAACGTAACTCAAAGTTTAAAGCGAAGGATTGGCGAGAACTCTAACCAAGCTGAAATTTTAATACGGATATAATCTCGATCGTTTAGCAATTGAAATAGTATGTTTACGCGGCCTCAAAGATACCTCAATAGCTGCATGATTCACATAAACTTTAACGAACAACATTATAGAAGCCATATTGATATATTTCTCACATCGTCATCCAAAAATAGTTTTAGGTCAAATAACTCGGTCAAATTTCATCAAAATCGGTTAAAAAGCTAAATTGTAAAAAAACGGGAAATATGTTTTGGTTTTAAAACAGCAATATTATTGAGCGGTTTAAAAAAATAGTGTGTGGCGGAATTTCATCATGATCCGTTAATTATCAGCCACGCTCCATCGTACTCTGGCCATATTCCAGAGCTTTATTCAAAAATCTTTTTAGAATCCCATATTTCCGTCGCACATGTCAAATTCCACTAAAATCTGTTGAGAAATAGACAAGTTTCATTCTTATTGGCCATATTCCAGAACTTCATTTAAAAATCATTTTAGAATCCCATTTCCAACGCATGTCGAATTTTGGCCATATTCCAGAACTTTATCCAAAAATCATTTTAAAATCTCATTTCTATCACGGATGTGAAATTTCACTAACACTCGTTAAGATATGGCCAGGTTCCATCCTGATCAGCCATGTTGCAGAACTTAATCAACAATTCATTTTAAAATGTCATTTTTACCATACTTTTCGAATTTCATCATAATCGGTTAAGAAATGGCCAAGTTCCATCCTGATCTACATTCCAGGACTTCATCTAAAATTTATTTTAGTACCCCCATTTCCATAGATGATGTGAATAAAACAGTAATAGACGATCAGGTAAAACGATTGGGATATATAAATTTCTTGCTCTTTATAATTCCCACCAGACTTTTTTCGAAACTAGAATTTCCCTGCATTTTCCGAACTGGTGGATATATTTTTAATAAAATTAACAAATTGGGTGTATTTAATTGCTCATAACGAAAATTTCAATTTTTTGATTAAGAGGGTTAAGGAATAAAATATATTTTGATAAATATAATTTGCAAAAGGTTCAATTTGAATTGTAAAATGGTGAATTTGAATCACTTCGAGCTTTTGACCGAAATACATACATAAACAAATTATTATTGTGTGAATGGATTTCCATTTTTTCACTGTTTTTTGTGTTCTTTTGTTACTTTGTAAAATTTTTTATAAAAAAAGAAAAATTCTTTATTATTATTTTTAATATTATTTTTTATTATTTTAATATTTTTAGCTTCCTTATAGTAACAATTTGTTTTATTTTAAAAAAAATCGATTTCGGATGCTTTCGCCTTCCTTTCTCAATTTTTAATTTAATATTAATCTAAAATATTAAATTAAAAATTGAGAAAGGAAGGCGAAAGCATCCGAAATCGATTTTTTTTAAAAGGAAGCTAAAAATATTAAAATAACAAAAAATAATATTAAAAATAATAATAAAGAATTTTTCTTTTTTTATAAAAAAAAAACAAATTATCTTTGATATTATTCCGGAAAAATCCAAAATATTCAAGATTATGAATTTGAGTTGTTAGAATGTATTTTTGAATGAGATTTTTAACATTATTCGGATCAGAAATAGAGTTCCACATAATTTTGAAAGGCCGAAAATATTATCTTTTCGAACTAATCTTGCTTTCAGAAAACTTGGATACGCTAAATGGTTGGAATTTCATTACTGAACAATGGAAATAAATTCAAGCTCCTTATTCACCATAGCAAAATTGGATTCATTTTTCAAGTGTACAAGTAATACAAACATATGTATACATACTATATATCTATGAAAATTATTTCAGGTTATTAGAAGGTGTCCTGCAAATAATGCCGTAAATCCAAGAATCCAGTGTTCGAAAAGACAAACAAGCCTGGCTATATTATTTGGCTGTTAAATCTTTAATTATAAAATATAATTTGTATTTCATTTTTCACCTCATCTTGCACAATTTGCTTTGAATGAGCTTTAAGCTCAAAGTGATTGTGTAAGTGGGATTGTTCTACTAAATAAATTTTTTTGTGGCTAATAACACTGGTTATGATACTGACTTGAAAAAGTACTATAAAGCGCTATAAAATAAGTAAAGACAAAGCGTGATAGCCTATTGTCCTTGGGTTACGGCTTTCATGCCGTCATGGTAACCACACATAAAAATGTTACGATACAGGGGAGGGACACCCCAGTATCGGCGGCTGGTCAGGGTGGAAAAGCGGACCCGCTGGCGTCGTCATCATGTGAACGAAGCTCCTCAAGGGTAGACAACTTAGCCTTTGAGAAGTATATGGCTATAAGAAGTCATCAGTGTGATAGACCTGAATGTGTTTTGTTACATTTGTGGTAAATTTGAAATAGCCAAATGTCGGGAAAAATATATACGACGAATGTTTCTGTAGAGAGATTCTTGACGAAAATTCGTGGACGCCAAATATTATATGCAATGCATGTTCAACTATATTAAAGCGGTGGAAGAATACTAAGAGTAACTCAAATTTAAAATATACAATACCCGCAATATGGATAAAACCTCAATCGAAAGAGGAATGTTACTTTTGTAATACCGAAGTGAAAGAGTAAATCAAATATAAAGTATGTACGTAGATGTATATACAATGACGAAATCTGTAAAGTCCAATTACTTCAACTCAAGTTTTTCAAACAATGAAGTAATGGAAGTTTTACAAGGATAACGTAGCTGAGAGAGACGCGTCCAGCGGGCAAAAATTTTACAGCAGTGAAAATGAAACGAAGGAGAGTGAAGAAGAGTAATTGCACCTAAAGGAGATAAAGTTCGAATACTATTCACTCAGAATGACCTCAATAATTTGATTATGAGATGTGCATTACTAAAAGATGTATCTGAAGACGTAGTTAGTGAACTGAAAAGTCGAAACTTGGTAGCCCTGGAACAAGATAAAAAGTATCATTGGTGGATTGCACAAATATATCGGCACGGATGAATGATTTAAAACCTAATATTTACAATTTACAAACCTAGCGAGTGGAGCCTAAAAGAGGTACTACTGCACAATGGAAATAAATGGAAATAAATATACCACTGTCCCAATAGTCCACTCAATCTCTATGGGAGAGGATTATGGAAATCTAGGATACATTTTGCAAATACTCGGAATCAAATACTCGGACCACAATTGGCAAGTTTGTGGGAATTTAAAAATTACAACAAAACGGCTAGGGCAGCAACCTGGTTTTGTGAAGCACCCTTGTTTTAAATGTCTCTGGAATAGTAGAGACCGAGAAAACCATTACTACTAACTACTATCTTCAGCCAGGAAAACCTAATGTAATTGAAGAACCTTTATTAGATCCCTCAAAAATTATCTTACCTCCGCTACGCATAAAACTTGGGCTGATATGTCCATGTTTCCAATACATAGCACAACAATTTCCAAAACTAACAGAGGCTAAAATGAAAGAAGATATTTTTAACCGACCTCAAATTCGAAAACTTTTTCCAGATAAAAATTTCGTTAAAACCATGCAAAAAATTGAGAAAGCTGCCTGTCTCAGTAAGCATTAATTACAAAGACATTGTTAGAAGGTTGATAGAAAATTACAGGCAATTGGGATGCCTTATGAACTTAAAGCCCCGTTTTTTGGATTCCCATCTTGATTACTTTCCTGACAATTTAGGCGACTGTAGTGGGGAGCGGAAGGGGAGCGCTTCCACCAGGATGTAATAGAAATGGAAAGTTGACTATGTTGGATGCTCAAGAGAGATGAAGAAACAGGACAAGAGAGTACGTTATAAACGCAAGAAATGACATCAATATAAAACTTTACTTGAATGCTCGTGATAGGTCAATGATTCAGCTAAACTTTCTTAGTTAAATTTCACTTTCCTATTGCCAGTAACTTTGTTTCAGTCACACAAGTGGCGAATATGTCTTATTTGCTTCTATTTGTAATTTATACTTTCTGAATTTCAGTTTGCTTGTCATAGTTTAAGTGTGATTTTTGCATCTCGGTTTGAGTAACAGTTTGATTGTCTGAGTTTCAGTGTAACTTGTGGGACTGGATTTTAGTATGAGTTCCTTTGTCTAACTTTCTAACAATGATTTAGTCAAAAGCCATTTGTAACCAAAAGAAAGGTAAACTACTTTGAAATTATTTTGGCTATTTTGACCTAAGGTTGGGCTTTTTTTAGTTTACTGAAATGTCGCAAGTAAATTTGTAATGTAGATGAAATTTAAAAAAAAAAAAAATTTTTAGTTTAGTTTTCTATTGCTTCATTTAATGTACAACATGAACCAAACAATAATTGGTAATTTGTGAAAGTTCCAAGAGTTCATGTAGTAAGAGAAAAGCGTAATAATGTTTAGGAAGTATATAATGTGTAGGAAGCCGATCACTTATCCACTCTTTCCTAATTTCATGCAGAAATTGTTTATAAGTAATTGTTGTTGTTGGATTTAATTTTCTAAATACTTGGAACGCATTAAAAAGTGCACAGTTTAGCAAATACATGACAACCCGCTTTGTCCATTTTTTTGTTCTTCGGATAATCGAATAATAAGCAAGTCATAGATCTGCTCGATCGACCCCCTTCATGTACTTGTTGTTAGAAATAGCACACTGTGGTTTTGAGATGTTCTGTTTAGTGTTCCAATCGATGTTATGGCTTTCAATTATCTCGACTGAATGTATCGTAGAAATTATTCGCACCTGTCTTTTTGATTGCCAGCATTGTAATAAAATGTCCCCACGACGGCGGAAAGTAGAATCACCTCGTGCAAGCCTAACATTCTTCAAACTCTCAGGAAGGCCTCTATTTATTCTAATCGTTTCACAACACCTTATTATTAATTTTCTTTTTGAGAACTATTTCACATGTTTGTACACTATTATAATAATTACCCATGTACAAGTGGTGCCACAAATTTACATATGGTTCTAGAAGGGTTGTGACGAGAACACCATATTTTATAATTTTTGAGGCGTTGTACACCTTGAATGCTAACCTGCCTTTCCACGGTATAATGCTTTCATCAAGCGAGAGTTCCCTCTGAGGTGTATATACGGACATACGAGCCCTGTCTTTAACACGAGATTCATTTTGCGCATGGTAACGATTCGTTTCTTCTACCATGTATTGAAACAGATCATCCCCTATAACTTTATAATATCGCTAATATTTTCACCATTATCAGATAAAACACGAACACTAGAATTGCTCATAAACGGCTCGATATTTGGTGGATTATCAGTTTCAGACCACTCTGCTATTTCTTCATCTTCACTTTCAGGGTCGTTAAATTGTAACGGAAGCGCCCGATTTCTTGTGCGTACAAATATTTCGTTGTCACTGAAATCACTTTCACTATAAAATTCTGACAAATCTTCTTCACCCGAATGTGCTGATAAATTATCGACGAACAGGTCATTGTCACTCTCGTAGTTTTCAAAATCCATTTTAAATAAAGTAATTAAGGGAACCGTTAAATCGTTAAAATTTCTTAGAAAAATTGCAACAAAAAGTAAGAGTGTTACGATAAGACTGAACGATTGGAAAGAATTTCCGTTCAAAATTCTGCAGAATAAATATTTTCTCTTTTAAAATTCATTTATTGCACCAGGAAATGCATAAACGTATTTGGATTGCATTTTTAAGACGAAGAGCAAGACAGGGATCTACGGTATGCCAAAACAACCTGAAGGTTGCTTACAAAGAGTTATGCAAAACAAAATATTCATTACATGAAAAAAAAAAACAAGCATTGGTAAGTTCTTTACTAACACCTAGCGTACGTTCTGCATAAAAGATATTAATACCGGACCCGCCGATTGACGCCAGTAAGTAAGGAAAGTAAAAGGAATACATTCAGGCGAATTTATTATATGTACAAAGAAAAATTCATTCAAATCAAATATTTGAACTTAATGCTAAATTAACCAAAATCCAAATACACAAAATTTATCAAGATTTAAACTATTTGGGATTTCACAAAGCTTATCCCAACGAACATCTCATTATGATATTCTGACAGGCCTATATCTATACTTTTCATGCATATCCGCTAAAATTTCATATTGGATTTACCTATTGAAATAACGATTTATCGAAAACTTGAGAAATTAGATCTAAAGCACGTTTAAGAAAATCGATATCTTAAACATTTCTTCTATCGACAAACATCTCACTAAGATTTTTCGATACCCCTATGTGTGTAGTATAAACATGATCATCCGCTAAAATTTCATATTGGGTTTACCTATTAAAATATCGATTAAGCGAAAACTTGAAACTGTGAATTTTGACTGTCAGTTGTTTTGCACTTCAGAGCTTGTCAATTCATAGTGTTCCCCACTAGCCATTAATTTGACATTATTATATCGATAGCTTATAGTATGAGCTATTTAAGGCATATGATGTGATATGTCGGAAAACTCTAGGATCGCCCTGGCAAAATTAATTGAACAACATTTTCACCAAAAATTTGTGAATTTTGACTATCTTGGCCCTTCAGAGCTTGTCAATTCAAAGTGTTCCCCACTAGCCATTTATTTGACACTATCATATCGATAGCTTATAGTATGAGCTATTTAAGGCGTATGATGTGATATGTCGGGAAACTCTAGGATCGCCCTGACACAATTAATTGAACAACATTTTCACTAAAACACGTGTGAATTTTGACTACCGTTTGGCACTTCAGAGCTTGTCAATTCATAGTATTCCCCACTAGCCATTAATTTGACACTATCATATCGATAGCTTATAGTATGAGGTATTTAAGGCATATGATGTGATATGTCGGAAAACTGTAGGATCGCCCTGACAAAATTAATTGAACAACATTTTCACTAAAACACGTGTGAATTTTGACTACCGTTTGGCAATTCAGAGCTTGTCAATATATAGTGTTCCCCACTAGCCATTAATTTAACAATATCATATCGATAGCTTATAGTATGAGTTATTTAAGGCATATGATGTGATATGTCGGAAAACTGTAGGATCGTCCTGACAAAATTAATTGAACAACATTTTCACCAAAACACGTGTGAATTTTGACTACCGTTTGGCACTTCAGAGCTTGTCAATTCATAGTATTTCCCACTAGCCATTAATTTGACACTATCATATCGATAGCTTATAGTATGAGTTATTTAAGGCATATGATGTGATATGTCGGAAAACTGTATGATCGTCCTGACAAAATTAATTGAACAACATTTTCACTAAAACACGTGTGAATTTTGACTACCGTTTGGCACTTCAGAGCTTGTCAATTCATAGTATTCCCCACTAGCCATTAATTTGACACTATCATATCGATAGCTTATAGTATGAGCTATTTAAGGCATATGATGTGATATGTCGGAAAACTGTAGGATCGCCCTGACAAAATTAATTGAACAACATTTTCACCAAAACACGTGTGAATTTTGACTATCTTGGCACATCGAGCTTGTCAATTCATAGTGTTCCCCTAGCCATTAATTTGGCATTGTCGTATCAATAGCTTATAGTATGAGCTATTTAAGGCATTTGATGTAATATGTCAAAAAACTCTAGGACCGCCCTCACAAAATTAATTAAGCAACATTTTCACCAAAACACGTGTGAATTTTGACTATCTTGGCACTTCAGAGCTTGTCAATTCATAGTGTTTCCCACTAGCCATTAATTTGACATTATCGTATCGATAGCTTAAAGTATGAGCTATTTAAGGCATATGATGTGATATATCGGAAAACTCCAGAATCGCCCTGGCAAAATTAATTGAACAACATTTTCGCTAAAAATCGTGTGAATTTTGACTATCTTGGCCCTTCAGAGCTTGTCATTTCATAATGTTCCCCACTAGCCATTAATTTGACACTGTCGTATCGATAGCTTATAGTATGAGCTATTTAAGACACATGATGTAATATGTCGGAAAACTGTAGGATCGCCCTGACAAAATTAATGGGATAACATTTTCGGCAAAATAACGTGTGAATTTTGACAATCTTAACTTGCCAATTGATTTGATTTTAGATTTCTAGTTGCAACTTAAATTTTTGTGTTGTTTATTTTTATGTTATTAATTATTTAATTATTATCCACGTTGTATTTCGTTTGAATTTTTTTTATTGAATTACACCCGTAAAAAAAATATGTACACTTTATTCAAGATTCTCTTTGACAAATTTTGTCAGAAAACTTCACACCGATTAATTTAGGATGAATTTTATTCGCATCACTTATATTTGTGAAACGACATCTTTTCTTCAAGACCTTATATACTAATTTCATTATCATCGCAATGCAATTATTTAAGGTTATTGATAAAATTGACAAGAAGCGATGAAACTTTTAACGTTTATTGAATCCTATGTGTTGATTTTAGAAATGAGGTAACAGAAAAAAAAATTGTTTAAGGAGGTGATCTTTTGAAGGTTCGTTAGATGTATTGGTCTACTTTTATCTTTTATACAGTTTGTTGCAAAAATGCAGTTTTAAAAAAATTCTAAACGCACAATGCGTGTAAATATTGTAAATGGAAGTATCAGCAAATATTATCGCATGATTAACAAACAAGTGTTCAATGGAACTTTATTTATAATTAAATCGCGTATTATATTTTAATAAGATTCTCACTTCTGTAAGATATTTTCAACAACCAGTACTTGACCAGGGATGTATTCCTTTTATATTTTTATGATTTTAAAACCAGCCCAGTCCGGCGGTGATTTAATAAGTTTATTTTGTCTTCATTTATATAAGTTTATTATCTAACTACTACAAAGCTTCTTTACTTTTAATGGTTTAGATGAGGAAATATCAAACAGTGTTTTCGTGAATTTTCTTAAAAACATGTTAAATATTTATTAATCAAATAAAATATAAAACAGAATCTAACCAATGTGAAATTATCGTTTCAATCATTAAGGCATAAAAAGTTATGGAAAAAAACCGAATAGTTAACATTGAAGAAACCATTTACAATACTTTGGACTTAACAACACTGCTTAAAGCTTATCTTGAATTTTCGTTTCTATATGAGATAATCTCCTAACAGTAGAACAAACATAATATTAAAATTTTATTACAAACCATTAATCTCCATTCACTCTAATAAATACTTTTCTAAAATTTATTCTAATTTTGCTTGTTTACTTTTAAATAATTAAAAACGATATAATCATGTTTCTACAGTAGTAATTAACAATCAGATAATTACACTGTATGAAACAAAATTTAAAAAACCGAAAACTCCAAAAATCTTAGCGTTACACCCCTTTTATTTTTAACCCGTTAAACTCATTTTTTTTTTTTTTTGTTTAATTTGAGCATAAATTATTAATTAACCATTAAAAAAAAAATTGCTTTTTTGTTATACTTACGTTGAATTTGTTCTTTCCCTAGCTCATCCTATATTTACGTAAAGTTACACAGGTATATAAAAATGGAACCACACGCGAAATAATTGTTGTTGGATATCCCCAAAAAGAAAACGAAAAAAAAAAGGAAATATAAAATAAATTAATTATTTACTTATCCGAAAATAATAACAAATATTAATTAATTAAATGAAAACCAAATAGGATATTAACTTAAATTACATACAAATTAAATTCACATTAATTAAATAAAATTAATACAAAAAAAAAAAAAATTACACCAACCATTTTATTTTAATTATTTGTTTCTAATAATTTTTTATAAAAAATTTTTTTTTATGATACCGACACCGACGTACACACACTGAGTCTTATTTTGGGGAGATAATTCACTCCTCGGCACAATTGAAGAACTGAAGTTAAACAAATTTTGAATTTTCCTTTAAAAATTAATTTTTTCGTTTTTAATTATTAATGTTTGTGACGTCATACTTGGATCTATTTTGTTTTTTAATTTAAATTTTATTGTTAAGTAGAAAAAAAAAACCTTTAAGTATTTTTCACTTTTTTTATAGTCGTTTTTGAGTGAAAAAAAAAAAAAAACAACAACAACAACAACAACGAAAATTAAGATAAAAAAATGAAAATTATTCTTATGATATTTTCCCCGTTTTGTGTTTTCTTTTACTACTTGTTATATACATACATATTCATTTTTAGTTGGAAGAATTTTTTTTTTTTTTTTTCACTTAATGCAGTTTTTAATTTTTATTAATTTTTTTATTTTTAAATTTTTTGTTTGTTTTTTATATAGTAAGAAAATATTGCATACCTTTGCATACGAGTGTTAGTATACATTGTGTATAGTGGAAGCTTAAGGAGAGGCGAACTAGGTATGTAGTTGGAATTGGAATTGGATCTGTATTATTTTATTGTTATGTACCGACGTACAAAAAATTCCAATTGCAATAAAATATTTATAATTTATGAATTGCCGTTTTAATGAAACCGACGTTAAACAAGTTTCGTTCAACTTAACTTTATTGTAAATAGTTTAATGTTTAATATAATTACAGCATAGATAAAATTTAAAAATCGTTTTTAAATAAAATTTGATACAATTCCAAATTATTTTAAACTTGTTAGTGATTTACAATAATAAAAAACGAACGATTTCACGCTCAACTCCCAAAAGATTTATGTGAAAAGGGATCCGAGAGTGCTACAAGGAAAAATTTAATCGGTTTATGGTAACTAAACGTGGAAGAACTAAACGTTCATATTTCAGTTAATTGTGCCAAGAATCTGCTAGACCACTTGGTATTGAGTGGTCGCTGTTGTTCACCGTTATGTTAAATGTTTGCTTCCAAAAGTCAATAATGTTGGCTTGGTAGAAGTTAAGTTTGAAATCTCCCGATGGAATCATCAATAATAAATCGTAATAATCGACCAGAAAATGGTTCAACAAAAGCCCAAATCGGACCCAAATGTCAGATTTTTTTTTTCCTTTATTTAATATTAGAACTGATTTACAAATCATTTAGTAATTTATCTTTCTTAAATGAAGATTCACATTTGACGGGCAGTAGCCCAATGGTTACTCCCGTTTGAATTTACATAGTAATTATTTTTCTCTATCCTAATTAAATACAACAGCCCAATTCCAAAGGTTTCTGCCTTTGAAGTCTTCTTACTGTATTGGTGGTATCCAACAAACTTCGTATGTCTGCATTTTGGTGCCGAGATATCCGCTGAATGTGTTTCTTCGCATGATTTTGTATTTCTTCACTTACATATAGTTTAAGTCCCTATAGCAGTTATCATTTCTAATGTACCAAGGTGCGTTTACAATGCCACGCAGCACTTTGTTTTGAAAACATTGAATCATTTGTACATTTGTCTTCTTGGTACAATCCCAAAGTAGAAAACCGTAGGTCCATACTGGTTTAAGTATTTGCTGATATAATAGCAATTTGTTATGTATTGTAAGCTCAGAGTTTCTACCGATTAGCCAATATATTTTCCTATATTTGATGTTCAATTCATATTTTTTCTTTTTAACATGCTCTTTCCATCTAAGCTTGCAATCGAGAGTCATGCCGAGGTATTTGGCTGTATTTGCATTTGGAACCGGTCTTAAATTAAGTTCCACTGAAATCCAGTTAACTTTCTGGTTTGTGAAGTTTACGTGAACCGATTGTTGTTGTTGTTTCTTTGCCAACTTTCTCCAACCGTGTCGGTTGCTTTTTGAAGTTTGGTCGTTGCTTCTGATAAATACAGCTGTATCATCTGCAAATGTTGCTATGGCGGCACATTCTGTATTTGGCATATCTCTGGTGTACAGGATGTACAATATAGGACCCAGTACGCTAACCTGTGGTATGCCTGCTGATATTATCTTTAGTTCAGTGTACTCTCCGATGCAATTTAAATTCAAGTCCTTGGTGCCAAACTTTGTCGAAAGCTTGTGCTACATCCATGAAGACGCTGGAGCATATCTTCTTATTGTCAAGTGCGTTTTCGATTATGTTCGTTATTCTGTGAACTTGTTCTATCGTAGAGTGATTCTCTCTAAATCCAAATTGGTGTGGTGGAATCAAATTTCTCTCTTCTATTATTGGCTTGAGTCTCTTGAGCAGTAATTTTTCAAATAATTTTGAAATTACAGGAAGTAGTGAAATCGTTCTGTACGACTTTTATCGTTCGCTGGTTTGCCTGGTTTGGTAACATTCATAATCACGTATTTCAATAAATGATGTTTTTGTCAAATGGCTCTCCGATATAAGGCAGATGTCTATTTTTTCTAAATTTAGAAAAATTTCTAACTCTGGAACATGCTGCGCTAGGCCGTTCGCGTTCCAGGTGACAATTCTTAATGTTCTGCTCATTTTAGTATATGAGGGCTGTAGCCTCGTTCATGGTTTGATGCATATCTAGATGCTTATATAAAGCTTCTAGATCACGTTCTTGCTTTGCTAGCCGTATATTTATGGCTTCTATGTTTCGACATAACCTTTCATGGGGGTTATCATTCATAGCATTAGATGATTGCTGTACAATTTATGAATAACTTTTCCGCTCTGTACCTATACCTGGTGGTTTTTTCTCCGCTTTGGTTTTAGTTGGTTTCTCTTCTCTGGTAACCCTAGGGTTTTGAGGAAACTGATGCATTTTGTTTCCTAGCCTTTGAAGTTCTTTGGCTACTTCACAGCCTCTATAATTTGCAGGATGATGCCCTTTACAGTTTATACATTTTGCAGGGGTGTTTCTACTTTCTGTACACTCTTTCGCATTGTATTTTCCAGCACATTTTACGCATCTTGGCTCCCATCTGCAATATTTTTGCGTGTGGTTGAAACCTTGGCATTTTTTGCATTGAGGTATTAGCCTCGTGTTTTTCTTTAGCGGTTCTATTTTAACCCTCATATTGAGAATTGATTTGATGTTGAAGATGTTTTCAACTTTCTCCTTTTTGTTAAACGTAAGAATGAAGAGTGGAAATCCCCTTTTTTGACTTGATTGTTCCCACCTCTCTCTCGTTTTAGGATGTTTACTGCATCTTCTCTTTGCAGATCTTTTGCCTTTAGGTCCTCAATTATGTACTCCTTCTTACACGTTGGATGAAGGCCTCTGGCCATAACCTTAATTGCGCGTTCGTTTTTATCTTCGTATGTGAACCATTCTTTACCTTCCGCATTGAGCTTTGTTGCTAGAGCTCTATATGTATCGGAATCTGGTGTATTGATTTTCCACACGTTATTGTTTAGTGACACTACTCTATATTCCTTAGCTGTTACTAATTTCATTATAGATTGTATACTAACAAATTCTGTTATGCCGATTACATTAATTGGCAAAGGAGCCTTTTCTTTCGGTACAACCTTTTGTTGCTGTTGCTGGTGAGCTGGTTTGGTATTAGTATAACCAGTTACTAATACATTAGTTTGCGAATGATCTCCAACTTCAGGCGAGAATTCTACTTTTCGTTTTTTAGTAGGTCTTTTCTTCCTTTTCAGTACCCAATCTGTTTCTCTCATTAGATCCTCTTTATTAGTATGGAACTCATTGTTATAACTGGCATGAGTACTTGCTTCATTATAACAAGTTAGCGGGTTTTCAGAAATCTCCATTGGTTTGGGCTTCTTCAATTCTTCATTTTCTTTTTTTAGTTTTTCAATTTCGCTTCTTAGTTGGGTTAACAATACATCTACTTCACTGAGTTTTCGACAGAGTTCAGCGTTTTCGTCTTTCTGCTGATTTGCAGAGTTAGTATGATTGTTTGGTGATCTTAACAACATTGAACTTCTTTCGAATGGATTTAGCAATGATTGGCTCACCCCAGAATCCATTGAGCCAGCCTCGTAAGAGGGTGGATTAGCCAACTGGGTAGTTGGTTTACCAACCAAATTTTTCATAACTCCCGTGCTCTTGTGACGAGCAATAGCAAAATAATGTATAATATAGTTTAACAAGTTGTTGAGCTGTGGTATATCCGCCTAACTTTTTGATATAAAGGGCATCAATCGAAGTCTCTACGAACAAAAAGAATGACAAAAATAATAATAGACAAATACCCATTTTTGGGTCTTATCGAACTTTTACTAATAACGACAAGCGAATTGTTCTGTGCGGCATAAATGGAACCCAAACGATCCCTGCATTACTAACCTATGGATCCAACAGACCTAAATTCAAATAAAGTTAACCAACCAGGTAACCAACTTCATATTCATTTATGTTATTTAGACCAAGTTAGTAACCAGGTAATAATTACTTTTATTGAGAATTTTATTTTTCTCTGATGGTTGGCGGTTCTATAACGTGTACTGTTACGAAAAAGAACAAGAAAGACTGTGGTCTCTTCTAGCGGTGTTAGATTTTGGAGAAGACGTCGTAGTAGTAAATTGTCATAGGTCGGAAGCCGAACCAGAAGCAGACTGGGATGTTAAGAATGTAAAAAAAAGATCTAATGATGACAACTTCATTGGAAAAGATGGATCGATTTGGAGGAGAAGCCGGTTGGCACCAACCAGAACTTGAGCTGAGAATATTTTAACAAATACTTCAAATCTAACAGCCATTAAAGATATAAAATATACCAGAACAACAGATAACCCTACCTTTGCGGATTACCTAAATCATCTAATGTTAATGTTAAGAGACTTGTAAAACTTTGTAAGAGACCACTATATGAGTTACGTTTGGTTTCAATTTTTAATGACGTTTTGATAATAAAGATTATAAAGATATTCGCGAAATTGTAAGTGGGAGCTGTAATGCAGGTTGTTACGTAATTATAGATGAAAAATAAGAAAGTTCCCATGGGCGTTGTAGCTTTCGGCCATACATACCGAACAAACCTGCAAAATAGGGCATTAACATATTTTCTGCAGCTGATTCGAAACTTATTATATATCTCAATTGAAAGTTTATTGTGGCCAACAACCAGTTGGCCTCTACAGTTTAGGCAATAAGCCAGTAGCTATCGTTCAACGCATAACAAAGTACGTACAAAATGCGAGCAGAAATATTACCACGGGCAACGGCTTACGAGTTACCCTTTGGTTACAGATCTTTTTAAAACCCAAACTACTTTGGTTGGAACCATCCAGAAAAATAAAAGAGTTTTGCCGCCAATGATTTGTATTACCAAAAACCGAGCACCAGAAAAAAGCAACGATACTCTCTTATGAACCTAAGAAGAATAAGTGCGTCTTACTTCTTTCTCTCTATTCTACATAACAATGGCAATGTTATTACTGGTTCAAAATCCTTACAAGAGGTTAAAGTGTTCTATAATAAAACTAACATATAATGTTGCCCGAAATTCCCGTCAGTGGCCGTTGGTTATATTTTAGCATAAATGCTCGAAAATTTTGTTGTTAGGGGACAACCCACTAATAACTTATCAAAAGCCGTCATTATTAAGATATAATCAAGTATAGATGTTTTATATCTTGATTTCAGTCTAATGCAACCGCAAATTGATAGACTACATCCCATTTGGGTATGAACTCAGATCGTAAAATTAGTTGGCAATAGTACACCACCAAGAAAACTGTCAATGGTCAGCCCCAACAATGTGACCCATCACCAAAATTGAATAAGAAAAACCGGTGCCAAATATGCAGTTGTAACACCGACCGAGAAACCAAAAACTACTTGCTTTAAATGTGGCAGTTATATATGTGGAAGTCATTTAATCACAATTTCTACAAATTGTAATGACACAGAGATGATTTTACCCTGTTAAAGTTAGCCGAAAGTTAAAAGTCGATAATGCAGATTTCCTTTTTAACAATCCAGCCGAAAATAAACAATTTGGTGGTTGACAGCCAAAAGCAAACAGGATACATGGATTGCAATAAAAACTTTTGTAAATAGTCTTACGCGGAAAACTTTGTTTAACCTAGTCGTGGAAAATAACGGAAAACCAGAAGGATTCATAAAATTGTAATAAAATCAGCCTCTAGAGTGTTAAGTCTGGCGATGGATTGCATTGATGTGATTTGTCAATAGCTATCGCAGGAAAAAAATTCAGTTCTAGTTTCCCAAAATTCGATTTTCCAACATTAGAAAATTTGTATAAAATCAGCCTCTAGAATGTTTTGTCTGGAGAAGAATTGCATTTTTGTGACTAGTCAACGAAAAAAAAAAATTCAGTTCAAGTTTCCCGTGGGAAATCTCGGAAAATTCGATTTTCCACCATTAGAAAATTTGTATAAAATCAGCCTCTAGAGTGTTATGTCTGGAAATGGATTGCTTTTTTGTGACTTGTCAATAGTCATCGCAGAAAAAAAATTCAGTTCAAGTTTCCCGTGGGAAATCTCGGAAAATTCGATTTTGCAAAAATCATTAGAAAATGTCTATAAAATCAGCGTTTAGAGTGTTATATCTGGAGATGGATTGCATTGATGTAATTTGTCAATACCTGTCGCAGGAAAAAAATTCAGTTCAAGTTTCCCGTGTGAAATCTCGGAAGCTTCAAACAAGTTTCCAGCTGAAAGTAAGAAATGATTTAAGAGAAAAAATTTAGTTCAAGTTTCCCATGGGAAATCTCGGAAAATTCGAGTTCCCAAAAATCAATAGAAAATTTGTATAAAATCAGCCTCTAGAGTGTTATATCTGGAGATGGATTGCATTGATGTGATTTGTCAACAGCTACCGCAAGAAACAAATTCAGTTCAATTTTCCCGTGAGAAATCTCGGAAAATTTGAAACTTTTGAAAATCGAATTTTCCGAGATTTCCCACGGGAAACTTGAACAGAATCTTATTCCTGCCACAGCTATTAACAAGTCATTTCGATGCAACCCATCTCCAAACATGACACTCTAGAGGCAGATTTTATACAAATTTTCTAATGAGTTTTCGAAAATCGAATTTTCCGAGATTTCCCACGGGAAACTTGAACTGAACTTTTCTGCTGCTATAGCTATTGACAAATCACATAACACTCTAGAGGCTGATTTTATACAAATTTACTAATTTTTTTGGAAAATCGAATTTTCCGAGATTTCCCACAGGAAAATTGAACAGATTTTTTTCATTCGATAGCTATTGACAAATCACATAAAAACGATTCAACTTCAGATGTATACTCTAGCGGCTGATTTTATTCCAATTTTGTGGATTCTTCTGATTTTCCGATGTTTTCCATGACTAGGTTAAACAAAGTTTTCCACGTAAGACTATTTACAAAAAATTTTAAATCCATTTATCATATTTACTTTCGGCTGATAACTATTAAATTTTTTTGTTTTTGGCTGGAATGTTAATAATATATAATCTGCATTATCTGCAAGCTCCATTACCATTTCATTAATTTCGGCTGGACTAATACAATCTGCATTATCGACTTTTCACTTTCGGCTGGCAACTTTCGGCTAACTTTAACAGTATGATGATTTTAACAGGTAAACATTGGTTGAATTTAACCTTATTTAAATTAAAAAATGTTCTCTATCGAAAAACATTTTCAGTTTAGGAAGTCCACCGTTTCAAGTACAAGTCATTTTCCAGGAACCTAGACTTTAATATTTTCCTATGTGATAAAAAGATGTCATTTAAAACTCTGATTAAATTGATTTGATTTTTTATTTGTTTATATTGCAGCTTCATTCAATTAACCAAAAACAGATAAATTTGAATGGACATTTTCCATATTAATTTTGATTTTAAGATATTGGTCAATTAGATCCACGGTTAGTAATAATGTAACTTGAATTAGTTATGCAGGGTTAAACTTTACATTTCTGACACCAAAATGCAAGCACAATATTGCAACTGGGCGTTATTTTTATGGTCTCTAAGTTCGTCGGCCAGTTAATTGTAACTATATTTTTCTGTGTGAAGCAGAAAAATACTTGCAGCTTCTAGAGGTATTTTCACATTTTCACGCCGATCTATCTATAAGAAAAATTGGTCTTATTTTTCTTAGTGAGGCGTGAATCATCTGTTTTTTGGGTTTCGTTAAATGCTAGTACCTATTTCTTGGGTAGAGATTGCAGCACTCACGACTGAAAGAAGCAAAATAAAGGGTTATTTTTTGTTTTGATTTGGTGTGTCATAGCATAACGCCTTATTTTGTAATTTAATACATAAACTAAAAAACCGACATTTTAAAAGACATGAAACAAAATTTTTTACAAAATTGTTCCATTTCTATGTATTGACGATTTGAAAAGTGAATAAAGTGCCTAGTGGCGCTTTAAATAAACTTCGGCAGTTACCCAATAAACTCTTGTTTTTGCAATATTTCATTGATTTGGTACAATGTTACTGTTAAAAGTTTCAAAAACAGTGTTCAAAATTTTACAAATATGATTTTAAGTTAGCGTAACATAATAATTACAGTGAGACACTCGAAGTCATTCGGATAATCCGACATGTGCCCAATAGGTCGCAAATTTAGTAACGCTTTGATTTCAACGGTGGATGTATGAAGAATTTCGATAGTGTACGACCTCCCATAGCTCCGAAAATGTGGAGATCTGGGTGGAATTGTGCGCCACTGAATCCCATGATCTATACACAATATCTCAAAACCTCGTGTTTTTGAACCTCAGATAAAAATATTTGTCGAATATCTTGAAGTTCGGCACTTGCTCCGACGAAGTTGTAGCATTGCCCGAATATATGTATATATATATATATATATATATATATATATATATATATATATATATATATATATATATATATATATATATATATATATATATATATATATATATATATATATATATATATATATATATATGTATATACTCGTATATACTCATAATATATATATATATATATATATATATATATATATATATATATATATATATATATATATATATATATATATATATATATATATATATATATATATTTATATATATATATATATTTATATATATATATATATATATATATATATATATATATATATATATATATATATATATTTATATATATATATATATATATATATATATATATATATACATATATATATATATACCAGAGTCTCGCTATGCGTCTATTCTATGTATGTATTCTATGTATTCTATGTATCTATTCTATATGCGTCTATTCTATATGCGACGGATAATTAAGCAGGGGCCGGCACAATAGATCTTTTAGGTCGCAGTGCGAAGTGGCTGATCGCCCGCATGGCCCCCCAATAATAATAATAATGTGCGTCTATTCGTTCTTGCGTCGGCTAAAAAAACGTTAAATTAATTAACGAATTATTATTAATAAAGTGATATTATTTATCATACATATTTGTTTTATTTTAAATTCTATTTAGATTAATCTTCCGCAATACTTTTCGGCCACAAATATTTTAAATTCTTCGATATGCGTCGAAATTCAGTTTGCGTCTCTCCGTGTGGAACCAAACAGGGACGCAAAGCGGGACCTTGGTGTATATATATACATATATATATATATATATATATATATATATATATATATATATATATATATATATATATATATATATATATATATATATATATATATATTTGCACAGGGCCCCCGCCGACAAACGAATCGACAAAGAGTCGCCAAAAATGCCTCGATGCTTAAATGATTTACTATTTCCATATGAACTGCTTTGAGACGCGAGACAAATAAATAAATAATAGGGTTCGTGATCTGGCGTTAGCTATGGTTAAGAAACGACCACAAAAATTAATATCGACGTTTTGAAATGGCCTGACAGGATTAACGCGATGTTCTGGTAGCTGACCCATAATTGGTTCCAAACTCCGAGGATGAGTACGAAGACGTATACAATTTTGAACAATTTTTCGACATAAACCTCTACTTCCAATAATCCAACATCTCTGCCTTAAATGGTACAGCAATTACTGATGTGCCGAAGTCTAGTATGTTCATAGTTGACAAGTAATTTGGTAAATGAACGGCTGGCAGGTAACAGTATTTGATGTTTATCATCGAACGGATTGTTAAAGTGCTTCAATCTTCCACCAATGCGCAAAACACCATTTTCGTCTAAAAATGGACATAATGCCTTTAAATGAGTGTGGCCAGAAATGATTTTACTTTTTCCCATATTTTTGAGGTCGTTAGAAGATTCTTCCTGCTGAATGTGCTTAACAATGATCTTTAAGGAATTGTCTATCTTTTTCTCCGGAAGTGGTTGGAAGGGCGTGACTACGGAACTTCATATTTTCAGAATAGAACGGTACAGTACCATTATTACGAAGATTTACTCTTGCTTTCATTAGTTGTACGAATGGCAGTACAAATCAAAAAAACACAGAGCTTAGTTGGATATCTGGAATGTTTTATAAGGCACTTCTATTCACAATCTTTCACACCAAAAAACCGCTGGATAGTCTTCCAGACGAGTTTCAGATGTTTTCGAAATTTTCTTTAATGGTTATTTTGGAATGATCAAAATAGGATCCCTCAAGAAGTCTGGTCTGATGGATTTTTCAAAGTTGGAATATAATACCAACGTTCAGATAAAATTAAATCCTGAAATTTTGAGATTCGATTGGCGACGAGTTTTTCGAATCTTAATGGCACCGATCTAATATGATATAATGTGATCTCAGAGACAGTCAGTCTAGAAATATATCGATGAAAATTGAATTTCTATACTTGCCCGTCTATGTTTTAGAAGCACAACTCTAGTTTGGGCACAAAGGACGTTTATGACACAAATGACGGCTCCGAACCTTCAACCGACCGAGTTCGCCTTTGAATCCCTTCCAAAAATTATACAGCTTCTGGAAAAGCTCATCGTCCCATTCGAACTCTGATTTCCACAGCTTTTGCATAAATAATTTAACTGTGGATACAGTCGGTGTACGCCATTCGAATGGATCGAACAACTGTGCATGATTTTTGTATCGAGTAGACTGCTCGGAGCAAATTAGACTGCTCGGTAATGCTTGCCGGGGGTGACACAACAATTTTGTTATTTGATTGTATTTTTCGAAGTTCGAATCCTTCACGAACCATCAACATATTATGTCTTCAACATAAAAATCTTGCTTCAGAATTTTGGACGCATTAGAGAACGTGTTTTTTAATCATTCGCAAGTTGGAAGAGAATGCGAATTGCAAGAAACGGGCCACTTGCGTGATCCTGCGCTTTAACTCCACCACATAAATTGCAAGTCCTGTTGATCAGTATGTATTAGGATCTGGCTATACATTTTAGTTAAGCCCCTCACTACCCAGTCAATGCAATTTGATATTTTCAATATCTCATCATAATCAAACACAGATCTTGTTGAATCATTGAAACTACCATTAAACAATCGTTCAATAAGATACTCGATGACGACTTTGCTGTTGCATTGAAAACCACCCTTAATTTGGTCGTGTTACTGCTTTCGCGCATAAGCACATGATGTGGAAGATAATACGTTTTCCTAAACTTACAACTGGATTGATTAGGGTCACTAACTTCTTCCATATGATGCGAATATTTTTCTTGAAGCATTGTTGAATATTGTTGCAGCGCATTAATTGATGAGTCTTCTAACTAAACAATGTTCGAGTTCATTCGCAGAGCAACACTTTACATTCCTAGCTCTGTGTGAACAACATGTTTAGAATATTGATCTTTGCATTGTTTTTCTTCGAAAAATTGTCGATTTTCCCAATTACCCTAAATTTTTGCAATTGTGACTTTAATGTTTCAAACGAACCTTTGTTATGTAAGCAAGTCAGGCTCGAAAAACTGTGGATCAGCTAATTCGATGTTTTGTGGGACAGAAGCATGCCAGTAATATTTTGTTTAATGAGGTACTCAGTTCACCTTTTTCATCAGCATTGAAACCGTTCCACTTATTAAGAACACATCAGTGTTGGTCATAGTTGTTTTAAGGTTTAACCAATGAACCATTATCCATTTTGATTAAGGTAGTTTGTGATGTCACTTTTTCTAAATTTTCGAGATCAATATTTTCCTCCTGCTTTAAACTCCAACCAGAACTAATTAGGAGATTTTATTCATTATTTACTAATGTGAAGTTTATGACAAATTGACAAAAACCTTACAACAGCAAAAAAGTGTAGAAGCAATTATTATACACTAATTGAAATTGTTTACCGTTAAAAACATTTACTGTCATTTGTCTATTGTTATCATTACTTAATTTTTTTTTAAAAAAGGCCTTATACCACTTTCAGAATAACGGCTCCTTTATCCAATAAGTATAAAAATTCAATTTTGTCCGAAATCTTCACAATGTACACTCTCATACGTTTCTCCCCCCCCTCCCCCCAAGAAGTGTTTAAAAACTTCAGACAGGTCTCATAACCTTAATATTCTTACTAATTAGAGTCAAATAATGTATACGAGGGAAGCAGGGTTAACTTTATTATGGGAGTTAGTTTCTAAAATATTTTCTGCCAAGTCATCATGTATTTCCCATGATACAGTTTTTCTTTTAATATATGCTATATAATACCTTAATACGTTGCGAATTTACGCTTGTTGGTAGTGAATAATGGCAACTAACTTTGGCTTTGTCATTCCCAAAGTCAGTTCCGAAGTAATTTAGTTGATTATTATGTCATAAACTTTATTTGTATTTAGTGCTTGGACATCTAAAACTGCAAGCTCATTCATTGGTTTTAGTTGCATGTCCTCGAGATTTTCGATCTGTTGTTTACAGTTACTACATTTACAACCATAAAATTTAAATGCTTTTTCAATTGATTTTAAATCTGCCTCTTTAAAAGTAACGTAATCTATCGGAATATAAAAGTTGTCAGTTTCATGGGGAGTTAAGCAATTTGGGCACTTAAAATTTAACAGAATCGAACGCCTCAGAAAATATTCAATATATTTTGTTACGTTACAAATACAGTCTAACTCGATATTGGTTAGCGTGTTGGCTTTATTAAAACACTTCAATAGTAAGTGACTTCGTATTTTATTTGTGGATTGAACACAGCTCCGTTATTTAAAAAATGAATAATGAAATTAAAAAATTCCGACACTTTTAATTTATTTAAGAAGTATTGGTAATCTAATAATACCGTACGCATTATCTATGAGAGCGAATCAAATCCGCATATCGAATAAACATTAATTTTGATATTTCTTTCATTAACATACGAAAAGCCATTTGGTAAGAGCGGTTTGAGCTTTTCTGACTTTTCACAAGGAATGATTTCAGTGACACTTTTTTTAAACAATGCTTTTGTAGAATACCTTTTTATAACACGTTTGCCGATGTGCTTGGGGGAATCATTCAAACGTATTTTTTTATTCCAATTTTCTGAATTCTGGATGTTATCAGGTTCTTCATCTGGATCATTTGTTTTAACAAATGTTCTCTTTCGCGATTTAGGTGTTGGCTGAAGTGCATCAGAGACCGCTATAGAGTTTACTAGTAGTTCGGTTTTCCGCTTCAATAAAGCCACGAATCTTCCAATTCTTAAAAACTTTTTTTGGGTATAAATATTTTTAACGTGACTGAACCACAGCTCTACATTGGAATTTGATAAACGGCTCTCTAAATTTATAAATTTAGAGTAACATGTACTCCATAGTGGAAGATAAGCAAAATAACGCTTTATGGTGAATATTACAAACTCTGGACAGTAGAAGATATTCTCTTCTAAATTTATTTGTCTATCTTGATTTTCAGTTACAACTTTTCCGTAAATAGTCAAGAATTTTCTGTAGAACATGCTAAGAGAGTAGAGCGCCTTGTCATTTTGAAAAGTTGGATTATCAAGTTCTGGAAAATCTGCTTGATCTTTTCTTGTCGAATTATTTTCATGGCAATATAAAAATTTTAAAAAAATTGTAAACTCATTGTATGCTTGCAATACCGCTTTGCTTTTATATTTATTAGTACAGACAGATAATACAATAAACCTCAAATAAAGTGGATAGAACATTAGGAATTTTTTTTTAATCTGGGTTGAAATAATATTAATAAAATGAGTGCAGTAAATAAAAACTGATACAGTCTTTCTGGATGAAACTTGCTTATTTTCCATGCAATTATAGGTATATTGAATATACTCTAACATACTCATTTTACTAAATGTGTGGAGAATTGCTTGAATATAAGCCCAAGTCCGATCTACCACGTATACTAAAGGCAAAATCAATTTTGGAATCAGTGCCATTTCCGATTTGAATTTCATTAAAAATAATGATAATGTTGTGGAATCATGCTTACATGAAATTAATTCAGCAACAGGGACTATGGTTGTACCTAACTTTACAACACAAGCATAATATAATATTTTATTACAGCTGTGTTCCTGGTGACATTTTGGTTTTCTGACTACGCTGCCAGTTGGTCCAAATACAAAATTAATTGAGAATATTGTGAAATTAGCTGTAACTGAGCTTTTCTTAATAAAGTAACCTCTAATGGTAAAGAGACACAATTTATATATTTGTTATCCCTTTCCAACTGTTCCATATCCCATCGGCGAATCATATCATATACGTCACAATCATGAACTAAATCATCCTTTTTTAATCCATCTCTGTGATTGCCTGTCATTGGCCATCGAACTTCCACCTACACTTTTTTTAGAAGTGTTTTTTTTTGTTAATTCGATAACTCTCTATTTGACCCTCAAAATTGCGCTAATATACCGTTTTTTACAAACTTGTTCATTGGGACTTACAATAAGAATACACTTTAGTGTAATTTGGTTTCCTTGTTCATTGTTCATTGTTCCCTTGTTATTGTGTTATTGTGTGGTTTATTTATATAATCATATGGAGTCGAACAATTGTATGACGTGCGCTGTTCCAGGTGTGTCTGAGAACGTGTTAGTGTGCAGTGGATTATGTAAAAAAGTTGCCCACTATAAATGTGTTGGATTGAGGAAAAACGTTTTCGATGAAATTTGTGGTTCGGACAGCATTTTTTGGTTTTGTGAAAGTTGTAAAGACATTTACAGTGAACAAGTAAAAATTTTATGTGAAATAATGGGATCATTAATAAAAATTGAAATCCCAATAAAAAGATTCGAGGAGAAAGCACAGGATAATATTAATAAATCAGCGGAATCTCACATTTCCGATTGCATCATTACCGATGATTGTTCAGATGCGATTGCTATGCCTGTTGCCGATCAAACACGAACAAATTGTGCTAAATTGAACCAAGAAACATGTAACTGGGAATAGATTTGTTACGTCTACTGTACCTGTGGTCATGCAAAATCATTCGTCCATGCAAAATCATTTGTCCTCTACGAGAACCTTTGCTGAGGTGACATCATCCACAATGAGTTCCAGTGTTGCTGTGCCCGCCGTTGAAAATAAAAATCCACAACATCGGGACAGAAAATCGATTTGTGGTACCAGACAGTTGGCCGAAAATTTTGGGGTAAAGGTCATTGAACCGACAGTATGGTTACACCTTTCCAAATTTGATCCTCATACTAATGAAAATGATATATCTATTATGACTAAAAAATTCTTGGAGATTGATGACTGCAAAATATTTAAACTTATTCCCAAATAACGCAACATTAAATCGCTGGAGTTTGTTTGCTACAAATTGGGCATAAAAGCAGATTTACGGGTAAATGCTCTTGATCCAAATACTTGGCCGACTGGTGTACACATTCGGGAATTTAGTTATACAAATTTTCGGACAGCATTGCCTCCACGAGTAAAGTTTCGGGCAACCACTGCAGCCAACAGTACAACACGTTAAATTCTAACAACTTGTATTGTAGTAAAATTGTTTAGTTTGGTTAAACATTTTAATGAAATTACTATTCTGTTAGAGTTATACAAATTTGATTTTCTTGCTTTAACCGAAACTCTTCTTAACAGCAAAATTACAAACAAGTCGCTCCTTATCAATAATTATAAACTAATACGTTTTGATCGTATTAATAACAAGCGATGGGGTGGTGTTGGTATTTATTTTAGGTCTACTTTGAGGGTTAGTAAATTATTCTCGGGTGCCTTTGGTAAGGTTGAAGTTTTGGCGTCTGAGCTTGTCGGGCGATTTAGTAAAATTCTTATTTTGGTTATTTATAACCCGCCTCCTGCTTCTACTGATGATATTAATAATTTACAAACAATTTTTTCTGAATATTTATCTCAGTATGAAAAAATTATTTGTTGTGGTGATTTAAACTTTAATAGGTTGATTACCAATAAACTAAGTGCTTGTTTGAGTTTACATAATTTATTTTATTTACCTTTACAACCGACTAGATTGGATAAAAGCCTATTGGATTTGATAATTTTGTATGAGGCTGATAAGCATAATACTATTTCTTTTGGGCAGCTTGCTGTTCCTGCCATTTCTGATCATGACTTGATTTTAGCCTACTATAAATTCAGTCGTACCAGGGATAAAATTTCATATACGGTTGTTTCTGATTATAAAGCAATCAAACATCAGTATTTTGTAAATTGTTTCTTTTCGTTAGACTGGTAAAATCTTTATTTTTATCCTGATGTGAATGATATAGTTGAAGAATTCAATTCAAAATTCTTAAAATTAGATACTAATTGTGCCCCTCGTAAAACGAGTATAAATAATTGTCCCACTGCTCCGTGGTTAAATGCACATATTTTGAATTTAATGCAAAGAAGAGATTTGGCTTACAAAAAATATAAAAGATTTGGATTAGAGATCGATTTTGAGTCATTTAAATCTTTTAGAAATAAAACCAACAAATGCATTAATCAAGCTAAAAATATATTTTATTTTGGAAATTTGCACAAACCTAAAACAACCTGGAGCAATTTGAAGAAACTAGGTATTACATGTAAGTCGACTGAAGCAGTCATTTACTTTTCTGCTGATGAGATTTTGGTAGGGATCAGTGGACTTAATGAGTCTGTAGGTCTTTTGCCTTTACCCGATTTTGATTTTATTAGTTCTGGTAGATATGGGTTTGTTTTTGATTGTGTCGATGAACTTATGGTATTGACTGCAATTCGTACTGTTAAGTCTGATTCGATGGCATATGACATGGTAAACTTCAGAGCAATAAAATTATATATTGATTTGTTCCTGTCCCAAATTACATTTATCATTAACCAGAGTTTGACCAAATCAATATTTCCTATAATTTGTGGAAAGTGACATCGATTATTCCTCTACCTAAAAAGGATGTGATTTCGAATATTTGTGACATTCGCCCGATTAGTATTTTGCCTGCCCTATCCAAGGTCCTGGAAAAAATTATACAACTTCAAATTCTTCAGCATCTCAATAGCTTTAATTATCTATGCAAATTCCAATCTGGATACAAATCTGGCCATAGTACTACTACTGCACTTGTGCATATTGTTGATGATTTATCTGCTATTTTAGATAAAGGTAATTCATTTGCAATTTTAGTCCTATTAGACTTTTCTAAAGCGTTTGATTGTGTTAATCATATCCTTTTGCTTCAAAAGTTATATTATAATTTTTCAGATTCTACTATTTTGTTGCTTCTTTCTTATTTGAGTAATCGTAAACAATTCGTAAAGCTTGGTGATGATCTTTCTGGTATAAGTAATGTAATTGCTGGAGTGCCTCAAGGATCAATTTTAGGCCCTTTACTTTTTTCCATTTATATAAATGACCTACCTTGGCATATTTTAAATTGCCGATTTCATCTTTATGCTGATGATTTGCAACTGTATATTGGTGGTGACTTGTTAAAATTCGGGGAAATCGTTATCCAACTTAATGCAGATTTTAGGAATATTTCGTCATGGGCCAAAAATAATGAACTTTCCATTAATCCAACTAAAAGTAAAGCTTTATTGCTCACTAGAAATAATTCGCATAATATTGCACCTATGCTATTTTTGGACAATGATATAATCTCATTTGTTCCAACGGTTAATAACCTAGGATTACTATTGAATTCAAAACTTACTTGGAATGATCATGTAAGTTCTATGTGCCAGCGTGTTAATTACGGTTTATATTCACTCAGACTAATAAAAAAGTTTTGTCCAGTTGACTTACGCATATATCTTGTGAAAAGTTTAATTATACCTATTTTCAGCTATTGTGATGTGATATTTTCTAATTGTGATAGTTCCTTGATGGTTACTTGAGGTTACGTTTAATAATTGTGTGAGATATGTTCATGACCTTAGAAAGTTTGATCATGTTTCCGAATTTAAAGATTCAATCCTTGGATGTGACTTGTTTGAGTTTAACTGTTATAGAACTGCTGTCTTTACTTTTCGAATAATTAAATCGGGTGTACCATTATACTTGCATGATAAATTACATTTTTCTATGTCATTGAGAACTAGGAACGTTAATTTGCCAGTTAGTAGAACTAATGTTTACAATAACTCTGGATTAATAAATGCGATTATCACTTGGAACCAGAGAGTGAAACCGGAACCGAACCGTAAACCGAAAACCGAAAAAAAAACTAAATTTTTATGAACCGAAAACTGGAGCCGAAACGAAATAAATAAAATGTAGTGAACCATAACCGTAACCAGAGTAATATTTTCATGCGGTTTATTCCGTTTCGTTTTAAGTATTTTTTTGCACGAAAATTTTTCATATCTCATAAAACGGTAAAACATTCAAAAGTTTCTAAGTTAATTCGGAATAAAAATACACTTTAAATGCAATTTTATAGTTGGATTTACGATTTTGAAAAAAAGTATATATTTGCCTATAAAAAGCTAAACAAATTATAATTAATGAAAAATTCACTGAAATGAACAATTCCGATAATTTGCTTGTTCATTTAGCACGTCCTTCAAAGGACCGACCAAATTGGGTCGTTAATAGCCAAAAGGGCCGTTATATCCATTTCGTTTCATAGACCATTTAGATTCACTGAAATTTTGCCTACCATAATTTATAGACATTTTTTGGATTTGTTTCTCGGGTTTGTTACGTCGTTTGATTTTTTAATTATAGTTTTTCTCTTTCTTTTCTTTTAAGATTTTTGTACGATTTTGTATTTCATTGCACGCAAACGGACTATTAATCAAACGAATGATGAAAACAAACGTGAAAATTTCAGGCACTAAAAGTTTAAGTCGTTATATGCCAAATATGTATAGTTAAAACCAAATGTCGTTAGGTCACGTATATCTTCAATAGAGGTCTCTAGCTAGTGGTGTTGCTCTTAGATATAATTTAAATGACATATATACACCTGTCCCTCGATTAACACGGTACTTGATTAACACGGATTTGATTTAACACGGTCAACGAATTGAGACAAAGTCGTGATTAACACGCACAGAAGTTTCGCCGCGTTAATCAAGTACCGTGTTAATCGAGGGATGTATTAGTCGAGATTATCACGGTTTTGAGTTACACGGTAATTTGGCGGAACGTAATTGATGTGTTAATCGAGGGACAGATGTATTCAAAAGAAGGCTTTAGGAGATTTTGCAATTAGAAGATTTTTAAAGAAAATAGGAGATTTTATAGCTGAGATTATGAAATGTGGGATTACGTACCGATCCCAAAGAGTAAACATTCGTACATAAAAATTCTATTATTGATTTCATAAATGTGTTTTAAGAATACAATTTCTAGCGTATACTTGATTATTGATTGCAAAAACATTTATTAATTCTGGGGCAATCCAGCCAACATTTAAAAAAATAAAAATATGTAGTTCACAAATGTTCTCTTTTTATTTAAGAAAAAATTCATTTTAAGAAATTTCAATTTCATAATATGATTGAAAGATTGATGGTGGAACTTCTTTAATTTGCATCAAAGTAAAATTTAATCGTTTCAGGGTCATTGTTCACAGGTTTCGCCTCCACATGTTCAGGCGATGATTCTGTTTCTAATTCCATTTCTTCCTTATAGGTAACTGTTTCATCCTCTTTTTGAGTGACCACTGCTCTGGTAATATCTGAATCTGATAATATTCCATATCCACATCACAATACACTTCCGAAATTTAATTTTGGAATTAATCGACCGAAAACTTTGTCCCATCTGCTGAATTTCACTGTTAAATTCCTTGTTTTCTAGAATTATTTGTTTAAGTATTGTACATTCAATGGATTATCTCTGTAATGGTGTTTGATATTTTTGATTATTCCAAGATCAAGAGGTCGTAAAACAGACGTTGTTTTTAGAAACATCAACATTTTTCGATTTTCTTTCGTAAACTTTTTGTCTAAATCACATAACTCCTTTTAAAAAATTATCGAAGTCATCCATGCTTTCGTATTGCTCTCATAAATTACTGGTAACAACTTTAAATTTTTGAAACAGCGGGGTTTCTTACATTTTCCGATGACAAGTAAAGGCAACTTCTCAGTCCCGATCACATTACACGCAACCATTACATTAATACGTTGCTTTCAATACTTACCATGACAGTAAGACGTTGTTGTGAAAGCGTAAGTTTTTTGTGGAAGGCATTTGAAAAATAGTGCTATCTCGTCAGCATTAAACAGATCTTCTGCAGCATGCTCTTTAATGATATACAAGGCTAATTATTTGTAACCCAATTAATTGTTAAAGCAGCGTCCACACAATTGTTAACGCAGTGCTAAAATTGTTGATTTTTAGGGTTTCTGTTTTGCATTTAGTTTTGCCTTCGTTTTAATAATCGGTCCAAAAAGCGGAACATTGTGAGTCCGGGATTGTTGGATGAACTGCTCCATTGCATGCTCCAAATTTTCATGTGTTCATTTCCTGAATCTTTTACACGTCATTTTATCTGAGTTTTTATAAATTTTTCCAAATAATTTTTCTTTCAAATTCTCAATGAAAAGGGAAGGAAGGAGGAATTTCAATTTCTGGTGCAGTGTCTTTATACGTCCACCACAATCGAATTTCTCCGTAATATTTAATTTTTGTTTAATTGTTAAATTTTTACGTTTTCTAATACCGACTTATTCCATGTTAATTTTTTTTTTAATTAATCACCGGATTATCATCGTTCCATTTCTGCTTGGTTTTTATATGTTTCTGCCTAACAGTAAAAACTGAAGTCGAAATAGAGAACGCAATTTAAAATAAAACGCAAATAGGATTAGCCATACTATAGATAGTTCGAATTGTAAAATTATCGAGAAAAGGAATGTGTGCAAATGTAAATGAAAAATTGAACCTTTTGCATTGAACCCTTACTCTAAAAAATATTTTAGTGATTAAATTAAATAATGAATTTGAAATTCGTTATAACTATATCGTTCAAAATTTAACTTATTATTCTTATGCTAGTCTAGTAAAAACAGCTTCATGAGAAGGAAATAAATCCTATACATAGCAACTTTGCAAGTATGTTCAATAAGGTACCGGCAACTTTTATAAAAACTTCTGCCATTCGTCGGAGATTGTTTTCTTCCTGCTGAGGGATAACGACGAAGCAAAATGGTATTTTATAATTATTCCTAAAAATTTCAAAATTCTTTTCGAATAAGAGTTGATGTTCACAATATTTTCCTTAATTTGTCTCTGCCATACACTTAATTACATCAAATATTCTGATTCGCATAATTGTCTAAGCAATCAATTTTACATTGGGGTTGGTTGTCGACCTTCACATTGATAACCTTTCCCGACAAAACAAACAATACAGAACCACTCAATGATGACAGAAAATTTTAGTTGTGTGCTAAGTAGCCTGACAAACTTGAACTCTTTGTTCCATTGTGCCAATTAACTATATCGTATCTCGTTCAATTTTTTTCACTTAAAAGTAATATGTAAACCAAATTAAAGGCAATTTTCTCAGGTTTAATTCTTAATCGAAACATAAGTTATATAGTTTTATTGAAACATGCAAAATACAATTTTGCACCAACTTCGCCCCACCATGATATACCTCAATAAATATGTCTGCAAACCTTGGAGGCTATAGGAGTTATGTAATAATATGATTTAATAATTACAGTTCCATATATATTTATGTGATGCGTTGTTGAACCGGTTTTAAACCGGTTTTGAATCCGAACCGAAACGAAAAAATAAATTTGGGAACGTAACGCTTAACCGGAACGAAAATCATTTCGGTTTCACTCTCTGCTTGGAACAGTTTGCCTACAGAATTAAAAAATATAAGTTCCATTAACAGATTTAAAAAGGTTATGTTTAAATTAGTAACTTAATATCAAAGTTCTTGTACATATTGTAATTAATTATGTATATATGTCCATTGTTGTATATTTGCTAATTATTGTTATATTGATATTGAAATATTTATTGTTAATTTTAAGTTATTTTCTGCTGTCGTAAATATGTGTAATGTACAAAAGCCACGGTTTATACATTGAATAAAGCATTATTATTATTATCTATTAACTATTTGAGTAGATACTTCATCGCGATTATGGCGCAGATTAAGTAAGCAGGTCAGTTAAGTGAGTTTCTGTCCAAAAATTACACTCTTTGTCTATTTTAAAGACTGTTTAAAACGTTTTTATTGAGTACCAAAAAGGTAATGGGATCACATTATTCATAAAGATTGATGTTAGCCATGTTACTGCCAAAAACAATTTCGAACTTGCCAAAAAGTTTCCGAAATAATATGTTAATTTTATTCATCGAGATTAATGAAATGCACACACACACACACACACTAACCTATAAAAAAATGAACAGTAATCTCAAGTATACAATTTCCTTTTGATAAGTTACCGCAAATGTCACATCACTGACCATGCCAATATTTTTTTATTATAATTGTAAACCGATGACACATTAATATGTTGACTTCCCGGTTTAAAAGTAAATTCGAGCGCACTGCTGTCATTTCCTATATTATTAGTAAAATCTGCACATCTCGTGATAAATTTTCTCATATAATCCACAATGAAATATTTTTGTTGTCGATAAATTCGTTTTAAACTCGGAAAAATCATATATACATAAATAAATTTTAAACATTTTTGCTTATATACTGTCAACAACAAAAGTAAAAATAAATAAAATAAAAAACGCAAACAGGAATTTATTTCGCATTCTACTCTTTATCTAAAAACGTAAAATACATAAAATGAATTAAAACTCTAATTACATTTATCAAACAGGTGTATATTGTCGTTAGGTGCAGGTATTTGTGAATCATAGACGAAATTAAATTTTATAGTAGATTTTTGAATATTTACTTCGAAAGCAAATACTATACATTTTACAATAAAACAATTAAACCCTTTAAACCTTCTAGCTTGACACTCTTAAAATCAAATAAATAAAAACAATTGGGTGTAATTTTATAACCGATTACAAGAAAAACTAAAGAAAAATAATTTTTTTTTTTTTTTTTGGGTAGAAAAAATTAAAATTAAAATTCACCTGATTAACGTGAATTAAATTAGTTGTCTGGGGCATTTTGGCAAAAATTTAAAACAATTAACATATTTGTTTTTATTTTTAACAAATACATATCAAACGAAATACAAATAAACTTTAAAAAAATGAATTTAATTCAATGTCATCATCATCATCATCATCTTCACTTGAAATTATTTTTAGATTTGAAATAAATTTATTTGTATATAAAATTAGACGAGTAATGGAAATAAAATAAATTAAAACTAAATTAAAAGGCAAAAAAAAAAAATTAAGTTGATTGAACTACTTGTACCGTAAATTTTTGCCTGCTGAACAAAATGGCGTGTACAACATAACGACGTTTTTTTGTTTTTTTTTTCTTTTTGAAGTGTACAAAAATATTAAAAAGTGTATGCAAATTATTATAAAAACAAAAATAGTTTTAAAAATAGTTAGTTTGCACATACATACATCATATATTATTAGAAGATATGTAATGCACAAAACAACAATGTCTATATAAATCTATTTACAGTTGTTTTCTAATAAAAGATTTTCGTTAGCAAAAAATTTTTCCTATTTGGCATTTAATCTTATTTTGAGTATTAAGAAAATGGGTGACAATATAAAATTATTGCAATCACCATAATTTTGTATGATTTGTTGTGTTAAATATTGACTTTTAAAAAATCGTGTTGGTATTTGTACTTGAGTTTTTTATTTTATACTCAACCATGCCAATAAATTGCTTGTTTGAATAAGAAAAAGCCTGGGAAGTAAAACAAAAACAAAAAAAAATATTTTACTTACTTACAGTATTGCAAGTGGACGAAAATGGATTCACCAAAAAAAAACTAATTAAAATTATAAAAAAATAAATTATAAACATTTTTGTATACGCTAAAATACTAATTAATAACTTTAGTTTTATTTGACTAAATAGGTAATTCATACTAGAATTTTTATTAAATTTTTTCGCTATTTATGGATATTTGTGTTCAGCATAATATGCCAACTAATTTTATTAATTTTGATGAAACTTTAATTAAGTGGAATATTAAGTGCGCGGCTTGATTGACCTAATAAATGATAGTGCGTGCTTTAATTCTAAATAAATATTTGGTAACATTTTGGAAACATTAATTTTGAAATTAAAAAATGTAATCTACGGATGTAGCCAGTTTTAATTTATTTTCACAAACTCCTCTGTTACGTATTGAAAGATTTTTTTACGAAAATCGTGTAAGATAATAAATCGACCCAGTTAATTTTTTTTTTTTTTTTTTTTTTGTTGATCAATGGATTGTGGTCAATGGAAACTACATAAAACCTTGAACGCGAAAAGATTGTAATTAAATAAAATCTTGATTTTGAATTACTTTTCTATTTATCTCACATAAATGTGTTGGTTAAAATTCAAAATTCATGAACAAATAATTATCAGAATTTTTTATCAAGAGTATTATGTCATTGTCAATTAGAGCATTTGTTCCATTTCCTGTGCTGGAAATTTGCCTGACAACATTAAAACATCAAATTTGATTGATTGATTGATTGAGAGTGTACGGCCAAGCATTATAGCAAGACTTCCGGACTCCCGGGCACACGCCGTACACCCGTATACACATAACAAAACCGAAGGATAGGATAGGATTATTAGTAGGGACAGACTCGACCCGGTTACAGACACCAATGCGATCGATAGTTAGTAAATTATTAGTACAATATATAGTAAATAAGTTAGCACAAGACAGCACAATCTAACTACATTATTAGATGATCATTTCTCTGGAATCCAGAGCCCGATACTCAGGACTCCCTAAATCTAAATCAGGATTTAAAAAATTATTAATTTTGTAAATTCCCCCTGTCCGCCTTTCATTAGTCTACCTGATAAAATATTTAAGAAAAATTTAAAATTACTAAGCTAAGATTACAAAAACAGGGGGTCTATTATGAAAGTTTTTCGAGTTCGGATTTTTTCGATAACGGAAAAAATCGATTCGACACGGATTTACCCTATTATGAAAATTGGATTATCAAATTTGTAATAAATAAATCTGAAGTTAGCGTTTCGACATTATTTGCATCAATGGATTCCACAATTTCTGTCGGTATATCGTCGCAGCAAAAATCTTTAGCATTAATGCCTTCGACTTCCCCTGAAATATCATCGTTCATCCAATGGATTCAACCTCTTAATTTTATAGGGTCCTCCTCCTGTTCCGCTGTAGGACTTTTTATTGGCCCGTATTTTGACTTTTACCCCGTATTTAAAATCTTGCCAAACCTTAATAAAATATAAAATACGTTATGTAATTTTTATTATACCATATATTAATGTTTCTTAATCTCACTTTTTTCCAACCAATTACAGTTTTTGATGGGGGTCCTTCGTTGTTTAATTCAGTCGTAATATCCTCCCATAATTTGGTATTGGTCTCCTTAAACTGAGGGGCATTTAAAAAAATTTTCGCAATTCCCTCATTTCTTTCCATGAAAGAGACCAGCAGCTCGAATTGATTGGCGTTGGTAGTCCTGTATAACAAATTTACATAAAAATCAGTTATTAACACATTTCTTAATAAATATTTTTTTATTCTTATTTTTTACAATAAACACTTACATTAAAAATTGTTTACGTCCAAATCAAATGGTAAACGAAACACAAATTGTTATTTTACACAAAAAAACACACAAACGCCTAAATATATTTCCTTAAAATTACGTATATTATATATTAATTATTTTATATTATTAAATATTATTATATTAATATTAAATTTGAAATTTTATTAATTATTATTATAACATTAATCCAAAAAACGATCTATCGAAAGCAAAATTCGTCAACTAAATAGCAATCGGATGTGGAAATATGCGCTCGGAGAAATCCGATTCGATTTTGGTTTTTATTTCATAATAGTCCGTAATACGAGCCGGTTTTTTTCGATATCGAAAAAATCCGAGTCGAAAAGTTTCATAATAGACCGAAAACGGAAAAATTCGACTCGAAAAAATTTCATAATAGACCCCCAGCGCTTATTTTATTTTTCATGGTCCTTCTATATCTAATTAATTAATTATTACATACTGCAACAAGAATAAAAATAAACGTTAAAAACCATTTTAAACATAAAATTTAACTTAAAACTAATCTTAAAGTTTCTACCGATGAAGAAAAAGAGAATAAATAATTTAAAAATAATAATGTAACAGCACCACAACAGCCTAAAATCATCAATAATTCAGTTAGGTACTATAAGTATATCAAGAATCAACAATAGTATATTGTATAATTAGGAGGAAAAGTACTGCATTCCCGGACGATAGTGGAAATTGGCCGGCAACCACGGGAGTCCGGGAATGCACTTTTCCTCCGAATTGTACATACTAGTTTTTCTCCGATCGGACTTTAAAACGAATATAAACCCAAAATAATTTTTAGTATTATTCATTAATTATCATATTAAGAAATCAAAACAAAGTAAAAAATCGAAAATAACATAAAATTATTGCTTAGTTAGCCACGACATATTCCCGGCCTAGGCCAGAAAAAATATTCTCGTACTATTATTACTTGTTGGTTAGCAACAAATACAACATACTGGAATCATGAGCTTTTCGTTTCGAAAAAACAACGGAAAGATATATTTTTTCCTACGACCGGAGAAAAATAAAATTAATATACAAATTCCCAGGCAACACTAAACTGTGATATCCATAAAACACAATTTAAAAACAACAATTCTGACAAAGAGATATTAATGAGGAAAAGTGGGTCGTAAATTTGACAAATTTGGAAATTCCTGTGGACATCAAAAATATATAGCGGATGTGGAGAGTGGTATTTCAGGACTAGATGAGACAGCTCTTAATACGATTAGAAACAGACTAGTAAATATGTTGACGAATTTTAAAACAAACAATTATTTGCGTAAAACATTTCTGAGCATTGAAGAAATCCAACAGATTCGAAGGTCTGAAAATGCAAAGCAATTTTTGAATGAGCACCCCGAACTGTATGTGTTGAAAGCTGACAAGGGTAACATAAAGGTACTTATGGAAAAAATTGAATATGTAGAAAAAATGGAGTTACTCTTGTCAGTCAACAACACTTATATTGAAATTCGGAAAGTTGGTATTTCTTCAATGCAATCAAAATTAAATGTAATCATTGGCTCTTGGGAACGTTTAGGAAAAATCGAGAAAAACTTGGCTAAATTTCTTAAAAATTATCATGGTACGACCCCACAAATGTATGGTCTACCAAAAGTGCACTAAATTGGTATTCCTTTGAGACCAATTGTAAGCTATTTAGGTTCACCTTTATACAATTTATCCAAATTTTTTTCTAACATTTTAAATCATTACGTGGAACATAACTTTTCGGCTGTAAAAAACGCGGATGATTTTAAGAATAAAATTAAAAATGTGTCTCTACCAATAAATTATATATTAGTATCATTAGATGTAGTTTCGTTGTTCACAAACGTTGACTCAACTTTGGTAATATAGCATTAAAGCATGTAGTAATACAAATCTGGAGTCAAAAAATTTTGTAGAAGCGTTGAAATTTGTGTTAGATCATACTGAATTTAGTTTCGGCGGGAGATGTTTTAGACAAGTGTTTGATTCCCCGATGGGTTCGCCAGTTAGTTCAATAGTGGCAAACTTAGTAATGGAACACGTTGAAACCGAAGTGTTAAAAACATGGTCCGTCAAACCTATCTTCTTTTACCGGTATGTTGATAATATTATTGCGGCCATTCCAAATTCGGAAATTGATAATTTTTACGACTCATTTAATAGTTTTACCCCGCGAATTAAATTTCAAAATGTGAAACTTAAAAATCAAGGTCGTTTAGCCTTTTTAGATACGATGGTAATACGTAATGAGGATACAGATTTATATCATAAAAAACCTGGTCGGGTCGGTATCTAAATTATAACTCTTGGCTTCCAATCATCGTACAAAAATAACACATTTTTTTTGTTAGCTGAAAATTTTTTGAGATTATCGGATGAGGTTTTTCATACCGAAAATTTTAAAATATTAAGGGATGTTCTAATACAAAATGGTTATCCGAGAAGTGTATTTACTAGAGGTATTAGAAACTCTTTCGACAAACATAACATTTCGGAAAATATTGTGGAAAATACGCGCGAAAATCCAAATTTAATTGTTGAAAATAATCGCAAACTTTTCATTTCGGTCCCGTATGTTCAAATTTTGTTCGAAAAAATTAAAATTCTTTTACAAAATTATGATATACAACTTGATACTGTTAAAGTTAGCCGAAAGTTGCCAGCCGAAAGTGAAAAGTCGATAATGTAGATTGTGTTAGTCCAGCCGAAAGTAAAAAATTGGTAACGTAGATTGTCTAATCCCAGCCGAAAGTTTCCAGGCGAAAGTTAAAAGTCGATAATGCAGATTATTATATTAACATCCCAGCCGAAAATAAAAAATTTAGTAGTTATCAGCCGAAAGTAAATAAGATATATCGAACTAAATAAAAAATTTTATAAATAGTTTTACGTGTAAAACTTTTCTTAACCTATTCGTAGAAAACGTCGGAAAATCAGAAGAATCCACAAAATTGAAATAAAATCAGCCTCTAGAGTGTATATCTGAAGTCGAATCGTTTTTATGTGATTTATCAATAGCTATCGAATGAAGAAATTCTGTTCAAGTTTCCCGTGGGAAATCTCGGAAAATTCGATTTTCCAAAAATTATTAGAAAATTTAATAAAAACAGCTTCTAGAGTGTTATGTCTGGAGATGAATTGCATTGATGTGACTTGTCAATCGCAGGAAAAAAATTCAGTTCAAGTTTCCAGTGAGAAATCTTGGGAATTAAAATTTTGGAAAATCGAATTTTCCGAGGTTTCCCACGTGAAACTTGAACTGAATTTTTTTCCTGCGATAGCTATTGAGTAATCACATCAATTGAATTTTCCGAGATTTCCCACGGGAAACTTGACCTGATTTTTTTTCCTGCGATAGCTAATGACAAGTCACATCAATGCAATCCATCTCCAGACATAACACTCTAGAGGCTGATTTTATTCATCCATTTCTTACTTTCGGCTGGAATCTTTTTTGAATTATCCGAGATTTCCCACGGGAAACTTGAACTGAATTTTTTTCCTGAGGTAGCTATTGATAAGTTACATCAATGCAATCCATCTCCAGACAACCCTGTTAAAGTTAGCCGTAAGTTTCCAGCCGAAAGTGAAAAGTCGATAATGCAGATTATGTTATTGACATTCCAGCCGAAAATAAATCAGCCTCTAGAGTGTTACCCTGTTAAAGTTAGCCGAAAGTAAAAAGTCAGTTCAAATGTTGATTTCAATCAGCGCAGACCGTGTTTATACAAATTATAAAAAAAAAAAAAATTTTTTTTTTTGTTTTTTACTCGTATATACCATACCATATATCAAAATTTTCATTTGTTCTTCTTCAAAGGAAGAATCTAATTAAACTCTTACAAGTACATTTATTTTGTTAGTGGACAATGTAGAGCTTCACTCAATAATAGTGCTGGTGATTGCACATGAGTTAGAGTCTCTAACTGATGAAAAAAAGACATACTTCAACGGAATTGTTATCAATTGGCCTTTATGTAGATCAATCGGTGAAAAAAATCAAATCGTCAATGTATACCACCACAATAAATAACAACGGTACCTCAATCCCCTTTTCATATGGTATTCCTAACAGTAATAAATTCCAGGGCATTTTACAAGCGGGTAATAAAAATACAAATACACAAAAAATTCGGAAATTGTTCCGAATTGTTCCGATCCTGTTATTTCAAAGCTAAAATCTTCTGAAATTAGGGTGATTATGAATGACCTTAAAATCTCAAAATACGAGATGAAACTCATGTCAATTGGTTTAAAAGTTTTGGTATACGATCCAAACCACTACACCCTACTAAAGGATAAGTTAAAGGAGAAGCAAGCCGAATTCTTCTCATACACTTTGAATGAGAATAAAACTTCCCGATACATTCTATTTGGTCTACCATCCCTTCCAGTTGATGAAGTCCATCAGTATATCAAAGAAACGGGGCTCACTCCGTCAAAATTGTCCAAGGTTGCTTCAAAGAATAGATCTGACGACAGCGCTCTATATTTTGTTTCTTTTCCAAAAAGTATTACATTAAGTCACTTAAGAAATCACAAATATATTGGTAACATTGCGTGTTCATGGGACTTACCTCACAAAAAACCGGAGCGACTCACCCAATGTTTTAATTGCTTCATGTTAGGCCACACATCTTCGAATTGCAACATGATACCAAAGTGTAAATTTTGCAGCCTTACACACCTGGATGATGCAGATTGTCCGATCAAAGAAACCGAATCTCAATATAAGTGTGCCAATTGCAGTGGAAATCACACAGCCAATTCAGTGTTATGCCCAAAGCGTAATGAATTTCTGCGACTTAGGGATGTTGCCAACCAAAAAGATCTTCATAAATATACGAATGAATTTCATGTTTCATCTCATAATTTCCCTGCATTGGCTGGAAAGGCTTCCGTAAACTCAAACTTCAACCAGCCTAATATTATCAGTTCATCTCCATCACAACAACCAATGTCCAATTTATTCATCAATAATCCATCACCATCTCACCAATAGGATGCCGGAAATGTAAGTGGTAATAAATTCTATAGTGCTAGTGAATTGATGTTAATTTTGGAAAGTGTAATGAATGGTCTCAGGAGGTGTCAAAGCCCAGCCGAACAAGTTCAAGTTATTTTAGAGACTGTCATTAAATATGTCTGTAAATAATAATCTAAAAGTCTCTATTTGGAACGCTCACAGCGTCAACCATAAAAAACACGAGCTTATTTATTTTTTCGACAAATACGATATAGATGTTATGCTAATCACAGAAACCTTTTTAAAACCGGGCGTTGGAGTTGCAATTATCATTAAAAACTCAATCAAACACTCAGTTCTCTCTATATTAGCATTGCAAATGGAATTGTAGTAGATCTAACAAGGGTGGACGTATTCTCTACGATTTCCTAATGTCCAGGTCAAATTCCGTCTTACATTTCCCAGACACTCCAAGATATCTCTGTTCCCACTACATCTTCATCATCTAAGTATCAACTTATACTCTCGGATGAAGTGCTATCTTTAATCAAACTGCGCAATGTTAGGCGGAGACAATGGATGAGAAAACGTGACCCGTTCTTCAAGAATATCGTTAAGCTGTTAAATCAGGTTATAAGGCAAAAAATATATGAAATAGTTAACGTTAAATGGCAACATAAACTTGAATGTCTCGTCAAAGGTTCTAAACCTTACTGGCAACCAATTGAACATGTAAAAAAAAAATATTCTGCGATTCCACCATTAAACAATCCCCAAGACAATAGCAAAATAATTGTCACTTCAGATAAATGTAAAATTCTTGGCAATTTTTTCTAAAAATCATATGAAATCTCACCGAGCAAACGGCGCAGTGGTTAAAGCTGCGGCGTTTGGATCGGGAGGTACCGGGTTCGAATCCCGATAGGGGCGGGATGCAAAAGGGATTTTTCATCATCTGATTACGATCGGTGATGACGATGAACACAACTATGACCCCCTGTTGAGAGTGCAGAATCCATGGGCCGACCCACCTTTCATGTCAGCACTATAGGTTGGCATGAAGCAATGCAATGTGCAGGTGGTTTATACAAAGCGGGTCTATAGCCGTACGTCCTCGATTTGGCTAATACTGCGTAAAGTAGGACGGTAAAATTAACTGCGAAAGAGTTGGGAGTGCCTTGAGCCCCAGAAAAGATTGCATAGTTTAAAACTAAAAAAAAAAAAAAAAATATGAAATCTCATCTGGTGTTACAGAATCCGATGATATCCGCCAAGATATTCAGTGTATTAGCGATTCCATTGAACTTGATGTGTCTAAGTTTAATGTATCAATTGAAGAGGTTAAATATATTATAAAATCCAGTCGCCCATTCAAAGCTACAGGCCCAGATAAAATTCCAAACATTCTAATAAAACATCTACCGGAATCGGGGTATGTCTATCTGACCCAATTATTTTCCAGCTGTTTTAAGCTTTCCTATTTTCTCAATTCGTGGAAAACGGCCAAGGTGGTGGCGGTTCTGAAACCTGAAAAACCCCCGTCAGATACATTGATGTGATTTGTCAATAGCTATCGCAGGAAAAAAATTCAGTTCAAGTTTCCCGTGGGAAATCTCGGAAAATTCAAAAAAGTTTCCAGCCGAAAGTAAGAAATGGATGAATAAAATCAGCCTCTAGAGTGTTATGTCTGGAGATGGATTGCATTGATGTGGCTTGTCATTAGCTATCGCAGGAAAAAAATTCTGTTCAAGTTTCCCGTGGGAAATCTCGGAAAATTCGATTTTCCAAATTTTTTTACAAAATTTATATAAAATCAGCCTCTAGAGTGTTATGTCTGGAGATGGATTCAATTGATGTGAATACTCAATAGCTATTGCAGGAAAAAAATTCAGTTCAAGTTTCCCGTGGGAATTCTCGGAAAATTCGATTTTCCAAAAATTACTACAAAATTTGTATAAAATGAGCCTCTAGAGTGTTATGTCTGGAGATGGATTGCATTGATGTGATTTGTCAATAGCTATCGCAGGAAAAAAATTCAGTTCAAGTTTCCCGTGGGAAATCTCGGAAAATTCAAAAAAGTTTCCTGCCGAAAGTAAGAAATGGATGAATAAAATCAGCCTCTAGAGTGTTATGTCTGGAGATGGATTGCATTGATGTGACTTGTCATTAGCTATCGCAGGAAAAAAATTCTGTTCAAGTTTCCCGTGGGAAATCTCGGAAATTTCGATTTTCCAAAATTTTTTACAAAATTTGTATAAAATCAGCCTCTTGAGTGTTATGTCTGGAGATGGATTCAATTGATGTGATTACTCAATAGCTATTGCAGGAAAAAAATTCTGTTCAAGTTTCCCGTGGGAAATCTCGGAAAATTCGTTTTTCCAAAATTTTTTACAAAATTTATATAAAAACAGCCTCTCTCTAAAGTGTTATGTCTGGAGATGGATTGCATTGATGTAACTTCGCAATAGCTATCGCAAGAAAAAAATTCCTTAAAATTAACGGAATTTTTTGAATACGGACATTAACCTGATAAATTATTTGTGGATTTGTGGAAGAATCATTTCATGTTTCTAGTCGGATTTCATTTAAGTTTCAGTTGTTTGTATTTTTAATTTTGTAATAATTTTTGGAAAATTGAATTTTCTGATATTTCCCACGGGAAACTTGAACTGCATTTTTTTCCTACGATAGCTATCGGCAAATTAAATCAAAGCAATCCATCTCCAGACATAACACTCAAGAGGCTGATTTTATACAAATTTTCTAATGATTTTTGGAAAATCGAATTTTCCGAGATTATCCACGGGAAACTTGAACTGAATTTTTTTCCTGCGATGGCTATTGATAAGTCACATCAATGCAATCCATCTCCAGTTATAACACTCTAGAGGCTGATTTATTTTCGGCTGGAATGCCAATATCATAATCTGCATTATCGACTTTTCACTTTTTTTTTAATGCTTTATTATGAATTCATTTAAACAAAAATTACAATGCGTTTTCCAAGATATAGTACATGAACTTTGCTACGGAATACTTTGCGGTTAATTATATACTAGTGACCGAAGCCTTATGAAAGATAATATACCATATTTAAAGGTTACAAGATGCAGCATGAACTTAATTTTACTTAAATCTAATTTTAAAATAAATAAATAACTTAACTAATTACAATTACATAAAGGATTTTGTTATCAGCCGAAAGTAATTAGGATACATAGATTTAAATAAAAATGTTTGTAAAAAAATTTACGTGTAAAACTTTGCTTCGTAGAAAATATCGGAAAATCAGAAGAATATACAAATTTTCTGATTTTCCGATATTTTGTACGAAGCACAGTTTTACACGTAAATTTATTTACAAACATTTTTATTTAAATCTATGTATCCTATTTACTTTCGGCTGATAACTACAAAATTTTTTATTTTCGGCTGGAATGTTATATCATAATCTGCATTATCGACCTATGACCTTTTCGGTTGGACTACTACAATCTGCATTATCGACTTTTTAATTTCGGCTAACTTTAACAGTATCAACATTCTAGAATATATAACATATTGCTTAGGTCCGTTTCTTGTTGGTTTTTCATGGATTCGCCTTAGCGTCGTGCTTGACTCTCCACTCTTATCGCGTTAACTCTGGTTGCTTCAGTATTTTACAGTCACAATTCAACGAGGCCAGACTGTTCCCACTATAATAGTAGCCTATGTTTCAAAAATATTATCTACATATTTCGTTTTGTGATTACAGGAAAGGAAAATTAAAATCATGCAGCAAGCATGTTCGCATATTCGGTTTCTCACTTGATAAGGTCTGTCGCGTAAATTATAGAAACGATTTTACCTTTAACCAGCATTTACAGTATTGTTTTCGCTCTGCGTTTCGATCTTGTTTTCAGATTTTAGTTTTTGTTGTTGTTTTTCTTCACGATATTAGCAAAGAAATGCTCCTTTACCATTTAAAAACTTATCTTTGCCATGGACCAATGTTATTTAGTGGCACTAACAAAATATAGTGGCTATGGCGGTGGAAACAACATCGAATCCAAAAAATTTTTTCAACCATAGTAATTTTTGGTTGTTTTCGTAATATAAAATTTGAAACTTATCGACACATCGATATTTATTTTAAAATGAGAACTGTCTATTAATTTATTTATTGTTTTGTTTGACAAATTGAAAACATCATAATAGATGAGTTAGAATATGAAGCAGAATATCTAAATGATACAAACGAAACAATCGGTCTTTTGCACACTGTCTTCGGGGGATCGAATATTCAGCCGTGACGTAGATGTCAATTGACTACCACGCAGCTGCGATTTGACTCTGCTGAACTTTTTTTTTGTGGGGAGCCGTTAGGGATAAGTGTTACGCTAACCATCCAAAGGCGATCAAATCGAACTTGCCATTGATGAGATAGGAGCCCATACATTCGAAAATGTTCTGTAAACTTGGATTGATGGAATGGAGTACTGTAAAGCCAGCCGTGGAAGTCGTTTGAATGAAATTGTGTTCCATACTTAATGGCAATGTAGAGTTTACATTTCTAATAAAAAAAATTACTTTGAAAAATATTCATTTGTCTTTGAATTTAGAGCCAAATTAAATTGCTTTTTACAGTATAAAATTAAACCTTGTACTTATTATGTAGTTACGTATTAGCCATCACATATTAGAGAAAAATAGTAAATTTCGTTTCATTATTTAACTACAATTTAAATGCTGAATTATATTGAATGTTAAAAATTAGAATTAGAATCTCTAAAATTATGTAAATTTTAAATGTAATATTTTTGTTAATTTTGGAAAAAATTACAGAAAATTAGGCGAAACTAAGAATATACTATCATTCTGTATTCGTCTTTTACTTCACAATTTGGTTCTCATTTCATTCTATGACCATATGATTGATCCCAATTTCCCCAAAATTACATTTTAATGTGGGTCCGGATTCTGTAGAATATACCCTGTTTTAATTGAGCAAATTTGTTCCTTTCACACTGCCATATTAACCTCAGGCCAAATCCAAAAATGTACTATACTGTACTCGGTATCAGCTTCCATATATGGGTTGGGCGAGCATTTTTAATTGTGTTGGCTTTAACACTCCATCAATTTCAAATTTTTTACGCATTTACATACATACATTAATAAAATAAATAATTGACTGTTTCGTGTTAAGATCCTACGTAATATGTTAGCTGAAAATTAAATAATGACAACCACGCATATCAAATTTTAATTGATTTCATTTTTAAATGTACTTGGATCTGTTGAATCTTGTAATCCGCACATAATTACTATCTTTTGTTGATTTTTAATAGTGTAATAATTGGTCTAACTGAAATATCAGCGTGAGATTATTTACAGGGGCTTACCTGTTGGAAATATGTAAGTAAATTATTTTTGAAGGAGTGGAATTCGATTGGGTGATTTCCGCAAATTAGGTTCGAGATGAATCATAAAAAAAATATTATACTACATATGTTTTTGATTTTGTGTTTGGCCCAAAGTATGAGAAATTTGTTCAAAGTCCGCTTGCCGAGTTATGAAACCATTGCCGAGTTATGAGCAATCACAAATAAGGTTCTTCTCTCGTAAGTCATCAGCCGTAGACATCTTTTTGTCGTGACGAAAACTGCTGAGTTGCTCATGTCCCTAAAACCAAGATATTTAGCTTTATAGTAAGCCAACAAATTTGCCGCTGAAAACTTACATACTTACTTAACACTCTAGTTACATTTTGTGAATACTGTTTTAGTACTAATCGGAAATTTTGCGGTTATAGAGCGAATTTATATTTTGAGAATAGGGCATATAAATTATAATTACTAATTAGATCATTAAAATACAAATAAAATTAGAAATTCCACATTATTATGAAATATTTACACGTTACTTTTAATTGGATCAGTCATACACATCAATATTCATCAGTTATATGTACGTATGTACCGATTTAAGTAACATTAGCACAGGTGTGAATACTTTTCGAATGACATTTAATGAATTTAATAATTTGACCTATACAAGCGATTTTCGCAAAATCTGATTAAAATTGTCCATTCCAAGGCAAATGTACTTAATGTATAGTAATGTAAATTACTTTATTATGCTAGAATTTATTTGATAAAATTACAACAAATTTCTCACTATCGCAGTTAACTACTTTACACAATTTTATTCATTAATTGTTTATGACAAATAGTCTGATTAGTAATTAATAAATAAATTAGCGGTTAACTAACCTTTATGTTCGTACAGATACAATTACAAATAATAATTAAGTAAATTATGATCCGATAGACAATCATCAAAGTCTGTACAAATTGATTTACCGAGTATAAATAAATAAATTGTACGTATAGAGTTCGTAATAATTTATTTACATTTACGTAATTAGGTTTATTAACTTATGTTCTACCGAAATAATTTACAATTTATAACTAAAACTGGTTAACATGGTTAAATTAATACTGGCTTACAAAAAAATATCTAAAAACAGGCGTTACAATTTTTAGCAATAAGATTAAAATAAATCATAAAAATTAACTTATCAAATTTAATAAGCTGCGTTTGTATTTTTTTTTGTGGTTAACTTGTGTAAATTTGTAATTGCTACATTCATATATGCCCACAATAGTGCATTACTGCATATTTTAATTTATGTATTTATTTTATACATACCATACATAAATACTAAATTATTTTTAATTAAGATAGTTAGATATAATTAATATTAATTAACGTGCATTGATTAATTTAATAAAGAAAATATTTATTAGACAATCTATAAATGTTGTTGTATGTGTTTGTTGCACAACAATCTATTAAGTCGGAAATTTGGACCTTATTTTCCTCAGTTGTTTAAACGTAATTTGCAAAGTGACCGTTAGCCTTTTTAGTACCTTTTGCTCAAACATTATTCGTTATACATACATTAAATAGCCGAAATTGCTTGATTGATTGGAGTGTTCGACCACGCTATAAGCAAGATCTCCCGAAGATGGCCGGGCCTTTTCGAACACCATGTTACATAAAACATAAAGAGGGTTCGGAGAGGTTTAGTTAGCAATGGCAGAAATTGTTAATATTATTAGTTTGCGGAATCAGATTTCTGGAGTACTTCTAAAAATCTCAATCATAAACCAATAAATATAATTAGCATGAACTGCTTAAGTTAAAAAAAAATGTATAACTTGATTCGTGGAGGATGCTTTTGTGAATTGTAATTAGTGTTGCCAAGTAACCAATATTAAAATGTTAACTTTATGTTGCTAAAGTATGAAGTTCGAACTGAAATACTTTTAAATTAACAAATTAACGCTTCAGATGCTGTTTCTGTTGTTGGTATTTTTGGTTAGTAATTTATATGATAAAATAGTTAGCAAAAGATGACATAGGTATTTCTGAAAATCGAGATACTAATCAATTATCACTAAATATTACTTTCTCGAACTAGAACATTTTTTGAAATTTTAATCTCTGAAACAAATTATAAATTAATAAATTAACTACTACTACTGCTAATTAATAAATTAACTACTACTTGGTTACTATTCGAAATAAATTTTACACGTTGATTATTCAAGCGTCTGTCTGACCCTCCCATAAAGGCACTATTCAAGCGTCATCGTGACCTTGTCAGTACTGTTATGGCGCGAAATATGCACAGAGCGGCTGAAGACACCCACCATGTGCAAGCGCGATCGCAATACTGAGAATACACAGTTGCAGAAGCAGAGTTGTCTCAGAGTTATTGCGCTAAAATCTTGTTTCCAAACACAGGGTGACATAGACCCATGAGTAGTAACCAAGGGTTAAATTAAAATGTAATCCATAAATTAACTTCTCGAACAAGAGTATTTTAGCAAGTCTCCGGGGGGTCGCCGGGTCCACCGTGTACCGTTTTTATACATAACACGTAAGTAGTCAATAGTTATTATTGTGATACTAGTCTTATTTATATAACTAGCGCAAGAAGACACAATTCTAAAACCTACATATCCGCTAGATGCTTGAAGCTTCTGAAAGGCTAAGATAGGTTCCACGGTCTTAAATAGAGTCGAATTTCTAACCGATTTGTTACGAATCATAGGAGACCACAGTGTCCAACGTTTGGTGTAAAGTGTTCAAATTATTAACGCAAGGAACACTTTGCAAATGTTCTAAATATTCAAAATATAACCATTTTTAGGTGGAAGGTTGTAAAAATATTGCAGATACGTAACTATGCTAACGATGACGCAACGAACGGCATCTTCGAGCATATAATGATAGCTGTTATTCACGTATAATGAGTATATTATCAGGGCGGGCCTTCTAGAGTATAGAGCCATAATCAAAATGACGTATTTTTTAGAAGTTTTTTTAGTGGTATAACTTTTTTACTGATTTACATAGGAATGATAGTAAAAATGGTGTTTTTTAGCTTCAAGTTTTTCAATAAAAAAACCAAAAATATTATAAAACGTTTATATAAAAGTTTTCTATATATCTCAAACAACAATATACAAGAATTATATTGTTATTAAATAAATATTAATTGCAGAAATAATAAAATTAAATTATTTCTAAAATATATTTTTCAAACTTTCATTTTGAAAAATACATCAAAGTTGGCTCTGACGAATTAAAATAATACTTGCTAAATTTATCTATAGTTTTACTAGTGTACGTAAGATGTCTAAAATGTTAACAGAAAAATAAGAAAAAAAGGTATTTGATCACAAAATTATCACACGTTCAAAATTATCCTACAATTAACTAACTTGAAATTCTCCCAGGTGGTAATTTTTGGTACAATTTTGCCAATTTTTTTCGGCCATCACTGCCATCTATGTAATGTATATTGAGTTAATGACCAAACGAATTGTAGTAAGCTTTTATTTCAATTTGACTAGAATGCTACTGTTATGAATTTTTTTTTAAATTATGGCTTAAATAAATCAATTATTACAAGAAAATGAAACCGATTTTCTTAAACGACATTCATATGTGTTAAAATTCAAACATTTATGAAATTATTTCAGAAATTATAATTAAGAATTTGTAACGTTTTCATTTAAAAATTTATTTTTGAAAAAAATGTGATTTCGCTATGAAAAGTTTGGTTTTTTCCTCGTTTCTAATTCCCTTATAAAAGCTTGGTTTTTTAGACTATGGCTTTGTATAATTAAGGCTGCTTTGATATTATACGTTAGTCGTGGACAAATAATTTATTTTCATATTTTTGTGAAAAGAACTACACAGGCATCCGACTTACACTAGTAAAACTAAAGATAAATTTAGCGAGTATTATTTTAATTCGTCAGAGCCTACTTTGATGTATTTTTCAAAATGAAAGTTCGAATAATGCAGAAATAATTGAGTTTTATTATTTCTGCAATTAATATTTATTTAATATCAATATAACCTTCTTTTATATACATAAATGTTTTATACAATTTTTGCTTTTTTCGTTGTGAAACTTGAAGCTATAAAACATCATTTTTGCTATGGATTCCTACGGCGAACAATGAATAGTTATACCACTAAAAATCTTCTAAAAAATTATGACGTATGATTATTGTTCTATAATGTTACGTTTTTGCTTTTTCAATAAAGGTTCGTATCACTGGATTGTGAATAAAACAAAACACTTCAGTTTAACACAAATGAATTTATTTATTTAACACCAAAAATTAATTCAACACAATTTATTAATATTATTTCACAAAATCACTTTTTATAATATTTTCATAAATTTTACTGATCACTTTTACTTTTTATATTTCACTAATTCAGTTTTTAAATCACTTTTAATTCACTTTTTAATCCTTATACTATCGCTTACCAAATACTAATCATCCAATTCGATCTCGTTCGTTCCTTATATACTCAAACCAAAACTTCTAGAAATTTTATGACTTTTCCAATAAGAATAGTCTAGAATAATTTAGAACCATTTTATCATGGAAAATTCCATTTTAGTACAGTTAAACTTTGCGCTATTAATATAACTTATTCTATTCTATCCCAGGTGTCACCGTAACAATACTATAGAAGGCTCTGATAGAACGCTAAGTAAACTCATTTCTGCTGATTGCTCATTTTTCTCATAAAAAGCCCTTAAATTAATAACTGTCGCGTTTCCCTTGAGAAATATTGGCGGCGGATCGGATTTTAGAATATCGGATACATTTTATAATAGTCTTTAGGACCCATGGACCAATGTTTGATAAACTTCACTTCTTTTGTATCTAAACATAAATAATAAATTAATTAAGTTCGAATGTACAATAGGGCGGAGCGAAATATTTTGTTTTTGTAATTTCGAGAAAAATAAGATAATGTGTAAATGGGTAAAGCCACGTTTACACATTATCGCACTATTTTCCGATTCTTTAAAATTTGAAAGTTATAAGTTGTAAATATTCAAGTAAAATTTCTGTCAAAAGTTTACCGCAATTTTTTATCATGGGAAAAGTATTTTGAGTGTGCAATTTTGAGTGATGTGTGGCTCCATTGATATGCTGAAGATTGAGATGAATATCAAAAAGCGAGATACGAAATTGAGCACCATCACTTTAGATAATGAAATAACAAAGCAAGATAAACTAATGAAAGGAAATAATAAAATACAAACTCGATATACTACAATTACTGCTGAATTCATTTAAAGTAAGATTTTAAATGGGAATATTTGAGTTTTTATTTAAATCGTGCGGTCGCCTAAGCTAGATTGACTGAAAATCTAATTTCCACAATTTGGTTTGAAGTTTTTGCATGTTTTGAATGCAATTTATTCACAATAAAATAAACAAGTCCTCATGTGAGTTTTATAGTTTCCTTTATGCCATTTAGAAAATTTTCGAGAAATCGAATTTTAAACTAAGGACTAAAATTTGTTCATCAATCAAACCAAATGTTGAAACATCTTGATGGGACGAAATCTCTCCCCTCCCTCTCCAACCACCGATGGGAAAAAATACTGGAGACCCAAAAGAAAAGTAATAATAATAATTAATTAATTAAGGCTTTTCAGAACTTGCGGTTGCAACAGGGGTGCGCTTTATTAGAAAAAATTGTGTTGTCTTGTGATTAACAAGTGTCAAAAATAAAAATACTAACAAATTTACTGATTATCGACTACTTAGGTGTCTGGAACCGGCTCGAGTTCATAATACTAACCTACTTTTCCTTTCCTGCCCCTTCCTTAAAAATTTTGTAATTGGTGGCTCCGTTATTTTTTCCGAATTTATCAAATCAATACAATCTTCCAGATCAAAATCAAAAGTGGGCAGTTGAAAGGTAGGAATATGGTTTAAATTTCCTTCCTTTTGTCGATCTTTTAATATCCATCTTAGGGCCAACTCTCTTATAAACTTCCAGTTGTTTTCCCGCCAATGTACTCAAGAAGATGTCGTAACGTGAGCTCGTTTCATGAAGTCGACAAACAAACCACAGCAAAGATCGCTTGAAGTATATTTCAAGATTTTGAATCACACCTCCTTTGTGTTCCATATTAGCAGCAGTATCATCACAACTAATTAGGGATTGCAAAATTCGCTTAAATTCGATAATTTTTCCCATATTTATCGATTTATCGATAAAATTCTATTTATTGTTATTTTTAAATACGTAATTGAAAAACAATTAAAGGAATCGATCATATTTATTTCAATAGTAATACATAAATCTTCAAAAAATGAATAGTAAAATTCATATCTATATCTAGATAATCATAGAAGTTCTGCCTGGAGGAAAAACGCTCTTAATAATCACAGAGCATTTAGGCTTTGATGATTTAGTCCCGACTGAATTTTGGTACAAAACAACCCGACTATCGGAAATGCCCTTTCAGATTAAATGTTCGTTGGCCCTATTGACCTCTAGAGCCAAAACTAATATTATCCAAAAATGTGATTTTTGGGAATTCATGAATAACTGTTCTGGCCTCTATTTTGTGTGATGTAGTTTCACAAAGTAACTAATTCAAAGTCACTAAGACATTTGAAATGTGTCCCTTTCAAAAATCATAAACTTTTACATCAATTACAACATTTTAAGCTTTTAAATTTTGGATAATGTTACTTTTGTAACCAATGTTTGGATAATGTGACTTAGTTTTGACATCAAATTTAAATACTAGTTGTTAATATTGGCTTTGAAATACCTGGCGTTGTGAGTATGCAATAATAAGAAAACACAATTTAAATTGTTAATAAACTTTATTATTATAAATAAAACAGAAAAAAAACAAACAAATGTTAAAATAGCCAGCGGTAAAACAAAATAAATTAGTAATAATATAATCTTTAAAATTAGTAATAATAGAAATTTTAATAAAATTTCTATAATAATAGGTTTGTTGCCTCCTCCACCATTTCACAGGTAGCGTTTTCTGCGAAGTCACTCGTATCAGAACCGTTTATAACGTTAACATAAAACTGCAAATCTGCAAAAACAAATTCTGCAAACTCAAACACTCTGTCCGGTGGAAAAAAACTGTGACCTGTTACAGGATATACTATTTGGATCTCTTTTATATGGTCTGCAGCTTTTGTTGCTAACCAATAGCTACACATAGCTACGAATGTTGAATTTTTATTTTGAGCAGCACATCCATCTGATATGAGGCATACCCTATCATAATTTGTGAAGTCAATCGCGCATATTGCATCAAACATATAAGATGCAATAATATTAGAATCACGAGGGAATTGATTTTCGGTCCAATAGTAAGATGTTACTGAGTCCCGGTTTAATTTTGACTTACTATGCCCTCTAACAGCTGTCAAATTTTGAACATGAATCTGGCGACTATAATAAGTAGATTGATCAGGCAGCTTAGGGATAAGTAGATTTTTTTCGCAATCAAATGATAAATGAGAGCTTTTCGTCAATATCTTTCAGTTTTGAGAAAAAAGCTTTCGCGCGTAATGTATGAACACGCTTTTAAATCATAATTTCACTTTTCTTCTGGTCATTCTTTTCCACTTTCAATTTTTCATCCAAGCTTAAACAATCCGAGCAAATATCTGTTCGTGGTGATCCGAAACCTAAATTGTAATTTGTGTTGAAAACCATTCTAAAATACGATTCCTTAACAGCAATATTATCACGTTCTAATGAGTAAAATTTCCACAACTTTTTTATATTAAGCTCAGAAGCAAGATACCGACGAGAAACTCTGCCTCTACAATAATCGGCCTCTAGACATTTCAGTTTATTTATAAAGTTCATCACACATTATTTTTTGGAGCAAATTCAGCAGATCTTCTAAATCCTCCGCGCTTTTCTTTTATAAACCGAAATTTTTTTGTAATGTTATTAACTCTGAATCTCGAAACTACCAAAATAGAAATAAAACTTTGTAAGCACATTGGAATTTTCTCTTTTTTCTAATTTCTGACAAAATAACGGGTCGTCCTTAACTGTGTGTTGCATGCTTTGGTCTCCAAACCCTTTTTGGACTGATTAGGTCTTCGCCTTTTAACGTTCGAAATTTCTACATATTTTACTATGAAATGATTTTGATATACCCTATTATGTTTTTTATAAAATTCCGAATGGAAACTTTTAATATCGTTCATTGTGAGCGACCTACAGCAAAACCTTCCCGCTGAATGCTTACATTTTGGATATACAGGCATATCGGTAGAAATGTGTCTGGAACAAAAAAAAAACATTTCCTTAGAATGGTTATGGGTTTAAATTCGTAATAATATTAAAGACCGCACGTTATTATATCGCCGGTTTTTTTTTAAATTTCTTCACATCAATGACACCAACAGAATTTTGCCACGTTTGGTACGATAAAATGGTGAGCAGCTCGAACGATGTATTTATTAGCTTTCTAAAAATAACATTAAACAAAAACACTTACCTTGCCGTCTTGCAGATATTTTTTTTCCACTGGGCCGGATTATGTGTTCTTTTCCTTATTTTTCCAGAACCTAATACTGAAGAGGCAAACTCTTCCATATTTTAGCACTTGTTATTTTTTTAATTATAAGGAAATTTTGGTAATTAATAATAATAAACGCACAACACAGAAGTAGATCACTAGTGCGAGTTTACGACCATTTTCTGATGAAAAATTTTCAGCAGATTCAATTATTTTATATAGAAAACAAAAATTTTCATCAGAAAATGGTCGTAAACTCGCACTGATTGATTTTAACCTGTTGCTCTTATGAATATCAAAAAGTCGTTAATTTTATTGGTTTACGTTTTTTCTCTCAGTGTGCATGCGCAATGCAGAAAATAGTTAAAATATTATACTTTGTAGTTGCACACATTTAAACAATACCTGATACAAACTTATTTTTCTTTCAGTGTTTTGCTTAATGTATGAGTCTAAATCATATTCGTAACAAAACTAACATTATCCTCTGGATAATGTTAGTTTTGACAATAAATCCCAACTTTAAAGCCTATTTTAGGCGGGATATAATGAGTTTTGACTAAAACTACGTTCGTATTCGGATTCAACGCAATGAAACAAATAGTATTACTAACTAAATTTTGAGAAATTTTGATAATGTGAGTTTTGATTCTAGAGGCCTCAAATAGTTTAAAACAAGCTGCAAATATTTTCCCCGAATTTTCATATCGTCGAATCGATATATCTCGCCTTATTATTTTAAATATTTCGCATGCTCTTCTTTGCTGTGGCTCCACTTTGATGTTACTACACGACTGTTGTTTAATAGCCTTGTTTAGTTTATCTTTCAGTGATAAAAATTCACTTAGGCATCACATAGGCATTCGACCAATTCTACTATTAATTTTAAAATTTCACCTCGGCTTGTTTTATTAAATATTGAATATGTAAATTCGGTTGACTCTAACTGATTAAAAAAAATAAATCCGAATACGCAATGTGATTTTATAATTCAGATTTAAAAGCGGCACTTAAAAATGAATTTTGGCCCGATAATTCATCTAATAAAAATTTAATGGCAATGTCTGTAGATAAATTTTAGTCATGGCAGCAAAGTTTCCCTACTGCTACTTTTAAAGGGGTCCATTGACGAAATTACGGTTGACAATAATCCGAATCCTTCGTCTGAAATATTGATAACAGTCCAACAGTGTTGGAGTTCAATTTTAATTTCATTTCTTTATTAAACTGTTCTTTAATATATTGTTGTAGTACACTGTCATTTTTTCAGGCGATCGACGAAAAATTTTAACCATCTTGCGAATTGTATCTACCAACGGGTAAATTTTTGAGTGTAAGACGAGATTTGAGCTCAAATTAGTTTCATTTTCGATATTATCAATAATTTCGCCCATCATCGTCAGCACCATCCTTATCATCAGAATCATCGTCGATTTTGCGGATTTATTTTTTGGTAGAGAACTTTGATCACAGCGAATTGAATACCGTGTGCCGGACAATGTTGGTGACACCCAATGATCAATTTTCCCACTTTGGTCATTACTAATGCACCATCCGTGGTAATTGCAACGATATCATTAATCGAAAAGTCAACCATTTTCAGTTTGTTTTTGACGGGCTAAATAAAAGAATACAGGTTAAGCAGAACCTTCCATCACTTAAATTGAGCTTTGATCAATCAGTTATAGATACTAGCTGCTGAACTTTTGGTGCATAACCAAACAAAATATTTCTAATTGTGCTAGCAGATTTTGGAATGTCATTGTGATCTTTGGATTTGAGTAATTGTCTTAAATCGTAAGATGTACAAAAGTTCTTAGCTGTCATACGAGAGACGATAGCTTCAAAGGAATGAGCTATTTTTTTCTGGAGCAGGCTGCACATTGATAATTTTGAATTTGTTGATCCCTTTTCAATAGATTTATGTTATATTTGCTTTTTAAATGGTAATGCAGTCCACCATTCAGTCCTTGTCAAAGTGAGTATGATCGTAGTGTTTGTGCTACTTTCGCCTAGTCTGTACTATTGCACTCCGCTTTTCATTTTTAACTTCTTTGTTCTAATTATTGCTATAACAAATTACTTCAACTTTACAAAGCTTTTAATTAAGAATCGGAAGATTTGTTGGCAAAACCTGTAAAAAGGCCGTTTTTTTTCAACTTATAAAAACATCAGGTTTAGGGCAGACACCGGATAAACTCAAGCATGACAGAAATCGCGTGATTTTAAAAAACCACTTTTATCTGTGATTTGGTTAATTATTTAGATTATAACTTCCTGAATATAAATGCTGCAAGACATAAAATGCAGACCAAAACGATGTGTGGAAATCTTAATTTATAAGACGCTCAAATCCTTCTTTGTCTCTTGAATATAAAAGTGATACTGCAAGATAATTTCAGCAGCCATTTAACCTTTCCAGACTAGAAAATGGTACGGAAGTCTAAATTTCTGGAGTGATGAATTCAAAGCATTTGAATAAAATCAACACTTCCATGCATATCTTTCTTGTCTGGCAACTTGTTTGAATTTACATATCGGCCAAAATGGCTGCTAGCAAACAGCAAGAAATTAATTTTATTGTTTTAAGTTTTAAAATAAAATGAACAAATTATAAAAGAACCTCGAGAAAATGATATAAGCTTGAAGTCAGTTAGCTCCCAGACTATAAGAGTTTCTTTCTTTAATTGATGTTACAGAAACAATTTTGTGTTGAACTAATAAAACTAGAATAATCAACAACTCCTGTTACCTTATTAAAACTACTATTACTTTATTAAAAAGTATACATTCGGGCGAATTAATACAAAATGTTTTGCTATAATAATATCCGAATGAAATATATTTATTTAATACCGAAGTAAATCGATATTTCAAGATTTTCAACGATCGGCACACATGTCGTCGGTAGGAATGTGTGTCTACATTAATCATGACAACCCGTTTAAAAAGTTATTGGGGTTTCCCTAGTTAATCTTAGATTATTCGAAAATGTGAAAAATTATGTTTTAAGCATGCTCACATTTTCGAATAATAACTTTTTAAACGGGTTGGCATGATCAATGCACATACATAGGCCTACCGAAATATTATAGTGACATGTTTGCCGATCGGTGAAAATCTCGAGATATTGATTTTCTAAGACATTCTGTTAAGATAAAATTTGGTCACATTTTCGAATAAGTAAACCCCAATAATAATTTTTTTAACGGTTTGTGATTAATGTAAACACACAGGCCTACCGACGACATGTGTGCTGATCGTTGAAAATCTTGAAATATCGATTTACTTAGGTATTAAATAAATATATTTCATTCGGATATTATTATAGCAAAACATTTTGTATTAATTCGCCCGAATGTATACTTTTTAATACGCATACATGTGTAAATTTGTTGTTGTGGTTTATTCTAGTTACTTTCTTTTACTCTAGTAAAATAAAGTATAGTAATCATGAAAATTTTGGACCTTGATATTTTTAAAGATTTATTTGTTTTGAGGTCCCCTGAGTCCGAAAAAGTGGGTTTCGAAATGGTGTCTGTCTGTCAGTCTGTCAGTCTGTCAGTCTGTCAGTCTGTCAGTCTGTCAGTCTGTCAGTCTGTCAGTCTGTCAGTCTGTCAGTCTGTCAGTCTGTCAGTCTGTCAGTCTGTCAGTCTGTCAGTCTGTCAGTCTGTCAGTCTGTCAGTCTGTCAGTCTGTCAGTCTGTCAGTCTGTCAGTCTGTCAGTCTGTCAGTCTGTCAGTCTGTCAGTCTGTCAGTCTGTCAGTCTGTCAGTCTGTCAGTCTGTCAGTCTGTCAGTCTGTCAGTCTGTCAGTCTGTCAGTCTGTCTGTGTCCTCTCTACAGCCCCGATGGTTGAACCAATCGAACTGAAACTTCAGATTTAAGCTTTTTTGATAAATTGGGAGGTCCCAGTGAATTTTACTCCAAATCGGCTAACCGGAAGTTGCCACTCCCTTTGTCCAGAAAATTTATTTTGCAAATATCTTAAAAAGTATAAGGTTTACAAAAAACTACTACAAACAAAATCTTTCCAAAAATTAAACACAAATAAAAATAAAAAATTAAAAATTAAAAAAAAAAATTTAAAAATTTAAAAATTAAACAAAAAAAAATTAAAAATTATAAAAAAAAAATTTAATTTCTCAAAATTCTCTGTTCGTAAAAGAAAGTCGTGTGTTGGCCACACCTCCATTTTTTTATTTTAGGATAAAGTTCATTCGCATGTTTAGAACTCTTTGTTTCACTAATTTAATATTACAGCTTTAGTTATGCCTTAGTTATGCTTTTGAAAATGAAAGAAGGTTCTAAGCTAAAGTGGCTCCAAGCTTAATTTTTCTTTTAGGTTTGCCATAACATTTAGCCAGCTATCTCTAGCTAAAATTTAAAAATTTCGCTTACGATTTCTCTGATCGGTACTCTTCTCTAAAGAAAAAATTTAAAATCTCAAAACAATAACCAAAAAAATCAGTGATTTCGTGGAGAGTTGTGGGGGCTGCGTTAAAAATAAATTGTATTTAGCTCGAGCAGAGCTAAATACAATTTATTTTCATCTAACTAATCTCCTTAAACCAAAAAATATATTTAAAAAATCTTTTTAAAAAGCCACGCTTATATTTAGAGGCTCTAAAAAGTAGATAATAAAAGGCTTTGAAGGAGTTTAAATTTCAAATTTCTACTTGTTATAAATATACCTTGATAGGATTAAGGAAGAAAACTTTTATTTTCTACTTTTTAATCATCGAAATATGCAATCAATTTTTCGACCATGTCAACATTTGTCAGGAAGTTGCAAAAAGATAGATGGTATATCTATCTTTGGACCTTACCTTTTAGAGTGCGATCCGAGAGCACTATGTCATATGATTGTTTTTTATTATAGCCAACTTTTTTAAGACTTTGTCAATATGTGTTTTTTTTTTGTCAGTTATTCGCGTCCCACAGATCTGAGTCTCACCCTTTCTGCCAATGCCTCATTATTACATGGCTTCTTTCCTGTCAATTTCGCGCAATCTAGTTTGACTATTTGCAAACCTTCGAGAGATCTGACTCGAATTAGAGCTACATAAGCTTGTCGACACTTGCGAACAGGTCTGAACTAAAGTCAATGACTGCATTGTCAACTGAGCTACCTTGCATCTTATGTACAGTTGATGCCCATGATAGTATTAATGGTAGCATACGTCTTCCGATCATGCCATAGCTATAGTTGGCTGGAAACTGTTTCTATATTGGACGTATGATGTGAATACCATGGCTACCGAAATCTACTTCTACTGCGGGTAAGTCTTGGGCATACAATTGTCCTCTACGATCTTGTGGCCACTTGATATCCGTTATGTGACCTATGGAGCCATTGACCAAGCCCTTCGCAACATCGGTGTTGGATCTGAGCATCACTTTTGTGCCTCGGAATATGACTAATTCTGTTGGAAGTCCAGCTGTCTTATTTATGTCATTCGGAGTGACTCTTTCCAAGTTCATGTTGTCTGTATTCCGCGTAGAATCGACTAATGAATCCTGAGCTCTGATGGTATTCATTGGGGTATTTCTGTCTCTGAAGAATTGTAAAACAGCTTCATTGTACTCGTCCACTTTCTTCTTGGTTGGGTATATGTGAAGGGCACGTTCTATGGAGAATTCACCGGTAAACTCATTGCTGACTTTGTCTATGAGTACTTCTGCAATTCGCCTACTCTCAGTGCGTTCAGGATATCTATGTACGTATTGTCTCCTTGCTGTCGCATATTCTCTGTCAATTCAACCAATCTGAAGAGTCTTCATAAATGTACAGCTGGTATCGTTTGCTCTGGCTGCTGGAATACTTGATGTCCTCGAATCGGTGGAAGCTGCATTAGATCTCCGAACAGTATGGCATTAATACTGCCAAAGAGCTCATCTCTATTCTTAAGTTGTCTTAAGCGTGAGTCTATCATACACAACATCTCGTATGCTACCATGAACATTTCGTCTACAAACAGGAACTCTATGCCTTTCCACTGTTGTCGCATTAATCGGAGGTAATTGCCAGTCAGAAGTGGTAAATTGTTAACGGGTCTTCCATCCTTCTGAACCTGTAGCTTCAGCAGACTGTGTATTGTTAATCCGTCCACAAGTCGTGCTGCGACACCTGTTAGTGCTCCAGCCTTTGTTGCCTGCTTTCCATAGCATCTGTTCACCTGGTTTCTTAGCAGGTTGAATATGAAAGTCTTTCCAGTACCTGCACCTCCTGTAATGAACAGTCTTTCTCAATTTCTACTGCCATCCATTTGTTCCTGGATGCTTCGTGTGATGTGTATGCAGAGCTCACGCTGTTTGACATTCATAGCGCGTTGTGCATTTGTAAATTGATCATCGGTCACTGCATTGTCCAATTCAATTTCTTCCTCATTATCAGCTACAACTGCAGCTGGGCTCTCCTTCAGAAGTTGGAATGCGTGCATTTGATTGAATACATTTTCCAGCTGCTTGTCTCGCTCTCTATATGTTTCGTGTAGCGAATGCTTCTCTTGCCGTATCGTAATCTACAATCAACTCGCTTTCTTGACGATATGGCATGTACTAAAGGAGGAGACTGTAGTAGTAATTTTCTGGATCGGATGTAGCCATGAAGCATGGGACTTGCACAACTGCTGGCGTGGCTCGCTCAACTATTCTGGATTTGTTATCCTTGAGCTTGATTATGTCTTTCTAGTTCGTGGTTCGTCGTCGAGTATATCATCATCAATGCCTTCTTCACTAGTATCCTTCTTACTGTAATATGCTTCGAAGCGCATTGCGAACTCAATGAAGCTCATGTTATTGAAGTCAATAGTCGAATGTGAATCTGGTCTCAATTCGTGTCTATCGAATATCCTTTTACAGTAGCCAGTCGCCAAACCTTCCTCATTGAACTGAAGCACCTTGTATCGTTGTTCTGGCTTGCGCGTATTGAGGAACACACATTTTCTAGAGCTCTCTCGCATCTTGAGATGAGCTAGGCGATATACAGCTTCACATGCAGATACTTGTCTTTCCTTGAGGATTCTCATATAGATCTTGAAGAGCTTTCGAGAGATGTTGGTTTCCTCGCGTCGTGTCTGCTGAATGGCCTGTGCAATTCCAACATCGAGGCCTGTCGGCTCTGATTTGGACATGTACTTGGCTATGTAGAATGCGATAGCTTCATTCGATCCGCATGGCTGAATATCCATATTACCTACCCCCAGTTTGAGAAGTGTGGGATTGTAGTTATTGATATTCCGGTCTTGTTCACACCGCTTCAGTAGACAGATTCTTCCTCCGTTTCGAAAGAAATCATCCGACGAATGAGACACAATCTTCGTTGCTTCGCACACAGTTCGCGGGAAGCTAAACCGACATCTTCTATCAGCAGTATTGTTCTTATAGCAAGTATCTTTGTGTCTATGAGTTTGGCATTTCTTAACTGTCTCATAAAGCTCTGATTCCTCATTTGGCAGTTCACAAGAGCATACACGATCTATTTGTGCCAGACCTTCTGGTGTATCGAAAGCTGGATGGTTTTCAATCCACACTACCATGTGGAGATGTGGACTGCCTCTAATCTGAAACTCGATTCTCCACCAGAAGTCGTTAACTCGACCACCAAGTACTTTAGTGTTGCTTCGCATGAATCTTATTAATGCATTGACTCGTATCATGAAATGCCGGCTTACAACGACTGGATATCTCTCGATGAGAACTTGTGTTCCATGTATATCAATACTGCTTGGATCTTCATTCGGCCTTCCATCGGCAATCAGTAATGCTTTTCTCATATCCAAACAGTTCAAGTCATTGCAGCTGAAGGTGACGAAGTAGGTTGGTGGTTCAAGGCATCTAATTTGAGCTAGAAGCTCATTCAGTGCCGAGCGCCAGTAAGCAGCCGAATCTCGCAGGTTCTTGATGTAGAGGTGAAAATCTTCTACCTATCCCTCTTGTCCTTCGAATTTTTTTCCACAAGCTGCTATCGTGGACTTGACTCTAAATATTCAAACATTGACAGTGCATAGCATGCATGCAGTTACTCAAATTGCTGGAATCGTGTATCCCTGCCAAGTATTCGATATTGGTAGTAGTCTAGCGATGTGATGTAAACTGTTTGTTGTTCCTTTAGTCCAATTATGCCGTATGGGAAGAGCTGATACCATGCTAATTCTTCAGCCTTTAATTCATGTGCCTCATTCACTATATTGTCCCGTGTCTTGCGTACAATCTCATTCAAGTTATCAGACACCTCAAGTACTTCCTCAACATCTGGCTGGACACAATCTATTGGTGCCATCACCGACGTATGGATAGCTATTTCTGGTTGTTCTGATTCCTCTACAGGTACTGCTGTCTATGCTTGCACATGTATCGAGTCTTCGTCGCACTCAAAGTTCGTTTTCTGGTGTACATCAATGTAATCAAGGGTAAACGGTTCATTTCTTGAAGATGTTGCACGTTTGCATACCCGTACGAGCTCCTCGATGGTATCACATTCTATTACGCAAGCTCTTCCATTTTCCGCAGCTCCAGCTCCTCTAGCTCCACATGAGTGTGAATCTGTGAAGTAGTATATTTCATCATAGTGCATGACGCCTGATGAGAGCGACCGGGAAAACAGTATACCCGCACTACGACTTTCGAACAATGCTTCAAGGCTCTGTCTCAGTATCTTTGCAAGATCTCCCTGATTTACGTTGTCTTGTAAGCTTCCAAAGAATGGTGAGTCTTCTGCATAGCTGATACTAAAGTTATTGTTGTACATGAGAAAGTCTCGTTTGATCGCATCGAAGTTGTGAACTTCTAAGAAACCACTACCGTCAATTCTTAGTGCCCTTGGGCGTTCTTCGGTGTATATTCTAATTGTCTCAAAAATACCATCACCCTCTACCATATTTCGGTCCAATGTCAAAGTATTCCATCGGCTTGGTAGAAAAAAATCGCAGCTCTCACAATATTGGCAAGAACCATAGCGGCACATAGTGCAATGTGCCTGCATAGCCAGATGTGAATACAAAATCATTTCCTTGATGCAATGAAGCACGTACAATTCGTGATACTTTGCTAATGGACATTTAAGCATTACTTTCTTGGACATCTTCATTTACAGAAGCTGCTACTGCAACACGAACCAAATCTCGTTCATTGATGTGAACGTTATTGTCAGTAGCCACATCACTGTAAAGTGGATTGTTCTGTTTCAGCCATTCTAGAGTTTCGTAGACTCGTGATCGAGATATTGAGAACTCTCTTGTTTTGTCAAGATCCTCTAATCGCTCCACCACGAATACGATACCAAAGTTATTTGTTGATCTTGGCAGCATATTCAGTAGCTTCTCAGTGACTTCAAATATGTCCTGTCCAAAGAGTACAGCTTGTCCACGACATTCAAGTTGACCGAAATCTCTAGTTAGTTTTACTATCTTAATGAATGGTATTACTCTTGACAGCAACCGTTGCTCAGATTTTGTGAGTCGTTGAATCACATCTGGCATAGCACCTGGGTCAAGACTATTCCAGTATGCTTTCGGTGGATGAGTGACTTTGTTGCTGGACAAATCTGTGACAAACGCGAAGGGTTGTAGATCTCACAAGCTCGGGTGGAAGGTAATTATTAGCAGCTTGGATACTTGGGCAACACGATATGATCGGATTTGGATAGCATCTTTTCGTGCAGACTTCACAAATTTGATCACAGTAAATATTAATAGCTGACTTGAAGGTCTCAGTGTCCGATCGTAACCGTTCTCGTATTTGAGACATGTTTTGTCTGTTTCGAGCTACACGTGCTCGCTGCTGTTCAATTGTTTCTGCGGCTCTCGCATGTGTGTGCCGTTCACGATCAGTCTGCAATCTTATTTGATGCTCCTCACGTGTTTATGAAGCTTTTAATTGTGACATATGCATTCGAACGCTTTCCAAACGATTTTGCCTTTCTTCGGCTATTTCTGCTGCTCTAGCTTGATAGATATGCTTGCGAACTCTATCTAAACGCGCTGTACGTTGTTCACTGGATTCTCGTTCTCTTTGCCTGTCTAATCTGGCACGCTTACACTCTGCTGTATCTGTAACGCGGATTTTTTTATATTTTTGCTTAGCTTTTTCCAATCGTCTTTCTCGTTATGTAGCAGTTTCCGTCTTCTTTGATTTTGAGAGTTTTTGGGGTTTTGGAGGATACATTTTTTTGGTCCCACGAGTATGGCGGCAATAAACGGTCCATCCTCCTAGCGGCCCCATAGGAGGATAAGGCACTTATACAACAGGGTGTACCAGGTACCATGAGGTTGTTCGCTAGCGGAATGACATCCTTAACATCCACCTTCATACCATTCAGCCCTCGTCACTTAAATCAACATATATTGGCTTAGGTGGCTGTACGTTAGCGACATAGCATGTTTATGACCACCCCTATGCCATTCAGTTCTCAATACGAATTCACTATTAACTTGGGTGGTAGTGACTACAACAGAAATATGAGATCAACAGGATTCGAACCTTAGTCCGATGATTCTTAGTAGGTTCTGATCTTACAAAGAAGCCATCAAACCAAGAGTCTATCCATTTTGAACCAAATCAGCTGCTGTAGCTCTAAATTCCAACTGACTAAAACCTAAATATAAGCTTCATATTCTCCCCAAAAATTTTGAAACATTTTTATTTTCCCCTGCTACCTTACTGTTTGATCCACTGAGAATTGAAACCAATTTTATTTCATGTAACAGAACTTATATTTAACACACAAATTTTTCCCGAAATTTCCATAAAATTTTTATTTTCCCCTGCACCTTTGCATAAAATTCACCAAATTCACTTTGAATATATGTATACTGTTTGTTAATACAATTTTCACTTGTACACTTTGTTTGTTTCACTTAACTGGGACACTATACTTTTTATTCAGCCGTAATTATTAAAACATAATAGAAAACGATTTGAATAAATTTTATTTGTTAATTTTTTATAATTTTGAATTTTTATTACTTTTTTTTGACAATGGTTGTGATGCTTCGAGAAACTGTGATTGAATGTTCTTAATCCTCTTTTTACAATTATAAATTTCTTAAAAACTAAACAGTGTGCATACATCAATTTTAATGTGGCAATTTACCAACCGTCGTAAATTTGCGAACGCTATATTCCAAACCATAGATGGCATGACCTTTAATTTAATTATTATAGCAAATACAAATAAAAACTAATTTACAATTATGAAATAGCAAATGTCAAAATTGGCAAATGTCACGTAAGTTAAGTTATGACAAAGTAAATTAAATTATTCAATGAATTCTAATATTTTTAGGATTTCTGAAGCATCAATTACATATTCAACATAAAGCTAAGTATAATTTTTAAATACATTTATTTATAAATTTCAATTCAAGTTTCTGTTGTTTCTATTTTTTCGTTGTAGATGCTCAGCTTTTTCAACATACTCCCGCACTATTAAAAATTCAATTTTTAATACGCTAAATAAGAAACCATAGAAGTGGTTTCCTCGCTTGACATCAATGGACAGAGTTTTACTATTGGCCGCTTCATGGTCCCAGTGGATGTTTTTATTGACACAACGCGGACAAGGCCATCGCTACCAGGATGATGTGTTATGATTCGACCCATTAGCCACTTAGACGGAGGCAAATTGTCTTCTTTGATGAGTACAAGGTCACCAATTTTAATATTTTTAGCCTCTTCATTCCATTGACGGCGCTGTTGTAACGTATGCAAATAATCAATTTGCCATTTTTTCCAAAATCCTTGCATTCTAGCTTGCACATTTTGCCATCTCGATAGTCGATTGCCAGTGATGTGTTCCAATGAAGGCTCTGGAATAGCAGTAATAGGCTCGCCAATCAGAAAATGAGCTGGAGTTAGCGCACCTAGATCCTCGAGGTCATCAGTTATTGGACAAAATGGTCTGGAGTTTAGAATCCCTTCAATTTGAACGAGTACAGTTTCCATTTCGTATGCCGTCATACTTGTGTTTCGAGTGACTCTGTTGAGATGGTGTTTTATTGATTTCACTCCGGACTCCCACAATCCTCCAAAGTGTGAACCACTAGGCGGATTAAGAGTGAATTTTATTTCATTCTGTGAAATAAAATTAGAAATTAATTGATTTTTGTAATTGTCTTCATACAACGCGTGTAATTCTCCTAATAGCCTTGCCGCTCCCACAAAATTCGTGCCATTGTCTGAAATAATTTCTACAGGAACACCTCGTCGTGAAATGAACCGCCGCAGAGCTGCTATAAATGCTTCGGCTGTCATATCGTGGCACAGTTCGATATGGATGGCCTTCGTGGCAAAGCATATAAATAAGCAAATGTATCCTTTCACAATTGGGATACGACCTCTTCCGACCCTGGACATGAGGAAAAGAGGACCAGCATAGTCCACACCGGTATGTACAAACGGACGACTTGGAGTAATTCTCGAGACAGGTAGGTTGCCCATTAATTGCTGCGCGGTAGCTGCCCTTTGCCTACGACACTCCACGCAATTGTTGATTTGGCTTCGAACTGCGTTTCGACAATTTAGTATCCAATATTTCTTGGGTAGTATGCTCGTTTGTAGTGTTGGCCCTGGGTGTAAATACCGAATATGTGTTTCTTTCATGATTTTGTCAGTGACGACATGTTTTTTCGGAAGAAGCATTGGATGTTTTACGTCGTATGGTGCACTTAGATTACCCAATCTTCCTCCGACTCTTAACAGACCTTCTTCATCGACGAATGGATACAACGAAATAATTTTACTTTTACTGCCAATTTTTTTGGTTTGCTTTATTGAATTAATTTCGTTTTCAAATTCTTCTGATTGAGCCCACTTCACACACAATTTTTCAGCTTTCTTGAGGAGTTCTACAGTATCCAGGTGTCGATTCATCACGCTGAACTTTAAAATCCTTGCCAAGATACGCTTAATTTTTGAATACGATGCCACTCTTTTAAATAATTCTTCTAAGGTATGGTTATATGGCGATTCGGTGTTAGTTTTTAATGCAATAACTCTTCCTTCTAACGTGGTGTGTTGCGATTTCTTTTGAGTTGGCCATTTAGTCGTAGGATTGAGTAACCAAGAAGGTCCCGTCCACCATAGAGGGCAATCCAGTAGCTGCTTAGGAGTCACACCTCTTGAAGCGATGTCAGCTGGGTTTTCTTTCGAAGAAACATGATTCCACCTATCTCTTGGTAGATTTTCCAATATCTCCGAGGTCCTATTCCCGATAAAGCATTTCCACCGCCTCGGAACATCGGATAGCCATGATAACACGATTTCAGAGTCGGTCCATGCGTAACATTCTGGATTATTCATGTCTAACGCATTTTTAGTATATTGGAGTAATCTACTGAGCAATACGGCTCCACATAATTCCAAACGTGGTAATGACACCTGTTTCAACGGTGCAACCTTGGTTTTTGAAATAACTATGGTTGTACTTATTTGCCCATTTTCGTCGCTTTTACGGATATATACGACCGCTGCATACGCATGCTCTGACGCGTCACAAAATCCGTGAATTTGTACATTTGTTGTAGAATTATTAGTTTTCAAAAATCGGGGAACCTCGAATTTCCTCAATTCCAATAAAGATGATTGGTTCGCCTTCCATTGCTGCTCTATATCTTCCGGAAGTGGATCATCCCAGTCTAATTTTCTGAGCCATAGTTTCTGTAAACTAATTTTAAATATTATTATAGCGGGTGAAACCCAGCCCAACGGATCAAAGATTCGTGCTATTTGAGACAACATTTGGCGCTTAGAAGACACTATTTGGTGGTCGATTTTTATTTTGTAAGAAAATGTGTCTTTTTTTGGATTCCACTGTAGTCCTAACGTTTTTACGGTTGTGGAGTCATCATCGATATCTAGGTTTTCGTCATCTTTCAATTCTGCTGGAATGCCGCTCATCAGCTCTGTTGAATTTGACTTCCACTTGCGCAATTTAAACCCACCTTTAACCAGCATATTTGAAACTTCTTGCATGGCCAATATTGCTTCTTCTGTTGAGTTTGCACCTGATAAACAATCGTCCACGTAAAAATCACCTTTCGCTATAACGGAGCCTACTGGGAAAAGTAGTTTATAATCCTTGGCTATTTGATGCAGTGTTCTGACTGCCAGAAAGGGAGCGCAAGATGTTCCATACGTGACTGTCGTTAATCGGAACGATTTTATGGGTTCAGAATCTGCCTTTCTCCACAGAACTCTTTGATAATCGTGATCGGACTTATTGACCTTTACCTGGCGGTACATTTTCTCTACATCTGACGAAAAAGCTATTGCATGCTTCCGAAACATCATCAAAATGGAAACCAAATCCTTTTGAATTGTAGGACCAACTAACAACTTATCATTTAATGAGATTCCGGTTGACGATTTGCACGAACCATCGAATACCACTCGCAATTTCGTTGTAGTACTGTCACTCTTCATCACAGCATGATGTGGTAGATAAAAACACTGCTTCTGGTCGCGTCCGACTTCATTGGGTTTTATCTCCTCCATGTGTCCTAAACACAAGTATTCTTCCATAAAATTGGCGTACTGCTCTTGGAGGTCTGGATTTTTTTTAAATTTACGCTCCATAGACAATAACCGAGTGACTGCTGCCGATATCGAGTGCCCCAATTCTCCGGATTCGCTACTGAATGGTAGTCTGACAACGTACCTTCCATCGGAGCTCCGTTCGTGGCTGTCCAAGAAATGGCTTTCACAAAGCGTTTCAGATTCAGATCTATCTGAAACCGTTGGAACTTCTTCCAACTTCCAGAATTTTTCAAGCGATTTGGATAATTCATCTGGTTGTATTTGTACTGAGAAGGATTTTGACTCAACATATTCGTCGCTTACCGCTCCAGATATAATCCATCCAAATTTAGTTGATTGCGCGATGAGCTGATTTCTAAATTTCAGTTTATTTGGCTCCAAAACTTCGAAGAATGTGTCCGCTCCGAGCAAAATATCAATTTTGCTAGGGACGTGATACGCTGGATCGGCTAATTGGAGATTTTGTTCACTAAGTTCTTCTACACAACTAACATCTATTTTCGACGGTGGAATTGTAGACGTTAGTTTCATGAGGATGAGTG